>OY998258.1:40832500-42134000 GCA_963922045.1 Persicaria maculosa
ATCAATGGTCCACAATTGTGTACAAGGTACATCCTAAGACTTGTGAACAAAAGATCCATACTCTCTATATATATATATATATATATATATATATATATATATATATATATATATATATATATATATATATATATATATCTCCAATGCACTAAATCTTTTGTCATACTTTCGATGTGGGACAGAAATATGGGATATATATGAAAGAAATTGTGGAAAATTGATGTTTCGACGAATCGAATTATATGATGTAAAATGTAATGTAATTAAAGTCTTTGGATTATATGGTGGAATATAATGTAATTTAAGTCTTTGGATTATATGATGTAATATATAATATAATTAAAGTGTTTACCTCTTAGGATTTAATGAAATGAATAACACATGGTGATGAAACATCATGATACAATATATCAAGTTATGTTGGATTAATCTTTCGATTCAATTCAATTGATAGTTCTGTTGATCCATTAATCAATCATAATTGTTTTCAATCATAATTGTTTTATTTTACTTGCATTATGTTAATTTCTTGATCCATGATTTCAAATCTAGGCTCATCTTCATATAGATATGTTAAACTTTCTCGTTTAAAGATGAATTAGCCACATGTTGTGTATACACATAATAATAATGTTATCGGATTTGGAATTACCTACTTGTGTTGCTTGTTATGATATGTAACGAAGTTCTATATCATTTTCAAAATAACTGAAAACTCGATATTAAGGATACTATACAAGTGTAACATCTTTATCAAAAACAATATTTGTATTCTTTTAAATTATATCATAAATAGTTAAATACTCCTAACTTAGTATCATATAGAATGATTTCATAGTGGATCCACCAAATAACACAAATGTTTAAGGTATTGTGTTGAACTTCACACTTTCTTGTTATCCGTTCGTTATTTTAATCTTTCATAATTGATAGGTAAAATATTTTTCCAAAAAATAATATTTATATAAAGTGTAGTACTGGTGCTTGTATATGATAAAAAATTATAAGTATGGATTGACATGAAAAAACCGAATGGTGGAGATTGAATACATGATCTAGTTTCTACTTGTTTTTGTTTCACATTCCATCCCACATTGAAAATTAGAGAAAAGGGGGAAGAATGGTAAGCCTATAAAACAAGCAAAGGTTGGGTAGGATTTTCACAACATGCAATGGATGGGAATTTACACATTATGAATAAATAAAATTCATAATAATAATAACAATTGTAAATATAAATTCTAGTTGTTTTGGTAAAAAAAAATATAAAAAAAATTCAACGACCCATTGGGTTAACCCACCAGTTCGATCCGTCGAGTCACGGGTTATCTTTTTCTCGTCCCTAAATCTGACCCTCAACCCGAGCCAACCCTTCGTTATAGGAAATAGGGGATGTGCACCGGGAAGGCAAAAATTAAATTTCCTTTGTTAAAATTCCAAAGATATGAAACGATTTAAATTTTAAAAACCGATTACAATATCTTTCTTCCTACAAATCTTTTTACCAACACTTAATCTTTGAATGAAAACAGAATCTAAACAAAAGAAAAATCTTTTTCAAAAATCTGTTTAAAGAAATCTCAATGGCCAGTATTTACGAAAATAATAGCCGTCAGAGTCGATCCGATTTTAATTTTCTTATGCGACATGGACCGTCAAGGTCTTGAAATGATTTTTAGGCCTTGAGATCATCGCGGTCTATGCTCCCCCTAAATCAATGCATCTTTATTTAACATACCGAATTCTAATCAAATAAAAATAAATCTATCCTCAGACAGCAGTTTAGTAAAACTCTCAGCAAGTTGCAAATCAGTTGAGATAATATAGATACGTCACATTTCTCCACATGATCTCGAATAAAATGATGTCTTACATCGATATGCTTGGTTCGTGAATGCTGCACAGGATTTTTAGTGATAGATATAGCACTTGTATTATCGCACTTAATAGGAATACCTTTCAAATCAAAGTCAAGATCTCGTAATTGTTGAGCTATCCATAATACTTGCGAATAACAAGCTCCAACGGCTATGTATTCGGCTCCTGCAGTTGAGAGTGCAACAAAATTTTGTTTCTTTGAGTGCCATCTTATTAGGGAAGACCCCAATAGTTGACAACATCCAGAGGTACTTTTTCTATCGACTTTGTAACCTGCAAAATCTACATCTGAATAGCCAATGAGGTGAAAATTGTTTTTCTTTGGATACCAAAGACCAAGATCATAAGTTACATTTAAGTAGCGAAAGATCCTTTTAACCGCAATGAGATGCGATTCCTTAGGGTCAGCCTGGAACCTTGCACACATGCATACACTAAACACAATATCAGGCCTACTTACCGTGAGATAGAAGAGTGAACCAATCATACCTAGATATTCCTTTGGGTTCACACTTTTACCATTCTTATCTTGATCTAGGGATAGTGTTGAGCTCATAGGGGTCTTCGCGACCTTTGATTGATCCATCTTGTATTTCTTGAGTAGATCTCTCGTATACTTGCCTTGATTCAAGAAAATTCCTTTCTTTGCTTGAGGTAGTTGTAGTCCAAGAAAGAACGTCAATTCTCCCATAAGACTCATTTCAAATTCTCTACACATAACGTCAGAAAATTCCTTGCAAAGAGAATTGTTAGTAGCACCGAATAATATATCATCTACATAAATTTGCACAACTAACAAATTATTACCTCGAGTTTTGATAAACAACGTTTTATCGATCAAACCACGTTTAAAAACCATTTTCAAGAAGATATTTGGACAATCTCTCATACCATGCCCTATGGACTTGTTTGAGACCATAAAGTGCCTTATCTAACTTATAAACATGGTTTGGAAAATCATCATTTTCAAAGCCAGGAGGTTGTGCAACATACACTTTCTCTTCTAAAATTCCATTTACAAAAGCACATTTAACATCCATTTGGAAAAGTTTAATAGCCGTATATGATGCAAAGGCAAGTAAGATTCGGATAGTCTCTAACCTTGCTATGGGAGCAAATGTCTCCTTGTAGTCAATACCTTCTTCTTGATTATATCCTTTTGCTACGAGTCTAGCTTTGTTGCAAATTATCTTTCTATCCTCGTCCAACTTGTTTTGAAAGAACCGTCTAGTGTCGATGATGGATTGATGCTTGGGTCTTGGAGTGAGCGTCCATACCTTTTTTCTTTCAAACTCATGGAGCTCACTTTGCATTCCCATGACCCAATTCGGCTCTTCAAGTGCTTCGGTAGGATTCTTTGGGTCTACAAGAGACACAAATGCATAAAAAGCACACAAGTTTCTAATCTTCGAACGAGTTTGGATACCGGATTTTAGATCTGATATAACATTCTCCATTGGATGAGATGAGGCTTGGTTGAACTTTCGTCTTTTAGGCTCTTGAGATGTTGAAGCTTTTCCAAGACCTTGAGGCTCAGTTTCATCGTTAGGTTCCTGCTCTACATTCCCTAAGTCAAGGCCTTGGAATCTCTGTTCAGGATCTTGAACCTACATATCAAGGTCTTGAGCATGTTCAGACGTATCCTGTATTTGTTCCTGCATTTTCCGACGTTAGGCTTTCTCCTTTTCTTCTTCAATGTCGTAGCCTTGTTCCTCATGTTGATTCAAGTTTAAATCTGCAAAGCTATCACTCAACGCACCGTTATTGCTTTCATCAAATATTACATGGATTTCTTCGACAATCCTAGTACGCTTACTGAAAACCTTGTATGCTTTGCTATTTAGTGAATGACCAAGGAAGATTCCTTCATCACTACGAGCATCAAATTTCCCAAGATTATCTTTGCCATTGTTGTGGACAAAACATTTATATCCAAAAGGTTTAAAATATGAAACACTAGGCTTTCTTCCATAGAAAAGTTAATAAGGAGTTTTCTTTAAAATGGGACGGATTAAACGCTGGTTTAAGATATCATTTGTTGTGTTGATAGACTCGGCCCAAAGTGATTTTGATAAATCATATTCTAAAAGCATAGTCCTAGACATGTCCTCCAAGGTGCGGTTCTTTCGTTCCACAACCCCGTTTTGTTGAGGAGTTCTAGGAGCCAAAAAATTATGTGAAATTCCATATTTTGAGCAAAATAAATCAGATTTAAGTTGATCAAATTCACACCGTGGTCACTTCAAATAGAAACAATAGGCATGTTTTTCAAAGTTTGTAAATCCTTCCATAGTTTTGAAAATTCAAATAAAGCCTCAGATTTTTCTCGTAAAAACGAAACCCAAGTAAAACGTGAATAATCATGAACAATAATAAGGATATATTGTTTGCCTTTGGGAGATTTGACGTGTATAGGTCCACATAGATCCATATGCAATATTTCAATGGGGCGAGAAGTATTTACTACCTTTTTGGATTTGAATGACCCTCGAGTTTGCTTACCTCGTAGTTTTCTTAGCTCGTGAGCATGCATTGCATAACTCATCTACCTTGAACTTTAGGTCAAGGAGTCCACGAACCAAAACCCTTGAATGTAGCTTGTTCATCGTGTGCATACTTACATGTCCAAGTTGTCTATGCCAAAGCCTTGGATCTTCGGTCAAGGCCTTGAGACATTTCAAACTTGTCCCTGCAAGATGATTAATGCTTATTGAATATACATTATTATTGCGAGGAGCCGTTAGGACCAGATCTCTGGAATTCTTATTCTTTTTTTTTTATCCAAGGAATTCTTATTCTTGACTTGACATTTTTCGGAATAAAAAACAACAATGTTACCTTTATCACATAATTGGGAAATACTAAGTAGATTATATTTTAATCCTTCTAAAAGGTAAACATCATCAATATAAGTGGAAGAGTCCTTACCAGTTTTACCTATCCCAATTATGTTACACTGATAATGCATATTTCATATAGGCATTATAGGTATTTCTTATTTCTTTTAGGTAGTTGTTTTGCTATGTTTTGAGTCTAGTTTCATATATTGCTTGTGAAGTATCCGTGTTTGGAATCTATGCGGTTTTAGTGTTTATTTTGCAGAACTACATTCCGACCTTGGATGGACTTTGGGAAGAGCTTAAGAAGCATGTTTTGGAGCATATGGAGGCTAAGGAGGAGCTAGAGAGCAGCAAGGAGGCACGACATTGGAATTTATTGAAGACAATTGAGGAACGACAGACACTGCATAGGCGGTGCCCGCCGCCCCTTGCACGGTGCTCGTCATTGACATGTTTTCCGGATACGCGGTTTTGGATCCGAAGACATTATTTTATATTATTCTATTATATTTCCTACTAGGGTTTTTCCGACTTTAGAGAGGCTTTATTAGTTGTTTTTCAGTTCTATTCATTGAGTGGTCATTGAGAGAGAGTTATTGTGAGACTATGAACACAATTAGAGAGAATTGGCCTATGAGTTACTAAACTCATAGTTTCGTCTGTGATTCGAAGACATGGTTGTTTGGATTGTGAGGATTGGATTCTATTTGATTATTCATGTTCTTAGTTATCATCTTGTGCTTAATTTATATTTATGTTCCTTTCTATACTTGATCAACATGTTAGGAATTGCATTCTATCTATGAATTTGTTGTTGTTTTCCCGATACCAAACAAAGGTATTGATGATAGTGATGTCTCTTTGTCTTTGAAGTGGATGATTTCAATTGATCTATGTTGTTAGATTCGATTAAGGCTGAGTTCTGTATGCGCCTATTAGTATTAATTGAGTTGAGTCAATGTGCCAATTGGCCTTGATTACTTGAGTCCTTAATCTTATTCTTTAGTTATATTGAATAAGATGAGTGAATCTCTGCGGATCTCTCAACTTTAGTCAAGTAGACCTAGGAATATAAATAATTAATAGATCAATCCGAGGACAATGAATTCCAACCATTGTTAGAGAATTGCAGGTGAAATGGTCTTTCTACTTTGATATCAATTTCCCTTGCGATCATAAATCTGGTTACTTTTACATATTTGCTACTTGTTATAAATCATTGTTTTGCTATAAGATTCTTTGCTTAGAGTTATTGAATAGGAAATCGCTTCTCCCTGTGGGTTCAACATCGGACTTCATCGGTATACTAGTAGGTATTTGGCTTATCAAGTGATAGATTGCCTAACCTATTGGTTTTGTGTTTAAGTTTGGATATTATTACTATTTGGAAAAGGGCAAAAGTTCCAACGACGTTCGTCCTGCACCAAATTCTTGGCACCGTTGCCGGGGAGAAGAAAGGAGTTGAAAGATCTCTTGGGTTGAAGAAGAAGCTTGTGTTTGAGACAAACGAGGAGATGGCAGAAGATGTTGTTGTTGATCCGCCAAGAAGGACCCTGAGAAACCTAAAAGAACCTAATTTGACTGGTCAACCACTTGCATGTGGAGGAACCAAACAAGCACCTTGCTACATTTGTGACTGTGTGTGATAGACTGAGACCCCAAGGCCTGAACGATGACCAATTGATGTTGAGAGTGTTCCCCTTTACTTTGAAGGATTCTGCAAGCGATTGGCTTTACCATCTAATCCCAGAAAGCATTACTACTTGGGTGCAATTGAAGAAAGCTTTCCTGCAAAAGTACTTTCCTGTGACTCGCGTCAACAAACTTAAGAAAGAGTTGTCCAGTATTAAGCAATCACCTACGGAGAGTCTTTATGAGTATGTTGAGCGGTTCAAGAAGCTTAAGGGTAGTTGTCCGCAACATGGTATATCCGAGGATGATCTAGTGTTGTATCTTTATGAAGGCTTGCTTGACACCGATAGGAAGTGTCCCTTGATTCAGGAGGACGCCGCTGAAGTGAATCTTATGGATTATGGACCTCGCCGCAACTTTGCTAACAACTACAATCACGACTACAATTCAAACTACTAAAGTGGATTCAACGGTAGAGGCCAGCAGCAACAAGTTCCTTTTCAGAGAGGACAATTCGAGAATCGTCCTAGAAACACCCAACAAGAAGATAGAGATGAGACATTGAGGTTGCTATTGGACAAGATGAGTGCTCAAGAAAAGTTGCTGAGTGAAATGGCTAAGGAGATTGGTGAATTGAAAGCGAAAGATTCGGGAAAGTTACCATCGTAGGTGGTAGTGAATCCGAAGGAGAATGTTAGCGCCATGATCCTTAGAGGAGGTAAACAAGTGAATGTGTACACTAGGAATGTTGAAGAGAGGCCTAGAAAGGAAGTTGATTTGGGAAATAAGGAAGAAGAGACAGAATTGGAGACACTGCATAGGCGGCGCCCGCCGCCCCTCACCACGGCGCCCGCCGCCTCCTCTAGTGATAGATCCGACTTCTGACGTTGTTCAATCCCCAAAGAAGTCTTCTAAAGAGTGGTCTTCTGAGGTTTCAAGACCTGCACCACCCTTTCCTTATGCTTTAAGATCTGATCGTAAGTGGGAAGATGAACAAATTTTTTATGACACCTTTCCTCATTGTGAGGTCAATATTCCGCTTTTCAATTTGATAAAAATTGTGTCTCGCTATGCGAAATTCTTGAAAGAACTATGCACGGTGAAGCGCAAGCAAAGGATGCGAAAGAAAGAAAAGGTAAGTTTAAGTGAGAATGTTTCTGCTTTGCTTCAAAAACGATTGTCTGAAAAGTGCGGAGATCCGGGTATGTTTACTATCCCATGTACAATAGATAATGCTAGCTTCACCAAAGCTATGTTAGGCCTATGTGCTTCAATCAATGTTATGCCTTATAACTTGTACATGTTTTTGGGTCTCAATTATTTGTCTGAAACTGGTGTTACTATACAACTCGCTGATCGTTCTAATATTAAGCGTAGAGGAGTTGTTAAAGATGTTTTGGATAAGGTGAATGATTTGATATTTCCGGTTGATTTCTTCATTCTAGACATGGAACAAGGTACGCCTGAAACCCCGATTATCTTAGGAAGGCCATTCTTGTGAACGGCTAAGACTAACATTGATTGCTTTGAAGGTTTACTAACTATGGAGTTTGATGGTAGAAAGATTGTGTTTTCTATATTTGAGCCTATCGTTTCTTCTGTCAATGATTCTGTAGATGTTCTCGACTCTAATGAAAGTAATCACATGAATTAATAAAATGGTTTCTTAGATGCTTTTGTTGAAACTGAATCTATGAATCTTGAGTTTTCTAACAAGGATGAAATTGGATTAGGGAAAGATGAAATTGAGAAGAAAATTAAGAATCTGTTTAAGTCACATGACAATGTGTCAAATTCAAATGGTTCTATTGCTATTCCCTGTGAGAAATTGATTTCTAAACATGTAAAGGATTTTTGCAATTGCAGGACAACCTCCAGGAGTAACTCATTTCAAGAAGGAATCAATCGATGCAGTTGAAGGATATGTTGGAGAAGTTCCTAAAGTTCCACCTCTTGTCTTGAAAATGACGAGTGTGGTGGATCTTGGTGGAATAAATTGATCAAGAAATGCATCACGTCAAGCCAAACACATGAAAAAAAAAGGCGCTTCTTGGGAGGCAATCCAAGGTAGTTAGGTAGTATTTATATTTTTAGCAATAAGTTTTCAATTCAATAAAGTAGGATCAATCGTGTCGCTGGATTTCGGAAGTTACAGTAAAGTGCAAATTGTATCGAATTGAGTTTTGATTGATTTGGAAGAACAGAGTAGCTTTCTGTGGACACGGCGCCCGCAGCCCCAGCTGTTGGTGCAGGAGGATGGTCAAGCATGAAAATATAAATAAATATAAAAGCAGACTGCCTCCATGTCTCAGCAAATAAAATAAAAGACTTCCTCCCGTTGTAGTGGAAGGCAGTCAGGATTGATCCACGAGGAAGCGTGTCAGCGCCCGCCTTTTCAGTTCCAAATCTCAGCAGAAAATCAGCCAGACAAAAAGAAATAATAGAGAAAAGCAGAAAAGTAACAAAAGCAGCAACTTTGGTCGATATCGACCTGCTGTTACTCGATATCGACTCAGAAAATCGACCAACAGAACTCAATTTCGACTCAAAACAGAGATAGAACACAAAGGCAAAAACTTGGTCGATATCGACTGGGAGTACTCGATATCGAATAAAAAAACCGACTGACAGTAACTCGATATTGAGTAAGACAGAAACTTAAAACTCAAAATTCGTGAAATAAATCAGTAAAATAAAAGACTTCCAAGATCAGGCTTTCAACACCACAACGATAACCATGTAAAATAACACATAAAGGCATAAAAGATCATGTTTTTCATCAAATAACTTTCGTTATTAACAAATAGGAAGATAGAGGCTTTCGCATAAATCCTAATTGTTACTAACCCTTTTTCACATAATTAATCCAAGTTGTATTAAGATCACTTTCGCTTCAATAACACAAACAAGGATCACCTTTAAGTTTCGCAAAAGAACCATGCTTGTAGGGATAGAAGACGAATTGCATCAAAAGCTTGTACCTTTACCGCATCACCTTACATGGCTACCGTCGGGCTCACCTCGACCCTAGAAGTTGGGTGACTACTTGCTCTTAATCATAAATAAACTCATCAAAGATTTTAGGAAAATAAATTGCATTAAATAAAATTAAATAAATCTTACAACCGAATAAAGCCAAATCCCACTCTCGCCTTCTCCAACTTCTCTCGCCACAAGCTCTCTCTCTACTTACTACATCTTCTCCTCCTCTCTCTCTCTATTGGCTTGTAGCTTGGATTGATTGAATCCCTAAAATCCAGCCCCCAATGCCTTATTTATAGTGTTCTATGTAGCTATTCTATGATAGAACAACTATATCTAAATCTATCTCTATCTATCTACTTACTTAAAGATTAAAAATATGGAAATAAAGAAATAAATCAAAAAAGAACTATATCTAAAGTAGATAAATATCTCTTTCATCTTGATAGATCTTGATAGAATTTGATCTTGTGGATATCTCCATTGGACTTTGGATAGAACTTTGGTTAGAACTCAGACTAGCTCGAAATCGGCTACTGCATGTCACTCGATATCAACTTCGGCCACTCGATATCGACCTGGCTTTTCTTCGCTTCAGCTCAGCAACTCGATTTCGGCTCCAGGGATGAACATCGACTACTTGTGACTCAATATCGACTTGTGATACTCGATATCGACTTGAATCTTCCTGCTCAGCTTCCTTGGTCGATACTGGATCTTCACTCGATTTTTGGGTTACTCGATACCGAGTTGTTGTACTCGATATCGACCATTGCTCTTCCTCTTCCTCGATTCTGGTCAACTCTGGGTGGAAATCGATTGCTTACTCGATATCGACTAAGGGTACTCGATATCGACCAGTGTTTGTCGACTCGGTTTTCTCGTTTCCATCTCGATTTGTCCTGGTTCCGCTAATCCTTGACCTCGGACTTCCTGTAGTTGACTTCGAGTTTTTCCTCCTTTCTCAAAGCTGTTGTAAATTGCCTCGATTTCTGCGAAATTAAACAGAAACTGGTGTAGATTCCATAATTTACAAATAAACATAAACTACGTAGATTCTGAACTATTCTAGCCCAAATGCATGAAATGTATGCAGAAAACGATATAAAAGTAAGTATAAAACATGGCAAATTAGGCTCACAACAAACACCCCATACTTAAGCTTGCTTGTCTTCAAGCAATACTTTTAATTGTCATTCAGGGGAATAAATCAAAACTCTCAACATCTTAGATTCATTTCCATATCACCTTGCAAACAATTCCCATCCTCGAAAAGGTACTTTTGTCACAAATCCATGCATGTGCAATTTAAAAGCAACATCTACTCACAAAAGGAGGGTTATGCAAAAACATTCATAAGTGACAAATCATTAATAATCAAGAGGACTTTAATTTAAACTCAATAAGGAGTGGATTGGTAAAAGGCTAAAGGTGGGATATTTTCGGCAACGTGGTGCTAATGATCCGGGGAAATGGAGTACTTTCCAAACTTTCATACCACATTCCTTCTTCTTTTGATTTCTCACCTTTCTCTCATCACTCAATGCTTTTTTCAATATTATGCTTTTACCTCTCTAACCTCAGCATTGCCTTCTCGCGAGTCGCAAACATGGGTGTCATGAATGGCCCCGGATACTTAGTACTTTGGACTCCTCACTTGTGTGTCCCATCTCGCCAAACTATTATCTCAGCGAGCAGGGTCGATCTACCTTTATCTCCTGAGGTGATCGGATTTTCTTTCACTCATTAAATTTTCTATATATATTTCAGACATTCCTTCCAAACTCCAATAATGATAACAACAACACAAATACCATATAATTCTCCATAATGTAACATCATTCTCAACATAATCCCCGGATAGGAATTAAGGTAAATAATGGGAAATATTTAGATCATGTGGAGCATAATATGAAATAAGGCTCAATATGGCTTTTGTGATGCATAAGCATAGGTAAGGCTAAGGAATATAAACATATGAGCATTATATGGAAATATAAAGTCCTCTATCCTCTTATCATGCAACATGTCAAAAACAATTTCAAATTTTACCTCCTTTTCTGGTTTTCAAGAAAATATGCACTTCATTGTGACTTCCCTTTACTAGGCAATTTCATGTTATATCTCTAATGAATCCAGTTTTGCATCGTCGAGTTCAATATAAGCTTCCATGACACTTATCAAAATTTTCAATGGGGGTCATTTTTTTATAAATTTTTGGAAAACATGCATATAAGCACATAGATATCAATAATGAATTCCAAAATAGCCATGTATAAGCAATTCAAGAAATAATGCACAAATAATGTCAAATATATCAAATATGCACAAAGTAAGCCCTTCCCCCACCCCATACTTAAACATTACAGTGTCCTCACTTTATAAAAAAAATAAGGGTAAAGAAAGAAACTCACTAGACAAATGTGCGTGATGGAAATAATCGAGTACTATTCTGTAAGCCCTGGTCGATTTTGACTGTTTTGTTCTTCCTTGTTCCTGAAAAAATTAGAAGAGAAATACCCACAATAGAAAATAATGTCCAAACCAAAAACCAAAAACAACAATGTCCAAAAATCCCAAAAAATAAATGTCTATTTATAAGCTCTAGATTTTATAGTCCCTAGGCCGACTTTCTCCATTAAGCTCAAGGTGGCATCTGCAGGGCCCATGTGGCTTGGGCTTCAAAAAGGACTCTATTCTTGTCCATCAGTTGTAGTCCTCCAGAATGGATCTTGTTCACCGTGAAGGGGCCCATCTTCTTCTGCTTGAACTTTTTAGGGAACCAATGATCATTTGATTTGGCAACATAGACTTTGGTCACCAACTTCATATTCCTTAGGCTCATCATTGGAAATCCTTCATAAGCGCACATACCAAGGCAAACCTCTCCCATGTATAGATAGATCATTAATGTAAATAGGAGAAGAAAGATCCATACCTTGGCTTACCTTCACAGAATCGGAATTCGGAAGCTCCTGAGGGTCTGGTCGATATCGAGTAGGGTCACTCGATATCGAGCTCTGCTGCTCCGGTGGGATTCCAGTCGAAATTGAGGAAAGTAGGCCAATTTGGCCAGGTCGATATCGACCAAAGGTGGTCGATATCGAGTTATGCTGCTCGAGATCGGCTGGCTTCGGCTCAACAGGTGGAATCGTCTCGGTGTGGGCAAGTTGATATCGACCTGGGTTGGTCGATATCGAGTCGGTTTGCTCGATTTTCCTCTGCTCGATTTCTGGGGGAGATGTCTCGACATGGGAAGGTTGATATCGACCTGTGGTAGTCGATATCGAGTCCTTTTATGGGCCAATCGATTTCTCCTGGTCGATATTGACCCCACACTTAAGACCTGGCAAAGCATCCGACAAATAGTTAGTCCAAATCGACGTACCTTGGTCTATGTCGAGTGGATTCTCAGTTTCTTCATTCAGGATGGCCATGATCTCCTCCATCTGGGCCTCCATATCCCTCTTTTCTAGCTCTTCGGCAGTCATATTTCTTACCTTAGGCTCCCCGCAAGTGATGTATCCGGCTGATATGGACATTACCTCTTCCATGGTACCTGTATGCCTTTCAGTTTTATTGAAGGAATACTCAATTACCTCATCGCTGATATTGAAAGTGAGCACTCCCTTCCTTACGCTTATGTTGGCATCTACCGTAGCCAAGAAGGGCCTTCCTAGAATAATTGGACAAGCAGGGTTCTCCGCCATATCAATAACTAAGAAATCGGCAGGGACGAAGAACTTACCTACTTGCACTGGCACATTGTCCACCATGCTTGTTGGGATGACCACCGTGTTGTTCGCCATGTAAAGCTTAGCATCCACAGGCTCTAGGGCACCTATCTTAATGTTGGACCAGATTGATAAAGGCATTATACTCACACTGGCTCCAAAATCACATAAAGCATTAAATCGATATTGACCAAATCCAATGGTTATAGCAAACTTACCTGGATCTGGCCTTTTCTCAAGTACGTCCATCTGGCTGCACTCCTCTGCGATCTCAGCCATTGACCGCTTTTTGCTCAGAACCTCCTTTAGGAACTTAACATAGGATGGCATCTCATTAACAGCTTCTGTGAAGGGTATTGTGACATTGAGCCTTTGAAGCACCTTGATGAAGCGCTGGAATTTCTTCTCTGCTGGATCCTTTGGAGATTTTGTCGGGAGGTGTTGATGTCGAGTGGGAGGGTCGAAATCGACTGGAATCTGGTCGATATCGACCTGTGTCTGGTCGATATCGAGTGGATTGGCTGGCCTCGAGATTTGCTGAGGATTCGGGTCGATTTCGACTTGTGGGTGGTCGATATCGAGTGGGGACTGGTCGATATCGACTGGGTTGGTCGATATCGACTGGTCTCCAGCGCCCGTTTCCTCTGTCGTTTGCTCCGGCGTTTGCATCTGTTGCCCACTCCTTAGGTTCATAGCAGCTACCTGTCCAGTAGATGTACCCTTAGGGTTAGGTTCAGAGGTTCCAAGGAGCGTACCTGACTGTCTGGGGACGGATGCTGCCATCTAGCCAATCTGTGTGTCAATCGATTTTCTCCAAATATCGATTTCTCCAAGCCTAGATTTGACACCATACAGGTGAGTGCGGATGGAATTGATAGACTGCTTGGTGTCTGAATGGTTCCTCCACATTTCTTTCAGGATGGTCTGCAAGTCATCCTTCTTTCCTTCTCTGTCAGGGTGACCAGTTGCTGTGTAGGGAAGGGGATTCTGATGCTGGGGCTGGCGATAGTAGCTCTAGTTTTGATTCTGATGAGGCCCTGAGTAGTGTCCTCCCGCATACCTTACCTCTTCGTGGGTCTCTCCTTGATGTACTTGATCGGCATGTGGGCATGTAGTAGTGTTGTGCCTCACAGACCCACATTTTAAACAAGGTTTATCTTTAGAGAGGAATTTAACTTGTTTGGTAAGACGGCGTACCTGATCGTTGTGGAATTGTTCCCTGACGTCTGGATCAACCTCTTTTGGTGGCACATACAACGACATAGATGGGGCGGGCCTTTCATACCTTTCGGCAGAGGCGGCTGCAGAAGTCCCATAGGTGTTGTCGTAGTTGGCCAGCGTCTCAAATACCTCCCATGCTTGGCGTGGAGTGTATCCCAGATACTCATAGTTGGTGTAGTTGTTGATCCGATCCTTAGTAGGCACATCCAGGCAGTTGAAGATGATCTCCTAGATGACGTAGGGCGGCTGGCCATGAGTAGGACAGGATTTCAGAAGCCTCTTGTAGCGCTCCCAAACTTGTGCTAATGGTTCTCCTGGCTTTTGTCTGAAAGCCGTGATTTGTTTTCTGAGGGCATCTGTCTTTGCAGGAGGAAAGAACTTGTTGAGGAACATGTCATGTAGCTCGTTCCAAGTGCGAATTGATCGTGCAGGCAATCCTTCCAGCCATTGTTGGGCTATTCTTGCAAGGGACCAACAAAAAGCCTTTATTTTTAGATATTCAAGATTAGCACCATCAGCTATAGCTTCGCATAAGTCTATAAAAGGGGTGACATGCTCTAAAGGACATTCATTAACTCTTCCCCTAAATTGACTTCTTCTAATTTTAGTAATAAAAGAAGGACTCAAATTTAATAGCAGGAAGAATGATCGCTGATTTTGGAACTTCCAGAGTAGGATGCAGATATTCCTTTGCGTTGGCTGGGATGTGCCCAATCCGCTCCTCAAGTTCCCTTCTCGCGTGGAATTCGCGATCTACCCTTGCCTCCCACCGTTGCTGGTTCTGTGCATATTCCGCCTCTCGTCGGGCGTGTTCAGCTTCTCTGGTGGTGAATGCCTCAATTTGTTGGCGGAGTTTCTCAAGCTCCTGTGCAGGTATGAGCGGGCCCGCATTCTCGTTGTTGGATGTTGACATGAGTCTCCTCCTAAGCCTTTGCTGAAGGTGGAAAAATCGCTCAGGCTCGAGAATAGGGTCTATAGGCGTGCGATCAGTTCTTCGCATGCACCTGAAAAGCAAACAGAAAAAGCGAGTAAAAAGGAACTAAAAATAAAAGCAAATATAAAGAAAAGAAATAGAACTAAAAAGTAGACTGACTCCCTGTCTCAGCAAATAAAATACAAGACTTCTTCCCGTTGTAGTAGAAGGCGGTCAGGATCGATCCACGAGGAAGTGTGTCAGCGCCGGCCTTTTCAGTTCCAAATCTCAGCAGAAAATCAACCAAACAAACAGAAATAACAGAGAAAAGCAGAAAAAGAACAAAAGTGGTAACTTTGGTCGATATCGACCTGCTGTTACTCGATATCGACTCAGAAAATCAACCAACATAACTCAATTTTGACTCAAAACAAAGACAGAACACAAAGGCAAAAACTTGGTCGATATCGACTAGGAGTACTCGATATCGACTAAAAAAACCGACTGACAGTAACTCAATATCGAGTAAGATAGAAATTTAAAACTCAAAATTTGTGAAATAAATCAGTAAAATAAAAGACTTCCAAGATCAGGGTTTCAACACCACAACGATAACCATGTAAAATAACACATAAAGGCATAAAAGATCATGCTTTTCATCAAATAACTTTCGTTATTAACAAATATGATGATAGAGGCTTTCGTATAAACCCTAATTGTTACTAACCCTTTTTCACATAATTAATCCAAGTTGTATTAAGATCACTTTCGCTTCAATAACACAAACAAGGATCACCTTCAAGTTTCACAGAAGAATCATGCTTGTAGGGATAGAAGACGAATTGCATCAAAAGCTTGTACCTTTACCGCATCACCTTACATGGCTACCGTCGGGCTCACCCCGACCCAAGAAGTTGGGTGACTACTCGCTCTTCATCATAAATAAACTCATCAAATATTTCAGGGAAATAAATTGCATTAAATAAAATTAAATAAAACTTACAATCGAATAAAGCCAAATCCCGCTCTCGCCTTCTCCAACTTCTCTCGCCACAAGCTCTCTCTCAACTTACTACCTCTTCTCCTCCTCTCTCTCTCTCTCTCTCTCTCTCTCTCTCTCTCTCTCTCTCTCTCTCTCTCTCTCTCTCTCTCTCTCTCTCTCTCTCTCTCTCTCTCTCTCTATTGGCTTGTAGCTTGGATTGATTGAATCCCTAAAATCCAGCCCCTAATGCCTTATTTATAGTGTTCTATGTAGCTATTCTAGGATAGAACAACTATATCTAAATCTATCTCTATCTATCTACTTACTTAAAGATTAAAAATATGGAAATAAATAAATCAATCAAAAAAGAACTATATCTAAAGTAGATAAATATCTTTTTCATCTTGATAGATCTTGATAGAATTTGATCTTGTGGATATCTCCATTGGACTTTGAATAGAACTTTGATTAGAACTCGGACTAGCTCGAAATCGGCTATTGCATGTCACTCGATATCGACCTGGCTTTTCTTCGCTTCAGCTCAGCAACTCGATTTCGGCTCCAGGGATGAACATCGACTACTTGTGACTCGATATCGACTTGTTAAACTCGATATCGACTTGAATCTTCCTACTCAGCTTCCTAGGTCGATTCTGGATCTTCACTCGATTTTTGGGTTACTCGATATCGAGTTGTTGTACTCGATATTGACCACTGCTCTTCCTCTTCCTCGATTTTGGTCAACTCTAGGTGGAAATCGACTGCTTACTCGATATCGACTAAGGGTACGTACTCGATATCGACCAGTGTGTGTCGACTCGGTTTTCTCGTTTCCGGCTCGATTTGTCCTGGTTCCGCTACTCCTTGACCTCGGACTTCCTATAGTTGACTTCGAGCTTTTCCTCCTTTCTCAGAACTGCTGTAAATTGCCTCGATTTCTATGAAATTAAACAGAAATTGGTGTAGATTTCATAATTTACAAATAAACATAAACTACATAGATTTTAAACTATTCTAGCCCAAATGCATGAAATGTATGCAGAAAACGATATAAAAGTAAGTATAAAACATGGCAAATTAGGCTCACAACACCAGCCACGGTGCTCGCCGCCCCCTGTCAGCCAAACGAGACTGAATTTTGGTAAATATGGAAGAGAAGTTTCTATCTTTCTTATTTATGGTTATTTCTCGTTTTAGGTTAGTTTAGTTTTATTTATTTCTTTTTAGGATTAGATTGTTCTCTTTTATTTTGTTTTAGGTTAGATTATTTTCTATCTTAGGTTAGTATCTTATCTTTTATCTATTTTCTATCTATCTTAGGATTAGATTTTTTTTTTCTTTTTAGGATTAGTTTCCTTGTTTCCTAGGACTAGTGGTTTTATCTTTTCTATTTCTATTTTACCTAGTTCTAATATTTTCCTATTTTTCTTTTTGATAGATATTCCTTCCAACTCACCATATATTTCTACTCCCTATTGTGAATCATTCAAGCTTGCTCAAGGAATCTACAAAAAAACCCAAAAGCCTACTGGAATCCATTCCAAATACCTAAACCCTTGCATTTCAATCGATTATGTCCACCAAAACACTTTCCCCCATTACCCTACATCCACAAAATTCAATTTTCCTATCCCATTCCCCTACCTATCACCAAAGAACCCTTTGAAACCAAGTTGTTCGTGAAAAGTTCGAGTTTGGAGAAGTGGACGTCGGTTTTCTAACGTTTTCACTCGGATTCGTGGTTCTGCGTACACGACGTCTGCCGCCCCTTACACGGTGCCCGACGCCGCTATAGCGAGCCCGTCTTTTGGTCATTTTTCGTTGTTTTTCTTCGGTTTTTCCTCGAATTACATCATGTCGTCTACTCCTATCAAGAAATATGTGCCAGCTTATTTTGATAATACTGATGTGCTATGCTAGAATGCACTTGGAAAGCGCACCTACATGTCCACGATGTTCTTTGACGAAATCACATTGAGACGATTGAGCCTGTTTGATTCGGTGATCGCTTTGATGGCACATGAAGGGCTGCGTGATTTCATTAGCAGAAGGGCTCCTACCTACCCTTTCTTTGTTAAGGAGTTCCTTACTACTTTCGAGGTAATATCGCCCAAGGATGTTCAATTTCGATTACAATGAAGAGTCTGCAATTCCTCATATGCTGCGATGGGAGTTTCTTTCGGTGTTACGAAGAGATGCTATAAGAAGTGGAATAATGACATGCGTGTTCTTGATTCAGTAGAGATTTGGAGAAATCTGACAGGGACGCCCGAGAACTTAAAGGATTTCAGACTTGATGATATGATTACTCATCTTGCTCTTCGTCTCTGTCTACGGATTTTGGGCTCTACTTTCTATGATTCTGAGTACTTTCTATGATTCTGAGAGCACTACTATTGTTGATCCTGGTGTGATTGATTTCATATATTGCCTAATTCCCGAGTCTACAATAGTACCAGATTGGGTACTCTTATTTTTGAGAATGTGTGAGAGGGTTCGTGGCCAGCGCAGCGAGCACTACCAAAAACACAGGAAATAGCCATGGCTTTTTTAGCCACGTCATAGGGTTGTGGCTAATGTCGTGGCTGATAGCCACGATAGTAGCCACGACCTGACATGTCGTCGCTATTTAGGCGAGAAGAGAAATATTTCGTGGCTAAATCCGTGGCTGGGGATGCTGACAAAAAATCGTGTCTAAAAAATCGTGGATTTTAGCCATGAGCATTACTGGCGTGGCGATATTCGTGGCTGTTAACCACAGCGTTAGCCACAATTGATACCCCGTGGCTGAACCCGTGGCTATGAAAATGACAAGCATGCCTTCCTTTCGTGGCCTCTGGCCACGAATGATAACACCGTGGCTGTACCCGTGGCTAAAGAGATGAGGCACGTGCCCTTCCTTCGTGGCCATTTGCCACGAACCATATGTCGTGGCTATATCCGTGGCCAATAGCCACGGATATAGCCCCTGGTTGAATATCCGTGGCTGGATTCGATGCTAATATCACCATGGGCATTCTTACTTGATTCCTCCGAAGTTGGGTAAAGAATTAAGGAGGTCAAAGCCCAACGAATTAAGGAGGTCAAAGAAGGTAGTCAAAGCCCAATGTAAGAGCCCAAACGCTGAACCTGGTCCAATTGACTATCAAAGGTAGTCAAAGCCCAAAGAAGGTCAAAGCCCAATGAATAAGGAAGCCCAAACAATAGCTCTGGACGAATTAAGGAGCCCAAATATTAGCCACGGTCGTATCCGTGGCTAATGCCGTTGCTATTTACAGCTGAGTTCATTAATGCAATTTGTACTTTTCTAGTTGTCCACTTTAAGTTTGATGGTGAAAGCTCCCTGCGAAAGGTCCAAGTGTCGTCTTCTTCACAGTGAACTTGGGAGGGTTGTAGTTTCAAGTGGGAGATGAAAATTTGAAGTTGAGAGGTATGTTATATATTTGATATTTTATATTTGAGTATAGATATTTATGCTATATGTTATATATATTTTATTAAGTACTTAGTTGTATAGATTTAATAATCAGAAAATTTGTAGAGTGTAAAAATGTTGTGGTTATGGATTTTGTGTTTGATTTTGGAAATGTATGGACTTTGAATAGTAATGGACTTTAAAATTTATGGACTTTTTGGATGTGGGATGTGTTTATATGGAATATGTATTTACTTTTTAAAATGTTTGGACTTTTAATAGCAATATAAGTTGTGTGCATGGGTTTAAGGTTTTGTGTTCATGGTTATTTGTTGGGTTTTAATATATTATTTAATTAGTCCACCCATTTAGAATTTTATATATTGTATGTTTAATATTCATATGTATTTGTACATATATATATATATATATATATATATATATATATATATATATATATATACAGAAATTGGTGAAGTGCAATATGGATGATCGTTCATGGATGTATGAAGGAATAAATGATCGATTTTTGCAAGGGGTGGATGAGTTTATAAAATTTGCATTAGAGCATCCACTTTATGTCGATGAAGGCAAGATTAAATGTCCATGTTGGCGATGCACTAACTGTAAATGGTACAACATAGATGAGGTTAAGAATCATTTATATCATCGTGGGTTTATGAGTGATTATCATCGATGGACAGCACATGGTGAAACTATTGCGCCTCCAAATCAGAATTATCCGTCTATGTATGATCACTTAACGAGGGAACAAAGGATGGTGTTTGACATTGCAGGTTCGAACTTTATATCATATATTGTACGTTTAATGTTCGATCGATTGAAATGTGATGAATTACAAGAAGTTGATGGGTTTGAAATTTCAGGTCCGAGCTTTGTTCCTCCTCCATGGTTTAATAATGATGGAAATGATGTTCAATTCCAAGAAGCTGATCATGGTGGTGGTGAAGACATGATGACAGAGGATGCTAATCTCTTAGCAACGCAATTTGCAGAAGTGCTCAGAGCTGCTGATGAACCAGTGTTTTCAGGTTGTACTTCACATACTCAGTTGTCCTTTGTAAGCAGACTTATGAGCCTGAAGTGTGAATATAATGTCCCCCAACCACTCTTCAATGGATTCGTGCAATTGTATGATGAAGTGTTGCCTCCTAACCATAAGATTCCCACTAGTTACTATGAAACTGAGAAGGTGGTTCGAAGTTTGGGTCTACCGGTGGAAAGAATAGCCATGTGTCCTAATGGTTGTATGTTGTATTGGAAGAATGATGTCAATGAAGAATCGTGTAGGTTTTGTGGGCATGCAAGATATAAAGTTGCAAGCAACGGAAGGAGCACTCCACACAAAGTGTTGTTCTACTTACCTCTAACTCCGAGACTTCAGAGACTATATGCTTCTGAGGCGACAGCTAGTCATATGACTTGGCATGCAAACCATGTAACAGAGGAAGGAATGATGTGTCATCCGTCAGATGGAGAGGCCTGAAAAAGGTTAGACACAACGCATTCTGATTTTGCTTTAGAGGCTCGTAATATTCGTTTGGGTTTATGCACTGATGGCTTTGCTACCTTCAACAAAAGTGGACAGATATATTCTTCTTGGCCCGTTATTGTTACTCCTTACAATCTTCCGCCTCATTTGTGCATGAAAACAGAGTACATGTTTATGTCCTTGTTAGTGCCAGGTCCGAAAAACCCAAAGAAGTTGATTGATGTTTGCCTCCAACCTCTCATTGATGAGTTGATGCATTTGTGGGAGGTGGGTGTACCTACTTATGATGTTTCGAGGGGAGAGACCTTCATTATGCGTGCAGCTCTACTTTGGACAATAAGTGATTTCCCTGCATATGCTATGTTGTCGGGATGGAGCACTGCTGGGGGGATGGCTTGCCCGATTTGTATGGAATCGGGATCTGATTGTTTTCGGTTGAAAAATGGAAGGAAGACTACCTGGTTTGATTGTCATCGGAAATTTTTAGACATTGACCATCCCTTCCGTAGAAATAGGAAGGACTTCTATCGAGGACATGTGGAAACAGCTTTGCCACCGTCGATGCTATCGGGGGAGCAGATATGGGAGCAGGTACGTCAGCTACCAACGGTCATTGACGATCCTTTTTACACGTCACCGGTCTATGGGATTTCACATAAGTGGACAAAACAGAGCATTTTCTGGAGACTTCCATACTGGAAGGACCTTCTCATCCGTCACAATCTCGATGTTATGCACATTGAGAAAAATGTGTTTGACAATGTGTATAACACCGTGATGGATATCCCTGGGAAGACGAAGGACAACTTGAATGCACGGAAGGATCTTCGCCTATATTGTCATCGACCTGAGCTAGAGGTGGATGATGAATACAGAGGCGCAAAGCCTAAAGCAATATATACCTTGTCACGAGAGGAGAAGAAAAAGGTGGGTCAATGGTTGAGATCTGTTAAGTTTCCAGATGGCTATGCTTCTAATCTGGGAAGATGTGTTATGAGTGATGATTGCACTCTCAGTGGGATGAAGAGTCATGACTGTCATGTGTTTATGGAGAGACTCTTGCCAATTGCTTTCAAAGAGTTGTTGCCACCATCAGTTTGGGGTCCTTTGACGGAGTTGAGTATCTTCTTCCAGACAATTTGTTCATCGAGCTTGTCAGTTGGTGTCATGGAACAGTTGCATCGCATGATTCCTATACTGGAATGTAAGCTAGAGTGTATCTTCCCTCCATCATTTTTTGAATCCATGGAGCATCTCCTTGTCCATTTACCGTATGAGGCACAAATAGGGGGGCCAGTTCAGTATCGATGGATGTACCCATTCGAGAGGAATTTATTTCATCTCAAACAGAAGATCGTCCAAAAGAGTAATGTCGAAGGGTCAATCGTGATGGCATACTTAAGAGAGGAAATAGCATCTTTCTCGGTGCACTACTTTCCTTCGCATGTTCCTTCAAAATTTAGGAGATTCGCGAGGAATGATGTCGACAACGGTGATGATTCTGCTTTCTCCATATTCAATCACCCTGGTGTGGGTCGTGGCAAGGGGAGAACAAGGTGGTTGAATGAAGACAAAGAGTGGAGGGCCGCCCACACATACGTGTTGGTCAATTGTCCGGAAGTACAACCATACCTCGAGTGAGGATAATTTTTCTTATTAAGTAAGTATATTTTCGATTTTATGTCATATAACTAATGCATCTTATACGTATGGATATTCACACATGTAGGATATTCGTAGCTACAATGGGGGGAGATGCGTGCGGAGATGACACCATTGAACAACATTTTGCGGATTGGTTTAAATTATATGTAAGTATGACTAAATACTTTTGCATTATTATAATTACATGAAACGTATAACTATTAATAATATTGTTTATAAACAATCTATTTGTAGGCCATGGACGGAAGCAATGGAATTTGTCCAAATACTCTCTTGTGGAATTTGGCATGGGGTCCAAATGTGGAAGCAAAAAGTTGGGATCGATTCTTTGTCAATGGCTACAAGTTCGAGACTCTACATCAAAGTGTTGGGAAGAAGACAATGAATAGCGGGGTTTGTGTTCGAGGCTCAAACTATGCGAATGCAGAGTCAGATTTCTTCGGTCTTCTCGAAGAAATCATCGAGATGGAGTACCCAAGCCCATACGAATTCCCGCTGAAAGTAGCCCTTTTCAAGTGCAGATGGTTCGATCCAACACGTGGAACACAAATTCATCCGGTCTACCATTTCGTTGAAGTCAACCAGAAGAAATTGTATCAACGGTACGAGCCTTTTGTACTCGCACAACAAGCTGTGCAAGTTTACTACCTTCAATATCCAGGAGCCACACGGGATCGAATGGATTGGTGGAATGTGTGCAAAACAAGGGCTCGACACAAGATAGAAGAGAGATGGGTATCGACGACCCCCGCTGATGCACAAACTGCGTACCAGTCAGACGAAGTCAACAATGCTCAGTTGCCCATTGACATCGAAGTAGAAGACTCACCGACTTCCTTGCGAGATCCCTCTGGTGCATATGATGTCTGCGATGACTACAACGAGGGTATGGCCTCCGAAGATGATGGAAATGACTTGGACGAGGGTGTGGTTCCTGCTGATGAAGAAGAATCCGACTAAACACCCTCTGCAGTATGATGTATCGATCTGTTTTTTATGTAATGTATATGGACCTGTGAGGGAATCGAACCCACATCACTGTGCACGCACAGCGCTCTTCCAATTTGAGCTAACAGGCCTTGACAATGTAGATTTGCCAAGATGCATATGTATGCCTATACAATGACAAATCTGATTGGCAAATACATGCTCTGACAGCAATTTTAACACAAAAGCAACAGGACCCCCATGGCAAACACAATGGCAAATCTGATAGCCAAATCCCATACCCAAAGTCTTACATATTAATCTTTAATAATATAATTCTCGAACCAGAATATCAGAATTGCACTAGCAACAAAACACAAGTTACCAATTCAGAAGGAGGAATTCGATAGCCAAATCAACAAGACCCCCATGGCAAAAACAATGACAAAACATCCTGAAGGACCATTTACTGCATTCTATATTCAACATTCGAAACCAACAGTCGATGATTCCACAAATTAAAGATGATTCCACAAAGATGAATAAATGACAGCAAACATAAGAAGGAATCAAGATACCAACATTCGATAACCAATCCTGATAGAAAAATCTGAATTCCTCCTTACCCCTACTGAAGAACAGAAACACATATTCAGAAGGAGCAATCAATCCAATTTCGAATGAGCAAACAGAAGGAGCAATCAACCTAATTTCGATGAAACACAAATTCGGAAACCTAAATTCCATAAAAAAAGATCGAATCCTCTTACCTTCAAATCCTCTTACCTTCAAATTCAGAAACCGAAATTCCAGAATGACGACGAACAATTACCTCCATCAAAGCTATCCATAGAAGTCTTCCATCGAATCCATCCATCGTGCTCGATCGAGAATCCTCTTACGTCGCAACCGAAATCGAAATTCAGGAACCCTAGCCCTAGAATTCTCTTACCTTCTCCAATCTCCATCGTTGTCTCAAAGATTAAAAAAAAATGGAATGAAATCCGAAATTTCATCCAAAATGGAAACCTAATGTCAGAATGTAATTTACTGGGCCTTTTTTAAGTATAAAAAAAACAATGGGCCTTTTAGCCCAGCCCACACCACCAAAGCTATTCCCAAACCCTGGCTATTTTCAGTACGCAGGCGAGGGAAATCCGAAATTTCATCCAAAATCGAAATTTCATCCAAAATCCGAAATCACAAACCCTCAATCGTCATTCACCTCTCTCCTCTCTCCTCTCCAAAAACCCTAGCTCTCATCTCTCAATCTCCTCTCTTCGATCTCTCAATCCACTCAGTTAGGAAGATGCGAGGAGGCCTAAGGAAATCTGCTCGCCATGTCGACAATGCTCGACCACCACTGGCTCCACAAAGGGAGAGGACAACCACGACACGCTCAACCCACAACCCACCCACGCAACCGGTGACCTCTCCACCGGTGGTCTCCTCACCTGTTAGATCTCCGGCCAGGACAAAGACAAGGGCCCCCGTACGAGTCTCCCCTGCTAGGGCCACCAAACGGGCAAAGACAACACCCTCAACCACCCAACAAACCCTCTGCTCCTGTAGCCTCCCAACCCTCCGCCTCCCACCGTACTGAACCCACACACCAACCCTCTCCTCCTGTAGCCTCCCAACCCTCCGCCTCCCAACCCTCTACTCGTGTATCCTCCCGTCCCTCCGACTCCCAAGGTACTCAAACCACCCTTCCCTCTGCCTCCCAAAATCCACCAAGACGATTGCTCCCGGTACCTGCAAGCCTTCTCTTGCCGGATTCTCCAACTCCATCTGAGACAGAAGACAACGTCGTGTCTGAGAACCCCATGGACGAGGACCCCGTGCACGAGGATGCCCCAGAGAATGAGGAAGCCCTGCAAAATGAGGATGGCCAAGACAACCAGGAAAACCAAGAGAAGGAGAACGACCAAGAAGATGAGGAAGCTCCTAGGTGGAATAGACCAGTCTCCTTTTCTCTGATCAATGGATCGTAAGTCACATATTGTCCTTTACTTTTCGTTCTGTTTGTCTATGGATTGTGTATTTATTTTATAATGGAAATTGGAATGCATGTTTAAAAAAATGGGACAGATTCTGTAAGTGTGTGTATATATCATCTGTAAGTGTGTGTCTCTATGTGGTTAAACAAAATGGGCTAGCATCTGCAAGTGTATATGATGGAACTTTGTCTAAATAATGGAACTTTATCTAAATAATGGAACTTTGTCTGTTTTGATTGAACTTTGAATAAATAATGGAAATGGGATATCTGATGCAAGTGTGATTTGCTTGAACTTTGAATAATGGAACCTTTAAAAAAAATTGGGATAGCTTCTAAATAATGGGATAGCTTCTAAATCATGTGATAACTTCTGAATTTTTATATTTTGATTGAACTTTGAATAAATAATGGAACTTTTGTTTATTTTGATGGAGTAAGAAGCTAGCTAAATATGTTGCTCCATTAGAGAACTTAGGGTGCATTTGTAATTAATTTTATTTGTTTTGTGAATTTTGTTTCAATTTGATTCAATTGCATTTACGGGATGGCTTAGGAAAGTGTGTGTATATAGCTTCTGCAAGTGTGTGTATGTATGTGGTTAGCTTCTGTAAGTGTTTGTATATAGCTTCTGTAAGTCTTTTTATATATGTGCTTCTGTAAGTCTTGACTGTGTGTGTATATATATGCTTCAATAGAGTCACATGTGTTTGTTTTTCTCAAATGCTCTGATTTTTTTTTAAACTTCAATTATATTGACAACATTTGCTATAACATTTTTTGGTTTTACATGAAGCTTTGATTCAACAAATCCTGCATATGGTGTCATGCTCCAAGTCATTCATTCTCATTTCGATGGACCGTATATACGGTGGAGGGATGTTCCTGAAGCAACAATAGAGTTATGGTGGGGAATGTTCAAGGTAAAAAAATTTCAATAATATGCTAACATTCAGTGCATCCATGTGAAATATTTCAAACCTCACTTGTTTGTTCAATATGTCCAGAAGCGAACACAATGGGATGAAACTCTCTACTCGGAAGCAGCTGTCTTCAAGGCTTTCCACACAAAGGGAGGGGACCACATCAGGAACATATTTGGGAAGGCTCGCGCTGGAAAAACAAAGAAGCCTACATGGGTGAAGCAAGTGATATGGGCGCAAATGCAGGAGAAATGGGCAAACGAGGAGAAATTTCGCCGCCAATCTGAAGTCAACAAGCAGAATCGAGCCATCGCAGCAGAAAAAGGCATTCCGATTTTCAGTGGTGGATCGGTTTCAACAACCGTAATCAAGGATCGACTGGTATGTACACCTTATATCAGTTTCTGATGTTTTCCCATTTCGTATAGTTTCAATCACTCCTAAATTCATAATTGATGCTCTGTTTAGTTTGCATATATGTGTAATAATTAACTAACTATATTTTCTTACAGAAGAAGGAGCTTGGACAAGACCCAACCCCAAGGCAAACATTTGAAAGGTGCCATAAGAAAAAAGACGGTTCTTGGGCTGGCACTCAATGCCAACCAACTGTGGTAAGTAACAATATCAAGTGACCCTTGTGACCCTTGTTGTTATGTATGTGCGATGTGAATGGTTTAATTATGTTCTTTGGGTTCACACTTTTTGTTCAAATTTTCGGTTTCTCTTGCTGTTTTTGGTAAGTTTAGGTATTTTTTTGTGCTTATGGACTTTCCAATTGAATGTGTTATTGGTTATGTTCTTTGGGTTCATAGTTGAATGTGTTCAGTTATACATGATGTGATGTGGTTTTTTGTTGGTGGGGAGTGGTGTTTTGGATATGAAGTCTGTATGTATAAAACTCATTTCCAATTGAATGTGTTCAATTATTCATTCCCCAAATTGATTTGGTTTTGAGGCATGCTTCATGAAATTAGTTAGTTTGTCTATTTTATTTATGATGAGCGTCACTTTATCTGCTGATAAATGCGCTTGTTTAGTTAAGAAGATGTCATCATTCATTGCATTCTTACAATTGCAGGAAATGACTCACAACATGTTACATGAAAAAAATTTAAACATGCTATGTTCTTAGCTGCTGCTTTCTATATGTTGTGACTGTTTGTTTTGCTTGTTTATATTTGTGATGATGTATTATACATGCTATGTTGTTAGTTGCTGCTTTCTATATGTTGTGTTACTATTGTTGTGTTCATGGGTGTTGCTAAAGTTTGGTTGTGATGGTCAGTTCACTAGTGCTGCCTGATTGTGATGGCTTGGTCGTTTTCTTTGAATTAGGACAAGTATGACCAGTTGATAGAAGAAGAAGAAGAAGGCCTGCTTGATGACGCTATCTCTGAGAATGGATCTCACTCAGTTGATATGAATGCTGCTTGGATCAAGGCTACAGGAGGTGTGAAGAAAGGACGGGTTGTCGGCATGGGATCAGAGTCGCCAGCTATCATAAAGTCAAAACCGATTCCAAAAGCTGCAGCCCCAACTATTGCAGCTCCTACTGATGCCCCTTTGAAGGACTATGTGATGTCTGAGCTTTCAACTATTAGGCAGGACTTGAGGACCGAAATGGTGGAGTTAGGGGACCAAGTACAGACCCAAGTGACCACAAACCTTAGGCAAGAAATGTCATCCTTTGGAGAGCGAGTGCAGGAACAAGTTAGCTCAAGCGTCCGACAAGACATGGCAGCTATTGGGGAGCAACTAATGGGCGAGACTAGGAAGGCCAACGAAGAGTGGCAGGAGAAGCTCCTCAACACCATGATGCAGTTCTGTCAGGGTAAGGACAAGTGAAAGTAAGTTGTGTGTTGCTGTTTTGGGTTCCACTACCTTAAGACTTTGTCGTATGCTCCCATTTCGTACGTACTGCTAAACTTTTGGGTTTGTTTTGGTTGTGGTTTGATTGTGTTTCGGATGGTTGAACTTATGTTTGTGTTTTGGTTGGTTGAACTGGTGGTTGTGTGTTGGATGTGGTTGGAATGAACAAATTATGTCAATGGTTGAATGTTATTTTATTTTGGTATATTTGTGTGAAGGCGTCCAGCATTATTAAATATATTATATTTACAGATTTAAATAAGATGTGGCAACAAAATTTGCCACGGGCATACATTGTAGCCACGACCATAGCAACATATTTGCCACGACATTAGCCACGGGCATAGCCACGAAATATAGTTTAGCCACGACATTAGCCACGGTCATAGCCACGGCATAAAATGTTAGCCACACCATTAGCCACCGTCATAGCCACGGCATAAATTTAAGCCACGAATATAGCCACATTAGGTTCACCTGCTAGCCACGACTATAGCCACGACTATAGCCACGACTATAGCCACGACAGTTAACAACACATATGGCAACGAAATTAGCCACGAGATCAGCCACAACAATCATTGAGCCTCAATGGAGACTCGCACGTGTGTGGCTACGACATCAGCCACGACCACACCGTGGCTGAATTCATGGCTGTTAGCCACGACTTCCTCGATTATGGACTAGCCACGAACTTAGCCACGACATTGTTAGTTCGTGGCTGTTAGCCACGGATGTTGGAAATCTGACATTTAACGTCGAGGCATATAGCCACGAATGGCCACGAACGTAAAAACCGTGGCTATGCCCGTCGCTAAACCGTTTAGCCACGACCTTTCGTGGCCTATTCGTGGCTATTTGACCGTGGCTATTTCCTGTGTTTTTGGTAGTGGAGAATTATCCTCTTGTCACCCCTTTAGGAGGCATGATCACACTTATGGCTATGTTTTATGGTGTTGATGTTAGTACACTTCAGGCTGTTAGTCATTCGTATACGTGGGACATAGATGCTCTTGTGTCTGCACGGGTATTAAAATAGTTGCAGTTGCCATATGCTATTGAGAGATTTCGGTGGTTATTTGGACCCCAGTAGTCTCATCATCAATATCTGCCTACTATTTTACTTTTGGGACTGAAATTAGTAGATTTCTGCCGAAGCGGTGTTCCTGTTGACATTCATTTGTGGAAGCCTGATGATCCTATGACCCCTGCGAGCGTTGTTAAAGATATGCAGATCGAGGTGATGCCGCCTACGGTTCAAGATGCCTCGCGTGTTGCTTGGTTAGAGAGGAAATTGACTGAATTTGAGAAGCTGCAGCCGGATGAGTTGATGAAGCTAACAAAGTCCCATGCGATTCTAGTTGGGAAGATCGATCGATTACATGAGACTTGTCTTCTGTTGATGGATTTGATCAATCAGTGGTCTGGACTCTAGACCCCGCCTTCACAGTAATTGATCAATCAGTGAGCCTAATTCGCCATGTTTTACACTTATTTCTATATCGATTTCTGCATACATTGCATACATTTGGGTTAGAACAATACAAAATCTGTGTATTTTACACTTATTTGCAATATATGGAGGTCTACACAAGTTTTGGTTATATTTCGCAGAAATCGGACGCACTTTGGAGCTTAAAGGAAACTCATGGAGAAGCTAAGAATGTTGCAGCTGGAGAAAACGCCATTTTTCACCATTCTTCATTCTGAATCAAGCTTTGATGTCTTCATGAGAGTTGTAGCCCTCAGAAAAAGCTTTCCAACGCATGGTCATATGCGTCAATCCGACGAACGAGGACTCGGGAAAGTGCGTTTCAAGAACAGAGCAGAAAGCTGAGAAAACGCTACTCGAGATCGACTAGACTCTACTCGATCTCGACGAGCCATGGTCGAGCAGACTTGGTCGAGCAGAGTTGATCGAGGACACTGAGTCAGAGACAACTCGACTCCCGGAACCCTACTCGATCTCGAGTACCCCTGGTCGAGATCGACGAGCCATGTCCGGAGTCGACGAGCTGTGCCGAGCCGAGAAGCCGAGGACGAAGACGCAGACCACCTCTACTCGACCTCGACGAGCCCTTGTCGACATCGACGAGCACCATGAATCAAGTCCGAGTCTGTCGAGCGCCAGCTAGCCGAGACGACGAAGCCGAGCCAGTCAACCCTACTCGAGATCGACAAGACCCTTGTCGAGATCGAGTAGACCTCCAGAGCCGCGTTACTCGACTTGACGAATCCTACTCGACTTGGGATTCCTTGGGCCTGAAGATTGCCGATTCTATCCTAATCTATCAAGATACATCATGAAGAGAAGGAGATCTATCCATGGAAGACTTTAGATATATTTTCCTAATTTAGATTTAATTATGTTATAGCTTTTATTTATCTTTTTAAGTTTTAGATAAAGTTTTAGATATAGATAGATATCTTCTTTCCTAGAATAGCTAGGGAATGAAGCCTATAAATAAAGCCCATGGGGCTCAGTTTTATTCATTCAATTTCAGAGCAAGACAAGGAGTTCCACAGAGATTTAGGAGTTCGAAGGTTTTAGGGTTTTGGCGTTCAACGAAAGTTGGATCGCCAGGATTGTAAAGCCTTTGAATTTAGTTTAATGCAAGTTATTTCCTTTCAATCAATGATGTCTGAGTTTGCAATGAAGCGCGAGTAGTCCACCTACTTCTGGGGTTGGGGCGAGCCCGACGATAGCCATGCATATTTGAGGTAAAGATCCGACCTTTATCATGTTTCGAGCATTTTCCTACTTGTTGATGTGTTTATTGCCCATCTAATGGAGATCCATGTTAACCACTTGGATTATAAACATAAAATCGGTAGAGACAATTAGGGTTTCTTGAGAAAGTTGTCTAATTGTTGGAAAAGGCGAAAGCTTAGTCCTTTAATGCGAATTATATGAATATCTGTTTGGTTCTACCTTATGCATGCTTGGTTATTGTCGTTGCAAACCCCAATCTTGGAAGTCTTTTACATTAAAGTTTAAACCGAAATCCCACAAGCATTTGTTCTTTATTTTCTTTATTTTCTTTCCCTACCCTCGTCGATCTCGACCACACCTTGGTCGACCTCGACCACTGATTCTCGACCTAGAGTCGCCGTAGCTTACCTGTGCAGATTCTCGACCAGACCAACTCGACTTCGACGAGCCGTACTCGATCTCGAGTAGACCCCAGTCGAGATCGACTAGACCTGTGCCGAGCAGTGCTGCTGTGTTCGACTCGTCCGAGCTTCTGTCGACTAAACCTTAGTCGAGCTCGAGGACTTCTGTTGTCGACTTCTGACCGTGAGATTCCACCGCTGCCTAGGATCCGCTGACACGCTTCCTCGTGGATCGATCCTAACTTCCCGCTGCTACATCAGGAGGAGGTCTTGTAATTATTTGCAAGGGACGGAATCTGGTTTGCTGTGATTTATTTATATTTTATTTGCAATCTCGATTTCCTCCTACCAACAAATTGGCGCCGTTGCCGGGGAAGCTATCATTCGCGCCTTAGGTAGTTAAATCTCACGTCTACTTTGAGTTACTTTACAGGTGTATGCGCCGTTCTGGTCAACAACCTGAGTTTGACGGCTTAGACGAACCAGAGCGCCTCCTACACATCCGAGCTAGACTACAAAGAGCCATGGCGGCCGCTGAAACACAAGAACAGCTGATTGCCAGGCTTACCAGGGAGCTAGCTGAAAAGGACACCGCTATCGCCAATGAAAGAGCAGCAAAGGAACAAGAGAAAGCTGCAAGGGAGCAAGCAGAAGCTGAACTTGCCCAATATCCAACTACAGCAGAGGATTATATGCATCCAACTCTCGTCGTGCCTGAATCGGCGATTCTAATCCCTGAAAACTCTTTTGAAATTCGCACTCAGTTCCTTATAGAACTTAAAAACAATGCCTTTTATGGCAGATTTAATGAGTGTCCTCTTGAACATATTACTAATTTTCATGACATGTGCCGTACTCTTGCTGAAGGTACAACTCTGGAATATGTCAAGATGAAGGCTTTCCGCTGGTCGCTCGCTGGACCTGCACTGAAGTGGCTAGAAGGGCTGAAACCAAGATCACTTACCACATGGGCCCAAGTAGAGCAAGAGTTTCTCAACAAATTCTTCCCACCTGCCAAGACAACACTTCTCCGCCAGAAAATCACCGCCTTCAAACAACAGAAAGGGGAACCGCTGGCAAGGGCATGGGAACGCTACAAAGAACTGCTGCGATCTTGCCCTACTCATGGACAGCCACCCTACGTCATTCAGGAGATCTTCTTCAATTCTCTTGATCAAGTGACTAAGGACAGGATCAACCAGTATACTCGCTATGAGTATCTGACGATGCCACCGATCGACGCCTGGGGTGTGCTAGACAAGCTCACCAACTACGACAACAAATATGGGTCTACTGCAAACTATGAGGAGAACTCCTACGCCAGGCCAGCACCATCTATGCCACTCTATGAGCCTGCAAAGGAGATTGACCCAGATGTCAGGGAGCAGTTCTACAGGGACCAGAATCGCAAGCTCCTCAAGCAAGTCAAATACCTATCTGTCAACCAGCCTTGCATCGAATGCGGATCACAGAGGCACACCACTACTGAGTGCCCACACACTGAGCAAGTCAGAATGGCGGAAACACATGAGGAAGCAGCCTATGCAGGGGGTCCCAATCGCTATATGGGAGATCAAAGGTTCTATCAACCACAGTGGAACCAAGGTCCTCCTAGGAACCCCCCACCCTACAGAGCTCCAGGGCATCCAGAAAGGGATCAAAAGAAGGATGATCTACAACTGATCCTTGAGGAGATGCGTCGAAATCAGGGCACCATCAACAACCAGTTCCAGAACATCACCACCAAATTTGGGGAACTGGACATCTGGAAAAGGGGAATAGAGACCCAGATGGGTCAAATCGCTGCACAAATTCCACGACCGTCCGGACAGCTCCCTGGGCAGACAGAACCAAATCCTAAGGGGAAAACCGGACATGTTGCAGCTATCAAACTAAAGAGTGGGCATCAATTACACGAGCCAGAGGTCGGAAAACAGCAGAGCCAAGCAGAACAACAACTCGATCTCGAGAAGCCTGTACTCGATGTCGACAAGACCGTGGTCGACCTCGACAAGACCGTGGTCGACCTCGACAAGCCTGTACTCGACCAAGACCAGAAGCGGAACTCGGACTCCGCTGCGCAGACCAGTAACCCGAGGTCGACAACCCAAGTCGACATCGACAAGCCCCTTGTCGATCTCGACAAGCCCGTGGTCGAGGTCGAGGAACAGCAGGTTGACGTCAACGACTCTGCAGCATCTCTGACAGCTGATCTGGCTCCGAAACAGAAAAAGCCACTTCCTTTCCCTTCTAAAACTCTTAAAGACCCCACTGCGGGCAGATTCAGTAGATTTGTTAATATGTTGCAAGAGCTAAACTTTTCTATTCCTTTTACAGAAGCTCTGCAAGAGATGCCTAGATATGTCAAGTTTCTGAAGGAAATCCTGAGCAAGAAGCGATCCATCTCAGAAATCGCAGGCGAATGCAAAGTACTCCACTTCCCTGAAAAGAGGCCTGACCCTGGTAAGTTTTCTGTTACTGTGGGCTTTGGACAATATAAATATGATTCCCTATGTGATTTAGGAGCAAGTGTGAGCATCATGCCTCTATCAATCTGGCGAAAAGTAAAAATAGGATGCATAGAACCTGTGGATGCCAAATTATACATGGCGAACAATACTGTGGTCATCCCTACAGGTATAGTTGAAAACGTCCCAGTCCGGGTTGGTAAATTCTTTGTTCCAGCTGATTTCCTTATCATTGACTGTGCTGAAGATCCTACTAGCCCTATTATTCTTGGTAGACCATTCTTAGCTACTGCAGATGCCCAAATTAGTGTCAAGAATAGGTCACTCACCTTCACCATAGGCGATGAGGTTTTGGATTTCTCTTTTGGCCCTGCAAAGGAGGAAGTTTCATGGCTGGAGGTGAAAAGCATCAGCATCGACAGGACCAAGCAAATAGCGGAGGAAGGAGCCAAAACTGTACTCGAGGTCGACAAGCTCTCCTCGACCTCGACAAGCGCCCTCCTCGAGCTCGACAAGCCTTTGTCGATCTCGACCACCATCACTGAGCCAGAAACTTGCCAGGAGCCTAAGTATGGGGTCCCTGTACTCGATCTCGACCAGCAGTACTCGACATCGAGTAGACCCAAGCCCAAAGATTTCTGTTTTGGGTCCGAACAGGTAAGTGCAGGTATGAATTCTACTCCCCCTCAGTCCATAAGTAAAATTTTCAATGATTTAAAGGGAGCTAAGACACCATGGCGAGAGAATTTGCAGAAATTAAAGGCTACAAAGAAAAAGAAGAAAGGGAAAGGAGATGATGCAAGCAACCACCTGTCAGCTGAGCTTGCATACTACCATCAGGACCTAGATGATCCAGGAGAAGGGCCAAGCATGAGTGGGCCCCACAATAATGGTCCTCCTTGAGCACAAACGGAGAAGTTGGCCTAGCGACTCTAAAATCTAGAGCATGTATATAGGCTTTATGAACTTTTGGAACTTTTTAGTTTTTGGTTTTTGTTTTTGGTTTTGGTTTTTTGTCTTTTTAAGAACTTCATATGGACAGTCTTGTTTTTTTGGTGAGGAATCTAACACTTGTAGGTCGGCAAGCATATAAAGATCGCGAAAAGTGGAAGAAGAAGTCCCTGAAAACCAGTCAGAATTGACGAAGGCCAAGTCGACGACGACAAAGAGGAGCAGCCCGGACAAAGCTACTCGAGATCGAGTAGACGTATTCGACCTCGACAAAAGCCCAGAAGCTCCTCGACTTCAGAAACCACCAGACGCAGACGACCCTACTCGAGATCGAGTACACCGTACTCGAGCTCGACGAGCGCCCCCTACTCGACTTGCCCAATTTGGTCTTCCTCGATGCATTATCCTGTGAGTTCCTTCCTTTACTCTTGTTTTTATTTTTATACAGTGAGGACACTGTAAATTTTAAGTATGGGGTGGGGGAAGGGCTTACTTTATGCATATTTGCTATATTTGATCATATTTGACATAAATGTGCATATTTAGAAGTTATTACTTTGAATTGCTACATGGCTATTTTGGAATGCATTATTGATTTGTGTGCTTATATGCATGTTTTCCAAAATTTGAGAAAAATGACCCCCATTTAAATTTTTGAATAATGTCATGGAAGCTTATATTGAACTCGACGATGCAAAATTGGATTCATTAGAGATATAGCATGAAATTGCCTAGTAAAGGGGAGTCACAATGAAGTGCATATTTTCTTGAAAACCATAAAAGGAGGTAAAATTTGATGTTGCTTTTGACATGTTGCATGATAAAATGATGGAGGACTTTATATTTTCCATATAATGCTCATATGTTATATCCTAGCCTTACCCATGCTTATGCATCACAAAAGCCATAATATGCCTTATTTCATTTATTGCTCCACGTGATCCAAATATTTGCCATTCTTTACCTTATTTCCTATCCGGGGATTATGTTGAGAATGATGTTACATTATGGAGATGTTATACGGTGTTTGTGTTGTTATATATCATATATGGAGTTTGGAAGGAAATTGTTTGAAATTATGGAAAATTTAATGAGTGAAAGAAAATCCGATCAAAGATCGACCCTGCTCGCTGAGATAATAGTTTGGCGAGATGGGACACCAGGTGAGGAGTCCGACGCACTAAGTATCCGGGGCCATTCATGACACCCATGTTTGCGACTCGCGAGAAGGCAGTGCTGAGGTTAGAGAGGTAAAAGCATTATTATTGAGAAAAAGCATTATGAAAGGTGATGAATGTTATGGAGAAGGAATGTGGAAGTTCAAAGTTTGGAAATACTCCATTTCCCCGGATCATTAGCACCACATTTCCAAAAATTGCCCACCTTTTAGCCTTTTACCAATCTACTCCTTCATGAGCTTAAATTAAAGTCCTCTTGATTATTGTTGCTTTGTCACATAAATGTTTTTGCATAACCCTCCTTTTGTGAGTAGATGTTGCTTTTGTATAATTGCACATGCATGAATTTGTGACACTAGTACCTTTTCGAGGATGGAAATTGATTGCAGGGACATATAAGAATGAATCTAAGATGTTGAGAGTTTTGATTTCTTCCCCTGAATGACAATTAAAAGTATTGCTTGAGGACAAGCAAGCTTAAGTATGGGGTGTTTGATGTGAGCCTAATTCGCCATGTTTTACACTTATTTCTATATCGATTTCTGCATACATTGCATACATTTGGGTTAGAAAAATACAAAATCTGTGTATTTTACAATTATTTACAATATATGGAGGTCTACACAAGTTTTGGTTATATTTCGCAGAAATCGGACGCACTTTGGAGCTTAAAGGAAACTCATGGAGAAGCTAAGAATGTTGCAGCTGGAGAAAACTCCATTTTTCACCATTCTTCATTCTGAATCAAGCTTTGATGTCTTCATGAGAGTTGTAGCCCTCAGAAAAAGCTTTCCAACGCATGGTCATATGCGTCAATCCGACGAACGAGGACTCGGGAAAGTGCGTTTCAAGAACAGAGCAGAAAGCTGAGAAAACGCTACTCGAGATCGACTAGACTCTACTCGATCTCGACGAGCCATGGTCGAGCAGACTTGGTCGAGCAGAGTTGATCGAGGAAACTGAGTCAGAGACAACCCGACTCCCGGAACCCTACTCGATCTCGAGTACCCCTGGTCGAGATCGACGAGCCATGTCCGGAGTCGACGAGCTGTGCCGAGCCGAGAAGCCGAGGACGAAGACGCAGACCACCTCTACTCGACCTCGACGAGCCCTTGTCGACATCGACGAGCACCATGAATCAAGTCCGAGTCTGTCGAGCGCCAGCTAGCCGAGACGACGAAGCCGAGCCAGTCAACCCTACTCGAGATCGACAAGACCCTTGTCGAGATCGAGTAGACCTCCAGAGCCGCGTTACTCGACTTGACGAATCCTACTCGACTTGGGATTCCTTGGGCCTGAAGATTGCCGATTCTATCCTAATCTATCAAGATACATCATGAAGAGAAGGAGATCTATCCATGGAAGACTTTAGATATATTTTCCTAATTTAGATTTAATTATGTTATAGCTTTTATTTATCTTTTTAAGTTTTAGATAAAGTTTTAGATATAGATAGATATCTTCTTTCCTAGAATAGCTAGGGAATGAAGCCTATAAATAAAGCCCATGGGGCTCAGTTTTATTCATTCAATTTCAGAGCAAGACAAGGAGTTCCACAGAGATTTAGGAGTTCGAAGGTTTTAGGGTTTTGGCGTTCAACGAAAGTTGGATCGCCAGGATTGTAAAGCCTTTGAATTTAGTTTAATGCAAGTTATTTCCTTTCAATCAATGATGTCTGAGTTTGCAATGAAGCGCGAGTAGTCCACCTACTTCTGGGGTTGGGGCGAGCCCGACGATAGCCATGCATATTTGAGGTAAAGATCCGACCTTTATCATGTTTCGAGCATTTTCCTACTTGTTGATGTGTTTATTGCCCATCTAATGGAGATCCATGTTAACCACTTGGATTATAAACATAAAATCGGTAGAGACAATTAGGGTTTCTTGAGAAAGTTGTCTAATTGTTGGAAAAGGCGAAAGCTTAGTCCTTTAATGCGAATTATATGAATATCTGTTTGGTTCTACCTTATGCATGCTTGGTTATTGTCGTTGCAAACCCCAATCTTGGAAGTCTTTTACATTAAAGTTTAAACCGAAATCCCACAAGCATTTGTTCTTTATTTTCTTTATTTTCTTTCCCTACCCTCGTCGATCTCGACCACACCTTGGTCGACCTCGACCACTGATTCTCGACCTAGAGTCGCCGTAGCTTACCTGTGCAGATTCTCGACCAGACCAACTCGACTTCGACGAGCCGTACTCGATCTCGAGTAGACCCCAGTCGAGATCGACTAGACCTGTGCCGAGCAGTGCTGCTGTGTTTGACTCGTCCGAGCTTCTGTCGACTAAACCTTAGTCGAGCTCGAGGACTTCTGTTGTCGACTTCTGACCGTGAGATTCCACCGCTGCCTAGGATCCGCTGACACGCTTCCTCGTGGATCGATCCTGACTTCCCGCTGCTACATCAGGAGGAGGTCTTGTAATTATTTGCAAGGGACGGAATCTGGTTTGCTGTGATTTATTTATATTTTATTTGCAATCTCGATTTCCTCCTACAACACAAAGATTTCCATCTTAATTTGAGTTTGTCCTATTTTGACTTTATACTGGCATGATCTTATAAATCCCATGGAATTCTGGAATGATTTGATCTTATCTTGAAAATTTGTTTTTAGTAAAATGTGATTAAGCATACGTAATTGAGCATGTATGATCTAAGATTGGAAGTATGCTTGAAATTCACCAAAAATTTGTCCCAGTGAGATATTTTTGGCCTTATAAGGGATACATCTTTACTCATTTTGCTTTTCTTGTGTGATATACTCTTCTTATGCATTTATCCTTTAGTATTGCCATGATTATCTATTTTCAAGACCGGTTATATACATGTTCATTGCTTGATAAGTTCAAATGATAGAGGCAACTTTTTAGCCACATATTTATCCATGTCTACCTTATGTTATATCTTGCTTTGAAGCCAATTTGAGCCTTTAGCCTTTTATTGATAACTCCACAAAATTATTATTCCTAGCCTATGATGAGCCTTACCCTTATTCCGGGGGAATTGAGATTTTGAGTGGGTTATGGAATCTATTTTGGAGATTGAGGAGAATAAAGCTAAAGTGTGATGTTATAGTTTATGGTTTTGAGAATATGTAATATTATGTGCTTATTTAGTCCCTCATTCTTATGCATTTGATTTTCATGAATTTTGGCTCAAGTTAGTTAAAAAAATCCGAAAAAAGAAAAAAAAAAGAAAAAAAAAAGAGAAAGAATAAAAGAGCCATTTATCTTATTTTTGCATAATGAGGAAGAATTGGATTTATGTTGGTTATGAGTCTCATTGGTTGGGTGTTGAGATTGCATGATATGTGAGATGATGAGATGAGATGAGATGAGTTTTTGATGAGATATGATGATTTTTGGAGTTTTTGATGATGTTGAGAGATGTTGTGCATTTGTGAGCTTGGTGTTATTGAGTTGGTTTGTGTTATGTTGGGAGTTTTGGAATCTTATTTTCCCGGAATTTATTGCACCACATGACCAAATACAATTCCTTGCCCTTATGTTTCTACCAAGCCCCATTATAGTCCCGCCAAATGGAATCTTCTATGAAGGTTTTCATTGAGCGAAAGTCCTCTTGATGTCCTTATTTTTGCATTGAAGTATCCGGTGGAGATTTTGTGATATAAATGTCAATATTTGAGTTGATGTTTGTATATGGAATTGAGGTGAGTGTGTGCTTAAAGCCTAAATACATGAGCGTGAGAGATACACATTTTATCCTTGGTAAGGTTGGTTTTTTAGCATGCAAGCAAGTTGATCCCATATATACATGTGATGGGGTTTATATGTTTGATTATATTTGCACTATTTGTGCTGCTGCTTTTGATCAGTAAAATTATGAAAGATTTCCTAGGGGATGCGTAGATGATGTTTTGCTTTATGGTTGCTTGAGGACAAGCAAGAGTTAAGTGTGGGGGGGGATTTGATAATGCATATTTCATATAGGCATTATAGGTATTTCTTATTGCTATTAGGTAGTTGTTTTGCTATGTTTTGAGTCTAGTTCCGTATATTGCTTGTGAAGTATTCGAGTTCGGAATCTATGCGGTTTTAGTGTTTATTCTGCAGAATTACATTCCGACTTTAGATGGACTTTGGGAAGAGCTTAGGAAGCATGTTTTGGAGCATATGGAGGCTAAGGAGGAGTTAGAGAGGAGAAAGAAGGCACGACATTGAAATTTATTGCAGACAATTGAGGAATGAAGGACACTGCATAGGCAGAGCCCGCCGCCCCTTGCACGGCGCCCGCTGTTGACCTGTTTTCCAGATACGTGGTTTTGGATCCGAAGACATTATTTTAGATTATTCTATTCTATTTCCTACCAGGGTTTTTCCGACTTTAGAGAGGCTTTATTAGTTATTTTTCAGTTCTATTCATTGAGTGGTCATTGAGAGAGAGTTATTGTGAGACTATGAACACAATTAGTATGAGTTGCTAAACTCATAGTTTCGCCTGTGGTTCGAAGACATGGTTGTTTGGATTGTGAGGATTTGATTCTATTTGATTATTCATGTTCTTAGTTAACATCTTGTGCTTAATTTATATTTGTGTTCCTTTCTATGCCTGATCAACATGTTAGGAATTGCATCTTAGCTACGAATTCGTTGTTGTTTTCTCGATAGAAAACAAAGTTATTGATGATAGTGGTGTCTCTTTGTCTTTGTAGTGGATGATTTCAATTGATCTATGTTGTTAGATTCGATTAGGGATGAGTTCGGTATGCGCCTATTAGTCTTAATTGAGTTGAGTCAATGTGCCAATTGGTCTTGATTACTTGAGTTTTTAATGCTATTCTTTAGTGATATTGAATAAGATGAGTGAATCTCTACTGATCTCTCAACTTTAGTCAAGTAGACCTAGGAATATGAATAATTAATAGATCATTCCGAAGACCATGAATTCCAACCATTGTCAGAGAATTGCAAGTGAAATGGTCTTTCTACTTTGATATCAATTTACCTTGTGATCATAAATCTGGTTACTTTTACATAATTGCTACTTGTTACAAATCATTGTTTTGCTATAAGAGTCTTTGCTTAGAGTTATTGAATAGGAAATCGCTTCTCCCTGTGGGTTCGACACCGGACTTCATCGCTATACTAGTAGTTATTTGGTTTATCAAGTGATTGATTGCCTAACCTATTGGTTTTGTGTTTAAGTTTGGATATTATTACTATTTGGAAAAGGGCGTAAGTGTCAACGACGTTCGTCCCGCACCATACACTTTCCCTTATCACCAAGAGTAATTGTGCCTTTGGATTGCTTCTTCAAATCTGAAAAGGGTGAGCTTTTACCACTCATATGTCTTGAGAAACCACTATCGAGTATCCATTTGTATTCCTTGGCCTTGGTGATACCCTGCAAAACAAAAAAATTCAACCTTTTGGGCTAGACCAAATTACAAACTTAGATTGATAATCGGGATGGACCATGTTTAGGAAAATTTGTTTTACATGTTCTCTTAAAAACAATGGAAAAGTATTACGAATTATGTAAGGGTTACTTCTACGATATGGGCATGTAATTTTAACATGACCCTTCTTACAACAAAAATGACATGTGGGTGTGCACCAATTCCCTTTAGCTTTCACAAAAGTGGTAGGGGATTTCTTTGGAAAATTCTTGTTGTATCCAATACCACTTTTGTTAAGAGATGATTGGTTCTCACCTAACATTCTATCGAGATTGGCCTTGGACTGGGTAAAATGCATGAGGGATGTCTACTGGGCTCTACACTTCTCAGCCAACGAGATCTTCTCTTTCTCTAACTCATTGGTGTAAAGATTTAGAGAAGAGAGATCTTCCTTCAAGACAGAATTTTCTGTCTCCAAGGCCTTGACTTTACTGTCAAGGGCTAACTGAAAAGCCTTGAGATGTTTCATTTCTAACGACATTTTGCTCAAGCCTTTTTCCTGTACCAAGAGCCTTTTTTTCAAGGTGTTAGTTTCATTGATAAAATGTTCTTTATTTAAAATCAAATTTTGAAGAAATTCAGATAGTATTGTAGTAGGACTTGAGATTAGGTCTCTTACAATAGTTCCAGATGCTTTTTAGGTGTTTCTTCATGATCGGACATTGGGCATAGATTTGCCTATTCAGTCTCGGACTCAAACCCACTTGAGGAGTCGGAATCACTCCATACAGCCATCATAGCTTTCTTCTTTCGGTTGTCCTTTCGAAACTTATTCCTTTTCTTTTGTGGACAATCCTTGACTAGGTGTTCTGTATCACAACATTAAAAACAAGCAATTGATTTAGTTTTCTTATTAGAATTGTATGGATTACCTTTGTACTTCGATGCGCCGCTGTATTCTCGGTTTGCGAATTGCTGCTTCATCTTAAGTATCCGTGCTATCCCTCTTGTAATGAGTGCGAATGGATCCTCTTCATCTTCACTCTCGTCATAATCCGAGGTGGCTTCTTCCCTTTTAGCTTTCAGGGCCATGTTCTTCACAATAGAGGCTACTTCTCCATCTTCTTCACCAAGAATCATCTCATGGGTAATCAATTTACCAAGGAGATCATCCAGAGGCAGAGTTGACAGATTTTGAGCTTCCTTTATTGTGGTTACTTTTGGTTCCCACTTAGGTTTAGGTAAGCACCTCAAGATCTTCCTCACCTTTTCTTCATTTGTGTTCGTGTTTCTAAGAGAATCCAGCTTGTTTACGATCTGTGTGAATCTTGTGAGCGTCTCCTTCACCATTTCCGTGGGTAGCATCTTGAATAACTCATATTGACTCAAGAAGATACTAATTTTGGTTTCCTTGACTTGGCTCGTACCTTCATAGGTTATTACCAATTTATCTCATATCTCTTTAGCACTTCTGCAAGATAAAATGCGATTGAATTCGTCAGCACTTAAGCCACAATACAATATGTTCATGACCCGAAAGTTTTTTGCCACATTTTCTAGGTCGGTCTGATTGTATTCATCTTCTCCTTTTGCAACTTCTCCACCTGTAGCACTAGGTATCATTGGCACATGTGTTCCTTTCTTGATGCGCTCCCAAAGTTCCATATCTTGATCAATGATAAAAAAAATTCATCAAGGACCTCCAATGCACAAACTTGTCTCCATCGAAGAGAGGAGGACGATTGGAAGACCTTCCTTGAGCAAAACCTCCTTCACCTACTGCACTCATGATCGATCTCACAGATTGTTAAATCAAATAAATGTGAGTTAAGCTCTTATACCAATTGAAGAATCGAGTACTTAAAATAGATGACAATAAAGTAAATACTCTAGAGGGGGGGTTGAATAGAGTATGGAAGATTTTTTACAAAGTCTCCTGCTGCAACGACTTCAAGGACTTATTATTGTATCTCAAGGTCTTGAACTCGATCTCAAAGTCTTGAACTTGATCTCAAGGTATTTAACTGTCCTTCAAGTGTCCTTAGATAGCTGAAGTGGTCTGTTTATCTCAAGAAGATTGAAAGTTAAATACGGATGCAAAAATAATAAATAATAATACTTGACTTGTTAACAAAGTTCGGCTCTAAACCAACCTACGTCTCCGCCTAGGGTTATCCAACCCGTAGGATTCAAACAACTTTTATTCCTCTTTCCTTATGAGTCCTAGAAACAACCTAGAAGAACTTCCTCTCTTCTATATCCCAAAGCTCACCTCACTTCTATCTAGTTAATCCAAGATACCGAGAAATAAAAGTTCCCTTGCCACACCGAAGTGTGATACGTTTGAGTATATGATACTCTTAGTATAACATGGATTAACTTATACTATGTAGCTCACGTTCTTCCTAACTCTCAAAATATAAAGCGTTTACAATAAGAAAAACAAAAGAACAGTATATCAGCAGACGACAATGAAGATTCGAGGAAAACTTTTGATTGCAGAGAAGATCTCGTGAAGATGTGTCGATGAGTATTCTCTTCGTCTGTTTCTATAGTCTCGATCCTCTTCGTTTCACTAGTAGAAAATAGGCTTTTTAGCCCGGCCATTTTCAACATTATAGCCCGGATATGGAGCATATGGGGTCCGGGCATCAGCTTAATGTGATAATAGGTAAAGAGCCCCGACCCCAAATATACACGCTCGGGCTAATGGAGGCCAGTCTGATTTGGATAAAAAATCTCACAGCTTTTATAGCCCGGATGGTAGCTTAATGTCCAGGTTATTTGGTATATTAAATATCCCGGATATTTTAACTCCGGGACATTTTTCCTGTCCAAAAAGACCATGTAAGCAGATTATATAGCCCGGATATTGGTAGATCCAGGCTATTTGGTCTGTTATTTTTACAGCATCAAATTGTGTTTATTTCTCGGATTTAATACGTTCAGGCTCTTTTATATATACATATTTTTTTTAAATGGCCATTTTTTGTAGGTCCAATTCCAGCTGTACATTTTACATTGTTCCTATTCACCTATTTTTTTTACAAATACATCACAGGCAAACACCAACACAATGCATGGTTGATTATCAAAAGTAAATATGTTCTCATTAAGATAATCCAAACACTAGTGAAATCCAAACCATGAACATGACACTTAATCAAGCTTGAAACTAGAGGAAAGATCTAGTCTCTCCCTTGCACATTAGAACTAATAGATACTACGTATAGGACAAGGCCCAATAGTTTGCTATTCACTAAAATGAAACATAACTAGAGAGTGGAGATGGTAAAAGACACAACTGATATGGTATAATTGATAGTCAATCTTGGTGGGTTCTTCATCTGACATGATCACTTGTGTGCGCAGAGGCAATCATGATAAAGGATTGGATCAGTGTTGCAATCATGGCCGTCTAAAATTTCATTGCACAACTCAACTCCTTGGTAATAATTGATCCCTTCCTTCAAGCACCTCTCTGCTGTTTGGAGCAATTTCCTGCACCTATCTTGCTGAAACATTGCAACACAGTTTAGGCATAGATTCGAATAGGTAGATTAAAAAGGAAATCATAGATCTCATATGATACATAGTAGTCAGAAGCATTACATAGATTTAATCACAAGGTAGTACCTGCTGAGTTGTTTTGCCCATTGAAGATGTTTCTCCAATATTCTCAATTGTTTGCAACTGGGTTTCGTTAAGAATGGAAGAAAAGCTCCATTGTTTAGCAAAATCTCCTGATGTATATTGCACACCACTGCTAGCCCCTGTATGAATTTCACACAAAAAAAAACATAAAATGCCAAAGTTCACTACTTTCTTCTAGCATACACCCAAACACAAATCCAGATGAAAGAAAATATTATTACTGTATTGTAAATGTGTAACCTAAGGTATCAAAGAAAAAAACTCACTCACATAAGACCCTAAAATGACTGATACAATAAAGCTAATCTCCATCTCCTTTAATAGAATAAATTAGATTAAAACCTAAACATCCAAGTTAAATCACGATGCGACTGCAAAAAGATCCTTATCAAAATCAGTATGTGTTTAGTTTGTAAAAGGTTTTATTTATAAAATAGGTACAAGTGGTTATAAAACATCCACACCTATGAACTAATGAACAAATATTATGTGAAATGATTTATCCAAAAAATCATTTCAATTCCTCAATCATTATGCATCACACAAGCTCAGCAGATGGGTTTATTGTCAAGGGAAGTGGTCTAGAATGCGATCACATGGATAATTGAAATCCTAATTAAGAATTCAATTCAAAACAAAACATAAAATGGTAAACTTTTCATTCACCTTTATTAATAAGCAAAGGTGGCAACAGTGGTGGGAAATCGTCCTCCCCATTCTGCATATCTGAGAAGCAACGAACAATAGGAGCCTTATTGAAGGAAAAAACGAATTTCAAAAGTAAGTTGTAAAAAGTAAAAATACAACTGAAGTTTTGACTTTAATTTGAACCATGAATATTTCTTACAAGGACACCTGTGATAGATTTCCTAGTTAATCTCGGGAAGGCTACCAATGAAACCACATCCTGCCAAAATCCTGTTCTGAAAAATCCAAACATGAATAATGCTAAAAGACACATCTGATATACTAGAATTGAGAGTCACTTGTGGATATTCAAGAATTTAGACCCTACATATCTAAATTATAATCACACATGAATAATGCAGAAAGATGAAATTAATCTACAATATTAGGGTATTCAAGAATTAAATTTGTAATCACACATGAATCATGAATTATACATAATGAATTATGTACATTTATTTAGTCCTTTTTTAAATATTTTAACAAGATTTAAAGATTTTTATTTAGAGAATGAGTTTCCTATCCTTGGACAATGTAAACTTCAAATGAGAATGCGTGGACTACCTGAGTTGATCTCAAATTTGTTAATAGTGACTGAAAATCTGTTGTAAAGATGATACTACAATAGATAATTATACAAGTACTTTTGAGTTCTTTTTGTGTGCTCAATGGCATTGGCATCATTTGGCCACAAATTTATATGCTTGAAGAAGTTAACACTTCATTTCCCTCCCCTAACTCAATTCAAAGAAGATGACTCATAAACTCGATTTTTCATACAAGGCTAAAAAAGGTACCGTCCAAAAACCAATTGATAATAGGAGGAATAACTCAGGAAGATAGATATCACATCTAAACAAATCAGAACCCTAATAACTGAATAGCATCTGTTAAAGTGTTCTTGGGTGATGCAAGTGCTACTTGGAGAGTTTAATGTGTTGCCATGAACACAAGGAAGACAAGCTAGAAAGTGGTACATCCATGGATCTGAAGTGAGACTTATATGGTGTAGACCAAACTTAAATCAAATGGGTAAACCCATGTGATTGTGAGGAGTATCTGAAGGCAGCAGCCCCACTTGCACCTATATTTTGAAGAAGGCACATAACTTAAACTAAGATGGTTACAGGGCCACTGATTTCTCTCTTCATATTAGTGTTTGGCTGCTGGCATTAATTAAATGGGCATGTTCATGTCTTTGTCTCAGTGTGGCTTCTACCAGCTTCTGACTTGGATTTATGTGCTTTCTCGCTTCACTCTCTGGCTGCTACTACATCTTTTTTAACCACTAATTGCATCACTTTCATGGTTGTAAAGCCTATTAAGGGGTATGCTGTTTTAGAGGATTCGAACTTGAATACATGAGCCAGGATTTGTTTGTTACTCATGCTTATTACTTACAAGTCAATTTGGGTGGCCTAAGGTGCTGCCTTATAAGACATAATGTGATTGAGCTGAACATAAACTAAGAACTTTTATAGGGTACACAACCCCCCCTCCCCCCATTAGGCCTTGTTTTTTACTGAAGTGGAAGTTACTTCCCATTAATTGCAATTTATATGATTTAAAAAATATGTTTGGTTAAGTTATATGTTGTATGGAATTTAAATTAAAGAAGTTGAATGTTTCTATAAAAAAGAATGGTGAATTTAAATGAAAGAAGTTGAAGGAATTGGTGTCCTTTAATTGATGTGTAAAATACTAATGATATAATAGGATTAAAAAGGGAGATTTATAATCTCAATAATTTAGGTAATTATAGTGCTGTGCTAGAAGCCAACTATAATTTATAGATTAAATTAGATTTAATCTATTGTTATTTCATTCGGGTCCTATAAGGTCACACACAAAAGAGTATTAGGAATCTGATAATTAATTAATGATAATAATAAGTTATTATTGTTGATATAATATCTTTATGGAAAGATATTTTGGACACAATATAAAAGATAGAGGTGACTTATCAGGAATAAGTTGACCTAGTTTCTACATTATATAAGGAGACTTATTGAGAACAAGTCTTAACCTAAATTTTTTGAATGGTGCATCTTTTCTTCTCCCACCAAAAACCACTCTCATCCCTAAAGCGTTAGGTGTGAGATACAATCCTTCGATCGTCGGTTCTAGCAAACGGAGACAAGGAGATCCAATCTCGTGCTCGTGTGGACCAAATAGAGGAGTCGTGCTTGAGGCTCTTTTCTCCAAAGGTGTTTTCGAATCAAGGTTCTGCACAAGAAAGATACGACTTTTCCCTTCTATATTGTTCATATCAATTCATGCATGAGATCCCGGATTAGATGTTAGAAAATAGTTTTCTTCACTTCCGCTGCGCAGCTAATTTTCCTACAGTGGCATCAGAGCCTCTTGCATAAATTGATATGATCGATTGCTTATCTTGTTCAGTTTTGATTCAATTTAGCAATATCTTTAATATATGGAATAATTTATATGATTAAAATTGTGATTTTAATTGATTGGATGAATAAATTTTGATGGTTTATGATCGACATTAAAATTGCGATATGAGATCGTAACCTAGTGTGTGAAAGTACGTAGTTCTTTTTGATCGAAGCACTTCCACTTTGGTTAAATTAGTTCACCATATAGGCTGCCAACTGGTTTCAAGTCAATCGATTTCATACGCTGATTGGAATTTGATTCCGATCGATCTAATTAAGTCAATTGTTGTCTTAATTAATTGGAATACATCAACGTGTGAAATTCAAAACCGTCACCAATTTTTGTTTATAGAAAAAGGTTTCGTTTATTGATTTCCCATAACGAATTGGTATGCTTTGTACAATTAATAAGATCTATTGTATAACTCATGAAATGTATTATTTTATAAGTATACATTGATTTGAATTTAAGTAATTGGGAATTTCATAATTTTGGTGCAAAAAGTTGACAAATTTGGTGTGAATTAGATTCGTATATTAATTTGTCAAAATTTAAAGTTTTATGAAAACTTACCATCTTAATCCTACAATTGTCAAATTTTGTAATTGTTACAGAATTTGAGTGGGAGTCGATGGGGGCAGCAATTATGGTTAAGAAAGGTATATTAGGGTTTTAGTCTAAGATCCCAAATACCTTAATTAGATATGATGGATATCTTTATCACTAATGAAATATTCTATCCAATTATACAAGGTAAGAGTTACTATAAAATTTATTCCATATATATGATTGCAAATTTTGAATTAAATATCAAGAATATTAAATTAGTTATTTTATTAGATGATTTAATTGATTTAAGTTAAATAGTTTATTAATATGATTAATATTCTATTTCTTGTTTATATTAATTTGATTAATGTTTTGATGTTATATTAATTGTGATTAATATTTTTAATATTTGATATTATTGTATACGGTGACTAGTATGGCCCAAGTAGCATATAAATACGAGCTGCGTATTGTTATGTATTTTTGTACACGATCTGCGTATCGTTATGTATTTTTATAATTTAATTTTCGAAAGTAAATTTATTTATACATTGTACAAAAGAAGATGCTAAAAGATTCAAGGATAGAGATCCAAAAGGCGATTTTAGGATGGAGATCCAAAAGGAGAATCAAGGATGAGGATCCAAGAAGCTAGAATAACCTTGAAGATTTGTCTTTTTTGTTTTCTTTTCATTAGGGGTCATACTAGGATCACAATTTATTTCCGTGCATGTGTTTGGTTTATGCTTGCATGTTTGATTATGTCGTTTGTTCACTTGATAATTAGACTTGCATGACAAACCTAGTTCTCTTAAAAGAAAATTGAGAGTATGCATTTTCAATTCATAACCTATGAGGCCCTTGGAATTTGATGGATAGGTTTTGCCAAAGCAAGGTGTCCATGCTTTGACCTTGGGATAGTACGGGTAAATCTATATAAGGGATTTATAGCCTTGAATTGGTTCTACTCAACAAAAGACCAAAAGACAAAGTTTTGGATTTTGAGGCATGGGATAGATTTACATTAGATGTGATCTATCAACCAAGAGTTATAAATGTTATAACTAGTAAAAGTTACTTACCTTGTCACATAAGAGTTAGGGTAGTGCCAAAGCACGCCAATGTCTTATCTGTAATAGGATCTTGGAATCATTTTATCCAAAAGGGAAACATTTTGTGGATAGAATGACATTAGCTTTACATTTAAAGCCTGTTTAAATTTTAAGCTTTTGCATGACAAACATGATTAATATTTTGCATATTCTATGTTGTAGATATCATGAATAGAAACGATAACCCCACCATCATCAATGTGCGTTCAATTCTTGAGAAGAATAAGTTGAACAACAACAATTTCCTCACTTGGGAAAGAAATCTGAGAATTGTTCTTAGGTCTGAAGGAAAAGAGAGTGTACTTGATACCCATATCCCAAAATTGAGTGGTACCTCTACTCAAGTTGAGAAGGATGAGGAACACCAAGTCAAAGAAAAGTTAGTGACTGTCACTTGTCTCATGCTGGCTTCCATGAAGTCGAGCCTTCAAAAGAGGTTCGAAAAGGTGGATGCCTACACCATCATTCACACCTTGAAAGTCATGTTTCAGGAACACGCAAGGATGGAGAGGTATGAAACTCACAAGGCAATACTTGATTGCGAACTTGAGAAGGGCACGTCATTTCATACTCATGTGTTAGAGATGATTGGTCATTTCAAGAACATGGAGATGTTTGGACATCCCTATAGCCAAGAGTTGGCTACAGATATCATACTTCCCCGTCTACATGATGGATCTGCTCAGTTCAAGTTCAACTTCAATAAGGAGTTCTTGATGATTGACCATTTCGAGAGCATGGGATGCTTAAGACCACTGAGCAAAATTTGACTATGGAAAACAAGGAGTTCTTGATGGTCCAAATGGGAAAATTAAGGGCTCAAAAAGGGGGCATCTGGACAGCAGAAGAACACAAAATGGAAGGATAAACTAGTTACCCAACCTAAGAACACTTCTGAGAAAGCTAAAGTAGCTACTGACCATGATTGTTTCTACTACCATATCAAGGGAACTGCCTAAAGTATTTGAAAGATAAAAAGGATGGAACTGTGAGTTCTTCGGGTACAAATGTTAGTGTTGTGATTAGTAATGACTATATCAAACATTTGGTGTTTACAACATAAGTACCAAAAATCAAAAATCAGATGCGGGTGAAAATACTTATCTATGACATTATTAGTTGTGTCATTTACGCTTCAATTGCATGAAAAACTCCATAAAGATGGACTTTTTATATCAACTGATTGTGAATCCTTCGATCGTTCGTTCTAGCAAACGGAGACAAGGAGATCCAATCTCATGCTCGTGTGGACCAAATAGAGGAGTCACGCTTGATCTCCAAAGGTGATTTCGAATCAAGGTTCTACACAAGAAAGATATGACTTTTCCCTTCTATATTGTTCATATCAATTCATGCATGAGATCCCGGATTAGATGTTAGAAAATAGTTTTCTTCAATTCCGTTGCGCATCTAATTTTCCTACAACAAGTGCTACTTGGAGAGGTTAATGTGTTGCCATGAACACAAGGAAGACAAGCTAGAAAGTGGTACATCCATGAATCTGAAGTGGGACTTATGTGGTGTAGAGCAAACTTAAATCAAATGGGTAAACCCATGTGATTGTAAGGGGTATCTGAAGGCAGCAGCCGCACTTGCACCTATATTTTGAAGAAGGCACATAACTTAAACTAAGATGGTTACATGGCCACTGATTTCTCTCTTCATATTAGTGTTTGGCTGCTGGCATTAATTAAAAGGGCATGTTCCTGTCTTTGTCTCTGTGTGGCTTCTACCAACTTCTGACTTGGATTTATGTGCTTTCTCGCTTCACTCTCTGGCTGTTGCTACATCTTAATTTTTTAACCACTAATTGCATCACTTTCATGGTTGTAAAGCCTATTAAGGGTATGTTGTTTTAGAGGATTCGAACTTGAATACCTGAGCCAGGATTTGTTTGTTACTCAAGCTTATTACTTACAAGTCAATTTGGGTGGCCTAAGGTGCTGCCTTATAAGACATAATGTGATTGAGCTGAACATAAACTAAGAACTTTTATAGGGTACACACCCCCCCCCCCCCCCTCCCCCATTATGCCTTGTTTTTTACTGAACTGGAAGTTACTTCCCATTAATTGCAATTTATATGAATTTAAAAAATATGCTTGGTTAAGTTATATGTTGTATGGAATTTAAATGAATGAAGTTGAATGTTTCTAGAGTTTCCCTATTTTATAGGAATTGGAATTTATATGAGGTCAAATTTTTTTAAGTGCTTTTGAAACTGTTTTTTTCCCCACTTAAGAGTAATAGAACAACAGCAAACCCAAACGAACATAACACTCAAGATCAAACAAAAGAGAACGAATATAAACACTCAAGATCAAACAAAAGAGAAGAGGCACATGAATCATGAATTATACATAATGAATTGTTTATAATTAATCAAACAAACAAACATAAACGCACTAAATAAGTGCTCAAATTATAATCACACATGAATCGTGAATTATACATAATGAATTATGTGAGGCAAAATTTACCTAGCTACCTAGCCAGTGAATTCCGATCAGCAGCAAATTTGCTGCTGATCTCATTCCCGGATTTCCTCAACGGTCCAACGCCAATTCAAATTTTGAATTACTGGGAACGTTTTAGATTTGATTTGGAGGAGCCTTCCTTCAAATCTTCCTCTAGATTTTCGGACTGCTGTTGAGATCTTCTGTTCTAAAATCTCGTCCTTTTATGCTTTGAATTTGAAATCCTGCACACGGATTAGTTCTAGAACAAAGCAAGAATATCTTTGATCCAAAAGATATTTCTATCTAAATCCAATCATCCATTAACCGAATATTTGCAACCATAGCCTAACCGAAACATAGATTTTAAACAAACTTTAAATCTAAGCAAAATATGTAATCTGCATTATGTAAATATCCAATTTGTCTTAAGCTATAATACTTTATACCTTATCTTTCATCAACTTGCAAAAGCAATACTATAGCATATGTATTTAATCAAGGAGAAACAACGGATCTATCAGTTCGAAAGGTTAAAAAATAAAATGAAATGAGAAGGTAAGGTTTGAGAACTATTTTTGAACGTTTCAAATGTTAGAGACTAAAATTAAATAAGTAATAAAGGTTAGGGACTGAAAACATAATTTTACCCTTCTCGAATTCAAATAGCTAGATTATTAGTAGTAATAGTTAGGAACGATTTTAGATCTAGATAGACGTGTTCAACACGTTCAAATCTATAAACCCGATAAATCAATGATCTCTTGCTCTAGTGATAAGAGTGTGGTGTTTCCTTGTGCCTTACTACCACGAGGTCAAGGGTTCAAATCCCACTAGGAGCAATTTGTGCTATAGTGGGTACTCATGTCTTGGTTTACCTTGGCATGGGTGAGCATGTCTTGCAGTTTGCCGCTTGGCTTACCCGACTTGAGTACTTTGCAGGCTAGTGCTCAGCCCGTGAAGGATTAGTCGATAATCTCGGAACCTCCACGTAATCAAAAAAGAAAAAAAAACCTATAAACCCGATAAGATTCTATTTCTAAACTATCTAACCTTACTATATTGCATTTGAGTTATATTTTAAGATGTGTGAACGGTGAAGTGTGCTTGTGTTCTGGCTCCCCTCCTACTCCCCTTTCTACATCACAAAAATATTTTAACATTTAATTTATCTTAAAAAAATTATAAAAAATAAATTTATATTACTAACATATATTTTTATATATTTATAAAATTTTATTTTGAAAAATCATGTTTTACCATTTTTAAAAATTAAAAAGGCAATATTTATCAAAATACAATTATTAAAAATTTAAAAATATGATTTTTCAAAATAAAATTTTATAAATATATAAAAATAGATATTAGTAATATAAATATAATGTAAGGAGAGGAGTATATTTGTATTGTAATTTGTAAGAGATCTCTACTGGTTTTGGCAGCATTGGTATCAGTCAATGCTGTGGACAAGTCGGACGTTGAGACGAAGCTTCTGAAAGGGACAACGGCTGTGGCGTCCCCAATAATTTGGATAAGGTTAAATCAAACGGGGTTCATGGAATCCTCCCATGTTTCAATCACATTCACACCTTCACATTAAACATATACTATTACAGATCTTGTTTTCTTTGTCTCGCTATTTCAAAAGTCGATCCAACGTCAATTGAAAAATGAAGGTTAAATTGTATTCTCAGACTCCAACCTTTACGATTCATTTCATTTAAATCCCTAATGTTTAAGTTGTAGCGTCTTAGAGCATTCCCAACAGCTAGGGGTGGAAATGGGGCGGGTTATGGGTGGATGAAGTCACTCCATCACCCGCCCCATGGGTTAATAATTCCACCCGCTCCACCCATCATCCGCAAACTTTTTCACCCTCATCCGACCCGCGCGGGTGATGCGGGTGGAGCGGGTGCCCAATGGGTGAAATAATTTAATTATGATTTGTTTTAAGAAAATTAAAAGATGAATAAAAGCATAAATTGTAACTTACAAATAGTAGAAAATTAAGTTCGCGGAAGTCGAATACATGTAATACATTTAGCAATTCAATCAAAATAAATGAACAAGTAATGATTTAAGTAAAAAAAAAACAGCAAGTATATAGCATTGTATAATTTAAGTAGAAAAAAAGTAAGTGTATAATTTAAGTAAAAAAATCAACAAGTAATTTACCGTATAATTTAAGTAGAAAAAACAGTAAGGGTTTCTTAGGTTAAAACTGAAAAGGGGTAAAATAGTAATAGCACAAATACCTATATAATATATATAATTTTAGGGTTTAATGCGGGTGTGTGGGGCGGGTTAATGGGGCGGGTTATGGGTGAAAAATCTTCACCCATAATCCGTCCATCACCCGCTTCACCCGCACCCGCTCCACCCGTCACCCGCTTTTTTGCGGGTTTTCGCCCGCCAAAAAAATGCGGGTTATGCGGGTGAAGCGGGTACCCGCGGGTTATTTCCAGCCCGGCCAACAGCTCTTCTAAAAAATCTCTAAAAAAGAGAACAAAATAACAAAACCTCTAAAAAATTTACACCACAACTCCAACAGATTATCTATTATACAAATTGCTACATTTATTATACATTGTAATTAGACCTGTCAAACGGGTCATTCCGGTCGGGTTCGGGTCGGGTCACTCCGGGTCTCGGGTAAAACGGGTCCCGGGTAAAACGGGTTCCGGGTTTTTCGGGTTGACTAGAACCCGGGTTTCGGGCGGGTTCGGGTCGATTTCGGGTTTGTCGATTTTTTCTTTTTTAAATTAAAAAAATCATAATTTGATAATTTTGCGATAAATTTTAATTAAATATAAAAGAATTTAATTATATTTAATTATAAATCAACCGGGTCATCGGGTCAATCGGGTAAATCGGGTCAAAATTACCGGGTCAATCGGGTCACCGGGTCGAAAGCCAGATTACCCGGAAAATTTCCGGGTTTTCGGGTTCGGGTCGAAAAAAATTTCCGAGTCGAAATTTCCGGGTCTTGACCCAAAAAAATTCGGTCGGTCGGGTCGGGTTGTGTTTTGACAGGTCTAATTGTAATAGATGCATAAATTCATAATTTAATAAATAAAATTCCAATAACTTCATTAAATCAATAGGCAACCATCAATGAACAAATAGGTATTCATTGAAAGGGTGAACGCATTAAATTTTACATATTCTAACTATTTCTCTAAATTTAGAGATTTTTTCTCTCTCTCCATTTATTTCTCTATTTTAGAGATGAGTTTAGAGAAGTTGTTAGAGAGAAAAAAATGGCTTTTTTTCTAAAATCTCATATTTTCTCTATTTTATAGAACAGCTGGGCTTGCTCTTAGTCCCAAACATATGCTATTTTGTTTCAAACAGATCCTCCGTCAAGTATGCCATTAACCTAATGTTAAGTAAGTCAACGTGTAGCCTCAATTAAAATTTTCATTAATGAAAAATAATGACGTGTCATTACATAATTAAAAAAGAAATTGAAAGAAAAGGGAAAATTGATTAGCAAAAATTCATTCCTTGTATTTCAATGACTCGGATAATTTCATCCAAAAAGACAACGAGGAGGGAAGAAACCAGTGATCTAGGACGATGACTAGAGCTAACAAAATCCAACCCGAACCCCAAAATTCGACCCGGTCGATCCGAAATCGATTGTCCCAAATCCCTGAAAACACAATGAAATATGTCACCCGGAAACCGGCCCGACCAGGCACATTTTGGACCTGAAATCCGAATAACTGATAACCAAAACTCACCCAAATTTGAATGAACCGGACCCGTTTGAACCGAAACCCATTAAGACCAACCTGTTATAACCGAAACCCGAAATAACTCGAACTTTAAGATACATTCTAGTAAAGTTTTAAAAATGAATATTGAAATAATGAAAACTTGAGACAATCCAAACTCGAAATAACCGAAACCAGTGGCGGAGCAAGGACACCCTGAACGGGTGGCCGGGCGAGATTCAAAGAACCTAAAAGCATAAATTGATCTACAAATTTTCCAACACCAAAATCATTGCAAAAAGTGTTCATACGATCAATTTACAGTCTAGTGAACTAATTAGTAAAACGAACACCACGACCTTTTGACTTAGCAAAGTCATCTATAACAGAATTTATGTCAATTTTACTAGCAAACTCTCTTTCGATATAAATGATCAAAGCATCAGCAAGAAAGTCATCGAACATTTTATTGCGAATGTCGGTCTTCACACGTTTCATTGCCGAAAATGCTCTTTCGGTAGTATCAGTATACATTGGTAATGTTAATACAAGTCGAATCAATCTGCTTATCATTCTGAACTGCTCATCCTTCTTTGTTTCCACCAATTTCTCCATCAATTTTGCAAGTGTTGGAACTTGAAAATGAGAATTGCGAAGAACAAAAGCAGGATAATAGTGCAACTCACTCTTCAAAGCATACCTTTCATGTTCCTCAAACTCCTTTGGATAAAACTCCACTGCAAGCTTGTAGACATCTTCTGAATTAAATGATCGAAATTAAAGCAATCTCTTGGCTTCAGTGCTACACTATGTTGAAGTAGTCTAATTGACGACTCATTAAACCTTGAGCTCAACTCGATTAACTGAAAATCAATAGATTAATTGAAATACTCAACATGATAACGATGCTCTAAAGTCGTTTGCCTTGCACCACGACCAATTGCACTACTCATGTCGGGTACCTCAACTCCATGTTTTGAGAAAAAATCTGTAACTGTTTGAAGTAATTAATTTCTCCCAACCTTCATCTCGTAGATATTGTAGAAGAATTCTTGGAGTGGATAGATGCTGAAGAAAAGCTAGTATGTCAATGGATTCTTGCTGAAATGCTTGAGAAAGAAAATTGGTAATCCACATAACTTCAAACATCAAGTGCAAGCTAAATGCAAAATCAAAAGTTCTCAGCTGTTCTAAAGCACCGCTCGCTTCTACTCGAGCATTGGAGTTCAAACCATTCTCCTTGACATCCATAAGCACTTTACAAGTTGAAGAAAACAAGTTAATCATACTCCCAAAAGAACTGAAATGAGAACTCCATCGAGTAGAACCTGCACGTTTTAATGCTATCATCTGGTTAGCTCCTTGTCTAGATACTAGATCTCCACTGTCTAACATCTCCTCAAGTTCTTTTCTATGAGATGCTTGTAACTGTGTGTTGCATTTAGGAGATGACTTGACAATGTTAATAACATTGTCCAAGTAAGAAAAGAACTTCCAAATTGGATCACACTTCTTTGCAGCAGCGGCTAATGTCAATTGCAATCTGTGAGCAAAACAATGGACGAAGTATGCATATTGACAATCCCGGAGAAACAATGCTTTCATTCCATTAAATTGTCCCAACATGTTACTAGCACCATCATACCCCTGACCTCTCATTTTATCAACTTGAAGATTGTAAGTGGAAAGGACATTACATATCTCTTAATAGAGTGTTTCTGAAGAAGTCTCATATACAACTTTGATAGCAAAGAAACGTTAAGGCAAGATACCAGCAAGGTTCACAAACCTCAAGATAATAGCCATTTGCTCCCGGTTAGATTCATCTTGTGCTTCATTAACAAGAATAAAAAAACAATCATCTTCAATTTCCTCTCGAATCATAAAACGAACTTTGTTGGCCATGATTGCCAAAATCTCTTTCTGGATGTCGGGAGAAATATATTTGGCATTTCCTGGTGCATTGTTTAATACAACATCATTGACAGTAGGTACCCAACTTGCTAAAAAGTCCACCCATTCAATCACATTCCCACGATTCAAAGAAAATTCATACTCGTCATGACCTCTGAAGGCAGAACCTTGTAATGCTAGTCGGTGAACAACCATAATTGTTGCTTTAAGCCTCAATCTGTTTCTTAAGACATCTTCTGTACTTGCTCTCTGCATTACCATATCAATATGAACAGATGGCTTCATTAAAGCTTCGGCTAATACAACACACTTATGATGAGGAGATGACACTTTACCAACATGTTTCAGGAAGACACGTTCGCTTTCTTGATGAACTCTCTTCCAATTATTGAAACCACCATTCACTAAAGATGAAGAAGATCTAGTGTTTTCCCGAAACAGAAAGCATGGAAAGCAATAACACATGTGTGTACTCGGTGAATACTCTAATCAATTGAATTTCTCAAACCAGTGGTATTGAAAACAACGAGACTCACTATTGACTTCAAACTTTATATGCTTCGGTTGGTAAGGGCTATACATCAAATACTTCCTCCTAATTTCATCTCTTTTCTCAAGAGGCCAATCACATATTCTTCTTCTTTTCCCAGGATCTCGAACTAGTTCAGAAGATGAGTTGGACAGCGATTGATTGATTTCATTCGGAGTGGAAGAATGCAGATTTTGATCAATAGGAGATGACGGTGGTGAATTTACCTGATTATCAACTAGAGAAGATTGTTGATTTTGAGTTCGTTGAGTTGATTCTTTTGAGCTAAAGAAAGAAAGCAATGTATTTAATTTTTTTTTTGGAGGCTGTTGTGAAGCCATATCGGGACATAGAGAAAGACCCTGTATACAAACATAAAGTCTATTCAAGAAATACCGAACAACTATTTTCAAAATGAGAACAACTCAATAGTCAATACAACATTGTACACAAATGAAAACCAACAATAGAGCATAAAGCAACAGCAGATAAAAAACTCAATATCAGCAGATAAAAACTAACAGTGAGCATAAAGCAACAACAGCAGACACTGAAAACCAACAGCCCACTACGGCACTACAACAGTAGAAAGTGAGCAGCAGCCAGCAGCACCAACATAAGCATATAAAAACCAGCAGATACAAAACTCAATATCAGCAGATAAAAGCCAGTAGCACTTTATAAGCAGCAGACCCATAAACCGAGCATCAGAAGCATAAACCGAGCAGCAGTACACGAATGACACGAGAAGAAGAAAATAGATAGAGAAGCAAGAATTCGGGTGCAGAGAAGCAAGAAGGATTACCGATCAGGCCAATATTCACCACAAAAAAAAACGATCAGGGTGCAGAATTCGGGAATTTCGGGTGCAGAAACCACATAGAAGCATAAAGTGGAAGCGGAAGGAGAAACTAGGAGAGTGATCGATGAATGATTACCTTTTTTAGTAGAGGTTGTATAAATCTTGCCCCTTCAATTCTTCGATTCTTCTTTTCAACCAGTTAGGGTTCAAGCGCAAAATTAGATTGGGTTGGGAATCAGAAACGTCGATCTGTAGTGTCAAACACGCTACCAAGCCTAACATCGAAAATATGAATTTTTTTTTTGGGATGGGCTGAGGCCCATACCAGCCCACCCCTCAATCTGCCAGTGATTGAAAGTCTGAAACCCTAGACAATCGAAACCCGAAATAACCGAAACATGAGACAACCGAAATCTAAAATAACCGAAACCCGAGCCGACCTAACTAAATGAGCAAATTATTAGATATTGCCCGAAACCTCAATAATTGCATTCGAACCCGACCCGACCCGACCCGTCCGATTGCCACCTCTAACAACGACAACTTGTGACCCGAGAGCGGAGCCGGTGAGGGTGGATGGTGGCGCGGGGTAGGCGGCGGCAGGTGGTGACAACTCAAAGCAGGTATGTTATTCCAAATTTTTTTTAGCATATAACTGTTTGATTTGGGATTTTATTGTTGAATTTGGGGATTTGTGTTTAGCATTTCACTGGTTACACATGAGCTATTAACCTAATTAACATTTGGTTAACGGAAGATTAACTGTGGGACTGTTATTGAAATAAAATTACATACATTGAGGACTAAATTAGAGCAAGCTAAAGGTGGGGGGTCTCTTTGAAACAAGAGTAATTGGTATTGCATATACCAAAAAAATTGGGTTTTGCAAAACTAAGCACGCCCCTTTAGAAATTTGCAAAACTAACAATTAGGGATAAAATTTTGCAAAAATAACCGGTTCTTTAACTCATTGTTGCAAGTGGAGAGAGGTAGTATTAATTGGAGAGAAAGAGAGTGTGTTTGTACTGTGTGTGCAGAGATTTACAGAGGAGAGAGAAGAAAAATTGTCCAATTGAGAGAGAGAGAGAGTGCAGAGATTTGCAGAGGAGAGAGAAGAAAAGGTGAAGGAAATTGGGCCACCATCATACAATATATAATAATGAATGTGTCTCGGTTGGATTCATGAGAGTTGGCACATGAAATTCATATATTGGCACATAAATAAACGTTAGTGGCACAACGACCGTATTGAGTGGCATGTAGTTGACTGCCATAGTAGACGTTAAGATAATTGTAATATTCGGACTTGGGTTTATCTGTTAGAGTCAAAAGATTTGGCACAAGATTTACCTATACTAGAACGTAAATAGGCGTTAGTGGCACGAAGAATATATTGACTGGCACGTAAGTCCCGTATTTATCTCCATGTCCATAAAATAATCTCAGTTCGAAATATATTTTTCCATACAAATATATAAAGTGGGTGTCTATAGATAGATAAAATTAAATTAAGCTCAAAAATAAATTTATTTTTTAATTTTAACTAATGAAAATGACTGAAAATTAGTTTCAAACAAGAGAGAAATATTGCACCCAATATACCAAAGCCCGTACCCTTTTGCATTAAAATTGTTTTTTGTAATTTTTTTGGTAAGTAAAAATCAAATGGGATCCACTATTAATGTTTGTTTGGGTAATATTCTATGGTATTGTGTCATATTGAGTACCATATGTATGATAATTGGGCTCACTTTTTCTTTTAGGTTCTTTTAAAAATATAACTTTTTATTATATTTCCTTTTATTTTTATTGTTATGGTACCTGGAGTACCACCATTAAAGATGCTCTAATTTTATCTGGCACGTAAAACAAATATCGTAAGCTTTCTTACCCATTTTCATTAATATATGCTATATGGATTTGGCATGTGTCACCCTTTGCGTGGCATGTAATAATCGGTTGTTGTCCCGTTTTTCCTATTGTCTAGCATATAACTGCTAACTTGGACCACCTTTGCTTCCCAATCAGCTTCAATGATGGTTCTTTTACTTTCCCTCCCAATCATCTCACCTTGCTATTTTTAGGCAGGAAATGTTTGTATATTTAATGCATGTGGGGGCCAACGTTTAATGCACATGGAATAATCCTCTCTCTCCTTCCATTTTCCACACAATTTCCCCTGACACATCACACCTCCACTCTTTCCTTTTTTTTTTTTACTTTGGTCACCTACAACCGGATGAAGAGGTTAAAAAAAAATTGCAAAAGTAGCAAATGCTACCCTACATGCTATTTTTACCCCTCCCATGCTACTTTTGCCAAAGTATACCAAAAGTGGTATATTTGTGCAAATTTTCCTTGAAACAAACACAAAAAGTTGGGGACCAAAAATGCAATTTACCCAAAATTAAAATTAAAAGGGAAAATATGAAACTCCATTAATTCAATATTTCATCGAAAACATGTTTGATTTCCGAACAAACTTAGGAAATAAGATAGCAAAAAGTTATGTAATAAATGAGATAATGTTGATGGACAATCGGTAAATACCTCTACAAGTGAATGTTGATCTCGAATGCGTACCTCTATAACCAATTTATGTGTATATAAAATATAAATGATTAATCAATCAAAAAAAATGGAAAAGAAAATACATGCTATTATTTTTTGGTGCAAAAATACATGGTATCAGTTAATCAAGCTGTAATTTTTTCTCCACTCAATCCGTCTGATTCCGTTGCTTACAAGCAAGTTACTAATAAAACTCATACTACAATTTGGATTGGGAACCACACCTCCCATTATATCTCATTAGATGGTTCAAGCTATGCTCTTATTGTTCTTGTCCGGTCCTTTAAGGTTTTGTTTTGCTCCTCCTTATCTAAAAGAGTTATTGTAGACTATGCCGTCATTATAGCCCGTTTCCTTAGCACTCCGACAAGCTATCCAACTTGGCTGATACTGATGCCTATCCCTCGTACTCGAGCTCTTGCCTTTGTGTGGTGGCTGTCAACGCTATCGTGCTGCTATCCACGGGTGTTTAAGGGCTTCATCGTTTCATTTTTGGTCTTTAAGAGACCCTTCAACGATTTGCATACTACATGCCTACAGCGGAGGGGGTTTGCAATTACCTATGCTCGGTCTTGCTGGCTTTCTTTTGACTCTTTTGCTAATATCAGTTATGTATCACAAGTTCTTGCGCCAGGGATGGTTGATTTTATTATTTCGCCTAATATACGATGGAGTATCTACTCACATGGTTCTTACTCTACAAGGGCGGTTTGCCTATTACCGGCTCGTATAATCATACCACTAGTTGTTTTCTTACCGTTGATGCTACAACATACTAAGTTTCAGGAACTCTTGGTTTCTTCGCTTCACGGAGAGCGTCCCTACAAAGGGTTACACTACCACAACAGGTTTTCATGAATATATGCACATGGAATTCGTGCGGTATCCGGAGCCGTAATTTCTGGACTAATATAGATTTTTTCTGCAAAAACAACTCTATAAATGTTATTGCTCTTCTCGAAACAAAAACAGATAAAATCCCAGCAGATATTGTTTGGAAAAAGTGTGGCTTCTCGGGCATCGCTTTTGACTCGGCTATAGGTTTCTCAGGTGGAATATGTTTACTATGGAAGGACCTCCCGTTTTCTCAAGGGTCGATTGATCTTATTTCCACTAATCACCGATTTATCCACTTCAACTATATGGATCATATTCGCGGGTCTACTATCGCTTTTATAATTGTATACGCTCCTCCTGACAATAGACTAAAGCAGGCTTTCTGGGACTCGGTCACCAATTACATTGAGAAACTATCCCTGCCCTTTTGTATCATGGGCGATTTCAATGACATTGCTTGCCCGGCTGATAAGGTTGGGGGGCGGCGATGATGCCTTCAAGGTTTACGAGGTTAAATCACCTTAAGAACTATTTGGATATGCAGGAGGTCCCTTCCTTTGGAGGGGAGTTTACCTGGCAAAGAAAGAAAGGTGGCCCTGACAACTACCTCGAAAGACTGGACCGTCTTCTTATCCTAACGGACCTGGTTCCTAGGTACGATTACGTTCGCCTACAAGTGCACCCATTTACAAGATCAGATCATGCTCCTATTTTGGTTGATTTCCGTCATGATGTCCGGCATAGCTATCGCCCTTTCCGTTTTGAGCTTGCCTGGTCTAGAAGGGCTGATTATAACAATATCGTTGTTCAGGCTTGGCGTCTCAACCGCCCTGGTTCCCTGATGTTCAAACTTACTCAAAAAATAAAACAGCTGAAAACACTTTCCAAAATTTGGCATAAGAAATCGTTCGGCAACATCAGCAATCAAATCGTCGCTACCGATGCGACCCTCTTAGCTCTACAATCGAAACTGGTGTCTAATTTCGTTCCAAACGACCTTATTCAAATGAAGAGACTGCTCAATAAAAGGGAACGACTTCTTGATTTTCACAGGCGTTACTGGTCCCAAAGAGCGAAGATTAAGCATGTCAAAATGTCTGATTCAAACACAGGATATTTCCACAGAGTAGCTTCCATTAAAAAGGGGAAAAAATTCATAAGAAACATCACTCTCAAAAATGGTCTTCAATCGTCTGACCCAGACTTTATTCAACAACAGTTCCTTCAACGGTTTACTTCCAGATTCCGCACGTCGGTTGATCCTTTGCAGAGGATTGACGAATTGATTCAGGTTATTTCCCAAGATGTGACACCACAAGATAATGTGTTGCTTACTAGGCCAGCTTCGAACCTAGAAATTAAAAATGCTATCTTTTCTATGAAAGCAGATAAAACACCCGGTCCGGATGGTTTTCCAGCGGGTTTTTTCCAAGTCCACTGGAACACTGTGGGTCCTTCTGTGATCAAGGCTGTCAAAGCTTTCTTTACCTCTGGTAAACTGCTGCGGCAAATCAATCACACTTTTATCACTCTTCTGCCCAAAAATGATAATCCTTCAATGATTAACCATTACAGACCTATTAGTTTATGCTCGACTATATACAAAATAATTGCCAAGGTCCTGACGGCTAGACTCGGTATGATTTTTGATAAATTAATACACCCTTTGCAAGGTACTTTTACAAAAGGACGATCCATCCACGATAGTATTCTGATAGCTCACGAAATTTTTCACACGTTTAGATCTAAGAAGGGTAAGCAAGGCATGGTCGCTTTAAAGCTTGATATGGAAAAGGCTTATGACAGAATTGAGTGGCCGTTTCTGTTTCAAGTTATGTCCAGATTTGGTTTCTACCTTAAGTTCATTTCCTGGATCAGGGAATGTGTCTCGACGGTGTCTTATTCTCTATTGGTTAATGACGAACCGTCATCGATTTTCCTCCCTACTAGAGGATTGAGGCAGGGTGATCCTCTGTCACCTTTTCTGTTTATTTTAGCCTCAGAAGTTTTGGCTCGTAACCTACAATTAGAATCCACAAGGAATAAGGATGTGGGAATCTCATTTGGTCGCTCACTTAAAATTCCCTTCCTAGCATTCGCTGATGATATTCTTATTTTTACAAAAGCATCTCAATCTGCCTGCACTGCAGTCTCAACTATTTTGGATAAATTTTGTTCGGCGTCTGGTCAAAAGATCAATTTACACAAATCCAGTTTTCAAGTGTCTAGAAATACAAGCTCAACGTCCATCCAATCCATTGCCAATACTATGGGAATACCTCAGGCTAACAATTTCGAAAAATACTTGGGCTGCCCCATTATAAACGGTCATGTCAACAGGGACACATTTGCGGAGGTGGTTCTGAAATCTAAAAATCAACTCACTAAGTGGAAAGCCAGCTGCCTTTCGGCCGAGGGTCGGAAAATTCTGATTCAGTCAAATCTTAGTGCCCAACCTTTATTCCTTATGCAGGCCTTTCTTCTTCCATCGAATATCCTTCAGGAGCTGGATAAGGTGTACAGATCTTTCTTCTGGAACAAGGGTTCCGGTACCGGTTCTCCTCCTCTGATTAGCTGGGACAAGGTTTGCTCCGACACACTTAAAGGCGGTCTGGGTCTGCATAAGGCAGAAACCATGAACACTGCTCTTCAAATGAAATTACTTTGGAAAATCATTACGGAACCTACTAATGTTTGGGTCCGTGTCATCTCTTAAAAGTATTTGAAAGGTGTGCCAATACTCAGCTATGTCAAAAAACAAAATACCTCCAGGCAGTGGGGTCGACTAATGTCTATCAGGCATCTCTTCAAACCAGGTCTACGGTGGAGCATTAGTAACGACAGTTCTGTTAATTTCTGGACTGATTGTTGGGCCTTTGACACCCCTCTCATAGACAGAGTTACTGGTACCCTCCTTGTGGAGGTTTCGGATCTTACCGTGGATCACTTTATCGATCAGTCAAATAACTGGGATAGGAAAAAATTGCATGACACTCTGCATCAGTACTTATCAACTAACGATATTGACCATATTGATCACATTCATCTACCAACAAATGACCTGGCTGACCGTCTGTATTGGGGTCATATCAAAGACGGTTGGTTCTCAACAAACTCGGCAACTAAGTGGCTCACAAGGAACCATGGATGCACGTCTTTCGACGGTGGGTGGATCTGGAAGTTGGATGTCTCTAACAAAGTGAAACATTTTCTATGGAAACTAACCAGGGATGGTCTCCCGACTAAAGCTCGCCTTTTAAAATCCCACATTTCGATCCCTCAAGGTTGTGTTTTTTGTGGCAATACAGATGAGTCGCAAATTCATTTGTTTATTAACTGTCCTACTGCACAAAATCTTAGGCAGAGATTGAAACTGTCGATGCCGAGTTGCATTATCAATATGGCTATAAATGATTACCCGATCCCTATTACAACAATTTTTAACATTATTGGTTCTAAAAATATGGCCAATCTGGCATTATGTTGGTGGTCGATCTGGTTTTTTAGGAACCAAATTGCTTTTGATAAATCTATTTCAATCACCATCCAGGAAATGAAAATCTTTTACACTACAGTGTCTCATACTTGGAAGGAAACTAAGTCTATTGATGGCTCTGGTACGCCTTTAGGGTCTCCCATTGGGGGAATTAGGAGAAGAACAAATGGGTTGATAGTGTCTACAACACCAAACTCGATCTCTGCTCCCTCAGTTTCTCCTCAAACTCGGAATGGGTTTTGGGATAACCCACCGACTAATTTCTTTAAGTTGAACTTCGATGGTTCTTTGCGCCAAGATGGGTCAGCTTCCTATGGTTTCGTTATTCGGGACTACCTAGGTACTGTGATTTCCTCTGGCGCTGGCATGTGCAACGGTACCTCGGTACTGTTTGCTGAATCGTTGGGCCTCAAGAAGGGGATTCTTAGTGCTAAGCAACGTCGTCTTACTAATTTCCTGATAGAGGGGGATAACCTCACGGTTGTTAGAGCTCTCCTAGGGGACTGGAAATGCCCCTGGAACATCGAGCTCTTGCAATCTGATATTCTGATTGATCTTTCATCATTTTCTAATGTTGCGATTCGTCATATTTTTAGGGAATCTAATGCTGTTGCAGATCGACTCGCTCATCTGGCTTACAGTCTCCCTGCCGACGGACGCTTTGAAGATGATCCAGAACTTCGGGTTCTCATTCGAAAGGATGCGCTAGGAAGAACGGTCTCGCGAGATCGTCCGACCTAATCTTTATCTGCTTCAAAAAAAAAAAGTGTTTGTGTCCTACCATAGAAAGAGACTATTGTTTTTTTTTTTTTTTGGAAGAAACCATATAAGGTTATGAAGTGTTGAGAGATGTACACTATTGGTACAAATGAAGAAACTCTCTACTGATATGTGCTCTTCTTTTATGTGATATTTTATTTTATTTTCATTATTTTGGGAACACACCCTCAATATAAGAGTTTTGAAGTGTTGAGAGATCCGTAGAGATCAAAAAGTCTCACATTGATATGAAAGAATAAATCTCAATATATATAACTCTATTTCCGTCACCCGACCTATCGCCCAAAACCCTTCACCCTACCCGACTCATCACCCACTAAATATTTCACCCGCCCCGTCCACCCATCACCCACTGGGTTATCGGGTGGATCGGATGATAATTCGGGTGAAATACAAGACATCAAATTAATCAAAAGAATATTGAAAAACATACGTCGAGCACATCGACGAATAAACATTAATGGGGAATTATTAGTAAATACCCCACTTTGATATTTGGTTTGCAAAAATACCTAGGTTTGAAAACAATTGCATCAATATATGGAAATTTGCAAAAATACCTTATTTTATTATCAAAACTACCCACCACCCTAAAAAATCAGGAAAAAAAAGTTAAATATTTTTAATATTTTTCAATTTTCTGATATTTTTAAATTATATTAAATAATCAAATAATAATAAAAATCTAGAAGTAAAAAAAAAAATTAAAATCTCAATCCCCTTCATCCGGACTGATAGACCCGACCCCCAAATCCCAATACAAACCCTAACCAAAAACACCCAACCCTGTCCCTCTATGGCTCCGTCGGCCCCAACCCTAGGTCTCCGGCGCTCAGCCCCAACCCCAGGTATCCGGCGCTCGGACCATAGCTCGCATCTCCGACTCCGTCGCCTGCGCCTACACTTCCGCGCCCCCGACCGACTCAATCCCAATTGCTAACCAGAACAAACAAGCGCCCCAACCGTCGCCACCCATACCCTTCGTCGTTGTGCGAGCAATCCGGCGCAATCTTTACACAATCTCCCGCCGATTTTTTATCATATCCTGTCAGTATTCATATTTAAGATTGTCAAGAACCCCATTTATCCTGTCACTATGGATAATAATCCTGAAGATATATATTGACAATCGTTTTGTAAATATGGTTAATAATCCTGAAGATATGATTTACCGTATCTTCATTGATTCTCTCCCCGATTATAGGTTTAATCCTGTCAGAATAAACATGAAGCCTGTCACTATAAACATTTTTCCTGTCATTTGGAACAAATAACTTTGTCACCTTGGGCAGACCTTTAATTTCTAGTTATGGTATGGATAAAATCGTATCTTTATTCTCTTCCCTATTATAGATCCCATCCTGTCATTATTACATATCTGTTTTGTCATCAAAAACATATATCCTGTCAACAACAAATATATCCTTGTCAATAATTGATTCTCTTAATAAGGCAATGAATTTCATCCGGCTAGTTTTATTATTCTTAATTTCCGAGAAAAATATATTAAAAACATTATTTTAATATATATATTTTAAATATTTTTTAATCTTCTTTTAATTCATAATACTCCTTTTAATGATTTTTATATTTAAATTTAAAAGTAAAATCAGTCATTATTTTTTTTAGCACAAATAGCCTATTTTTTTAGCACATATGACCCACCTATTCTATTTTTGCTATTCTCGGAAAATGGCTATACTTTTGCAAACTGAACACCGATTTGGTGTATTTCCACAAATCGGCCAACATTAATTAGGGGCCCATTGCATTCATGTTTCCATTTTAATTAGGAGTCAATTGTATTGCATATCTTCAAATAAAACTTGCATAACTTTATAACAAGATATTTCCATTTTAATCGTTTGATATGTATCTTGAATTAGGGTTTATGAGGTATATTGGTAATTTCACATATAAAATATAATTATATAATATAAGTCGGGTGACGGGTCGGGTGACGGATCGGGTGATGAGTCGGATCACGGGTGGGGAATCTCTTCACCCGAATCCGACCCGACCCATCACCTGTTTACCTATCACCCATTTCATACCCGCTTTATTTAGAATTTTCACATATTTTTTCGGGTCGGGTGAGATGAATATTTGTTGGGTGCGGGTGAAATTGTCATCCATGAAGGTTGAATAATGCTATTATTCTTTTATTTATTACAAGTTATCGTGTATTATATACTACATCGCACCTCCTTACAATTTAAAATATTTTCTACAACTATAGTGCAATTTATCCTAAAAATTTGGCAAATTTTTCCCATGGTTAAGTTCAACTGTTATATTTGAAAACAAATACTGTAGATGTAATGAGATCTGTCCGAAAGCAAACTTTTTATACTATATTATAATGAAAACAAGTGTTGTGGGTATGTGATGCCTGTGACAAATTCCAGTAAACGGAGGTAACTTCCCGTGACATGTTTAAAAACAACCAAACAGTCAACCACAAACACTGCACGGTTTGTGCGGCGTCACCCGCATAACGTGGCACCCAAATGCACTTCCCCTTCCATATTTTCCGTCCTCTAAACGCCGTCAATTCATGTCGTTTTCCCAACCTTTAATTTATCATGAATTTATGACCCCTTAAATCTAGCCGTTGGATCATCATTCATCGAGTAGTGATCCCCACGCACCCAGTTTCCCTCCCCCCATCGGAGTATTTCGTAACGAGTAAAAATTTTGGAGTCGTGGATAACCCATTGTCGTTAGTTTTCAAGGTTGAAAAATTGGCATATCTTATTGTATAGATATTTCAATAAAGCTAAAAGAAAGTAGCCAACTAAAACATCACACGACATATCACATTATTAACCCAAAAATATTCAAACTTTTAAATTGCTTATACTTTCAATATAAATTGTTTTTTTTTTTAACTTTACACATCTCTCTACACAAAAACATATAAAAAAAAAATACAATAAAAAATTGCTCTGTAAGAGTTACTTTATAAATTATATTTATATTTATCAATTATGTATATGTTAAAAATATTTATTTATTCGGAAATGATACGTATAAACTAAAAAAATTTGAATTGGTTCATAATCCTAATTAGAACATAAATTTAAACAATAATAGCCAATATGGAACTAAATCTCTAATGTTTTATATACTTAAATATAGACGCAACAGATGAAGTAACGAATAAAATAATAAATATAAATTCCAAGTCTCATACCCTATAAATTAAAACTAACCCCAATTATGAAATTCAAAATTTTATATTTTTTTTTTTGTCCACACCAAATGTAAGTAATTAAATAAATTTTATTACAGTATTATTAATTTTTAATCGAGAAAAAAAATTTGAGAGTTTAACCTCTCCTTCAGTCCTTCACCCTCTCGTTTCTATAAATTACGGTTCTGAAATCAGATAGGTTTGCCCAACTGACCCCTCGATGGGGGCTTTTTAGGAAAACATCCCCACCTTTCCCCCTCTCTCTCTCTCCTCTCTCATGGGTAGATCTTCCGATTCAAGGCCGAGCGCGCCAGTACTGAAGCTCTCTTTAGCGCGGCCGGCGGGAAACCGGTTTGTGTCGCCGGCGTCCGATCCGTTCACATCCTCCTCTTCCTCCTCGGCCGTCTCCGCCGCCGCCTCCCTCTTCCAGCGCTCGTCGTCGCCAACGCGAGTCAACCTACGCCCTTCCTCGCCGACATCGGCGTCTTCCGTGCGGATTTCACTCGATCGCCCCCTCTCCCCGTCGCGATCGGTTTCCGTCAGAGATCAGGTTGTCCCCAGGAGAAACGAGATCAAGAAGGTAACTAAGAGGTCGTGTATGTGCTCGCCGACCTCGCATCCAGGCTCTTTTCGCTGCAATTACCACAGGAATCTGAGCAATCACAGCAATAGTAGGCAGTCGATTTCGTGCTCGCCTAGCCAATTGCATCTCCGGCGCTCGGCGATGACGAATTCGCTTGTCAGGATCGGGACCGTTGAAGGCGATTGGGTGAAGAGAGCGCTGTCGGCGCTGATCCGGCCGTCGTCTCACCAGCAGCGCCGGCGAGGCGGTTTTCAGCCGCGGCCGAGTCGGCTTTCAGTCATGTCCAGAGCGGAAGACGCTACTCCTGTGAACTAGATGCGAAAACAGGTTTGTTGGATGATTGACTTTGTCCGCCATAGCCAGATCCTTCGTTGTGTTCTTTGTTTTCTTCTCTCTGTGATAGTTGTGGATAGTTTGGATTGAACGGATTACCGATCCGGATGTGCTGTACATGGCGAAATCCACACATTTTCGTTGTGATTTTTTGTACGGCGACGATTGTGGAAATAGCGATTTGAGACAGAAGTGGAATTCACAACAGCGATTGACATTCTACATAAAGGATTTTAACAATTGGGGACGAACATGAATTCAAAGTGAAATCAATTGAATGAAATCAACCTGATCAATTTTCCATGTTAATGACAATTGAATTTGAGATTTCTCAGAAGTAGCTGTGTGTTTGATTGATTGCTTTGTTCTTCCCGTTGATTGATCCGTTTGGTGTGTGTGGGGTGTGTGTCGTGTTTGCAGCATTAGGTGTTTGCCGTAAACGTCGTCGTTCCATTCCGTTGCCGTGAATTGTTAACCACGTCGTTTGATTCAATGAGCCATGGTCAGGTACACTGTATTTGTTGTTTATAATTAAAAATTGTGGACTCATTCCTTTGCCTTTCAGTTTTGGTTTTGTTTCTTGCAGGATACGAAGATTGGGGAGGACGATGGATGGGTTTTCTTGATGTGAAATGAAAATTGGACTCACAACAAATGGATCCTTTGCGTGTGGAGAGGACGTCCCTGTTTTTGTGACTTCACGAATTTGATAATTTCACAACTTCTTTCGAGTCTCTATGCTCGAGACTCGGGAGATATGAATTTTTGGCTTGATAAAATAATAGTACTTTTTAAAATTATTTAAAATGAGAAGATAATAATTAGTAGGTATATTTTTAAAATTATTTTTGCCCAAACTTCACTACACTTTTTTATTTTATACTCTATCCCATTTATAATTTAGGTCGTTTGACTGTTTAACACGTTTTTTAATGTATCAAATACTCTACAAATTATACTGTATTTGACAGAGTGTTTAACACATTAAAAACGTGTCAAAAAGTCAAACGTTTTAAATTGTGAGATGTAGATAGTAGATTTGAAGTATCTGTATTTTGGAGAATGTTGTATATTGAAAAATCTGTCTTTTCTATTACTCCCTCCAATATAAAATAGATGACGTTTGACTTTTTAACACGTATTTTAAGAAGTTAAAAATTATATAATATAATAACTTTTTACTTTTTTATATAATTTAATACTTCGTACTTATTAGCAACAAGTATTAAGTTATAAAAAAATGGCGAAACTAATTAAAATAACCCGACCATTAAGGGTGTGTTAAAAATATATCTCAACCTTTCAAATGTAAGATAAATATCCTCACCTTTAAGGATATGTTAAAAATATATCCCTACCTTTTAAATGTAAGATAAATATATCAACCTTTATAAGTGATGTTCAAATAATATATAAAATAACTCTCTACAACAAAAAACTAACATGGTATACATATGTGGCTAACTAAATTAATAAAAAAAATAAAAATTTTAAAAAATATATAAAATATATAAAAAATTAATAGAAAGGTTTAAGAAAACAAGTTTTTTCATTTATTATTTTAAAAAAAAATTCAAGACACTTTATTAATATTTCAATTTTCCATATGATTCTTCTTTGTACAATTGTTCCATTTTTTTTCACATAATTTATTTACTAAAATTCTAACTATTCTTCTTTCTATTTTAAATTTTCATCAAAATGCGAAATTAGTTAAATGGTCCATTATACGAATATGGGTGTTATCCCTCAAATACAAAAATAATCTAAATAAAATATTAAACACTTGTGAATATATCATTTTTTTATATATATTTATATTTTATTAATTTATTTCTTTCCCATGATAAAAAAAGAAAAGAAAAGAAAAGTGGTTTAATAAAACAAGGTTTTTAATATAGAGTTATAAGAAAATAGTGTGTATAAAATATAAAAGATGAAAGATATGTAAATCTATAATTTTTTTTATATATATTTTTTAAAGTTTTTTTTTTGTCATATATGCATGTCCTGTTAGCTTTTTTTTTTTTTTACAAATTTTTTTGAGATATTATTTTAACATTACCTATAAAGGTCGAGATATTTATATTACATTTGAAAGGTTGAGATATATTTTTAACACCCTTTTAAAGGTCGGGATATTTATCTTACACTTTGAAAGATTGAGATATATTTTTAACACACCCTTAAAGGTCGGGTTATTTTAATTAGTTTTGCCTAAAAAAATTATTCATAAAAGTTGATATTTTATATATTTTTTAGCTTCTTAAATTATGTACTAAAAAATCAAACGATATATATTTTGGATAAAATGGAGTATTTATCTATTTTGAATATTGAAATAGAAAATACATTAGACCAATTGACACTTATAACAAACATTTATTGAATGGAAAAGTCATAGTAGAGATGATCTAATAAAATGTGAAACTAAGCCGTTGACTCTTTTTTTTTAATAAAAAAAATGAATAAGTACCCTGTCCGTGTAATTTTGGGTAGGAAAAAAAACTATTCTATGCCTCTCTTGACCAAGTTTGGAGTTCGACCACATAATAATGTCCTCTCTTTCGAATCTCTTTCCCATTCAAAAGCAAAAAAAATCAATTTTGTTCATTTATAGTAGATGTATCATGTATGATAATTGATAAGTCCATGCCGAACATTTATAGTAGATTGGTGAACTACTTATTATTTTTCTCCCAAGTTGAGATAATTTTTTAATTGGGGTAATATAAATATCAGTCTTTTTCAAAGTCTGATTTAACCATTGTTTTTCTAAATAATAATATAATTATTTTTAAAATAATTAAAGTAATGAATTTGGGGGATAATGTTGATTGTAACCGAATTTGGAAAGAAGAAATGAGATTGAAGAGAGAATTTGTTGTTTTGTTATTGAATGCAATTGAAAATCGAGTTCTACACATGAACACCGAGTGATCTTATATAGAAGGAGATCACGTGCGGTACGCGTGCCATCATTTACAAAATAAAGAGGGAAAGAAAAACAAAGGGAGACGATGTCGTTCTGTCAAGGCGGGAACTAGAACTTGAACCCCGTCTTCTACCTCCAACACCCCCCTCAAACTGAAGCTGGTGACACCAGCTGAAGCTTGCCCAGAAGCTCAGAGTGTCTAGGACCCAACAAACTTTTGGTGAAAATATCTGCTAATTGATCCTTGGTGGGAATGTAAGAAAGGATATATATCAATCCTTCACACAACTTATGCCTCACAAAATGACAATTGAGATCCACATGTTTTGTCCACTCATGGAACACAGGGTTCCGAGCAATGTGGATTGCTGCCTGGCTATCACAACGAACATGAATTTGAGTGATATCGATAATCCTCAATTCAGCAAACAAGCGAGACAACCAGGCCAATTCAGATGTGAGTCGCTTAAGGGACCGATACTCAGCCTCAGCAGAGGATAAAGAAACAATTGATTGTTTCTTAACTTTCCATGACAATGGGCAACCACCAAAGGAAATGTAACACCCGCTTACAGATCGACGAGTATGAGAACAGGCCGCCCAATTTGAGTCATTGTACCCAGTACAGTGAAATTGGGAGAGGAATTAAGCAAAATTCCCAAATCTGACTTACCCTTGAGATAATGAAGGGTGTGAAGAGCAACTTTCATGGTGTCAATTGTAGGCAATACATAAACTGAGATAGAAATTGTAGAGAGAAAGCAATGTATGGGCGTGTGTTAGTGAGGAAATTCGGTTTCCCCACTAATTTCCTATACACAGAAGGATCCTCCAACACAGGACTGGTTGAATCATGGAGCTTGAGCCCTACTTCCAAAGGAGCAATGGCATCTTTCTCATTAGAGCAATTAAACTCTTTGAGGGTCTTTAGCAAAAACTTCTTTTGACTCATAACCAACCCTTGTGGAACCTTCACAAATTCAATTCCAAGGAAATAATGCAAAGTACCCAAATCCTTAATCTTGAATCTATCATCAAGAAAAGATTTTAACTCACTGATAGCAGAAAGATCATTCCATGTAAGGAGAATGTCGTCAACATAGATGGCAAGATGAACAACCATAGAACCTGATCTCTTGGTAAAGAGAGAATGATCATTCTCTAAGTGTGCAAATCCCTGTGATCGAAGAGAATCAGAAAGCTTGGCATACCATTGTCTTGATGCTTGGTGTAAACCATAGAGAGACTTGTTGAGTTTACAGACAAGAGAAGCATCAGTAATGGAAAGGCCAGGTGGAGGGCGCATATACACATCTTCATGAAGACCACCATGAAGAAACACATTGTTAACATCCAATTGGAAGACAGACCAACCTCTCTTCAAAGCCACTGATACAAGAGCTTGAACTGTTGTCATCTTGACAACCGGTGAAAAAGTCTATGTGAAATCAATGCCTTCCCTCTATGTGCATCCTTTGATCACCAATCGAGCTTTATGACGATCAAGAGTACCATCTGACTTGAGCTTGATCTTATAAACCCATTTACAACTGACAGGTTTCTTACTTTCAGGGAGAGGAACTAGATCCCAAGTCCTATTGAGCTCAAGTGCAGCAAATTCCTTGGCCATGGCTTATTGCCAAACTGGATACTTAGCTGCCTCTGCATATGAGTTAGGCTCATTCATGACAGTTAAAGTATAAAACAAATGATGATTATCCTTGGATAAGACACTGGCATAAATGGTTTTGGGATAAAAGAAAGCATATGTGATGGTGTTGGTACACACAATCTGAAAAATGTGGAGGAAAAGCATGAACTCTTGAAGATCTGCGAAGATGAGGAGGGTGATGAACTGCAAGAGGAGGAACAACTGGTTGATGGACAACTGGTGGCGGTTGAGGAGCATGTGGTAATTCAAACTCATTGGAGGATGAGTGATATGTAACAGCAACTGGAAAAGTAGCAGAAGAAGAATCCGAATGAGAAAGATCATGAAAAGGAAATGTAGTCTCATAGAAGATTACATTTCTAGAGATGATAATGTCCCTTGTGTTTAGATTCAAGAGCTTATAAGCCTTCTTGCCAAAAGGAAAACCCAGAAAAACACAAGCCTAAGCCCAAGGCTGAAATTTATAAGCCTTCTTGCCAAAAGGAAAACCCAGAAAAACACAAGCCTAAGCCCAAGGTTGAAATTTATCCCAGCCCTTATCAACAGTAGCTGCATGCCTGCATAACATAGACAACCAAAAGGCTTGATTTGATCATAGTCAGGCTTGGTATGAAATAGCCTCTCAAAAGTAGGGGTGTGCATGATTCGGCCCAAATCGAATTTTTGGGCCGAACCAACACAAACCGAACATAACCGAACCTAACCGAAGTTTTTCGGTTCGGCTTTCGGTTCGAGAAATTTCATTTTTTCGGTTTCGGTTCGGTTTGTGTTCGATTTGTGTTAAACCGATTTTTTTTATACACTATATATTTACAGTGTATATATATTTTTATATACTTTATATATACAAATAAGTATACACATATAGTGTATATGTATACTGTATTTATATATACTACATATATTTGTATACTTTACAGTTTACAGTGTATATATTAGTGTATATAGTGTATATAATTTATATATTAGTATAATATATTTTAGTGTGTGTATATTTGTATTTAGTGTATATGTATTTACATGTGTATACTAATATGTATTTGCATGTGTATATACACTGTATTTGTATACTTGTTTATATACATCGTATATGTATACTTATTTGTATTAGTGTCTATATATATATATATATATATATATATATATATATATATATATATATATATATATATATATATATATATATATATATATATATATTGTATTTGTATACTTTATATTGGAATATATATGTGTGTATATATATATATATATATATATATATATATATATATAGCGTTTACTTCAAATGTAAAAACTCCTTAACGTGTAAAATTTGCTTATCGCGTAAAATTAGCTAATGGCCCTAATTTAATTACTAATGTGTCTAATTTAATTACTAATGGGCCTAATTTCATTAGTAGAATGTCTGCCCCCCCTCCCATGCGTGTGCCCCCCCTGCCCCCCCTTCTCGGACCCGAGTTTTTTTTTTTTTTTTAAATTTTTTTTTTTTGCCCAGAATTTTTTTTTCGTGATAACACTTTCTGCTGTGCAAGTATAACTTGCTTTTGTGCACATATAACATCTTATTGTGCAAATATAAGTTTATTTTGTGCAGACAAATAATTCATTATGGGGTAAATAAGTAAATGTGCCTATTTCAATTATAAAAATTTATAATTGAAATATGTTTAATTTATGGGTAAATTGGTAAATATGTCTAATTTTATGGGTAAATGCACTTTTTCCCGTTTTCGATACCTTTTGTGCAACTGTAAAGTGCATTTGTGGAACTGTGGAATGCATTTGTGCAACTGTGAAGTGCATTTGTGCAACTGTAAAGTGCATTTGTGCAACTTTAATTGTGCAAATTTAAAGTATGATACAATTGTGCAAATTTAAACTACAATTGTGCAAAAGTAAGATACAATTGTGCAGATTAAGAATACAATTGTGCAAATGTAAGATCATAATGCGCATTAATAAGTCAAAAGATGTGCTTTTGAAATCGATGTTTTAATTTTGTTTTTTTTTTTACTTTTGAGAGTTTGGGTTCACCTCTCGGATAATTTAAGTTGATAGATGTAAGTTTGAAATCGATTTTTTAAGTATAAGCTTTTAAAATTAAAGTGCATAAATAAGATTAAATGTGCATAATTAAGGTTAAAAAGTGCATAACTTAGATTATAATGTGCATGATTAACAATTTGCGATTGTTGCGCTCTTGTCTATTATGTAACCTATGTGGGATTTGAACCCACATCTTTTGTGCAAACGCACATTGCTCTACCAATTGAGCTAATAGGCTAAATTATGATTTTTATGCTAAAATAGAAGAACCTAATCGACCTAAAGCATATTGCAATAAAATTCTACAATTCAATTAGCTCATGATTCACAAACAATTTGACAATGTTATAAACATGAAATTAGCTCCAAATCAACCCAACAACACAACCATATCATCAATTTCAGTCAATTTGGCTGTTGGCAAAAAACCCCAAATTCTAAAGCATATCGCAATATAAAATTCCAAACTTCAATTAGATCATGATCCATAAACAATTTGACAATGCTATGAACATGAAATTAGCTCCAAATCAACCCAACAACACAACCATATCATCATTTTAAGTCAATTTTGCTTTTGGCAAAAAACCCCAAATTCTAAAACATATCGCAATATAAAATTCTAAAATTCAATTAGCTCATATCCATAAACAATTTGACAATGATATGAACATGAAATTAGCTCAAAATCAACCCAACAACACAACCATATCATCAATTTCAATCAATTTGGCTTTTGGCAAAAAGCCCCAAATTTTAAAACATATCGCAATCTAAAATTCAATTAGCTCATGATCCATAAACAATTTGACAATGCTATTAACATGTAATTAGCTCCAAATCAACCCAACAACACAACCATATCATCAATTTCAATCAATTTAATTTTTAACAAAAAGCCCCAAATTCAGCTCCTAAATCAAACCCTAGATTTTCAATCTCAACTTAAATAATTCAAACTATCTAAATAATTGTAATAAACAAGTTTAGGGTTAATAATCATACCAAATTCGAGTTGAAACAAAGAGGCGAGGACCTAACTTTCATTGTCGACAACATCTCAGCAGCCGCCATTGAAGGGGCTCGTAACAGAGGAGGGTGGCGCCGGAACAGAGGAGGGTGAGAGGGAGAGGATGGAGAACGTCGGGCTTCAGGTGGTTTCGGATTCGCCATCAACGTCGGCTGCAAGTCCGGCCAGCCTAAGTGTAAAGACCCGGATTTTTTTAAAATAACCATTTAAAAATAAATAAAATAAAATGAATTTAATTTCGATATTTTAAGGAGAGCTCGTCATAAATTTAATAAATCTAACTTGAAATTCTAAGAACGAATCCCGACCCAAACTTTAAATTTATACAAAGTAGATTTTATTCCGCTTTCATATGTCAAAAATTCAGAAAATGATGTTTGGATTTCATTATTAAATTCAATTGAAAAATTTAAAACGTTAATCTGATCAAGTTGAGATAGGATCGAGAGAGCGGAATTTGAAAGACCAATCGTCAGAAATTTGAACTTCCAACTCGGGACCACAATTACATAATATTCACCCATTTTGATCCAATCCAACTCACACCCTCTCTTTAGGGTAAAATCTTATCCCTACTTTTATATCCCTTATCACCAATGAGAGATATTAGCAAGCCAATTAAAACCCCTTGTTTCTTACCATGTGACCGGGGAGTAGCTAGCCTGGACCCATTGGGTTGTTTCCCCTTGTCTCTTCCCCCCCTGCAGTACCTACACCCTTCCCCTCCAGTTTTCCCTTGCCATTTTCGGTACAAGACAAGGACAAGCTCCTCCCCTCCCCTTCAAATCTGATTTCAAACAGATTCACCCACACCCCTTTCCTCACTTCTTCTGTTCCCCTTTAACCCCAAGAACAACCCTCTTCGTTGTTGATTTTGCCAGCACAACCTCCATCTCCAATGTCCTCTTCTTCCTCCTTTTGAGGGCCGAAATACCAGCTTCAGCAGCCCTGCTTCCGTTGTTCGAGTGAGGCTGAGCCAAGCCTAGAAGGTCAGCTCTTTCCTCCTTCTCCAAAGCCACCGAGCAGCTCTCATCTACCTCTCTGGTTTTCGCTGTCCAAAGGCCGAGATGGTCGAGCCTCCCCAGCACCTATCTTCCCCCTCCTTGGCGAACAGAGGACTCTTCCTCGTACTCTCCGACATCCCCGACCAACCCAGCGGCATCCCGGACCACTGCCGACGCCTCATCCTCCTCGATTTTCCCCTGTCTTCCTTCCAAGCATCCCGGTAAGCTTCTCTCACTCTCTTCCGATTAGAAATCCAGTAAAGATCCGCCTTTGAATCATTTCCCACCGTCCTAGGCCAATCGAGAGCACCACGAATCTCCGGCGAGTCTCCCGGCGAACCCGAAGGCCCCTCGGTGAGATTCTCTCTCTTTCCCTCTCTTTCCTTCCCTTGTCTGTTGTTGGGTCCGTGGGTATCGGAGAGGCTGAGGGCGGTCGGAGTGGTGGCCAGACCGCCGGCGAGGCCTCCCCTCTTCCCCATTCTCTCCCGTCTCCATCCTGTAAGTGGAATTGAAGGAAGAAGAGGAACAGTGTTCCTTCTCTTCCCCATTTCCTCAAGCCGGCCCCACTGCCACATCATCGCCAAATCAGCCGTGGGTCCCCATCCTTTTTGTAGTCCCAGCTTTCGATCAAAATGGGGAAATAAATGAATGATGGCTCTTGGGCCTATTTGCTTGGGCCGAGATTTTGTTTTAAAAGGAAAACAAGGGTTGGGCCTATTTTATAACATGAAATCTGGGTTGGTGTTTTAACAAAATGGAATTCGGTTATGGGTTTAATAAAAAAGAGTGAGGTCGGTTTTGACATTTAATAAAATAAAGGGGGTCAGTTTGTAATTTTATAAAATAAGGGCTTATTTTATTAAATAAAAAGGGTTGGGATTTTTAAGGGGATTTGGGAATGTTTTATGGAAGTGCTTAAAAGAAAATGGTATCTAAAGTATGATAAAATATTATTAAGATTTAAGGATATAATACTATGGCGATTTAAATTAAATATAATATTATGAGACTTGGAGATTTGAAAGTTATTATCGGAATTTAAATCGAAAAAGAAATTGTCAAACATTTCCCAAGGTCGGAATTTCTAACTAGCTAATCCGGATTTTGAAATGGTTTCGGGACTAACTTGGGAATTATGTGATCGATGACTAACTAGCATGTTGATATGACTGAATGACTAACAACATGATGAGATGTTAAAATTTCGTATCGTTCAACTTATGCCTTATGAGTTATGATTAATATGATGGACTTTGGAGATATATGAGTATTATTGCGAATATATGAGAGTGATTGAACGGAATGATGAGAATGATGTGGTATTATGGAACGTGACAACATGATGAGTGGTCGAACTTGATGAGATGATGATTATGGTGTGGTTATACTTATTGAATGATGTGTGTTTATGTGATTGAGTGATTAGATGTAGACTTATATATGTGTTATGATATGCATCTAGGTGATACTTTGTGATCGTGATTGATGTGTGACGGACCTTCTCTTATGCTGTTCTGCATAGCCAGGTGAGTTCCTATATGAGCTCACTCAGATTCGAAAAGAGATCTCCCTGCTTGTAGCCATGTGCATACTAGGTGCTTGCATTCATAATAAAGCATGTCATGTAGTATCCTGCTAGGATTGCACTCATGATTGAGCATTCGTTTACTCATTGCTTTTGTAAACAGAACAGCCGTTATCTGTGAAGTAACTAGAGTCTTTGCTAGGGTTATAGGACGACCTAGTCTCATCGGGTCCCGTCCTGAGTCAATCGAGTCATGAGCTTCCTTATATTATGAAACGCCTGCGGGCTTTATTGTGGATACGGGTTGGGCATGCGTGCCACCCGATTATATGGAATGCATTCACGAGCTGGCCAGTCTCCACCCTATCGGAAGGGGGTGGAGGTAGGAGAGGGATATACCACTTGGTATTCGGTGCTAAGGCCTTATTATATTATGCACTTGATCTTAGGACCATGCTAGTGTGTTAATATTCCGCCTTGCATCTAGAAGCATCTTTATTAGGACTAGCGTGTGTATATGTCTGCTTGTCTGGGATTATATTGCGTAGGGCTTCGATCTGACACCGCCCCGCATACATTTTTTTTTAGGTTTGTTTGCAGCATGATTATTCCTTGTTTCCGTGACGTGGGAACTCTTCTGGGCGATCTCAAAGAAATGATTTAACTCCATTAACATTGTATATTAAATTTCGGTAAATACGCTTATTGATTTGATTTTGACTCGGCTCTGCCATGTCACCCTCTTGTATTACACCTTGATTCTACTATTTGCATGACTTTTGGTTTTCCACGCTTAGACTTATGACAGGTATAGGGGACTTCCCCGGGGATTCCAACGATCCCTTCGAATTTTGGGTATGAAATCCCACTTTAAAATGTTATGATAGAATTTCAAACCTTCAACCTGTACTCGGGGCGCAAGATCCTAACGAGGGGTTTTATCCCTCGAAACGTAACTCGGGAATCATAATCCCGGGCCGTTACAAAGATGGTATCAGAGCCGAGGTTGTGCAAACCGAGTATGATAGGTTGAAGTGGTTTCGAAAATGGCCCAAGGTTTTCACATGGCTTTGAATATGTTTTCGAAAGGGCAAAATGAATTTAAAATGGCTAACTCAAATGGACTAAATATGAACTTGACTCAATAAATCCGGTAATCAAACAAAGGGAAACGACGGGGTAGTAAAGACGCTAGACCATCCCTATCGGATGTAGTTGGGAACGGGTAGGCAAAATCCTAGCTTCTTTTACAGATAGGGTTTGAAGACTCCAAGGAGCCCGAGGGTTGGAGTAGCTTGGGCTAGGGGGCCGTGAGGTATTTGCCCCTCCGATCAGTCATCCCTCGAAGGACGACATAGATCGTTTATGTGATTATATGCATTATATCCAACTGGGCCCGAGGGCGATCCTCCTCGAAGGGGATCATATTAATCCTATTGATTACTTCCATGCTGAGTGCTATTATGCTTAGGATAGGGAACTAATCAGTATGCTTTGAGTTTAATCATGTATTGAATAACTGTGCAAACGGGATAGAGGGAGAATACCTCGTTCTTATGTCATTGAAATTCTTGTCCTGTCGGAGTAGCTCTTCCATAATTCAAACCTCTGATGATTTTGACTCCGTCAACCGTCCCACCAAAACATTTAGGCATGTTAGCAAGGGTCGAAGAACGTCCGCTCTCCCCGTTTCGAGTCCTGTTTGGTACCCCCACCATCTATGCTTCTACCGAGTCCTGTACCGGAGGTTGGTGTCTTCCACGGGAAATTTGGGTTGGTTAACTAATTACCTTCGAAAATCATGTCGGGTGTGAGGGTTACCTGAGTATGTTAGTGAGAATGATGAATGAAGTAGTTTTGAGTTAGGAGTGAGTTGTCTCATGGAGTCACCCCTTTTGATCCTCGTAACGGTTAGCCATGTCTTCTCTCCGCAAGAGTCTAAGCCCGAGTTCTACCCTCACCTCTCAGAAACAGTGCAAGGGCCTCTGTGTCTTACCAAGCGATTCATACTAGCGTCCCACGGGGAAATGGGGTGATTAGTTAGTGATTGCCTTAGAGAATTTTGTCTGGTTATAATGATAGCCTCCTTTATGACTTCATGACATGATATGTTGGTGTGTTTCCGCATGACTTGCCTGATAGCTTGCACGGGTGCTCCTATGTGGAGATATTTGTGCCATATGTATGAAACTTCTAGGATTATTATCTTTCCATGAATTAGGTCCATGATAGTGTGATCAGCCCTCGATGTATGTTTAAAATGAGAAATGAATGTCTTAGCATGCTGAATTGATCTAATACTGGACCTCTTTGACTGTTTACATGCTTGATGAGTGTTGCTAGTACCATGTAGGACATACACCTCCCCATTATAGACCCTCGCATGATTGTGTGCCTTACTTGTCTTGTTATATGAACATGGTTGTATTTTATGTGATAGTTACTATGCCTATATAACCTTACCATATCCTCTAGCATGATTATTAGGGTGCATCTCAACATGCTCGTAATTGACTTCGCATTATCTCGACATGCTTACGTGTGTACCTAAAATGAGTGATGAATCATACCTGTGACATTCTACAATGCTCGTTATGTCGTACATAACTCATTCTCTATATGTCTTTTGTTGGTTTGTGTATATATTATCTTAATATATATCTCAAGCATGATTAGTAAATGAAATGATAGGGTACTTGCTTGTTTTGCGTGCATGAAAAATTTGATTAGATGAACGTGTTGTGCACTCATAGGTCGCTATTCCTTGAGATAGGTACATGCTAGTGTGGAATAATGTTGTTGAGATATTCGTGATTTTTATGTGTTTGTGTGCCACAATTATAACCTCATGGAACACCCTAAGGGCATCGTTGTAATCCGCGGGTTGGGATTCTATCTTCGATCTCGCCGTCCCTAGTCTTGGTGCATGTCTGAAATCCTTGAGGGTGTGTGTCGTTTTTCCTTGTCTCTCCCCTATCTCCGTAACTTCTAACTTTTGCGATCCCCTGATGAACGTCGACACAAAAGGAAGAGTTGGCGACCAAGTGGCACCCAAAATGGCGCAACGGAAGCGTGGTAGGTCCATGACTCATAGACTCTGAGGACGACATCACAGATGGCAAAAAGGATGGATGTGCTTCAAAGATGGCAGTCGTGAACAGGATTTTCCCAGCTGACTCGAGGAAGAGCATTCTTAATTCAAATCGCGGATCCTTCTATATTAATCGGAATTAATGTTGTGCAATAGACCTAGAACTAACATAATTGGAGGTGTGACGACTAATGTGCTGAAATGGTATTTAATAATTGCCTGGCTGACTTGTGGCTATGATGATATGCTTTAATGCTCTAGTATACTGATGTGCTAGCAAGTAAGATGTAGGGTATATATGGTTGATGACGTTTCTCTCTTGAGTATGAGTCGCGAGGTTCTTTGGTGAGCTAGGTCGGAAAGTGGCAGGTAGATTGAGGTCTTCGGATGGGGTACTGATTGTGTGAGATGGGGTGCAGGGAAGATATGCCAGCAAGAGTAGAGCTGAGTGAGTTGGGATTTGTTGGAGATAGTAGAGAGCGAGTAAAGTTGAGCTTCCAGGTAGGTCTTAGGTGAGGAGGTTATAGGTGAGAAATAGAGTAGTATGGCGAGATTCTGAGGGAAAGATCTTCGTTAGAGGTAGTGTGGGGCAATAGCGTGTGCGGGTAGTGTACTTCTAGAGGTGGATGAGTGAGTTAGGAGTGGATTGGGAGGATTCTTGACGGGATGTGTTGATAGACGAATCAGTTTGCCAAGAGAGAGTGTCTAGATAGTCTAGGAGCGGATGGTGGGCGGCGTTGAGGATGATCGGTTAAGGAATGTCTAAGGAATCATAGATTTTGGACTAGGTTGTATTTGTTGTGATTAGGAGCAGTTTTGGTAAAGCTGAGGTTGAGGAATTGCTAAGAAAAAGTAGTATGAGGTTGCTTGGGAAATCATCGATCTTGGGGATTAGGTTGTTCATATCAAGTTTTACGTGTGATGAGTATTTGAGAATTGTTTGTATAGAATTGGTAGTGCTTGGAGGATTTATGAGTGAAGGATTTCTAGATGCGTTGTTGGAGGATTTTAGCCTAGGGAATGAATCGGGGTTTATGAGTGGAGGTTATTGTGGCGCTTGAGGTATCTGAGAACGTGAGGTGAATCTTAGGGGTAAGGCTGCTAGCTAGGCAAGGATGTCGTTGAGATTTCTAGTAAGACTATGTTCTTAAAGTTAGGATAGAGAGATTCAGAGTTTGGAAATTGGGAATTGAGTAGGGCGGAATGTATTGGGAACGTTAGAGAATAAAGGATTTTAGAAGGTGTGGTGAAATTGCGGTACTTGGGAAAGTTAGAATGAGATGTCATAGGAATTCTGTAGAAATAATAATCGGTGCGAAAGAGGGCTTTGAACGGTGAGGTGTCATGGTTAAGAATTAGGAGCTTGAGGCAATTTAGGAATACAAAGTGATGAAGAACTGGAGTAGGACGACTTGAGGATCTTGAGTGGTTAAGGCTTAGTAAGATTTGGGACGAGAAAATTTGGGAATATGCTGAGACGAGGATCTAGAATAGGTCGGCTGAGGGGTCTTGGATGTTCAGATTTCGTGAGATTCGGGATGGGACAAGGAGGTAGAGTCTGTGATTGGTCTCTGAGGATGGGCGTTGGCGATGAGGCCCTTAGTGATTCGTGGTTGGGAGTAGCACTAGATGGGTTTCCATGTTAGAGTTGGTCGGGAGTGTCAGGTGTGAGATGGTTAGTATGAGTTGGGTTCTTAGAGGTGGATGGCAAGTGAGAGTGATTAGTGGTATGGGAAGCGTGATCAGGTTAGCAAGGTGAGTTGAGATGCCTCTTTGGGAGATTATGGTCAGACGAAGTCTTGAGAGCCTAGGCAGAGTCAGCGAGATTATTAAGAGGCGCCTAGATTGATCATGAGAGTGGTTCAGTTAAGGACTTGAGCTTTAGATATTAAATTAGATTGATCTCTATATGGCTTGATATCACAAGAGTTGGGGTACCTAGTAATTGGTTGGGATGTAGGCCTTAAATTGCGAATAGTTATGCGGCTAGAGAGATTTTATGCTAAGCTTAGTGCAATGGTGTTAGAACTAGTATCGGATTTGAGTTGGTAGACCTAGGTGAGGTTAACCTTGACGCGAGAGATGATGAGCAGTGGTCGTGTTCTGTTATGGTTGGTAGTTGTAGGCAGGTTTTCTCGAAGATGTGGCTTATGGGCATGCGGTACTTAGGACCGAGTAAGGTGCAAGTTTTATGCTATTAACAATGTTGATTCTCTGAGATATTGACATAGACAATAATGAGGTATGAGTGCTAATATAGCTACATCTTGAGTTTGATGGAATGCTGGTGTGCGACGGTACTTAAATGACACTGATGTGATAATTCTTGGTAGTTAGTGTAAGCATGATGTGCTTATCTGGTTGATATGATGTGCGACTTCTGTGATATGATGAATCCTACTATGTGCGCTATTATGCTAGATCTACTATGGTACGTGTCCTTGACATGAGTATGATACGTTTCGAATGCGTGATACGGTTGCTATACTATATAATGCCTTGGACTAGAATTGCTGGGATGCTAGAATTGAGTTGATGAAATTTGATTCTGACTTGGAACCTAGGAAGGAAATATGGGGTTAGCCCTTAGAGGTGGATGATTCCACCTCTTGAGATTTGATACTTGCTTGACTAACGTCAGATTTAAGGGATACTGAATGATGTTAAAGAAATAACTTGATTTTGAGAAACAAGCGCGATCGAGAATTCTAATGATTTTGAAGCCAATCTTTTTCAATTGCGGAATCCCCTTTGAAACTTTTCAAACCCGGGCAACTCTATAATACTTCACGAAGTGGATACATGCATTTTATGGGGGCGCCTGTAGGGTGTTTGCTAAGACCTAGTGATGATATTATAGAACTTTTAGAGTTGTGGTACTTCCGAAAAGTCGAAGCGAGGATGTGATAGGGGCGCTTATCGCATACTTGTCAAGGCCAATTGGAGATGTCACGACCGTGACTAGGATGTTGTGAGAATCCCGGAAGACGCAACCGAGAGGATTACAAGATCCTTGGACATGGCCCTTGGACTCATCAATTTCAAACTTCACACCTACTTTATTTTGGTTTTAGTCTCGGGGACGAGACTTGTTTTTAGAGGTGGATGATGTAAAGACCCGGATTTTTTTAAAATAACCATTTAAAAATGAATTTAATTTCGATATTTTAAGGAGAGCTCGTCATAAATTTAATAAATCTAACTTGAAATTCTAAGAGCGAATCCCGGCCCAAACTTTAAATTTATACAAAGTAGATTTTATTCCGCTTTCATATGTCAAAAATTCAGAAAATGATGTTTGGATTTCATTATTAAATTCAATTGAAAAATTTAAAACGTTAATCTGATCAAGTTGAGATAGGATCGAGAGAGCGGAATTTGAAAGACCAATCGTCAGAAATTTGAACTTCCAACTCGGGACCACAATTACATAATATTCACCCATTTTGATCCAATCCAACTCACACCCTCTCTTTGGGGTAAAATCTTATCCCTACTTTTATATCCCTTATCACCAATGAGAGATATTAGCAAGCCAATTAAAACCCCTTGTTTCTTACAATGTGACCGGGGAGCAGCTAGCCTGGACCCATTGGGTTGTTTCCCCTTGTCTCTTCCCCCCTGCAGTACCTACACCCTTCCCCTCCAGTTTTCCCTTGCCATTTTCGGTACAAGACAAGGACAAGCTCCTCCCCTCCCCTTCAAATCTGATTTCAAACAGATTCACCCACACCCCTTTCCTCACTTCTTCTGTTCCCCTTTAACCCCAAGAACAACCCTCTTCGTTGTTGATTTTGCCAGCACAACCTCCATCTCCAATGTCCTCTTCTTCCTCCTTTTGAGGGCCGAAATACCAGCTTCAGCAGCCCTGCTTCCGTTGTTCGAGTGAGGCTGAGCCAAGCCTAGAAGGTCAGCTCTTTCCTCCTTCTCCAAAGCCACCGAGCAGCTCCCATCTACCTCTCTGGTTTTCGCTGTCCAAAGGCCGAGATGGTCGAGCCTCCCCAGCACCTATCTTCCCCCTCCTCGGCGAACAGAGGACTCTTCCTCGTACTCTCCGACATCCTCGACCAACCCAGCGGCATCCCGGACCACTGCCGACGCCTCATCCTCCTCGATTTTCCCCTGTCTTCCTTCCAAGCATCCCGGTAAGCTTCTCTCACTCTCTTCCGATTGGAAATCCAGTAAAGATCCGCCTTTGAATCATTTCCCTCCGTCCTAGGCCAATCGAGAGCACCACGAATCTCCGGCAAGTCTCCCGGCGAACCCGAAGGCCCCTCGGTGAGATTCTCTCTCTTTCCCTCTCTTTCCTTCCCTTGTCTGTTGTTGGGTCCGTCGGTATCGGAGAGGCTGAGGGCGGTCGGAGTGGTGGCCAGACCGCCGGCGAGGCCTCCCCTCTTCCCCATTCTCTCCCGTCTCCATCCTGTAAGTGGAATTGAAGGAAGAAGAGGAACAGTGTTCCTTCTCTTCCCCATTTCCTCAAGCCGGCCCCACTGCCACATCATCGCCAAATCAGCCGTGGGTCCCCATCCTTTTTGTAGTCCCAGCTTTCGATCAAAATGGGGAAAGAAATGAATGATGGCTCTTGGGCCTATTTGCTTGGGCCGAGATTTTGTTTTAAAAGGAAAACAAGGGTTGGGCCTATTTTACAACATGAAATCTGGGTTGGTGTTTTAACAAAATGGAATTCGGTTATGGGTTTAATAAAAAAGAGTGATGTCGGTCTTGACATTTAATAAAATAAAGGGGGTCAGTTTGTAATTTTATAAAATAAGGGCTGATTTCATTAAATAAAAAGGGTTGGGATTTTTAAGGGGATTTGGGAATGTTTTATGGAAGTGCTTAAAAGAAAATGGTATCTAAAGTATGATAAAATATTATTAAGATTTAAGGATATAATACTATGGTGATTTAAATTAAATATAATATTATGAGACTTGGAGATTTGAAAGTTATTATAGGAATTTAAATCGAAAAAGAAATTGTCAAACATTTCCCAAGGTCGGAATTTCTAACTAGCTAATCCGGATTTTGAAATGGTTTCGGGACTAACTTGGGAATTATGTGATCGATGACTAACTAGCATGTTGATATGACTGAATGACTAACAGCATGATGAGATGTTAAAATTTCGTATCGTTCAACTTATGCCTTGTGAGTTATGATTAATTTGATGGACTTTGGAGATATATGAGTATTATTGCGAATATATGAGTGTGATTGAACGGAATGATGAGAATGATGTGGTATTATGGAACGTGACAACATGATGAGTGGTCGAACTTGATGAGATGATGATTATGGTGTGGTTATACTTATTGAATGATGTGTGTTTATGTGATTGAGTGATTAGATGTAGACTTATATATGTGTTATGATATGCATCTAGGTGATACTTTGTGATCGTGATTGATGTGTGACGGACCTTCTCTTATGCTGTTCTGTATAGCCAGGTGAGTTCCTATATGAGCTCACTCAGATTCGAAAAGAGATCTCCCTGCTTGTAGCCATGTGCATACTAGGTGCTTGCATTCATAATAAAGCATGTCATGTAGTATCCTGCTAGGATTGCACTCATGATTGAGCATTCGTTTACTCGTTGCTTTTGTAAACAGAACGACCGTTATCTGTGAAGTAACTAGAGTCTTTGCTAGGGTTATAGGACGACCTAGTCTCATCGGGTCCCGTCCTGAGTCAATCGAGTCATGAGCTTCCTTATATTATGAAACGCCTGCGGGCTTTATTGTGGATACGGGTTGGGCATGCGTGCCACCCGATTATATGGAATGCATTCACGAGCTGGCCAGTCTCCGCCCTATCGGAAGGGGGTGGAGGTAGGAGAGGGATATACAACTTGGTATTCGGTGCTAAGGCCTTATTATACTATGCACTTGATCTTAGGACCATGCTAGTGTGTTAATATTCCGCCTTGCATCTAGAAGCATCTTTATTAGGACTAGCGTGTGTATATGTCTGCTTGTCTGGGATTATATTGCGTAGGGCTTCGATCTGACACCGCCCCGCATACATTTTTTTTTAGGTTTGTTTGCAGCATGATTATTCCTTGTTTTCGTGACGTGGGAACTCTCTTGGGCGATCTCAAAGAAATGATTTAACTCCATTAACATTGTATATTAAATTTCGGTAAATACGCTTATTGATTTGATTTTGACTCGGCTCTGTCGTGTCACCCTCTTGTATTACACCTTGATTCTACTATTTGCATGACTGTTGGTTTTCCACGCTTAGACTTATGACAGGTATAGGGGACTTCCCCGGGGATTCCAACGATCCCTTCGAATTTTGGGTATGAAATCCCACTTTAAAATATTATGATAGAATTTCAAACCTTCAACCTGTACTCGGGGCGCAAGATCCTAACGAGGGGTTTTATCCCTCGAAACGTAACTCGGGAATCATAATCCCGGGCCGTTACACTAAGCAACAAGGGAGATGAGAGCGAGTGAATCCGAAGACGACGTTCGAGGACAGGGGGGAGGTGGCAGACATTGAAGGGGCTCGTAGAAGAAGTTGGAGGACAGGAGGAGGCGGCAGCCGGGCTCAGAGAGGAGAATCAGATGACGCGGAAGGAGGACAGGGGGAGGCGGCGGCCATTGAAGAGAACCAGATGAGAGCTTGAGGGGGAGGACGCAGGAGGAAGAGCGTCAGTTTTGTTTTTTTTTTTTTTTTAATTTCAATCAGGCGCGTGTCCGGTTTTAAAAAGTTTTACACGTTAAGCATATTTTACACGTTAAGGAGTTTTTACATTTTAAAGCTTCCCTATATATATATATATATATATATATATATATATATATATATACTTAATTTTTTTTAATGAAAATTCGGTTCAATTAGGTTAAAACCGAACCGAACACAAACCAAACCGGTAAATAACTGAACCGAACCTAATGCTTTCGGTTCTGCTTTCGGTTTGAAATTTTAAGATTTTCGATTTCGGTTCGGCCCGGTTCGGTTCGGTTTTAGACCGGTCCACACCCCTACTCAAAAGGAGTGGAATTCTGGAGAAGTAAGGATGGAAATCTGTTGATCAGAAATGTAACCATGAGAACACAATCTCCCCAATATGGAATTGGTAATCTGGATTGAAAAAGTAATGCTCGAGAAGTTTCAAGGAGGTGTTTATGTTTTCTCTCCACAACACCATTTTGATGTGGGGTATGAACACAACTTGTTTGGTGTAGTATTCCCTTAGAAGAAAAGAAATGGATAGCAGTATTGCTTGATCCTAATTCAAATGTATTGTCAGTCCTAATGATCTTAGGAATGACAGAAAACTGAGTGTGCACCATGTGAACAAAGCTCTCTATAAAAGAGAAAGCCACATATTTGTTGGGAAGCAAGTGTGTCCAAGTGCATCTTGTGAAATCATCCACAATGGTGAGAAAATATTTGTGGCCACTGTATGTAGGTGTATGATAGGGACCCCAAAGATCAATGTGAACCAAACAAAAGGTTGAGAGGTTTTAATGCTACTTCGAGGAAAAGGCAATTTGTGTTGCCTAGATTTATGACAAACATCACAAACATGATCTTTCATAGTTGTCACAGAATCACAACAATCTAACAACTTGAGTTTATGAAAGAGCATATGTCCTAGCCTCAAATGCCAAAGTAAAGAAACATCAGATGAACAAGCAAAGGTTTTACAAGTAATGTCATTGGAATGTAAAGTAGATGAAGTGTTTGAAAATTTGCAGTTCAACAAATATAGCCCTCCAAGCTGCGTACCAAGATTCATTGGCCTCTTCAGAGAAGGGGTCTGCAAGAGGCAATCAGATGAGGAGAAAGACACATTACCACCAAGTTTTACTGTAAGTTTACTGATTGAAAGGAGATTAAATGTGAAGTCAGGGACAAAGAACACATGATCAAGTATAAGGTCTTGAAAATCTGCACAGAGCCATGAAATTTTACCGTAATGAAAGAGGAATTTGGAAGAGTTATCTGGTAAGGATGGGGAAATGGTTTGAGGGAAATAAAAGAACTTTAGACAAAGCACCTACGGCCAGTTGCACCAGTATTAATTATCCAAGAATTAACACATTTTTTTGAACTGAACCGTGCACTAAGAACCATATATTCATGATATTTAATTAGAAAGTATGAAAGGAGTACTTGTCGTGGAGCATCCTGCAAGATATCCATGCTAGAAGAATAGCCTATCAGTTTGTAACAAAATTTGACCTTATGATCGGTCTTCTTGCAATGAGTGCACACATATGGAGCTCGCTTGCTAAGTATAACCCCCTCAGATTCAGATTTAGGTTTATGAGAACCGGATTTTTGCTTCTGTGTGAACATAACAGATGAATCACCAGCAAACTGAGATGAGGATTTGAAATTACGTTGCTTTTCTTCATGGCTTAAGATCGAATACGCTTCTGCAATTGAAGGACTATACTTTTTCATCAAGATCTGTCCTCTGACAGAGCTATAGCAATCATTTAACCCCGTTAGCAACTCAAGAAGCTTCTGATCCTAATCTAATTTGCAGAATTCTTGATTCGCGCCACAAGAACAATGAGGCATAACTTGTAATGCCTTAGATTCATCCCATAATCTTTTGATCTTGGTATAAAACATAGAAAAATCATCGCTACCTTGCGAAATCACATAGATTTGCTTTCGAACAGTGAGTCGTTGCACAAGATTCGACTGCTTGAAACACTGAACCGGATCTTTCCAGATCTCAACTGCATAATCACTATAAATGACACTTTTAGCAATCTCTTTGATCAAAGCGTTGATCATCCAAGAAGCAACCATGTCGTTGCACCTCCGCCAAGCTCTCAAACCAGGAGATGCAACATTCGGACGTTCAATAGTTCCATCCATGAAACATTTCTTATTCTTAGCTGACAAAGCAATTAACATTGAACGTTTCCAAGTTCCAAAACTCGATCCATCAAAAACCTTTGAAACTAAAATCATAATAGGGTTGTCCGAGGGATGGAGATAAAGCGGTTCGTTTGGATCAATTTGATCGTCAACCACCTGACGATCCATGGTGAAGCGGAAGCAAACGAAGAACACGAACGATCATCGGAGATCTGAGAATCGCCGGAGAGAAAAATGAACCATAAACTGTCAAGAATCGCCTGTAGGCTTTGATACCATGTTGATTGTAACCGAATTTGAAAAGAAGAAACGAGATTGAAGAGAGAATTTGTTATTCTGTTATTGAATGCAATCGAAAATGGAGTTCTACACATGAACACCGAGTGATCTTATATAGAAGGAGATCACGTGCAGTACGTGTGCCATCATTTACAAAATAAAGAGGGAAAGAAAAACAGAGGGAGACGACGTCGTTCTGTCAAGGCAGGAACTAGAACTTGAACTCCGTCTTCTACCTCCAACAGATAAAAAATCCCTTGATTCGAAATGTTTAAATTTAGAGTATAAATCAAGCATATACAGTATAAGTTATAAAAATCGATCCAATATATCAAGAAAGATTGAAGCAATAAAATACTACCTATCTATAAAATCACAAAAAAAAAAAAGGTAAGGATGAAAAGTGAAGTTACAAAACTTTTTCAAGTATTGACATGAAAAATCGATCAAAGAAAGGGTTTAACCATTTTGCATAAATCATGCAAAGATTAAAGTGGAGTGCAGAGTATTCGTGATCACCTAAGAGATGTTGGATCACAACCAACTTCACCAATCTCTCATCCACATTTGACCTTGTTGAGAATTTGATAATATGATGTGTATCCACGTGAAAAATATAATGAATCCAATCCTTATATATAAATGGGTGACCTATTCATCTTATTGTCAATTTGTTTTAGGATGAACCCCACTCAACTTGTATACATTCACACCATTTAAAAAGAGATCTAGGGTCTATTTGGTGCGTTGTATGACCCACCGTAATTTAACAGATCTTTCTTTCTTTTTCCTCTTGGCAATGAGAATTGTAAAGAGGCTATTCATGCCATTTAAAAAGAGATCTAGGGTCTATTTGATAACTCGTAGCTGATGGCATGGGGTAGTTAAAACTAGTAGATTGAGTGTATCAAATATATGTTAAATTAGAGTGTTTACAAGGTAGTAAGGTGTTTGATAATTCAATTGATAGAGTAGCTGATACACATTTGAAAGAGGCGATTAATGCTAGACGTGGCCACGGGTCATGGGTTGTCCGGGTCAACCCGTGACCCGTCGGGTCCGGGTCAAAGGGTCGAAGGGTTGTATTGAGTTGAGGGTTAGGGTTAGGGTTGGGGGAGAGTGAACCCTTGACCCGACGGGTCTACCCGGTGGGTCAATGAATGTTTTTTTAAAAAAAATGTTTTTTTAAAAAAACCTAGAATTTATATTTATAATTATTATGAATTTTATTTATTCATAGTGTATACATGCATGTTGTGAAAATCCTACCCAACCTTTGCTTCTTTTATAGGCTTAGCACATTTCCCCTTTCCTCTAATTTTTAATGTGAGATGGGATGTGGGACAAAAACAAGTAGAATAAATCGTTTCTTCAATCTCTACCATTCGATTTTTTCATGTCAATCCATACTTATAAATTTTTATCATATACAAACACCAGTACTACACTTTATATAAAAAATATTTTTTTGAAAAATATTTTACCTACCAATTACGAAAGATTAAAATGACGAACGGGTAACAAGAAAATGTGAAGTTCAACCCAATACCTTAAACATTTGTGTTATTTGGTGGATCCAGTATGAAATCATTCTATATGATATTAAGTTAGGAGTCTTTATGATATAATGTCAAAGAATACAGATATTGTTGTTAATAAAGTTGTTACACTTGTATGGTATTCTTAATGTCGACTTTTTGCTTATTTTGAAAATGATATAGAACTTCGGATTTTCAAGCACAAGAATAAAATATATTATTGGGTAATACTTTTCCAATGCGTCTTTTCATGTCATAATAAGCAACACAAGTAGGTAATCCAATAACACCATCATTATGTGTATACACAAAATGTGGCTAATTTAACTTTAAATGAGAAACTTTAACATATCTATATGAAGATGAGCCTAGATTTGAAATCATTCATCAAGAAGTTAACATAATGCAAGTAAAATAAAACACTTATGATTGGTCAATTGATCAACACAACTTTCAATTGAATTAAATATAAAGATTAATCCAACATAATTTGATATATTGTATCACGATGTTCCATCACTATGTGTTATTCATTTCTTTAAATCCTAAGAGGTAAAAACTTTAATTATATTATATGTTACATCATATAATCTAAAGACTTAAATTACATTATATATTCCACCATATAATCCAAAGCCTTTAATTACATTACTTTTAACATCATATAATTCGATTCGTCGAAACATCAATTTCTCACAATTTCTTTCATATCCCATATTTCTTTCCATTTCGAAAGTGTGGTGAAAGTTAAAAGTAATTTACTTGATGGATTGAGTTTTTTTTTTTGTTAAAAAAAAAAGGTTGACCCGGTGGGTTGACCTGCCAAACCCGTCGGGTTTTATGATTTTTCCCAACCTAGCGGGTTGACCCGCCGGCCCGTCGAATGACCCGAATCCGTGGACCCGTGGAATTTCCAGGTTAGGATTTAGGCCACCTCCTCCCGACCCTTGACAAACAGATCCCCATTTATGATTAGGTTTGACCCGCCGAGTCGGACACGTGACCACGTCTAATTCACGCCATTTAAAAAGAGATCTAGGGTCTATTTGGTACGTAGTAGACCCACCATAATTTAACAAACCTTTCTTTCTTTTACCCCCTTGGCAATGAGAATTTGAAAGAGGCTATTCAGGCCATTTAAAAAGAGATCTAGGGTCTGATGGGGTAGTTAAAACTAATAGATTAAGTGTATTAAATATATGTTAAATTAGAGTTTTTTATAAGCTAGTAAGGTGTTTGGTAAACCAACTGATAGAGTAGCTAATAAAAATTAGTTGATGAGATAGGAGAAAATGAATAGATTTGTAAATATATAAAAAATTCAAAAAATTTTGGGATAAGTAGCTATTGAAAATCCCATTTAAAAACTAATTAAATTAAAATCTTATATTTAACTTATTTAAAACTATAGAATATTAAAATCAGAAGCCCTCCGAAAAGCTGCATACATTACCAAATAAAGCCTTAATTAGAAGGGAACAAAAAAGACAATTATTCATGATCTATTATTAAGAGGGGTTTGTCAAGTGTTAGAGCAAGCCCGCTCTTGGTTCAAGGGGAACTTCTAAGATTTTGCTAAGAGATTGGAGATTTGGCTTGTCAAAGTTATGAAGACATAGCAGTCACCAATGTGAAAGGCAAAGCAAAGCCTCGCCAATTTAGTTAAGAGTTAGTCTTTGAAATGGGGTTTCTCAGTGTAAGGCTACAGGACTTTAGAGTTTCACAGTCCGTTAATATTCAACTGTTTACATTTCAATTTCACCAGACAAACAGTGGCAACATCCTATCCGAGTTTCAAGTCTTCAAAATCAAGGATGGACATACACTGAGAGGAGAGGCTATAAATAATTAAGGTGGAACAAATCAACAGACTGTAAGGCAGTAGCAAGATAAGTTTAGCAAGCACCAATCTGATACAGCTACATATGCATGTACCATAGAATTTTCCAAGTTATTTCTCAGTCAAACAAACCCAATTCATATTGAGACAATAGCCACCACAAAAAATCATCACCAAGTTCTGCATATGCAAGCCCATCTTTTCCCTGGTAGGCACTTTGTGTTCATTAGCAACGAAATTCAGGAATGCTTCTCCATCAAAATTCTTTCCCTTGTGTTTTAAGATGAACATCTTGAGATGCAAAACGATCTCCTCGCCTGTAATCTTGTATATTTCAGTCATATCTTTTGACAAGAAATAGTGCTCAATGAGTGGATACCGGACTAAAGGACTCAATCCAAGCTCATCAAACTTCTCAGTGCCCTCATTCTCACATATGGCCACTTGTAGGCCATACAACGAAGAAATTGTCCGAACAACAACAAAACAGTGGATAAAGGCATTAGTCCCAAACTAACTAATGTGATCCATCAGTCCCAAACTAACTAATATGCAAATTGGACTCCTCATTGAGCACCAAAGAGGCGTGTAAATTACCTTTCCTTCAGTGACAATAAGGCTGTGGAGGGAGGGAACTTGCTGAAGCTGAAACCCTAGCGATTCTCAGGACTCCGCTTTGAGCTTCACCAACACAGACTGAATTACTTTCCAAGTGGAAACGTTTTCTGCAGACGCAATAATCTCATGCCGAGCTTCCGCAACCGCAACTTCAATCTTATCAAGACTTTCCCTTCGATTAGGAGGCAGATTACGCTGCTGGTGTTGGAATTGGGCAGGGAACTTGGGGCTTTGATTCTGAACTGGAGGATTTGGCTTCTGCATAGGAGGTGGCGGCGGCTGAGTCTGGAAATTAGCACCTTGCAAAGCATCCACACTGCTTGACGAAGCAATATTGTTAGGATATTGGACTAAAGACGCGATTTGCTTCAACAAGAGATTGGGATCGTGAAGCTGAAGGTTACGGTTTTGGATGTAGGGATTTAGGGATACGTTTGAGGGGGAATTGTGCATAGGGAGCCGGATTCTGTGAGGCAAAATCCGGCCTGTAATCCACGGGCGGATGTGGATGCGACGGGGCGTCATTTCTGCCGCCGTTGCGACACTTGCGGCCGTCGCCACCGCGGCGGTGGGAGGGGGATTGTGTCTCTGCATTGGGAGGAGGAAGGGGCGGGAAAGAGGAGGAGGAGAGACCCTAAAGTTTGGAATTTGTTTGTCTCGAAGCCAAAAAAAGTTTGTTTTCGGTCTGAAAATGGATTATTTGATAATGTTTTGGTGCTTCTTCATAAATTACGGAAATTTGGTGGGAGTTTTTTTGTATTAATTGAGAAGTTAATTTTTTAATCTCCTTCTAACGACGATGGAGGCGATTCAATTCCTTTTCAAACAATTCGAAAACAAGATAAAAATAGCAAACACACGAGGTACCAAAGAATTTTTTTTTTAAAAGGAAGCCGGAGGTTGAAGCACTTATATGAGGGGCAACGGTGGAGATTATCTTGTCCACAATTGTGGTCCAATATTGTGATCCATATCACTTGATTGAATGTGTTGAGTTATTTTATTGTTTTTCCTAATAAATAGGGTAGTTGTTTATTTGTATTCAACCAATAAGAGGAGGTGGACTATAAAACGGACCAGAATTACGGACCAGATGATCCTCACCGGAGTGGCAAACTGAAGAAGAAAGCGACATCTCCAGCATGTATTTCAAAGGCCACTGCACACCCTTGGAGCATCGACGTGTCCCAAAGATGGATGGATTAGTAATTTTGAAACTTGTTTTTTAATGTTTAATGTCATTTTATATATCTACCAAAAGAAATAAAATATTATATGTGTAATTAATTGCGATTATATATATTTTAAATTTTTTATAATTGCGATTATATTTAAATACTTCGTAATATTTACACAATCGCCTTTTAAATAATTACGCTTGGATTTCATCGATAGCTTTTCTTTTCGGTTTGAATAAGCGTTTTGTACTTTGTTGTGTGCTCATTTTAATCTTGTACTTGAATTATTGCGATTAGATTATGTAATTGAGTTTTTTTAACGTTGATTGTTATTCTTATTATTTACATAAATGTTGAAAAAATATGATTTCAATAATATTTAAATAATAATAATAATAATAATAATAATAATAACAACAACAACAACAACAACAACAACAACAACAACAACAACAACAATAATAATAATAATAATTATTATTATTATTATTGTATTATGAAATATTTATTAAAAATCAAAATGATTAAAAAGTAGGTGAAGGGCTCGGAAGGGAGAAGCACGGATGTGGGTGGAATTGTTGAAAAGGTAAATGAGTGTTCTTATACCGATGTGGCAGTGAAAAAGTGAGTTAAGATCGACAGTTAAGACAGTGCAATGATAGTTTCAAACAATTTGAAAACAAGATACGGATGATAATGTCACAACTTGAGGTCTGGGATAGCTAGCCCAAAACAACTCGACACTGGTGACAACCGGCTGCCTCTTTTCGTACAACATAAATACACCAATTTCCTTCAATTTACTACTACCTTTGTCCAAAAATATATGTTCTTTTACTATTCATCTACGTTTTTTGGGATCTAAAAACTATATAAAATGTGAACTTTTATATTATTATTTTTTTAATAATTATAAAATTATTGATAATAAGTTTGTAATTATTAAAAAAAATTAAAAAGTTAATATTTTATATAGTTTTTAGCTCCTAAAAATGCGTGCATGGATTGTAAAAGGACATGTATTTTTGGACGGAGGGCGTACGTTCTAAGCAAATAAGGGCTCGAAAAAGGCTTGGGGTTTGAGTTTATCTCTCTCATACTGCCGATGGAAGCACAACACCAATGTCCTCGTAATCAAATCGGTAGACGTCAAGAAGCACGCCCTTGTATCGCCCACGTGCCCACGTCTATCCCGCGTCCCCAACCTCCATCATATGTAGGTCCATGGGTCTCCTGGTAGACGAAGCATAGACCTCCAGTCCCCATATCTCGTAACCCTATTACGGGTACCACATGAAAATTTGTAAGTCATCCATGTCTCCTGTATACTTGGCGTGGAGCCCTCTCCTCATAATCATCAAATATGCCAAACTCAGCTAAAAGCACTCCATCCCTAACCCATTGGATCATATTGTTAACCTTCCATTCGAAATCCTTCGGTATACGATGAAAGTGAGGTCGAGCATATCCTGCAATTTAAAAATAAGTCTTACTATCACCTTAGTGATTTTTTTGTCATAAGAAACATCATAAAATATATTAAAGAAAATGAAAAATAATATTAAACCTAGATATTACGAGTATCAACTTAAGAAATATAATACAAAAAAAGTATGAAAAAAATCTTACCATCTATTGTAGGGTCATTCAGAGAGGAAGTCTCCTTAGTGTCCTTTGGATCCACTTTGGTTGGGTCTGCAATTGCATGTTTGTTTAGTCTTTAAATTACTCCGGAATATTTTACGGAGTAGTTTTTTTTTGCCCAAAAATGTTCCATAACAATTTAAAAATAAGTCTTACTATCACCCCCAGTGATTTCTTTTGGAGGGGAAGTCTTCTCAGTTTTCTCAATGACCTCTGATACAACTTTAGTAGGGTCTTTTGCAAGCTTGACAAGTCTTTAAATATGGATTAGTTTTTTTGAACAAAAATAAAATTTTAAAATACAGAATTAATACCATCACTAGCTATTTTTTGGGGGTAGTCTTCTCAGTTTGCTTTGTTTTCTATACGTTAGTGTCCTTTGCTACCACTTTGGAAGGGTTTGCTGCAAGTTTGTTAAGTCTTTAAATATAATTTTTTTAAACAAAAAATAACAATTCCTCCATAAAATAAATACTCCCTCACTAATAAGTATCAATTTATGAAAAAAAATTTGATTAAAAAAATATTTTAATTATAGAATTTTTTCCTACAACACATACACACATTTCCTTTAATTTACTACTCCAAATTGGAGTACGTTTTAAGCAAATAAGGGCTCGAAAAAAGCTTGGGGTTCGAGTTTACCTCTCTCATATTGCACAACACCAATGTCCTCATAATCAAATTGGTAGACGAAGGTCCATGGGCCTCATGGCCACGTCTATCCCGCGTCTATCCCGCGTCCCCATCCTCTATCATACGTAGGTCCATGGGCCTCTTGGTAGACGAAGCATATACATACAATCCCTATATCTCGTAACCCTATTACGAGTACCACATGAAAATTTGTTAGTAGTCCATGTCCCATGTATACTTGGCTTGGAGCCCTCTCCTCATAATTCTCAAATATGCCTAACTCGGCTAAAAATACTCCATCCCTAGCTCACTGGATCATATTGTTAACCTTCCATTCAAAATCCTTTGGTATACAATGAAAGTGAGGTCGAGCATATCCTGCAAACTGCAACCTCTCCACATTCCTAATCTGTAGCAGACGGTTGTTCCATAGAGGAACACCGTGATGTTCAGCGAACCAAAGAAGGTGGACAAGTTGCGTGCCATGTGGAGGAGGTAGCATTCTGAAAGCCTACTCCATCCTGGTGTCACAAGCTAGGCGGCAAGAAAGGAGGAGGCGACCCGCTCGAGAATGTATGAGGTGAAGGTCGTATTCTAGCACGTTGGATAGGCCCGAAAAACTACACCCATCTAAAAACAATTTAAAAAAAAAATTGTCAGTAAATAGAAAAATAAATAAAAAATTTAAATAAATGTAAATACAAATATACAATAAATAAATAAATATATATATATAAGTATTTTTTTTTATCATTTAAAGGATTTAATTAATATATACTCCATTATTGTTGGAGTATAATTCATATTTTTCCACATTTGGGATTAATTGAATTTGGGTTGATAGCCCAAATTAGCGGAGAAGAGAGAGCTCTAAAATGGGCCAAACAAAATGGGTCATTAACTGTCCAAACGAAGAGAAAGAGAAGGATTTATGAGACTTGGGTGGCCATACTATAAATGGGGGATTTAAGTAGTGGGTGTAAGTGGAGTGTGATCAAGTGAAGTGAGAGTGAGTCAATTGTGGGAATGTCTCCACATATGAGTTCGAGTGTGTAGTATTGTAAGTTGGTCGATAGAGTGTGAGTGAGTCTCCCAAAGAGTAGTGGTTTGAATAAGAGTCCTGTATTTTGAGAGCTCTTGTTTATAAGAGGAGTTGGGTCCATCCGAGACACATGTGTAGGGCTTAAATAATTTATAAATCACTCCGAACCTCTTTATTGAACATCTTTATTATATCCAATGTGGGATGAGGATATTACAAAGAAGTACCCTCATATCATCCACGTCTATCTCCCGTCCCAGCCTGCTCCATTCACAATAATAGGACAAAGCAAAAGGTCTAATCTCTGCATTGGACAGCGGCTGGTACTTGTCCGCGGAGGCGGAGGCGGCGCCGGCTGAGGGAACTTGCAACGATGCCTCCATCCCCACGCACCTTGTGAAGAGGTTCTTTGAGAAGCTTATCGGTAGGAGTGTTTTCTTCGTACTGTCGTTGACCGAAGTTGACTTGCACGGCAGGAGCTTAACGGCGCTGCTAATAACAGCCATAGACGCTTTGTGGATCGCATTTGAAATCTTAGATGACGAGGACAAGGATTTGGAGAGGCGCCGACAAGTACTGGAGCCGGCGGAGTTGCGGTTGCGGACCTCGCTCTCGACGAGGTCGTCGAGGGGGAAATCCTTGAGCATCCTCAGTGGCTTGCGATCCCCTCAGAACGAGCCAATTCGCGGACCCGAAACCACCAGAGCCATTGCTGAATCGAAAATAATTGAGAAAGAAAGTAATTGAACCAGAGTGAGAGCTGATGATGCTGCAATACAATAGCTTTAAAAGGAGGGAGAAAGCGTGAGGAGGAAGGTTCTTGATGGATGATAAAGTGTGGATTGCGGTTACTCTCACGTGTGTAGAAGGCTTAGCTTGTGCCCCAAGTAGTGGGTTTACACTCCCTCTTTTGTAATAATCAGTAAGTTCAATAGAACAGTACTTTTTGTCTTGCTCTCGCTCTCTCTCAATTCCTCAATAATGGAGGAGTGAATACAATTACGGAGTAATTATGGAGGGTTTGATTTGAAAATTTTCCATTAATTATGGATGTGCGATTTTGGATAAATTTTCCATTAATTATGGATGTGCCATGGAGCCATTGTAGGACTTTGGATCAGCTTGGATTCACTACTAGAATTTTGGAGGTCTCGATCGATCTGTAGAGGAGAGATCGAGGGAGCGTGGCGCCGGAGCCACTGTCTGGTGGCGAGATCCAGGGAGCGAGCGGCGGAGCGAGCTAACGAGGGAGGGAGTGAGCGGCTGAAGCTCGGATTCCGGATCGAGAGGCCGAGCTCGGATATTGAATTGGCGGAAATCGTCGGCATCGAGGAGGATGTGGCCTGGATAGTTGTCGATTACGTCACCGACCTTCGCCGGAGTGAAATCTGGACTGCAAATTACCATATCGAGCGAGTCGGGACTCAGGAGAGAGCAAGGCGGAGCCGGATGCGGGGGCGGAGCTGGAGTCGACCGGATCTGATTCCTCTGTTAACGGCTCCGGAGCGAGATCGGAGAGAGGGAGATCTGATTCCTCTGGCTCGCCGCATCTATGGCGAGCGAGGGCTCTGAGCCGAGGTCGAGCGAGCGAGCGAGGCGGTGGCGAGCGAGCGGCAGAGAAGGAGGCCGGAGCGAGCAGGAGGCGGAGCCGGCAGCGGTGCGAGCGCCTCCTCCAGTTCCAGGCCGGGGAGGTAGAAGAAGAAATTTTTTTTGTCAAATTACAAAAATGACCCAATAAATATGAGAATTGCAAAAAATATCTATATTTTATTACAAAAATCTCCCTATGAGTATGAGAAATTAAAAAAACTATCTATATTTTATTATGTGATCCATAATCTATATTTTTATTTTTATTTTTGCACATCAAAATGTTATATTTGCACAACATACTTTTATATTTGCACGACAAAATGTATATATAAAAAAAAATAGACTTGGGTCATATTTGCACAAAGTACTCTTATATTTGCACGACAAAATGTTAAAAAAAAAAACTAGACTTGGTTCATATTTGCACAACTTACGGTTATATTTGCACAACGTACTCTAATATTTGCACGACAAAATGTTTTTTTTTTAAAAAAAAAACTAGACTTGGGTCATATTTGCACAACTTACGGTTATATTTGCACAACGTACACTTATATTTGCACGACAAAATGTTTTTTTTTTAAAAAAAAAACTAGACTTGGGTCATATTTGCACAACTTACAGTTATATTTGCTCAACATACGGTTATTTTTGCACATGCACAACATACTCTTATTTTTGCACGACAAAATGTAAAAAAAAAAAACTAGACTTGAGTCTTATTTGCTCAACATGCGGTTATTTTTGCACATGCTCAACATACTTTTATTCTTGCTCGACAAGATGTTAAAAAAAAAAGTTAGACTATAGGCAAGATGAAAAAATTGTTATGGGCAAGACGTGGACGTTTCACCAATTTATCCCAAAATGTGGACGTTTCACCAATTAGTACAACTTTTTAGGACATTTCACCAATTCTCCCATTTATCAAACATGCATTTTTAATTTTTTTTATAGACCCGTGCAAATGCGGGCGCGGACCGGGCTTGGGACGGGTTTCACCCAAGATTTTGTCCTGGTGTTGCGGGCGTGGGCTGGACTAAGCCCGCTTAACGGGTTGGATGTCGTGTCCAAGATCGTTCGAGATTGCGGGCGCGGGCTACCCACGGGTACCCGCAGTGATATATGTATATATACATTTTAATACATTGTAATCTATATACATATACTAAAACCGATGCGTAGCGTCCTGCGTGGCAGCACGTGAGTGAATCTGCCTACGTGGCGGCGCGTGAGTGCATCTCGCAAAGCTTTCTTCCGTCAAAAAAGAAATCTAATAAAAATAATTATTTTATTTTACCATTAACACATATAATTGGATAGATGGAATATCCTATAAAAGAGTAAATATTATATAAGGAAAAAACTATATCAATTTAATTAAACGTAGTAGTAATAATAAAACTAAGAAAAAATTTGCGAAACAGGCACATTATTTGGACGTTTTTGCGAAATGGTCACGTGTTTCGACAATTTTGCAAAATGGCCCCTATATATACCTAATTCTCAATTTTTTTATTGTTTTTTCTAATTGCCCCCAATCCCGTCTCTTCAATCTCTCTCTCCCCGCACGCCCATGGCGATGGAGCTCTTGATCCGGCCAGATGCGCCACCGGTGGCTCTTCCTCCCCCCGCTCTTCCTTTGGCGCCACCGGTTAGTGACCAAATGCGCCACTGCCAGATGCGCCACTGCCGGCGTCGATTTCATCAAAAGCAACAACGCCACCGGAGATGCTATTTGACTTCAGATCTGGATCTGTACTTCAATCGACTTCAGATCTAATTCAATCGGAAATTGAATTCGACCTCGGATTGGAGGAGGAACTGCGATAGAGGAGCGGCGGCGGCGGCAATCGATAAGGAGAAGATGAGGAAGATGGAAGACGTCGAGCGAGCGAGGCGAGCAACCGGAGCGAGCGAGGGAGCGAGGCAGCGCCGAGGTGGATGCGGAGGTCGGAACGAGCGAGCGAGGGAGGGAGGCGGTGGCGAGCGAGCGACGGAGGGAGGGTGGCGGTGGCGACCGAGCGAGCGACGGAGGGAGACTCCGAGATGGCGATGAACAACATTCCATCAATTAGGATAATTTAGAGAAATTACAAAAATTGTCCATTATTTTTATATTGTAAAATTTTTACCCCAATATTACATTTGCACTACATAAAATTATACCATTTGCATAACAAAGTGTTATATGAGCACAACATACCATTATGTTTAAAAAAAAATTATTTGAAAAAAGTGCTGACACAAATAGAATAAAAAGTGCACAAAATTAGAATAAAATGCGCACGAATAATATTATAAAGTAAAAAAAAAAATTGTTATCCATGTAGAAAAAAATAAAATAAATAAAATAAATAAAAACTAGACTATGGTCATATTTGCACAACTTATGATTAAATTTGCACAACGTCCTCTTATATTTGCACGACAAAATGTTAAAAAAAATATTAAAAAAACAGAATGGGGTCATATTTGCACAACTTACTCTTATTTTTGCTCAACAATAGGTTATTTTTTGCAAAACGATCGAGATTTGTGAAATTGGTCTCGACATGATTTTATTTTCTCTCAATATTATTTTAAGAATTGCACGACTCTGGTGTAAGAGTTGCACGACTCTGTTTTAAGAGTTGCACGACTCTGTTTAAGAGTTGCACGACTCTTGTTGTAATAGTTGCACGACTGTTGTTTTAAGAGTTGCACGACTCTCTTGCAAGATTTGCACGACTCTGATTTAATAGTTGCACGACTCTGTTGTAAGAGTTGCACGACTCTGTTGTAAGAGTTGCACGACTCTGTTTTGAGAGTTGCACGACTCTGCTTTAAGAGTTGCACGACTCTGGTTTAAGAGTTGCACGACAATCGAGACTTGTGAAATTATTCTCAACATGATCTTATTTTATGCAAATATGACTCGAGTTTAGTTTTTTTTTTAATTTATTTTACATTTTGTTGTGCAAATATAATTGTATATTGTGCAAATATAACATTTTATTGTGCAAAAATAAAAACAAAAATATAAATTATGGATCACATAATAAAATATAGCTAGTTTTTTTAATTTCTCATATTTGTAGGGTAATTTTTGTAATTTCATCAAAACATCTTCTTCTTCCTCCCGATTCTGCGAAGAAGAGATCGCGCACACCGGCCCTTCCTCGCTCCGTCGCTCCGGCGTCGCTCCGGCGTCGCTCGCTCACCACCGCATCCCTCCCTCGCTCCGTCGGTTGCTCACCACCGCATCCCTCCCTCGCTTGCTCGCTCCGCCTCGCTCGACCTCGACTCAGATCTGAGATCCGCCCTCGCTCGACCTTCCTCGATTGCCATGGATCCGGCTCCGCCTTCCAACTGTTCGGTCGATGCAGATCTGGCCGGCTCCGGCTCCGCCGGTGCAGATCTGGAAATCAGATGGAGAGAAAGAAGATAGAGGCGCGTAGTAGGCGGTGCAGATCTGGAAATCAGATGGCTATTTCGCTAAATTGTCCCAACGCGCGGCTATTTCACAAAATAGGACGATTTTCGTGGCTATTTCGCAAAATGCCCCTAAAACTAATTTTCATAGTCATACTTACCAAAAATATTAATAGATAAATATATAATATTTGATAGGTGCTATTTTATTTATATTTAAATTATTTTTTGGCGAAAAGAATTATTTATATCAAAATCAATCATGCGTAGCGTCCTGCGTGGCGGCACGTGAGTGAATCTGCCTACGTGGCGGCGCGTGAGTGCATCTCGCAAAACTTTCTCCTGTCAAAAAGGAAATCTAATAAAAATAATTATTTTATTTTACCATTAACACATATAATTGGATAGATAGAATATCCTATAAAAGAGTAAATATTATATAAGGAAAAAACTATATCAATTTAATTAAACGTAGTAGTAGTAATCATAAAACTAATTTTCATAGTCATACTTACCAAAAATATTACTAATAGATAAATATATAATATTTGATAGGTGCTATTTTATTTATATTTAGATTATTTTTTGGCGGAAAGAATTATTTATATCAAAATCAATCATTTAATAATTTTTATTTTATATTTATCTATATTATTTTTTGAGGCCAAAATAAATAATTAAAATATTATATAGCCATATATGTAGTCACAATCCATCCGTACATAGATATTTTAGTAAACTAATGTAATAAATACATACTGTATATTTAATAAAAAAGAATATTAAAATATTTTTAAAAATCAACTATCTAATTAAATTACATGAGATTTAATTAACCATAGATTAGGAAAAAAAAAACTTTTACGTATTACCTTATAAATGTGAATTTTATTTATATTTTGAGAGAATTTAATTAAAAGATATTTAGATTATATATAATCTGTCGAACTAATTTTATTTATATTTATATTAATTTTTGAAGGAAAAAATAATTTATATTTAGATTAACGCATTCCCCGTACACGGGACGGGGTCTACACTAGTATATTTATAATTAAGATATATGTACGTGTTTTATGTTCACAGTAATATATATGTGTATATATACTGTTTTTTTTTTTGTCAAGTGTATATATACATTGTAATATATTATATATACAACTGTATACACAATCTATATTTAAAAAAAAAACCAGCCACTATCTATATATATTTGTATACACACATATATCTATACAGTGTATATATATATATATATATATATATATATATATATATATATATATATATATATATATATATATATATATATTTATAAGTATATATAAGTTGTAATACAACTGTAATATATATATATATATATATATATATATATATATATATATATATATATATATATATATATATATATACTAAAAAATACACAGCAATATATTTATATACTGTAATTTAAAAAATATATATATTATATAATTTTAATAAATAAAAAAGCGGGTACTAGTTACGGACCTCCCGTACCCACTGCGGGCGCGGGCCGAACTTAGCAGTCCGCATGGACTTTTCCCCTCATCCATGCCTGCCCATATTAGCGGGCGGACGGGACGGCCTGGACGTGCCAGCCCACATTTGCCCAGGTCTAATTTTTTTACATCAATTTATTCGAGTCTCTATTAAGGTCATCTAAGTTTAGAAAATCCAAAAAGAGTCGTCGAAATTACACTTCTTCTCAGTTTGTTTTGTTCTCTCGTTTTCTTTGATTTTTTTACGGTGTTTGGTGTTTGTTTGTGCATCTTTTCTTCTCAGGAATCTCAGCCACCACCGGACCACCCAAATATTACCCTTGCTCCACCACAAACGGTCACCTTGTGAAAGAGTTAATTATTTTGAGCAAAAAATCAGGGAAAAAAAACAACAAAAATCACCCAAAACCACCCAGCAATCACTTATAACCACCTACTTCTCTGAACCACTTTTCTCACCATTTCTCTATTTTTCACCAAACATTTAAGATTTTTTTTTCAAAAAATTCAAAGAAACATAAAAATTTACAAAAAATTCACAACTTGAAAATATTTATAAAAATATTCAAAATTTGTAGAAAAGTCAAAAAAACGCGGCCTTAGACAGTGTTTTATTCAGAAGAAGTAAAATCTGGAAGTTGGAAAAAAAATAAGTAAAAGAAACGCGATTGCAGGAAAGTCAGCAATCACTTATAACGACTCCTAGCTCTCAGCATACGCGCGTGCGAGAGATATGTAGAGGGAGGAGATCGACGACGCTGAAGATCTCGGCGCCGGTGGAGCCACATATGCGAGGAGGGAGGAGGGAGGAGGTCGACGCATGTGAATCCTTTGAAGGTATGGCCTGTTTCTGATGCGGGACCATCTAAGACACCTTCGGACACATCTATAGTTGGGGATGGACCTATGTTTCAAGCTCGTGAGAATGATGTCATCCTCAAGAGAAAGAAGAAGGCTCCCCCATGGGAGAAGATCCAAAGGTGCAAGCTTGATGGTTGTTCGTTTTTAGATTCGTTCAGCCGTTTGACAGCTTTTTGACGTTTCAGTAAAATGAGTCGTACGGATTCAATATTAATCGGATTGAGGCGTGCCATACCTTGTCGGAACGAGGACGAAGAGATCTACAACTTTGATGTTGAAGGTTTTTCCAGATTCAACATGGAGCTTGACCGAAAATCACCATCTTTGCAAGCTTTCACTGTTTTGACAGGAATAAACTAAGTCTTGGAATTTTCTTTGTTGTTATTTTTAGAGACCTTATTTACTTAAGTTATTTTAGGGAATTTAGGGGTTATTTTTAATTATTCTTTTAATTATTATTTTCCATCCAAATCAGCCCTATGTTATATATTGAGGGCTAATCCTTCCATTGTGACTCAGACGTCTCTTTTATGAAAATTTCAGTTTGTGTGAAACACAATTGAGAGAAAGTCAATCGACTCGAAGCGTGGCTCGTCGATTGCAACTATTGGTATAGATCTTGCTTGGTTTGCTTTGAGTTCATCAACCTCGCGACAGCTTGGTGATCCTGGTAATCACAAGTCCCCTCCTTGTGCCTCCAAGTTGTCCGCTTGGTTGTGTAAGGTTGTAGAGGCGGGCTTTGTAGTCGTTGGTATTCGATTCCTACCCTCTTAGGAGGCCTGGGGTGTTTATCTCGTTCTACCTTAGTTCGAATCACCCAATCTATCGGTCTTTTCATCAATTTCATCGAGTCTAGAGTTTCTGCGTTTATTTCCTTCCTTGTCGATATCGAGTATATTGTTGGAGTCTTTGAGTCTTTTGCTTCCGTTCTTATCTTTGAGTCTTGATTGTCGAAGATCGGGCCATCCTACGGCTAACCCGTATCAAATTGGCATCAGAGCTTTTGGATTCCGACATCAAAAGTTGTGTCTTTTGTTTCCTTAAACACAAAACCTACAAAAAAAAATATAGTCTTTCTTGTTCTTGGTTTTTACTTCTTGAATTTTTTGAATTTAATTGCTACTAATCCTTATTTGTGATTGTTGTGACCCTAAAACACATCCTAAGCCGAGCACCACGTAGTAGGCACCTTGGAGCCAATTACAATCAATTGTGCCGATTTCTCCCACGTTGCAGCCAATATATTTGATTGAAGTGGAGCCAGTCCACGTTGCAGCCGAGCCAATTACCACCTTTGTGGTTTCGGCATTCTCAAACCCTAGTTTACTTTCTATCTTTGGCTATCTTCTATTCTAGATTTATCTATTTAATTACCTTATTTAATTTGTTGAAATTTGTGGTAGATATATCTCATATTTTCTATCATAGATTATAAAAGGCATAGATAAATTTATTTACCATATTTAGCCAAACCATCACCTATATATATTTCATTAGGGCTACATAAATTTTATTTTACTTTCACCATAGTTTAATTTTTCAAGAGTCCTTTGTTTCATAGATGGTTTTCTTGCATTATTAAAAAAAAAAGAGTCCGAAAAAAAAATATTCAAAAAAAAAGAAAAAAGAATACATTCAAAAGCTTTGACCTAGGAGGATAAAATTCACTAGGGGCAAAGGTAGCTTCAAAAAAAAAAAGATTGTCGAGTCTAGTGCAAGAAGCTTCAAGGACCAATTTTGGTGAAAATTTCATAGCCCTACTCGAAAAGGCCTTAAACACATACCTCCCAAAACACAATTTTTTTTAAGCCCTACCTTACAACTACAATGTCCTTACTAAGGGTTTGAATCAAAAAGAGGTAAAAGTCCAAGTTCTTCTTTTCTTTTCTTTATTTTTTTTGTTCTTTTTGTGTCCAATTCTGGTCGAGTGTCATTTGTTCTGGTCGAGTGCCGCTCGAGTGCTGCTCGAGTGTCAGCTCCTACCGAATACGGCAGCCTTTTGTCGAGTGTTCTTGCTATTGTTGAGTCCCTTGTTGCTTGTTTCTTTGTTCTTTCTCTTGATTACCTTCTTTTGATTGTTTGGTTCTTGCTTGAGTGTTGATTTGCCCAAAGCGGATTGCCCCAACAAGCTTGTCATACCAATTCGAGAGAAGAGTGTGAGCGAAATACTAGTGAGTTGTTTATATTTTCTACTAACCTTTACGTAGTTCTTTGTTTGTTATTTGTGATGTCTAACCAGGGAATTGACGCTGCGGTGATGAAACTTTTGAACGCCATAAGGGAGACAATGGCTAAGATGGATACAAGATTGAGGGCACAAGAGCTTCGGTACGACTTACCGGTACAAAGTATTGATTGCTCTTACCCCGTGTTTAGTTCTTGTTTTGGCTCTAACAAGGTGCCCAGACAAGGAGTACTGATACGGGGTTAGCCGTGAGATGGTCCGATCTTCGACAACAAGCAAGAAACTCAAGAAAGACTCAAGAACTCAAACTGACGCAGCAAAGAAACTTAAAGAATCGATTAAGAAGCAATCAAGATCGACAAGAACAAACCAAGACTCGAAATTCAAGAACAAGAATTGAGAGACACGACCGATAAGGACTGAGTCGATCTATATAGAACAAGATAAAGACCCCAGGCCTCCTAAGAGGGTAGGAACCAATACCAATAACTATATAACCCGCCTCTACAACCCTACACAACCATGCGGACAACTTGGAGGCACAAGGAGGGGGCTTGTGGATACTAGGATCACCAAGTCTTGCGAAGTTGATGAACACAAAGCAAACTAAGCTGAGACGATACCGATTCGACAATTGAAGAGCGCTGCTCTATTCAATCGACAACTCTCAATGTGTTTCACACGTTTTTGAGAAAAGTAATTCTATTCAATATGTTCCAACTAAATTACAAAGAGGTAATCGAAATATATAGGGTTCTCTAGGCTGTTGGGCCGAATTCTAGGATAGAGAAGATAAAAATAAGGCTTTAAAGAAATAATAAAAATAACCTCTAAAGTTTTCTAAAATAACTTAAGTAAGAAAGTTGCTAAAATAGGAAATACTATAATGTTCAATAATTAATAAAATCCCGTCAAAACCAGCGACAGCTCAAAGAATGTGGATTTCGGCCAAGCTCTAGGTCGAATCTGGAAAAACCTTCAACATCAAAGTTGTAGATCTCTTCGTCCTCGTTCCGACAAGGTATGGAACGCCTCAATCCAATAAATATAGAATCCGTACCACCCATTTTACTGAGACGTCGAAAAGCTGTCAAAAGTCTGAACGAGTGTAAAACGCCAAGCTCCCACCTTTGGACCTTCTCCCATGGTGGAGCCTTCTTCTTCCTTTTTAGAAAGACATCATCCAAAGGTGTCTTGGATGGTCCCGCATCAATCTCCCTTTCTTGAAAAGGATTCGTCCTCGAATCCAATGTCGCATTTGATTCCGCAAAGGCATCCACACGAGCTCCTGGATCGAATACCACATGTCCATGGAAACCCTTCTCAAGGCTGATTGATGTAGGGATTGACCACTCCTCAATGGTTTTTGTCTCAGCTTCATCTACAAAATCAAGAAAAGAAACTATATTAGTTCATAATTCATAATTCATATCATCTTCATTATGTTCTAACGTAATATGCACTTTAGCTTGATCATTAATCCCTAAGTTTCCATCCAATGCTAGCAAGTTTTCATCCTTTTTCAAGGCTGGATTTTCAATTAATTCAAGGCTGGATTTTCAATTAATTCAAGGCTGGATTTTCAATTAATGATCATATTAGAAACTTTGCCTTTTTCTAAGCATAAATCTTCTCTTTGATTATCATCCCAAAGAATAGGCTGAACACTTAAAACATTACTATCAATCAAAGAAATATCATGCTCATATTCAATGCAAACATCTTTAGAGGCAAGTAAACTAAGATCTTGATCATTATTAACATGCTCATCATGTTTATCACTAGAATTTTCAGATTCATTATTGCCTGGGTGATTAATCATGAGAGTTTTCTTATTTGGGCAATCCTTCATAACATGTCCTCTACCTTGGCATATAAAGCAAGGAATGTACAGAGGTTCAAGAGTAGAGGAGTTAGGATTACTCCCTTTAGGGCAGTAGATGCCCCAGACGATTCACGTCCATTCCATGGACCTTTTCCCTTGTCGAGGGGCTGCTGGGGCTGTCGATTATCACCTCTCCATTGGGGCTGCTGGGCTCGGTCTCTAGGACCCAATTCCAAGCGCCCTTGGGGCTATTGAGATCGATTGGAACGCCACCCTTGTTGCTGGCCACTCGACACTCTATTACCTTGGCTCTTGTAGCGTTGTCCCTTCTCTACTTTAATTGCTAAATGTAACAAATCAGTAGGAGTAGTATAGGGAAAGTAATCAATTTCATGAGCTAAAGCGGGATGCAAGATCCTAAGATATGTAGCATTAGTTTTCTCATGTGATTCTACTACATTAGCTCGAGCCATGGTTTCTTGCATAAGATTAAATGTTTCCTCATCAGTTTTGCTACCTTGTTTTAGATTTTCTAATCTTTGCAAAAGCTCTCTATCATAATGTTGAGGTACAAATCTATTTCTCATTAATGCTTTTAATTGATCCCAAGAAGCAATAGGTGCATCAAGGATTCTTCTTCTTTCTTTAACTAGGTTATCCCACCAAATTAAAGCAAAACCTTGAAATTCTAGGGAAGCTAGTTGTACTTTCTTAGCATCTGAGAAATTGTGACAGTTCCAGATTTGATCCATTTTAATTTCCCAATCAATATAAGCGTTTGGATCAGTCTTACCATCAAAAGGAGGAATCTTTACCTTAACCTTACCTATACCGTCGTCATCGTTGTACCTAGGTGCTCGGTTAGGATTTCCTCTTTGATTCCGTCTCGGGCGTCGCTCCCAATACTCCTCTTCTTGGAAGTCGTCATCTTGCTCCGAGTAAAAGAATTGTTCTTGGTAGCCGCGTCCTCTTCCCCTTCCTTGTCCTTGACCCTGCACATGAACATACTCATTATTCCTTTCATTTCTCCCACCTCGTGGAGAGTTGTTTTCATTAAATAAAGGATTATTCACATTAAGATTAGGGTTAGGATTAGGGTTAGGATTAACGACTTCCCTTTCATCTTGAGGCGTCTCGTCACGCCTTTGATCTCGCTGGCCACCCATGGTATTGGAACCACTAGGCCGAGAGCTCTCTAAGGCCGCCACCCTTGCCGTTAGAGCAACCATGGTTTCATTGTTGGCCATGGTGTTCATGATGGTGTTTATGTTGTTCATCATGGTGGCAAATTGTTCGGGAGTCACTGTTGCACTCGAGGTAGTGGCGTTATTTCCATCGTTGTTAACCTGATTATTTGACATTGCAAAAAGAAAAAGATACAAAGAACTATGTTAAGATTAGTAAAAATATAAACACCTCACAATTGTATTTCGCTCACACTCCCTCTTTGATTGGTATGTCACGCTTGCTAGGGCAATCCGCTTTGGGCAAATCAACAATCAAGCAAAGAACTTAACAATCAAAGTATAGAATCAAGAGAATGAATGAAACAAACAATCAAGAGTACTCGACAAAAGGACTGTGGTACTCGACAAACTCAAGGAGAACACTTGATCAAGGAAATCAGTGCTCGACAAACTCAAAGCAAGCAACTCGACGTGGCTTTCAGGACCTGTTTTCGACAAGAGATCGAATACTCAATATGGAGGAAGAGTACTCGACACAAGGCAGAAACAAGCAAAGCAACTCGATCAATGAAAGAGAGAACTCGACAATAGGCTGAGATCTCTTCGACACAACCAAAACAACAACTCGATATGCAATAAAAGTACTCGATCAAGTAGAAAAAGTACTCGACAGAAGCTGTAACAAGGAGAAATAAAAGAAAACTAAGGAATTAATGGAAATTTACCTCTTTTTGATTGAAAACCTTTAAGTTAGGATGTTGTAGTTGCAAGGTAGAGTTTCAATTTTGTGTTTTGTGGGAGGTATGTGTTTGATAGAAAGGGCTGTCGATATAGGGCTGTAGAATTCACCAAAAGTGTGTCCTTGGAGCTTTCTTGCACTAGATATCAATAACTCCTTCCTTTTTTTTTTTTGACTTACTTTTACCCCTAGTGAATTTTATCCTCCTAGGTCCAAGATAAATCTTTTTTTTTTTTGAATATGATTTTAAAAAAAAAATCTAATGCAAGAAAAGACTCAACAACTAGAGGACTCGAAAATCTGAAGAGAATGGTGATAAAAGATAAAAATTCAGCCCTAAGGATAAATATATAGACAACTTTGGATAAATATGGTAATAGGATCTATCTTATGCCTTAATAGATATTTGATAGATATAATAAATTAAACCCACCTAAAATCAGAATTTATATAGGCAATAGATAATATGGAAATAGATATAGATAGATGAAATATTCCAAAGATAGAAAATGATAGAAAAATAACAAACTAGGGTTTCTTGTGTGTATGATGGGCCGGTCAAGCAAAGGCTATGGGGACAGCTTGCTGCCGTCGGCTCTAGGGTGTTCACAAGGGGATGTGCCCACCACTTTGGTCGACTCCACGGTCTCGGCTAGGCTTTGTGTATAGGCTATGCAACCACAAACAATCACAAACTCATGATTAGTGCAAGAATCAATAAAGAATGCAAGAAGTAAATAACCAAATAAAGATCTGACTCTATTTTTGTGTTTTTGTGTTTAGGGAAAGAAAAAGACTCAATCTTGATGTCGGGAACCAAAGCTCTGATGCCAATTTGATACGGGGTTAGGCGTGAGATGGTCCGATCTTCGACAGCAAGCAAGAAACTCAAGAAAGACTCAAGAACTCAAACTGACGCAGCAAAGAAACTTAAAGAATCGATCAAGAAGCAATCAAGATCGACAAGAACAGACCAAGACTCGAAATTCAAGAACAAGAATTGAGAGACACGACCGATAAGGACTGAGTCGATCTATATAGAACAAGATAAAGACCCCAGGCCTCCTAAGAGGGTAGGAACCAATACCAATGTCTATATAACCCGCCTCTACAACCCTACACAACCAAGCGGACAACTTGGAGGCACAAGGAGGGGGCTTGTGGATACTAGGATCACCAAGTCTTGCGAAGTTGATAAACACAAAGCAAACCAAGCTGAGACGATACCAATTCGATAATTGAAGAGCGCTGCTCTATTCAATCGACAACTCTCAATGTGTTTCACATGTTTTTGAGAAAAGTAATTCTATTCAATATGTTCCAACTGAATTACAAAGAGGTAATCGAAATATATATGGTTCTCTAGGCTGTTGGGCCGAATTCTAGGATAGAGAAGATAAAAATAAGGCTTTAAAGAAATAATAAAAATAACCTCTAAAGTTTCCTAAAATAACTTAAGTAAGAAAGTTGCTAAAATAGGAAATACTATAATGTTCAATAATTAATAAAATCCCGTCAAAACCAGCGACATCTCAAAGAATGTGGATTTCGGTCAAGCTCTAGGTCGAATCTGGAAAAACCTTCAATAGCAAAGTTGTAGATCTCTTCGTCCTCGTTCCGGCAAGGTATGGAACGCCTCAATCCAATAAATATAGAATCCGTACCACCCATTTTATTGAGACGTCAAAAAGCTGTCAAAAGTCTGAACGAGTGTAAAACGCCAAGCTCCCACCTTTGGACCATCTCCCATGGTGGAGCCTTCTTCTTCCTTTTTAGAAAGACATCATCCGAAGTGTCTTGGATGGTCCCGCATCAAGTACCATCTAAAGATGAAGTGCCAACACATGAAAGGGAAGAAACTCATTCTATTCCTCCCAATAACTCTATTCAACATTATGTTTCTTCTACTGTAAATAATCAGTTTGTTGATAAAATTGAAGAGCATGTTGAAAATGATCACGATCTTAATCTACTTGCCTGTGATGATACCGTTTGCATTGAATATGAGCATGACGATTCTTTGATTGTTAATAAAGTTTTCAGTGTTCAACCTATGACTTGTGATGAAAATCAAAGAGAAGATTTGTTTCATACTACATGCATAGAAAAAGGCGAAATTTGTAATATGATCATTATTGGTAAAAATTGTTCTAATATTGCTAGCCTTGAAATGATTGAAAATCCAGCCTTGAAAAAGGAAGAAAACTTGCTAGCCTTTGATGGAAATTTACAGATAAACGAACAAGCTAAAGTGCATATTACGTTAGAACATCATGAAGATGATATGAAGTATGCATTATGCACTAATAAAGTTTCAATTCTTGGTTTTGTAGTAAGCTCTAATGGTCTACAAGTTGACGTAGCCAAGATAAAGGTCTTCGATCCAGGAGCTCGTGTGGATGCATTTGCGGAATCTAATGCGACCTTGGATTCGAGGTCGAATCCTTTTCAAGAAAGGGGGAATGATGCGGGACCATTCAAGACACCTTCGGACACATCTATAGTTGGGGATGGACCTATGATTCAAGCTCGTAAGAATGATGTCATCCTCAAGAGAAAGAAGAAGGCTCCCCCATGGAAGAACATCCAAAGGTGCAAGCTTGATGGTCGTTCGTTTTTAGATTCGTTCAGCCGTTTGACAGCTTTTTGACGTCTCAGTAAAATGAGTCGTACGGATTCAATATTAATCGGATTGAGGCGTGCCATACTTTGTCGGAACGAGGACGAAGAGATCTACAACTTTGATGTTGAAGGTTTTTCCAGATTCAACATGGAGCTTGGCCGAAAATCACCATCTTTGCAAGCTATCACTGTTTTGACGGGAATAAACTAAGTTTTGGAATTTTCTTTGTTGCTATTTTTAGAGACCTTATTTACTTAAGTTATTTTAGGGGTTATTTTTAATTATTATTTTCCATCTAAAGGATTTGTCAATGCTTTTGATAAATTGATTTTAGGGGACACGCCTATAGGAGTTCTTAGATTTGGTGTTTTTGTTTTGGAATTATGAATTTATTGAAGACGAAAACATCTTGAAATTACAAAGCTCGGTTAGGCTGCCGATTGAAATTGAGATGTGAGAAGCTATGTTATTTCAACTGCTCCCAACTGGTGACTAATCTTACATGTGTTCAAATGATCGATCATGTGAAAAGCTCTGTTATCCATATTAATATCTAGGTAACAATATCGAGCAACACAAGTCTTTCATCCTACCATCAACCTAGGTGCTTGTGTGGTTTGGGAGAAAGATAATTTACTAGATTTTTGCTACTGAAATTTTCATCCGACAATCAACCTAGGTGCTTGTTTTTTTTTTACACATTGCTACTGATTTTTTGCCGTCGTGATTACTTGAAAGTAGTTCATATTGTCACAAAATCTTTACATCGCAGTATCTAAGATGTTGATTCTTGCAGTTACATGGCTATGATTGGTGTAGTCTTGCTTCTTTTGTAACAGTTGTCCATGGCCTTCTTTGATTCTTTAGTTTTTGGTGGAATCTTTGATTCCGTTGTTTGTGAGTAGAAGTATTGCTTTGGTACGACAACAAACTATTTTAAGCCTATTAGCTCAAATGGAAGAGCATTGTGCTCATGCACAAAGATGCAGGTTCAACTCCTGCATAGGTTCTCTATGTTTGTGGGGTTATGATGAAGTAATATAGGCAAATACTTCAATAGCCATTAGGGAGTATAATCTATAATAGTACTTTTAGTTTAAATATAAGAAAATTCCACCAAGTTATAACTATGGTACTTTCACTTTGAAGCAGCTTTTGCTAAATAACATAAAGAATAGAGTTTCTGATTGATAAGATTAGTGGATTTCTGATTTTATAACAGCAATTTACAATAGTTTATGACAACAAATTAATAAGCTTATTCATATGCTCATGCAACTAATTTTTTTACAACAAGGACATACACTAAGGAGCTAGTCAAGCAGTCAAGCTTCATGTGATTCTTGATTGGGCCATAGGAAATGAAACATGTTGCGAGACAGAAAAATCTAACGAGCTATGCATGCAAGGAGAACACCTACTGCTCTGATTCAGATAATGGTCTTGGATATAGATGCAACCAACTACAACTCAAGATATAGAGGGAACCCTTACCTCATAAATGGTTGCCAAGATTAGCCCTTTTTTTCATGCCATATATTTAGCTTCTAAACTAAGGATATTTGTTTGTCTAGCTAATTTTCATAAGCTATTGTTTCACTTCAGATATAAATGAATGCAAGTGAATCTCATTTGTCCTAAACTTGCTTGGAAGCTACCAAGTGAATTTGTCCTCAAGGTTCAAATCGGTGTTAATCTCATTTTTTGCATTCAGTTGCTGTCATAAACCCATGGCTAGCACTATTTTATCTCACTTGATGTCTTGTTTGAACCCTTACTAGTTACTACTAAATCAGTGAAGAATTAGCTTCAATTATCATTCTCATAGTTTGTATGAATGATGTAGAAACAACATAACATTTATGCATTTTATCTAGATAGTCTATGTAGGATTTGAACCCACATCTTGTGCCCAAGCACATTTGCTCTACCGATTGAGCTAACAGACTAAAAATTGCAGACCAATAGGCCAAAATTTTAAAACCAAAGGGTAAATAATTTGCCATTCAATATTTTCAACTACAACTGAAATTAACAAAATTCATATGTGTTCGACAATTATAGGTAAAATATCAATGCAACTGGAGAGTAAACCCCAATTCGACTTGCATTAATTCAACAAGTGTTTTTCGATTTCATCATAAGCAACTGGGAACAGATGACAGAAACCCCGATCGGAACAACAATACACAAAATTGTTCCCTAAATATAAACCCTAGATCCCAATTCGAAGATCCTCAAACTATAATCCAACCCAAAACCCCCAAATTCAAAACAAGCTCTAATCCCGAAACCCTAAATCCCTAAGGCGCGAGAAGAACTTACCTCTACAGGCGTCACCACATTCGATTACAATCTCGGTACCCTCCTCTCGTCGGCGTCTGTCTTCTCTCATCGCATCCTCTCTGTTCTCCAAATCGTTATTTTTTTCTTTTATTTTTTTCTTTCAATTTCTTTAACGAAAATATTAACAGAGACCTAACGGAGGGGCGCGAGAAAAAATAAATCAAAACCACATGGGTACGACACGAATTATGCTAAACTTTGATACACCGTGCGAAATACCCCTTACCTCAGGGGTACCACGCAAAATTTCCTTATTTTTTAAGATTAATAGATTTCTAATTTTTTTTATAAAATAATCCTATCAACTTCATGGAGCTTGACTCTATAGATCCATACTCCACCCATACACATACTAGTTGGAATAAGAAACGATAAAATTGTTGGAATAAAATATCATCCCTTATTTATTGTAATGGGAAAAAACCGGAAACGATATCTACACCGCTAATTTTTACTATTTCCACCGCTAATCACCGCATAGTTATGCGGTGAGTTAATGACCGAGTTAATGACGGTCAACGACCTACCGCATATACATGCGGTAGGTCACCGCATGTATATGCGGTGATAGCAACCGTATAGAGACATACCGCATCTTCATGCGGTGAGCACCCCCGTTCTGTTTCAACCCCACCGCATACCCATGCGGTGGGTATCGGATAACCCGATTTGCGCTTAACTATTTGGAAGAGCTGAGGGGACCGATACGAACCGATACACACCGCTTGGGTTTGCGGTATTCGTCCACACTACGAATTTATCGTATAATCCATGGACATCTGCAATGGTATATCCTACTACAGTGGAATTAACTTTTAATAAACGCCGTGATCTGAAAAAAATCATATGTTGAATTGAAAACAAAGATGATTAAAACGAAAGTGCGATAAATATAAGCGATGACGAAAATATGGAGTTCGGATGTGAAATGGAATAGAGAAAGATACAACCCAATTGAACATATGAAGTTCGAAAAATGACATCAGAAAGTGGGAAATGCTAATACGGTAGGGGACGGCCACCATCACGACGGCGGTAAGCTCTATATCGTGCAATCCTCGCTGCAAACTGCTCGTCCCAACCGTCGACAGTGCGATCGTGATGCCGTGTCCATGTGACGTAGACTGGAGGAAGAGGTGAACCAGGCAACAACCAAATATGTGAATACAAGGTTAATATTGATGTCAGAAAAGAGAAACAAAACAGTAACAAATTAATGAATATGAAATACGAAACGTACCGGAACGAAATGGTTGCTGTTGCCGACTAAAGCTATTCCATCTAGCTCCTCATAGGCCGGTACTGACGGGCCACCGGTGGCGTACAGAGGTAGGCACAACATAGGCATCATCCGTGACAAAATCACCAAAGGACGCTGGTGAAGCGTGGCAAACACCTCACCCATGATCGGAATCTCCATCCAATACGTAGCATCATGACACGTGCCGAAATAGTTGACCCTCATGATGAGCTCATCTAAGGCCGGATAGTAATGGTACCGATCTGAATGCACCTGCAACTCAACGGCCAGCTCTCGTCGAACTCGAAGCCATGCGTCTTGTCCCAAGTTCAGAAGACAAGCTAAAGACCTATACCCACAGTGACCATCACCTGCAACATTTGTGACGGCTCGCACGAAAGTAATCATGAATTCGTCGATGTTGCCAGTGCCCCAATTGAATTCTACTCGAGGTAGATTCTGTGGTGGAAGCGCCGTAAATGCTGGTGTTGGAATGTCACCTACAATCTCCGGAGCTGGCTCCGACGCTGATCGACCTCGTCCACGTCCCCTTCCACGACCCCGTCCTCGTCCTCTGCCTACTCCTCGGCCTCTAGGAGGGTCGTCGATGGCAATGTCGTTGGACCCAGTGGCCTCCTCAGTACCTTCCACGTCATCTGTTTCGTTTGATGCCGGTTGACCCCGACCTCGGCCTCGCCCTCGTGCGGATCCAGTGGTCGCCTGTCTATCTGCCCGACGTTCAGCCCGAGCACGCTCACGTTCCCAAGGTAGAGGGTTCGTCTGACAGGGGTGGCGAGTCCTCGGTCTCCCGGGCGGTCTACGGTCCTCCGGGTCAGGGGTGGTCAACGGTGTATGGGAGGGACGATCCCCGTCGTTGAATGCCGACGCGATTCTCCAACGAGTATCCTCGTCCATAGCTCCGCTCTGGAACAAACTAATCATGCGCGACATGTCCACATCAGCTCTGCTGAGGGGAGTGTTATCCTGGACGTTGTCAACATGAGGCCTCTTGAAATCCAATTGCTTCCAAAAAATGTGTATCTGGGATGGTCTGATGGGTATCTGCGTGTCTCGACAAGCTTGCATGTCATGTGTGCATGGAAGACCGTAAACGTCCCTCCAGTATGCATCTCTGCATGGTTGCGAAGGTGGCTCGGCTTCCATCTTTGTGTAGATTTCGAACAACAGGTTGAAACATTCCTTCGACACAATATTCCGAATTCGATCGAAAATCCATAGGTCGTGGGAGTCTGTAGGCCAGGTGTTGTTCGCTCTCCCCAGTGTATTCTTCACCTCCCATATTTGATCCGCCATCATCAGATCGATTGTGTTTATCACGTGAGTGAAATCACCGACTGCAGAGTTTAAGGTCTTTTTCAACACAGAATGAGCCGCCTCAACCCTAAAAGATAAGTGAGACTCGCAGGTGAAGATCGTTATATGTAAACAAATTACGTGTATAATGAATTTTATAATGAAAACGTAGGCGCACCTGTTTGTCGTGGTCGTACCAAAATGCTGGATTGCGTCTGTCCATGCACGAACTATCTGCTCCGAGTAATCTCGTAACCACGTCGCCTCCAAATACGGCATAAGCCCTTCGATATGCCCCCACTCTTCATGCATACCCCTCCTTCTAGCGGCGAAAGTTTCAACCGATCTGGATTGGAACAGGCCAACACATGCATTCTTGAAACGCCTAGCAACATCAAGATTCTTTGACTTCTGGAAAGAAGCTTCTTCGCATCGTCGGAGGACGTACACTGTGCACAACATATGCCTGACGTTGGGAAGAACTTCTCGTAGCGCCGCAATCAACCCCAACTCTCGATCAGTGACAATAACGTTAGGAAGATTACCTCGCATGAGGTAAACGAGCTGCCCCAACGCCCAAATGTACGTATCTGTGTTCTCGTGCGACATGAAGCAGAACCCGATGACGAAGTTCTTCTTTGTGCAAGTAAATCCAACGAACTCACACAAAGGGATCCCGTACCTGCACAATGAAATATTTGAGTTCGCATGCCGTGGTGGGAATGGGTAAAAGAATAAGTGTATATAGAAACTTACGCATTCGTCCGGTATGTACTATCGACGAGGACGACGTATGGAAACATGGCTAGAAGATGGCGAGCGTCTGTATGGGCGATGAATAGATCTTGAAGCCTGTTGGGATCGTCAGGGGATCTCCTCGTACAATAGTAGTAACCCTTATCCCGCAAAATGCGGAGTGCTTCCTGGGAGACTGTTCGATCTCCTCTCGCTTCAGCTTTAAACTTTGCTCTCGCATTGTACACTTGGCGCCGCGATGTGAAGTTCAGCTTCTGTCGTGCGTCAGCTGTCATCTTCAATGTAGCTAAAATCGGTTTTGGTGGGGTACCAGCGACGGTAAGGGCCAACGTAGTGTCTCTTTCATCTGCATCCATCCGTCCGACGTACGGGTGACCATCCAATGCACCGGGGAGTAGATGATTGTGCTTGCCATGAATAACGTCCAGGCCCCATTTGCCCCGTTTGAACTCCACGCCAGACAATGCAAACGGACACCCCTCTATCTTCGAAACAGCTCTGCGTGTGCTCCCGCTTGCATCATCTCCGGCTACTCGCTGTCTCTTACGGGGAGTGTACTGGCCGTACTTCTCACATGCGAGCAATAGACTCCCACGCCTTGTAGGAGTGCTCCCCCAAGAACGCTTGATTGTCAAAACCATATTAAGCTTTAATGCTGTGCCACGACAGTGTTGTAGGAGATCGTCGCGATTGGTCCACGTCTGGGATGTAGCAAATTCGGGAGTGTAATCGCGGTACTCTTGGTTACGGGCCTGATCGTCCTGACCGTCTTCCGGCATCAGATCAGCCTGCTCCTCCAGTGGTAGCTGCCAGCATGCAAAAAGTGCATATATATTACGTGACCCATTCATGGTTTCCGTCTGCTCTACTTCAGAACCTAATTTATTCCCCTACATAACCGGTACCTATATCTTGGTTTCCATTCCATATGATTCCAGTACCTATATTCTGGTTATTCCACTACCTATATTCTACCTGCAACGACATTCCAAATGATAAAACATTAATCACATACCGGAAGACGAGGGGGTGGTGAGTTATCGGCCATTGGCGTCGCGGTAGGTGCTTCCTCCCCCGGGCTTGAAGGTCGTCGACTGGTGTCGTCGTTAACCATATTAGAAAATGACCGTTGATGAGGTGTGAGGGGATTGGATGCATTCCAACGGAGAGCGGGTGACTTCTTATACAGTAACACCGCATGCCTATGCGGTGTTTCCAGATGACCGTTGGTGTTGAATTATTTGAATTTGTGGGCCCACCGCATAGGTGCACGGTGTAATGGACACCGTATAGGTCCGCGGTATATTACCGCATAGGTATACGGTGAACAACCGTATAGGTATACGGTGAACAACCGCATGCCCATGCGGTATGTATCTATATATACCCCATGGCCGGTTAGAGACATTTGCCGTGGCGGAAAAGCGATGATAATCTGTGCGAACTAGCTAGGGCCAAAAATTTGTGTCTTTAGATCGAAATTTTTGACCCTTGACTAGTTTGCACGGGTTATATCGTTTTGTTTCATAAATTAAATAAAATCCGTATGTATGCTTTCTTCATGGCTCAATAGCGATGATAGCCTAGGCAACATGCCACGGCCGGCGATTTGTGTCTTTTGATTGAAATCGCAGGCCGCTGGCATGTTGCTCGGATTATATCGCTTCGATATGGGGTTATGTAGCTTCGATCTAATAAAATGCAATAGTTATCGGCAGGATAACGTGAAAGAAGTTGTGATAGTACACATGTACGTCCATAACATCTTTTACGTTATCCTGCGGATGACTATTGATTATCCAAACAAAACTGTAAATGCTTCGGAAACGTACCGGTACGGGTACACCGTCATCTTCGTCCGTCATCGTAGTGGGCGTCTAAATTACATCTGTCAAGGGAGAATGAACCTCTTACAAGAGGACGAAGCTGGGAACTTTCGTCGGAACTCACGATGGAATCTCTCAGCTTCGCACTTTTATAAGAGGCTCGCTCTCCTTCGACCGATGGAATTTGGACGACCAACTCCGATGGCGGAAGAAGATCACGATGTACCCGTGCCGATATGTTTCCGCACTTTTTTGAATACCGCATATCAATGCGGTGACGCTTACCGTATAGATATGCGGTAATCTATACCGCATGTATATGCGGTATAATTCTCGCATACAACGCGACATGTTTTCCCGCTATAAATGACCCCCGTGCGATGTCGTGATTATTACAACATGGCGGCTGGTAATACACCAAGACCTTTCTACTCAGTCTCAGGGAGCGGACCGAGGGATTTTTTCTGGTGGGTAGAAGACATCTCGCTGACACAAATATTAGTAAGCCCCATTCTGTCGTCTGACATATAATTCACAATGTTCCGAACTCACTAAGTACATCTTAAAAATTGCAGCCTCTGCCTTCCAACTTCGAAGAAGAATACGGGCTGGCCGGCGTCGAAAGAATAACGCTGACTAATGGGGTAGGGAGGAGAGGCACCAGCATCCGGATTGAGCGCAACAGATCCGGGGCGCTCTGGCTCGCACAAGGATGGAATAATTTCGCGATATCCCGTGACGTGCGCGTAGGGGCGGGGTTGATGTTTAGCTACTTAGGCAACTCTCGGTTTCGGGTAGTCGTAGTGCCGCCGGAGAATGTTTCACCATCAGAGGAATAGAACAATAATGATTTCCTTTGATGTGTGACATGACGACGATGCGGCAAAACAAAGTAACTGAGTTACTTTTGCTGTAATGTTATCTCTTTAATTAATATGAAAAATGAGGCACTTTATCCGTTTTCATGTAATGTGTTATTCCCTGAAATTATCAAAATTCATACCATGCAATGGTGTCGCCGTGCTGGTACGTTGCTTCATGTCTTCGTTTAGACTCCGATTAATCCACGTGCTGGGAAGATGACGTCATGCGGTATATGACCATGCGGTGGATGCGGTGGTGTCAAAAGACAACTATAAAAGCGGTTGGTTGAGACTTTCAGTACACCATAACCACTATGGCAACTACCAAAGTGTATGAAGCGGAGACAAGATCCGGCAGCAGGTTTAGACTTACAGTCGAAACTTTTCGTACGCCACCTGACGATATATTGTGCAACTGTCAGCACAGAAGCTCGACAGGATGGCCGTGCTGCCTTTGCCAAGTTGTATGCGAAGAACGCGATACAGCAAGAGTTTCCGATTCGGTTGACCTCGAGTGCGTTGAAGGAGTGACTTACGAGGATGTCCGCATGACAAGGCCGTACTCGTATAGGGATAACCCTGCAGCATATTATATTCACGCGACGGAGGCAATTACGGAGCTTGTTAGCGACTTTTTCTCCAACTTCGGATTGGCCAATGCAACGCAGGTGGCAAGATACACCGTGGAAAAAGTCGTGCAGCGTGCAAACACAAAGCTTCGAAAGTACGCATTTCACCGAATACATATTCACATGTTGCCGAGCAATGTAGAGGAGTCGGTTGGTAGTTGTTATGTACCATAGGTAAAATGTTGTCGTGTCATAAATTGTTGTGTATCATTTATAGTAAATTTATCCGGTCACGAGTTAAACCAGTAATTATATTTCGCTGATAAATCATTTGCATTACACATGCGGTGATACATTGGCTATTAAACGGATTCTACATAATGATTTTACACAAACTTGGTTCCTACTCTACTGATGGATATCCTTGCAAAGGGTCTCACCACAGAATGCACAGAGATGAAAATCTGTACAATGTTCGTTTTCCATACAACAGAGTGAACTTCAGGAGGCTCTATCAAGCCATTGCATATGCGGAGCAATACCTTGCAAAGGGTCCCACCACAAGTTAGGATCTGGTGTACAACTACCTACTGACTCCTCGAGAACACGCGGGCTAATCTGGATCTCAATGCGGTTGAATGCGCACTTCTTCACTCTGTCGTTCGCTGGACGGACGGCGTTGTCGACAGTGAACCTTGCAATCTCAAGTGCGCACTGTAGCCTGACATCGCTGAATAGGTCGCTGATTGCGCATTTGATTGCCTCAACCGCCTCGCGGTAGTATGACTCGGGGTCCTCAACGTGTAATTGGTGACCTCTCAGACACGCCAGTTCAACCGGCTCCGAGAAAGCGTATCTGTCGCCTTCAACGCCTTTGTAGCAGACAACGCGAGCAAGACAGCAAGGGAACGTTTGGCACCACCGCTTGTGCTGACAATTGCACAAATAATCTTCGTATGGCCTCGAAAACTTATCGCGTATTATTTTGTATGACACACCCATCTCTGTCTCACCTTCAAACTCAGCTATTCTAACCATGATTTGATTGTTTTGATTCGTATGAGGTGTATATGCGGTACTAAACACCGCTTTTTATAGCCAAAATGGAACCACCGCATGTATATGCGGTCATCATCACATGTATATGCGGTGTTAACCACCGCATGCACATGCGGTGTTAACTACCGCATGTACATGCAGTGCCTCTGCTCTATGTTCCAAAATGTGGCAAGTGGGACCGAACCGGACCGGACCGGACCGGTTACGATGTACCGCATTGCCATGCGGTGGGAAGACACCGCCTCCCCTTGCGGTGTATGGCCTATAAATCATGACGTCCATCCATCCGCCACAGGAACCACCACAACGGGTGTCCAGTGAATCACAAAATGGTGACCACCTTAGACATATAGCGGCGGACGGCAGGTTATCTGGAGTACAAAGTCACATTAATTTGTTGCTCGGAGCCCCGGTGGCCGGAGGAATGCACCTGCAAGCATCCAGCATACCTTCCAGGAAATTCGTGCGTTATATTTCAGTGTCATATCGAGACGGACACTAACATAGCATATCTGATCGACTTCTGTTGTGCGCATTGTTATGACGACAGAGGATTTCCCGAATCATATTACTTGGATGCAGAGGCGCAAATCGCGAATCACATCAGAAGATATTGTCGTTACGACGTTTACAGTATCGGGGCTGAGGGCCTATGTGATCATGTTATCCGCAAGCTTCGAGCGTTCAACGCAGGTGAAAGGTATTACGCGTTCAGCCAAATGAATATTGTCATTTCCATTAATGAGAGGTCATCGGAGGAAGATAGTGATTAGACATGCATTACCAAGTATGTAGTGTGATGTGTATGCGTTGTATTTTCATGTGTAAGCAGTTCAACCGTTTAATTAAATTCTCTCTCGAGTCGCCTCGGTGATTTTCATTATATATTATTTCAAGTGTTGCAAGAAATATAGAAAGTACGTTGAAATAGGAAACACATGACACAAATAGCGTACGAACCGACTTGTTATTCAAACAACATTGTTACAACTAGACAACAAACAAACTACTTCACAACCAACAATAACAACAACTTCATCACACTACCACAAACGAACGACTACACAACCAACAATAACAACAAGTTCATCAGACTGACACATACGAACGACTACACATAAGTCGGATATCCACCACATGAATCCTAAATCTCGTCGGTATGCTTGTTGTTGATGTGCCTCTTAAGATGACCGTGCTGCAGGTTGTTGGTCACGGTGTAGCGATGGCCGCAGTGACGGCACGTTGCAGTAAAAGCGATGCCTCCAAGCGGCTCCTTCTTGTAGTGTTTGGTGAATATGTCTTCACGGGGAATTGGTCTTTGTTCGGACGACATTGTCGGTGGGGGTGTGTTTCCGGCGGTGGTGTGTTTCCGGCGCCGGGTTGGTCCTCTTATATAGACTAGGTCTCACCGCATTGCCATGCGGTATACAATACCGTATGTCCATGCGGTATAATACCGCATGGGCATACGGTATGGTATACCGCATGTCCATACGGTATACAATACCGCATGGACATCCGGTATTGTATACCGCATGTGCATACGGTATTGTATACCGTATGGACAAGCGGTGCCTGAAACCTATATAACCCGGAGTCTCTGGCCACTAACCACACACCTCAACATGTCGGACAACAGCGGGGAAAGCTCAAGCAACGACATAATACGTCAAGGCACGATGGAAGAGTTTGAGGCGGTTCTATACACTGGTAGTCCGCGGTCAAAGATGGTGGAGGCGATGATAAAGAGACTACGTGATGAAAATCGGTCGCTCTTGGTCGAAAACCAACAAGCCCGTTGGCGGATTGATATCCTGGAAAGTCAAGTTGCAGTTCTGGAAGAGGAAAAAAAAGCTCTTGTAAAGAAGCTAGATGAAGCTACTGTGCGTAACACTTGACTATTAGGGTCATTTGTATTTCGTTGCTTGTAATTTTATAAAGTTCGTTTCGAATCATGACATTGAACTTTGGGTACGGAAATACTATTCAAATTTGAAAACGATCTGCAACGGTAACAAACCATCAAATCCACACAAACACATAACCTACGTAATCCGAAATCGAATAATCAACTACTCCACAAAAAACAATCCAAACTACTGCACAAAAAAAATCCAAACTACCAACTACTACACAAATAGTCATCTACCCGCAAACAGAACAACCACATACATCATCCCAGATCGCACCGTCACGGTGGGGGAGGACCCCAAAATTGCTGATAGATGCGAGCCAGGTGTGCCGGAGTCAACTCAACTCCAAGTTGCATGAGTCGCTGAATCTCCAACCCAGCCGCATGATGGCGCTGCTCAATAATGGTCGGCGGGGGTGGCGACGGCGGGTGTGGTGGCGGCGGCGGGGGTCGCGACGGCGGGGGTGGCGGCGGTGGGATGATGGGCTGGTGTCGAGGAGTATCAGGAAGTGTCAGGAAGTAGGTATGGATGACTATGGCGGTGAAACCACTTCAGATAGTCATCGGCCACGCCATATGGGTACTCTTCAGAGGTCCATGGCAACTCCTCCATGGGGAAAAGATGATCGAACCTGTGCGCCCAGTGGTTGTCAACTGGGTGGAACGACGCCTCCTTCTTGCACTTGGCGGACTTCGGTCTGAGCACTACGGTAGGCCTGATTGGATCAGCGGGAATGTGCTGAACCCGACCAAACTGTCGCAGCACACGGTCCGGCATATACGGCTCCTCCTCGAACAACCACCGAATGGTGCCCCTATATCTCGAAAGACGCAGATCTCCATCAAAATCCAAGTGTCTACCAAATGGCATGAACTCGATCTGCAATGGAATAGAAATTGTTATTACGACTAAAATCTGGTATATAGTATGACAAATGTAAGTGCGGATATAAATTGTGTTCGTACCTCGTCGGCTGTCATCTCATCCAGCCTCCGCCGCAGAACATCCAGTCGCTCGATGCGAGGCCTATCATCCCGGGTGACCGTACTGGAAAATGGTGTCGCCCCCAGGACGTACCTCACCCCGCGTCGCGGATCCCGAGCTAGCCTCCGATCGAGCGTCATGTCGGGCTTGAACACCGGAAAATGCAACCATATCCACACCTACAAAGGAACAATACTATCAGCAACATAGCCATTATAACCTAGTTACAGAACTTCTAAAATAAATAATCACAGAACGAATGTCTTACCTCCAATAGTTTTGTACAACCGTCCATGTCTTTGGCCAACTCCCGAGTCGCCTCGCCCAATCCCCGGTACAAGCACGACAAGACCCCTGCAGCTAGAGAAAGATGCGACACCTGCGCTGCATCCATAAACCTACGGATCACCTCCGGTCGCAATCTTCCGCCCGACTTGTCGATGAACAAGGTCGCAGTCGCAATCATCCCCAGCACAACACCCAAGATGCACTCCATATCATGCTCAAGTGGGGCGCCATCTCGAACCCGATGTCGCATCGGTGCTATCTTCTGAAGGAGGAGCTGAACAGTAGGTCCTCCATGGGCCCATGCGCTCTGCCGCTCGTTCTGAGTCAAGCCGTAATACTCCCCAACTATTTCCCTCCAGGCGACAACATCATCCAAGTGAATACACTCCTCTCCGTCCAAACCAAGGCCAAGTATGAAGAGCACATCGTGCAGTGTGATGGTGATCTCTCCCCATGCGAAGTGAAAACTGTTCGTCTCGGGGTGCCAGTGCTCAACAAATGCCCCGATCAGAGTGTGATCCACATGATCCCACTCGAAATGTCTCAGGTCCCAGAACCCAATCTCCCGCACTGCGGGAAACCAGGACTCCCGTCCATCAACCTCCAACAACGCCTCTACACGGCCCAGCGACTGCCCTGGTATTTGCACACGCACACCCCTACGCAATGCTTCGTCCTCCCGTCTCCAAATAGCCTGTGCAATGTGGGTCTCGTAGTCTCTCAGAAGGGAAACGGTATGTGGCCCCCCTGGCCATTCGGGCAGAACAGCCCGAATGACCCCTGCACTACTCCCCTCACCATGCTGCCCAGTACCACCTGCCATACTGCTCTCTCCACGCTGTCTCCGCCTCCTCTGCACTACACGGACAGGGGGCTGTGCCGCCTGGTCTCCTCCCATATCCTGACGAACATCGTCGGATGGCCCATACATCGGATCATGTTGGATAACTCCCATATCCAGCGTCAAATGCCTCGAAAGTCCAGCTGACTCATGCCCCCTGGCAATCGGCACACCCTCCAAGTTCCTAGGTGTCACTAATGGCGCCGCCTGCTGACTCCCAATGATCGGCTCAGGCTCGGCAGTCCTCGGCGTCGACGATGGCGCCGCATGCTGACTCCCAATGATCGGCTCAGGATCGGCGGTCCTCGGCGTCGACGATGGCGCCGCATGCTGACTCCCAGGCGTCCTCCCTACACCCGTAGAACCGACCGGGGTGAACGACGCAAAATCTATCTGCGCAACGGCCCATGGCTCCTGGTCGCCACCTCGAGCATCACTCGTCCCAGCACCCACATCTCCGAGCAGAGGTGCCATGTCGTCATACGAGTTCAATTGTTCGCTCGCAAACTGAGTCCCAAAGTAGTCCCGATAACTGTCAGGATAAGTCTGCACCTGCTCTACCACTCTCTCAGCTCCAGTCTGCAAGTGCTCACCCGTCTGACGTGCTCGGTCCCCTCGTAGGTACTCCTCCAGCATCTCAATACCCTGGTCGCCTTGACCAGACTCTCCGGTCGACTGCACCACTGGGTCATCCGTGTGGTCAGACATCAAGTGCAGCTCAATCTGCACCAGACTCTGATATGTCTCTATAGATGACTGGGACGTGTGCCCAGTATCAGCTCCTACCGTCTCAGTATCCCTCTCCGGAGGATCCACTACAGCCTCCAATGTCTGGGTCTCCCTGACGGCAGCCTCGGTATCATCATCTACCGCGTCGCTATCCGTCCCCATCGGAACTGATACACCCTCCAACGTCTGCCTCTCCCTAATGGCAGCTCTCCTAGCAGATTGTAATACTACCCTCTCTCCCAAATTTCTCGACAATACAGACTGTGTAATTTAAAATATATTTGTCAGAATCCTATCGCTCAATTACAATACTATATCGTATGACTGTCTAAATGTGACAACATTTTCGTAAGGTTTATTAATGATATCATCTTAATACTAACAATTCATAATAAAACATAAATATATATTTATTCGATTTCAATTTCCCTACACCTAGTATTTGTCAGAATCCTATGGCTCGAATACGATACTATATCATATTACTGACTAAATGGTGCAAGATTTTCCAAAGGTTTATAAATGATTTCAACCTCATACTATCAATTCCTAAGAAAACAGAAATATATACTTATTCGATATCAATTTCCCTACACCTAGTAACAATTTTAACATACCGTAGGGTGAGGCTGTGTCTCCAGCGGTGGCGGTACATCTGTCGTCCTCCGCCTCTGTATAGTGGGTTCCGGCTACATTATATATAACAATGAAATGTTAACACTATTTCCTTCAAATTAAAAAATAAAGCAAATTGATTATTATAAACATTAAATGTTACCTGTAACGGATGTCTCCGAAAAGGACCGACATCATCAGCTGCGGCTTTCCCACGATTGTCTTTCACCATCTTAAAACCCGGGTACAAAGTGGTGGTAGATATGGGGACAGGGAATGGACGGAACCAAAAGTCGGGCTCGGAAACAAAGGAATGGGAGAAGATTCGAGTCGGGCTCGGAAAGAAAGGAATCGGAGAAGATTCGGTGTGTCGGAAAAACTGGGCCCCCCACGCCTATTTATAATGGGCCCCCAACGGTAACAAATCATACCGCATCTCCATGCGGTATGATTTTACCGTTGTGGCAACGGTAAAAATTATACCGCTTCTCCATGCGGTAAGTTTTTTACCGTTGCCACAACGGTAAAAAAATACTGCATGGAGATGCGGTATTCTTTTACCCAAAATTCAAAACCATACCGCATACCCACGCGGTATGTTCGTACCCAAATTTTCCATATTTTAAAAACCACCGCATACCCATGCGGTGGGTTTCGGATAGCTTCGACCCAACCGGATTATCGTATTACGGACTCCGTTTTAACCTAACTCACCGCACGTACATGCGGTGTTTTTATACAGTCAAACCACATACCGCATGTACATGCGGTATATCGGGCTAAAATTTTCTTAATCCACCACATAAGGATGCGGTAAATTAGCGGTGTAAATAGTAAAAATTAACGGTGTATATATCATATCATATAGGAATAGAAAAGTTTGTATAATAGTTTAAATTTTTGTGTTGCAATAGTCAACATAACGAAGTTTCTAAGAATTTCACAAAAATCTAGAAAAACCAAAGAAAATACGAAGCCAAGAATCAACTATGTCGATCAGAAAAAAACAAAAACTATGTCGATCAAAAATAGACTATCGAAAAAAACAGGCGAGGTGGTCAGAAATGGAGGTCGTGCGTGGCACAAGCACAACGTGACCTGCAATCCACTCCATGGCACTGCTCTATCCAGATTCCCTTCATTCCCTCCCATCTGTCCCCCTCCCTTCATTCAACGTGGACCCTCCACCAAACCCGATGCCTCCCTCTGCAACTGCTTCACTCCTCAGAAGATCCCACCCGTCCATCCACCGCCTCTCCGCCGCAATCCAACGGCTCACCGCCTCTCCCGCTGCCCAACCGGACCCCAACCCCCAAAACGGGTCGCTTCTGAAATGGGTCACTGGTTTGACCGTTGGCTCGGCTCTTGGTGTCCTCTACCACAACTCTTGTTCTCCCGATGCCGCTGAAATTGATTCTGATTGCATTGCTTACAGGAAATGGTCGTCGTCTGTTGCATTCGCCGACGATGCTGTTTCTACTGCTTCTACTTCGCCGCGGTTTCTCTTTGGAGGTTCGCTGCAAATCTCTCTATTGAATAAAGCAAGTGGTTGTAGTCTTGTAGAATTATTAGGGTCCCATCATGTTTCACTTTTACATTTTGGGGCTTAATTACGGAGTAATCCTTGCAATTTGTTTCAAGTTGAGGTTGCTAATTGCAATTAAGGACCTTAAATTTACACTGTTTCTTGCCTTCTTGGGCCTTCCAATTGGGAAATCATGTTGGATTTTTAGGGTTTCTGCTTGCTGAAAAAAATTGGGGGTTTTGGATGATGAGTTAGCTTTACCTAATTCTACATTCTCAGCTTCTAATCAGGCTTATCAGTCCACATTATGCATTATATGGTGTTTATCAACACAAGTAAGTCCATTGATGCGCCAAACGAACTTGATCCATAAACTAGTCAAGCCACAAAAACACCTTGAGCTTTAGTTGCTTCCATGCCAGGGAAACTATTGTTGTACTGTACCTTCTGTCAATGGCATTGTGCACAATGTACTTGTCCTTTGTTTAGCACACAGGGAAACTCCACTTGGATACTTTTCTTTGTCTTGTACCTTTTGTCAGGACCCAAAAATATCATGGACGAATTCGTCTTGAATCTTGTTGGGAGTCGATTTTGATATGCATTCGAATCGGATCATCGGTTAGCACTCCGTAGCACTAGATCTTTGATTAGGTGATCCGATTCGAAGGCATACGATCTTGTTATTGCTTCCGCTATTTAAGGTAATCCGCTATTACTCATGAAATCTTAATCCAGGCCCTTTCAAACTGATCTCCTTTGTTCATTTTGCCTTTTTTCACCATTTGAAAGCTCCAAATCTGTCCAGGCTTTTTAGCATCCCCTACTGGGGGCATTATGGGTAAATGTGCTCTAGACATCTTATCTAGGAATTCAGCTCTTGAAGAACTATTTGAGATTTCTTAAGGATTAAAGGGCCCATAATTGCTGCCTTTATATTTGTAGTTATAAAAAGGCAGTATAAAACAAACAACATATTGTATGGCTTCCTAATGTCTTGGAAACAATTTTATTTGATTTTTAAAATCAATCTTTTGCTAGGTAATTAAAGCTCACACCCGTATCAAAAGAAAGTTAATGGTCAAACAAAGTTTAGCATATGAAGTGGTATTTCAACATTCTTGAACTTTCAATATATTGCATTAGACAGTGTTATGTCGAAGGTTGCATATGCACACAGCTTATAACTTGGGTGCATGGTTCCATCTGATTGATCATTCATCGCTTAATTCTCTGTAATCATCAGTTTTCAGATGAATTATCCTACATTCCTACCAATATTAGATATACATAATAATGGCCATCTATTGAACAGTTATTATTACAGATTTATACTTGGGCTATTAAAACTGTGAACATTCATCCCTTTCCTTTATATTTAACAGATGCATACAGGAGGAAAGTTTTCTTTAATTACGAGAAACGTATCAGATTACGCAGCCCTCCTGAAAAGGTATAGATAGATGTTGGTGTTTAACACATCTTTCTTGGATGATTAACATCCTTTTCTACATCCTATATCTTAAAACACTACATTGTACCCAAATGTGCAATCTTTAATGAAGTTACATCCAATAAACACAAGCATGTAAGGCTCTAGTTGTCCCTGAAGAAGCTGGTTTCCTGGACTGTGATATATCGAATGCTGATAAACTGGACTCTGTTTGCATTGGCCCCCCTCCCATAAAAAAATTTTTGTATGCATTACATCTGTCGAATGTTGAATTAGTTATGGCAAGGTTATTCATAAGAGTTTTAGCATTGAATGTACAGGATAGATTGAGGCTTAGATATGTGATTTTGCAATCTGCTAATGTTCTCCTTGATCACAGCCTTATTGAATTGTTATCTTCTTCTTCTTCTTTTTTTAAATCAATATTCTTCCTTGGATTCTTTATTGTTTATGTCCAATATTGACAATGTATTTGTTCAAAATTTTATTTGAAGGTCTACCAATACTTTGCAAGTTTCACAAATTCGGATGGAGAAGTTCTTATGACACCTGCGGATTTGATGCGTGCTGTTGTCCCAGTTTTTCCTCCTTCTGAATCAAATGTCATAAGAGATGGATACCTGAGAGGCGAAAAGTGTCCTGGGAAATTATGTTGTGCGCCTTCAGAATTTTTTATGCTCTTTGATGTTGACACTGATGGACTTATATCTTTCAAAGAGTGAGTTGATACGTATTCGACATTTTTCTCTTCTTGCAGAAACTCCGCTTCAAGCGAGGGGCTCCTTCCACTGTCCTTTCTTTCACCTTTATTTTAATACTTATTAGTTATCCTCAAATGGCATGTGACAGGTACATCTTTTTTGTAACACTGCTCAGCATACCCGAGTCGAGTTTTTCTGTGGCTTTTAAGATGTTTGACATTGATGGCAATGGGTTAGTATCTCTCGGTCCTTATTTTAAATTAATGGTGTTTTATTGCTTGATATGCTCCATTCTGAACACCTATATATGTCTCCTCTCGTAGGGAAATCGACAGGGAGGAGTTTAAAAAAGTGATGACCCTTATGCGCTCTGCCAACCGACAAGGATCTGCCCAGAGAGACGGTCTTCGTGCTGGTGTTAAAGTTGGAGGAGGGTCTGTGGAGAATGGAGGCTTGGTCGAGTACTTCTTTGGCAAGGACGGAACGAAACGGCTGCACCATGACACATTTGTCCAGTTTCTTAGAGATCTGCACAAGGAAGTATGCACTATGATCCCACTTCTTGATCAAATTGTTTGCGCTTTCCTCCAATGTTGTCCTAAACTTGAGATGTCACCTTGGTTCAGATACTGAGATTGGAGTTTTCCCACTACGATATAACGAGACAAGGTAGTATCTCCGCCAAGGACTTTGCTCTCTCCATTGTTGCATCAGCAGACTTAAAGCATGTAAGCAGGCTGTTAGATCAGGTTAGTGAAATAGACAAGGATCCACGTCTTAGTAAGATACGAATCTCAGAAGACGAGTTCACAAAGTTTGCTGAGCTCCGGAAGCAATTGGAGCCTTTCTCTTGGGCTTTGTTTAGTTTTGGGAGAATTAGCGGCTTGCTAACAAGGAAAGACTTCCAACGAGCTGCGTTGCAAGTATGGTAAAATCTTAAGGAGCTCGTATTTTGATTCCTAAAGTGCTACTACATTATGGCTAATAACATTCATCTACAGGTCTGCGGTGTTGATTTAAGCGAGGATGTGGTGGACATCATTTTCCATGTGTTTGATGCAAACCGTGATGGGAGCTTGAGTGTAGATGAATTCGTTAGGGTCCTAGAGAGACGGCAGAGGGACATCGCTGGAGTTCATGTCGGGGATGGGATCTTCGGATGGTTATCTTGCTGTGCGAACTGCGCAAAAAGCCGCTCCTCCATCTCCAGGTTTCTTTTCTAGTATATACATATATGACACTGTCATTCAAGAGCCCCTTGAAGTCAACTCGTCGAAACTCCAATCTTTTTGCTAACCTAATCTTCTTAGGCTTATAGTAGTTGATCTTTACACACATACATGTTCAAAGATACATTACAATACAACTTCTGCTGATCTCTGAAACCTTTATAAACTCTTTACTCGGCTGGGTTCCGTTGTTCATTTCCGGAACCTGGAATCTGGGTGATCTCTTATCTTTTTTATCTGCAAACTGGTTTGAGTTGGATCATATGATGAAACAATGATGAAGATAATGCGAAATGCGATTTAGGTGGATCAGTGAATCTCTTGCTGTCTTGCAGGGAAGCTGAGTCCTTTTCAATCTGCTTTTCAACAAAAAACAAATGGTTTCCCAGCTCAAATTTGCAAGATTTTGCCAGGTGGGTTCAGTCACTTTCAGTTGGTTTCTGCTTTATTGCTCCAGCTGGTTTTTGTCTAAGACAATACTCCAGTTCCAGTATATAACAAGTTGTCTTGTTTTCTTCTCTTCTGTGATGGCCCCCTTTTTTTTTTTGAAAAAAAATCCCCAAAGAGAAGGCTATTCAAAATATCAGATACATGATGGGTTGAGAAACCGAAATAAATTGGTAGTTGGATAATCCAGAAGTGAAAATAACCAATAAATGAGAAATAGATACACCAAGATCAAGAAAAAACAATCAAATTGGTGGGGTAGGACGATTAACAGAGCGCGACATGTGAAATTCCGAGAAACCCGATCGGATCGTATGAAAACGGGAGCCATGTTGAATTTAGTTTGTTTATGGTTATAAGGTCGGGATATATCATTCTAACATAAAAGTTTAAAGCATTATGTAGAGCTTCACCACCCTTATTTTTTGTATTGTTATGTCACCCACAACGTACTGATAATTGTTTCATTAACACGATTCTAGGGTAAACATCGTTGTCGGATCAAAGCCATGATGTTGGAGTTTTATAAATAATTTCTCTGTTTGCTCTTTTTTTTTTTTTTTTGACACATGTTTTTCTTTAATAATATTTCTTCAGCCTGAATAAAAAATATAACTAGTTATGTTTTTTTTAGGGGTGAAGACAACCAGTTTAGGTTGTTCCCCAACAACTTCCATTCTAGTGGCTCTTGGGATCATTTGCTTGATTGCTTTGCCAAATTCCTAGTTGACTCATAGGCTCATAGCCTAAGGGTGTGTTTGGTGTGCTATGCGGGATAGTTATTGTTCTGTCTCTTCGAAGGCATCTGATAAAATTGGAACAATATAGATAAAGCAAGTGGGGAAGTGTTTTAGACGCTTCTTCAACACTACTAGCTGAACTTCTACACCTTATGTCATTAAATGACGCTTTAACGAGTTAAAATAATGAAGATTTGAATACAACAAATTGATTCTAGTAGGTTTGGGGAAGCTTCTTTGTTGCCAAAATGAAAGGCCAGAAAATGGGGGAAAAAAATAGGTTGCAAAAGTTGACCAAGAGAAGGTTGACTAATTCCATTTGCCATTTTCTGATAATCTTCCATATGTTTTTATCCATTTTTTTCTTCAACGCAATGATCTATTTCCCATTATTAATTTGATATTTACTTGGTGTCGTGTGTAAATTAATGAGTTCTCAACAATAGTTAAAGGAAAAAGAATTTTTTTTCCCGTAAATAGGCACTTAGATTATTATTATTATTATAATATAATTATAATGTGGAAGGTAGCTTTAAACTTGTCACCGATTGATTACTACATTAAATTAATAAGGCTTGACAAAGAAGAAAGATCTCTAATCTCAACTAATTTCTCTAAAGATCATTTGTTAACTCAGTTAAGATCAGAAAGAGACAGGGCGGAAAGGGAAACACTCTCTTTTTGAGAGTGCACCGCCCCTCCTCCACAACCCTTCCTCCACCGCACCTCCTCGCTCCGTCATTCGCCTTCCGTCACTGGTTTTGGATGCTGAGCACTTTAATCTCCTTCGGGAGTCCCTAAATCTCCTCCGGGGGTCCTAAATCTCCCTCGGGAGCCCCTAATCTCCTCCGGGAGTCCCAATCCACCCCATTCGGGTGTCTTGTCTTGAATACCTCCGGCGAGGTTGTCTGCCTTCGCTTCCAACCATCCACGATCGGCCTCCGCTGGCGGTTGTCTCCCTGCCGTCGCCGCTCCAAGCTCCACGGTCGGCGCTATTTCGCGCTCTTCCGTCTAGGGCTCGTTCCCCCTCCTCTTTCCATGGCAATCTCTCTTTCTTTGATCTGTAAATCCCAATTTTTTTGGGGCTTTTGCTGCTTTTAAGATGTGGATCATGTATCCATTATTAATTTCCATCAATTGTGAACTCAAGCCCTTCGATTTTCGGTTTTTGAGTTTTTTGCTGGCCTTTTCTAGTTGAATCTGTCTTTGGCTCGCCTCGGTGACGCCTCTGCTGCTCCTCCCTCGTCGGTGGTGGCCTCGCCCGGGGCTCGCTCCTCCTGGTTCGTCCTTCGGGTCGGACGCCTGCAATTCTCAACCTTCTCCTTGGCTTCGTCGCCTCGTTGCGGTGTGCTCCCGCTGACTTTGGCCCGTTTCCTCGCTTCCGTCACCATCCTGCTGGTGTGTCGGCCTTCCCTTCTTGGATCCATGGCAGTCTGGCTTTTCGGGGACCCCTTCCTGGCTTCTCCGATGCCTCGTTGCTTGCTGTGTTTCTCCGATGTGGTGTCTCCAATTGCGAAGCTTTTTTCGGGCTGTGCTTTGGGCTCGGGGGCAGCCCGAACTAATTGGAAAAAAAAAGGGTTATGTTTACATATAAATAGTTAATTCCGGAATCTTCCCGCGCTCTACGTCCTTTTTGCGGCTGTGCTTCATATCCTCGTGTTTGTTTGGTTTCCGTCTATTGGTTCGTGGTTAGTTTCGGTTGAGGAGCACTTCTGCGGCCCTGGTTGATCGACGTGATCGTGTTGGTGGTGTTTGTGATCTCTGAAGATCCATCATCCAGGTGGGGGGAACGTCGTGTGATCCACACTTCTCCAGGAGTCGCCTTTACCTTACGAGGATTTCTGTTTTCCGTCTTTCCGGAGGCGAGACATCGTGAGCTGATGTTGTCCCATGCGCTCAGTATCCACTTCTCCACGCCGGACTTCCTTCCTCTCGATGTTGTGTCCGCTGGATTGCTTAGGGTTTGGGGTTTTTCCGGGTTTACTTTGGGTGTTATTTCGATGTATTTTGTGTTTATATTTCTTTCAGATCTTCGTGATCTCATCCTTTGGGATGCTCTCGGGTTGGCTAACCACCACCCGAATTTTTTCCTTATAAAAAAAAAGTCGTTAACTCAGTTTTTTTTTGGATAAGGTAATAATTCGAAGGTCAGACAGGACTGGCACATCGAGAGGACGACAAAATCGGCAGACGGCGAACCGTCAAATATACAACCAAACAAACCAAAAAATAAAACAATACATAACGGTGCAAACTCACGAGATTTTTCACGCCCTTTCGGGATTTGATTCGAACCTTTATAAAAGGTTGTATACCAGTACTTCATATATATAAATATATATATGTACTTTTTTTTTAATATCCAAACTCAATAGTGTTTATAAATAATATATATATATATATATAACACTGATTTTTATTTTATTTCTTTGCCCCTTTTTTCCCCAATTGGACAGCTTTGGACCCAGGCTTTGCCTTGGGCCCAAAGGACACAAAATAAGGGCCCGAAACCACCACAGAGGGCCACCATCGGACCAAGGCAAGCCCAGACACGGGGGCAAGAGATGGAACGGCCTAAGAGGATAGCTGCCGCCGGATAAGGCCGCCATGGATTGCACAGGACCGCACGAGGGCAGGCCATATGGACACGCCGAGGAGGGACCTTGGCACAGGCGCACCGGCGATGACAGGCAGGCCTAAGCGCCACCCACCACAGCGGAGATGTGAAGACAGTCCGGCCAGCACCCACAAAAACCTAGGACGAGCCAGACGGATACTCGCCGGAGGAGGTGCGGGGGTAGCCGGAGCCCTGGGCAGATGAGAGGATGCACAAACGTGAGGGCGAGACGGCGTGGTTTCAATTATGGCAAGCCGCGCACCTCCACCACCCAGATAAACCAGAGAGGGAGAGCAGCGCGCTGCACGCAGGCACAAGGAGTTATGAAGCTCAAATTACACAAGGGGGAAGATCAAAGAGGGAAAATGAATCCATTTTCATCAGAAGACCTATATTAAATTTGGGTTTTGCACAAATTTGAAGAAAGATTGTCGAGATAGGGTTTACTGATTTTGTTCATTAGGAGCCTCGCCACCACACAAACTATGGCGAACACCGTAGTGCAAAGGGGCCGGAGCCGGATAGAACTGCCGAGGCGAGGGTAGGGTGGCCGATGCCAAAGATTGGGCTCCCTGTCTCTAGAAAATCTAGAGAGAGGAGAGAGCATCTTCCATGATTTCTTTTCCTTAACGAACCGTATATTTGTTAACTCATTTGTATAGTCTGTTTAGATCGTCACGTATTATAATTTACAAAAAATAATAATGTGTTAATTTAATATATTTTTTTTATCAGGTAAAAATTCAATGCACCGGACAGACCCGGTGGATCGATAGGCCGATGAATCGGCGACGGACAAACCGTCAATACAAGTGAATTACAAAGCCACACCAAACCAGAAAAGCCTAACTACAAGAGTATAGTTATAGACACAGGCTAGTACTAACCAAGAAAGAACAAAAGCAAAGCGTGACATCTTATATTATGAAGGGGAAAAACCTATTAACATGTATTTCTTTCTTTTTTTCCCTAATTGAAAAAAAAAGTTGGCAAAAACATAAAATGGGGCCAACGATCTCATATTCGAGTTGAAAAATAATACTCCATCCGTTAATTAAAACTTGACGTTTTACTATTCACACACGTTTTTTAAGTATTAAAAAATATAAAAAATATTAACTTTTTAAATGATTTTTTTAATAATTTCATACTTATTACAATTAAGTATATGAATTTATAAAAACAAATGTGAAAAAATTAATATTTTATATGGTTTTTATCATTTTAAAAATGCGTGCATAAATAGTAAACAATAAGTTTTAATTAACCGAGGGAGTAGTATGTATGTGTTGTTATTATACTTTATTTGTTTATTTTTCTATGGGTCTTGTTAGATACACCGCAAATGGTACTTAAGGATTTGCACGTCGTTATTAACATGTAAATGTGGTGGGTGAGATCTAAGTGCACGTCGGCCTGCACGTTGAAAGCAACGTGCAAGTCTGCACGTGACTAAGGATGTGCAAGTCTGCACGTCATTAACGACGTGCAAGAATGCACTTAGTCAATGACGTGCAAATTGTCCGATTAGGGTTGAAGGCTTAGGGTTGGGTTTAGGGTAGGGTTTAGCGTTTAGGGTTTAGGGTTTATGGAATAAAAATGAAGGGTTTAGGGTTTAAGCCATTCTGAGCCTTGGTGAGTTTTATTGGCAAGTGAAAATTAAATGCTAAGCATTTATTTTTAACACTAACATCAATCAACGTGGAATAAAAAACAATAATTGTTAAGGTTTTCATTCAGATAATATGCGAATATTGTTACAAGGTACGGAAAAAAAAGGTTTACATCCATAATTATAATAGACTCGTGGAATAAATCTAGACAAAGTGTAAAGGGATTGGAATTGACACATAAGGCTCGGAATCTGTTAAACTGAGCTTGAAATAGAGCATTCCATCCTTCGACGCTCGGTTGACATGTGCAACCCATTATGGCGCAGGCGGCGGAATAGGAGCGTTAGGACGCAACCAGATCTATGAGAACGGAAAATTAGAGTTAGAGTATTGACATATAGATGAAAAGTAAGAATAGGTATAAGACGTTTGAAGTCGTACCGCGACAAAATGGTCTTGGTTTCCGATGTCGGCTAAACCAAGGGTTGTTGATTGAGGGTTGTTACCAGGTGTCGGCGAGGATATGAGGAGACATGTGAACGGATGATGCCAAGCTAGGACGACGAGAGGAATCTGATATACCGTTGTAAATACTAAACCCCATGATGGGTGGCTCTATCCAATGTCTCCTATCACCATGAACATGTCCTGCCCATCTCTAGTTGTCGACGAACTGTTGGAATGTGTACCCTCCCATATAACAACCGGCGTAGAGATCGGCGTGATCCTTCAAGTGATTGCATGATAACGTTTTCAGTTCTGGGAAAGCAGACTCGCCGATCGGTGATGTCGATGACGCCAAAGCACGGTAGCCACAATGACCATCTCCAATAGTGTCCCTGACACCCTGAATATATCCGAGAATGAAGGGATCAACGTTTTTTCGACCCCAGTTATACCCTCCAAACACATAATCATGTCCACATCGAGCTGTGGTAGCTTGTGGATGATGTCTAGTAGCACGTGCTTCTTCTCTCTCAAAATTTGCCCTGAACTCCTCGTATGAAAACGAGTTGGTTCTGCAGTCATTCCTCAACCCCCGAGGCCTCCCTTTTGATTGGACGCTTGCAGATGAGGGTGGGTGGAGGTAATCACTGCATACATTGTTGGAAGTCGTGCATGAAGATGACAGTTCATACGGGAGTGAGTGGTCGTCGATGTCAGTCCATGACAAATCCATCCAGAAAGGGTGGATGTCCTCAGCGGGTATCGGAGTACCGGAACTGACGTACGCCTGAATGTTATGGACACAAGGAATCCCGTAACAAACCCTCCAATGTCGGTCTGTGAATTCCGGATGAATGTTTTGGTTTACGACATCCTCCCACAACTTGTACAGATAGTTGAAGCACTTTTTGGAGATTAAAGTCTTTACCTAATCAGAAAGGTTGACTTTATGCGACCTCGTTGGCCATTTGAAGCGGTCAATCTCTGAAGCAGTTTGCAACTCATGGAATTGGCAATCATTGACTCTATGGATTGCATCTATGACGACGCAGAAGTCACCAGTCGATGAGTGAAGTGCCTCTTTGAGAACCTTGTGTTGACCCTCAACTCTGTACACAGTTTCACGTAAACATTGAAGTTCATACCCCTAAATATTTGATGACATATCATATTGTAATGGGAGATAGGAAGTATGGTGTACCTGTTTGTTGTACGCGTGCCGAGCTCTTGAAGACCGGAAACGGGCCCTACTTCAAGAACAGTAATCTCTCTGCCGAAATGTAGAACATTATCTGTGTAGCATCATACGAGGTTCCTTCTGTATGGAAGCCACACCACCTCTAAATACGCCATCACACCTGAGAATGGGTGCCATCTCTCGTGTAGCACCCAACGACGTCGGTTGAATGATTCCTCCATCTTCGATTGGAACAACCCCCAACAATTGCCCTTGAAGATGCCATCGTGACTTAAATTCTTTGTGATCTTTAATGCAGCTTCCTCGCATCTTCTCGTGACATGTAACCAGCAAAGGAGATGCTGCACGTTGGGGAAGATAACATTTAGCGCTGCCAAGAGACCTAGCTCCCGATCAGTCATAATAGCTTGAGGCTGAATAGTACCAAGCAAGATCTGAAGCTGACACGACACCCAAGCGTACGTGTCTTCGTTCTCGTGCGACATGAAAGCATAGGCGATGCAGTAATAATGGCCTGAGGGTGTGAACCCAACCACCTCGCACAATGGAACCCTATATCTATAAGTGTAAATCTGTTACATGTGTTGTACTTTATAATTGGCTACATATGAAATAATGTAACCGTAATTGATTGACTTACGCATTTGTTTTGTACATGTTGTCCAATATGATGAGGTAATGGAACCTTCGGAGTAGCCGTATCCCGTCAGGGTGCGGTAGGAAGAGGTCGCTCAAGACGATGTAGAGTATATTGGGTCATCGTCCGACTACCCCTTTCTTCGGCGGCCATCTTGTTGAGCGTGTTGGTAAGGAAACGCGATGATGTGATGTTGTTTCCATCCAACTGCCTCAATCCATATCCAATGGCTTTTGAATAAGTACCAATTTCCTTCATCCACCTAGTCATCTTCTTTTCCCCCTCTGTCATCCGTCCGGCGTACGCGTGACACTTCTAATGTCTTTTAGATAACGTCTTTTGGATACACATAAAATAACATAAAAACTATAAAAACTATATACTATAAACAATAAACATATAATAAATATTTCAAGTACTAAAAACTATATTATAAGAACTATAAACATAAAATAATATAGAAACTATAAACTATAAACTATATTATAAAAAACTATATTAAAAACTATATTATAAAACTATAAATATAAAATAACATAACAATTATAATCTATAAACTATAAAAACTAAAAACAATAAAAACTATCAACTATATACTATAAACTATAAACATATAATAAATATTTCAATCTATAAAGACTATATTATAAAAAGTATATTATAAAACCTATAAACTATAAACATATAAACTATACACTAAACTATAAACTATAAACATATAAATTGTAAAATAATTAAATAATTCAAATAACATACCGGTGGGGTCGAGACATGCGACACCTCCCTACAACGCCACTTCCGCGGCGGTAATAGGGCCTGCGTCGCCACCTCCGTCGGCGCCAACTCCGGCACCACCACCTCCGCCTCCGGCTGATCTCTGGCCGCCACCGCCTCTGGCGCCTCCTCCACCACCTCCGCCCCTACCGTCTGCACCTCCACCGCCACACCCTCCACTGCCTCCACACCACCACCGCCATCCCCACCCTCCACCACCTCCGCCACCGTCTACACCTCCACCGCCCCACCACCACCCTCCACAACCTCCACCGCCACACCCTCCACCGTCTCCATCTCCGTCTCTCTCTCTCCATGGACTCCACCTCCGTCGTCGGCACCACTACCTCTGTCTCCATCTCCGACTCTCTCTCGGTCGGAATCCCGCTCTCTCTCTCAATCGATTTCTCATCGTCGGCGCTCTCTCTCTCTCTCTCTCTCTCTCTCTCTCTCGTCGATCTATAATGGGAGATGAAGGGCCACGTTTTTTAGTTTTTAAAAAAACGTGGTTGCACGTCATTTTGGACATGCAAAAGTGCATGTCTAAATTGACGTGCAGTGCCTGCACGTCTGCACGTTGGGTGGACCATCCAACCTGCACGTTAATTACGACGTGCAACCACGTTGTAATTAACGTGCAGATTTGCGGTGTATATAGTTTTCGCGTTTTTCTATTGAACCGACGTCTAATTATTATTTAAATGTCAAAATAAATAAATAAACGGATATTTCGCAAGGTGCCCTTGAGGTATTGCAAATTTCGTGAGGTGTACAACTCTTTTGCATATTTCGCGTGGTGCCCTTAGGGTTTTTAATCTTTTCCCGTGGTGCCCTTCCATGTTAAATTTGACAGACTAAATGCTCCTCCGTTAGTTTTCAATAAAAAAAAAAAGAAAAAAAGAAAGGAGACTCAGGCTTTGATTTGTTGAATGTCCCGAGATTTGTTGAATCCAAGACTCAATGGCTTTACAGCAACACTTCCCCTCATGCTAGACCACCACCAGCCCCTGCCGCCGGATTCCTCCTCCCCTAAGCCCGACGACGACCACCACCATCACATAGGCACCGGCGGCCCCAAATGGCTCAGCAATGCCATCCTCCGCTCCCTGGGCGGCACCTACTCCGGCGACGGCGCATCCCAGGGCCCCGCCGGCGCAGTTGGAGGGACCAATTTTCTCAACCTGCAGACGAATTCGAAACCCCCTCGCAACCCTCGCCCAAAAACCAGTGGCTGTCACGGTCAACAGCACCGGCTATTGACGATTCCTCAGTGCTCTCGATCTCAACCACGACGGTGACGGCGATGGCGGGAGTGGGAGTAAGGTGGAGATGGGCAACGACGGCAGAGGAGGAGATGGAGTGGTGGTCAATGGGCAAAATGCCAAGTACAAAGCGGAGAGACTCCGCATCTGCTGTACGAGCAGCTCTTCCCAAAGATCCAACCTTTTTCAATCAAATCGGAAACCTAGAAAAAGTGTCGATCGATGGTGCGAAAACAGTTGAGGCTCAGCCACGACGCTGGAGAGTTCAACCGTCTCCCGCTCGATCTATGATTTCAAATCCTATCCTTCCTCCCCGTCCAATCCCTCCTCGTCCTCTGCACCGTCTGCAAATCGCTCCTCTCCGTCATCCAAGACCACCGCTTCGCCTCCTTACACCTCCGCTGCTTCCCCCAACAACCTCTCCAAAATTCGATTCCTCACAGTCAACTCCGACGGAACGGCTTACCAAGTCCGTGACGGTTTCATCACCTTCACCGCCCTTTCCCTCGCCCAACATTACACGGTCGACTGTCTTCTTTCGCTCCGCTCTTGTTCTGCGTTCTTTTTTCTCTTTTTCTTTTTTTTTTTAATTGAAAACTAACGGAGGAACATCTAGTCCGTTAAATTTAACATGGAAGGGCGCGGGGTGAAAAGATTCAAAACCCTAGGGGTACCACGCGAAATATGTAAAGGAGTTGTATACCCCGCGAAAATTGCAATACCTCAGGGGTACCTCGCGAAATTTCCGATAAATAAAATAAAGAAAGTGAAAGATGACGGACAACCGAACCGGCCAAGTGAGAAGCAGCAAATTGGGCCGGTGGGGTTTGGGTTTCGGCTGGTCTTTTTGGGCTAAGAGTGTGGGCCATAGAAAATTATATCATTTGCGTATCTGGCCCACCATATTAGCTGGCCTGATCCCCACCACTATTTTTTTTTAAGTATACTCTAGAATTCAATGATTTTGAGAAAATTAGGAGTATATAAGTACTGAATTAAGTGGCAACTCTTATTTCTTAATGGCATATTCTCTTGATCCCTTGTTTTATGATTGATGCTACTATTTGTCTTTTCTTCTTTTCCCTAAAATATGGATTTTTCAAATTACATGTATTTTAATATCTTCTTATAAACCAAAAACGGATTTTATAATACAAAATAGCTTGTTAAGTATTAATTTAGAGTAATGTAACTCGTCCAAAATTAGACCATTGTTTAGCTAGGAGTTGTTTACTAGTCACATCCTTCTTTTTTTTTTAAAAAAAAAAAACCTTGTTATAAGACTATTTGCATTTATCTTTTGGTACTGGATAAAGTCTAAAAAGGTATCGGATAAACTCTATGAAACACTAGTTTTTCTTATAAATTCTTAGAGCTGGTTTGGTTGGCCATCAAAAAACATAGGAAGTAAATTCCCCATTTTGGAGGAAGTTTATTTACATGTGTTTGGTTGATTTTTTTATCTCGAAAAAATCCAAGAAGTTGAATTCTTAGGAATTTAAATTCCCCCATTTTGGAGGAAGTTTATTTACATGTTCACCCTAGGTAAGTTCCACTTTCACCATTTTTAATTGAAAATTTCTACTTCTTTCATTTTAATTATTATATTCCAAAATCATACCAAACATTTTTTCTCAATTCCCATGATTTATAATTTATCGCAATTGAGTTCCTAGGAAGTTAAATTCCCTGGAATTATACTTCCCCTATATAACCAAACGAGCCCTTATATAAAGAGTATTTTGGAACCTGATAAAACACATCAATTCTTCCTCCGCCTCTCTTATCTATTCTCTCTTTCTCTTCGGTTTATAACACCTTGAAATATTTACTTAGTTGTTAAATTGTCGTTGTGTCCTAATTAGGGATTGAGACATTAGCAAGGAATTTCATATATGTTATTAAATTTTTTTTTACATATAAAGTTATGATTTAAACTCTAATGCTTCAAACAAATATATTAAACTTAGTTATTTTAATAAAATATTTATTTATGCTTATATAAACACTTATAAAGTCTAAATTGCTCATGCCAAACAAACCCTTAGGATTGTTTAAACAAGTATATATAAATTAAATAATTAGGGAATTATGCATATGCTCAAAGCCTTAGTATATATTATTGTTTTTTCCCTTTTAAAAAATAAAATAAAACCGAAATACCATATATGATCCCATTGCAATAATATTTTAAAACACTATTACCAAATTCATCATGTAACATTAATATCCATCAAATTAAACACACTAAAATTGTATGTACTGATTTAATCTCAATTGAAATATGTACTGATTTAATCTCAACTACACAATTCAAATGCATGCATATATGATTTAATTGTTACAAAGCTGGCACATATTAACTAATTTACATAAAACATTTTGTGTCACATTGTTTGATATCCGACTAAATGATCAGTATTTTCTCCAATATCATTAAATTTCTATATAAACCAGGATATTCTGATGGTGAGAATTATTTAAAAATTATTAATTGAATAGGGATAGGACATTGCATTATTCAAAAGTTTTAACAATAGATATGAAACCCCTAAACCTTGCATATATAATTAAGTAACCTTAATCTTTGTACTAAAAAGGTGAATATACAATTTGTAATATAAATAACTGCATATAACATTAATCATTGTATTAAGAGAATACTCACTATATTCTACTTAAATATAAATTTTATTTTTCAACTCTAGCTAATCGATTTTTATAACCTATTACCTAAGTATGTTTCTAGTAACTAAATCCATTCCCATAAAGTACGCGGTTAATTGATCCATCTCATTAAATAAAATATTAAAATCCATTAATCTTATCATAAATAGTTTCTTATACTATACCAAAATATAAAATAAAAAAAAATCGATAATTTTTTTGGTTCTAAAAGTCGATAATTATATATATATATATATATATATATATATATATATATATATATATATATATATATATAGGGAAGTGGTTCCCTTGTGCACACCCCTTAGGATATACTTTGTGCACAAATTTAGACCCTTGATTGAAAGATAACGAAAGACTAGGATTAAAAGGGATTTTTGTTTTTAATTTTAATTAACAATATCGTGGGACCCGCGTTAAATCCTACCTACCCACAATTATCAGGCGCATGTGCCCACTAAAATCAAACTTCCAATTGCACAAGACCCGTCCATTTACTGCTTCCCCCATTTGATGATTTTTTTTTCCAACCATAAATAATTATATTTTCTTTGTTGTACCTGATTTCATTATTTTTAAAAATTTATCAATTCCATTGAATAATATTTTATGTTTTATGTGTTAACTAATAATATATTTTTTTCATCTAGTTTAGATCAAAACTTATCAATTACGCTGAATAATTTATCACATGCGACCGAATAATTTTTTTTTGACAATCAGTTTCAGTTTTGAACGTGTTCCCACTCCGGTTAATTCTTATTCATTCAGTTTTGAAACATTATTCGGTATAATGGTTATATTTTCTCGAGAAATAGAAACAACCTTATTCGGTGGTATATGGGTGATTATTCGGTGGTATATGAGTGATTATTCGGTCGTATATGAGTGATTATTCGGTCATATTGGAGTGATTATTCACTTGTATATATCTGTTTAGTTGTGTAGTTTTATATTCGTGTGATGAAAGTTTTTTATGTTGTTTGTCAAACCGAAAACTCCATATACTGACAAATAATGAATCAGATTTCACCGAATAATTGACTAACTCATTACCACTAGTAACAAAAATTCGACATATACATCCGAATAATTGAAGAATAATCAAATTATGCATCTCAAAAAACCATACGCTAAATTTGACACATACGTATGAATAATTAGCAAGTTTATCTCCCCTCTCTACAATCAGACAAATTTAACCAGTAGTAAACATAATTGTTCATCTCACAACATTTATGTTTAATCTATGTGTTGCAATTGCAGCTTGCACCCAGGGCCAGGAGTGCCGGCCAAGATAACGAATTCAGACCAACTAATGAATTATGTAGCACTGAAATAAAATTACATAAACACAAAGGTGATATACTGATATAGCATTAAAGAATACGGAGTAATACATACAATACTAGGCAATCAATCAGCACAACCAATATTAGGGAAATTGTTCAACAAAATCAGTTTCAAAAGGACATAAGGAAAATAAAGCCTATTAGGATCGTAAGAGCCTAGAAAATTTCACCTTTAAAAGTTAGAACCCTTCAACCCACAATTTCAAGCTTCGTGTCTCCGTTCTCAAGTAAGTCCTTACTGCTCTTTAAAGTCAACCAATTCATAAGCTAAACATAAAAAAAAAAAACTAAGAAACAAATTGTTTACCCACAACTTGTCACCGATCTGAACTGCAAAATCTACCACATCACAATAAAATTGAATTACAAAATCCAAATGAACAATCAACCGAAGACAAAATCATAATAAACAAGTTCCTAATTCAACCAAACAAAGTCTAAAATCAACCAATTTGACAAATAAACAAACCCTAGAAATTGGGGTTTTTTCGAAGTTACCTAATAACTTCAAAGAAAGGAGGAGAGAGGGAGAGAGGAGGCTGGTGGCCGGAGGTGATAGATGGAATCGGCGGGATGGTGCTCGCCGCCGGATGCTGGGCGAGGTCGAAGGGAAGGGGTCGCGTTGTGCTCTAGGGAGGACAAGCCGCCGTTCGTGAGGAGAGAGAGAGAGAGGAGAGAACGGAGTTTCCACGGAAGACCGGTGGCCGGAGAAGAGCACGGAGTCGCCATGGAAGGCTGGTGGCACGAGGAGAGGAAGACTGTTGAAGAGGGGAGGAAGGAGAAGGATGAGAACACGCGCTTTAATTAAGGGAGTGAGATATTTTTTCCCTTTTTTATTTAATAAATCCCTTTTACGTGGCAAATTCTTGGCCTTTTATTTTCTTTAGATCAAAGGTCCAGATCTGTGCACAAGGTACACCTTAAGCCTTGTGCACAAGTTACCCATTCTCTCTCTCTCTCTCTCTCTCTCTCTCTCTCTCTCTCTCTCTCTCTCTCTCTCTCTCTCTCTCTCTATATATATATATATATATATATATATATATATATATATATATATATATATATATATATATATATATAAGAGAGAGGTTGAATCCAGTGTAAACACCTCTTACTGTGTAAACTGTGAACAAACTGATCATTCATAAGTATCACTATAATTATTTGTTTAATGTAAATTAATTATTCGTATGTGTGAATAGTTTTTTCATATGAAAACTATTCGCCTGTGGCAACAAAATTATTCGTATGAGTTATGTATGAATAATCATGTTGCTTCATATGAATAATTTTTCCCTTCAAAATCTTCATCAAATCTCAACCGTTGATCTTCCTAATTCAACGTTTCAGATTTGTTCATAAATTACACCGTAAGAAGTGTTTACAAATGATCCATTGTCTCTCTCTCTATATATATTTCAGATTTGTTCACCAATTACACCATAAAAGGGGTTTACAAAGGATCCATTCTCTCTCTCTATATATAAAACTTATTCAATTTCTGATGTAAAATAATTAATTGTTTAGAAAATAACACGCATTTTTTAAAAAAATATCTCAATTTCTCTAAAAACATCCCCATTCTATTAAAAAAATTATTTATAAATTTTACTATTTTTAATAGAGAAAATTTGGTGAAATATCGCCTTTTACTAATTTAATTAGGTTATTAGCATCATAACTTATTAAATTGGCCGGGCTAACACCTCTTTAATGTTTTTTAGGTTGTTAGCATCCTTTACTGTTTCTCCTCTATCAGGGTTTCTACTTTCCCTTTCGCCTCCGTAAGATCCGGTGCTCTCATCCATGGCGAGATCTCCCTCTCTAAATCTCCGATGGTCTCCGTCCGGCCGGATCGTCCCCAAACCGTCGACCTCATCCCGAATCTCCTCTCCCTCTCGCTCTAGGTTTCCGTCGATGTCTCACAAAGTATCGATCCCTAAATCCCCCTTTCTGCCATGACTTATCCTTCCAGATTCCTCAGATCCACTTCCCCTTCGGCCGCCGATGCGTCCTCGACCAACGAGACCGTTGACTCCGACTTCGTCGTCATCCTCGCCGCCCTCCTCTGCGCCCTAATCTGCGTCCTAGGCCTCGTCGCCGTCGCTCGCTGCGTTTGGATCCGCCGCCTCTCCAGAGGCAGAGGCGGCCACGGAGCCGCCCACTCCTCGGCCAATAAAGGCCTCAAGAAGAAGGTGCTCCGCTCGCTCCCAAAGCTCACCTTCTCCGAGGACCTCGCCAGCAAGCTCGCCGATTGCCCCATCTGCCTCTCCGAATTCGTCGCCGGAGACGAAATCCGCGTCCTCCCTTAGTGCGGCCACACCTTCCACGTCGTCTGCGTCGACACCTAGCTCGGATCTCACTCCTTCTGCCCCTCCTGCCGCCAGATCTTGGCTGTCGGGCGATGCCAGAGGTGCGGCGGCCTCCCCGCGGATACCTCCCCGGCTTCCGAACCTCCGGTGACGGAGAGCGTCATCGAAGTAGGCGGTGCCGGCCTGAACACCTTCTTGCCCTAACTGGAAAGGGTTGAAGGCGAGGGTTTGTGAATTAGGTACTCTTTGTACTTCTTTCCAATTCCAATTGGTAGGTAGCAGCTGCAATGGTAAATAGTTAAATACTATAGTTAATACTATAGTCAGTAAAAATCATGGGTAAAGTTTTAGTTTGTTGTTTCCTCCGGTGGCAAAATTTGTACTGTAATATACTGCACAAGGGGGATAGAGACGATCAGATTTCCAAGCACAATGATGAAGAGGCTAACGTGGAAAATCCTCGGGAAGAGTCTTTCATTCAACACTCAGCAAGGGACCGTGATGAGCACAAGAACATAAGATCCCGCTCGTGATTTTTTACCAGGTTTTTGGCTTGATTGATGAGAGAACCTGTAAACCAATACCTTACTTGTAGTTTATAGAAACTCTCTTAGAAAACTTTTGATCATTGTAAATTGGATGGTCTGAGCTGGTGTGTGTTGCTAGATTGGACACCGGACCTTGACCTTATCTATATTCAGGAGATGGTCTCCCAAGTTAAGATTTGGTCAAGACCCGGATGGGTTGATTGCACAACCTGAACTTGTGTAGAGATGCTTGTAGTGAAGCCTCATTCCATGGCAATTTCACATTTATATCTATTTATGTGATTGAATAAATATTTGTGATTGAAAAAAGCTAAAATTGTTTATACAGTATTGATTTAACGATATGACATAGATATAATATAAATGTATCTTAAAAAGCTAATCACCTTGTATTGACCGTGAGATATGAAAAGAGTTCGTTTTGATATTATTTTCTATATAATTCTCGGATGGTTACATCGATGTCACCTTGTATTGATCATTTCATTGATTCCACGTTATATTCTTACATTGATGCATTTTTTTCCGAGTTGATGTCATGTCATAATATGTATTTTTACGTATACAAACAATATTAATGTCAGAGTTTCAAAGATCTTGTGTTTTTATATGTGTAATAGGTGACATTATTTTGATTCCACGTTTTAAGCTTCTATTTCATCAATTATTTAAAAATGTTATCATAAACAATTGAGATCAATGAAGTACTGTAATAAAAAAAATGTCATTAATGATTAAAAGTCATCATTAAAAGATGTCATCAATGAAGTTTAATCACATTTTATGCTCTTGTGTCATCAATAATAAAAATGTAATAAACATTTCACCATAAGTGATTGCATCAATGAAGTGTAATTACAAACGTGTCATCAGTGAATAAAAGTAGAATCGATGAAAATATATTGATATACACTTGATTAAATTAAAAAAAGTGGCATCAAATGATTTGATTAAAAAAGTTGCATCAAATAATTATATTAGAAAAATGGAATCAAAACAAACATTAAAAAAAATGTCATCAAAACATTACAGTAAACAAAAATGGCATCAATGGTGCCATTTTTATAATTGACATAAAAAAGTGTCATCAGTAGTCAACAATAAAAAAAAATGACATCAATGGTCAACGTGACATCATAGTAAAAAAAATGTCATAAAGGTTTGGAAAAAATTACATTAAAAAAGTGTCATCAAACCATTTAATTAGAAAAGTGGCATCAAAGCGAAAATAAAATGTAATAAAAAATGGCATCAAAACAGTAAAAAAGGCATCAAAAAAATGTTACCACTAAAAAAAAAAACCGAATGAGTTGGTCAACGTTGACTGGTCAATGGTCAAGTGTTGACCGATCAGCGGTCAAACAGTTGACCATTGAACATTATTACTCCATTTGGGATGGGTGCTACCTTAACTAATTAAATTAGTTTGGGTGCTAATTACTTAATTAGAAATTCAAAATAGGCTAGTTAGCAAAAACACTCTTTTTAATACCCAAACACATATTAAACAATTATTTTTTTTCAAAATAAAAGATCAAGAATATATAATAAATAAATAAATTATTGCAATCCACTATTTAAAAAATAATTTATTATTAATTAAAGTTTATCTTCTGAACATTATAAACAAGATGGTGTGTTCTTGTAATCTTCCCTCTTTTTTCTCATTATACTCCCTTTCTTCTTCTTGTCGTTGTTGTCCCAAAACCCTGCAACTCAACTCACCTGCCGTTTTGTTTCCATACCTCTTTCTCATACAACACTTAATTGAATTTCATATATAGAATTTCCAATCCCTTACAATTCATAGAATTTCCATACCCCTTTCTGTATTACACCTCTCTCTAACTGGTTCTCTCACCTGGGTAATGAATGGGTTTGATCTGAAAACAGTGAAAGATCAACAATAAACACACAAAGCAACAGAGGCCTCAATTGTCTCCAAATCCATCAGATCAATCAATTTGGTGATCTGGGTATTGATCCAGCTTAAACCCTTTTTGGAGATTTGATCACAAATTCAGCTATGGGGAAACCTACTGGCAAGACTAAGAAGAAGCCCCAACCAGAAGCATCATCATCAAAGCAGGCAGAGCCCCATCCAAAACCCACCAAGCACTCATCATCCTCATTCGACGACGACACCGCGGTGTTCATCGCCATGTCCCAGGAGCTCAAGGAGGAAGGCAACAAGCTCTTCCAAAAGCGTGATTACGAAACCGCCATGTTGAGGTTTGAGAAGGCTCTCAAGCTGCTCCCCAAGGCCCACATAGATGTTGCCAATCTGAGGACAAACATGGCTTCTTGCTATATGCAGATGGGGATTGGTGAGTTCCCAAGAGCCATCAATGAGTGCAACCTTGCTTTGGAGGTTGCCCCAAAGTACAACAAGGCCCTGATCAAGAGGGCTAAGTGTTTTCAGGCCTTGAATAGGTTTGATCTGGCTTGGAGGGATGTTTGTACTGTGTTGAGTATGGAGCCTAACAACCTCATGGCTTTGGAGGTCAGGGATTGTGTTAGGAAGGCTATGGAGGCGAATGGGATCGAGTTTGATGAGTCCGAAAACGGCTTGGAATCCGAATGTGAAGTGGGCAGTTTGAAGAAGAAGAAGTTGATCAAGAAACTAAAGAAGAAGAGAAAGGGATCAAATTCAATGGAGGAGGAGGAGGAAGAGAAAGAAGACGGTGAAGAAGAGGTGAAGGCGAAGAAGCCGGAGGAGGAGGATAAGGAGGTTGTGAAGGAGGAGAGTGTGGTGGCAAGGACAGTTAAGTTGGTCTATGGAGATGATATAAGATGGGCTCAATTGCCCATCAATTGTAGCTTGATGTTGATGAGGGATATTGTAAGGGATCGGTATCCGAATTTGAAGGGTGTGCTTATCAAGTATAGGGATCAAGAGGGAGATTGTGTTACAATTACGACGACAGATGAGCTGCGAAGCGCAGAGGCAAATGTCGGTTCAGGAGGTTCGCTTAGGCTGTACATTGCCGAAGTTAGTCCTGATCAAGAACCGAGATACGCGGTTGTTGATGATCCGAAGAGGATAGATGATGGTGTCAAGGATGAGAAGGTGGAGGAGGGTTGCAAGGAAGGGAAGGGTTCAGCTTGTGTTGATGCTTGGATTGTCGAGTTTGCGAAGCTCTTCAAGAGCCAAGTTGGGTTCGATTCGGATGCTTACATGGACCTTCATGGGGCTGGAATGAAGCTGTACTCAGAGGCTGTTGAGGATGTGGTTTCTACTGAGGAAGCTCAGGGGCTATTCAACGTGGCTTCCGACATGTTTCAAGAGATGGCGGCATTGGCCTTGTTCAATTGGGGAAATGTCCACATGTCCAAGGCAAGGAAGAAAGTGTTAGCTTCGGAGGATCAAGCAACCGAGCCAGCGGTTGAACGGATCAAGGCCGCTTATGATTGGGCAAGGAAGGAGTACACGAAGGCGGGAATGAGGTACGAGGAGGCCCTCACAATCAAGCCAGACTTCTACGAAGGATTCCTTGCACTCGGTCAGCAACAGTTTGAGCAGGCGAAGCTATGCTGGACTTATGCTTTCGGAAACAAGGCTGGATCATCGGAGGAGAGCTCGTCTTCTGAGGTTCTTCAGCTGTTCAACAAAGCCGAGGACAACATGGAAACCGGGATGCAAATGTGGGAGGAGATGGAGGAGCGAAGACTAAATGGTCTCTCCAAGGAACAAGGCTATAAGCCTCATTTACAAAAGGCGGGTTTGGAAGGCTTGTTAACAGATGTATCAGAAGAAGAAGCTTCGGCGCAATCCAAGATAATGAGGGCACAGATACTCATCCTATGGGGCTCCTTGCTGTATGAGCGTTCACTTGTCGAGTTCAAGCTGGGATTGCCGACATGGGAAGAATGCTTGGAAGTTGCTGTGGAAAAGTTTGAGCTCGCTGGAGCGTCCAGCACCGACATAGCTGTCATGGTAAAGAACCATTGTGCACATCAAACTGCTCAAGAAGGTATCCGCGGCTTTAACTGTTTTTATTGTGCTTTACTGCTTTGTTAAGAGTAGATAGCTAACAAATTGGAATGGAATGCCTTCAGGCTTAGGGTTCAAAATCGACGAGATTGTTCAAGCATGGCATGATATGTATGATGCCAAGAGGTGGCTTCTTGGAGTTCCTTCATTCCGTCTTGAGCCATTGTTTCGCAGGCGTGTTCCAAGACTTCAAGACATGTTGGTGTCTTGATTGCTACCTGCTTTTTTATCAAGTAAGTCATTTGAGTTTTCATTTTCTGTCATCATCTTCATGTTTTGACTCAACACATATGCTTGGAAAAGTTATATGTTATTGCAAAGACAACACTTAAAGCATATAGTAAAATGTCTTGAGTGACTGAAACTTAACCAGAAATCTTAATGCTTCTATAGTCTATAGGGCGTTTTCTAACCTTGGATCATCTTGTTATGGCATTGCAGGGTTGGTTTCTTATTGGATTTCGTAGTGTGAATGTCGACAACTTGCAAGCGATGAAATTTCTTAGGATTTGCTGTAGTATTGGTGTGTGTGACTGAGCTGCAGGCGCGGTTTTCAATCATACATGGCGTCATCTTCTTGAATTCAATATTTTTTTTCCTTTCCAATTTTGCAAGATCACTAGCAGCAGCACAGGGTGCAAAATGCTATGTGACAGAAGTATAGGAGTTTCCTGCTGTCAAAGTTCAGTAAGTTATTCATGAAACTGGTTTTGTAAAGTCATTGGTGTCGAAAGAAAAAGGGCAAATAGCTTCAGTTCACCTTCAACATTGGGTGTAAAGAAATTTTCATATTGATGAATTTTTTGGTCATGATTTACACACCTTGTATTCTACATTGTTAGAATTCAAATTCAAAGGGTGTGCTCAAAGGACCTTGTAGATGTGCACTTCATACCAAGAGTAAACTAAAACAAAACCAAAATTTACCAAACAGTCATAGTCTGACAATTTATTCAGCACTGTAACAAGCTACTGCACTAAACTACACTAGTTTAGGCATGAGCCAAAATGGACAATAACTTTCAGAAAGAAAATCATCTCTTACAGAAACCTCTTCCATTTCACCAGTCCGCAAGTTGAAGATTCCCATGCTGTATTTTTTGTACCTCCCCAGGCGGATATATTCAACCTCCATAAAGTATATGCAATTAGGCATGCAGTTGTCTGCATTAGATGCACGAACAGCCATGCCAGAATGGTCGGCCACGAACAAGGACACATCTCCAAGATCATTCCATTTTACCCAATTGTTTGCCCTGGAATGAAACTTGAACACCTCAAACCGCCTAGAAAGGAATGCTTGGAAATTAGTATTATCGCTGGGGTCCTTCAAATACTGTAAAACCAAGAAAAGATCACCGAAGGATTCGACCAAGCTAAAATTAACAGGCGTGCTATGACCATAACGGGAGACAACGCTGCCAAGATCTCCAGGCACATACACCTCAGCAATGGAATCCACCGTCTCCTTGCATAAAAGATAACCCTCAGCAATGAAATCCACTTGGTCCGTAAGAAAACCGTCTGATTTACCCAAACTTGCGAGTTTTCCATCTTCAAATAAGACCAGAATCTGACCATTGAAACCAACCACACTCTCCACAAAAATCCCGTCAGAATCGTCTTCATCTTCGTCTTCGTCTTCGTCTTCATCTTCATCTGGTACCTCATAACACTCTAGAGCAGCCCACATAGAATCTCCAGGCTTTGCAAAGCACAAATAAATCTTGTTGTACATCACAAAGACAAGCAGCTCATTGTTGAGAGGGGTCTTAACCATGGTTAAGCTTGTAATAGTGCAGTTATGTCTGAACCACTCAGCGGTTAAAATGTAGTCGGCGCTACCATCATCAATCATTGGGAATGTAAATGCAGATGGAAGGCAAAGCCGGGCTTTTGTAAGAGGATTAAAGAGGTGGAATTCCAAATCAAGATCAAGAGTGCAAATCCAGCCATCAATACATCCCCAGCAGCTCACGCCAGATGTTTCAGGGAGCTCCATATTGTAAAGCTTCCTTGTACTGGGATTGAACAAAGTCCACTTACCAGACAGCTTGCCCTCTAAGTCGTCTGTGCACTCTGTGTCCTCTACGTCCTCTGTGACCGCTGTGTCCTTAGGTAGCATTAGCCATGGCATCGCAGGAGTCCACTTGAGCTTCGCCGTACTAGAAATAGATTTCCAGGGCGCGCAAACAGAAGCAAATGCAGCCATGTCTTCTACAGATTTTAATCTCTTGGCGATGTCAATGAGGAGATCTCCAGGAAGGTGAGCCCAATAACCATACATTTCTTCTATAGCCTGTTAGAGTGGAAAGGGGGAAACTGATGAGATTATATGAATGGAAAAGAAGGGAGATGACAGGCAATACTCCCCATTCTATCAATATATGGCAGAACTGTAACTTTTCCATCTAAACTGAGATTTAAAATCAACGGCATGATTCATAAAAACACAGCAAATGAGTTTGCAAGACTTATCCTACCCATTGAATGATGTAACACCAAATCCTACCCATAAAAATGAATCACAGACAAAAACGAAAGGAACTGATTTACTTTTTTTTATTAGAAAAATTTTCCATCCATGTTTTTAAAATCCCAAAACAGCTGCAAATCAAGCTTTATCCATCACAGCACCCTATCGACAGAAACAAGGTGAAAATCAACATAAAACTGGAAGACATAATCACATAGCACGACCGAAACAAAAATCAAGCCATTAATTAGAACAAAAGAAGAGAAGCTGAGTGGAATAGGAAGCAAGAACAGGAAAGAATCGGTTCTAATCTTGTTTTCCCTGCAACAAGCTTCGTTTTTTAAAAAACCAAAACAACGGAAAATCAAAATTTCCTCAGTGTAGCACCCTAATCAACAGAAACAAGACGAAAAGCAATATAAAGTTGAAACAAATAGCATGCTAGAAACAACAATCAAGCCATGAATTAGAATAAAAGAAGAGAAACGAGTGGAAATAGAAGCAAGATCAGGTGCGAATCGGCGCTAACCTTGTTTCCCTGCAACACACTACACACTTCGCTCTGAGTGAGGACTGAGGAGTCTGTGTACTACCAAAACCGGCTATATGAAATTTTATACTACCAAAAGAGGTTTGGGGTGACATTGATGACAACTGCAAATTGAGATCATAAATGTAACGTAAGTGGAATAATTTTCCTATTTTTCCTTTTTTAGGGATATTAGTGATTAGTGAATGGTGACAGGGTGTCAAATTGTTTGGCTCGTCATACATGTGGCTCGTGGGCATCGTTGAAATATGTTTCCTTTTCTATTGATTTTCTTCCTGATATGGAGCTCAAAATAATTGCCTTTTCTCTTTACTTCGCATTTTTATAACTTGTCTTTCACATGCCTTTCATGAGATGTCACATAAAACAACCTGTATTTTTTTCTTTTTGAAAATTTATGTTTTAATAAAAACGAGTACCGTGGTCTTGCGCCTTTGGTTTTAACTATTGAACCTTTCATTGGAAATTAAAGCTATTGTCTCTAGACTTGTAAGCTCAGAAGCATAATGCAAAGTAGAACCAAAAAGATTTTCAATGATGCTGGTAAAATGGCATTGAAATGAAATGAATCACTAAATAATTTCATATTTCTTTTGTGCTTTACGTTAATTTTCTTATTTTTTTCATACTTCTTAGACTATACAACGCATACAAGTTCATATTTTTTTCAATACAAAATTTCTACTTATATTATGTAACATTGAAAAGTTAGCTGTAATAAGTGAGAGTTCAATATTGAAATAATTTTAATGACACGTTGACTGAACTCTGTTCTTCTTAACTGGTTCACCCTTCTTCAGGTCTATAGTGTAATGTGAAAAAGGTGGTGAATTAGCTATAACTCATCATACAAGAAGAAGGTACTGAAATAATTAGTTGTTACATTTCTTTTCTGATTGTAAGTTCATGGTCTGCACTTGATAATCCATAATATTATTAATATGTACATTGTGGAATGTTCTTCTATTTCTTGTTATAACATTTCTTGTTCTTGTATTTCTGACATTTCGATCTGTTAGGATGCAGATCCCATCAAACTTCCCACATTTGTAGCACCAGCATCAACCGAAAAAAACAGAAAAGCACACCAACCTAAAATTGAAAGCAGGATATATCTTGCCAAAATGGAAAATCAAGCTAGAAGTTGTAGAAACTAGAGCAATCGGAAAACAGCAATAACAAGGTTTGACACTTACCTCATTTCTCTATGTGGCATTGATCTCCTTTTCTCTGTGTCCATGGAGGAATGGCTTGCTGTGCTGCTAGTGTCCTTTGGGTTTAAACATAAAACCCCACTACAGGAAATGGAAAAATTGTTTATTAGGGACTGTTCAGGTAAGACACCAGTCTTTGCAAAACCCAAGCTAAAAAACACACGTAAGACTCCATGATAAAGAGCTCATTTTGGGACTTGGGTGGGATCTTGACCAAAGTTACACTTCGAATGTAGCATCTTCCGACAAACTACTGATGACAGACAAAACACACTTGGTTGTCTACAGATGCATCTGCCCACAACAACACCAACCAAAGGCCAAGTTCGAGTACGAGGATTGATTAATTGAGAAGGCAAACTTCCATGTCCAGTCTCACCAGCACCAACCACAGGCCATAGCAAGCTCAATTTTACAACGCTTGTTTGTATCACTATCAAAGTACTCTTACACAAAGGATATTTTCCATATTCTCAGCTAGCCTGAGCCAAGCCCTTTTAGGACTCCGGTGAGGTTTCACCTTGGCAGAAGCAGCTTTCGAAGACGAACACACTACTGAAATTGCGAGCATATCTCCTACAAAGTTAGATTAATCCCTTAGCAATCTCATAAACTAACAGATATGGGCAAACACAATGTTATTGTTCCTTACAACACCACAAAAGTGACTTCTCTCGTTTCCTCTCTCCATCAGCAAACAGGTTTCTAATAAGCTGGTTTGCTGTCACCAATCTTGAGTTTATTCCTAGTTTATGAATGACTAAGTGCCCATCAAATTCACAAAATCACACCAAATACGAACAAGAAAGGGATTTCATTTTTAATAGTTCTCGCTTCTCGTTCTAGTAATAAACAAACTTATCTGAACAAGCAAACTCAAACAGTGCTCAATCCTCATCTCAATAGCACCTAAAATCAACGGAATCTGAAATGAAAATCAGCATAATTGCCAATACAAAAACCGGCAAAGTCATAAATCAGAGTGAGTGGTTGAAATTGATGGAATTGGAATGATGAATTCAAGAGAAATCGATACTAACCTTGTTTCTTTGTAAAACCCTAAACCTATCTCTATTGGCTTCTTTGAAATTCGGTAGCCACCAATTCCACCATATTTGGATTTTTATTGTCGTACAAAACTATGAATAAGATTTCGATATTCTTTCAAAACCATGAATAAATTGCTTAAAATTGCCCACATATTATAAAACTTGCACACACAAAAAAAAAATCCATCATTTTTATAGGTAGGTTTTTTGCAAGTTTTATAATTTATAGGTGGGGTGGAGTGGCGGAGCCAGGAATATCGGCAGGGTTGCTGAAAACTCAAAAAGGCGATAAACTATTTTGCTTACATAATATTTAGACCTAAAGTAAAAATATGAAAAAGATACATTCGTACAAAGGATCGTATTCCACAATCAGTTTTCGTAATGACGGTTCACTAATAATAATCCACTGTTTTTCCAAAACGAGCTCTTTTTTCTACCCTGACATCATCTCTAAGGCTCTAACAACATCATCTTCAACCACATCGTCTCTAACAATTTCACCGCCAATCACATCACCTCTAACAACATCATCTTCAACCACATCGATTCTATTTGGAGATTGAGCAACGGAAGGACTAGAAGACCAAAACTTGAAATTGGAAACGATGGATTCTTAGTTCGAACGGAATAACAAATTTCTCCAATTTTTCTTCTATAATAAATAATTCACATTTTACAAGCCACAAAATGAACCTTCTATTTAGAAATCATAGGTTCACGGAGCTGATTCTCAAATTTCACAAACCCTAACTATCCCTATTCAGAAATTAAACTTCAATTTGAAAATCTAACATTCTACCATAAACTTTGACATAGGAAAGTGGAAATGTACCTTTGAATTGAAATTTGGCCTACATCAGTGAATCCCGGAAGAAGGCGGCCACTAGCGTCGAGGTCGAAGGCGGCCAGCCGGAGCCTTGATAGTCGGCGTCGATGTCGAAGGTGGGAGGCGCCACGGCGGCCGGTGATAGCCGGACGGAGGTCGAGAGCGGATGAGGAGGGCGTGGAACGAGGAGGTCGAGAGCGGATCGGCTTACTGCGGAAAAAAAAGACAGAACAGAGAGAGGGTTTATTCCATCCAAATGTGATGGGAAAAATAAAATATAAAATTCTATTAGGAAGTTTAAAAATACAGTATCTATTAACAAAATAAGTATAAAAATATTGCACCAAAGTCATTTTTACTTTTATTTAAAAAATCATATCAAGACCTAAGGAAAAAGATCCTAAGTCATAACCTACTAAATTTAGGGCTCGTTTGGCTGATTGTGGGAAGTACCATTCTCTTTCTAGAAATTGAATTTCCGTAAAATATATTTTCAGATAATTAAAAAGGTTATTTGGTTAATTTTTTGTGTTTAAAAATATAAATAGAAAATTAAAGAAAAGTATATGAAAGAAGGTTGGAAATTGAATCATTGTGTCTTTATCTCAATTAAATACGTAAATCAATTTTTTTATTTGGGGCATAGGATAAAACCCTAAATTTGAAAATTTTTAAACACTTTTAATTAGTTTAGCTTTTTTTAATTAGATTTTTAGGGTTGTTTCCCTTTTTTGTAGGGAATCTTTCTCAATTTAGTGTATTATCCTATGCCCTTGGAACATAGGATAGAAAAACCGTACATAAATTTATTCTACTTTTTGAATTTTAAAACTTCTTGAGTATTTAACGGACTAACCAAACAAGGCCTTATCCAAGTGAAACTTCCTCTTTACATTCTTCTCGTTGATTTCTTAGTTTTGGATATGGTTGAGATTGATTATATTTGAAAGGTAAAGTTTATAGACTATAAACTTTATTTATTGAAGATTTTTTATTTAAATACATTTTCAGGGTTTTTTTAAACAAAGACGGTGAATATGAAATTGAAAGGCGATGAAAGGATTCAACAAATATGCAATTAGAGTTGAAATCAATGCCATAGAAAGAAGATTTGTAGATGGTGGCAACGATGGTTCAATCTGTAGATGGTGGTGGTGGTGAAAGATTTATTTATTATTAGTTTAATTAATCATTTTTTTTTTTTTGATTAGGAAAGATTTCGGGTGAGAGGGCTCTACCCGGCAGCATCCTTACGGATGAGGTCCAGAAGACCTGAATCATTTTTAATATCGCCTCCTCGGGCATAGTGGCAAAGGTGTGCAACCTTATCAGCCACTCTATTGCCCATACGAGGAACATGAAAGAAGGAGACTTCTTTCACGGTCGATAGCAGAATTTGTACATCAGAAAGGATCATTTCAATTTCCCAAGGGCATTTGGTTTTCCTATTTAAGTGATCAATGATTATCTTAGAGTCACATTCAATTTGGATTTTGTCTATATTGAGTTGGCGAGCGTGTTGGATTCCCATTTTGAGAGCGAGAGCTTCCGCAGTGAGAGGACGTTGTTTGCCTAGTTTCTTGTGACATACTGATACTAGTTGTCCCTCCCAATCTCTGATAATGGCCCCTACAGTGCTATCGTTATTTGTAAGTGATGATCCATCGAAATTGAGCTTTAGTGTACCCCACGGTGGCTTGCGCCAAGAAATAATTGTTTGTCTTTTATTCTGTTTTGGAGTTTTGGGGATAAAGTGACTAAACTCCTCCTCAAAATCAGCCTCAACCACAGATGTCTTTTTCCAGTTGTCTATGTGCGATTCAATAAGACGTAATACTTTGTCTTTTTGCGGAATGGCCACCCGCTGAAACAAATATTGATTCCTAATATACCAAGTGGACCACCAGGAGAAAGCAAGGCTTTCCAGCGCCGACGAGTTAAGATTCTTCCCAATAAACGACAAAATGGGCTTGATGTCCCGAGACTGGACAATCATGCAATCAATAGTTGATTGGACTTGGAGGGGGAATTGATGGATCGCTCCTATAAACTGGCACTCTAGTAGAAGGTGGACCTCATCCTCGGGGCCCCCATTACATAAGGAGCAGGTGGTCGGGACAGACGTCCCCCGACAGGATAGCCTAGTAGCAGTAGGAAGGCCATCCTGTGAAACTTTCCAAAGAAAATTTTTAATCTTCGGGGGAATATTAGCCTTCCATATCCAGGCATTATTGTCAGGGAGAAGTGTTGACTGAGCAGTTATCAATTTGTATGCACTAGCAGTGGAAAACCATCCCTCCCTATCGGGCCACCAGTATAACCGGTCCTCAAATTGCGAGGCGGGTAGCGGAATGTCTAGAATTTCACGTACCAAGCAGTTAGGTAGTGTGCTTTGTAGTTTTTCCTCCCACCATCTTCCCCCCATGATGTAATCACTGACAGTCTCCTCTTGATTATAATATTGAGGGCAATCTTCCATGGATGACAAGGAAGAAGTTGTGATCCAATTATCAGTCCAGAACTTAATTGATTTGCCATTTCCTACAGACCAAATAAGCCCCGACTTAAATTTGTTAATTAGAGCTGTGATCTTGGACCATTGCCAAGAGGTTGACCCGATTTTTCTGTATTCGAAAATGCTAGCAGAGCGAAGGTACTTGTGTCTGATCAACGAGACCCATACATTACTAGGCTCAGCCAGAATCTTCCAAAGAAGCTTCATTTGGAGAGCCATATTCATGTCGCTAGATTTCCGAATCCCCAAACCTCCACAATGCTTCGGTTTGCAAATCCTATCCCAACTAATTAGTGGGCGGTACTGAAGATCCTTGTTCCAAAAGAAAGTACGGTTTATCTGGTCAAGTTCTTTGTGCATCGTCGCAGGGAGCATGAAATTCTGCATAAAGTGTAGTGGCTTAGCAGAAAGATTGGATTTGATTAAGATAGCGCGTCCTTGTTGAGAAAGGGCATTGGCCCTCCATTTACTCAATTGCTCTTTAGACTTACAAATGATTTCTTCAAAAGTATTTTTGGTCACTCGCCCATTGATAATAGGGCAACCAAGATATTTCTCTATTGAGTTTTCATTTGTAATATTTAGACAGTTATGCAGTTCTAAGATCCTCTGGTTGGGGATGCCTCTCGTAGCTTGGAAACTAGATTTATGGTAATTGACCTTTTGGCCCGAAACTTTACAGTATGAATCTACAATCGACTTCACTTTGCGGCCAGCTTCCAAACCACCTTTTGAGAAGATTATGATGTCATCTGCGAAGGAGAGGAACGGAATCCGGGGCCCATGTTTTCCAATTGGGAAGCCGATGTGGGATTTATCCAGCTGATATGGGTTTAATTAATCATGATTGCAAATATAAACGATCGATTGTTTGTTTTTTTTCCCCTTATGAACAATGTAGATGAACGGGTTAAGTCTTTAGATAAACTAGTTTAAGTTTTTTTAGGTCTCGGTCTAATTCGTAAATATTTTCTAAAGTAGATAAGGATTTTAGTGCTTTTTTTTTGTAACGTGAGGGTTCCGAGATTGTCGACTAATCCCCCACGGGTCCGAGCCATAGTTGATGTGCGCTCAATTTGTCATGTTTTTCGCTTATATCTATTTCGATTTCCTTTCATATTTTATACTTTTGGGTTATAAAAGCATGAGATTTGTGTAGTTTATGTTTATTTGTAAATTATTGAGGTCTACACAAGTTACTATTTAATATTGCAGAATTCGTAGCAAATTCGGGGCAAAACTAAGAAGTGCTGATTTCTACTGAAGAGCACCAGATATCGACTGGAGCACCAGAAATAGACCTAGATGACCAGAAATCGAGTGGAGTCGGATGACCAGAAATCGAGTGGAGTCACATGACCAGAAATCGACCATGATGACTCGATATCGAGTGAAGCCTCACCAGGAATCGAGTCCCCTGAAGAACACAAATTTATTTGGTCGAGGAACTCTCTCGTCATTAGCCTACAAAGGACACGAACCGGTAAGTCACCAGACAGGCCCCCCCAAGCCAATGAAGGCTTGAGTCACTAATTACACAAATGTGTAAGGAATGAGATTTGAGCCCTTGGCCTCTTGCAGGGTTACCTCTCACTTACCACTAGGGCAAGAGGTCATTAAGTAAATGCCCATATAATAAGATCTAGTTAATTAAATATCCACCATCTGAATCGATCACCCCTAGTAGCTGCCCATGCCTCTCAACGAACCCGTCTCGCTCAACAATCTCCCAATTTCCCTTGCGAATGTCCACCTCCCGATTTCGCTTCACAATTTTGATTGTATTCGTTTGTCATCATACCATCATCACATATTCTCGATTACATTCGCAAGTTTGTTAGCATATATACATTTCACCGATAAATAGCTGACAAACGATGATAAAATGAATCCAGTATGACAAATAGTTGATAACACAATGACAGAAAGCTGACAAACGATGAAGCGATGATAAAACAAACCCAATATAACATATAACTGACAATAAAATGACAAGAAGCTGACAAGCGATGAAACATAAGCTGATAATATCATAATGGTTAAAATGAAAATGGTGCTTAAAGTGAAAATGATGCTTAAAATGAAAATGAGGTGATTAAGTAAAAAACTGCGAGTGGGTTCATTAAAAAAAAGCTGAACCGTGCTGAACCGCAAAATAAAATAAAATAAAAAAAATATATATAGAAGCAAACCGGGCTTTAACCCCAATTACTCCTCCTCTCCCACGACACGCATCTTCTATCCGATCTCGGATCTCATCCGCCTCAACCTCTACAACCGAGTCCAGAATCTCATCCGCGCCGGCGACCTCGTCTCCGGCTCCACCCTCTCCTGTTCTTTCGCACGCTGGGACTGTAGAGCCCATGGAGGAGACCTCCCTTCCGAATTCGAATCTGAATCCCTAATGAGTCCATCAATGGAGAACACCGATCAATTGCAGTTGCAGCAAGAACATCAATTGAATTACATAACATACACGGTGCTGAAGACGAGGAAGAGCAATGAAGAGTGGGCGCTTCGAAGGAAGCAGCAGTTGCTCGAGAGAAAATGAAAGCGAAAGCAAGACAACAAGCAAGGCTGTTTCAAAAGGGCTGAGTACTTCATCCAGGAGTATCGCATCAAAGTATCTTAACTTGATCCCTTCACTTTTCTCTAATTGTTTATTCTATATTCAGATTCTTAACCTAGATTAAGACCGAGATTTTCTTTGCTCTATTGTGTTTCTGCACATTAGGTTTTCGTTATCCCTCTGTTGGTGATCAAAGAATGCCTTTTGGGATGTTGGTGGCTGTGAGTTGTGTGTTCATTCACCGTGGATGTTAACTGAATTTAATTGGTTGAAATGTATGAAATTTTTAGAATTTAGGGCTTTAATTTGGAGTATGCAAATGCTGGTCTTCTTTCTAAGCTTTCACTTGCATTTTGGGACTAGGAGGACCCTTTTGATATGGGTGGTGATCATTGCTTTTTGTCCGGTGGAAATGGAAGGCTGGTGCAGGCCTTAGCTAAAAATGTTCCAATTTTGTACGAGAAAACTGCAAACGCTATCCTCTATGGAAGTGATGGCATTCAAGTCACTGCTGGAAACCAGGTTTTTTAGGGTGATATGGTGTTGTGTACCGTTCAATTAGGAGTTTTGAAAATGGTTCCATTAAGTTTATTCCAGAGCTGCCTCAAAAAAACTTGATGGCATAAAAAGGCTAGGTTTTGGATTGCTGAACAAAGTTGCAATGCTCTTTCCTCACGTGTTCTGGGGCATTGATCTTGATACCTTTGGGTATCTTTGTGAAAATTCAAGCAGTCGTGGGGATTTCTTTCTCTTTTACAGTTGTGCAACTGTTGCCGGTGGCTCACTATTGATAGCTTTGGTGGCTGGTGAAGCTGCACATAAGTTTGAAAGCATGCCTCCAACAGACATCTGTGGCCGGTGTTCTTCAAATTCTCAGAGGTAGGTTGCATTCCCGTTTGATAAATTGTGTTGTTCTCTTAATGAGGCTTGTTATATCATGTATTTATTCGATATTAAGATTTATAATTTTCTGCACTGAAATTATCATTCAACTTCCGTGCATATATTATAGGCCGATCCTCCTTATACGCTTAAGAATTAACGGCCAATATGTTGCTGTATGTAGGTAGTTTCGTAGGAAATCAAATACTTTTGTCCTCTTAATTTATACTCTTAAGAATTAACTGTTCAAGAAGAAGGACAAATGAGAAATGGGAGACTGATTTGATAGAAACTAATGTTGCTCGAGCAATGAGTGTATTCCTCAGTGTGTAAGTTGTTTTTTCATGTTCAAACTTTAGAAACTAAAGACTCTTGAACTGAATGATTCTTGCAGAAATTTATGAACCACAAGGAATTCGTGTTCCATAACCTATTCAAACATGTCTGTTTTGTTGAAGACCAATACTATATATTTGACTTTTGAAGAAGATAAATGAAATCGATGTTTTAATTTTACCTGGATTTTGGAATTGGGTGCACACACACAGAGTCTTGTTCATGATTCTCGGGTAAATCTTGTCTCCCTCCCTCTTAATTCCTCGATTTTTTATAAATCATCAATAATTTAAGGGTTTAGGGTGATTTATTCTTTGCAATTTTGCTTGCTCGTGCTCAAATTAGGCAAAAATGTCAAACAATTCCATGACTTGAATCTGTTTTCATGGCAATGTTTTCAGCTGTGAGTTGTGATTGCTTTACTTGGAATTGTTTGAAAATGGCTGATTACTTTCCAGTACAAGTAATTGAAGAGAAACAGCAACACTAGGAGAGGCAGGTGTGGATGCACTAGCGTTGGGAGTGGGAGGTAATGCTGTTTGCGGGTCTTCTGCAGCTGCTGAAGGAGTTTCAACGGTTGGTAGGGATGTATGCTGCTTTGCTGCATAAGAAAGAGAGATAAATAGCAAGGGTGAGGGCAGCATGAATGCACAAGGGCCGGGGAACTATGTTGATGATGTGGTTCTTGTAAAAGGATGTTGTTTCGTACGGAGTATTTATTTTTGCACTCTTGTTCTCTAAAATTGCACTAATATAGTATTATTTTTGCACTTTTGAAGGCTATGTGATATGGTAGAAGTATTTCATTTTTTATCTCTATTCTCCTACTTAATAAGTTTTAAAATTCTATTAGTTTAATGGTAGAGCAATGTGCTTATGCGTAGAGGTGTGGGTTCGACTCCTACATAGGCTAAATTGCTTAATTTTAATAGTTTGTATTATTTTATAATAAAGTGCAATTCATAATCTTTATAATCGTATTCTTGCACTTTATCATTTCATTCTTACACTTTATAATCTTAATTGTGCACTTCATAATCTTATTAATGTACTTCATTATTTTATTCTTGCATTTTATCATTTTATTTATGCACTTAATAATCTTAATTTTGTACTTCATAATCATATTCATGCACTTATATCATTTCATTCTTACACTTTATAATCTTAATTGTGCACTTCATAATCTTATTAATGTACTTCATTATTTTATTCTTGCATTTTATCATTTTATTTATGCACTTAATAATCTTAATTGTGCACATAATCTTATTTATGCACTTCATACTATTATTCATACACTTCATCATCTCATTTATGCATTTTGTCATCTTATTTATGCACTTCATCATTTTATTCTTGCACTTTATAATCTTATTCATGAACAAGAATAAAAAAGAAAACCATAAATATTATGCTTGCACTTACTAATATTAGTTATGCACTTTATAATATTATTCTTGAACTTTATAGTATTATTCTTGCACTTCTAGTTGGTGTTCAATGTGAATGTTTATACGTTATCTAGTTGTTTTTCATACTTAGAATGTGTAACCATTGGATCTAGGTTCATCGAGCAAAAGAAGCCCTCTTTTGATGATAAAGGAAATAAAGAGAATTAAAAAAACTTATTCATATACTTTACAAAATTATTTTTGCACTTTATAATCTTATATATTTATGCACTAATCTAAAACAAAAACCTTTTATTCAATAAAAGAACACATAACCATAGATAGTTTATTTGCCTAGGCGGGATTTGAACCCGCATCTATGTGCATGAGCACATCGCTCTACCATTTGAGCTAATAGGCTAAAAATCCTTCAATAAGTAGAATCATCGACAAAGATAAAAAAAATGTACTTATTATAAATATTATTGCACTCTCAACATTTATAGTTGAACAATCATGTCTCTCCTTAATGAAAGTGGAGGAAAATACTATAGTTGATTAACATAACAAAATTTAAGAACATGAGTTGTACTTGAGTGAAGCCTGACATGGCTCTCCAATACACCTCTTTTGTATTTGCATTGCTTCTTTGAGTTCTTTCACTTCATAACCCATCACAAGCCACACCACAATCCACAAGAAAAGTTATTTGACCTCGTAAAAAATACATAAGAAAATTGGTCGATCAAATTAAAAGGCGGTATAATCCTTTAGCAAGAAAGAAAGATGCAAAAACCAGCAGTTATTACAGGTGTTGTCACACTAGGATAAAGGACGGTGATTAACATCTTAACGCTCAAACTGGAGCCCTTCATAAGCCTCTTTTCTACTGTTGCAAGAGAAGAGATTCCAAATGACACAATGCTAAACTTAAGCAAGGGACAAATCCCCTTTTTTATTCAAATTATAGAATGATATATAAAATATTTTTCTCCATAATCAATGGTTCTCAAACCATGTAAAACTAAATGTTCATTGAAAAGCCAAGAAAGTTCACCGCATAACTTTTGCAATTTCCAACCAATATTTAGAGATCCAAGTTAAACCAATTACAATAATGGTAACAACATAAAAATGCATCTGCAACAACCATCTATCTCAACACAATCCAAAAATTGCTCACATGTATGATACTTCACATTTCATTAACAATTAAATAAAAACTAAAACGGTCTATAAAATGTTGTTTTACCATAGATATCTCAATACCTGCAGGTGGAAGGGTCAAAGCACAGGACAACCATCCTCGGGAGCTACCGGCTGAATCAACCCTTACTAAAGAAGATAAGTAAGAAGCCTTTCCTCTCAGGACAACAATAGCAGATGCGGCAGCAGCTTGTGCTTTTGCACACCGACATCCAAGATTAACAAATCAAACAATGGCATGCTTCAATTTACAAAAAGAAAAAAGCAGTCCAAACACATTTCCAATAGCTAACCGTAAGAAACGAGTGAAAGAAAATAGATATGGGAAAAGATAAATAGATAGGAGTTTTGATGGAATCTTTTCATTGAAAATCTTCATTAGAGCTCATAAAGGCAGTAAAGAGAATAAGCGACAGAAAGTCTGAAATTAATCGTCCTCGCAACCATCAATTCCAAGATAACCGGAACCAACAAAGTGACAATAAACTAGCTTAACTGATTATGAAAGACGCGAATAAGATTCGATCGATTCGTCGATGAAAAACACATCCGCTGATCCGCGCACACAATTTCAACAGTCGAGAATAAATCTATCAACGATCTCAATCTCGAAAAGCACGAAACCACGCGACAATCTTATTCCTGCAGATCGAAAACAACAATTAAACCTCCACATTTTGAAGCGACAACGATTACGCAATCAAACAATAAAATGCAAATCGAACAAAAAACACTCAAATCAACACCGATAAAAAAAGAGAGTGAATCGTAACAGCGAGGAAATGAGAGGTCCAAGAGGAGCCAGAGAGGAGAGACCCGGAGGCCCTAGCGGCTGATCTGTAGATTTGGGAGCTCATCCTCGCGATCTCTCTCTGAAAACCTCGCAAGCAAAAACCGTTACTATATAGAGGGAGATATGGAGAATGAGAGATAGAGAGAGGATGAGTTAAGGATGGGAGAACCGGAGAGGGGGTTGGAATCACCACCCTTGCCGCAATCCTCACCAGTGACATCGCCGTCGCCTTTAGGACACCGCTCAATCGTCGGGTATCACATCTCTACCATCTCCATCAACGTTCTATGGAGCTTGGAGGAAGCCTGAACGGGAGCAGATTAAGAGAAAAAGGGAGAGGGAGAGTGAGCAAGACAACGACGGAATAAGGTCAGGCCATTTAACAACTAAGCAGATCCGCGACCCAATCCGAGAAATAGGCCCATTTTCACTTTAAGAGGTAATTTCATTTAAAGGACCATTTTCATTTGAACCATTACCTTTATATATATATATAGGGATTGACTCCGGTGAAAACTTCAAATTGTGGTAAACATCATGAGGACTACTTTATAGCCTCAAATTGTGGTAAAAATCGTGAGGACTACTTTATAGCTTGGTTTATTTGAAACTTGTGCTAAAAACCTCACTCACGCGGTGACTTTATAACTCGGTTCAACCTAAAAACCGTGCTAAGAACTCCAGTTTTAAAATAACACACGACTTTATAGTTCGGTCAAGCCTAAAAATCGTGCTAAAAAACTCATGTTTTAAAATTACATAGTGACTTTATAGCTCGGTTTTATTCAGAACTGGGCTAAGATTTGTGACTTTATAGATTGGTTCTATTCAGAACCGAGCTATTAAGCAAGTAAATCGAGCTAAAAAACCGGTCCTCACAGGTTTTTACCGCAATTTTTGTTTTCACTAGAGCGCTGACGAAACACCAAAAAATAAATAATCATATGCATATGTAATCGGGTTCCCGCTATATAAATAGAACATTATAAGTATGAAGAATAGGCGAATACAAATCAAGGTACAAACTTAAGACGTCCGCGGACGATAAACCGCCCGCGACTCCAACATGCATGCTGTGACACTTGGCATCCATGCCTTCCTCCCACTTGTCGAGAGACATGCGACACTTGGCGACAAATGGGATTGCATGAATAAGTCTTAGTACTATAAATAAGAGGTTGAGGCCTCATTATAGAGGGTCGGATTTTGAGGGCTAGAGAGGCCTTCCCGAGCGGGATTCGTCTCGCCTAGCGAGAGCCGACGATTGATGGAGCCCTGGGAGGACGGTGGTCCGCGGATGGCTTGAGCTCGGATCGGCACAGGTTTGGGTACGCCCACGGTAATCTCGTCGCGCTCCACTTGATCCCGGAACCCGCCGACACGAGATTCAAAAAATCGGGTTTCGTCAAGCGCACCCTTATATATATATAGTGTGTGTGTGTGTGTATTCGTTTGTCATCAAATTATCAGCACAATGACAGATAACTGACAAAGCGATGAACCATAAGTTGTCGAAAAATGATACAAAGCCGACAAAAGCATGACAGATATAATCATAAGCTGACAAAAGATCGAAATATAATCATATTGCACATACTAGTGCAATGTAATTATTAGCATATAATATCCCTACAAATATAATACGGATGTTTATCAACGTACACATATTACTACAATATAATATCAGCAGTGTAAACATACAATATCATATTTGAAGCTCCAGGTCTCCTTCATAAGATCTACACACATTAGTTGAGTAAACATACTAATATCACCACCAAACATAAAAGCTTCGATTGCCTTGATGATAAAAATACCACAACAACACCAGCAAAAAAATATGTAGAATCTAGAAGGTTAATAGTTGTTATACATGCTGACAAATGTAACTATGAAAGTAACAAAATATGCATACCCAGTTTCATTGTTAATAAGATCAAGAACCCTCTCTACACTGAATACTAGTGTTGCTTCAAAGTTATTGTGAATTCCACATTTCCATAAATGATGAGGCAGCCACACAGTTAAGCCCCATAAAGCTTCCTTAATAGCCTCATCATCATTATCGCGCTTCTTATAATCATACACCATAACCTTCCTCTCTACAATGTTAATCTCCAGCATCTGCCATTGCTCATTTATAATATTGTAGGGTGTGTATATCTTATTTGCATTGCTCCCATCTTCACCAAAATCCGCAGGGAACAGACTAATAAAATAATTTACAATATGTTCCGGAACATCAGAAACTATATCATATAAAGAGACAACACTAGATAAATAATAATGATATAGAATCCGGTCCAATATAACAACTTCTTGATATTTTGAAGGATGTTCTGATATTTGTTTTCGCATATGATAGAGAGCTTTCCTAATATGCTGACAATACAAATTACACATGTTTAGTAGATTATCATCATGAAAATGTTTTTTTTTTAATTTATAATAGAATATAAATATATACTTATATTTCCTTCCAACCATTGTGTCTCACACATATAACTTAAAAAATTCTTTATCCAAAAACCCCTCATTGCCCTTCACAACAAAATCCTCGTGACACACTCAAAAAAGAGAGAAAGTCAGTATATCATAAATATTAATATAACTAAACAAAACTACATAATCGAAAATAAGAACATGTTCCCCTTGATGTACGAGTACAAAAAATTATGATAATCTTTAGATAATAAAGAATTTGAAGCATAGTATTTCGGAAATTTTCCCTTCTTCCCAACTTAAAAGGGGATCAAACAAAAACTGCTTGCTTTAGGTATACGCTTTGATCGCATTAATTGTTCAATTTCATGAGGAACTTGAGGATGTTCTTCTTTCGACATGTTAAAACAATCAAAGCGTTTAACATCAACATCAGATTCATCCTTGCTAAGCACAATGACAGACTTCGCTGATGGAAGATCAACTGTTATAGTATGAATCTCAACATCACTTGGCACAATGCCATCATTGGTTGGTGGTAGGTTAGATGCTTTAGTTTGAATATTAGCATCACAAGGCACAATATCAACCTTATTTGATGAAAGGTCAACTGCTTTAGTAATAATGTCAGCATCACTTGCACTAATGTCAGCCTCTTTTGATTGAATGTCAGCTGCATTAGTAACAAGATCAACACCACTTGCCTCAATGTCAGCATTCTCTACACACATCCCTTGATCAATTTCAGCATTGAGAGTGACATTATCAACATTCTCTACCCCATCCACAACCATAGCAGTAGGTTCCCCTTCAACACTCGTATTAATATCAGCTTGTTCAACAGGTCCGAGTCGTAAGCAAGATAAATAAAAGAAAGCACAGAATATGAAGCAACATGCTTTTGCCTCTCAACAAGTGTGACGTCGATTTCAGCTTCACGTAAAGTTCCTTCAACTTTCAATGAACTTGGAATGTCAGCTTCTTTTACATTATCATTTCTCTCTTGAAATTCAGGTGGAATCTCAACATCCACTTTCAACCTAGACAAAACATCAGCAAAAACCTTTCTCTGGAAAATTATAAAAAAGAATAGGTTTTGAATCATGGATTTTTGTCTAAATCAACTCAAACAGGGTAAACTTGTTTTCGATACTAGTAATCCTAGAACCAATATCAGCAACTCCCCTAATGTCTTTTTGTAGTTTAACAATAACTTTCTCTAACATAAAAACCTTGCTTATTAGATTAAATGAACAATAACTTTCACTGCCTTCACTACCACTCCCCCCCTCAATACGCAACAACTCCTCTCTCTCAACTTCCATAACTTTTTTAGTCTTCTGAAGTTCAAAATTTCAAACACAAGCCCTCGTCCGCTTGAATTTCTTTACCAACAACAAATCCAGATTCTCCCCTCCCCTCAACTTTTGAAACTTTCCCCTCCTTAAAAAGACCTATTGGGGACTTGCCTTTTTCTCTTGCTTTTTATGGCTCTTATTGTCAGCATTAGAATCAATAGCTTTTTGCTTCAACCTCGCCAATGGGATTTCAAAGTCATCATCATCAGCCATAAGAGAAGGAGAAGGAGTTGCGGGAACGGAAGAAGTGGAAGAAAGTGTACAAATCAAAGCACCATCATCACCAAACCTCATCATATAACATTGCTTCCTCACAAGCCTAACATAAGCCTTAGACCTTTGTTGAGTTTTAGGAAAAATGGGTTCACGAATAGAATAAAAAAAATCGTCAGCCTCTTCATCTTCAAAATCCATCACAAGTTTCCTTTCAAACTCCTCATATGTAGGGTACATGGGAGCCTATTATTCAAAAATATAAATGCAAACAATTAATGAAAGCTACAAATGCTGACAAATGATTGATATATAAAAGACGTTGACAATCAATAAAAGGTACAAACAAAAAGCATACCATTAGTCCATCAAATAGTGAAGCTGCTTTAGCATAACTAAATTTAACATCACAAGCCCAATGTAAAGAGGTTGGATCTTTCTCAACAAACTTAAATTTGCATTTGAATTTATCAGCAATGGTAGGGAATGCTTCCAATATCCATGCATGTAACATACTCACAAAACATGTTGATTTTTAAAAAGTGCTGGCATTTATAAATAGTTAGTACGAGCAAAAGGGAATAAAAATATCACCTAGAATGCTAGAGGATTTCCAAACAACGCATATGATCCCCTAGGATTCAAGCCAACCTCAATAGAAGACACCCTTCTCAACCCTTTTAACAACAGACAATAACATTCCCTCCCCCAGTGATATCATTCAAATTTCTCTAGATCACATGCAAGAGCCAAATGCATCAAGTCAACAACCTCAGACCTTTTAAACAACAAACCCTTCCCAATTATAAGAAGTGTTGCCATGACTAACTTCCTTCGGGAGTTCTTAGGCTTAGAATTGAAAATCTTCAATATATCAGCATAAGAGACCTTATCCCTCCCAAAAAATCCCTTATATGTAACAACCTTTAAAGGTGCATGATCAAATTCAATAACCGAAAGACCGGTTATGGGATGGAACCTCAATAAAGAAACGCGGGCAATAAACCCATCAACCTTAAACCACATTTCATTTCATTTTTTATATTTTATTTTTACCTCTTGCATTACAATCTGATGAAATAACTAAAAACCAAAATGCATTTTTGTCCCCCTATATAAACACTAAGCCTAAACAGCTATTCTTCGGTGGTTGAAAATCAGATTCCGACAACCCTCGCTTAATAACATCATAAACTTCGAGGTAGAAACAGATATTAGCTCGAGCAATAAACACAACCAAATCAACAACTACTTGACTATCATAAGAAATGTACTTTATTATTCAAATTAGCCTATAGAAAACTATTTAACCAACAACCTATTCATCATGTCATAAACCAAAATAGAGAACGAAGTTTAGAAATAGCATCACTTCTTTGATGCAACTCTTTGATTTTTCCATTTTGCAAGTTGAAGATTTTCATGTCATGACCTTCGAATTTGGTTGGTTGAGGCTTATCATCCATACCCATACAGGGCTTGTAGTTGATAGCATTGGATGCACATCACTAGCGGATCTTGACGAAGCAATTGGTAGGAAATTGCATGTTGAAGAAATAGAAAGAAAAGCAAAGTAAATAAATAAAAATCTGATGATCAGAACATTGAAGACAAGGATGCATGCATATATAATATTAAATGCTTACTTGACCAAACATTGCTTAAAGAAATTAAAGGTAGAAATGAATTCAACATTTAAAAGAAACTAACAGTGAAATTATGTTTATCGATGCTTGGTCAAGACTCAAATGTAGAAAACCTTTCTAGTGAGAAGTAAAATACCAAAAATAGAATATATGCGTGTTATAAATTGAATGAGATCTTTCAAAAAAAACTAATAGTGTCAATTTTCCCAATGACAGAATTCATGAGTCCATACATTTTTATGATACCAACATTTCTCATCTCAGCTAAAATACTTTTAAAAAACAAAGGAAGGAATCAATTAATCAAATAATGTTGGCCCATCACTCTTCCTTTGATAGCAGTAGTTAGGCATTCAATTTAGACAAAATTTGTTATATGTCCATTTGATATCCCATTTTTAAATCATTGTCCATTTTCATTAGGAATTTAATTATGTGTCCCAAATTGACACTTTTGCCCCTAACCAGTCTCCCTCATTTCACACACTCTTATCTTCCTCTCTTCAATCAAATTCGATCCATCGAGTCACCGAGGATGCCTCCATCTTCTTCCACCGATCCAAATCTGGCGATGGAGAAAGAGCGAAGGTCTTCTTCCATGGTGTCCACCGATCTAAATCGGCCAATGAAGGCCTTCGATTCGACGGGGAGGACTGCTGATTCTGATGCCAACGGAGACGCCCTTGCCTCTAGAGACGAGGAATCGGACGATGGCGAGGATGAGGTGGTAATCAATGTCTCAAATTTCTAGTTTTTGGGTGTCGGCAATTGCACTAGCCCTCTTTTATGAGTTTTCATGGTGGTCAAAAACTTGAACCCAAACCCAGCTCTTGCTAGATTAAAAAAGGAGATTGAGAAAGTGTAGAGATGATTCTTATCGTCAATGTTTTAGGCACGATCGATCGAGATCTGTTGGATTGATTCACAAATTTGGGTTCCGAAGTTATAGTTTTTGAGATGTCGATTCATCAAGAATTAGATGTGGTTATGCTTTATACTGTATCAGGTATACTAATGCTTTCTATCGGTTTCACTTTTTAATTGATTTTGTTTTCTTTGTTAAAATCTGCAGAAGTCACTATCCTTTAAAAAAGTTGAATCTTATTGAGTTTTTATTTTGTCTCGGAATTGAATATTGAAGCCAAACATTAGTCTTCTTCATATTACTGTTATTCTTCAAAAGATTTGACAATGAGCTGCGAAGATGTAGTGATAAAGAGAGAGACAATAGAGAACGTGAAAGAGATGGTCATGGCTTTGATCAAGATGATGTTGTTGAATTCAATAACATGGATTGTTTCTCCAATAAATCTAAAGTTGATGAGGGTGGAAAAGGTGCTAAAAATTGTGGAACCCAAGGCTATCCTCTTATTATGATGAAAAGGGTGCTTTAAAATTGAGAATTGTGTTTCTGCAATGTTTATTTGTCCTTTTCCTATCTCAGTTTGGTTGTGTTTTTGTAGCAGGAAAATTAAACTTGAAATAAAGGAAGAATAGTTAAGATGAAGTAAGTGTGTTACCAAAAGAAAAAAAAAACTTAGGACAAGAAAAAATGTTATTAATAATGTCATCACAATAAAAAAAAATTAAAAATGTAACTACTATTGTCATCACAATAAAAATAGGGTCATATACACTGTCACCACTATAAAAATAGGGTCATAGACATTGTAACCAAAGGAAAACCCTAGGACAAAGGAAGCACAAACCCTAAAGGGGCTAACGAGAAGTCAAAATACATGTAGTGGACAATTCTCCTTCAATATATGAATGGGTAAGAGGGTCATAGAAGTTGTAACCAAAATAAAAATAAGGTCGTAGACACTGTAACCAAAGGAAAACCCTAGAACATGGGAAACACAAACCCTATAAGGGCCAATGAGAAGCCAAAATACATGTGGTGACAGTTCTCCTTTAATTTATGAATGGGTAAGAGGGTCATAGATGCTGCAACTAAAATAAAATCAAGGTCGTAGACATTGTCACCATTATAAAAACAGGCTCATAGACACTGTCACCACTATAAAAACAGGGTCATAGACACTGTAACCAAAGGCAAACCCAATGACAAGGGAAGCACAAACCCTAAAGGGGCTAAACCTAACCAAAAGAACATGCGATGTACAATATGGTTTAGGGCTAAGTCTTTAGTGTTTAGGGACAAATCCTAAACTCTAAAATGTTAAGTACAGTACGTCGTTAAGAGATGAATGTTGTCACCAAAATGAAAACCCTAGGACAAGGAAAGCAGAAACCCTGTAGGGGCTAATGAGAAGCCAAAATACATGTGATGATCATTCTCCTCTAATATATGAATGTGTAAGAGGGTCATAGAACCTATAACCAAAATAAAAACAGGGTTATAGACACTGTCATCACTATAAAAATAGGGTCATAGACACTGTAACCAAAGGAAAATCCTAGGACAAAGGAAGCACAAACCATATAGGGCTAATGAGAAGCCAAAATACATGTGGTGAAAGTTCTCCTCTAATATATGAATGGGTAAGAGGGTCATAGACACTGTCACCACTATAAAAACAGGGTCATAGACATTGTCACCACTATAAAAACATATGGTGACAACTTTTTTTTACGAGGTCACCACCCTTATCGTTGTCACCACCCTTATCAATGTCACCACCCTTATCAGTGTACCGTCCTTATCACTGTCACCGCCCTTTATCAATGGTCACACTGTCACCACCATTATCATTGTCACCCTCCTTATCTCTGTCACCAGCCTTATTACTGTCACTATTGTTAAAAAATTTGTCACCAAACTAAAATCTTAGGACAAGGGAATCATAAATCTTAGAGAGGCTACAGTTAAACCGACACAAATTGGTCTCATCACTAATATCACCAGCAAAATAAAAACAACCTTTATATAAAACAAACCCCTTTTGCTTGTTGATGGACACTCTTTCCCCGCCCCAAAGCTCAATAATTTAAAGAGGTGCCACCACTCACCACATAACAAAGAATCCGAACTTGCTGTCAAATTTTCTTTCTCCAAAAAAAGAAAAGAAAAGAACAAATTAAATAAATAAGTAATGAGCTTAAGAAAGACCCTGTGGCGGAGAAGTGAAGAGAGGCATGTATGAGAGAGAGTCTGTGTATGGAGTATGAATAATTGGAGAAAGAGAACAAAAATTAAAGGGCGGAGCCTAAAACAATCGCAACGAGAAACACGAATGACGATAGCCTAAGCTCGGAACGGAGCTGATGAATGACGAGGGCGAAGCTTCTAGAAAATAGGACGGAGAGGAGCCCCAGTGGGCCAATGCGACATTATGAAAAGGGTAATTAAAAAGTCAAGGGTAAAATTGGTATTATGAAAGATTTTTGGACAATTAGCAAAAAAATTATTTAGCATGGACATTTACCTAATAAATTTATAAAAAATGGACATTGGGCCAAATATCTTCTTCAATTTAATCACCCATATAAACAAAACTATGTAAATCCCGAACAAATTCAAACAATGAGAGTGAAGATGCAAGCACATTGGTGAAGAACTATCGGCATAATCAAAACCTCAGACTAAAAGAACTAGAAACCCGAGCATATATGCTACAATATAATTCAAGTCAAAATAAGGAAATGTGTGCAGATTGGGGGTGATGTTCAACAAGATTGAATTTTTCAGCAATCTGAACATTCAAATCGATGGAAGCCCAAACTAAAACATTCAAATTCCGAAAACGGGATTGAAGAACAAATACCAAAATTGAATAATTCTAAATTGATGCAATCAAAACTGAAACAAGCAAGATTAAAGAAAATAAAAAAATTGCTAAAATTAAACACGAGGAATCCAAATGTCAATGCAAAAAAATGGGAAAACGAATTAAAAAGAAAAGGGAAAATGAAAAAGGAAATGTACCGATTTGATTGATAAAGACCATAAGAAAGAATCCGAGAGATTCTCGTGAGATCTGGAGGAGGAAGACCATGAAAAAGGAACAGATGATGAATCGGCAAAGAGGAGGAGATAGAGTGAGAGAGTAACCGAAGAAAGTAGAAAATGAGAGGGAGAAAGGAATGACAGAAAATGATAGTAAAATCATTATTTTCATTTGACTGTTACGCAATTTGTAGTGTGCATCCCTTTTACATCAAATTCTCATGAATTGCTCAATGTTTCAAAATTGTAGGAAATATCTCCTTGCTACGGGCTTGCTTGTGGAGTAAATATTTCATAATCTATCTTGCAATTTAGGTGGAGAAAAAATAATACAAAGCATATTGAATCCATCAAGAAGAAATTGATATGAATACAAAAAATAAAAGTAAATAACTACTAGTTTATTACAACCAATATTGCTGGATTTCAAGTTTACCATGATGAAGAAGGTACAGTTTATTTGTAAAATTTGCTGACATTACAACCAACAACTTTCTCAACATGCCTCAATTGTTTTCTATTGTAAACTAAACAAATGTTGGCATATACCAAAATGGGGAACTAAATCTAGGAACAATATCATATTGATAATCCAAAGGTTCGACTTCCGAAGCCTTCAAGTCGAAAATACCCATGTCATACCCAATGAACTTGGACTTGGTCGGATCGGGTTTCTCATCGGTGAAATATATGCAATTGGGCTTGCAATTAGCCTCGGACGAACGCATGGACAATGCAGAATGGCTACCCATGAACAATGACATATCTCCGAGATCATTCACTCCTACCCAATCGCGTGCTCGTGGATCATACTTGAATACCTCAAAATTTTTTGTCTCAAAATAAATGACTCGGCAACCTTCTTCCAGCAGTTGTGGACAGTCTGTGATCTCAAGGCTCTCTGTAAATCGCACAACAACAAGAAGATCACCAGCGGATTCGACCAAGTAGAAATACTTAGGAGAGCCTTCAACAAATCTAGATATAGGGCCACGAATATCACCGTGTACATATTCCTCCGCCGTGAAACCCTCCCCCTTGCTAAGCAAAATCTGATCTATACTTGATCCTATAAGCTTCCCATTTCCAAACAGGAGCATAATGTGTCCATTGAAAGCAATCATATCCTCCACACTTGTATCTTTCACATCAGTATGCATGCCAAAATGTCCATTATCATAGTCTACAACTGACCACGCGGAATCCCCGGGTTTTGCAAAGGCCAAGTGATACAAGTCCGATGTAACTAGGACAAGGAACCCATTGTCAGGAGGAATTTTAACCAAGAGTACGCTTTGAATGAGGGTCCATCTGGCCAACTCTTTCTCATTACGACCATCGTAATCTACATAATCGATCTCCATCGTAGCCAACTCTTTCTCATCACAACTATGGTAATCTCTAGAAGGAATCTCCAATAGGGCCAACTCTGTATCATTACTGTCATCAGAGTCTTCATTATCATCATCTATCATTGGCAATGTATCGGCACATGGAAGGCCTATCTGAACTCCGGTGAGAGGATTGTAAAGGAAAATTTCCATGTCAAAGCCAATGGTGAAAATCCATCCACCCCTACAATACCAGCAATTCCTGCCAAATGTTTCGGGGAGCTCCACTTCACAATGTTTATTGGTACTCGGATTGAATACGAAGAAATTACTTGAAGAACAATGCACACTGCTCTCAGGTATCAAAAGCCATGGCACTACAGGAGTATATTTGGATTTCACCGGGCTTGAAACAAGTTTCCAGGATGAACACACACCAGAAAATGAGATCAGATCCTCTACAAATTTGATTCTCCTGCCAATTTCGATAAGTAGATCTTTTGGGAGTTGAGCCCAATCACCACCCATGACTTCTATAGCAAATAAGATTGAAAAGGAAGAAATTAAAGTAAATGAAAGTAAAATAAGGGAAAGGAAATGCAACATTAATCCCCTTTCTATCCATATTTCATAAATGTACATTTTCCTCCAAAACTCATATTTGGAATCCATAGCATAATTTACAAGAATGCAACGAAAATTTTGAAATGCAAGAATCCCCTTTCTATCCATATGTAGAAATGCAATTTAATTTTCCTTCAAATTTTGTATCTCGGATTCACAACCCAATCAATCAAAATTTAACAAATAATTTCACTAAACTATCTTTCTAGTGAAAACCGTAACTAGTTTCAAAGAAGGTATCGCCATATCCTACTCAAAGAAGCATACGACAAAGATGAATACCTAAACAATCATATAAATGAAGCTTTCCTCTTCTACAACATCATAATCGTTGAAAATAAGCTACAAACCTAAATAAAATTGAAAAACACTTGCTAGATTAAGAATCTAACCATAAATTGGACTCATATGAAGAAGCAATGAGAATGCAAAGCCAAAATTCAAGCAAGCGAAGCTAACCTTGTTTTTGCTGAAAGCCTGAAACTATAAACCTTTCTCTTTCCTCGTTTGAGCGTTGCGGCGGCGTACTATCAAAACCTGATGTGAGAAATTTTATAGGACAAACTAGGTTTTGGTGATATTGATGAGAGTATCAAAGTGACTACATGTGTATGTATCTCACCATACACGTGGAATCGCGGATGGTTTTGAAACATTTTTTCCTTTTTTTTTAATAATTTTTTTCATATTGGTGACACATTTCAAATTATTCATTTTATCATACATGTGCATATTGTTGATACAATGTTAAATATATTTAATCATTTTTTATTCTATACTTATTACCAGTGCCTCTTAACCTTTACACCTTGTATTTTACAAGTCATTTATAAATGTCACAAATAACCACCTATTTGGTTTTGCAAAAAAAAAAAAACAATAAAAGGGGTACAATTCTCTTGATAAAATTGCATCCAAATTAGCTATAATTTGATACTTCTTAATTTCTTCTGTGGTCTACATTCACTTCCCTTAAAGTTTTCATATTTTGTAATCTGTAAAATAGTATTACCTTATTTTTTTCAACGCTACTTTGTAATATAGAAGTTGTAAAAAAGGTTATAATCATTTAACAAACGAAAATTGATATCTCAATAAGTTTAGTTTATATGTATGTGTAAGTTTTGTTTTTCTTAATGAGTCAGTGCTTTCTAACCTATATGGTTTGTACTACCTTGTAGTGTGAAACAATTGTGAATTGGTTATAACTCATCATAAAAGTGGAAGGCATTAAAATAATGTTTTTTTACGATTCTTTTCTGATTGTAAATATATGGTTAGTGCTTATTAGCCTAAATATATATGTATTGTGAAATGGTGTTTGACAGGAGGAAAACATGTCGTTATTCCTTTCAAACAAAACTCAAACTTATAAACTAATATAGTGAATAAGCAAGATGTCGATTCCACAGGGAATTCTATCTATTCGAGTGTGATTTAGTTGCCAATTGAGTAACCAAAGGGGTGTTTAGAGTGCAAAAGCTCCACCTTTTATCAAAGCAGAAGAATGAAAGCATTAGTAAAGAAACTTGATTAAGATAATATAGAGAAGTAGTACTGCCTACAATTATCCACTTTATTTGGTTAAGTTGATCCTTGTAACTTCCTCTCATCCTTTTAGGCTTCCTATGAATGTCCTTGTCCCGACCTAATTTAGCTACTAATCCAATCAGTCCTAGAAACCCTTATCTCATGGGCAGTCCCTAAAGTGATAAGTTTGCTACTTGGGTTAAGGTTTGCAATCAGGAATCTATAAAACCCTAGCAATTGAATTGATTCTAACGAGTTGGTCAGACAAGATAGAACAAAACAATCAATAATTAAGTGCAAGGAAGTCAAAACATTCAATATAGGAAATAAGGAACGAGATTCGGAAACTCACAACCCAATCCAAACAAAGCTTCAAATTGTAGACGGTGTAACGACCGGATTTTGGGAATTTCTAAAAAGGGAAAGTTTCGGAAAAAACCTGTCCTCGAGCAATTTCTATTTTCGAAAAGTCCTTGAAAATTATCCCGACATGCTTTTAAGATTCAATTTGACGAATTCTAAATCTTATTTATTAGATTTCGATTTTGAGGCATTCGAGAGATGTTTGAAATGAATTTGGAATCCCGGTCGGTTTTTTAAAACGTCGGATTTCGAGGTGTCGGTTTCGGGATGTCGGATGTCGGGGTGGGATGTCAGGGTTTAAAGTTGGAAGAGCAGAATCTCCTCTCTCTCTCTCTCTCTCTCTCTCTCTCTCTCTCTCTCTCTCTCTCTCTCTCTCTCTCTCCCTCCTCCTCCTCTGATGTTCGAATCATTGTCTCGGCAAAATAAATCACAATTTGCTCAGAATTTGAACTCTTCCAAAATAAAGCATAGAATGTAATTTAACTCCAAAACATGTACCAAATGCATCATAGCTTTTGCTTTTCCTAAAGCAATGATAAAATAACATGAATCAATGCATCTCACAAGAAATTCCTTTATATCTTAACCCTATCAAAAAACAACATCATGACAAGTGCAAACACAGACAAGGCAAACAAACATCCTAGCATGTATTTGAGTGATCAAGTAGCTCGCATACCTATTCACCCAACCTCGTAAGGAGATAATGTGTTTCTCTCGCTCTCATGTGTTTAGGTTTGTAAGCACAACTCTCAAATCAATTCTGTATGCAAACATTAATCATAAGCATTGATACTTATATACAAATATCTCCACCGAATACATCAACGAAAACATGCATCATCAAGAGGGATTTCGCTCAATGAAAATCTTCAAAGAAGACTCAATTCGACGAGGTTGTAATGAGGATTGGTAAGTGATGTGTGCCTATTTTGTCATGTCTCGTTCTTACTTTTATTCTAATTTCTATTCATATTTTATACTTTTGGGTAAGGAAAGTATTCAATTCGTGTAGTTTATGTTTATTTGCGAATTACAGAGGTCTACACAAGTTTTGATTTAATTTCGCAGGAATCGGAAGCATTCCAAAGCAATTTGGAGAAGAAGGAACCAAGTTGTTGATTCACTCGATGTCTATTGGAACCACTTGACATCTACTGAAGTGAAGCGGAATTTGGCTAAGTGTTGGATGGAGTAAGCTACTGAGATTTCACTAGACGTCTACTGGAGTTCACTCGACGTCGAGTCCCACATTCCACACTTAGAGCCAAGAGAAGAAGAAAAGCACTCGACACCACAAGCTTGACTCGAAATCTAGTGAAGCTCACTCGAGACACATGAAGCCACTCGATGTCGAGTGACTTGACTCCATGTCGAGTGAAGCCTCAGAGTGCCGAGACGCGTTTTGACAAATCCTAATTGGAAAGAGATTGCTTAGTCATGAAGAGAAGATCTTTTATCTCCTTAATGAATATCTATCCTTATGGGTTAAATTCCATTTACCATTGGGAATTTATTTGTCTTAAATTATTTTAAGTAGGAAGTTTTATCTTAGGAAATTAGATAAATATTTCTTTTCTTGGCTAGCAATGACTAGTTTGCTATAAATAAAGCCCTTAGGAGCTAGGTTTTAATCATCTTTTTTTCACAAGCAATTGTGCACCATAGTAGTAGAGAGAGGCGGTTGTGGAGTGTTTGGTTGTACTCTTACTATTTTATTCAATTCAATGTAGTTTCTTTATGTCGATGATGAAGTTTGCTATGATGATGCGCGAGTAGTCATCCCACTTCTAGGGTCGGGGGTGAGCCCGATGATAGCCATGTAAGTGTGCTTTATTTATGATTCTCATATGATTTTTATCTTCTATCTTATGTGCTTAAATCTGCTGCGAGAGTAGTGGACGATTCCATGTTTATGATATTGAAGCGAAGGTGAATTTATTACGAATTTGGATAGTAATTAGGTTTTTCTTACGAGAGTTGGTTGTTAACGGAGGAAATCGAGTCTAAAATATATAAATATAAATCAAACCAGTCTCCAGCCTTCGCAAATAAAATACAAGACTTCCTCTCGTTATAGTGGAAGAGGTAAGGATCGAATCCATGAGGAAGCGTGTCAGCGCTTGCCAGTGTTCTAAAAGGCGTTAGGCGGTGGGTGGCCGCCTAGCGCCTAGGCGGTTAGGCGGGCGCCTAGGCGGACATAGAAAAAATATGATTATTTCATTATATTTTAATCTTTCATTCATGTCAATAATTCATATAATATAATAATAATCCATAATATTGTTTATAAACTCAAATTTAACACTAGGGTAAATAAACATAAAAACACGCATCCGATTGAGTTGATTGACAACTTTAAACCACCTAAAATACTTAAATACATCATCTAAAATTCTAAAACCATAAGTTCAAGGTTTAAAGTCAAAAGAAAATACTTAAGTAGTTAAATACATACATCATCTAATCTTCTAGGTTCACATACACAACATCATCACATTCCTTATCCGACTCTAAATTAAACTCCTCCGCATCATCTTCCTCACCCTCCGACTCCGTTCCATCGGATACAAAGTCATCTTCTTCGGGTTCTCCCATTTCTTCCAAACGACGAGCACTCCTTCTTAGTTGCAATTCTTCGGGCTCCACGAGTGTGACCTCATTCTCATCCTCTTCATTGTCAACTACTCCATCCATCATCCATGATTGTGCACGAGAAGACTCTTTCGCTAAAAGCACATCAACTTTATCATTTCTCTTCTTTTTCTTTACCAACAACCTTGCATTGAATTGAACATATACTAACGTGTTCATCCGATAGGTATCTAGTCTATTTCTTTTCTTCGTATGAATCTATGTAGAAAAATAAATATTATGAATACTAAATTATCATTCACAAATCATAACATATTACACAAACAAAATGCTAAATTAGATATTTAGATAAGAGAATTCTATTACCCCTTCAAAGACACTCCAAACCATAACATGTTTAAGTTTCTGTACTAGTTATTTAGTTTATTTAATTTATGTTGAGTTTATTTAATTTTTGTCTAATTTAATTTATTTATTTCTGCATTTTCGGATTTTAAAAAAAAAAATCAAAAATCCAAAAATAAAGCATGTATTGCATACATATGTGTTATTCAAATACCCATCTGGCTTAGTTTGTCCTCTAATTTAAATATCAAGCATGTTCATAAAAATCCCATGGAATTCTGGATGTTTTGATTTTGTCTTTATTTGATTTTTGTGGAACATGATCTAGCAAATATAATTGAGCATGTATGATTAAGCTAAAGTATGATTAAAGTCCTCAAAACATGACCCTGTGAGAATGTTTGGCCTTATTTGAATTCTTTTGCTAAATTGTGTGAATTACTCTCCTAGTGTTGCTACCTCTTGGCATTGACTGCATTATCTATTTTTAAAAGACCTATGCACATGTTTGTTGCTTGCGGAGTTTATGTTATAGTTTGAGTCTTTTGTTTGAATTTGTACATATTTAGTGAATAAGGTGGCAATGATTGATGCACTTAGTAACCGGATCTATGCATGACACTCATGGGTATGATTCGCGCAAAAAGGTGTTGAAAACCATCCACTAGGAAAGAAAGCTTGATCATTGGGTAACTAGGTTCATTCATGACACCCATGTTTGCAACTTGCGTTAAAAGATGTTCAAGTGGACTTCATATTAGTAGGTTGAGGTGTTGATAGACCAGGGCCATTCATTACACTCATGTTTGTGCCTCGCGTAAGGAAAGCACCAAAACAAGAAAAAAAAAAGAAAAAAAAAAGAAAAGAAAAAAAAAAGGTGTTACGTTTTACTTTATTGTCTTTATTGTGTCCCGCAAGTAATGACATTTCGGTAGATATTTGGTGATATGGTGGTTAATGTCTACGAGTTTAGTGCATGATTGGTTTGAGTTAAGAGTTGTACCTTAAAGCCTAAACACATGAGTGAAACACATATTTCTGCTGAGGTTGGATAATGTCTACTTCTAAGCTTTGATCACCATAATACATGCTATGACATTTGTTTGCTTGGTTTATGTTTTCACCTGCTATGATGTTGCTTTTTGATGAGGTTGAAACTTGAAGGGATTTCCTGTGGGATGCATTGATTCATGTACATTCCATCATTGCTAGAGGACAAGCAAAGGTTAAGTGTGGGGGAATTTGATAATGCATATCTTATATAGGCATTATAGGCATTTTTAGTTTATTCAGGTTGCATTTCTTTCATACTTTGTTGCTAAATTGCATCTTGTGATTATTTTAGAAGAGTTCGGATTCTGCGCAAATTTGTGTTTATCTTGCAGATTGAATCGAAACACATTTGGGAGATGCAATATCTCAAATTGAATACAAGAAACATTGGAAAGAAGCAAGGAAGGAAGAGAAGCAAGACAAGTGGAGATACCCGCGAAGAAAGACAAGAGGACACGACAACAGTATGCCGCGGCCGCAACAGGGACCGCTGCAGCGGGTAGCCAGAAGTTGCTGATGCCGCGGCCACAGCATATGCTGCGGCCGCAGCATTGGTCGTCAGCGCTGAGACGCTTCGTTTTGATTACTAAAAACCCTAGATACTTTTAGTTTGTTTCAGGGCCGACTTGGGTTGTTATAAGGCCGACTTTTAGTTATTTTTCCAGCACTTCTATTCTATTCTTTCATTCATCAGACACTTTAGAGATTTGAGCTATGTCTTCCATGAGGAACTAAACTCATCTATTCTGCCTGCAATTTGAAGCTTTATTTGGATTGATTGTGACTTTCTAATTCTCGTTCCTTGTTTCCTATATTTGAATGCTTCAACTTCTTTGTGCTTGACTGTCTATTGTTTTATTCTATCTAGCCCGCGCAACTAGTTAGAATCAATTCAATTGCTAAGGTTTTGTAGATTCCTGGCTGTAAACCTTAACCTAAGTGGCAAACTTGTTCCTTTAGGGCTGGTTGAACTAATTGAATGAGTAGGAAGTTTGAACGTGTTGTTAAATCCCTCTTTAGGGACTGCAAATACCTTGGCTAATCTCTGAACTTAAAGCTATCAATTGGGTTAAATCCTTCTTTAGGGTCTGTTCGATTGATAAGGGTTGCTAGGACTGGTTGGACTAGTAACTATATTAGGTCGGGACAAGAGCATTCATAGGAAACTTAATAGGACGAGAAGAAGTTACAAGGATCGCTTCAATCCAATAGTGGAAAATTGTAGGTAGAATTGCTTCTCCTAATTGTATAAAACAAATTCGTTTGCTTTGCTTTCTTTACTCCGCTTTGATAAAAGGCGGAACTTTCACACACAAAAACCCCCCAAATTGGTTACTTTGATTGACACTTGAATCAAACTGGAATTATAACTTTCCCTGTGGATCGACCTCTTGCTTATTGCTATACTTGCTATAGGTTTGAGTTTTCTTTGGCGGATCAACGACAGGTTTTCCCTCCGTCAGATGAACTTGTCGTCAAAGATAGAATCCTCTTTGCAATCTTTTGAAGATTAGGTGTGTCATGACTGTAGTTAGACCCCCATCCAACTATGGTTTCAATAAGAAAGAATAACATCACTTCACAAATTCACAATTAACTATAGAACTTACAAATGATAAAGTGTTAAGGATGCGATAATCATACCCGGATCATATCTCTCGTTGTTTGTTTGACATCCTCTTTGGGCCATGGTGCTTCCAAATTTTCCTTCTTGTATCTTGTACTTCACTAGCTCAACATTCACCACTTCATCTTGCACATCCAAATTCGGAAACATACACTCCATACAATTAAGGACTCCATCTCCAATTTTTGAACTCTCATCACTAGACCGTGAAGACCCACAACCGCTACTCCAATAGTAGTAGTGGGGATTCAACATATAAGCCGTCAAGTGAAGCGCACTATTAATGCGCCCTTTACCTTTTGCATCTACTATCGCAAGTAAGGGATTATATTTCTCCTCTCTATGATTCAAAGCTTCTTTGATTTCTTCTTTTGCCTTTTGTAGCTCACCATACACAAAGCCCATAGCCGGCTTCTTGTCTCCATTAACAAGCCTAAGCACCTTCACCAATGGAGTAAACACCTTCACACATGTATTGATACTACCCAAAAAATGTGCTTGTGACATGATTGTCGCGGCGGCTTTTCCCTTCTTACTCTTCGACCACTTCGATTCATCCCACTCCTTAGAGCAAAACATTTGCCTTAACTCCACTTTCTTCTCAAGAATACTTTGCAATGTTAAGAAAGCGGTGGCAAATCTAGTAACCCCAGGACGAACTATTTCTCTTCGTGTGCACTTCCTCATCAATGCCAAAGTTGTATGATGAGAGTAAATAAAGATGGTAAAGTTTTTCGCCTTTGTAATTGGATTCATTAACATATGAAGCTTACCGATTCCTTCAAGCATAAGGTTCAAAGAGTGAGTGGCACATGAAGTCCAAAAGATGTGAGGTCTCTTCTCAAGTAACAAGCTTGTGGCCGCCATATTGTTTGAAGCATTGTCAGTTACCACTTGCACAACCTTTTTTTCATCAATATTATCAATGCAATCATCCACATACTCAAATATGTATTGTCCGGTATGTGCATCGGAAGAGGCCTCCTTAGAACCAAGAAAAACCGTGGAACCATGAACATTCACACACAAATTCATAATGCTTCTTCTATTTCTATCACTCCAAGCATCGGTCATGATAGAATACCCACTTCTCTCCCATTCTTCCTCTTCAACCTTAATTGACGCTTTTGTTTTTTCCAACCACCTCTACAAATCTCTTGAAGCTATCATTATCAACCGCATGAAAAGGAATTACGGACTCATATACCCATCTAGCCAAGTATTGGTGCACTTGAAGTGTTCTCTCTTTGGAAATATCATCATTGAGGTTTTGTTGCCTTCTACTTTTGTTGTCGGGATTAATATTTGAGACGTATTTATCCATTGAGCCAATCGTGCGAGGAGTTTTTTTGGAACCTCCAACTTTTATGACTTCCTCTTCCATTTCTTCACCTTTTCGAACATCAACTTCGCTTCTAACACTTTCATCATCTCTTCTTTGCAACATCTTTTTCTTCTTAACATTCTCAAATGCTTCTTTGCATCCTTTCTTGTCTTCATCGGATGCTTGTAAACACTTAGCAACACTCCTTGGAATGCCGGCAATGTGAAGCTTGGCTCGGTAAATTCCTCCACTAAAACATTTCCCACACAAGAGACATTTCCATTTGTCTTGATTCATTGGATTACATAGCACAACATAGTCCCATCCAACATGTACTCTAAAATTACATGTAATTTTAGAGTTTAGACTTCATATATATAGAGAGAAAGGAGAGTACCTGGCGATGACGATGTGAGGACTAAGGAGTTTAGAGAAATTCAAGAGCGGTGCCGGCGAGGACTGAGGAAGAGAGAACATGCCGTGAGGAAGGAGGAGAAAACAATTAGGAGATAACATATTAACAGGAGTATACGATTCATACATGTGGGTTGTGGTCTGTGGAAGGCTCGACACTCGAACAACAAGTCGGAGGAGGAACAAAATAAGAGTAGAGAGACGAAGAGGAGTTATCGCCGACTCGCCGGTCACCGAGCCAGTGAACTATGGCCGACGACGGCGTCAAAGTAGAGCACTGAACAGGAACCCTAGCCCACTTAGTTGCCTTGACCCGCCTTGGCGCCGCCTAACTCGCCTAGCTCCTACCTCCCCCTAGATACCCGCCTAGAGCAAAAAATTCCGAGGACCGGTGAAGCCTAGCGCCTAGGCGCCGCCTATGCGCGATTTTTAGAACACTGGTGCTTGCCAATTTAATTGCAAAATCTGCCCTGATGTCGAATTCAGAAGTTGAGTCGACGTCGACCAGATGACTCGACGTCGACTCCAACAGTCGATCTCACCTGTAGAACCTGCACAACAGAAGACAAAAGGAAACTCGACGTCGAGTGGTACTCGATGTCGACTTAGGGTCTCGATGTCGAGTCAGTGACTCGATGTCGAGTTGTTTGTGCAGTAAAAACGTAACTTGCATAAAATAAAAGTCGGAAGAGAAAGTCCGAAGAATAAAGATGGATGAGGAAAATCGATGAACAAAAAGATCGCAAATTTGTTGTATAAATCAATAGACTAAAAGATTCCAAAGTCAGTGATTCATGCCACAACGATAACCATGTAAGTATATGCCAAAGTTATAAAAGATTATGCCTTTTCATCAAATAACATTCGTTATTAACAAATAGGTGGATAGAAGCTCTCACATAAACCCTAATTGTTACTACATTTTTTTATAATTAATCCAAATTCATATTAAGATCACTTTCGCTTCAATAATACAAATTAGGATTTACCTACTACTGCCGTAGAAGAATCACAAATAACGATAGAAGATGAAATCGCATATAAAAAGCATATCTTTGATGCATAAACTTACAACTGATCGAACAAAGTCAAATCGCTCTCGCTCTTACAACTCCAATCGACTCCAATCTGTCTCTCTCTACTCTCTACTCTCTACTATCTATATTGTTTGTGTGTTGGATTCCTTAAAACCAGCCCCCTAGTCAACCCTAGCCATTGACTCGACGCTGAGTAGAAGCAATGAGGAACTCGGATTCGGGCTCGGATTGGGACTCGGACAACTTCTGTGGTCCACTCGACATCAAGTCATTGAATCGACGTTGAGTCACGTCTTGTGTCTCGATATGTCTTCACTCGATCTCGTGTTTTCAGGTTCTCTCAACATCGAGTCTAGGACTCGACGTCGACTCCTCTTGTGCATCTCGAGCTAGCTTGCACTCAGTCTCGGCTCTGCAGGTGTTTATGTCGAGTTGGCTTCCACTCGACGTTGAGTGTGTGACTCGACGTCGACTCCTCAGGTCGAGTGGTCTTCACTCACTTGCTTCCTGGTCGACATGTTGCTCTAGCTTTCACTCAACGTCGAGTCACTGGGTAGACGTAGAGTGATTTTTCAGTAGACGTTGAGTAGTTTCCAGCTTGAATTCCACTTCTCTGAATTGCTTCGAAAATGTCATGAATCCTGCAATATTAAACAAGAACTAGTGTAGATCACCACAATTGAAAAATAAGCATAAACTACACATATTTTGTACTATTTTAACCCAGAAATATAAAATGTGGACATAAATCGATATAAAAGTTAATGTTTTTAAAATGTGGACAGAAATCGATATAAAAGTGAGATGGCAAATTGAGCGCACATCATTGGTTAACCTTAATTATGAAAAGAATAGCGACACTTATGATTTATGCGAGAGCCTCTATATTCATATGTGTTAATAACGAAAGTTATTTGATGAAAAACATACATCTTTCATGAGTTAAGTATATTACTTGCATGGTTATCGTTGTGGTAATTCTCCGGCTTTGGAAGTCTTTTAATACATTGTTTACAAAACCTTTTGATAATTCTGTTCATCTTTCGAATCCATCCTTATATTCTTCGGACGTTCTTTTCCTACAACTTTACGTTCTGTTTTCTACATTTTGACTCGACATCGAGTGACTTCAATCGATATCGAGTGAACTGACTCGATATCGAGTGCCTCTACTCGACGTCGAGTTTTTTTTTGTGTGTTCTGCAGGTTTGTACCGGAGATCGACTACCACTCAGCCGACTCAGACCGGATCTCAGTCGACATCGAGTGACTTCTGGTCGACATCAGAGGGTTGTTTTCGAGACTGATTAGACGAGCGCTGACAAGCTTCCTCGATGATCGATCCTGACTCCTACCACTAAAGCGGGAGGAAGTCTTGTAATTTATTTGCGCGGATAGGAGTTGGTTTGCTTATATATTCATATTTGTTTAATCAATTCTTCCTCTTACCGGTAATAAATACAAGGCATGAAATTATTTATCCATGTGGTGCTCAATAAAATCTGGGAATCAAGACTCCTAAATCGTCAACACAACTCACCCAAACCATATCTCTCAAATATAAACAAGTTCTCTTTTGATTGGTATTAATTCAGCTTATTGTTCTCAGTCACCCCAAGCATCCACTGAGCCTACTCTTTTGATCACTCAAGCCAAAACGCTCCAAACGGCACAAACTTAAACCCTAGAAATTGAAACCGAAGTGGGTTAATTTTCGAAATTGAACATCTGACGGGAAATAGATGGAAGAGAGAACTCGAAATTTGGAGTTCAAACCATTAAAATCTTAAAATCAAATAGCAAATTGGGGTTTGAAAATTGCTAAAAAAAAACCTAGAGCATACCTCGGGGCGAAATACTCAAGGCGCGTTTCGGGTTGCTAAAGCCCGACACACCTCCTGCTCCTCCCGTTGCTAACACCCTCTCTTCCAATCACCCAACTAAGAACTCACCTAGGTGTCGTCAACCGGAACGTTGCCTGACTAGTGCTCACTGTTCTCTCTCTCTCTCTCTCTCTCTCTCTCTCCCCCGTGTGAACCGTGTTGAAGAGCTTTTCCCTGGAAGTCCTGAATTGTACAATTAAAGCTCAGTTCAAAATTAAAAAAAATAAAAGATGAAAGAAATTTGGCTTGGGCAGTGCTAACCTTGGGATCGAATTAATGGGGCTCCAATTATCTAAGAATATATGAGTATATATACTTATATGCCTTCGGCAATCGGCATGGTTTAAAGGAATTAAAGCATATATGTTTAATGGCAAAACCAACCCACTCAAATATAAGAATTATAATTGGCACAAATTAAGAATTTGAGCTTGATCAAAACGGTGAAAGCTCATAAAAATTCTTTGCTAATTAATTCGAGTGGGTCAATCTCAAATAGCTCCTAAATAAATAACGGAGTCAAAACCTCAAATCGACCAGTTTCGTCAAATATAAACCTGGTTTTCCCACTGGACAGAACTACGCTTGATTTGATTCCGAGTTATCGGATACGTAGGCCACCGGACATAAGGCTAAAGCTCGTCTGGTTCAATCGTCAAACCAAAAAATCAAATTTGTTCTCTTAAAAACTACATAAGATTTGATTCCGTTCAAACGGGTACGTAGGAAGCTTGGCATAAAGCTACAAACTCGTCGAGTTCAATCACACACTCAAGCGATCTAAATATCAAAGCCAATTCAAATGGTTCTCAAAAGAACTACATAAGATTTGATTCCGCTTTGTCGGATACGTAGGAAACTCGATAAAAAAGCTATCGCTATTCGGGTTCAATCACACGATCCTCAAACGATCAAAATTTTAAAACCCAATCCAACGGGTTCACAAAAAGAACTACATAAAGACTTGATACTCTTTTACGAGTTACGTAGGAAATTCGATATTAAAATTCAAGATATATATCAGATTCAGTCGTCCCTCTCAAATTAAACCAAATTTGTCCTTAAAAAGAACTACGAGTGATTTGATCCCATTCACACGGGTACGTAGGTAGCTCGACATAAAGCTTAAGCTTGTCGGGTCCAATCGCCGAACCAAAAATTCAAATTGGTTTACCACTATGAACTACGTGAGGCTTGATTCTCTTACAAGAGATACATAGGCAACCCGCTAAAATCCGTTTGCAGCCCAAATCACAAAAACCACTCAAATCTTGGTATCGATATGACTTCGAATCAAGAGGATAACCAAAAGGGGTCGAATTCAAATATTAAAAATTAAATAAAATGTGTTGTACGATTATTCGCGCATTTTTTTAACATACGGCTTTTAGATTTTATAAGAGACTTAATTGCAACCGTTTGAAGGCAATCTAACAATTAACTAACATTCATATTCTCGGCCATCCTTTTCTCTTTCAATTCATTAGTTTTTAGGGTTTGATTTTCCATTCAAGAGAAGGAGTTTAGGTAAGCCATGCTTGACTATGTCTTCATCGTTTTCATCCACACTATTGACATGGTTGGTTGTTTGTCAGTTCCTAATTAATGAAGTATTATTTCTCTTTTTAATATATTTCGATTTCCCTTGTGTTTATTGTTGATATTATTATGATTGATCACCATGATAGTATATTGCTAGGTATTTGTTCTCTCGTCACCGAATGAATATTAAGTAGCATACTAGCATGCTTAGGATTGTGAGAACCTTGTTTGATAATGGCTAAGTAGGGATTTCTACATATATCTTAAACATCGGTTACCTTGTTTACTTGGTGTTATTCGATATGCCTAGATTCTTAGGAACTTTTGCTATCTTTATGTTAAATCTATGTCGTGTTTTGGTTACATAAAGGTGTAAGGGGTTAAATTCACCCGTTGTGATTTAATCTATATAAACTAAGATGGGAGGAATTCATAGAGAACAACTTTAATTGAATTCTTAGAGAACAACATCTCTTTTATCTATCACTTGTTTTTGTTTAGATTAGTTTCTTTTATTCTCTATTTCATCTATTTGCTTTCAATTGATAAATACACATTATATCAAAATGGTCGGTTCTCTTCGAGATCGGCCCCTTACTTGCATTCTATACTAGTTTGTTGGTTTGGAAATTATTTTGATAAGGGAAATCATCGACTTTCCCTCCATCATACACTTTTATTCATTACATAAAATTCTATTTTTCTTTTCTTTTTTTCCTTTTTTTTCTTTTTTTTTTCGGATTTTTTAAGCAACAAAAATAGTAAAATAAATAACAACTAGTGCATTTATAAGGCGTCACAAAAATCCTTTTACATATTGTGTTTAGCAAGATAAAAATATAAACCAACCCATAACTCAATAAACTCAAAAATCTTTTTTTCACTCGAATCTAAACACAAGCTCATTCCTTCCACAAATCATCATTCTAATCAACTCAAAGTCTTAATTCCTGAATGGGGGTTAGGCTCAATTCGGCTAGGGAATAAGTTTGTGGAGCTTATAAAATAAAGGTCTAGGATAATATTCTGGCTTCAAGCAAAGATAATGCAGGGTAGGTAAAGAGAGGATACACATATCTAAAAAATGTGCCTCTATCATTTGAAACTCATAAGCAATGATCATGTATTTCAATCGGTCTCAATAATAATAACCATGTCAATACTCAGAGGATAAATGCATCAAAAGAGTAAATCACACAACAAAAACAGAGGGAATGTGAATGTAATCCCTATAAGGCTAAAACATCTCACGAGGACAAGTTTTTGTTAGATTTTAATCATGCCTAGGAACTTAGATCATACATGGTCAAATATATTTGCCAAATCATGTTTCACATAAAAATCAAATAATATAGATATGGCTAATTCATCCAGAATTCTATGGGATTTATATGATTATGCTGAAAAGAAAATAGAGGACAAAGTAGCAAGATGAGTATTTAAATAACACATATGTATGCAATGTGTGATATTTTTGGATTTTTGACATTTAACTTTTTTTTCTTTTTTCATTCGTGAAATTAAACAATAGAAACATGAACATGATATGATAAAGCTAAAAAATTCAAAAATAAAGCAAAATAACATGAAACTTAAATATGAAATTGAATTTAAATATGACCTACTTAATGCAATATATACACTAAATTCACTAAATTTCCTCCCCTACAATTAAATCTTCCATTGTCTTCAATGAAACACCAAAGACAACAAAATTAGACAAAGGAAAGCAAGGTCAGGGAAAAGTAAAGACTAACCACTCACTGAGGCGGAGGCTCGTAGGGTGGATATTGCGGCCACCCCATGCTAAAATAGTAATCATGTCGCCTCTTCATCTCCTCCAAAGTAAAGGCCATCTCACGCATATTGCGACCCACCTCGCTGAGCTCATACTGTAGGGAGTCTTGGCGGACAGATAAGTGTTGCATATGAGCTTTCTTGGGAAGAGTTTCAGGCGTGATTGATATAGGAGAACCTTATCTCCTATCTTGAACTCTTTCCGTCGGGTATGTTTATCATGTCAAACTCTTGTCTTGTCTTTGTAAATTAATGCATTGTCATAGGCAGTGTTCTAAAAAGCGCTAGGCGGTAAGGGGCCACCTAGTGCCTAGGCGTCGCCTAGGCGGTCAAGGCGAACGCCTAGGCATGCTTAGGCGGCCAATTAGCTCTAGGCGGAGGGGGGTCGCCTAGCGCCTAGGCGGTGCCTTGGCGGCGCATAGGCGTGATTTTTAGAACAGTGGTCATAGGCATCCAAGCGCAATTCCTCAAGCTCTTACAATTGGAGCTTCCTGAACTCTCCAACTTTATTTATCTTCATACTGCAATTCTTCGCAACCCAGTATGCCTTATGCTAAAGTTCCACAGGGAGGTGACAAGCTTTTCCATAGATCAATCGATAAGGAGACATCCCAATGAGAGTCTTATACGTTGTCCGATAGGCCCACAGAGCATCATTCAATCTCGGACTCCAATCCTTCTTGTTGGGTGTCACTGTCTTCTCTAGAATAGTCTTAATTTCTAGATTAGACACCTCTTCTTGAGCATTATTCTGGGGATGATATGTTGTGGACACTCTCTGCGTGACATGATATTTCTTTAGACGAGTTTATAACATGATATTTCTTTAGAAGAGTTTAGGATGATGTGTCGATCTTAGAGGCATTTAAGAGTCTTGACCAATTTTTTTTCTATGCCATTTTTATTTGATTTTCTTTAATTATCCTTTTTTCTTTTAATTCTTTTTTTTTTCTTTAATCTTACTAACTATTGGGCTGAATTCAATCTAATATAACTATTGGGCTTAATTCAAAACATTGAATATAACTATTGATTATGACACATCAAATTTAAACAATGTTATAATGATATTGAATTATTATTACTGAGTAATTTCAAATATTTATATTTATATATTATACTTTAAATAAGATTTAAAAAAAAAAACTTTCTGATATCATTATAAGATACATTTATTGTAAAGTTTTTAATGATTTTTATCTTAACATTTATTAATATTTTATAATATGTTTATATATAATATTTTAGGTGCGAGAATCGTACTAGTTGGAAATTAAAGCTATTGTCTCTAGACTTGTAAGCTCAGAAGCATAATGCAAACTGAAACCAAAAAGATTTTCAATGATACTGGTAAAATGGCATAGAAATGAAATGAATCACTAAATTATTTCATATTACTTTTGTGCTTTACATTAATTTTCTTATTTTTTTCATACTTCTTATACTATGCAACGCATACAAGTTCATATTTTTTTCAATACAAAATTTGTACTTATATTATGTAACATTGAAAAGTTAGCTCTAATAAGTGAGAGTTCAATATTGAAATAATTTTAATGACACATTGACTGAACTCTGTTCTTCTTAACGGGTTCATCCTTCTTAAGGTCTATAGCGTAATGTGAAAAGGTGGTGAATTAGCTATAACTCATCATACAATTAAGATACTGAAATAGTTAGTTGTGGAATGTTCTTCTATTTCTTGTTTTAACATTTCTTGTTCTTGTATTTCTGACATTTCGATCTGTTACGATGCAGATCCCATCAAACTTCCCACATTTGTAGCACCAGCATCAACCGAAAAAAATAGAAAAGCACACCAACCTAAAATTGAAAGCAGGATATATCTTGCCAAAATGGAAAATCAAGCTAGAAGTTGTAGAAACTAGAGCAATCGGAAAAAAGCAATAACAAGACTTGACACTTACCTCATTTCTCTAGGTCGCATTGATCTCCTTTTCTCTGTGTCCATGGAGGAATGGCGTGCTGTGCTGCTAGTGTCCTTTGGGTTTAACCATAAAACCCCACTACAGGAAATGGAAAAATTGTTTATTAGGGACTGTTGAGGTAAGAATCAGTAAACTAGGATTTGAAGAGGGCAACAATGATATTTGTAAAATGGTGCCAAATATGATAAGGATGACAAGATCTGCAACAGCAGTTGAAAAAGACGCCAGTCTTTGCAAAACCCAAGCCAAAAAACACATGTAAGACTCCATGATAAAGAGCTCATTTTGGGACTTGGGTGGGATCTTGACCAAAGTTACAATTCGAATGTAGCATCTTCCGACAAACTACTGATGATAGACAAAACACACTAGGTTGTCTACAGATGCATCTGCCCACAACAACACCAACCAAAGCCCAAGTTCGAGGAAGAGGATTGATTAATTGAGAATGAAAACTTCCATGTCCAATCTCACCAGCACCAACCACAGGCCATAGCAAGCTCAATTTTACAACGCTTGTTTGTATCATTATAAAAGTACTCTTATACATAAGGATATTTTCCATATTCTCAGCTAGCCTGAGCCATGCCCTTTTAGGCCTCCGGTGAGGTTTCACCTTGGCAGAAGCAGCTTTCGAAGTCGAACACACTACTGAAAATTCGAGCATATCTCCTACAAAGTTAGATTAATCCCTTACCAATTTCATAAACCAACAGCAGGGCCGTCCCGATGTTTTCGGAGGCCCGGTGCAATAATTAAAATTAGGCCCTTTTATTTGTATTTTGTTCATGATTGTTACTATTATAGTTATATTATTTTTTATCGTGAATTACATCTATTTATTGTATATGACATAAATGATATGAAAAAAATATATTTATAATTTATTTATATGAAAACAATGTTATATATTTCTTAATTTTTAGTGTCACGGGACGACTTTTTTGGGAAAAAATAATTAAAGAAATAACGTACTCTTAATATATTAAAATTTAAGTTATTTTATTACTATTTTTTAAAATTAAAAATTATGTATGTATTAATTATATTACTTTTTTAATTGTATAAGTTATTATACCTAGTAATCCCACAGCGATTAAATTTATGTAATTAAACAAAAAAAAAAATTAAGAGCAACGAGTAGGCCTTTTTAGGAGGATGGAAGAAGGGAAGAGAGAGGAGAGTGGGGCCAAAAAATAACAATACCGGAGTAAATACAATTATAGTACAAGAATAGAAGAATGGAAGAGAGGGGAGAGTGGGGCCAAAAAAAAAAACTATACCGCCTGTAGTACAATGTAGCCATGTAGGGCTGGGCAAAAGTTGGATCGGACCGGAATCGGACCGGGGTCAGACCGGAAATTACGGTCTTTGGATCGGACCGAGAGTATTACAGTATGGTCCACGGTCCAAGAAAATTAAGATTTCGGGTTTCGGTCCAAATCCGGGACCAGACCGGAATTGGACCGGATTCTACTGATTTAAAAAAAAAAAAGAGGCGTGACTTGTGACCTACTCCCTCCCGAAGCCGCCTCTTCTATTCAATGTTCAGACTTCAGACCCTTCGTTGCCACTTCGCCTATCGTCTCTCTCACTCAATCTCTTCTCTCTCAGACAAGTCTCTAACCCTACCTCACGCAGCCTCTCTCCTCCGACTCTCCAAGTACTCTCACACAGGGGACGCAGCCTCTCTCCTCCGATTCTCCGAGTGGCGACTGGCGAGTACTCTCTCAGTCTCTCTTCTCTTCCGTCTTCAATCTCCGTTCACACTCGCCTCTCGGTGCTCGCAGTAGTCCTCGTTACAATCTTCAGTCTCCTAGTCATCGTCGCCCTTCGTCGCCGCCCACTGCCAGTTCGTCACCGCCCTCGCCTTTCTCCACCACCCTCACCCTTCGCCGCCCATCACCAGTAGGGATCCCTCCCCCCTCTCTTCTCAGATTTTTATGCATATTTTCAGATTTCAGATCTAGGGTTAGATAAATTTTTTCAAAAATTTTCAGATCTAGGTTTCGATTTTAGGGAATTTCGATTTATACTTAAAAAAATTAGTAAACGATGTGAATGAGCGAGCCTAGATTCAATTTTCAGATCTAGGTTTCAATTTGTACTTTATGGATTTTGCCTTTAAGTTTAAACTTCAATCTAACTGTAAGTTGAACTTGGTTGGATTTGTCGTTGTTCTAACTTTAAATTTGAAGGAATGAATGGATGAAATCATATTGTTTTCACTTGAATTTGGGTTATTGCGTAATTTTTTTTTCCATTCAAGTGCAAACAGGGGCCATAGGAAATTACAGTCTTTCCGGTCCGTGGACCGGAAAACCCGGGACCATATTTCTCAGTCCCGGTCCGATCCGCGGTCCAAGTCTCCCGAGTTTTCGGTCCACCGGATCGGAAGCCCAACCCTAGTACAATGAATAAAAGAGAGGGGGTGGGGCCCCAAAAAATAGTCAGGCATGTAATATCCAGGATTCGAACATGGGTTAATCGCACCCACCCGTGAAACTGAAACCACCACACCACATTGTTTTAACTGAATTTAAGATAAACGTTATATATATATAAACCTATGATCTATTGGGCCCCTAACAAATTCGGAACCTGTGCAATCAGACCTCTTGAACCGCCCTAAAACCAGCCCTGACCAACAGATATGGGCAAAAACAATGTTATTGTTCCTTACAAACACCACAAAGTGATTTCTCTCGTTTCCTCTCTCCATCAGCAAACAGGTTTCTAATAAGCTGGTTTGCTGTCACCGATCTTGAGTTCATTCCTAGTTTATGAATGACTAAGTACCCATCCAATTCACAAAATCACACCTTAGTACCCATCCAATTCACAAAATCACACCTTACATAAGTAAATAAAGAGCGGCCATTCACACCAAATACGAACCAGAAAGGGATTTCATTTTTACTAGTTCTCGCTTCTCGTTCTAGTAATAAACAAACTTATCTGAACAAGCAAAATCAAATTAAACACTCCTCAATCCTCATCTCAATAGCACCTAAAATCAACGGAAACTGAAATGAAAATCAGCATAATTTCCAATACAAAAACCCCAAACCTATCTCTATTGGCTTCTTTGAAATTCGGTAGCCACCGATCCCACATATTTGGATTTTTATCGTCGTACAAAACTATGAATAAGATTTCGATATTCTTTCAAAACCATGAATAAATTACACAAAATTGCCCACATATTTATCCATAATTTTTATAGGTAGGTTTTTTGCAAGTTTTATAATTTATAGGCGGGGTGAAGTGGCGGAGCCACGGAAGGGTTGCTGAAAACTCAAAAAGGCGATAAACTATTTTGCTTACATAATATTTAGACCTAAAGTAAAAATATAAAAAAGATACATTCGTACAAAGGATCGTATTCCACATTCGGTTTTCGTAATGACGGTTCACTAATAATAATCCATCGTTTTTCCAAACGAGCTCTTTTTTCTCCCCTGACATCATCTCTAACAACATCATCTTCAACCACATCATCTCTAACAATTTCACCGCCAATCACATCACCTCTAACAATATCATCTTCAACCACATCGATTCTATTTTGGAGATTGAGCAACAGAAGGACTAGAAGACCAAAACTTGAAATTGGAAACGATGGATTCTTAGTTCGAATAACAAATTTCTCCAATTTTTCTCCTATAATAAATAATTTGTTAGTAAAACTCATCAATTGATTAATAGAATTCACCAAACACATTGAAAATCCAGGTAGAAAACTTATCTCAAAACACAAATTGCTGTGGCGTGGTATATATCCGAACCCACTGACTTAGAAGCGATTTCGCCCCGACCACGGTGCAAGTCGGCTTCATGGCATCGCCCCCCAAGGTTACACAGCGCTCTTCAAAAGCGTGCACTCGCAATCGAAGAGATTGAATCAACCAGGAACTCAGAACTTTTCTCAAGAGAAGAGGAGAAAGAAGAAGACGTGCGTATTTTCTTCTAAAACCTAAATCCTCTTGTTATGATGATGGGAACGTGTGTTGAAAATACACCCCACTCTCCCACCAAAACCTAGGTAGTTGAGGAAAAACATCAAAACCAGTTAAAATCCATTTTCCCCTTTTTTATTTTAAATATGGATAATATTGCGGAAAATAACGCCTCTTATAAAACCTTTATTTAAGCATTATTCCCAACAATCCCCCACAAATGCGAGGAAATAGGTTTTCTAAAACAACTTTGAAAACAACCTTCTGAGCTGGTTTTATGGAGAAGATACTTAAATGTTGGTGAACAAGTCTTGAACAAACACATAGTGAAGCTGAGTGCCTCCCTTGTCATAGAAGTGAACGAATCTTGAACTTTCAGACTCGCGAGTTGACCTCAACAGCACATACCTTCACCACGATCCAGGTGATTCCGCGATAAGATCCTCAAATATGTATGTGGTCATCTCATACCTTGGGTGTTGAAGAGTGTTCTAGAAAGACCACCCTAGTCTTCCATAGAAGGTGACCAACCCCTTCACACTCTCGTAGGTAGCTCCATCAAGTCTATCTCACATAGACCACCCTTATTGGGGCTATGGAACCATTAAGAGCATTATGCTCATCCTTTTCCATATTCGGTGAATCCATCAAGTCCTTCTCAACAGGACCACCCAACTCTGGGCTATGGACTCATTAAGAGTACATGACTCAACCTTTCTCAATACACCTGACATGGGAATGAGACGTGGTGTATCTCTCACTACTAGAATACTGCAATTAGACATCATGTCATTTAAGTTTGTCAAGAAATCAACAGATGTTAAATTTATCTATTACATCGGTAATTTTTTTTGTGATGTGTAAAACAGTATAGACGATGGTAAAATATTTGGACAGATGTGAAACTGTTAGTTCAAAAAAATCCAAAACACGTGCTATAAGGGAAAAAGGCGGGATCCAAACACTTAGAAAAAAATTTAGTGCCCGGGCTTCCAAATTTTGGAGGCAATGTTAACACTTTCAAAAATTAGACTTTCCTTATTCCTTTTCCCAATTACTTACTCTGTAACACTTAGAAAAAAATTATTTCTATCTTCTTTTTCTCTGCCCTCAAGCCCCCTTGGTCTACCTCTAAGCTCCATATCCAACCCATCTTCCCCTCTCTCCAGATCCAACCCATCTTCCCCTATCTCCAGATCCAACCTTCCGGTTACTAGCTCCAGCAACCGTCGACGTTTAGTGCTGCCTTCTTTCTCCGGTCATCATCTTTCAAAAGAATCGCGAAAATGGAGGGAGTTGAAACCCTAAATCGCCGACAAGGCCGGTATCCGACCTTCCGACCTATTGCTTTGTTTCATTTGTTTCCTTCTTCATTCTGCTTGAGTTTCTTGTTTATTTTCACATTCAATCAGCTCTAAGGCTCTCTCCAGATCCGAGCCATGTACCAAACCCCCAACTCATCTTCTCCTCTCTCCAGATCCAATCTTCCGCTATCTAGCTCCGGCGACCGTCGTTTAGTTCTGCCTTCCTCCTCCGGCCATCAGTGCTGCTACTTACGATAGAGGTAATCAGTTTATCATTTATCGAGCTTGAATCCCTCAAATCCCTGGGCTGAATTGGCTTAACCTTTTGTATTCATAATTTGCTAAATTCGAAACCCTAAATCTGCGTTGATTTGGCCTTTTATTTTCTTTGATTTTGATGTGTTCGTGTGGGTTTTGATTTGGACGGTGATTTGAGGAATAATGGATGATACTGATATGTGTTTTAGAAGAATTGCAAAGGAAATGAGATAACTCCAAATATAATAATTGATTTCCTTGTCTTGCTTGCTTGTTGTTTGACTGCAGGTTACATGGAGAAAGTACTACTTTCCCTGTCATTTGGATGCTCCTCCAAGGCGTGGTATGATAATGGTAACGGTATTCAGTCACCACTGTGCATCTCTCTTCTTCCTTTATTTTTATTTTTTATTACTTTCCTTGAAAAATCTATAAGAGTTAGTTTGGTGTGATGTACCGATTGCTTACAAGAACTTTTAAGAATGTTATTTGTGTTGATAAGCTAATTTATATGCTCTTTGAGCCAAAAGAACCATACTGGGGCAGTTTGAGATTTCCTTTTCCTCTCATAAGTTGGAATCCTGCAGAGCTGTTGTCATAACCAAGGGTTTAATTTTTTTTCCCAAATGATTATAAATGTAATAATCACTTCTCCCCATGGGGTGAATCATGTTGTTAAGAGTGCTTAGGTTTAGCAATGAGACATTTGCTTGATGAATCAACCTAGAAATTACTTTGAAAATAATTGTATCCATGTATGATGAACTCTAAGGGTATTAGTACAAAAATTATATCCTCAGAAGAAGACGAGGGTTTGTGGCTGGTCTATATCATCTTAGTGTATGTTTTTTTTTATTAAATAGACAATAAGAGACTGATAATAGTGATATACAAAGAAAGAGAGTTAAGAGACCATGGCTTAAATACCAGATCTTGCTCTATGTTCGGTTATGTGCAATGAGAATCATTTGTGCATGATTCTGAGAGGTTGAGGTTGAACTGATAATCTAATACACTTGTTTCTGAAAGTGATGACTGCTAGTTGATAGGTTCACCACAAGTGTAACCATGGATGTTGCCCTATGAAAAAGGAAAAGGAAAAGGAAAAGGATGAGCATCAAATATTTTCTTTTCTGGCTGAAAAATGGTTGTACTGTAGTGTGTGAATTTATAATAAAAGAAGCTTATAAGTTAAGCCACAGAAGTGTCTTGCTGTTGAATTAGCTTTCCTCTTATGTTTCTTTTAAGTGTTTGATTAGAGAAGACAATCTGATTTCTTGCTTTCTTGGTCTATTTGATATGCACCCTATTATTTGCCTTTTAAGATTAATTACTATCTACATTTACATCCAATCAAAACGAAAACATTAACCTGTCACTTGAAATATGGTGGACGAATCTTAGTTCTTTCTCGTTTTCTTCCATTAAGTATTAAGCTAACACAACTTGTAGCCAATAATTTGGTGGGATAGATGACATTGTCCTAGCATCATTCTTACTAATTGCTTGTGGCTGTTTTCATAATCTTCAGGCTTACATTCAGAGAAATAATCTTCAGGCTTACATCCAGGCTGTTTTCATAATCTGAGTGGATGAGGATCCAGCAGCGAGGCCTACATTCAGAGAAATAATCTTCAGGCTTGATCAAATAAGCCATGATATCGGGCACAAGAAGCGCTGGAAGGTTCCCTCCCTTCAACCTTTTTTCTCTTTCTGAATGTTCTTATATAGTTATGTTTAGCATTTTCTGTCTAGTTCATATAATGAACATAAGTGCCTTAGATGTTGTGAACCCCTTCCGTCACATGTTCGACCATGCAAGACTGCTTAGAGTGAACTCCTTATTGTAATGTTAGTTGTCAATATTCATATGTTGTATTCAAAGGCATTTGATATTTTGCTCTCTTCTTTCAGTTCTGTGGATCATTGGATTACTGAAATAGTTTCGAGGACTTCGATTAATTTGGTGATCAGTTTCAGTTATTTGATTGCTTTCTTCCTTGCCTTCATGATTGCTTCCTATATTGTCTTTTAATTTGAAAATGCAATGGTCATCCACTTTAGCGCAATTGGTTTAATGACTCATTTGTTGTCTACTTTAGAGATCAATTTTGATCATAACCAATGCACGTAAATGTTAGTATTTTGCAGGTCCAAATACACATCATTTCTAAAAACCTATCCATACCTTTCATGTTTCATCACCGGAAATGACCCTTCCTGTGACGGCAGCTAGCGTCTAATCCCACCATGAAGGTCTAGCTTTCGAGTGTTTCTAGGAAGAGTGGGTATGGATGGTGTTTATGGGGCAGGGAAGGATGCAATTACCCCCTGTAAGGCTTAGGAAATCGGATATTGTCCTATCTAATTGCGAGCAGGGGTTCTTTTCAAAGATTTCTTCTCAGTGCTTCAACTGCAAGGCTCATTAACAATCTTAAACAATTTACTGGGTTGCCTTTGTGTATCAGTTAGGAAGATTCAAGAGAAGGGCCAAGAAATTGCTTCAGCTGATGAAGCTAGTTCATGGTGAAACAGGGCAGTAGCTGCAGTTATGTAAACTTCTGCCCTTTATATCCTTATTTTAACACATTAGATGTACCACTTTCTTCTCTCTTCTGAAAATCAAAAAAGAAGTTTGAATTGAACTCATGTATTTGCCATTTTTTTTCTGATTAAGCATTGCTCATTGTCATTCATTCATTTAGGATGAATAAACACCCTTAACTAGTTGTAACTATGTATAAGAGTCTTGTTAATGTGACCCATAAATAGTGCAAGATTTGAGAAAAATGAAGAATTCATTCTCCTCTCTCTTCTAGATATATCTTTGCTTGCTTCCTCTAATATTGCAGGCCTGAAATTCACACTAATACTAGATGCAGATACAGAAAATTATTGTAGCTTTCAGAGCCATAAAGAAGAACTGTACACAAGACAGTGCAGATGAAGAGAGTCAACTTATCTCAGTTTCTGCCAGCACCCTGTTAGCAGCCTCGGTTGGGTGGGCGTTGTCCCAGTAGGCGTAGGGGTTTCGATCTGAACATGGAAATTTGTTTATTTTCGTTATTTTTGATCTTATATGCATGTGAACTCTTCTGTATTTTCGCAATTTGTTTATTTTCGTTATTTTCGCAATATGATGCTAGTGTTTATTTACATGTTTTCATTAAACGGCCTATCATTTCGAAAAACAAACAAAATGCGATGTTCTATTGACAAAAGTGTGTTGTGTATCCAAATAAAAGACATCAGATTATATATGAAAATTGTAGTGCGTTCATATGTTTAACATCAGATTTGTTTATGGAAACAAATGCCGGTATAGTTATACACATCAGTTCATTCATCTAAATCAGTGTCTAACACCAGTTTCAACATTAAAATGATATATAAACTGATATATATTTATATAAATAACAACGTTATCTACCAAATAAATCGATGTGTCATTGCAGCAACAACATCATTTTATTTTGAAAAAACCGATATACATGTGGGAAACGACATCAATTATGCCTATATTTCATGTGGTCGGTTAAATTAAAATAATATAAAATCATAAATTATATATTGGACATGATTATAAATGTGATCACTAAAACAAAAACTGTTGTCTATCTTGTCTTATGACATTACTTATTTTATAAATAAAGATGTAAATGTCACTTTTTTGCTTTAGGAGGACATCTTCACATGTTTTCAAATGACAAATCAGGGATATTCATCAACAAGTGAATATGTCATAACCAAAATTTAGGGGTTGTAATTAAGAAAAGACATCTGCTTAAAACCGATGTGAAAAGTTTGGATCTTTTACTACACGCACAAAGAGATCGGAAATTTTTTTGAAAGACATCTGTTAACAACAGATGTCTAATTGAAGTTTTCTAGTAGTGTCTCCTCATATGGGTTTGAGTCTCATTCCCTTAGACAAATCAAGGACTAGTCTCATGTTCCGTCCTTTTGTCAGCAGACCATCAAGTTCCTCTCGGACCTCACATTCGCCAAATAGATGACACCATTTGCAATTAGCTGTCTCAAAGCTTCATGTCAAATCCGCGTGTGTCTCTTCTTGTCATTCTATGTATTGCTACTAGCTACACAAATAGCAAATGTGAGTCACAATGTAGAGAATTAGATAGAGCTTCATGCCCCTACAAAGGTAGGTAAGCCAGTAACATTCTCAATCACTCAATCTCTTGTCCAACTAAATCTAAAACTATGATCTCATATATATTTCATAGTCGATGTAGCAAACATATGACAATTTTGATGATTTTCACAATATAGCACCACCGCATAATGTCAAAACAAAACCACTAGTGGAGCTATAACATCATCATAATAAGAATGTTCGATCATACTAGCATAACGATAAGGTTACCAAACCTTCTCAACATTTCTCTACATAATGGAATGAAGCAATTTCTCTTTTCTAGTTTCTTTAACACTTGGAAACACATCAACTTCACCCATATATCTTTCATTAAAGCGAGAGGAAACAAATTTTTAGTTTCATTTATCATGTGCATGCTAGTGCCAAATATCATCTCATATCCACATAAAGGCACATAACCAATTTAACACATCTTGGCATAAAACATGCATTATATACACAAAATGAAACCTTTAACATAGTTTGGTCACATTCTCATAACATTTTAAATATGCTTTGTTAAAGCCATATATTGATTTCTTAACTGAACACAAAATTCTCTTTTCTTTGAACCACATGCCCGCATGTTGTTCCCCATATTCCTTTCTCTAGATCGTCATTTAAACCACAGTTCAACATCCATTGATGCACTGTTGATTTATAATTAAATGCTAAAGCAAATAATAAATGTAAATGACAATCATTATCCTTTGAGAATATGCATTAACGAAATCAATTTCATATTTGTATGAATCCTTTAACCACTAGTCTTGCCTTAAATCTTATAATAGAACCACCTGTTCTAAAATTCCTTTTAGAGATCCATTTACACTTAATGGTTTTGATATCTCTAGGCAAGTCAACTAGTTCCCAAGTATGGATATACATAATAGATTCCAATGAACAATCTATAGCATCTTTTAGAAGAAACTAGTATAGGTTGAACTCATAACCTCTTTATGTGTTCTAAATCATCTTCTAACAAAAGAACATAAACAAGAGGTAAATCACTTTCAGTCACATCAACGAGTTCATCCAACAAAGTTGTCTCAAACTTAAGCGCACATCTAGTTTACCTCATATCTCATTTACTCCTAGACTTACTAGATTCAAGCTCGACTTGAATCAAGTAAAGGTAAAGATGCAGACATGAGCACATAGGCATGAATATTATTATGATTTTACTTAAAAGTAAACATCGCTAAAAGACTCAACATCATGACATCCACACGTATTTATATCATCCAAGCACATAAGCAATGCAATTGTTCTCATCATAACCAACAAGTATATATACAATCAACCATATTAGATCCAACATCATCTCACTTAAAGGAAAGTACAACCACTTTGGTCAAACACCCCCACATTTCTCATATACACTGGATAGACTCTAAGTCATTTCCACACCTTATATGGGGTTTTGTTTAACTTCTCTTGTGGCATCTTACTTCCTACTCTATCGGATCTAAATCAATTTTTGGTTTTATGCAAGTTGGTTTCATATCTCATATGTATATATCAAGAACAATTCTTCCTACTACATCTTTGATCTTAGCCAATACATGCAACTTGGTATGTCCAAAGATCATCTAATGTGATATAACACCTTTACCATACTTGCTTTTAGAGTTTAACAATAAAGTAACTCAAACAATCTAGTGACCCTCTCAATTACGGGTTTAAAAGGTATTTAGCACGTTTAGCACATACCACATTCATTTTAATCAACAATAACCAAGTTATAAATTAGAAGCATTTGTGAAATTCCCTCAAGGAAACAACTTCATATGTCCTAATATCATATCATGATCAGTATATGCACATGAGCTCAACCAACATATAATTATATTAAAATTAATAAGTGAAGCAAGGATTGCTTACCAAATTAATTTCAAGCTTAGAAGATTATGGCACTTAACTCACAAAATAGGCCGTTGTGAATGAATCAAGTAATTGAATCTCCTTCATAAGACCAAAGTGACAACTCCATCAGTTCATCACCACAGTTGAGCATCTTGACCTCTTGCCTCTAATAGTCCTAGCAAATGTTTTCCGCTTAGGACATTCCAGTGCCGCTCCGCATTCAAACATGTCATGAAACCAACCACACAAGTTATACAAAATCATCATGATAGCACATCTTTATCAATTTGCAATCACCCAATTGATAAATCAAGTGGTTTGAAATTGAAACTGGGATGTATGAGTGCACTTCTTTCTTTACTCGTGACCCCTAGCTAGTTGCCATATATTTAGTACGGTCATACCATTAACAAACTAATACCACATATATTAGTTCTTATCTCACTAATTAGCATCATCACAATTTTCATTTTCTTTCAAATCCACCGAAAAGGCCAAGGAATGGACTGAATGCCATATGGTTAATTAATTCAAGACCTTGATTAATTAAGGCAAGTAGGTATATACCTCCCATGGTGATGAGGTACGGTGCAACCACCGAGCCGCCGCGGCTTACCACAAAGGGTACTTCTTCGTGGAGGTTCCCAAGACGTGACCTCCTTTGCGCCTACCAGGGTCGTTTGTACTGACAGGGCGCCTTTCGGATAGTCGGGTCCACTCACAGCAACCTTACCAGCCTCAAAGGCAGCCACCTCCAAGGTGGGCCACTTCGCCTTCAAGCAATACTCATCCATGGCTGCAGCGGCTACGTGCCTGATCGATTCACGGACCGAACACCCTCAATTATCATCGATCTTGACCAGACGCAAACCATCGTTGCACACCTCCAGCGCAACTTCCTTCTCTTCTCGATCAACCAGACTTCGACAATCTTTGGGTTGAAGATGGTGCGCGCGCGTCCTCGATCGTCCGTAGTAAACTCAACCCTCAACCATCAACGCTCCGTGGAATGGGAACCCCTGAAACAAGCCCCACACGATCGAGAGAGATGATCGAAGCCTCTATTGCTTCTGGATCCTGCGTTCACCGAAGTTGGCGAAGAGATCTCGGCATAGGAAGCAGCGCCCTCTTGTCAATCTTGTGAGGCCAGCTGCGCATCTCTTGAACCATAACGAATTGGTTGGGAAGAGGGAAGATATCTCCCAGAATTTCGGTGTCTCCGGCTCGATGAAGAGCTCGTCGCTTGATCTTTGTGTGGAAACAACGGCGTCGATCTCCTTGGGCGGAGATTCTCCTGCCTCTGCGCACCATCGTCGTTCGTCGAGGTTCGAATCGATCGCATCCTGATCTCCTCAGGCTCAATTATGTTGTTGGATCCCACGTTTTGCAACCTTCTCGGCAACTCAGCCTCCGGAATTCGTCGGAGTAGAACTTCTGCTCATATTTCCTACCTTGCGTTAATTCGGCGGAGAGGACTTTGTCGTCCCAGATGAGTCCCGACTATCGCTTCCGCCTAAGGAAATCGCGGATCTCTGTAATCCCGCCATTGGAGACCTCGGCAATATCAACTTCCTTCAACGCCGAACAAAACTGCGCTTCAATGTCTGATTTGCCTAACTGTCTGAATCAATGCTTGAAGGTCAGAAGCAAAAGAAGCAGAGATTGAATCGGAGCCTCGGAGTGGCGGATGAGGGAGCTCCTCCAGGCGACGTCCGTGAAACCCGAAAATCGGATTCCTCCTGCGTCTCTCTCCTAGGTCTGATTGATCAGTTAAAATCAATCTTTCATTCCTTGAATCTCTTCAACCGGTATCTACTGACAAACATCAAATTGCCTCTAAATTGTTAGTAAAACCCATCAATTGATTCATAGAATTCATCAAACACATTGAAAATCCAAGTAGAAAACTTATCTCAAAACACAAATTGTTGTGGCGTGGTATATATCCGAACCCACTCCCTTAGAAGCGATTTCGCCCCGACCACGGTGCAAGTCGGCTTCATGGCATCGCCCCCAAGGTTACACCGCGCTCTTCAAAAGCGTGCACTCGCAATCGAAGAGATGGAATCAACCAGGAACTCAGAACTTTTCTCAAGAGAAGAGGAGAAAGAAGAAGACGCGCGTATTTTCTTCTAAAACCTAAATCCTCTTTGTTGATGATGGGAACGTGTGTTGAAAATACACCCCACTCTCCCACCAAAACCTAGGTAGTTGAGGAAAAACATCAAAACCAGTTAAAATCCATTTCCCCCTTTTTTATGTTAAATATGGATAATATTGCGGAAAATAACGCCTCTTATAAAACCTTTATTTAAGCATTATTCCCAACATAATTCACATTTTACATGCCACAAAATGAACCTTCTATTCAGAAAACATAGGTTCACGGAGCTGATTGTCAAATTTCACAAACCCTAACTATCCCTTCAATTTCAAAATCTAACATTCTACCATAAACTTTGACATAGGAAAGTGGAAATGTACCTTTGAACAGAGAGAGGGTTTATTCCATCCAAATGTGATGGGAAAAATAAAATATAAATTTTATTAGGAAGTTTAAAAATACAGTATCTATTAGCAAGATAAATATAAAAAAATTGCACCAAAGTCATTTTTACTTTTTAAAAAAAAAATCAGATCAAGACCTAAGGAAAAAGATCCTAAGTCCTACCCTACTAAATTTAGGGCTCGTTTGGCTGATTGTGGGAAGTACAATTCTCTTTCTAGAAATTGAATTCCCCTAAAATGTATTTTCAGATAATTAAAAAAGTTATTTTGTTGAATTTTGGTGTTTAAAAATATAAATGGAAAATTATATGAAAAAATGTTGGAAACTGAATTTTTGTGTCTTTATCTCAATGAAATACGTAAATCGATTTTTCTATTTAGGGCATAGGATAAGATCTTAAATTTGGAATTTTTTTAAAACTTTTAATTAGTTTAGCCTTTTTTTTAATTAGATTTTAGGGTCGCTTGCCTTTTTTGTAGAGAATCTTTCTCAATTTAGTGTCTTATCTTATACCCTGGGACATAGGATAGAAAAAGAGTACATAAATTTATCCTACTTTTTTAGTTTAAAAAAACTTCTTGAATATTTAACGGACTAACCAAACAAGGCCTTATCCAAGTGAAACTTCCTCTTTACATTATTCTCGTTGATTTCTTAGTTTTGGATATGGTTGAGATTAGACCTATCAAAACACAACCCGACCCGAATGCCCGAAAAATTTTCGACCCGAACCCGGAAATTTTGACCCGGAAATTTTTTTTGACCCGAACCCGAAAAACCGGAAATTTTCCGGGTAATCTGGGTTTTGACCTGGTGACCCGATTGACCCGGTAATTTTGACCCGATTTTACCTGATTGACCCGGTGACCCGGTTGACCCGGTTGATTTATAATTAAATATAATTAATTTTTTTATATATAATTAAAATTTATTGCAAAATTATCAAATCATGATTTTTTTATTTAAAAAAGAAAAAATTGACAAACCCGAAATCGACCTGAAACCCGGTCAAAACCGGCTTCTAATCAACCCGAAAATACCCGAAACCCGTTTTACCCGGGACCCGAAGTGACCCGACCCGAATGTAACGGCCCAAATAATTTCCTAAATCTTCTTTTCCCACACTTACTCTCAACCTGAGTCTAGTAAGGAAAAAAAGAGATAGAAAAATATTCAGGTTACGTTTAGAGGGAGGGCTTACCCCTCTTCCCGATCTTAGCAATCCAAGTACGAGTTGTATATTGCTTATGTTAAATTATAACCCTGTTAAGTCTTGAGAAGTAAGCAATGCAATTTAAGAAAAATGAGATTTTAAACCCTCAAAAAGTTTAAATAATCCAAACATGATTTTGTACTTCCACACGGGAACCTGTCCTAATTCAACTAGTCAAAACTAATAAAGGAACAATATGAGTTTAAATCAAAGTAAATACAAAACATTTCTAAATGACAACCTTAACCAAAACATTTAGAAATGTTTTGTATTTACTTTGATTTAAACTCGTATTGTTCCTTTATTAGTTTTGACTAGTTGAATTAGGACAGGTTCCCGTGTGGAAGTACAAAATCATGTTTGGATTATTTAAACTTTTTGAGGGTTTAAAATCTCATTTTTCTTAAATTGCATTGCTTACTTCTCAAGACTTAAGAGGGTTATAATTTAACATAAGCAATATACAACTCGTACTTGGATTGCTAAGATCGGGAAGAGGGGTAAGCCCTCCCTCTAAACGTAACCTGAATATTTTTCTATCTCTTTTTTTCCTTACTAGACTCGGGTGGAGAGTAAGTGTGGGAAAAGAAGATTTAGGAAATTATTTGGGCCGTTACAAAGTTGGTATCAGAGTCATGTTGTGCAATCCGAGTACAAATGAGTTGTAAAACGAAATGGAGATTTTGAGTTTTGTAAATAAAATAGCCCAAATTATTTTCTATGATTTTTGAATGTTTTTCAAGGGCAAAATGAATCTAATATGGATAAATAAGATAATCACCTTGAGAAGTAAGGATCGGGGTTCAATCGGGTAATTTTAGCGATAGATTGTTCCCTACGAGCATAGAATTGAGATTAGTGTATTGGTTGTTAAAAGATTTTCACTTGAAAGGAAGAGTGTGTGATTCATTGGTTGTGATGTTGGCTGTTAGGGCATGTCTATTATGTTCACTTGCATTGTTCTCTTATTTCCTCTTCACAACCTTTATTTGGTGCTCTTATCAATCATTGTCTTCTTTATATCATTGATGATAGCAAATGTTTATTGCCTTTTGAATCATGGGTTGAGATGGATATGAGATTAGAATATGAAAATATATATAGATGAAGCTGATGTTGCACACTCGTTAATGGGAAAGCTTATAGCATCAGATTGAAGACTCTGATTTATGGGGAAGTTTATAGTTTTAATAATTAAGATCTTATGGTTGCTAGTTGATGTGCTTGACTTATGCATACTTGTTTTGTTACTTATATGACTTATGATGGCAATTGTTGGGTGTCTTTTGACCATCGGTTTGATGAAGACATGAGATGAGATTATGAGAATTTACATGGTTGTGGTTGATGTTTCGTACTGGTTAGTTAAAAGCTTATGAGCTCGAACTTGAGAGCCTTACTATAGTTGATGGAAAGATTTATGGTTTTGAGGATTGAGAAATTATGTTTGTTGATTTGAGAGTCGTGATATTATGAATATGAGACTCTATGGTTGAGTTGATAAGAAATATTTATCGAATTCCAATTCTTGATATAAATTGTTGATTTATGCTTACATGATAATGTTTTCATAGAGTCGACACAAGTATTTTACAGGGACGCTTGTGAAGTACTTGATCGGATCTAGTGAAAACATTGTGATGATTTTGTGATACTTATACAAGTATTTCATGGGGATGCCTATGGAATACTTGTAGGGATCACGAAATGCATCGTTTATGTGCTTATTTGAGATGTTTTGATATGATATTATCCCATGATCTATTTAGCTGATGATGTACATGCTTTTCATGTGTATACAACTCGACTAAAAGGTTTGTGAATCAATGAATAGACATAACTCGCTTATTCATAAAATAAGACCTATGTGATTAATATGACGCTGTGTCTCCTACTCTCGACGTGTTATCGTTTATATGTTGCGACTCTATGAGATTTTGTGAAGATATGTCATACCCCTCTATCTTGTTTGTATGGATGTGGATAACTATCTATGATGTTTTGCTTATGTAACTACTCGATATCCTATAATTGTTTGACTTGTATAATTGTTGTCTTACATGTCCCTTATCCCAATAAGATGATGTTATTCTTACTTGTCTACGTGTTTAGGGAAAGAGACTTATACAACTTGACTAGTATAGGTTGAAATAATGAATAGATGTATACTCGAGCTAACTTGTTAATTGTGAGACTCGATGAGATAGTAAGCTCAATTTGTTGATTAACCTCCATGGATTGTTGGTGAAGTTTTCTTTGCGATCTTTGAGAAACTCGATAAAATGTCATGCAACTCTTTGTCTCTCTTTCTATCAATCTCATCTTGGTTATCTAATTCGTTAGTTTGATCTTTAATCAGTAGATGTTGTCCTCTCACTTGATGAGTCCTCTTACCTTGTCGTATTTGTTTGTTGTGCCTGATTGCCATCATCTTTCCTTTTGTTCTAGAGTATGTTTTCTCACCATCTTATTCATCGATTTCAACTTGATTGCCCTTTACTCGTGTTGCCTCTAATAGTTAGGGTTTTGGAATGGCAATATGTCTCATTTCCAGGTATTCCATTCTTAGGTTGTTAATAAGAGTCTTGAATTATGAAGGTTGCCCTATCCATTTCATGGATTCAATGCTCTTATTTTATTTTATTGTCGCTTTGATTCACCCTCATTCATCTCCTTCTTTCATGTTGCTTTATCTACGTTCTAAACCATATGGACCTAGCCTGTTGCGGACGGGTAATATAAGTTAGAGAGTTAATCATCTTGAGGAAATACAACACAAAAGGGGGGTCTTTATGAGTGATTCTTAGAAACAGTTGGATGTCATCCTTTCCATCAAGAGCCTTTTGACGTCCTTTGTATCGAGAGCCCGTTGACGTCCTTGCTCACTCGAAGAATTTCGTTTGAAGGTCTATGGTCGGTGCCAGCCCAAAAATATATTGTCTTCCTAAGAAACAACTAAGATTCTTTTCGGAATGGGTTATGGAGTCAATGGGGATGAGTCGTTGTTGCCCTGAGAAACTCCTATTCGGTTATAATTGTAGTCTCGTTATGTTTCATGTTTTGATGTGCGATTGCGTTATATACTTGTTTTATCTAGATATACGTTGATATGTATAATCATATGTTTATGTGCTCATAGGCCTATTTGATGTTACTAGTGTCATATAGGGTCCGTGACTTGTGAACTACCGCCATCTATGTTATTGTTTATTACTCTGAATCATAGATTCATGATAGTCTCTTCATTCTCCCTTTTGCTACCGATTTTACTTTGGAATACTTAAGAATGATAGGTATAATTGAATTAGTTATGTTGTGCTTGTATGTCCCGTCTACATCATGCCTTTACTAATTCTATTGCGGTTTCGTGGTAGACTTGTCATACTTCTTGCGTCTTCTCTTCACATTCTCCTTTGATCCGTGTCTGCTTATACTTGTTAAATGCTATTGAGTTAGCTATGTTATGATTTTATGCCTTATATATGTGGTTAACGTCTTGCTTAGATGTGTATCTCTCATCGTTGCCTCTTCTTAACTTGTTCTATAACTCTATGGTTATCATGCTTTAAGGACCTTACACATCGCATGTTCACCTACCATGATAGCCATATAAATTTATGTGATGATCCTATGATATATACGTGTTATTCTCTTGTAGTATGTCACCCCTTAAAACTGTTACCGGATTTTGATAGTAACCACACTTGAGCAATCCACGACTTGATATGACAGTACATTTAGTTACATGTAATATTCATCCTCATGTTGATACGTATATGCGTATCATGACATCGGTATAACTATAGATAGTCAATATTGCTTCATGGTCATATTATTCCTTTTTTCCCATCTCTCATGCTCCTGCTATATTTCACATGATTATTTTGGGCTTAGTATGAGTTATTGTCATGTGTATTGTTACATGCTACTTATTTGCACTCCTATAGTGTTGTATCCTAATAGTATCCCTTATATAGTATCTACATTCGAGGAAATGATTACTGGGGTTTATGCCCTAATTATAGCCGTGATTGATTACTAGTACTGCATGACTCATGGTAGCTCGGTCATGTCATTTCTATATGTACCTTAGTTGGTATGCATATCCATATCGTTATACTCTATATATATGTATGCATGTTTAGTCCTCACCATTTTGTTCTCATCGTTTTCGATTATACTTCATGTATTTTAATGTTATGTGGTTATATAGTTGTTTTGACTTGTTGTGTATCGTCATATTAGATAGTAGACCATAACTTCACATGCTTACGACTTACCATATATCATTAATACTATTTGGAAATTAAGTAGTTGAGAAAATGATTATGTGATATATTGCACTCCCTATATTATTTGTATGATCACTCTTATGATATGGATGGTTTGACTTATTATGTGTCGTCTCGTTTGTTGTTAAGGTATATTTTTATGTACTTACCTATGGCCATGTGTTATCGATAGTATGTAAAAAAAAATTGCATCAATTATATGGTATGTGATTATTTGCACTAATTACATTATCTGTTTGATCACTCATTTAATAGGGTTTTGGTAGTATACATATGTTGTACGTTGCCTTGTTATATGATCTTATGAAATGATGATTGCTTACACACTTTGAATGCTATCATTAGAGCTATCTTGTTGCCTTTTGACACCATCATACTCTATTTTATATGAATAGGACCATGCGTAGGCCATAATATTGTCCATGCTCACTCTTACTTGTCATATGATGCTTTTATATACTTGTTATGCACTAATAGTTTTAAGCTCCTATGCTTGCATGTCCATCCTTATAGTTTAAATTGCACTTACATGTCTACGCACAACCCTTTTGCTTAAGATTTGTTGGTATTGTACTATCTACCATGTGGAGGTTATAGTGGTATGAAAAATGTGTTGATGTGTGCCTTGGTGACATAATTGCATAAAGCACACACTTGCACTTGCGTTTCTCTAGTGAACTATATGATATGTCTTTCGTGAGATTTAAGACATGTTGATACTATTTCTTACATGTTTTGTTAAGTTCCCTTACACCATAGCGACATATAGGATTCCCTTAGGCATGTACTCGGTATATTTGGTTGTATTCGGATGGCAAATTGTTAGGACTATCTTAGGTATATACGAACGTTTTACCTTAATAGCATTTCCTGACCATTATATGTGATATTCCTTGCCAGTGCGGCTTTGATTTGATAGTAGTGTGTATATTGAGGTTGCTCCCGTAATGTTATATTATTTACATTGAACCTTACCACATGTTACGACACTGACATTATAATCATATTTCCATTGCCTTTTGAGATAGGTTCATGTTAGTGTGCTATCACGTTGTGTGTTTTATGACTTGATGTGTTATATGATGATTTGAGTAATACGATCGTAACCTTAAGGGTTTCCCATGAGCATTGGCAAAATTCTCGTGTTCAGCCTTACCAGATACGTACTATCCGAGTATATCTTCGTGTCAAGAGTTAGTTGAATTGTCTCTTAGTGTCTCTTTCCTTCGGTTACAACTTAGGTCTTGTGTCATCCTTGTGTAATTGCCTATAGTGTGATCAAGAGTGGGTCGTCTAGGTTGATGAGAGTGGTGTAGCGGAAGCGTGGTGTGCCCGCATGCTGACATTTTAACATATTGAACTGTGTTTTCCCTTATGAGTGCATATGTTATTTATGATGATATTTGTTTTCCGCACCTTGATAATGTGCAAGATAACTCGTGAGCTTGATAGTCATATACGTCTTTTGGTCCGTGAGTTGTGTCTTTCATTGTCTGGTCATATGCTCTTCATGATGCTGAATATGCCCTCTTGGGTTGGTGGGTGATGATGTGTGAGTATGATGATTGTGTTCTTTTCGGATTGACAGCAGAATGCAGATTATATGATCATATGATTTGTTAATGATGACTTTTGCTATTATGATATTTTGGATATGTTAATATTTGAGTTTGATGCTGAAACTGATAATGAGAAATGGAATTAGGAAGTGGAATTTGGGATTAGTCCTTAGAGGTGGATAAATTGCTTCTTGAATCCTTGAGAATCTGGTTGACTGGTTGACCGACATAGAAAGAGTCGACTTGAGCTTTTGAAATGTTTCGTTGCTTTTAAAGAACAATTTTAGTCTCGAGGACGAGACTTATTTTAAGAGGTGGATGATGTAAAGGCTCGATATTTTAAAATATTATTTTATAAATTATGATTTAATTTCGATATTAAATGTAGGGGATTTTGACAATTTTGAAAACCTCCGTCCTCGATCAAAATGATTTTATTTTATTCTATCGGAGCAAATCTAAGAATAGCGGGATAAATCTATATCTTAAAGCTAACCCTAATTGACCGAGTATATATACCCTAGTAACCTAACCCTAGCCGTCACTTACCATTTATCTTCCCCTTCGTTTTCAGATATGAGAAACAGCTCTCCTCCTCCGCCTATCTTGCCCTCCTATTCCACCTCCTTGTTCTTCCTTTCGGATCTGGGTTGGTCACACCTCCCATGGCCGCTCCCTCCTCCCATACCTTCCTCGGATCCACCTCGCGACCGCCGAATTGTCGTTGGAATCGTCGCCGCTGAATCTGAAGCCGAAGCGACCCCGGATCTACTCCCTCTTTCAATGGCTCCATTGCAATCGCCTCTCTTCCTTCCTCTTGCCCTCTCGCTCCCGCTGCGCATCTCATCCCCGGCGTCGATCCCAGCGAAGTCAAGCTAAGCATACCCGCCGTCACCGATGAGGAACGATGCCTCCTCTCTCTCTCTCTCTCTCTCTCTCTCTCTCTCTCTCTCTCTCTCTCGCGAGCCTCCGCCTTCCCCAACCGCCGAGCTCTCTTGCTGCAGACGCGAGGCTAGGAACCGGCAGCCCCGACTCTAAGCCATCTTCTACAGCCCTGACACGGTCGAGGTCCTGCGAGCGTGGGGCATGGTAGTTGGAGCTTGGGACCGGAGTTAACCCAGCTTCGAACCGTCCTTTCGAGCCTCGACCCCTTCGTTTCCTTAGGATTCTGGGTATACCTTCTGGGATCCTTCCTCTCTTCGATTCAATTGTTTTCATTCGAGTGATGAGCTATCTTCTACATTGGATTTAGGGGCTTTGGTTATAAATTAAGTGGACTAGTAGGATTTAGTTGACCGACAAGTTAAAGGTGTGGTAATTACTTGACTTTCATTGGAAATGTGATTATTGATGGCTAAGTGCTTAAGGAGTAAGTGAAATAGTGTATTTATCGTGTTTGAAGATTGAATTGTTTATAACCGAATTGATTAGTGAGCTCAATATAATTAAGTGGTTAAAGAATTACTACTTTGAGAAGTGGCAAGGAAACCTTGTACTATATATTGAATATGTGAAGAGATAATGTATATCTTGGCTTGAGAATGTGTTATACTTGTAAGCTTGTTGTTGTGCTTATTGAGTTAATGAATTTGGTTAGTAAGACTATATAAAAGATGTTCTATAAATTATAATACTCATGCGCTTCAAAATTCGATTGTAGTGTTTGTTGTTGAGTAGTTCTTATAATTGATTCTATAAATGATTTCTTGAAATATCAACTTACCTTGGTTTATTATATGAGTCGTGATTAATAAGACTTGTTAATCCTTGGCTTTGAGAACTTATGGTTTATTGAGTATTTGAGGATTAATAATTGACGAATGACTTGAGCAAATGTTTAAGGAAAATCTAAGCTTGAACTGAAGTAAGATGCTTAGAGTAATGATCTTGGTAATGCTTGAGCTAAGCTTCATACTGATAAGAATAAGGTTAATTGGGAATGATGAGAATGCGAGGTTAATTGAATAAAATATTGTTTGGTCTAGTGTTGACCTGAAAGCATGCTTGTGTGTTGAGTAAATGTGTATTGATGAGTTGTTCCTTGCTTATTACTTGCTAGTGTGATTGGATGATTATCTGAGTGGCCTACTTGCTGATGGATGGTTCTCTGAATGGCTTGTTTGATGGCTAATTGGATGTCAAGACTCCAGGTAAGTATCCTACGGGACTTACTCAGCAACTTGGACCTCCTACCAGATGTGTCATGTGATGTGTAGTTTTGTTGCATATTAAAGCATGCCATGTAGTATCATGCTAGGATTGCATTGAACTGAGCATATGGTTACTATGTGTGTTTGAAATAGAACGGCCGTTATCTGTGATAGTCCTAGAGTCTTTGCTAGGGTCATAGGGTAGCCCAGCCCCATGGGGTTGCCCTAAGTCAATCGAGTCGATATGATAGCCCAGCACCATCGGGCAAGCGATGAGATGATATGATATGATGATGCCGTGGTTTGTGCACCACCACTAGGAAATTGCTATGTTATAGCACCGAACTGGCCAGTCTCTGCACTAACGGGAAGGGGTGCAGAGGTAGGAGAGGGATATGCCACTTGGCATTGCCTTGGGCCCTTTACAGTTTTTCTGCATATTATAACTGTCAAAGCATGCTTATGTGATTTAAATCTTGTATTGCATTAGTCATCCTTTATTTAGGTATAGGCATGTTATAGGGCCTCAGCGCGGTCAGAGGACCCGCAGGCGATTACCGGGTCTGACTTCGTGGATAGTGTCAGGTACCCGCTCCCTTTTGCTTGCTGATCGCTTCTATGGCGGGGTTTTTTCATGGGACGAGAGTGTTAAAAAGACTTCGCAGCTATTACAACTTGGATTTACAAATGTTTTGGTTAAGGTTGTCATTTAGAAATGTTTTGTATTTACTTTGATTTAAACTCGTATTGTTCCTTTATTAGTTTTGACTAGTTGAATTAGGACAGGTTCCCGTGTGGAAGTACAAAATCATGTTTGGATTATTTAAACTTTTTGAGGGTTTAAAATCTCATTTTTCTTAAATTGCATTGCTTACTTCTCAAGACTTAACAGGGTTATATAACAGGGTTATAATTTAACATAAGCAATATACAACTCGTACTTGGATTGCTAAGATCGGGAAGAGGGGTAAGCCCTCCCTCTAAACGTAACCTGAATATTTTTTTATCTCTTTTTTTCCTTACTAGACTCAGGTGGAGAGTAAGTGTGGGAAAAGAAGATTTAGGAAATTATTTAGGCCGTTACACCGAACCCGACCCGAATGACCCGTTTAACAGGTCTAGTTGAGATTGATTATATTTGAAAGGTAAAATTTATGGACTATAAACTTTATTTGTTGAAGATTTTTTGATTTAAATATGTTTTAAGGGTTTTTTTTTAAAGAAAGACGGTGAATATGAAATTGAAAGGGGATGAAAGGAGTCAACAAATATGCAATTAAAGTTGAAATCAATGCCAAAGAGAGAAGATTTGTAGATGGCGACAACGATGGAAGATGGAACATCGGTAGATGGTGGTGGTTAAAGATTTATTAATTATTAGTTTAATTAACCAGGATTGCAAATATAAACGATCGATTGTTTGGTTTTTTTCCCCTTATGAACGATGTAGATGACCAGGTTAAATATTTAGATAAACTTGTTTATGTTTTTTCAGATTTTGGTCTAATTTGTAAATATTTTATAGTGTAGATAAGGATTTTAGTTTTTTTTTTGGTAACGTGGGGGTTCCGAGATTGTCGACTAATCCTCCACGGGTCCGAGCCATAGCTGATGTGCGCTCAATTTGCCATGTTTTTCGCTTATATCTATTTCGATTTCTGTTCATATTTTATACTTTTGGTTTATAAAAGCATGAGAATTTTGTAGCTTATGTTTATTTGTAAATTATGGAGGACGACATAATTTTCTGTTTAATATTGTAGAATTCGCAGCAAATTCGGGGCAAAACCAAGAAGTGTTGATTTCTACTGAACAGCACCAGATATCGACTGGAGCACCAGAAATTGACCTAGATGACCAGAAATCGATTGGAGTCAGATGACCAGAAATCGAGTGGACATGACCAGAAATCGACCAAGATGACTCGATATCGAGTGTACCACTCGATATCGAGTGAAGCCTCACCCGAAATCGAGTCCCCTGAAGAACACAAGCCATTTCGATTGAAGAAGTCGATATCGAGTGTCATGACTCGATATAGAGTGGAGCCTCACCAGAAATCGATCCATGGACTCGACGTCGAGTCCCTGATGACCACCAGGAATCGACCAACGCAGTCGATATCGAGTCCCACGACTCGATATCGAGTGAGTCTCACTCGATATGCACACCACATACCCGACATCGAGTGAATACTTACTCGAGACTACAAAATGGGTCGATATCGAGTCATTTGACTCGATATCGAGTGACATTCTAGAAGCTGTCCGACGCTTGACGAGTCCTAATCCGAGAAGATTTGCTTAATTTGGAAGAAAATGATCTTTTATCTACTTTGAAGACTTCTATCCTCTTTGGTTAAACTCATATTTACCTAGGCGAATTTTATCTATATTATACTTTAAATGAGAAGCAATTTTGCCATATGTCACCATTTTATGCTAAGTTATTTTAGGTAAGTGTATTTCCATAATAATATAATTAATTAGGGTAAATCAATTAACCTATTTATTATTTATCCATATATTTCAATCTATCTCACATATATATATATATATATATATATATATATATATATATATATATATATATATATATATATATATATATGTATATATATATATATATAAAATTTATTATAGGTTATTCTATTTAATTTATCTATATATTTTTATATCTATATAATATGCTAAACTAATTCTTATGTTTTAAGCAATGGGATTAATTCAAAACTATTTTTCAATAAAAATTACATCATATATTAACAAATAACTATTTAAGAAAATCATTTTATTTATTTATTTTTGCAATTGACATATTCTATAATATATATTAACACATACTACATTTTTTAATCAATAGGTTCAATTCAAAACATTTGAACCAATAAATTTTTAATCAATCAAATTATAATAGAGTTTTTTCTTTATTTAACATATTTTACATTATTTAATCAATTGGTTTAATTCAAAATATTAAATTAATATATTTTATATTTTCTAATCAACTTATTTAATTCAAATCATTAAATTAAACTATAATCTATATCTAAATATTAAATAAGAAACATTTTGATGTTATGATCTCATAAATTGTTAATAATTGAAAATTTATACATTTTTAATCATCTACCTGTATTTATTTATTAATGAAATGAGAATATTTTTGGTAATGTGTCATAACCACCTTCATTTTATGGTTTTGCGTATTTTTACTTTATCAACTCCCTACATTTATTAGTCGATACTACCTTTGTTAATCATTTGCGGAGTATTTAATTATATAATAATAAAAATTTTATTATTAAGATTTTATAACAAAACCGCGTCATGGCGCGGGCACTACACTAGTTTCTTTTATTTATTTATTAGGAAAGATTTATCTTTAGATAGATATAGATAGATGATAGATAGATTGCTCTCCTTGGCTAGCAAGGATTCATCCCTATAAATAAAGCCCTAGGGGCTGTTTTTTCATTCATTCAAGTCAAGTCGTCTTCGGACGCAATAAGGTAGGAAGGAAAGTGGGAGAGAAGGAGGAAGAGATTGGAGACCAATGGTTGTATGTTTAAGTTTTTGGTTTAATTTAATGTTATTTTCTTTCATTATGTTTTGTTCATAATTCCTTCTTCTGGAGTTGGGGTGATCCCAACATAGATGTGTGTTTTATTTATGAAATTATGAATTTATATGTCTTTGTCATCTTCTATCCTATATGCATAATTCTTCTACGAGAGTAGTAGGTGATCCTTATTTATGATATTGAAACGAAAGTGATCTTATTATGAATTTGGATTAATTATGAAAAAGGGATAGTAACACTTAGGGTTTATGCGAGAGCCTCTATATTCCTATTTGTTAATGACGAAAGTTATTTGATATAAAGCATGCATCTTTATGTGGTTTATAATGTACACATATGTTTATTGTTGCGGTGATCCCTAACATTGGAAGTTTGCACTTTTATTATTCTATTTTTGTTATTTTAAAGTTTCTGCACAGATACCCGACATCAAACCACCACTTCCATCTCCATCCTTCGACATCGACCAACTCTTAGTCCACGTTGACAACAACCCCTGCCATCTTTTCCCGCTATTCCTGAACCCCGAAACCAACTAAACCTAGAACCGCTGACTTCTCTCCTGGGGACGAACCTGACTCCACTATCCTATAGCAGGGTCGTTGTTTCAAACAAACTTAGTCCACTTTCACTTAATGAATGGAAACCGATCAATCCACATTCCACATAATTAAATATGAAAATCAGCGATATAGTGCAGATCGTGAGGATAAAATATAAATCAGAGAGGTAGAATAGAAGGGGCTCAAAGAACTCATTCAGTTGGTTATAAATCCAAATCCAATAAAATATGTTACATACACATTACAAACATATATACATTAAAATTCATATGTGCCAACATATATAACGGGTGTCAAACATACATACACTAGTCATGAGACCGCATACTTAACCAAATTATCAATCCCTCTTGTAATCCGGAGAACTTTTAACGAGCATATAAATCCTTGTGATTATACCAACTATCATCTATCCTCCCAGGCTCGGTTTCTTGGTACGTCAAACTTTCTTCTCCTTGTGGATTATAATTACATCCTTCAGAAGGTACGCCGATACTATTAGAGAAGAGTGCTGGGGGTAACGGAGATGGGAGTTCAATTGATTTGCTGCTTAACATGAATAACAATGCCTGAGTTGTAGGTCTGTTGGCCTCGTCATCTTGAACGCATAACAACCCTATTCGGATGCATCTCTCTACTTCGTTTCTTGAGTAGTTGTTCTGCAAAATTGGGTCCACTAGTTCCTCAATTGCATCTTCTGTCCAAACCCTCCATGCCTGCATACCCATATATATGATGATCGATCAATATAGCATCCTGCAAATTGTTTATTCATTTAATTAGCATATATAAACGAGGTGTAGTAACTTACATAACGTAGAAGACCCTCGCCATGTGATCTTTGATAAAACTGGCTGCAACTCCTTCCACTCAAAATCTCCAGAATTATCACACCGAAGCTGTAGATGTCCGACTTGGGAGTACATCGTCCTGCTAATGCATATTCCGGTGCAATGTATCCACTGTTTTCAATATTTGAACATATTATTTAGATCAAATTTAGAAGAGGAACGAGTATAAAAGCTCAATATATATATATATATATATATATATATATATATATATATATATATATATATATGAATATAAAAATGCATTAATTAATTAATTAGCTAGTTTTTCCATATATATATATATATATATAACTAGTCGTACTTACAATGTCCCAACAACTCTTGTGGTAATAGCTTGTGTCTGGTTCACTTGCATAAGCCTAGCCATGCCAAAATCAGCCACTTTAGGGTCCATATTGTCGTCTAGCAAGATATTGCTCGTTTTGAGATCTCTATGTACAATCTTGATTCGCGAATCTTCATGAAGGTAGTGAAGTCCGCGTGCAATCCCTACTATGATCTTGTACCTTACAGCCCACGTTAGAGAAGCACCCTTGACCGAACCTACAATGTTGGGCATATATTCATTCAATTCAAATGTTAACTTGTTCATTTGGAAATATAGTGGTGATTTGATGTATATATATCAGGTGCTTGCATCAGCATTGCTAATATATATTATGTACGTACCGAAAAGGAAGTTATCAAGACTTAAGTTGGGCAAGAATTCATAGACGACCAACCGCTCTTCTTCTTCAATGCAATATCCAACAAGTCGAACCAAATTCCTGTGTTGAAGTTGTGCTACGATTTCGACCTCAGTCTTGAATTCTTTGGCTCCTTGGCCTGACCCTGAAACTTTGGAAAGTCTCTTCACGGCTACCTGCTGTCCATTTTCAAGTATGCCCTGTACTTGTTGGCCAATGTAGAGCCTAAGTGTAACATTAAATTATACTACGTATACAATAAAGGGTGTTATTGAAGATCTTTAATTTGTTGCACATATATATTATGTATACTTGGCTTTCTTTAATTTGCGATTAATTCATATAAGTGTCTAGGAAAAATTCACTACTAAAAACAGATGGTATTCCAATGATAAGGTTCCAACAATATTATTTGTGTCATTTTAATTAAAAATGACCGGTTGCATATGATTCAACGTTAACTATTTTTCTTTGTATTTGGATTGTTAAGGCCAATAGTTTCATGGGTAGAGAATCTATTATCTATTACTAAGTATCAAATTATTAAAAAAAATTTGATAAAAAAATATTTTACCATCTTTTTTAGATTCTTAAAAAACGTTCAAAACATAAAAGGACTTATATTGTTGAATGGAGGCAGTATTAAAACAAAAGCTTAATCAATGACGTGGCACCCTCTTCTTAATTTTAGGCCTTTTAACCAATTACCCTAGCCTAAATTATAATTTTAGTAGTTTTAAAAAAAACAATTGTATTAATTCAAAACATAAAATTAATAATAAGGAAACATATATAAAATTATTTGAATGGATTCACCCAAATTGGATGTATTGCTATATTTCCGTTGATTATTTGAATGGATTCCATATATTCAATTGTGGACGAGGACAAAGTCTCCAATGTTAAATAGGTTTTTTCAAATTTGAATGGAATTACGTCTAAATTCAATTTTAATATCCCCAAATTAATTAATGTGCCATGATTTGAATGGAATTAGTCTAAATTCAATTTTAATATCCCCAAATTAATTAATGATCCATGATGTTCCAAAATGAATTTGCGCCAGATATGATTGGTATGAAACACGCAGTGTTTTCAAGTCTATATATTTGGAATATTCCAAATCTATATTTTAATTAATTAATTTCGATTGCACGACATCATTAGATCAGAATTATGTTTTTTTTTTTGTTAATATTGTATTGTTTAAATTTAGTTTTACGTTAAACAAATTTTTTCTTATTCTTTAAAAAAAATGATTCGAGAACCAATCAAAGTGTTTATATGTACAAATAGTCAACCACCCAATTAAATCTGATTGATAAACAAATGCCTAAGTAAATACTTGTAACTTCACCGTACCGTACCCTACCCTAAAAGTAATCGCCACAAGCAATTATGTAGCAATTTTAATAATAATTTAATACTTGTAACTTCACATCAAATGACATGCCCGTTTGAAAACATACTTTTAAATTTGAAGTGTGAAAATTAGAGATTTTGTTCGTTTGTTTTTGTTTATTTAATTGTTTATGAATTATAATTAGATATTCCGATTTGGATAAATATTTTACTCGAATCAACAAAGTGTAATGTTGATTTATCCACTTCTCCCAAATGTAGTTGGGAATGATAGGTAGAGACAAATGTGGATAATTCAATTCCTACTCCTTTAGTTGATAAATTAGTGATGTTACTATTTTCACACTTAGAATTATAAATTTACATGTGTAAAATTTCGTCCCACCTTTCATCGACTTCTGCGGCCGCCACTGTTCAGTGGTGACCCACTCTCGGCATTAATGTATGGTATCAAAGTACCAAACCATATGTAAGTACATATAGTTGGATTTATATAACGAGGAGGAGAAATAGTAAGAATTAGTATTACCCGGTAAACGATACCGAAGCCACCTTGACCCAATCTGTTTGCCTGCGAAAACCTGCTGGTCGCTGCTTCAAGCGTCCTGAAATCGAACTGCACGCAATGATCTTTCGTCTGCACCTCCCCTCCTCTTTTAGGATTAGCTGCTGCCTGGGTTTCAGCTGGTAACCCCATCCCTGTCGATGCCGATGCTTTTCTCCGCCGACGTCTCATTATCATCCAACAGATTATAATTCCAAGGAGCACCATTAATAGTCCAACGCCTCCTGGTATAACTGCTCTTGTAACATAGAACATCCCTCCTGCACGCAGTAAGTACATATATATAATTAGCCTCATGAGCTAGCTACACCGGCCAACCGTTGACTTTTTTCTCTTTTGAGCCTAAATACAGGAATTGAAAAGGCTTCATTTGGTACCTTTGCCGGACGATGGAGAAGGTGTAGATGATGATTGTGGTGGTGGTGGTGGTGCCGGAAGCTCAAAAAAGGGCACGAGATCGTACCTCATGTGGCAACTAGGCCTAAAAAACATTACCCATGTAGTACCACTCTTGGGAACATCTCGACCGGTGGTCCTCAAGCACCGGTCACAGGAAGAACCGCTAATATCGGGAGTGCACTGCACGAGTAAATATAGCGTGTATGTGGACGAGATTTCAGTCACCAGCGTCTTGAAATACTTAGGCGACAAGGTATTGTAAGCAGATACAGCCTGGTTGATGAGCCCATTGAGCGAGCTGGAAAATGCCGAGTTGAACTCGGTGACATTCATGGACACGTTGGTCAGGCTGTAGTACCAATAACCTGGGAGCTCCTCCTCGAGGGAGAAGATGTTCCGGTTGGCGTACCGAATAGTGCACTGCTCGTAGTAGGCGATGGCTTCCTTCTCCTGGGTGCAGTTGGAGGTGAGTTTTCTGACAGCGGCTTGGACGCAGGCGCTGCAGTCGGTGGAGGGGAGGTCGTAGCGGCAGAAGAAGAGGCCGTAGACATCGTTGGGGGAGGTGCCGGTGGAAGAGTTGGAGAAGGAGAGGGAGGAGGATTGGGAGGACAGATCTGAGAGGAGAGAGTTGAGGTTTTTCTGGTAGAAGCTGTTGGCGGTGTAGTTGCCCGTGTCAGTAGGTACACAGAAGTTGTAGATGAAGGAGGGAGGTTTGCCATGGATTCCTGCAAGGAAGAGGGAGGTAACTAAGAGGGCGATGAAGACGATGATATCTGGGAGCTTCATTTTAGATTTGTCTACAGCGCTAGCTAGCCAGCTAGTTAATAACAAGACAGGACGCAAGAATATAATTTGGGTGATCATTATTTATACAATTAATTAAGCTAGAGAGACGTGGATTGCAGTTATATACTACTGAGTATATGTATTGCAATTAATTAAGCTTAATTAATTACTCAATTTGAATGGTTTAAATTCGGGGGGCTGTCATGGTAATGACTTGTTTGCAATGCTGTAGTGATTATGAAAGGTGTTAATTGTAGCTAGTTAACCCATGACCATGCAGTGAATAAAAAACTGATTAAGAAAGGTGAGAACTGAGAACAAGTGGGAGAGCTGCGGCTGGGGGAGCGCTCAGAGACCAGGGAGGAGGCTGGCTGGGTGGTTTCATCCACAATATCGGAGTCTGCCCTGTGGTGGCGGCGGAGCTATGGGGTATCCTAGATGGCCTCGACCTGGCCTGGGATCTTGGTTTTAGGAGAGTTATATGCGAGTCGGACTCGGCAGATGCGGTGGAGCTGATCAGGAGGAAAGTGAAGTCGTCGCACCCGTGTGCTAGCCTTGCTAATAGCTGTCAAGGCTCCCTTAGTAGGAACTGGGAGGTCCAGATTCGACATGTGTTTCGTGAAGCCAACGCCACTGCGGACTGGCTTGCTTGTTCTGCGTTTTCTTTTCAATTAGGGGTTGTCTGTTTGGCATCCCCTCCTCTGAACCTTGGGGATCTCCTACTTAACGACGCGCGTGGTGTGACTAGGCCACGACTGTGTCCGGCGTAGGGGTGCCCGATCGCTTGTAATAACCCTTTTGGGGGGGACTTTGGTCCTTACTTTCTTCACCAAGAAAAAAAGTGAATAAAAAACTAGAAAGAGTCCAGGTCCATATTTCAATACGGTGTTTATCACTTTAATTACTATATAGATAGGGGTGGGTGTGCTACAGGAATCAAAATTGCGGTAAAAATTGTAAGGATAATCTTTTTAGCCCACTACACCTATGTTTTAGCCCGATTCTGAATAGAATCGCAGAACTGAGATATAAAGGTACATCTTTTTATCCCGGTTGTAAACAAAACCGATCTATAAAGTCACTGTACGTGCAATTTTAAACCATGAGTTTTTAACACTGTTTTTATTCTTAATCGAGCTATAAAGTCATTGTGTAATTTAAAAAACGAGGTTTTTAAGCATGAGTTTCAAATGAACCGAGCTATAAAGTAGTCCTCACAATTTTTACCACAATTTGAAGTTTTCACTGGAGTCGATATATATATATATAGTCGCCGCGACGAAATGCCCCAAATCGCCAGTAAGTTGTTGAATTGAGTCGTCTGTTCCTTTATTATTGATTCTAATTGCTCATTTTGGATAGGTTCAATGACTTTAGTATGCTAGTACGTCATTCTTGTCTAGTGTTAGGATATCCAGCAGTTCACGTGCCAAATTTAACAATGCATGGCTAAGCCCTTATTTGAACGTCTTATTTTTATACGTACCTAAACCTGCAATGTAAGATCTCTTACTATCTCGATAACAATCCTTTCTTCTAGGGTTTGGAATTGTTGTTGCTTATGTACAAGGGAATATGAGCTTGAAAGCAGTACATCCTAGGCTACAAGTAAGCTTTGTGCTCCAAGCTTTGTGATATTTTATTAATCCTGGATTTCATCCGCACATTTTTGGAGAAATTGGATTAGGATCGGGAACCAACAGCATGAATGATCCGATTGGATTATTGAATTTCGATCATCCAAGCACACAACTGGTAGCGAATGTGTTCCATGGATCGAATTATCTGAGTTTCAGCAGAGAGTGAAGAGGGCGCTAGGAGCCAAGTTCAAGATCACCTTCATTGACAGAAGTTCGAGGCAAGAAGAGGTGCCGACATCGAACTTTTCTAGATGGAAAAGGTGCGATTACATGGTCCGGTGCTGGATCCTTAACTCCGTGTCTGCAGAGGTCTCAGAAGGCTTCATGTATGCAGATTCAACATAACAATCGTGGGAGGAGCTAGTTGAAAAGTATGCATAGAAAAACGGTATGCTTCTACATCAATTGAAGAAATCGTTGTGTAATCTTTCTCAAGGAAACTTTTCTGTTGCTGAATACTTTGGGAAAATGAAGAAACTTTGGGATGAGATCTTGAGTTTGGAAGGAATTCTAAAATGTTCTTATGGTGCCTGGAAGAGGTGCATATGTGATGTGATCAAGAAGATCACTTAGATTGAGAGTTACAACAAGCTGCTTCACTGTGGGATGTCACTCCTTCGATCAACAAGGCATACTACCTTGTCTATCAAGTGGAGACAACAAGAGGAGAAGGAACAAGCACATGGAATTCACATGGCAGCAACGCATTTTCTTTGAATAAATATGCAAGTTCTAAAAAAGGAAACAAGAAAGAAAAATCAAATAAATTGTGCACTCACTGTGGGATGCAAGGGCACTCCGTGGATGGATGTTTCAAGATAATTGAGTATCCCAATTGGTTCTAGGATCCCAAGGGCAAGAAAGCTATGACATCAGGCACATCTGCTGCAGTTTCAGGGATGTTTAAGACTTCAGATGATGAGTTGATGAGTGGAGTGGAACCTGAGATTGATATGGCAATGGCAAATGCCATTTACCAGAAAGTGTTGAGAGCCATGAAGAGAAAAGCTCCCATTCAGATGGCATCAACTGACAATGTAGGTATCATTTCTGTTATGCATTCCTTTCGAACATGCAAAGATTATGATATGTTGTGGATTATAGACTCGGGTGCTTCTGATCATATGACTTTCAATGCTAAGCGTCTAAGGTCTAGAAGGAAATTGCCTAGGTCTATTAGCATATGCTTACCTGATGGTACCATTAGGAAGGTACATGAAGTAGGAGACATTGAGTTTTCTTTTGGATTAAAGTTGCACGTGTTATGAGTAGGCTAATTGATTAAACAAACAGGTATTGATGTGATTTTTAAGAAATCCGCGTGTGTATTTCAGGGCCCTAAAGACGGTAAGAGTTTGTTCAATGCTGAGAGGATACCTGGACAGCTTTACAAGGCTCAATTGCAAGTTCATGAGGGCAGTTTGAGTTGTAGTAGTACTGCAGTTACTTCTTAAAATAAAATGGCTTGGAATAAGGATTGTCATGATCAACTTTTACATGAGAGATTAGGCCATATGTCTTTTTCAAGATTGAAACATGTGTATGGTCATAAGGTGACTAGTTGTGATGATTTGGTTTGTGAGGCCTGTGTCTTAGCCAAACATCATTCATTTCCTTTTGATGTTAGTAGCAGTATTGCAAATGAGAAGTTTGAATTGATTCATGTTGACCTATGTGGTCAATACAGAGTTCCTAGTTATAATGGAGGCAAATACTTTGTCACTTTTGTTGATTATTTCAGTAGAGGTGTAAGGATTTATTTGTTGCCCAACAAGGTACTTGTAGGCAAGGTTGTCTGTGAGTTTATTTTTCTTGTGGAGAAGCAGTTTGATGCAACAGTAAAGACTATAAGGAGTGATCATGGTACATAGTTCTTTGGTTGCAATTGTTTCAATATCTATTGTTTTTTTACTTATATTTCCGTTTTATTTAGATAAAAATATATCTAATTAGGTGTAATGAAAAACGGAAATAAGATTCCAGTCAATGAATCATGATACATGTCTCACGGTAAACAAACGAAACTGCGGTTCAATCAAAATGAATTGTTTTTTTGACTAAACAGTTATGCATGGCTTAACAATTCCAAGTAAAATTGGCCTAATTCGTTCTATTTTCCACATTCATAGGAGTGCATCTATGTTTCTGCTTTATGAATATAATTTTTTCTGGGCATTTCTAATAATATCAAGTGTTATTCCAATTCTGGTGATAAGAGGAAAACCTGTCGTTGTTCTTGCCAAAGAATACTCAAACTCACAACTAGTATAGTGTGTAAGCAAGAGATCGATCCACATGGAAATCTATTCAATTCAAGTATAATTTTAATCGCTAATAGAGAATATGGGGGTTTTTGGTGTGTAAAAGGTCCGCCTTTTATCAAAGCGAAAGTAAGCAAAGAAAGTAAATAGATTGTAGAATGCAGTGGAGAGAAATAGATTCACCTACAATTTATCACTTCGATTGATGAATTCGATCCTTGTTTCAGCCTCTAGTTCTTGTCTTTTCCTATCAATGTCCTTGTCCAGATCTTCGGTAAATTACTAGTCCTACGAGTCCTAGCAACCCTTATCTCTAAATAACCCTAACACGGTTAAGATTCAACCTAGAGATAGCATTAAGATTATGAATTAACCAAGGTACACATAATATCAAGCTACGAGTCGATATTCAACATGTATTCAACTTCCTACACATCCAATTAGTCCTACGAGTCCTAAAGGGATATGATTGCCACTTGGGTTAAGGTTCGCTACGAGGAATCCACAAAACCCTAGCAGTTGAATGAATCTACTCTAACTAGTCGGCCAAGCCAGAGAGAAGTAAACACATTCAAGCAATTAAGCACAAAGAAGTCCAAACATTGGAATATGAATAAGAACTAGATTAAGAAACTCACAATTCAACAATCAAAGATCCAAACTGTAGGCGAAACCTTGAGAGTTTAGTTGCTCATGCTCAACGGCGCTCTCAACAATGGAATAAAGTGCATAAGGTCGGGCTCTTGATAATGATAGTTTTAGAAGATTTTGTGAGGCCGTTGGACAATATGGCCCGGGCTACAAACCTCCAAGCCAATATGAATTAAGGGAACCATTGTTGAAAAAGGAAGTTGCGAAGACGAAGAAGGCACTTGAGAATCAAGAAAAGGAGTGGGCTACGACCGGTTGTTCAATTATGACGGATGCTTGGAGTGATGGGAAAAGAAGAAGTATCATGAATTTGTGCGTGAATAGTAGATTGGGCACAACTTTCCTTTCTTCTAAGGAAGCTTCCAATGACTCGCATACCGGTGAATACATATTCAATTACATTGAAGAATGTATTCAAGAAGTTGGGCCACAAAATGTTGTGCAAGTAGTGACGGACAATGCTTCCAATAATATGTCGGCGGCGAAGAAATTGCAAGAAACAAGGCCTCACATTTTTTGGACTCCATGTGCCACTCATACCATCAATCTCATGCTTCAAGGAATAGGTAGCATACCTAAGTTCCAAGTTGTGATTGAGAAAGCCAAAGCATTCACCGTCTTCATTTATTCGCATCACAAGACTTTGGCCATGATGAGGAATTGTACGAAGCAAAGGGACTTGGTGAGGCCGGGAGTTACAAGGTTCGCTACTTCTTTCCTTACTCTACAAAGTTTGAATAGCAAGAGACATTTATTGAGATTAATGCTTGCAAGTAAAGAATGGGAAGAATGCAAGCATTCTAAAACTCCCAAAGGGAAAGTGGCATTTGATACCATAATGAGCTTGTCTTTTTGGAATGGAGTTTCAAATTGCTTGCAAGTATTTGAACCTTTGGTTAAGGTGCTTCGCCTTGTTGATGGTGATAAAAGGCCTTCAATGGCCTTCTTATATGGTGATCTTCAACAAGCAAGGAAGGAGATCAAAGAGGTATACAACAACCACGAGGCAAGTTATGCTCCAATCTTAGAGATTATTGATAGCAAAGCTCGTGGTCGGCTTGATGGTTCATTGCACTTGACGGCATATTTCTTGAACCCTTATTACTTCTTCAAAGATGAAGGCATATGTTTGAATGCGGATGTCATGCAAGGTTGCATTTCTTGTACCGAGCACTTTTTCCCTAATGATGATATGTCTCAAGGAAGCGTCATGAATGTTGAGCTACCGAAGTATAGAGACAAGCAAAGTGTGTTTGGGAGCAATTTGGCCAAATTGGGATGCGCTAAGAAAGACTTCGATCCGGGTATGTATCTTGAACTATATTCTTCATCTTTCAATTCTTTCTATTAAAAACATGTTACTTTCATTCAAGTTATATGTAGATTTCCAAGCTATTTTCATTTTTATTGTAGTTGCATGGTGGTACACTTATGGCAATCAAGTGCCACATTTATAAAAAATGGCAATAAGGATTCTTTCTTTGACTTCAAGTTCATCCGTTTGTGAGAGAAATTGGAGTACATTCCAAGGGATACACACAAAGAAAAGGAATAGACTTGATACCACAAGGATGAACAAGTTGGTGTATGTTCAATTCAATGCCAAGATTATCAACAAAAACCGAAGAAAGGATATAGGAAAAGAGGTTCTACTTGCTAGAGAAGCTAGAGAAGCACAAGATTGGCTTGTTGAAAGTAATGTTGTTGAAGATATGGAAACACAAGAAGAAGCATCCGATGTGAGTGGACTCCGGGAGGTAAGGGAGCTTTATGAAGATGATTTTAAATCGGAAGATGAAGATGAAGGTAATGGGGACAATGACCTTGAGTCCGATGATGAGAGAGTTTATGGCCAATGCCTATCTTAGATTATTGTGTATTTTGAATATTTGTTTGTCAAAACTTTTAGGTATTTTGAATTTGATTGTTAGAACTCTAACAAATTGGCATTGCGGATTTGCGGTAAGGTGACTTTAGCCTTTATAAATGAAGTTGTTTTTATTTTGTCATGTTTATTTGGTAATTTTACAATTTAAATATTATTTTTTCATGTGTATTTTTACAATTTAAAGTATAAATATAATATTTATATGTAAAAATTAGCGAAACCGATAAATCCGATATATCCCCGATATATCGTTTTTACTCCAAACCGATACGACCCCGATAGGCGATATTTAGAACCTTGGTTATAGGCCATAATAAGTTTAATAGTAGTATATCACAATTATCACTCAAGTAATCTACTTATTTAATTGAATTCTTTTGATTAATATATGTATCACTTGTCAGGTAAACCCATTACTGAAAATAAATTATTTTAAGTATTATTAAAAAGTGTTGCATCCTAAAACTTGAACTTTAGATTTTCTGTAGAAAGAGACGAAACGACGCATTACATCTAATTTTGTTATTGTGGATTTTTATTGGGTCTATTATCTATATAATGCAAAATAAACTACTGAGCAATATAAAAATCAAATATAAAATAATCACAAATAAAGTATTATATATTTGTATTATATTGAATAAAGTTTGGTGCCTTTTTTTCCAAAGTGTATTTATGGTTGAGCGTCTAAAAGTAGAGATACGTGAGATTGTGAGAAAGCAGGTAGGGCTACCTTATAGTTTCTAGAAACCTTTGAACTGGTTCACTTCAATTAAACGGTAAGTTGTGGAAAAGACCCAAATTCAAAGTCCAAAGAGACACTGGACGTTAGGCGGGGAAATTTTAACTTTTCTGGGCTTCATTCATTTCTGTTTTTGCTTCCATTCTGTTTTGGATATTGTATAATTCTTGGCTAAGCAATTAAATGATGGGATGAATCCTAACTTGTGTTTTTTTATCCGATGAGTATGGAACTATTCATTGCTTTTCAAAACTATGCTGATTGTTATTTATTGTTTTCTTTTGTGGGACAACTTGGGTGTATAATAACAGGATTAGATAGCAAATACAATTTCGGGTCTTTGAGTGTCTTTTTTTGTTGGTGAAGTTATTTCTAATAGTTATGCAACTCAGCATATGATAATTAAAGTGAACTTCAGGTGGAAACCGTGGATATTTTCATGAGTTTATTAACAAGAAAAATAAAGGTGGGCAGGAAGCCAATGTTTTCATGATCTTTGCTGCATAACATTCAATCCAAAGGCACTCTTATGTAGTTATAATTTAATCTTTCCTTGATCAGTAGGCAACATTTCGAAAAAATCCTTTCATTTTTGTAGGAATAATTAGTTTCAATATTTTCTTATCCATCCTTTAATTTTTAAATTGCTTTGTGTTTCTTTGATCTTCTAAGTGTTTTTAGGTTTGCCGTTTTGACTGCATTGTCTCCTGCTTATCAGTCTAGGTTGAGGCCAATTTTGAAGAAGCACTTTCAGTTAGCAAACCAAAAACTGAATCACTAGAAGTTGGGAGTAAAAGAAGTCTCCTTAGCGTGAGTAAATCTCATATACGACGGTCTAGGCTTGCAACTCAAGGTAAGAGGCATCTCATGCTTTCTGAAACATATTACATGTACTGATGTTTGTTCAAACAGTTGAACTCAAATTGCTTCTTTTTGCAAGAGTAAATAATAATGATTTGAATACAATTCTAGCTCATCCAATTCAGTTTTAATGAAATCTGGCACAAGTTTTGAGTGCTGGATTAGAATAAAAAAAAGCTAAGGATGAGAAGTTTATAATGCATCTCAAGCATGTTTACTTGAAAGGTTTTTGTTTCCAAATACAGAATTATGTGTGTGGGACGTCACAGATACATACTTTTCTTTTTGATTTTAATGAAGAGAGCTTTTCACTCCTACATTTCATGATTCATGCTTCCTTGTCTTTGATTTTACCAATGCTTTACTTAGTATCCAGAATTCCGTTGTTAGTACTCTTTGACTCTGTATCAATCTGGAAGTGCCTTGTCATATTTTCTTTTAGAATATGTTCATATCTATGACATATAAGCATGCCTTCACATATGTTCTTTTTTATTTAAATTTTGCTTTATGTGAGGAATGAATCTTTTGTTTAGCTGGGTAGATATAAAGAACTATATAATATGAAGTTACACAATTACTCAAGCTTTTACCAATTTGCATTTAGGTTCATAGACTTGCATACACACTACAATCTACAATGGCTATAGACAAATCATGGATTGACGCGAGAACTAGAATTTATGGGTCATATTTTGCAAAGTTAGATGAATTTCTAGACTTTGCTTATGCTAGGACAGAAGTTGGTTCTCTCATTTACTGCCCCTGTAAGAAATGTAAAAATAGGGCATTATATGTCAGAGAAGTTGTGCGGAATCACCTTCAGGACAATGGATTTTGGGTTAGGTATAAGTTATGGACAAAACATGGTGAGAATATTGATGATCTTATTGAGGAGCCATTGCCGACGAATGAAGTGCCACCTGAATTTGAGGGGTATATGGATGTGGACATGACTAGATTAGTTGAAGATGCAATAGGAATGGCAAATAGAGCTACACTGGCACATTCGCATAGTTATGGAGAGGGTGAATGTACTTCTATTGGGGCAGATGAGTGTACAAAACAATTCTCAAAGCTGATGTAATTTGCGAACCTACCACTCTACTTAGGTTCTAAGAAGCACACGTCTTTGTCTTTCGCTCTTAGACTTTTACAAGCTAAAAATCTACATGAATGGAGAGACAACTCTTTCAAGGAGTTGTTGGACATATTTGCTGAGATTTTGCCTAATGGAGTTAATCCTCCTAAATCATACTATCAAGCCCAAAAGCTAGTGGATGATTTAGGATTCACATTCAAAATCGTGGATGCTTGCCCTAATAGTTGCATGTTATTTAGAAATGAAGATGCAAACTTGGATGCATGTTCAATATGTAATGGATCTCGATGGAGGGCACCAACTGTAGGCTCATGTTCTGAATCTCGGACACGAAAGGCAGCATAGCAAGCTAGATACTTTCCGCCAAAACCAAGATTACAAAGGCTATTTGCAACAACACGGTCAACAAGACTCATGAAGTGGCATGGATTGAAGCGTGTGGATGATGGTGTGTTTAGGCATCCTGTAAACTCTCCTGCATGGAAACATCTTGATGTTAAACATCCAGATTTTGGAGCTGAGATAAAGAATGTAAGACTAGGAATTGCGTCCGATGGATTTAATCCATTTGGGATTCAGAATGTGAGCTATAGTACATGGCATGTTGTGTGTTTTCCATACAATTTTCCGCCGATGTATATATTTAAGCAACCATATCTATATCTGTCAGTGCTGATTGACAGACCAAAGGGGCTTGGTGATAAGATAGATGTGTATTTGGAGCCATTAATTGAAGAGCTCAAAGAGTTATGGGAACTGGGTGTACCCACTTTTGATGCTTCCACCAACCAAGCATTTCAAATGAGGTCTGCACCACTATGGACTGTCAACCACTTCCCTGCCTATGCTAAGTTATCCAGGTGAAGTACCAAAGGTGAATATGCGTGTCCGAATTGTAACACAAGGCCAGGGGCAACATACTTGAAGGCTAGCCACAAGTGGTGTTATGGGAAGACTATGAGATTCTTGCCATACGATCATAAGTATAGGAGAGATGCGAAGTTATTCTATCATGGATGAGAATTTGCTGAACTTCCTCCCAAATTGACCGGGGCTGAACTGCTCACACAAATTGAGGCCAATGGAGTGTGTACACAATATATAAAGGAATACATGCTGTTTAGACAGAAGATGGGGCCTGAGAAATCAGAAAGAGATCCAACGGAAAAAAAGCATAATTGGAAGAAAAAAAAGCATCTTCTACGAGCTGTCTTATTGGAAAGACAATCTACTACCGCATAGTATAGATACAATGCATGCCGAGAAGAATTTTGCTGAAAACATTTTGTACACAATCATGGGAGTTAAAGGAAGAACGAAGGACAATGTCTCTGCTCGACGTGACCTTGCAACATTGGGAATCAGACACGAATATCTTGTCAAGAAGACCGAGTTTAATATTGAGTACTATGATAGAGCTGAATTGGAGATGGATAACGAAGGGAAAGATAAGTTTTTATTAGCCTTATCCACGACTAGAATGCCCGATGGTTCATTTTCAAATATTGCATGGAGGGTTAATTTGAAGGATCGTTCCATTAGAGGCCTTAAGAGCCACGATCATCATATCCTTCTACACCATTTGATTCCATTATGTGTACATAGTTCCTTGCCAAGCAATGTTGTTTCAGTTTTGCTTGATGTAGGAAAGTTCTTCAAATTGTTGTGCTCTAAAGTGAGTTCTAGATTTTAGTTGGAGAAGGCACGCTCCCACATCATCTTAACAACATGTGAGCTTGAGAAAATATTTCCACCATCCTTTATGGATATCATGAAGCATTTTTCGATACATCTTGTTGAGGAAGCGATGATTGGTGGGGCTGTTCACTTTCGTTGGATGTACCCAATAAAGAGATTCTTGCTGACCTTGAAGAATCATGTGCGACAACAAGCATTCCCCGAAACATCACTAGCGAAAGGTTATGTGATGGAGGAATGCATGAATTTTTGTGCACAATATCTCAGAGATGTGGAGAGCAAATCAAATAGACCTCCATGAAGGAAAACTGATGATGATAAGAAGGGTAAGGGCTTCATTCTCCATGAAATAACTCGGACTCCAATTCATCGGTGGGTCTTGTTTCAAACTGATAAAGTCACACCATATCTAAAGTAAGTCTCCATTACATAAAAACATGAATCCATTCTATGATGGTTATGAGATGCTTATTTAGCCTTTGTAATGTTTTCTTTTTTTCTTGGTGAAGAGAACATCTCATTTCCATCCGAAATCATAATCCTACAACTAACGAGGAGTCAGTAGCCTTAACTCATTTCCAAGAGTTTCCGAAGTGGTTCAAGGCACATGTGAGTATACTTAAGAGCTACTGGTTGATTTTCACCTATCTATCTACTCATCGTTTGTAACTACACATTATAGGTTTAGGGTTTGCAAAGGGCAGGGGGTGCTTCATTGGCTGATGAAATTGTAGCTTTGTCTAACTCCCTTTCTCCTTTGGCAATAAGGCCGAACTCATATACCACAAATGGTCACTTCCTTCATGTTAAAAGCGTAGACAATAAAAGAACAATGCATAATTGTGGTGTGTATTTAGAAGGAGATGTTGTACCATATTATGGAAGATTGATTGATATTATCAAGGTTACATACTCTATAGATATCAACTACGTGTTATTTAGGTGTGAGTGGGCACACCCTTTATCTGGTGTGAAGTTGGATCCTTTCAACTTCACCTTAGTAAACTTCTAGAGATTGTTGTACCCACATGATCGTGTTGGGGGTGAGCCTTTTATCTTGGCATCTCAAGCACGACAAGTGTGGTATAATCCGTGTCCTTCCCGACAAGGGGGGCTTAATGATGGGGAAGTGGAATCAAAAGAGTACTCTCATGTGGATGTTGATGATGAGTTAGAAGGTGATCATGTATTGGAAGTTGACGATACTCTTATTTGATAGAGGTTAGGGATTAGCATACTTTGTATTGTTTCATGTAAGTATGCACACGTTGAACAAGCTTCGTTCAAGGGACTTGATTCGTGGACTACCCGATCTAAACTTCAAGGTAGATGAGTTATGCAATGCATGCTCAAGAGGTAAGCAAACTCGAGGGTCATTCAAACCCAAAAAGGTAGTAAGTACTTCTCGCCTTATTGAATTATTGCATATGGATCTATGTGGACCTATGCGTGTCAAATCTCCCAAAGGTAAACAATATATTCTTGTCATTATTGATGATTATTCACGTTTTACTTGGGTTTCATTTTTATGAGAAAAATCTGAGGCTTTATTTGAATTTTCAAAACTGTGTAAGGAGATACAAACTTTGAAAAATATGCCTATTGTTGCTATTCGTAGTGACAATGGGCGTGAGTTTGATCAACTTAAATTTGATTTATTTTGCTCCAAATATGGGATTTCACATAATTTTTCAGCTCCTAGAACTCCACAATAAAACGGGGTTGTGGAACGAAAGAACCATACCTTGGAGGACATGTCTAGGACTATGATTTTAGAAAACGAGCTATCAAAATCACTTTGGGCCGAGTCTATTAACACAACGAATTATATCTTAAACCAATGTTTAAGCTGTCGTATTTTAAAGAAAAACTCCTTATGAACTTTGCTATGGAAGAAAGCCTAGTGTTTCGTATTTTAAATCATTTGGATGCAAATGTTTTGTTCACAAAAATGGAAAAGATAATCTTGGAAAATTTGATGCTCGTAGTGATGAAGGGATTTTTCTCGGATATTCATTAAATAGCAAAGCCTATAGGGTTTTCAATAAGCGCACTAGGATTGTCGAAAAAAGCATACATGTAATATTTGAAGAAAGCAATAACGATGCGTTGAGTGATAGCTTTGCAGATCTAAACTTGAATCAGCATGAGGAACATGGCTCCGAAATTGAAGAAGAAAAAGAGAAAGCACAACGTCGGAATATGCAAGAACAAATACAAGTTACGTCTGAACAGGCTCAGGACCTTGACATGCAGGTTCAAGATCTTGAACAAAGGTTTCAAGGCCTTGACTTAGGGAATGCAGAACAAAAAGCACAACGTCGAAATATGCAAGAACAAATACAAGTTACGCGCGGGACATTGTTTTTTATACTGATTCATTTTATTAGACCTAGTTTATAATATTTGATATACCAATATTAGTTTTAATAGGTATGTTAACTAATCAATGATTTATAATGTTTAATATTACCCAAATTTATTTTTATACTTTATTTAAAAGAATTAATCAATTTATGAAAATTTCAAATATATTTTGTAATCTTCTGAATAATATAAATTTTATTCTGGCAATTGATGATCACTAAATTAATTTGCATAGAATTATATATTTTTCTTAATTGTAAAAACATTAATATAGTCACAATGACATGTCTTTATTTTAAAAATAAAATTTAAATAATGAAAAAGAAAAGTAAGATATAATTATAGATTCTATTATCGTGTTGCTTATATGAAAACTTAAATTAATTGAATTGATGACAACTAAATTAATATGCATAAAGTTATATATATATATATATATATATATATATATATATATATATATATATATATATATATATATATATTACTTCTAACAACATTAATCTAATCACAACGACATGTATTTTTTGTTAAATAATGAAAAAGAAAAAGTAACATATAATTATATATTCTATAAGCATGTTACTTATATTAAAGCTTTGATCAATTGAAACAAAACATACCTATGAAAAGGAGAAAAGAAATATAAAAAAGGTAAAATTTATGTCCCGTACGTTAGATGAATGTTTTTAGATGACTTCAAAGTTAGGTACTCAATATTTGTAATCATCCAATAATATTAAACCTAAATAATACATTTTTTCTGCTCTCTAATCTTTTTATTTAATTGCACTTATATCTATTTTTTTTTATTTAACTTATATAAGAAACCGTTAAATAATATTAAACATAAAAAATATGTAAATAATATTTATTTTGTAAATAATAAAAAATAAAGGTAACATATAAGTATAGATTCTATTAGCATATTCCTTATATTAAAGCTTTAATCAATTGAAACAAAATCTGCCTACAAAAAGGAGAAAAGAAATATAAGAAGAGTAAAATTTATGTCCCATTAGATGAATGTTTTAGACGAATAAACAGTTAGGTACTGAGTATTTGTATTCATCCAATAATATTAAACATAAATAATATACATGTTTTTGTGCTCTCTGGTCTTTTTATTTAACTGAACATATATGTATTTTTTTTTAATTTCATTTATATAAGAAACCGTAAAATAATATTAAACATAAAAAAAATATTTTTGTTTTTTAAAAATATTTTTCTTTAATTGGCCCACTGTTAAATTTTTAATGTAACAATAAATAAAATGTGATGAATGGAGTAGATGAAATGTATGAAAAATAACAAAAGTTAAAATGATTTCGTTAAGGAGATTCGATCACTTGACATAAAGAGTTAGAGCTAAAACCTAAAAGCAATAAGCTACATCTATTTTTTATTTATTTAATTGCACTTATATAAGAAACCATTAAATAACATTAAACATAAGAAATACATGCTTTCATGTTCTCTATTATTTTTATCTATTGCACTTATATAAGAAATTGTTTAAAAAAAATGAGACAAAATGAGTAGATAAAAGACATAAAAAATGGTGTAATTAGAGGGATTTGAACCCTAGATCTAACAAATAGGAACAACACCAAAAACCATTAAGCTACAACAACTTTGTGATATTTAATTCTAATTTTAAATATATATTAGATAAATTTTTTAAGCATTTAATATATGTAGTATAGATAGTATAGATACTTTTTTTCTTTTTAATATGTAAACTCGACATCTCCTTCCTCCTTAGTCATGACCTAAGCATGGGGTAGTTTGATAGGGTCTATTTTAGTTGTATAATTGCATATTAGATTAGGTCATTTTCATGCATATTTTACATATTTTATAGTTAATTTGTATTAATTATTTTTCGGAGTCTACACAAGTGTTTATATATATTTTGGGTATTTTGGACTGGATCGTATGAATTTGAAGGTCGATAATAATATATGGGATTATTGTGCAAATTAGAAGGACGATGAAGATGGTCAAGTACGTTAAGCAATACACATAATAAATTGGAGGATTGGGCCGAGCTATACGCACGTACGTGATTGGGCTCCGTATTAATCAAAGGAATGAGGAAAACCGCTGCCTTACCTGCCATATAATTTAGATAGCTTAGATTAATTTTAGATAGATTTTATATATTATATACTTCGTATTGATAAGATTTTAGGATAGATTAGATGGGATACCACAGTTTCAATCTATATATATATATACATTCATACGGCAAAGTCGAACGTAACTGACTGAAGCCGACTTTAACTTTCACCTTTTAACCCTAATTGTTTTTGTCTTATTTTTATGGAGATCTAAACTCTTCCGTTTCGTCTATGGATTGAAGTTTTGGTTTGATAAAGTTGTGAGATTTCTATTCTTGTTTTATTCCTATTGATTCGTATTGATTCTTTTGCTAATATTGTTGATTTCTTCTAGTCCGTACAACTAGTCGAGATTATTGCTAGGATTTTGTAGATTCCTCGTAGCGAACCTTAATCCATAGTAGCAATTATGCTTTTTTAGGACTCGTAGGACTAAACTGGTGTGTAGAGAATCAATTATATGTTAAATGCTGACTAGTAGCTTGGTGTTGCATATATCCTGGTTAATCCTTAATCTTAATGCTACTATTAGGTTAAATCTTGACCGTGTTAAGGTTATCTAATTAGTAAGGGTTACTAGGACTCGTAGGACTAGTAATTTACACAAGATCAGGACAGGAACAATAATAGGACGAAAAGAGAACTTGAAGAAGAATCAAGGATCAACTAGTCAAACTAAAGTGGATATTTGTAGATGAAACTAGTCCTTTAATTGTTATATATCTCCATTATTTGTTTATAGTTTATTTTATTTTCTTTCTTATTTTCATAACACCAAAACCCCCCTTTCTATTAATTGGTAAATAGACTTAACTTAGGTATAACTTGATTCTCTGTGGGATCGACTCGTGCTTACCACGCTACATTAGTTAGGTAAGTTCGAATTTATTTTGATACGGTTTAGGCGACTAAAAACCATCCATCAAATTGGCGCTGTTGCCGGGGAATCAAAGTTTATTTCTTTGTTTTGTGTGTTTGCCGATTATTGTATATAACTTAACTTTGTTGTGAACCTATCTTACGGTTCACGACACCCTTACTACTAACATTTTAAGATGAGATTAATGCAGTGTCAAGGAGAAAATTTTCACCATTATTTCACAAGAGTGAATAATTTATTGGACGCTCGTTATGCAAGGGGTTACCAAGATAGTTTGCAAGATATGGTTGTTTGTGTACTTGAGGGCATGACTCCTGAGACCAAAGAACTTGCCGAGTCTACATTAGTTAGGTAAGTTCGAATTTATTTTGATACGGTTTAGGCGACTAAAAACCATCCATCAAATTGGCGCTGTTGCCGGGGAATCAAAGTTTATTTCTTTGTTTTGTGTGTTTGCCGATTATTGTATATAACTTAACTTTGTTGTGAACCTATCTTACGGTTCACGACACCCTTACTACTAACATTTTAAGATGAGATTAATGCAGTGTCAAGGAGAAAATTTTCACCATTATTTCACAAGAGTGAATAATTTATTGGACGCTCGTTATGCAAGGGGTTACCAAGATAGTTTGCAAGATATGGTTGTTTGTGTACTTGAGGGCATGACTCCTGAGACCAAAGAACTTGCCGAGTCTACATTAGTTAGGTAAGTTCGAATTTATTTTGATACGGTTTAGGCGACTAAAAACCATCCATCAAATTGGCGCTGTTGCCGGGGAATCAAAGTTTATTTCTTTGTTTTGTGTGTTTGCCGATTATTGTATATAACTTAACTTTGTTGTGAACCTATCTTACGGTTCACGACACCCTTACTACTAACATTTTAAGATGAGATTAATGCAGTGTCAAGGAGAAAATTTTCACCATTATTTCACAAGAGTGAATAATTTATTGGACGCTCGTTATGCAAGGGGTTACCAAGATAGTTTGCAAGATATGGTTGTTTGTGTACTTGAGGGCATGACTCCTGAGACCAAAGAAATTGCCGAGTCTATGAGTAACGGAGGCTTGGCGAGTTTTAATTTATCAGAGATGTGGGATTTTTTCTGCTACATGGGTCACCAGGTTGAGCATGAAGAAACTTTCACACGCCAGGTTATGTTGGAGGAGATGCTTAAAAGGATGGAGTGAATTGAGGAACAATTGAACCAACTTGATCAACCGGTGAGTGAGTTGGTAGTAGAGCAATGCTTTATTCCTCAAGTTGATAAAAGCCAAGACACAAACAATGATGGTTTGATCGATGAGAGCCCGATGCTCCCTTACATGGAGGCTCATGAGTGCACACATGAGGACCCATCTGTTTTGGCTCCTATTTCATCGGAAGAAATCATCCCTGACTTGCCTATCAAGGAATCAATTACCGAGCCGATTTCTGTGGCTCCCGAAGAAGGTATTGATATCTCTTACACTTTTGTGAATTTTGGTGAATATACAGACCCTTGGGAGCATTACTTTGAGAAGCCACCAACGGAATTGTGTTGGTGTTATCATATCCCTTCGGTTGAGAGTCATGCTAGACTCTGGTCTTTAACTTTTATATTTTATACTTTCAATTTATTATGCTATGATGTTCTGTGTAAGATGTGTGCACAAGAATATGATAGGTTATTGAGGGCTTTAACAATGTCCGATCTTAGAGAGAATGTGAGGCAACCAAGGTATGTTTTTTTTTTTTAATTTCTTTTTATTTTTAGTTAAGATTAATTTTATTTATTTATTTATTTCCGTTAAAAATAAAAATTAAAAAAAAAAAAAAACCCTTTCTTTCCCGTCTCCCTCAGTCCTTCTTCGCCGTTTCCCCTCACCGCCCCTCCCCCAGACTGCCTCTCCGTCCGAAGCCACCGTCTCTTCTCTCCTTTTCTGTTCACGATCGCCATTTCGTTTCTCCTCCTTCTATGATCCACCTCTGCTCTCCCCCATTCCGGAGACTCCTTCTCCGAGAAAGCCACCCGCGCAGCAGCAACCCTCTCCGTCCTCCTCCGATCGCCGGATTCCCACTTCCCAGGCCGTCGTCTTCCTCGCCCTACCATCAAGGCGTAGCCTTGTATCCGGCCGACTCGCACATACCTCTCCCCTGGCAGTTCCGACCGTAGCCCAGATCTCTCTCGCTGATTCTATTTCACTCCGGCGATTCCTGCTCGGACATCCCCGTCGACTTTCTCCTCATACTGCCTCCCACCGCATTCATCACTGGCGCCACACCAGTAGCCACCGCCCCTCTCGTCTCTCCACCGCCTCTGACCGCCACCTACACACAGCACCTAAGGCAAGGGAGAGAACAGTTGGCGAAGCATCAGCGGCGGCCTGGTCCCAGCACACATCCAATGCCACCCGACGCCGCCTCAATCCTTGCCGTTGCCGGCTTCAATTTCAGTCCCTGAATCTGTGCCCTTGATTCCAATTTTGGTTCGGTATGTGCAGGTATCTTCCCCTGAGCTAGTTGTTGATGAATTTCAATTTTGGGGCTTTTTTTGGATTGATTTTGTGCTTAATTGAGGTTGAACTGATTGAGTCGACGATTTTGTCACTTGTAATCAGATTGAGGTTGGACGATTTTGTCACTTGTAAGTTGTAATCAGATTCTATTCTGAATTTGGTAGGGATTGTTACTGCTTAAGTGTTCTTTTGATAGGGGTTATGGGATTGTTGATAATTTGATATGGTATTGCTGACTTAGTATGCTTATCGCTATTAATTCGTGTGTGTTTCATGCTCCCTGAAGTCATCTGTAGTCATTGATTTTTACTAATGTATATGACTGAGCATGGTTGCAAGAGTTAGAATTGGTTTACTCTTGCTTATGAGGCTAAATACTTGTTGTTGAGTTGAGTTTCTCTCGATTGATGGAGTTGGTTTGGCTGAGAATATGTGCTTGGATAGGATGTTTAGCTACTCATTATTGTTTAACTAACTCTGTAATTAATCTGGCAGCTGAGAGTTTTTGGTTCTGTGCATTCGGATTGTGCCCCTTGTGATTTTGTTTGCTTGTCTCCTCCCTGTGTCCATATCCAATTTTCATGAATTTAGTTGCAAAATATGGATGAGCATGATCTATGGGGGCTGATTTCTCTTCGATTGCTTAGTTGTTACTTGAGTTGGTTCATGACTTCTTATTTCTGATTGCTTTTATTGGGACATGCCTAGTTGCTATAAGATGGTGCCTATTCTTCAATTTTAGCTTGCTAGTTTCTACTCTTCCGAAGTCACTCGAATTCATTGATTTTTCACTTTAAATGTGACTTGAGTATGAACTACGTCTTTTCTCAGTATCCTGCTTGATCCAATCTCGTGTTCCTTTCTTGTTATATGCTCCCTGAAATCACTTCAATTCCATATTTTGAATTTGACATAAGTGGTTGAGAATGAGCTATTGGGGCTGATTTTAGTGGTTTGGTCGGTGTTGTTCTTTGTTCTTGGATGATATATGTACTTGGGAAGTCGGATTGCTTTGTCTTGTATGTTTTCTTTGCTTTGTGTCTTGGCCAGGACCTTTTGCAAAGGAGACTGCCTATATTTTTTGGACTCCAAGAAGGTTCACAAATGCCAATTGCATCCAAAAGTTGCTGAAAGCTTCTGCTGAACACCAGGGCTGTAATTTCTAAGCTCTTTTTATCATGTTTTAAGGGTGTTAATACTTAGGAATAGTCACTTATCTTGCTGAATTTTATGCTTTTGATATTCCTTTGCTATTGAACTGAATCTGCCGCTGATTGCTATGCAAGTTTGGCTTGTTTTTGCTGCTGTTTGTGGTGTTGGACAGGTCCTATAACTGTGAGAAGTTGCTGAATTTTAGGATCGGTTAAGAGGCTACACAACTACCTCATCTTGAATTGAAAGCTATTGCTAGAATGCCTGATTTAATTGTGAGTTTCCTCTACTTCTTTTATTATTTTTCTTTACTTTGAGGATAAAGTAAGATTTTAAGCATGGGGTGGGGAATTCAAGTGTAGCTCCGTATTGATATATATGTTTTCCGTTTCATTTTCTGTTATCTATTTCATTGCATTTTATGGTGCATTATAGATATTTATGTTTGATAATTATCCCATGTTTATAGTAAGTTATCGAGTCTTAGTTTTTTTTTATTAGTTTTTCTTTTAGTTGTGTTAAAGAGATGTTTCTATGATTGATATGATCTCGATGATGATATATGGTTTTTCATGGCTTAAGAGTTAATAAATTTGAATTTTAATTGAACAAAGACACTTGTGGGATTTCCATAGATAATCTGGATTATGAGCTTTAGTTATAACTTGATTATTGGTTGGATGTTCAGTTTAGAGCAATCTTTAAAAAATTATATGATTTCTATTGTATATGTCTAAACCCCTGATGAAAAGCACTAGTAAATTCGGTCATTTATTTGATGTGATATGTTTGATGTGTTTTGGTATATATGTTGGGTTGATAAGTGTAAGGAGGATAAAATTCACTTGCACCGCTCGAGGAGGATAAAATTCACTCGAGTGAAAAGAATCATCAATAAACCAAGCTTGATAGAAATGTTCGAGGAGGATAAAATTCACTCGACAATCAAAAGAATTTAGAAAAAAAATACGGTTAGTAACCGATCCTGTTTGTGGAGGATAAAATTCACGCAAGGAGGAAGAAAAAGTGTTTGGAAAAAAAGAAAGAAAAATATGAGCTTTATTGAAACTCCGAAGTAGAAAATGCCTAGTAATCTATGAGTGTTTATGACAATTTTAAAGTGCTTAATGAATTTGATTGCACAATACATTCTGAATGCAAGCATCCCCTGAACCTAATTGGAGTTTCATGCAATGAGTATGAAAGGTTTGATGTGGGTCTCATAGTGTCATAACTATTTTGAGCTTAACGTAATAAATACCTCTGAAGCCATGAGAACCATACTGATGAGTGATCATTTATAGAAATTTCTTTGAGTCTCTTGTCTTTCATTTTGAATCTGTCTTTGGTTTGAGTTAGTTTGCTTGGGGACAAGTAAAAGTCTAAGCATGGGGTAGTTTGATAGGGTCTATTTTAGTTGTATAATTGCATATTAGATTAGGTTATTTTCATGCATATTTTACTTATTTTATAGTTAATTTGTATTAATTACTTTTCGGAGTCTACACAAGTGTTTATATATATTTCGGGTATTTTGGACTGGATCGTATGAATTTAAAGGTCGATAATAATATATGGGATTATTGTGCAAATTAGAAGGACGATGAAGATGGTCAAGTACGTTAAGCAATACACATAATAAATTGGAGGATTGGGCCGAGCTATACGCACGTACGTGATTGGGCTCCGTATTAATCAAAGGAATGAGGAAAACCGCTACCTTACCTGCCATATAATTTAGATAGCTTAGATTAATTTTAGATAGATTTTATATATTATATACTTCGTATTGATAAGATTTTAGGATAGATTAGGTGGGATACCACAGTTTCAATCTATATATATATACATTCATACGGCAAAGTCGAACGTAACTGACTGAAGCCGACTTTAACTTTCACCTTTTAACTCTAATTGTTTTTGTCTTATTTTTATGGAGATCTAAACTCTTCCGTTTCGTCTATGGATTGAAGCTTTGGTTTGATAAAGTTGTGAGATTTCTATTCTTGTTTTATTCCTATTGATTCGTATTGATTCTTTTGCTAATATTGTTGATTTCTTCTAGTTCGTACAACTAGTCGAGATTATTGCTAGGATTTTGTAGATTTCTCGTAGCGAACATTAATCCATAGTAGCAATTATGCTTTTTAGGACTCGTAGGACTAAACTGGTGTGTAGAGAATCAATTATATGTTAAATGCTGACTTGTAGCTTGGTGTTGCATATATCCTGGTTAATCCTTAATCTTAATGCTACTATTAGGTTAAATCTTGACCGTGTTAAGGTTATCTAATTAGTAAGGGTTACTAGGACTCGTAGGACTAGTAATTTACACAAGATCAGGACAGGAACAATAATAGGACGAAAAGAGAACTTGAAGAAGAATCAAGGATCAACTAGTCAAACTAAAGTGGATATTTGTAGGTGAAACTAGTCCTTTAATTGTTATATATCTCCATTATTTGTTTATAGTTTATTTTATTTTCTTTCTTATTTTCATAACACCAAAACCCCCCTTTCTATTAATTGGTAAATAGACTTAACTTAGGTATAACTTGATTCTCTGTGGGATCGACTCGTGCTTACCACGCTACATTAGTTAGGTAAGTTCGAATTTATTTTGATACGGTTTAGGCGACTAAAAACCGTCCATCAGTGGGGGATAGAAAACCCTAAACGCTCTCATCGAGCCCTCACGGTTCGGGCCGCCGCCTTCCCCTTGCCTTCCATGGCTTTCTCCCCTTCTCTTCAACGATTCCTTCCTCGGCTCCATCTCCCCGTCTACCTCCAGTAGCTCTTGGCTTTCACCGCCGCTCACAGGTTTCCTTCGTTGGCCACCGCTGCTATCGGCTTCCCTTGGCTCCGCCTTTGCCTTTGGTTCTCTACCGTCTCACACCGGCCTCCTCCGGTTTCTTCTCCCTTGTTATGCTTGGACATCGCGCGCTTCGCCCACATCCTGGCGCCTCCTTGGTCTCAGCCTTCGAATTTGGTGTCCGACAGGTTCGAGTTCTCTCGTTGTTCTTGTCGCCGCCCTCTTTGGCGGCTTCCCACAACCACTCGTCTACCGTGGCTCCTCCTTTCGCCGTCCTTGATTCCAGCCACTTCAGGGCTACCGCGGCTCCGCCTTTCGGCTCAGCTCTTGGATCAGCCCTGTTCGAGTTCTCCCTCGCCTCTGTCCTCGGCTTCGGCCTCGGTCGGTCCTTCTCAGCGGCGCCACCAGCCTTTTTGTTTGTTGTAGTCCGCTCTTTCAGTCGCTTTCTGGTTCATCTCTGCTCGGTTTCTCTTCCTTGCCTTGTTTTGTATCGCCTCTTTTAGGCTTATCCTTTTGATAGCCGCCCACGATTTTATTATCGTCCTTTAGGGTTGAGACGAGGTCTTGGGGTTTGATTGTGCTTGGGTGTCGTTTGTGGTTGTATTGCGGGTTAGTGTACTGTGCTATTCTTGTTGTGTTGCAGGCTTCTTGTGAGCGTTGATTGATGTGTCATGTTCGATGACGTCGTGGACGTGCGATTGACATCTGAAGGCTCTTCGAGTCCATAATCTAAGGTGTCTACTGGTCCCCAGAGTTCGCTGTGTGCGTCGTCCCTTTGTCCGGTCGTTTCGTTCTTCTTTAGCTTGTGTTGCGCAGTGTAGGACGGCTTGTACGTTCCTTGTTTTTTATTTTCTGTCATTTGCTTCTGTTATTTATTTCTTTCATTTGATTCAGTTTTTGCTTCTGTTGTACATGATGGTTAGTCCATCCACCGGCTAGTCTGGTCTCTCGGTTTCTCTACGCTTGTCTAGAGAACTGAATTTCTTATCTTGCTTCAAAAAAAAAAACAAAATGACCGAAGCCAGGTAGGAGAACATGGAGGAGCCCTCATCCACCGCAGCGACAACACTTCACCTCCCAAATACAAGGTGTTTTTTTCCTGAATAACTTAAACAAATGGAGGCGGATCGAGGGTGGTATACAAGCGACGCGAGTCCTGCTTGGCCGCAACGAATTGAAGCTCTCAGGTACGCTTTCGATTTTTTTTTAAAATGCGGATTTCATCCGAAATTTCATGTTGAATCTGATTTTAATGCAATTCTTGGTCCGAATCTCACATTCCCGACTGACCCCCTTTCAATTGAGCGCTCTATTTTCAAGCTCAACTAATTTTGCTTTCAAATTGCGATTTTAGGGTTTTTTTTTAGGTAGGGTCTATCGGTACAGAGAGTAGAAGGAAGGGCTCAGGAAACTTAAGGGAAGGTAGAGGAATCCCATCTCTAAGCCGTTGAAACGAAGGGGAATGCAGCACTTGAGTCAGGTAAGCGTAATTTCTCAACCAATTCTTCTTCTAATTGAATATTTGACCTTCTGGAACATTTGCAACTTTTGGGGTGCTTTGGTTCATAACAGCCGAAAGGGAGATATAGGTGCACTTTGATTTGGGTATTTTAATTTAGGTTTAGCTGCAATTTGGTAGCAACCGATTTTAGGGTTTGTATGATTGGGACTGTGTTTGTTTTGTTTGTCTGAGAAGTAGAGAGTGAGAATGCCCTGCTTGATTTGTTTTCATTTTCAGGAACCGAATTTCTCTGAACTGATTTGCTTTGTCCAGACAACCTGTTCTCTTTCTCCAAAAAAATTTGTTCTCTTTCTTTTGATTTTGATTTTAATCTCATCATTCCCTTTTCTCGACTCTAATGAACTTGGCTCATTTGAGTTGCTTGAACGGCTGCATAATATCTTCCAGCAATCTCTTTTCTCTTTCTTTCTTGATTTTGAGTGGATTTCCATATGTCTGGACTGCAATTTAGTAGCAATGCAGATTCGCCTCTTTTTATGACAAGGTGACCTTTCTTTGCTTGACCGAGTAGTTTCAATTAGCTTTTGTGCTTCAATGTAGACCAAAACTTTAGACAGAAATTCACCCTCATTTAGGGTAAATCCCTGACTGCCTTAGAAAAATTTAGACTTGAGAATTTTGTCTTGTGTGAAACTGAATTCTTTTTCTTTGCTTTCAATTTCATGATCATTCCCATGTCTTGAATGCATTGAAGTTGTTTCCTTTGGATTTGCTTTGCAATTTGTATGCTTGAATTGATTGGCTAGTTTAGGAAAATTCCAGCGGCATTTCGCCCAGTTTTAGGGCTATTTGATGATCCCAAAACCAGACCTAGGAGAAAACCGCAATCATCTCAAGGGTGGGTTTCGAAGATCGAATTTCGGCAGCAATTGGACTCCTTTGGTGGTCATTGACGATCCCCAAACCAGACCTAGGAGAAAACCGCAATCATCTCAAGGGTGGGTCTTGGGACCATGCAGGTGACGATGTGACGAAGAAAAAGGGCTACCTTGCCTTCTGCTTCTTTGTGTTGCTGCTGTGTTTTTTTTTCTGCTCTTTGTGTTTGCTGTGATTATTCCGCCGTGAGTTCTCTTCTTCTTTTTCTTTTTTACCCTAGCCTTGGCCTCTTTTATAGTATAGGGAAGCTAAGGATAGATCTCTAGTTGCCTTTTTGTTGAAGATATCTTTTTTCCTTTGAGATAACAGACGTATCTTTTAGTTGATATTCTATCTTTTATTTCCTTTAACTGCTGATTTCCTACCCTTGGCTATCGATAGCCCCTTCGTTTGGCTATTTATTTATTTATTTATTTTGCTGAGCTTTTCCTTTTGGGTTTAGAGATGGGTAGATTTTTTATTTGTTTATCTACTCATTTACCCCTTTACTGACTTTCATTCTTTTGAGGATCTGGCAACTATCGTTCCCATTTTGTAACTTATTTTGGGCCACTTTTTGTAACTTATTTTGGGCCACCTTTGAAGAACAAAGGCCCTTTATATTTTCTGCCCCCTTTAACCTTCCCTCCTTTCTTTCCGGTCTGGCCCGAATCCGACCCGGGATCTTTCCACTGGAAATTAAAAATACCTGGAGGTTTGTATCCACCCTTCTTATCTCTATCCTTTTTCTGGCCGTCATCCCCTCTAACCTCGGGATTCCCATTTGTTGAACCTCCACTCTCATGCTTATCACGATTATCATTAATTTCTTGTTGATTACTACCCTGCCTCTTGATCTGGCCGTTACTCAAATTTATCTCGGCAACCACCCCTTTATCCTCTTTTTGATATGAATTCCTTCCATTTACTCCATCTCCTTTAATGGTCGTCGACTCATCATAACCCTCTAGGCGTCTGAATTGTTTCCAGAATAGCCGTGGCTCTTACCTTTTCCGGTGGCCGCGCCGGCCCCTCTTCCATGGGCTTTCTGATTTCGACGCCGTTTGTTAACCTCCATCCAAGGACCATGGCAGCCGCCAGTCTCCACTGCCTTCTCACCAGTCACCTTCTCCGTAGAGGCATGTTCGGACTCGGGGGGTCTGTAGGCTTCGTCTGTCTCGATCTCCGTGGATCTTCCTGTTTCGTCAACCACACTCGCAACCTCCTTTTCCTTACCCGTCACCGAGCATTGCATCGCCAAATGGCCAAATCTACCACATTTGAAGCAAATCTTGCTCAAACCCTCATATTCCAGGAAGTAGACACTCTCATTGATCGTTATAGTCCCTTTCAGCGGTCTGGACAGATCAACTTCTACGCATACTCTCGCAAACCGCCCTCTATTAGTAAACATAGTTCTAGTATCCACCTTAATAGGATTACCGATCCCCGACGTAATTTTTCGAAGAACATTTTCCTCATAGAACACAATCGGTAAATTAGCAATCCTTAACCGGGCTGGAGACGTTGAAATCACATCGGTGAGGGGATCGAAACAAGACGTCTTACTCTTGATCACCAAAGAGTTGCTAAAGATCGACCATGGTCCCCCCGTCAGAGCCTTCATGTAATCATGTTCATTGTCGAATCTAACAACACAGTACCCTTTCGGTAGATCCGCCAACAACATCTTCCCGGTCGGTTACCACATTTCCTTGATCTTTCTCTCCATCAGTGCATATGGGATGAGCCCGCCCATCGCCTTAATTATTAGGGAACTCTCTCACACCGATTCCAATTTGACCATGATTTATGGTGGAATGTCCACCACTGGGTCGCCCTCAGCACCCCCGTGGGAAGGATACCACCACCTTATCATCGACATTACCAATATCGACTGGACAACCAATGCTGCCTTGGTCACCTATGAGAACCTCTTTCCATCCTTGTGCTTTGTCCGGGGGGACTCCTTGAAGGCTGGGGGCTCGAGAGCCACTAGCCATCAATAGGAAAACACACACTCACTCCGCCACCGGAAAAACTCTCTAACGCCGGAAAACTCTCTAACACGTGCAGTAAAAGTTTTATAAATATGAGTAGAATTTATTAAGTATTTGCTATTAGTAGACTCTGTATGATTGTCCTAGAGGTTGGTAGGATTGCTATAGTGTTTGATAGGATTGCTAACATTAATAAAAACAAGTATACTGTAAAACCTAAGTCTTTAACAATATTCTCATGCTCAAACATAAACCTAGTGTTTGTTAATGCGGTTCGATTACCCTATTTCGCGGGGTCTTTAATCTTGTCAAGGTTGTATTAAATAATATGATTAAAGTTGTCAAACTGTGAAGACAAAGAGTTCAATAAAATAACACCTTGATGCGTGTCTTGAATCTTGTCATCACATTTCTCTATCTCCTGTGTCATTTTCAGAAATTTATCCAGATTTTCGTACACAGTGAGACCAACATTCATTTTAAATGTAAATAGCCTACACAACAAAGAAATCTTCCTAGGAAGAGATATTTTCATGTAGGTGTCTTCAAGTGTTTTCTAGAGAGTTTTAGGGTTAGCGATCATTACCACATGTCGAGCTACCTCATCAGACAATCTGATAAAAATTTCAGAGTAAGCATGCTCTTGAAGTTCCTTCTTGTCTGCTCCATACATTCTAGGAGGAAACTCCTCAGTAACAGCTTTGAAACATTTCTCCTTCATGAGCAGAGCATTCATCTTTAACTATCACATGGGGCAATCCATGGTTCCATCTAGACCTGAGCAAACGTGGGCTAACCCGCCCGGCCCGTCCAGCCCGTCCGGTAAAAAAGGCGGGCTTGGGCAGAACAATTGGCCCAAGCGGGCCGACGGGCCCGGCCCGGTAGGCCCACCGGGCTGGGCTTGGATGGAGTATAAAGCCCAAGCGAGCCGGTAGGCCCGCCCGGTATATAATATTATTTAATAATATATAATGTACTGTATGTATGTATGTAAATTTATACTCCGTATGTGTTTGACACCCTTACCTTTTGAAAATGTATGTGATATTATATATTGTATTTAATAATATATTATATAATATATTATATACTATATGTATGTATGTAAATGTATGTAAATTTATACTCCGTATATGTATGTAAATTTATACTCTGTATGTGTTTTACCTTAATAATATATTATATACAGTATATAATATATTATACTCCTACTGTATGTATGTGTTTGACACCCTTAAGTCTTCATTAATTTAATTTATATCTTTTATATGAAAAGCCCGCTTGGCCCGGTGGGCAGCCCGGCCCGCCAACAATGGCGGGCTTGAGCAAGGTAATAGGTCCAACAATCGGACCTGATCCAAGCCCGTCGCGGTACAATGGGCTGTGAAAAGGTGGGATGCCCGGCCCAAGCCCGCCCATGCTCAAGTCTAGTATCAAAGGCTTTGATTTTTAAGGAATTTTCTGAAATTTTTGTACTTGTAAAAAGAGGGGAAAAAAAGAGAAACTTATTAATAAATGAAAGGATATTAAAATTGCGGGGTCTTTAAATAAATGAAAGGATATTATAATCAACGAAAGGATATTCTAGGATGAAACTCCCGTAGGCCTCAGCTAAAAACCGATTCAAAATTTACAGATTGCCAATTCAGTACAAATAATTATATGGAAAATTGCAAACAATAGCGCAATCTTTAGGAGTGTTGTACTCAATAGTCTGAATTATAAAAAATCTATAAAATAGCCTCAAGTATTTACTTGGTTGCAGAAAATAGTCTCAAGCTACATTCCAATTCAAATAATTCCCTTCAAATTGAAATTAATTACAAAAAAATAGCCCTTGGTTACATTTAAATTCAAATCAATTAAAAATTCTCTCCAAAACAATTTTTACTTTAAAAAAAACATCACTTCTTATTTAATAAAAAATAGCCTAAATAATTTCTATTCTCAAAACTACCTTATAGTTTCTTACTAAAAATTAATTCATCTGCATCCCACGATCTATTCAATGTGTTGATTCTACCTTAATCATATGCATATATGTGATATATTTTTATATGGCGCGGATATCTACACCGCTAATTTTTACTATTTCCACCGCTAATCACCGCATATCTATGCGATGAGTTTAATGACAGTCAACGCACCCACCGCATGTATATGCGGTGGGTAGACCCGTATAGATACCCACCGCATCGTAATGCGGTGGGTATGTCCGTTCTGTTCAAACCCCACCGCATGGGTATGCGGTGGGTATCGGATAACCTGATTTTTGGCTAACTATTTGGAGGACCGAACCGGACCGGTAGAGGGCCGAGACACACCGCATGGGTATGCGGTATGTGCCTTTACAGCGAATTTCACGTTTGATATAGGGACATATGCGGTGTGTTCCTACTACAGTGGAATTAACATGTAATAAAGGGCGTTATCGGAAAAAGCGCATATGTTGAGTTGAAAAGAAAGATAACGTAGCTGGACAACCCACAGTTAGAATAGTTGAAAACGAAAGTGCGATAAATATCCTGGATGACGAAAATATTGAGTTCGAAAAATAGTTTGTGAAATGGCATAGACAAAGATACAACACAATTGAACATATGGAGTTCGAAAAATGACACTAGAAAGTGGAAAGTGCTAATACGATAGGGGACGACCACCATCACGACGGCGGTAAGCTCTATATCGTGCAATCCTCGCCGCAAACTGCTCTTCCCAACCGTCGACCGTGCGATCGTGATGCCGTGTCCATGTAACGTAAACTGGAGGAAGAGGTGAACCGGGCAACAACCAAATATGTGAATATAATGTGAATATTGACATCTGAAAAGAGAAACAAAACATTAACAAATTAATGAATATGAAATACGAAACGTACCGGAACGAAGTGGTTGCTGTTGCCGACTAAAGCTATTCCATCTAGCTCCTCATAGGCCGGTACTGACGGGCTACCGGTGGCGTACAGAGGTAGGCACAACATAGGCATCATCTGTGACAAAATCACCAAAGGACGCTGGTGAAGCGTGGCAAACACCTCGCCCATGATCGGAATCTCCATCCAATCCGTAGCATCATGACACGTGCCGAAATAGTTGACCCTCATGATGAGCTCATCTATGGCAGGATAGTAATGGTACCGATCTGAATGCAGCTGCAACTCAACGGCCAACTCTCGTCGAACTCGAGGCTATGCGTCTTGTCCCAAGTTCAGAAGACAAGCAAAAGACCTATACCCACATTGACCATCACCTGCAACATTTGTGACGGCTCGTACGAATGTAATCATGAATTCGTCGATGTTGCCAGTGCCCCAATTGAAATCTACGTGAGGTAGATTCTGTGGTGGAAGCGTCGTAGGTGCTGGTGTAGGAATGTCACCTACCATATCCGGAGCTGGCTCCGACGCTGATCGACCTCGCCCACGTCCCCTCCCATGACCCCGTCCTCGACCTCGTCCTCTGCCTACTCCTCGGACCCTAGGAGGGTCGTCGATGGCAATGGCGTTGGACCTAGTGACCTCCTCATTGCCTTCCACGTCATCTGTTTCGTTTGATGACGGTTGACCCCGACCTCGGCCTCGACCTCGTGCTGATCCACTGGTCGCCTCTCTATCTGCCCGACGTTGAGCCCGAGCACGCTCACGTTCCAGGGGTAGAGGGTTCGTCTGACAGGGATGGCGAGTCCTCGGTCTCCCGGACGGTCTACGGTTCTCCGGGTCAGGGGGGTTCAACGGTGTATGGGAGGGACGATCCCCGTCGTTGAATGCAGACGCGATTCTCCAACGAGTATCCTCGTCCATAGCTCCACTCTGGAACAAACTGATCATGCGCGACATGTCCACATCAGCTCTGCTGAGGGGAGTGTTATCTTGGACGGTGTCAACATGCGACCTCTTCAGATACAATTGCTTCCAAAAAATGTGAATCTGGGAAGGTCTAATGGGTATTTGCGTGTCTTTACAAGCTTGCATCTCATGTGTGCATGGGAGACCGTAGACGTCCCTCCAGTATCTATCTCTGCACGGTTGCGAAGGTGGCTCGGCTTCCATCTTCGTGTAGATTTCGAACAACAGGTTGAAACATTCCTTTGACACAATATTCCGAATTCGATCGAAAATCCATAGGCCGTAGGAGTCTGTAGGCCAGGTGTTGTTCGCTCTCCCCATTGTATTCTTCACCTCACTTATTTGATCCGCCATCATCAGGTCGATTGTGTTGATCACGTGAGTGAAATCACCGACCGCAGAGTTTAATGTCTTTTTCAACACAGAATGAGCAGACTCCACCCTACAAGATAAGTGAGACTCGCAGATGAAGATCGTTATATGTAAACAAATTTCGTGTATGATGAATTTTGTAAGGAAAATGTAGGTGCACCTGTTCGTCGTGGTCGTACCAAAATGCTGGATTGCGTCTGTCCATGCACGACTATATTCTCCGAGTAATCTCGTAACCACGTTGCCTCCAAATTTGGCATAAGCCCTTCGATATGCCCCCACTCTGCATGCATACCCCTCCTCCTAGCGGCGAAAGTTTCAACCGATCTGGATTGGAACAGGCCAGTACATGCGTTCTTGAAACACCTAGCAAAATCAAGATTCTTTGACTTTTGGAAAGCAGCTTCTTCGCATCCCCGGAGGACGTGCATTGTGCACAACATATGCCTGACACTGGGAAGGACTACTCGTAGCGCCGCAATCAACCCCAACTCTCGATCTGTGACAACAACGTTAGGAAGATTACCTCGTATGAGGTAAACGAGTTGCCCCAACGCCCAAATGTACGTATCTGTGTTCTTGTGCGACATGAAACAGAACCCGATCACGAAGTTTTTCTTTGTGCAAGTGAATCCAACAAACTCACACAAAGGGATCCCGTACCTACACCATAAAATATTTGACTTTTCAAACCCTAGTGGGAAGGGGTAAAAGAATAAGTATAGATAGAAACGTACGCATTCGTCCGGTATGTACTATCGACGAGGAAGACGTATGGAAAGATGGCTAGAAGATGGCGAGCGTCTGTATGGGCGATGGATAGATCTTGAAGCTTGTTGGGATCGTCAGGGGATCTCCTCGTAGAGTAAAAGTAACCCTTCTCCCGCAAAATGCGGAGTGCTTCCTGGGGTCACTGTTCGATCTCCTCTCGCTTCAGTTTTAAACTTTGCCCTCGCATTGTACACTTGGCGCCGCGATGTGAAGTTCAACTTCTGTCGTGAGTCAGCTGTCTTCTTCAAGGTGGCTAAAATCGGTTTTGGTGGGGTACCAGCCACGGTAAGGGCCAACGTAGCGTCCCTTTCCTCTGTATCCATCTGTCCGACGTACGGGTGACCGTCCAACGTACCGGGGAGTTGATGGTTGTGCTTGCCATGAAGAACGTCCAGGCCCCATTCGCCCCGTTTGAACTCCACGCCAGACAATGAAAACGGACACCCCTCTATCTTCGAAACAGCTCTGCGCGTGTTCCCGCTTGCATCATCTCCGGCAATTCGCGGTCTCTTACGGGGAATGTACTCGCCGTATTTCTCACATGCGAGCAATAGACTCCCACGCCTTGTAGGAGTGCTCCCCCAAGAACGCTTGATTGTCAAAACCATATTAAACTTTAAGGCGGTGCCACGACAGTGCTGTAGGAGATCGTCGAGATTGGTCCACTTCTGCGATGTAGAAAAATCGGATGTGTAATTTCGGTACTCCTGGTTGCGGGGACCAACGTCATCACCGTCGTCCGGCATCGGATCAGCTTGCTCCTCGAATGGTAGCTGTCGACATGCAAACAATATATATATATATATATATATATATATATATATATATATATATATATATATATATATATATATATATATATATATATATATATATATTACGTTACCCATTTTTGGTTTCCGTTCGCTCTAATTCACAACCTAAGTTATTCCACTACATTTCAAAAACGGTGCTTATATTTTGGTTTACATTCGATATGATTCTACTACATATATTCTGATTTCCATTCGATATGATTCCACTACCTATATTCTGGTTATTCCACTACCTATATTCTAGCTATAATGTCATTGTAAATGGTAAACATTAATCACATACCGGAAGACGAGGGGGCGGTGAGTTATCGGTCATTGGAGTACTTGTGGGTGCTTCGTCCGCAGGGCTTGAATGCGGTCGATTGGTGTCGTCGTTTGCCATATTAGAAAACGAGGTTTGGGGGAATGGATGGATTCCAACGGAGAGCGGAAGACTTCTTATACAGAAACACCGCATAGGTATGCGGTGGAGGTGAACTACCGTTGCCACTGAATTTTTTGAATTTGTGGGCCCACCGCATAGGTATGCGGTAAGACGCACCGTATGGGTATGCGGTGAGTCACCGCCTGGGTATGCGGTGTTACCCACCGCATGGGCATGCGGTGGGTGCCTATATATAGTCCATGCCCGGGGTGTGAAATTGTCGTGGCAGAAAAGCGATGATAATCCAAAGCCCGGGGTCTGAAATGTCCCTATAGACGACTGTGACGTATGCCCCAAACCGTCACTGTGGTCAACACGTGACTAAGAAGATGGCTCAACCCCAGTATCAGCTGCTACCGTCTCACTATCACTCTCCGGAGGATCCACTACATCCTCCAACGTCTGGCTCTCCCTGACGGCAGCCCCGGTATCATCACCTACCGCGTCACTATCCATCTCCATAGGATCTGGTACATCCTCTAACGTATGTCTCTCCCTAGCGGCAGCTCTCCTAGCATATTGCAAAACAACCCTCTCTCCTAACCCTCTCGATAATGTGGACTGTGTAAATTAAAATATATTTGTCAGAATCCTATCACTCGAATACGATACTATATCGTATGACTGACTAAATGTTGCAAGATTTTCCTAGCGTTTATTAATGATTTCAACTTAATACTATCGATTCCTAAGAAAACAGAAATATACTTATTCGATTTCAATTTCCCTACACCTAGTAATGATTTCAACATACCTTAGGCTGAGGCTGTGTCTGAGTCTGGTTCTCAGACTGTGGCGGGACATCTGTCGTCCTCCTCCTCTGTATAGTCGGTTCGGGCTACATTATATATAACAATTAAATGTTAACACTATCTCCTTTAGCGCCAAAATTAATGCAAATTGATTTTTATATACATTCAATGTTACCTGTAACGGATGTCTCCGAAAAGGACCGACACCATCAGACACATCTTTTCAACGATTGTCTTTCACCATCTCAACACTCGGGTATAAAGTGGGGGTAGAAAGAGGGACGGGAGAACCGACAAAACCAAAAGTCGGGCTCGAAAAGAAAGGAATCGGAGAAGAGTCGGAAAGTGTGTCGGAGAAATGGGGGCCGCACGCCTATTTATAATGGGCCCCCTCCGCGGTTACAAGTCACCGCATGGGTATGCGGTGGGTTTGTTACCGTTGCCACAACGGTAAAAAACACACCGCATACCCATGCGGTGGCTATTTTTACCGTTGTGGTAACGGTAACAAACCCACCGCATATATGGGTATGCCGTGGGTTGTTACAATTTTTAAAAATTGTCACAACCCACCGCATGGGTATGCGGTGGGTTTCGGATACTTCGACCCAATCAGATTTATGTATAACGGACTCCGTTTTACCCTAACCCATCGCATATACATGCGGTGGGTTGCCATACGGTCAACGCACCCACCGCATGTATATGCGGTGGGTCGGGCTAAAATTTGATTACGCCACCGCATACCTATGCGGTGTAAATAGTAAAAATTAGCGGTGAACTTATCATCACCCATTTTTATATGATGGAAGACAAATAATATCAATCAGTTTATATATGCGAATATATTTATTTATATGTTTTTATATATGTGGATATATTTTTTTTTATTTGTTGAGAATATTGATTATTTATTTGCTTTAAAATATGGTTTCATTTAGAAGTTTTTATCTCCTAGGATTTAATTTCAATTTAGTTGTTGGAGAATTTGTGGAGGATTTGATTTGGTTGTTGAAGATTTGGGGTTGACTTTCTAGAATCTTCTTTAAGGATTTTGTGGAGCAATCTTCAAAATTCAAAAGATTGGAATTCAACGTTCATACAATCAGCCTCTAAAAATCAGATTTTGTGGAAGTTCAAGCGGCTAAAGTTCAAGCATTCAAACGTTCAAATATTCAATCTGCTCAAACAAGTCGAGCATTCAAGCGGATGTTGATAGTGGAGAAGAAGAAGAACAAGTCGAGCATTCAATCTACAAGCGTTCTCCATAGAAATCATCCGACTTTTATTCTCTCTTTCTCCATTGAGAGTTTGAGAGTTTCTAGAGCTTCATTGTACAAGTCTAAAGTGTTATACTAAGAGTATAAATCTGCTCAAACATATTCACTAGGCTATTATTTTACGAGAGTTTGGGTTGACTAGATAGTAGTGGGTGATGCTACAAGTTGAGAGAAGGGTTGTTCTTCTAAATTTTATCTAGGACTCTAAGGGATCTGAGTTAACTAGATAGAAGCGGGTGAGGCTTCGAGCTAGTGTTTAGAAGAAGGAAATATCTTCTCGGTTGTATCTAGAATCCATAGGAAGTGAAATAATAGTTCTTTTGAATCCTACGGGTTGGATAACCCTAGGCAGGGACGTAGGCCAAGTTGTGATGAACCTCGTTAACAATTCACGTGTTCATCTATTTAATTTGTGCACTTACGTTTATTTGTACGGTAACATCAGCAAAATGAAGTTCTATATCAAGACTTTGGAAGTCCAGTTCAAGACCTTGAGATCTAATTTAGAGGCCTTGAAGTTGCCACTATAGAAAAAGTCTTGCAAAAAGATTCCATACTCTATTCAAACCCCCCTTCTAGAGTATTTACATTATTGTTATTAATTTACATTACGTAATCAATTCTTCTTCACAATTCACAATGCTCAAATAAAAACCATTGTTGGGTGAATAATGTATGCACACTTTTTTCTTCAATAGATAATAAACTACGCTAATTGTTAGGTATAAAACAATACATACTGCATGCTTGATTGTTTTTTTGTGCTAGTTTTGCTCATGAATAGCTTATTAAATCAATTGTGAGTCACTTTTAATGATATGTAATTAATCTATTAATTTTTTAAATAATAAATTTAAGTTATACTTATATGATTTGAGATAGTTTTTATAATTAATTCTGCTATGAGTTTAGATAACAACAGTTAATTGTAACATTTTTTATATTAGAAGTGATGGTTTTTTAAATAAAAATTATGTTGGAGATGTTTTGTAATTAAGATGAATTTAAAGGCAACCTAATGCTGTTTTTTTTTGTAATTAATTTGAATTTGAATGTAGGTTGAGGTTATTTTCTGCATCTTTTTTATAATTCAAGCTATTGAGCATCCCTAAATGTTGGATTATTTTTTACAATTTTCCCATAATTATATGATAGGATCTAGTCGTTGGCCGGCCATTCCCATTGGTTTAATGAGCTGACCTTGTTAAGGTCAGTTAACTTGCCATGACATTTTCAGAGCAGGGCTGGCTAGCTAGCTGCATTATAATCGTGCTTGCTAGTTTCTTTTCTCTCATCCGTATTCCGTAGCTATCTTCAACATAAACGTACGCACAATATATTATATATTGAAGGTATCAATTCAATGTGATGGATCAGCATATATGTATAAATAAGTACACAAGTACTAGAGCTTGATATTCACATCGATCTCAATTAATTCCGAGCACTAGCTAATTGCCATAAACACTATTTAGGTTTAAGTAAGCGATCATGTCGAAACCCTCAGTTCTTCTCCCCTTCCTTGCAACTGCAACAATCCTACTAATGGCGGACTATGCCACCGCTGCTGGTGCACCCACAAAACCAAACTTCTTCGACTTCGTTTGCGTGAACACCACCGGTAACTACACAGCAAGCAGCCCCTACGAAACAAACCTCATATCCGTCCTCTCCGACCTAAAAACCCAAGCTTCCATCTCATTCTTTTCCAATGCAAGCGCTGGCTTGGGTTCGATTGACGCAGTGTTCGGCCAGTACTACTGCAGAGGCGACATCGATTCCAACCTCTGCGGGGACTGCATCCAGCAGGCCGCCCAGAGCCTCTTCGGGAACTGCACCCTCTTCAAAACCGCAGCCATCTTCTACGAAGAGTGCACGCTGCGTTATTCCGACCAGTCCATGGTCGGAATTGAAGCCTTACTGCCCGCAACTGTTGGGGGTTCACTGCTGAACGCCACAAACACGGTGGAGCTATTATCTGTGCTCGACGACACCTTTGGAAGGTGATCATATATGTATATATATATATATATTCATATATTTGTGTTTTTCACTCTTAATTACTCCGTAATTAAATAAAAAAAACTAGACTTTTCAATTGTCTATGGATGGTCAAATATGGTGCGGTTGAACTGCAGGCTCATAACCGAGTCAACTCAGGGCACTACTCCGACTCTGTTTGCGACGGGGGAGGGGGCGCTGTCGGACTTTGGGACAGTCTACTGCCTAGTGCAGTGCAGTCCGGACCTGAGCGGTGCCCAGTGCGACTCGTGTCTCCGCTCAGCTTACACTCTCGTCTCAAGGTGCTGCACCACCATGCCCGCTCAGATTGGGCTGTTCTTGGCCAGCTGCCAACTCCGTTACAACTCCGTGGAACCTTTCTACCTCGTGAAGGATGCGCCACCACCACCGCCAGGGACGACTTCTTCTACATCGTCGGTGCCTCTCCAAGTAACCAAGGCCATGACACCGCCTTCTGATTTTGTTGCAACACCACCGTCGACTACTAATTCCTCTTCTACCACCTCTACTACCTCTCCTAAAGGTCAGCCAACATTCGCCCGTTAATTAATTAGTTACGGTAGTTATTTAAAAGTAGATTGAGCTTCCGATATATCTATATATAATTTGAGTTGTAAACAATTCAGGTGCATCTGCAGTGCTAAGAAGCAGCGGTGTCGGAGTTGTGATGACCGTACTTACCTTGTTGATGCTGTTGGTGAAGATGTAGGCTTATGTGCATACACAAGTACACAACGCGCGCGGTCCGATCACGTTTCCAATTTATCCTATAAAACTGGAATAATGTCATTCGTATTGTTTTTTTTTTTGTATTTTATGTTTGTTTTTGCATTGGATATTGCATATTGAATTGTCAAATTTGTGTGTAATTGAGAGTTTGTGGCCTATGGGTACAAGTTTAATATACCTAAGATGTAATGAAGAAAACCACACTTTATGACTAGCTTATATATATATATATATATATATATATATATATATATATATAGGATGGTTATGGTGAAAACACCTGTTAGGGTGTAATTTGTAAACGATTCTGAATCATTGGATCGAGGAAAATCAAAGGCCAAGATTAATATCCACCCCTTATACTTATTATTTTAGAAGCAATCCTTTTGTTAAAATTTGCACCACGTGTCAAACCCTGAGTAACCCTAAGAATTCCTCCCTGCAGCCTCTCTCCCACGTTCTCCTTCAACTGCCCACACAATTACAAGTTGAAATTGGTTTTTATCTTGCACGTTCTATAAGATGTTTATCTTCTTCACAATTTGAAATTGGAGGCGGTGCGCAATCGGTCCACGACCGGAAAGCGAGTCAATGTGGGAATATAAACAATAAAAGAAAAAGACCGAACCAGCAAGACTAATGTCTACTTATACTTTTGAGAGGTCCACTTATAGGCATCCTTAGACGAAAGAGTGGTCTTTCAGGCAATCTAGTGAAGCCGTTGCGCAATTAGGTGGCGGGCAGAGGCGGGGGAGGCGACTCAGTCGGGGACGGCGGAAGTGGTGGCAAAGGAGGACGGCGACAGTCGGTGAGGGCTAGAGGTAGCAATCGGGTGGAGCCGTGGCACAATTAAGTGGCCAGCAGTCCTATAATTTTTTTTTTTGGGTTACAGTACAACAACCTTGTATGGAGGATGGTTGACTGGAGGGAGCACGAGGGAGGAGTCCGAATGGCGAGTGGCGAGCGCTAGGGAGGAGGGCCGACTGGACGCCGGCATGCCGCGAATAGAGTGACTAAGATCCGAGAGAGGAGTTTGAGAAGCGAGATCTGAGATTGAGGAGACTGAGAGGCGGCGAGCACAGGAGTGTTGGCGGTGGTGGGTGGCGACCGGTGAGGCGCGACCGACAAGCGATTCCCAGAGAGGCGAGATCTGGGAGAGAGGAGATTGAGAGGCGGCGAACACAGGAGTGCCGACGGTGGTGGGTGGCGACCGGAGAGGCGAGACCAACGGCGATTGAGCGCGATGGAGGAGGTCCGACTGGAGGGGTGGAGGCGCGAATCGAGAGACCAAGGTGGCGAGGATTCAGAGAGAGGACTAGAGGAGATTGAGAGGCGAGAATGGGGATTGAAAGAGAGAGAGGACTAGAGGAGATTGAGAGGCGAGAGTGGGGGGGGGGGGGGGGATTGAAAGAGAAAGAAGCGTATTCAGAGGGAGTACTGTAGGTCAAATCTCAATAGGTACTAGGCACGCACCGCACGCCTCCATTTCTTTCTTTCTTTCCTTTTTTTTTTTTTTAAATCAACACAACACGGTCCAATTTCAGTCTGACCCGGAATTTCCGGTCTGGTCCCGGGTTTGGACCGGAACCCGGAATTCAGATTTCCTTGGACCATGGACCAGACCGTAATAATCCCGGTCCGATCCAAGACCGTAATTTTCGGTCTGGTCCCGGTCCGATTCCGGTCCGATCCAATTTTTGCCCAGCCCTAGATGTAAGACACTTAATTGATTCTCAAGAGTCATCGTTACATCCATGCCAAAGGTTTTTTGAGTAGCTCAGGAGTTGCATACTTACACGTATTGAGTGCAATTTTTTTTCATAGTTGCTTGGCAGATTTTATTTCAGCCGTTAAAAGGACTCTATCGATCCCTTTTTTGCTTCTGATTAAGTTAATGTAGTAAGTTAATGTAGTGATTGTTATTGTTACCATTGATGCACATATTTTTCATTTGCAATAACACATTTCCATGATTTTATGCCAAGGAGTTTTGAAATATATGCACTTGGTTGAAGCAAGGTTAAGTGACCCTTTATTTTATTTTTTTAGTTGATACTTATCCCCATGTTCGGGTTTCGTTGCTTTTGACCCCATTTTTTTAGTTGATACTTATTCTGTTTGGGCTCCGATTAGATTACACACAACCTTAGAACGAGTATAAATATAAATCATGCATTTTCTGCAGCCCGTTTCACATGTATGATGTGAAATCTATTATGGTTATGAAATCAATTTTCAATATCAAATACAATGGGAATAAAAAAAACCAAACATACTCGATGTTCAACCCGTCATATATTTAGACTAATTTCCGAACTCAGTTTTCTTAGACAAAAACTATAAGGTGTGGAAATAGATTTCGGTATTTTGTGGGGTATGTCAAACTCGGTCGAAAATATTCCGAACATGGTTCGGGAAAAGTACTAGTTGATTTAAATTGTTTAAAATAAAAAAAAATTGGACCCATTAATATTGATTTAAATTGTTTAAAATAAAAAAAATTGGGCCCCACCTATCTTAACCCCACGCGCAGGAATTAAAACTACCTTTCAGATTGGATGAAAAATTGAAAACCACCCCCTCCCTTTTTTTTTGATTAAGTAAAAATTCGGATGCGAAACCGCTATCCTACAGCAACCTTTCGGATGAGGTAGATTAGACCTGGGTCGTTGTATATAGAGGGGGTGGAGGCAGTATGAGCAAGGTGTGCAACCTTATCAGCCACACAATTGTCGTTACGAAGTATGTGTGAAAACGATACTTCGTAGAACCCCGTAAGAAGGGTGCTAATATTAGCCATGATAAGTTCAATTTCCCATGGACATCTAGTTTTAGACTGTAAATGATTAATGATGGTGAGTGAATCTCCTTCTATTATTATCTTAGGGATTCTCAAATCGAGAGCTCTGAGAACACCCCCTCCTAGTTGATAACGTACGGTATTTGATTTTTATTTTTAATGCTTTTTTGTTCTTTTCTTCCCTTTTATTTTAACTATATGTTTTTTTTATATGTTTTATAAATAAATAATAGGAGGAATTATGCATATAAACATACAAACTTTTTCATCGATATATGATGAATTATTCATCTAAATTATGCAATTATTCATCCAAATTATGCACATATGCATCGATTGATGAGGAATTATTCGTAGAAATTAACAAAATTTTGAGTAACAGTATTCGTATTTGTGATTGGGTAATGTGCGATTTAATAGGAGCGCATTAGTTATCCATCCTAATTATGCAATTATTCATCAATTGATGAGGAATTATTCATAGAAATTAACAAATTTTTAGTAACAACTGTAACGGCCCAGAATTATGATTTTCGGGTTACATTTCAAGGGATGAAGCCCCTTGTTCGGATCTTGCAATCCAGGTACGGGTCGAGGTTTCAAACCTCAAAATACCATCCTTTTAAAGCGGGGATTCCGAACCCCAAAGCAATCGGAGGGCCGTTGGGTGCCCTCAGCCTGTCCTATAGACTAAGTCGCGGAAATTCATTTAAGAGTAACTGCGAAAACGAAAAGAAGGTATAGCTTGTCACGGTGAAGCCGGGTCAAACCAAAAACATGGTAAATACGAGTATCCAAATTAATCAAGTTTATAAGTATGGAAGTCGGTCTTTCTGTCCAATAATCGCCAAAAGGGAACCCCGTCATATAGACATCGAGCACTCAAAATCTGCAGAAAATACCTTTAAAAGAAGAACGGGGAAAGGAGTCAGATCGAGCCACACATGCGGGACCGGCAGCCCTCGCTGAGGCCACATATATGTGCTATCCTAATAAAGATGCTCTAATGCAATACGAAAGTAAAACACACTAGCATGCTCCTAGTTATAATAATGTGTAGAAATACTGTAAAGGGCCCAAGAAAATGCCTAGTGGCATATCCCTCTCCTACCTCTGCACCCCTTCCCGTTAGTGCAGAGACTGGCCAGTTCGGTGCTATAGCATAGCAATTTCCTCGTGGTGATGCACAAACCACGACATCATCATATCATATCATCTCATTGCTTGCCCGATGGTGTTGGGCTGTCATATCATGCTCATATAGACTCGATTGACTCAGGGTACCCGATGAGGCTGGGCTACCCTATAACCCTAGCAAAGACTCTAGGACTTCACAGATAACTGCCGTTCTGTTTCAAACACACATAGTAACCACATGCTCAGTTCAATGCTATCCTAGCATGATACTACATGGCATGCTTTTATGCATATGCAACACCTATCATAAAATGTAACAACAGGCATAAGAGTCCAACCTGAGTAAGCCCCCTAGGGAACTTACCTCACAGATGCAGAACAACAGGTTAATACAAGCAAGGGCCCAAATGCAAGTCCAAAGCAATCCAAAAGCGATACACACCTATCATCAAGCCATTTCCATAAGTCACCGAACCAACATTCAAACGGACAAAACCCAAGTTCTCAACATACTCAAAACCAACCGACAGTGAAACCATTTTCCAAAACCGTTTCGATATGATCAAGATCAACCAAAATCATTTCATTTCCAATCAAACCCATCGATAAACCTTACCAACGATATTTCCAAACTCCTCTTTTATTTTATAAAACCAATTTCTCAAAATCATATGATGGGAGTAATTTCGGCATTTTTATTTCAAACCTAAAACCCCTTTTTAATTACTTAAAATAACATTTTTCCAAGATAACACCAAATAAACCCATCTTGGCAAATCACATTTATAAGTCGACACCATCAATAATTAAATAAAATAGGACACCAAAACTCAATCCATTTTAATGCTACACATTTATAACATAACAATACTAAATTATTTTATTATTTCAAAAACCTCTATTAAAATACCTCATAATGCCATAAGTACTTGTATACCAAATAATACTACTTTCAAACCCTTAAAAAATATATGCTAATTTCCAAAAGTATATTTATCTCACAAAATATCATAATGTAATAATTATATTAATAACTAACCAAACTATATTTCAAATCATAATATGTATTTATATATATAACAACATATTTAAAACCCAAATCATAAATAATACAACCCACCATCAGCCCAAAGAGATTAGCAGCCCAAATCGAAAGAAAAGGGAACCCGGACCCAACCCATAACCGAAACCCAAATATTAGGCCCACTCTCAATCTGATTTTAATGAACCGAACCGAATCGGACAATTAATGAAATAAGGCGGAATCGAACCCACATTTCAAAACAGAAAACCGGCTTAATGAAAGACAATGTTCATCTCCCTCAATGGAAGCTCCTGTTCGAAATCGACGGAAAGCAAAGGGAGGGAAGGAAGCTCGCCGGCGATGGCTATGAGCTCCGACCGTTTCCCCGACACCGAAGGTTCAAGAATCGACAAAGAAGGGAGGAGAAAGAGAGTTCTCACCGAGGGCCTCGTTTCGCCGGACAAACGCTTGAAATCGCCTCGTCGGAGAACGATTGGGCTTGTTGACGACTCTGGGAAGCCCTCCTCAGACCTGGGTTGGAGATTCGGTCAACAAAGGTGAAGGCTTTCGAGTTTTTGACACAAAAGGGAGGGAGAGAAGCTCACCGGTGGTTTTGGATCGGAAACAAGGCAGTCGGCTCGGCGTCGGCTTCGGTGACGCCTAGAATGCTCTGGCTGTTGCTCGGGGACGTCGAATGAGGTAGAGGATAGAGATGGCGGGGCTGCTGCTACTTGCTGGGACGCGAAAGGAGAAGGTTGGAAGAGGTTGTGGATGCTCGGCGTGCCTCGACCCCTTTGGACAGCAAGAAACGGAGAGAGAGGTGGGGGCTGCTCAGGAGATGCTCGGTGGTGGTGAGTGCCCCTACCGTACTCCAGCCTGGTAGTTTCGACAAGGAAAATGACATAGGAAGAAGATAAGAGAGAAAGGCTTTGAGGATAATGGGTTTTCTGAATTGTGGGGAGCTGGGTTCAAAGAAAAGAGAAGGTAGGAGGCTGTAGCACTGCACAAGAAAAGGAGGTCCCAGAACTTTGTTTGGCTTTATCCCAAGAATGGTGAAGCATTTGGGTGAAGGAGGAGGGTAAGACTAAGTTTGACTTGCCGAAAGAAGAAAAGGGAAGCCTAGAGAGGGGTAAATTGGAGTTGTTGCATTTAAATCAGTCAACAAGGAGAGAGACCTAGGTTGGAAAATTTCGGAAATGGGTAGAAGACAAAGTAACATATGGTCCCAAAAATCACAATTCAAAATACCCGGAAATAAATCTTGAAACCCGCTCTCTCTCGACCTTATCCCGACTAGTATTCCAAAACCTCAAGTCAAAGTAGCAAATTGAAATCCTGTCGGAAAAATCCGTTAAAATCATGCCGAAATTCATTTTAAGAGATTTTAAACATCCCAATTTAAATTCATTTTAAATTTCTTTTTTCCGAAAATTAGGATTTAAAAATCCGAGCCTTTACATCATCCACCTCTAAAAACAAGTCTCGCCCCCGAGACTAAAACCAGAAAGTAGGGGATGAAGTTTGAAATTGATGAGTCCAAGGACCATGACCAAGGATCTTGTAATCATCTCGGTTGCGTCTTCCTGGATTCTCACAACATCCTAGTCACGGTTGTGACATCTACAATTGGCCTTGACAAGTATGCAATAAGCGCCCCTATCACATCCTCACTTCGACTTTTCGGAAGTACCACAACTCTAAAAGTTTTACAATGTCTTCACTAGGTCTTAGTCAGCACCCTATAAGCGCCCTAATAAAGTGCTTGTATCCACTTCGTGAAGTATCACAGGGTTGCTCGGGTTTGAAAAGTTTCAAAGGGGATTCCGCAATTGAAAAAGATTGGCCTCAAAATCGTGGAAGTTTTCGATCGCGTTCGGTCTCTTAAAATCCAAGTTAGTCTGTTTCAAAATCGTTCAAAACCCTTCAAATCAAGAAACCTTTCAACTTCAAAACCATTCCAAAGCTTTTCAAAATCCGAGTTGGCCGCTTCCAAACTCTTTCAAAACCCTTTAAATCTCAAGTTGGTGAAGCAAATTCAGAACTCAAGAGTTGGAATCATCCACCTCTAAGGGATAATCCCATATTCTCTTCCTAGGTTCCAATCTCAAAAGCAATTCCAATCTACGAATCTCTAGTCATTACCAGAATCGATATAACCAAGACATGCCACATCATAACCAACCACCGAAATTGGCCACGCCAAAACCGTAACATGAATAGCCATTACTGACATTGTCGCACACCAGTATATTAGAACATCAACACTCAACATTAGCATTTCATGTTCTAAGTGTCAACAAATAAGAATGCATCAAGCAGAAATGTCATTTTTGAAAAGGCAGCACACAGACACATCAAGCCTCAACCTTAGCAAATCACATCAGCATGGTTTCCTTCTTACCACTACTAACATAGCAGAATTTTGTCACAATAGGGGTTCCAGTCTAATGGGAAGGCAACAAGTCAGCACAACAAATTCCATTTCAGCAAGATTTAGCAAGCCAAGATATTCACCATTTTCCTAGCCAAGGATTTTGCCGAAAACCAATTTTTGAAATAGCAATGAATAGCGATGTCAACACAATCATGTTTCAGTAATTTAAGTTCAAGTTGGCAACATAGAATCGGTTATCTCTCATGGTTCAGCAGTAGCAAAGTCTAACAACATAGTCGCACAAAATAGCATCACGACATCATTTAACTTACCAGGACTTTGCATGCCATTATATCAGGATAACATGCACCTTACACTATGGACCTTACATGCTACTATCACTTAGCCTTCAAGTATTTCACGTCAGTATAATATAACATGATTTCACACTAAGTTTATGCATCATTATCTCTCATTGTTCCAAACGGTCACATATCATAAATCTAAGATACTATCATGCTCGGCAAGTATTGCAGAATATCAGGTATCGACATAGCAAGACATGTTACCACCTAAACTCATGCTAATAATAATTCGAGCAAAGGTAATATCATGCCAACATCGCAATATCATATTGTCACGTATTATCGGGGCACATAATATCATTATTACCAACACAAGTCAGGATTTCAGTAGGTATAATTCACATTCCATGAGTAAAAGAATTCAGGCAAGGCCTAACGACACAGAACACCAATCATATCAAAAGGTCAGTCAGATAGGAACACCAAAGCACTAAAATTCATAATCATAAGTAGAAGTCAACCAAGTAACGTCCACCCCCAGTAGATCATTCAAAGAATCAATATGTTAGTTCTGAGACCTGGGGTTTGTGGGCCCACTGTGGTTCCGTTGCGCCGCTCCCGTGCTATTTGGCTAAACGTGCTCTTTTCTACGCCATCGTTCGTCAAAGTATCGCAAGCAACTTTTAAGTTAATGGATATAGGGGAGAGACAAGGAGGACAAACCGGACTCCCCACAGAACCAAACACAGACCACTGATGATGAAATGAAGAAAAACAAGATTCTGACCCAAGGAGTATGATGCCCTTATGGAACTCTATGAGGTTACGAGTGCATCAAGCAAATATATACCAATCGTGGAGTAAACTAGTTACCGCACTGGGCACTATCATGGACCTAACTAAATGAAAGATGTTAACAGATAGGGCAACCGAAAACAAGACCGGGTTCTGCATGGGGCATAAAGGACTACCTTAACAACTTTTCATTTCATATATCAGACAAGCTTGATATGTATAAGAGACATGTATACATGGATGCAACAATAGATTTGTGCGACATAAAGCTTATGCAAGATCTAGCTAGTAAGCATCACAGAGCATTACACGTAGGGTACATTGTTCGTGACAGTTACACATAGAGAAGTCATATTCAATGTGGAATCATATGCAGACCTATCGGAATATTTCATATCGGTCGGACTAGTACCATGAAAGGATCATATAAAGCCGTATAGAAACAATGTCATGTAACAACAACGTTCTTATGATAGGGTAAGTGTGGGATGTCAGCATATAATGAACTATGGTTGGAAAACAGTCCTCCATGATACTAGTAATATATTGTCAAGGATTCAAGGAATGAGCACAATCAAGGATAATCATTGAGGAATAATTTACACCAAAATCACATTTCACGTATATATGCATCTACCATGTTGCAGGGTATAACATGCAACGAGGCACTCAATTGCTAATTAACACATATTCCACCAAAATATGAATTTATTCAATTAAGCATCGGAAGGGCATCATGTGATAAAGACAATAATTCATATGAGAACGCTCATAAGCATGCCACTAATCATACTTAGCATGAGACAACTCTGCGGAGGCATAGCATTCTAACTGGAATAACAATATCTAATATGCTTGGACAGTCATAAGATCACGTAGAGAGAGTAGAGCAAGGCTATCACAACCTATGACAAGATTGGCTGCATGAGATGCAAGTTGAACATGCGATCGTACAAATCATATCTCTGAAGGCGTAGATTTTACAAGGTACTACATGACAATCACAGATGTATAAGAATAAAATGCATCAAGCAACTGCACATAATAGTGGGACGAGTCATAGAAGTTTCAGCAGGACCATTATTGCACCCAATCATTAGCACATATAAAAGTAATATAAGCAGTTGTGATGAAGGAGTCATGCGCATATCATAGTGCGAAACAGGACAATGCTCCTAAGGTATCATGTTTCAAGGGGACGGTAAGCTACATTATGCATGCAAAGGTAATCATGCGAGTGCCTTATAGCTATCGTGATGTGTGTGCGGACATGTGAGGTGCCAGATTATTCATTTGCAGAAGCATTAAGAATGTCAGGGGACATGTAGAAACAACATTGAGTGATGAGATGATAGGAACAATTGATAATCACTTAATGCTTATCATGTGTTGAAAATAGGCACTAACTCTACAAATGGATCTATCAATTCCTAAACAGTTAAAAGCATCGCACATTAGAGATGTTGGAAATAATACAAGACTTGCGAAGTCTATTCCACGAAAGGGCAGATCATAATGCAAGTAAAGCATGAATACACACAAGCCATAATTCACGGGTCCTATAAGATATATTTTAACACGATATTAGGTGCAGTTATGCATCATAGGTTACATGTTCATTTAACAACTAGCACGAATGCATTTAAGGAGTCAACCAATCGTAACATGACCATATGAGGACAAGGGGGAATTATGGCGGAACGACAGTATGAGCTTAAGATAGTACTGCTTCACATGAATATAAAGCATGCAAGTACACATGCATAGATTGACAGTATACAACAAGTGCACGTATTTAACATAAGGATATATGAAGTCACATAGTGATCCTACATGATGCTAGCGATACATGATAAGACATGGGTATTTTTACAGAGTGAACAAGAGAACATCACGGATGATAGATTATAATCATGCTAGGAATGAACCGCCATATGAGTACATGGAATGGTACAACAACTATCACATCATGGGACAATCATATTCACGTGATGAAGCAAGCATGATAAATTACCACTCAGCGAGTCATATTGGAATTCATAAGCCATATAGGATACTACCGGCACATATCGAACATGAATACAATCAAGGTACTTTGACTAGACTCTCCCTAGCATTCAGGTGTCATTTATATGTGAAAACATGATACCAACTCATGATTCGTACATACATTCATTCGATTAACACGATAGTTTACAAAGAGCCAAATAAGCCACACTGTAAGGATCTAAAAGCATGATGGACATATAGCGGAGTATAACATGGGTTTAAAGCAAGATAGCTAAGCTTGGGTAGGATGATAGACAATTATGGTTCCATGCAAATATCTAAATGGCACATGCGCAAAATATCAAGTCATACATTCAGGGAAATACGAGAGGATACCACTGAGCAGGAGAAAACATCACGAAAATCATGAAGGTAAGCATGCTATGGTTTAGTGGTCATAAAGGCATGATGAGGGGCGAGAGTTAGACTGACATGCTAAGGGTCACACTATCATGAACCTAATTCAGGAGGAGATAATGATCAAATAGGTGCATATCATGCGGTTCATGCTTCCAATCGATCATACGATCAATAGGCCAGGTGAACATGCTATAACGACATACAGTCATGATAGAAGGCAAGACGCAGCGTGAGACTTGATCAATGTAACTAATCATGACATGAGCTTAAACAATAAATCACGATAGAAAGCAAAGCATAACACGAGAAGCTTCTTACCAATGAACATTTGCAAGGTACATGCGGGAAATTACAAAATCATGTCGTACAATTCAAAGAGAGTCACCATTACAACCGGACAGAGATCGCTAAGGGTAACCATTGACTTTTCCCAACCGACTTATCACCCCTCTTTCCCATGGGACTCCGGTACGACTCTTCATGGAAAGAAGACACTGGTTGGTCATCATAAGAATAAGGAAAGACAACCCCAGAAACACCTTACTTCTAACTGAAAGTGACATCAAGAACTTCCAATACTCACTCGGACAACCTTAATATCCAACCATGATTTCCGACACAATGTGGTTACCAACCCAATTCCCGGTGGAAGACACTGACATCCAGGGAAAGGTTAGATAGAACCGTCAAGGGGTTAACACAGTGGAAGGGGTTGTTCCACACAAGCTAGGTTTGACCACACAGAAACAAGGGTACTCCCACTATCCCGTTTTCACAGATCAGTCAATACATATTTAATTGTTAGGCATACCAATCAGACTTTAGCATATCAAGCTATCTAATGTCGCTCTTCGAGGAGCAACTGACCGGAGGGGCAAAAACCTCACGATCCTACCTAACTCGCCACTCCAACCACCATGGTGCAATCTCCTTGGAGTCTTCCGGACCCTCTGTAAAGAGCAAGCTAGTATTTTGCCTACTGTTCCCAACTACACCCAATAGGGGTGGTCTAGTGCCTTTACTACCCACTCGTGTCCCCGTTTGGTCGGTTTTCCTCTTTAACTACAAGTCAAGTTCATTACTTAGTCCAATTTTGGTTAGACATCTTAAGTTCATTTTGCCCTTTTTAAAATCCTTTCAATTCCTTTGAAATTCATTGGCGGTTTTCCAAAACATACACTCCACCCTTGCGTACCCGAATTGCACAACCTCCGCTCTGATACCAGCTTTGTAACGGCCCAGAATTATGATTTTCGGGTTACGTTTCAAGGGATGAAACCCCTTGTTCGGATCTTGCAATCCAAGTACGGGTCGAGGTTTCAAACCTCAAAAGACAATCCTTGTAAAGCGGGGATTCCGAACCCCAAAGCAATCGGAGGGCCGTTGGGTACCGTCAGCCTGTCCTATAGACTAATTCACGGAAATTCATTTAAGAGTAACTGCGAAAACGAAAAGAAGGTATAGCTTGCCACGGTGAAGCCGGGTCAAACCAAAAACATGGTAAATACGAGTATCCAAATTACCCAAGTTTATAAGTATGGAAGTCGGTCTTTCTGTCCAATAATCGCCAAAAGGGAACCCCGTCATATAGACATCGAGCACTCAAAATCTGCAGAAAATACCTTAAAAAGAATAACGCGGAAAGGAGTCAGATCGAGCCACGCATGTGGGACTGGCAGTCCTCGCTGAGGCCACATAGTATGTACTATACCTAATAAAGATGCTCTAATGCAGTACGAAAGTCAAACACACTAGCATGCTCCTAGTTATAATAATGTGTAGAAATATTGTAAAGGGCCCAAGACAATGCCTAGTGGCATATCCCTCTCCTACCTCTGCACCCCTTCCTGTTAGTGCAGAGACTGGCTAGTTCGGTGCTATAGCATAGCAATTTCCTCGTGGTGGTGCACAAACCACGACATCATCATATCATATCATATCATATCATCGCTTGCCCGATGGTGCCGGACTATCATATCCTCCTTATATAGACTCGATTGGCTCAGGGTACCCGATGAGGCTGGGCTACCCTATAACCCTAGCAAAGACTCTAGGACTTCACAGATAACGGTCGTTCTGTTTAAAACACACATAAGAACTACATGCTCGATCAGTTCAATGCAATCCTAGCATGATACTACATGGCATGCTTTTATGCATATGCAACACCTAACATAAAATGTAACAACAGGCATGAGAGTCCAGCCTGAGTAAGCCCCATAGGGAACTTACCTGAAAGATGCAGAACAGCAGGTTAATACAAGCAAGGTCCCAAAAGCAAGTCCAAAGCAATCCAAAAGCAATACACACCTATCATCAAGCCATTTCCATAAGTCACTGAACCAACATTCAAACGGACGAAACCCAAGTTCTCAACATACTCAAAATCAACCGATAGTGAAACCGTTTTCTAAAACCTTTCTGATATGTTCAACATCAACCAAACTCATTTCATTTCCAATCAAACCCATCAATAAACCTTACCAACGATATTTCCACACTCCTCTTTTATTTTATAAAACCAATTTATCAAAATCATATGATGGGAGTAATTCCGGCATTTTTATTTCAAACCTAAAACCCCTTTTTAATTACTTCAAATAACATTTTTCAAAGATAACACCAAATAAATCCATCTTGGCAAATCACATTTATAAGTCCACACCGTCAATAATTAGATAAAATAGGACACCAAAACTCAATCCATTTTAATGCTACACATTTATAACATAACAATACTAAATTATTTATTATTTCAAAAACCTCTATTAAAATACCTCATAATGCCATAAGTACGTGTATACCAAATAATACTACTTTCAAACCCTTAAAAAATATATGCTAATTTTCAAAAGTATATTTATCTCACAAAATATCATAATGTAATAATTATGTTAATAACTAACCAACTATATTTCAAATCATAATATGTATTTATATATATAACAACATATTTAAAACCCAATGGAAGCTCCTGTTCGAAATCGACGGAAAGCAAAGGGAGGGAAGGAGGCTCGTCGGCGATGGCTTTGAGCTCCGACCGTCTCCCCGACACCGAAGGTTCAAGAATAGACAAAGAAGGGAGGAGAAAGAGAGTCCTCGCCGAGGGCCTCGTTTCGACAGACAAATGCTCGAAATCGCCTCGTCGGAGAACGATTGGGCTTGTTGACGATTCTAGGAAGCCCTCCTCGGACCTGGGTTGGAAATTCGGTCAAGAAAGGTGAAGGCTTTTGAGTTTTCGACACAAAAGGAAGAGAGAGAAGCTCACCGGTGGTTTCAGATCGAAAACAGGGCAGTCGACTTCGGTGACGCCTGGAATGCTCTGGCTGCTGCTCGGGGACGTCGATGGAGGTAGATGATAGAGATGGCGGGGCTGCTGCTACTTGCTAGGACACGAAAAGAGAAGGAAGGAAGAGGTTGTGGATGCTCGACGTGCCTCGACCCCTTTGGACAGCAAGAAACGGAGAGAGAGGTGGGGGCTGCTCAGGAGATGCTCGGTGGTGGTGACTGCGGCTGGTGGGAGCTCACGACAAGGAAAAGGACAGAGGAAGCAGATAAGAGAGAAAGGCTTTGAGGAGAATGGGTTTTCTGAATTGTGGGGAGCTGGGTTCAAAGAAAGGAGAAGGTAGGAGGTTGTAGCACTGCACAAGAAAAGGAGGTCTCATAACTTTGTTTAGCTTTGTCCCAAGAATGGTGAAGCATTTGGGTGAGGGAGGAGGGTAAGACTAAGTTTGACTTGCCAAAAGAAGAAAAGGGAAGCCTTGAGAGGGGTGAATTTGAGCGGTTGCATTTAGATCGGTCAACAAGGAGAGAGACCTAGGTTGGCAAATTTCGGAATTGGGAAAAAGACAAAGTAACATATGGTCCCAAAAATCACAATTCAAAATACCCGGAAATAAATCTTGAAACCTGCTCTCTCTCGACCTTATCCCGACTCGTATTCCAAAACCTCAAGTCAAAGTAGCGAAATTGAAATTCTGTCGGAAAAATCCATTAAAATCATGCCGAAATTCATTTTAAGAGATTTTAAATACTCCGATTTAAACTCATTTTAAATTTCGTTTTTCCGAAAATTAGGATTTAAAAATTCGAGCCTTTACAACAACATTCGAATTTTCGGTTGAGTAATGTTCGATTTAATGGGGAAGCATAAGTTATTCATCCAAATTATGCAATTATTCATCGATTGGTGAGTAATAATTCATAGAAAGTAACAAATTCGTTTTTATGGTTGGGTAACGTGCGATATATATTAAATTGGAATGCATAAGTTATTCATCCCAATTCTATAATTATTCATCGATTGATAAGAAGTTATTCGTAGATATTAACAAAATTTTGAGTGACGAAATTTTCCATAATGCGGCATGGGTCCCATAATTTTTTAATTAAAATTTTTTTAACAAAATTTTTTCTGTATGTAGTTATGTATGAATAATGAGTCGTCCTTGTGCCTTTTTGATGACTCGGCTTGTTGGCCGACTGCTTGTTTTGGGTTTTCTTTTCCATTCCGTCCTTCGTTCCCTTGTCTTTGTATTGTTGTTTAATTTCGATGCATTGTCCCGTCTCTGTCGTCTCTATTTTGACTACCTAGTAGTCTCTCACGATCTCGTTATCGTCCTTTGAGGGTTTGAGACGGGTTGTGATTTTTAATTGGACAATGGTTTGGCTTGGGATGGTTTTGCGGTCTGGTGTGCCGTGTTTGTTCTTGTTATGATGCAGGTCTTGTGCGAACGGTGTTTGATTTGCTGTATCCGAAGACGTCGTGGAATTGCGATCGATATCTGATGGCTCTTCGTAGTCCATAATCTGAGATGTCCGTTATGGTCCCCAGAGTTCTCTGTGTGCGTCCTCCGTTGGCTGATTGTTCGTTTGGCATGATGGCTTTGTTTTATGATGTAGGATTGCTGGCACGTTTATGTATTTTTGCATTTTCATTTCTGTCATTTGCTTTTGTTATTTCTTTTTTGTCATTTGCTTCTGTTTTTGATTTGGTTGTACATGATGGTTAGTCCATTTACCGGCTTGTCCGGTCTCTCAGTTTCTCTAGGCTTGTCTAGAGAACTGAATTCTTATCTTGCTTAAAAAAAATGTATGAATATTGAGATCAAATAATAAAAATAGATGAAAAAATGCTTACACGCACAAATTGGGTAAGGCAACTGATTACACGCACAAATTAAGAGAGTGATTGAGAGCATGTTCCCACTATTTTTCAATTTTAAAAAATGGAAAAAGTTGTTTTAATCTTGACCATTTATTTCAAAGATTGAAGGGTCCATATTTGCTCACAAATTGCATTCCAAGGAGTGTTTACAAAAGAACCATCCTATATATATATATATAGACAATGGATCATTTCTAAACATCTCTTACGGTGTAATTTGTGAACAAATATGGAGCGTTGAATTAGGAAGATCAACGGTTGAGATTTGATGGAGATTTTAAAGGGCAAAATCATTCGTCTGAAACAACATGACTATTCATACATAACTCATATCAATAATTATGTTGCACTATATATATATATATATATATATATATATATACAATGGATCGTTTGTAAACACCTCTTACGGTGTAATTTGTGAACAAATCTGGAGCGTTGAATTAGGAAGATCAACAGTTGAGATTTGATGGAGATTTTGAAGGGCAAAATTATTCGTCTGAAACAACATGACTATTCATACATAACTCATACGAATAATTATGTTCCAACAGACGAATAATTTTCATATGAAAAACTATTCACACATACGAATAATTAATTTACGTTAAACGAATAATTATAGTAATACCTATGAAAATCAGTTTGTTTACAATTAACACCGTAAGAGGTGTTTACACCGGATCCAACCTCTCTCTATGTATGTACACACACACACACACACACACACACACACACACACACACACACATAGAGAGAGAGAGGTTAGGTCATGTGTAAACATCCCTTAATGTGTTTTGTGTTAACAAATATAAGCCGTTGATTGATTGTAAATGAAAGGACGAGATTAATTACCGAAATTAATTAATTTTAATATGAAAAGATAAAAACTACCATTTTCTCCTAACACACGCACGTGATATTCCAACCCAAATCCCCCCTTTTTTTGGACGATTAGAAAACAATCGTCTCTCACCCTCTTCATCGCATCTCATACTAGGGCAATTCCGGCGAAATTAGAGGGCGACTCCGGCGAATAGTGCTCATCCGAGAGTCGCACCTTTGGCTGTAACGCCTGTATAGTGAACCTAGTCGGCGGAGTCTGCAGGCGGCTTGAAGGGACACCACGATGACGCCATTGTAGCGCACCATCGAATTCGCCTCGGGTTAGGGATGAACGCGAATTTTCATTAGAGGGGAGTTGAAAGGGGATTAATTTGATGAATATTTGTTGTCTTGATATGAATATTGTAGAAATTTGAGTCACTGGTATGAAATAGGTCATGTTTCATACTCGGGGGACGTGATATGAATATTGGTGAAATGATTCTTGACTTTGATGAATAATTGTGTTACTGTGATGAATATTTCTTAAATTTTGCCGAATATTGACGAATATTTGGAAAATGGTGAATAATTGAGTAACTGTGATGAATATTTGAGTGATCGTGATGAATATTTGAGTGACTTTGATGAATATTTGATAAATTTTAACAAAAACTATGATGAATAATTGAGTAATTGTGATGAATATGCGAGTGACTGTGATGAATATTTGAGTGACTGTGATGAATATTTGATAAATTTTAACAAAAACTTTGATGAATAATTGAGTGACTGTGATGAATATTTGATAAAATTTGCCGAATATTGATGACTACTTGGAAAATTATGAAGTTAAAAAACTTTGATGAATCTTCCTCTTCTTCACCGTTCGCTTGGATGAAACTGTCACAGATTTTCAAGGATTTTACATACCAGATTAATAGATCATGATCTTGATTTGTATGACCAAAAATCTTTTCAAAAAGGAAATTGGAGTAAATTGGCAAAAAAAATAAAAAAATTAAGCGTATCCCACGCTTTTCTTTTTGGAGAATTCAAGCAGTTACATGTGCTTCACACGCACTTCCCTTGTGAGATTGGATTAGTTTTTCCCATGGGTCCCACTTTTTTATTAAAAATAAATTACTTAAATTCAGGATTAATCACACCCTTTGATTTCGATTCGATCAACGACCTATATTTGTTAACACAAAACACAATAAGACTTGTAAACATTTGATCCATCCTCTCTCTCTCTCTCTCTCTCTCTCTCTCTCTATATATATATATATATATATATAGTGTGGTTAAAATGAAAATGATTTTTAAAGTGAAAATGGGCCTATATATATATATATATATATATATATATATATATATATATAGGGAAGCTTTAAAATGTAAAAAATCATTAACGTGTAAAATTGGCTTAACGTGTAAAATTTTAGAAAACCGGACCCGTGCCCTTTTTAAAAAAACCGAACCGGTTTGTTTTATAAAAATTGAACCGTCATCTCCTTCCTCCCTCTGCGCAAAAAATCAGAAGCGGACATGGCGCCATGGCTTGGGCGAAGTCTCAATCGCCGAGCATCGAGCATGGCAGGAGGCAGGCCTTCGAGCATCGGACTGGGCTGTGTCAATCGCCGGAATATTCCTCGTCGAAATCCTCGAAATCATCAGAATCGAACTCCTCCGTCGCAATCGTCGGAATCATTGCAATCGCCGGAATCGAGCATTTAGCATTGGTCAATTCGACAAGGCGGATGTGGATCCGGCTTCTCCTCCTCGCAATCACCGGAATCCTCATCGAAATCGTCGGAATCGCCAACAATTTCCTCCTTGCCCAAAAACATCGGAGCTCCCTTCGCCGCCTTCGACCATTGCCTAGCCGCCACCAAAGCCACCAACGATTGCCACCAACGGACTCGTCACGCCCCCACGGTCCCGTATCTATCCTCCCCTTGCGCCGCCGTGCCCTAGCCTGGCACCGGGAGCTTGCCGAAGTCCACCGGTGTAACCGCCGTTTCTAATCGAAGGGTTACAGGCGATGTGAGGAAGATGATGATGAAATTACAATTTTGACCCATTATTTTCCCTTTCTTCCCAAATATGCCCTTATCTAAATTTAATAAATTACAAAATTATTCCGTTGTTTATAAATGCACAACAAAATATTATATTTGCACAACTTAAAATTATATTTGCACAAAATAGTGTTTGAGTGATTTAGATTGAGATTGAAAACCTAGGGTTTGATTTAGGAGCGGAATTTGGGGTTTTTTTGCCAAAAGCCAAATTGATTGAAATTGATGATATGGTTGTGTTGTTGGGTTGATTTTGAGCTAATTTCATGTTCATAGCATTGTCAAATTATTTATGGATAATGAGCTAATTGGATTTTAGAACTTTAGTGCAATATGTTTTAGAATTTGGGGTTTTTTTGCCAAAAGCCAAATTGACTAAAATTGATGATATGGTTGTGTTTTTGGGTTGATTTGGAGCTAATTTCATGTTCATAGCATTGTCAAATTGTTTATGGGTCATGATCTAATTGGATTTTAGAATTTTATTCCAATATATTTTAGAATTTGAGTTTTTTTTTCCAACATCCCAATTGATTGAAATTGATGATATGGTTGTGATGTTGGGTTGATTTGGAGCTAATTTCATGTTCATAGCATTGTCAATTTGTTTGTGAATCATGAGCTAATTGGATTTTAGAATTTTATTTCGATATGCTTTAGGTCGATTAAGTTCTTCTATTTTAGCATGAAAATCATAATTTAACCTATTAGCTCAATTGGTATAGCAATATGCGTTTGCACAAAGATGTGGGTTCAAATCCCACATATGTTACATAATAGAGAAGAGCGCAGCAATCGCAAATTGTTAATCATGCACATTATAATCTTAGTTATGCACTTTTTAACCTTAATTATGCACATTTTAATCTTATTTATGCACTTTAATTTTAAAAGCTTATACGTAAAAAAATCGATTTCAAACTCACATCTATCAACCTAAATTATCCGAGAGGTGAACCCAAACTCTCAAAAGTAAAAAAAATAAAATTAAAACATCGATTTCAAAAGCACATCTTTTGTCTTATTCATGCACATTATGATCTTACATTAATTTGCACAATTGTATTCTAAATCTGCACAATTCTATCTTACTTTTGCACAATTGTAGTTAAAATTTGCACAATTGTATCCTACTTTAAATTTTCACAATTGCACAATTAAAGTTGCACAAATGCACTTCACAGTTGCACAAATGCACTTCACAGTTCCACAAATGCACTTCACAGTTGCACAAAAGGTATCGAAAACGAGAAAAAGTGCATTTACCCATAAAATTAGACATATTTACCAATTTACCCATAAATTAAACATATTTCAATTATAAATTTTTATAATTGAAATAGGCACATTTACCTATTTACCCCATAATGAATTATTTTGTCTGCACAAAATAAACTTATATTTGCACAATAAGATGTTATATGTGCACAAAAGCAAGTTATACTTGCACAGCAGAAAGTGTTACCACGAAAAAAAAAATTATGGGCCAAAAAAAAAATATTTAAAAAAAAAAAAAAAACGGGTCCGAGAAGGGGGGGCACACGCATGGGCAAGGGGGGCAGATATTCTACTAATGAAATTAGGCCCATTCGTAATTAAATTAGGCTCATTAATAAATTTTACGCGATAAGCAAATTTTACACGTTAAGGAGTTTTTACATTTGAAGTAAACCCTATATATATATATATATATAATGGGTAACTTGTGCACAAGGCTTAGGATGTGCATTGTGCACAAAATATTATTCGGTGAAATGTGAAAAATTATTCAGTGAAATTTGAAGCATTATTCGGTGAAATGTGAGTATTGTTTAGGGGAATGTGAAACATTATTTGGTGAAATTTGAGGCATTCCATATAAATTGTAACTATTGTTTAGGGAATTGAGGTTTCTTTTATTTGAAATGGATAAAAAAAAAATAAAAATTATTCGGTAGAATGTTATAAATTATTCAGTGGAATTGGGACGTTTTCATCCGAACTGAACGGAAAAAAAAAAACAGAACAGTGTTCGGTAGAATGTTTCACATTTCACCGAATAATGCTTAAAATTTCACCGAATAATGTTTCACATTTCACCGAATAATATTTGTGCACAATGCACACCCTAATGGGTGTGCACTCTGGAACCACTCCCTATATATATATATATATATATATATATATATATATATATATATATACACGGTTTTGCTATATGCACGGTGAAAATCTCGCCGGATACACGGATGGGCATCGCAATCGCGTAGGCTGAATGCACGGTTGTAATTTTTTCTAAAAAAATTCCGCAACCGCGGATTGCGAATTTGCGGTTGCAATTTTATTTTTATTTTTATATTTCTATATATATATATATATATATATATATATATATATATATATATATATATATATATATATATATAGTGTGGTTAAAATGAAAATGGTGTTTAAAATGAGAATGATGGTTAAAGTGAAAATGGGCCTAATTTAAAAAATTGAAATCGGCCCCACAATTGAGATTGAATCTGTCTACGATTCTCCCGTTCTCGACCTTCACTTCCTCCAGATCTGATCCCGCTCTCTCCGTTTCTTCGCCGCCGCCACCAGGCTCTCCGACCACCGCCGGACGCAGGCTCTTCGATTTGCCCCACTAAACAAATTAAGATCCCAAATTTCTGATCTGAGGAAGCCTAATATCTCCCCTTTGATGGCCCCACAATTGATTTGTAAGCGCAATTCCGAGTCAAAATTGGTAATTTCTGTAATTATTATCAGAGTTTCGTTCGTACTTGTAGTTGTGGGGTCCGATTGTCCCAAGAAAGGGAGAAATCGAAGACGAAGATGGACCGCGTAGTGGGTGGAAAGTTTAAGATGGGGAGGAAAATTGGAAGTGGATCGTTTGGGGAGCTCAGAGCTGCATTTAAGTATATGCTGCTTCAGTTTGTATTCTTTCTTTGTTTTTCTTAGAACCTTTTTATTGAAGGTTTATTCTTGCTCCATTTATTCCCTCATGGTTCTAGTTGATTCATCTGATCTGGGTATATTCCCTTTGTCTCTGCTGTGATTTCATTCAGGTATCGATATACAGATTGGTGAGAAAGTGGCTATCAAGCTGGTGAGTTATTAGTTTGTTTGCATCGGACCATTGCATACATTGTGTTTCTTGATTTTGTAAGATGAACAATCTGTCTCTCTGTGTGCTGAAATGTATGTAGAATAGAGTATTCATTTCATTGTTTCTTACCTCCATTACACTGTACATGAAGATTATATAGAGACTATGAATTTGTCCTTTGCAAGGATTTAGTGACAAGTGTCCTAATCTCCTAAGGAGGAGTAGCCTCCAAGCATGATGCTTCTAGAATGCATACCATTTGACAGCTCATGGTAATTCAAATACATATGGTAGTGGTCTTGTGTTGATCACGTGGTTATGTGCTAGTATCCCCCCTCGCTCGGATCCGGCGGAGACACAGATGCGAGCACAACAAGGTAAACCGAGCTGTTGAAAGAGGCTTGGTTAAGAGATCAGCAAGTTGATCTTTGGAGGACACAAAGGCGACCTGGAAAACCTTCAATTGGACTCGCTCACAAACAAAATGGTATAAATGCTTGATCTTATGATGCAAGACAGGATTGCAAGCGAAGTAAGTAGCCCCTATATTGTCACACCAGAGGACTGGAGGCTGCTGTATAGGGATGAGAAGGCTGGCTAAGAGAGACTGAATCCACAAACTTTCGCAGGTAGCTTGAGCAAGAGCTCGGTACTCGGCCTCCGTCGAAGATCTGGAGTCAGTGTCTTGTTTCTTTGAAGACCAGGAGATGAGGTTGGAGCCATGGAAGACACAATAGGCACCAACCGATCGGCGATCTGACTTATCGGCCCCCCAATCAGCATCGGAGAAGGCGCTGATAGAATGCTGGCGTGTCGATGAGATGTGGAACTTGAGAATAGCTGTTGCGTTAAGGTACCGGAGAATATGCTTGACGGCTAGCCAGTGAATCATGCGGGGGTTGTGCATATTTTGACACACCTTGTTCACTGCAAACGAAACATCTGGGCGAGTGAATGAAAGGTATTGCAAAGAGCCCACAATACTACGGAAGAGATGAGGATCCTCAGCCGGTGGAGACTCGATGGAAGAGTCAAAATCAGTAGCCATAGGAGTAGCAACAGCTTTTGAATTTGTCATCCCTGCTCGATTTACAAGATCTGTGATATGTTTAGTTTGAGACAGATTGAAGCCATGGACCATGGACGTCCCTGGATATCTCAATGCCAAGAAAAAAATGCGCTGGACCCAAATTCTTCACAGGAAATTTTGCAGCCAAAGAGGAGATGAATTTAGCAGACAATTGGTCATTAGAGGCAAAGACTAATAACTCATCCACATTTACAAGCACAAACACACAGTGATTCCCAAGGCGATGAGAAAACAAAGATGTATCGGCAGGGGAGGGTGTGAAACCCATGGTGACAAGGGCGCCACTTAGTTTTGAGAACCAGGCTCGGGGAGCCTGCTTCAAGCCATATAATGATTTGTGAAGTTTGCAAATGTAAGAAGGATATTGAGGATGAGTAAAACCTGGTGGTTGCGACACATAGACGTCCTCATGAAGCGACCCGTGAAGGAAGGCGTTCTGTACATCCATTTGACGAACAGACCAGGCGTTCATAGCAGCCCCATAGAAGGAGACGAATTGTTGAAGGCTTGGCAACCAGGCTGAAGGTGTCCGTATAGTCAATCCCATGAAGTTGATTATATCCCTTTGCAACGAGGCGAGCTTTCCGACGCTCAAGAGTCCCATCCGATCTGTGTTTGGATTTGAACACCCACTTGACACCCAATACATTAGCAGAAGAAGTTGGCGGAACTAACGTCCAAGTGTTAGTGGTAAGGAATGATGTGAACTCGGCTTCCATAGTTGCTCGCCATTCAGGAAACTTCGCAGCCTGTGTGTTCAGGGGTGAAATTTCATGCCAAGGATATTCAACATAAACACATATCCATTCATGAAAGTGTATCGAGTCATTATATACATATCAAATAAATGTATTACAATTTAGGCATTCTGTGTGTCTTACAAAACTCGATACAAATGGAGAAAACTAATACATTGGGCGAGTGTTTATATACATATCAAGGCTCACCAATTTCTAAAAAATCTCTTGCTAAAGCTCCAAATGCAGCTCGTTCGCAAGCTTTCGTGAGCAAAGAATCCAACTGAAAAGAAAGAGAGGAAAGCAAGATAATTAAAATCAAAAAAAAGGAAAGAAAGATAATATTATTAAAGTAAGGCATATACGGATTCAATTTAAATGGGCTGAAATAAAGCCACAGAAATGGTGGGATAGGCCCATGCTATAGGACAGCTACATATGCATAATGAAAACAAATAAAAAAAAGAGAAGAAAAGCCAGCAAGGCTCAAATGGAGTAACTGCTCAACTGCGCAGTAACTGCTGCAGTTTTAAAAGAACTGTATAAGGAAACGTGGGAAGTGGATGAGACTAGGGAACTGTTGCTACTTTCCCCCCCTATAAAAGCCAAATGTGGGGTATCAGTTTGTTTTTCCGAGGTTTTGAGGCATAAAAGAAGCTATACTACAGAAAGAAAAAAGAGAGAAAGAGAGCACAAGAGTTCAGCAAACAACAAGAAAGAAAGAGAAGGTAGTCTTGTACCTCCGGTCTTGTTCATATATGGGATTCTTGCAGCCCCCTCTTACAAAGCATGGGCTTTAAGTAAGAGTTTGGGTTTCAGAATCATCGAACAACCCTAAATCAAGGGGAAATGCTGCTGATTTTTGCTCAAAAGAAATTCAATTGCTGCAGGAAGTCGATCTTCGGAATCCCGTCTTACAAAGCATGGGCTTTAAGTAAGGGTTTGGGTTCCGGGATCATCAAATCGCTTTAAAAGAGGGCGAAATGCTGCCCAATTTTCCTAAGCAGGCCAACTAACAATCTCATACAAGCAGGGAAAAATTCCAGCCATACATATGGGACTTTAGAATAACAAAAATTGTCCTAATCAAAGGCTAAGTTATGTTAAAATTTCACTAAATAAAGTTCTAACAAATGAACTCAATCAATTCTCACAAACTGGAAGCAGAATCAGTGAGCAAGATATTAAATCTGAAGTTCCTGAAAGTTTGCCTAAATTGTATAAAGCCAGGTGAAATGAGAAATTGCAAAGAAAAACAACACCCAATCAAGGAAACAAGTGCCAGTTTAATCAAGTTAAACACAGGCATTGAAGCTGAATGACTAACAAAAAAAAAACAGAGAATTAAATTCACATACCTAATTGACAAGTTCTCTTTTGATTGGTATTATTTCAGTTTATTGTTCTCAGTGACCCCAAGCATCCACTGAGCCTAGTCTTTTGATCACTCGGGCCAAAACGCCTCAAATAACACAATCTTAAAGCCTGGAAATTGAAACTGAAATCAGTCAGGCAATTATGGAGCAAGCCAAAAATGAGGTTGTGAACAGAAAAGTTCTGATAAAAGTAAAAACTTGATAGTTTGATCAAGATTAATTCAGGCATTAGCTAAGACGATCAACGAAAGAAAAAAAGAAGAAGCAAACAACAGAGAACAAATTTTTGACTAAAGTTTCCAGAAGTCCACATACCTAAATTGATAGTTCTTGGTTGATCGGTATCCTCTCGACTTGTGCGTTTTCAGCGTCCAAACCTCAAATCGGCCTCCTCTTTCAATCGCTCCAACCAAAATGCTCCAAATAACCCAAACTAAAACCCTAGAAATTGAAACCGAAACCAATCAAGTTTCGAAATTGGCCATTCAATTGGAAGGGGATTTAGTTAGGAATCTGAAATTTAAGCTACAAATTACCTAAAGATCGGATTGAACACGAAATTTGGAAGGAATTCACAAAAAAAAAAACCCTAAAACACACCTGAGCCGTCTTCGGTTCGTTTCGGACTGCGAAAGCTTGTCCCGCTTTTGCCCTGCTTTTCTTCGCTTTGAGCGACTCAAGGCCGGAGCCCCAGAGCTGTGGGTAGAAGACTCGCTGCTGTCGAAGAGCACCTATGGCGATTTCCCGTCGCTTGGAGGAAAGATGAACAGCAGGGGAGAATGCGTTCTTTGTTTTCTGTCTTTAAAAAAATGGACCGGTTTAATTTGTTAATTATTTTAACCCGGTTTAGCAGCAATACACACAAACAAAGAATTAGGGGACATTGGGCTGGGCTCGGTTCTCCTAAACGAAAATTAGAATGGGTTTAGTCTTCAATGGGCTTTGGTCAAACATAAAAAAAAAGGAGCTAGCAATACTCCGTATACATATATACACATAATACATTTCATACGTTATGAATTGTTCAAAAAGATTGGTTTAATTATACAATTCACCCACTAAAATATAAGAATTATAGTTGACACAAATTAAGAATTCGAGTTTTATCAAAACATAAAATTAAACTCGTCAAATTTTCTTTGTCAATTAATTCTAGTGGGTCAATTCACAATCGACTCCAAAACAAAAACGGAGTCAAAACCTCAAATCAAGTTCCCCAAATATAAACTTGATTTCATTCAGAACTACGTATAGACTTGATACTCTTTTATGAGTTACGTAGGAAATTGGGTATAAAATTCTAAATACGCCGAATTCAGTCACCGGTTACAAATTAAATCAAACGGTTTCAAAAGAAAAGAACTACTTAAAGACTTGACGCCGTAAAAACGGTTACGTAGGTAACCCGATATTAAATCTCAAAATATGTCGGGTACATTTGTTAATCCCTAAATTCACTTTTAAAATGAAAATGGGGTTAAAATTAAATCTAAATTAAATACACATGATTTTTCGTGTAAGTGATAGTCGTTAAGTCGAGAAACCCTTCCAAGAAGGTGTTCTCGATTTATTCGGATAATACACGAGAAAATCTCATGCATATGATAGTGTGATTTATGTTAAGGCTACCCTTCCGAGAAGGTAGGTCCCAATACGATCCAATGATGCATGAAAACCTTTAAGGGGGTAAAACACACAAACTCCAACACTCTGAGCTACGTAAGGCTTGATTCTCTTCCAAGAGATACGTAGGCAACCCGTTAAAATTCGGGTGTAGCCCAAATCACCAAAACCTACTCAAATCTTGGTATCGATACGACTTCGAATCAAGAAGATAACCAAAAGGGGTCGAACTCAAATATTAAAAACTAAATAAAATGTGTTGTTCAATTATTTGCGCATTTTTGTTCAATATATTTTTGGCACACACGGTGAGACCCTTTTTGCCTTTTCATCTCTTAGTTTTATTCGATACTAATATTTATCTATTTGTTTTGGTTGCAAGGAAAATGGCACCAAGAGTGATTGTGAAGTTCAACGAGCTGCCGGCGACTTTCCTTGTGGAGGGTGGTCGTTGGTTGAGGAAGAGATCTTTCAAGGTGCAGTTTGAAGTGACAAGGGACTCCATCTCCGTCGATATCCCAACAAGCAATGTGTTCGAGGCCATCGAGAAGGATGCAACGGTGCAGACTTGGGTCCCAAGAACATCCGTCCCTTCCTCGGGACAAAGTGACAAGAAGCCCGCCAAAGTCTTCATCAAGAGGAAGCCAGCTTATGTCCGAGTCGGGGAGGCCAGTGTGGCCAGTAGCAGTGAGAGCAGGCCGACCCGTGTTGTTTCCCAGGGGCCTATCATTCGAATTATCAAGAAAAATAATAATTCGGTGAAGGGCTCCATTCCACTGGTGGTTGAGACCAAGAAGGAGAACAAGCCCCGGAGGAGAAGGGGGCGAAAGTGTGGCTCCCAACGCGGGAAGGCTGGGGCACTTCGCAAGTTGGCCCCATCCCCGGCGTTGGACCTGGTCAACGCAACCCTATGGAAGGCCGCCAAAGACATGCTCGAGGCAAACAAAACTAGCCTCTCATCTCAAACCGCGAGCTCAAGCCATACTTCATTTGGTTCAATTACGTTGGATATGGACCATGTGGAACAAGTCATGGTTACCTCCTATTCGGAGGGAGAGGTCGAAGAAGGATCTGTAGAGAAGGGAGATCGGAAAGCCAAAGCTCCGAGGGGGTCAAAGTGTTGAAGCCTAAGGAGCCTCAAAAGGATGTCCAAGTCTCTTTTCAAGCTCATGAAAAAGGGAAGAGCGTAGTGGTGCCAAGAAAAGCTACCTCACTCCCCATTTATATGGAGAGGTATGAGGGGCCGATGACAATGTCAAGGTCTAAGACCACGTCATACGCCGACGCATTTACTCGTTCTCCAAGTCCGCCAGCTATACCAAAAAAGAAACAAAGCTCTCCCTTATATGGAGATTAGGATTCGTTGTTTCATGAAGATAAGTTTCCGATGGCAGTTGTCAGCGGTATCGGATCAAATGATGGATCCGAAGAGGAAGTTGAAAGCATGTCAGTGCTAGTTACCGGTGCCTCAACCGTTGAAGAACAACTCCAGGAATTACAGAGAAAACTGGAAGAAAGAGATGCTCAAATACAACTCCTCATGGATCAAATGCAACAGCAAAATTCCAAAAACAGGCAAGAGCAAAGGCGAGAGGAAAGTAGCTCCTCTATCTCTCCTCAAGAGATAAATGATTTAATTGCTCAAGGGATTCGAGAATTTAAGATCTCCCAAAGTCCGCCAGTGATTGGCTATAGAAAGCCATACCCTGCGGATTACGATGCAATTCCTTTCCCTCCGCATTATCAAAGGCCGACTTTTGATAAATTTGACGGCATTCATGGCTCACCTCATGAGAATTTAGCTCATTTTTATTCCGCGTACGGAGAAACTGCTTTAAGCGATCAATTGTTGATAAGGCAGTTCGTCCAATCTTTAAGAGGGTCCGCATTTACATGGTATACGCAGCTTCAGCCAGAGTCGATCCATACTTGGGATGACCTACGAAGGGAGTTTTTGGCCCAATTTGTGAGCTCAAAGGCTAAAGTTTCCATAATGGGTCTTGCAAATGCTCACCAGAGGCCAAATGAGTCTGCAAATGATTTCATTGCAAGATGGAGAAGCTTGAGACTTACATGCCCGGAAAAATTGAGTGAGGAAGCATGCGTGCAAATGTGCACCAACAATTTGATTCCAGAGCTAGCGGTGCATGTGGGCAGTGCGGAGCCTAAAGCTTTCGATGCTTTAGTGTCGAAGGCCTGCAATGTTGAGCGCCAATTGGCTCGACGTAAAATCGGGGCGAGTCGGCCTCAAGTTAACGAAGTAAGGAAAGATGAGGGTAGAAAACCCGCGAAAAAAGGAGAATCGATGGCCACTTTCATTAAGCCCTAAGGAAAACCCTCCGGGAGTACTTCTAGGGCAAATGAGAAGGGTCAGGCCAAAGAGACTACTAAAAGGCTAACTCTCGAGGAGATGAAGCAAAAGAAATACCCCTTTGATGATGAAGATGTAAGGGGTATATTCAGCGAGTTGATAAAGGAGAAAATGATATCTCTCCCGGAGTCAAAGAGGCCAAATGAAGTCAACAAAATGGGTGATCCAAGGTATTGCCCTTATCATCGGATTGTTAGCCATCCAATTGAAGACTGTTATGTTTTCAAAGACATTGTTGAGAGGATGAGCAGGAAAGGTGAGATTGAAATTGAGGGAGTAAGCTCTAAAAACCAAACTGCTTCGTCAAATCCTATATCGATAGCGGAAGAGGTAGAGAGCAACCCTTCGTCGGAGGTTGTCAAAGAGGATGTCATTCCTACAGTATCATTGCCTCCGAAGGCCATCCCAGTACAGTTTCAAATACGCAATGAGGTGCGTACTGTATGGGCCTATCTGGATATGCCAAGAGACGGGCCAGGTGGCATGTCTTTATATGACGTATTGATGCAAACAAACTTCGAAGAATCGTTTCCGCCGGATGGTGAGGGTGAGAATGGTTCTAAGTGGCAGGTTTATGTAAGTCGGAAAAGGTCTCCTTCAAAGACCACCCGACGAGCAGGACCTACGGGCTTTAGGATGATCGGTAGGAAGCCCGAAAAGAAAAATAAGAAGAAGAAATTAAAACAAGAAGAAGGGTAAGAAGAATAAGAAGCCCGAAAGTAAGTCCGACGAAGAGTATACGCAACCCGGACGTAAAATGTTCACTCTTATGGATTATATTCCAATAGAGTTCTTAGAGGATGACTCTCCCGAAGAAGAATTATTTCGGGAAGGTGAAGTTGTCGATGATTCTTCCGATGAAGAAATATTTTGGGAAGGTAAGGTCGTCCAGTGTTGTATGACCTCATGGGCCGACATGGTCTAGGAAGAAGAGGTCGATGAAGTTTCTCTTCGGTCGGGGAAAAAGTTGTCTTCTCCTAAACCTAAGGAAAAAGAAAAGGGTATGGAGTCACCTATTGGTGAGACATCAAAAACGGCAAATTTTGAGGAGGCGGTTGACAAAGAAGCTTCCATACCGAACCAAAAAGACAAGGAAGTTGGGGCATCTAATCCAAAAGATGTTGCGCCGCGAATACCGATGTTGCTTCAAAAAGCTTCTTGCAAAGAGAAGGTGAAGTATGATGTTATCGGTCACTTAAAGCGCATTCCCGCACGTCTAAGTGTATATGATGCTTTACAAATGTCGACCGACCTAAGGAATGCTTTAATTCAAGCTCTCATGGATCCAGAAGACTATAAAGACTAAGTTGATCATGTAGAGGTCGACGAAGTCACATCATCTCCTCCGGTTCATTGCGCTTCTTGCATGGCATGTATAACCTTCTCCGATGAAGATCTCCAATTGGGGAGCAATGACCATAACAGGCTGTTATATGTAACGGGTATGGTCGGGGATACCAAATTGAATAGAATCCTACTGGATTGTGGTTCCGCAATGAACTTATTGCCTTTGCGGGCTTTGGAAGCGATGGGGTTATCCGTTGATCATCTATCGCCGACATTACTCACTATTCAGGGATTCAACCAAGTGGGGCAAAAGGCACTAGGTGCTATCGCCCTAAAAGTGGTTCTGGATGATCTTTACAAAGATGTGCTCTTCCATGTTATTGACGTCGGAACCTCTTATAATGCTTTACTTGGAAGGCCTTGGCTTCCTGCCAGCAAATCGATCGCTTCCACACTTCATCAGTGCTTAAAATACACTGATGAGAATGGGAATGAGAGGACTATCCGAGGCGATAATGATCTTTTTCAAGGTGAAAGCGTTAACTACGCGGACGCCAAATTCTACAAATCGGTGTATTGTAGTCCTAACACTCATTTAGAAGCGAAAAAGGACAGTAGAAGTGAAAGTCCTCAAAAAGAAGAGATGGACCGAAAAGAGTCTTCATCGCCTAAAATCTCTCTTGTTTGCAAGAAAGAGGTGCAAGGGACTCGTCCGAAGGTGTTGTTCAAATACACACCTAAAGACAAGCGCCAACCCGATCAAAAGCCATTAAGTGCAACGGAGAAAGCCATGCATTCTTTAATGACAAGTTACACTTGTCCCCTCCGAAAGATTGACCAATCAGTGCCTAAGAAGAAGTTGGTTATTCATCGACATTTCAGAGAGAAAAGAAATGAAGACACGAGGGTAGTGTTCAAGGGTGAGTCGTCTAAGTTGCCCGATGAATAGGTCTCCTCAAAGCTTGATAAAAAATTCAAAATTAAGGTGACGAAACCCTCCTGGAAATGCAAAAGCCAACAAAAACCCCCTAGCAAGATCTCGATGGATGATTTGCAGCTTGCGCAAGAAGGCGAATTGTTGTCGGCCAAAGTCTTAGAGCCTATGACTCTTACAAGTCATGAGCAAAGTATGTTCTTGCAAGAGACAACAAACGCTCCGCGAGTCTCGGTCTTTGGAAGACTAGGGGTAAGTTCTCTGAAAGTTTCTGTGTTTGAGAGACTTGGAGAAGCTAGTGTGTCCAGGAACAAGAAGGCCAATGGCAAAAAAAAAAAAAGTGGAAAAAGAAAAAGAAGTCAAAAACTCCTACTTGCAAGCCAGAGGAACCAATGGATACTCAAATGGAGGAGGTGAACATGGTGTTGGCCTCTAGTGAGAGTGAATCGGCCGAAGACTCACATGATTTTGTTAACATAATCCTGCCGGCTCCACCGGAAATGGAGGATGGTGGTCAAGCCACGGTCGATAGACTTCAGGAGATCAATCTCGGGAGTGTCGAAAATCCTAAACCTGTTTTTGTTAGTGCTTTTCTAACAGACAAGGAAAAATGATTATATGAGGAGCTTCTCCATGAATATCGAGATGTGTTTGCTTGGGGGTACCAAGACATGCCTAGATTAGATCCAAAGGTGGCAATGCATAAGTTGTCCATCTCGGAAGAAGAGAAGCCGGTAAAGCAAGCGCAACGCGTTTTCGGTCCGAGTTGACTGTACAAATCAAAGTTGAAGTCAATAAGCTCATCGAGGCCGGATTCATTCGGGAGGTCCAATACCCGATATGGTTGGCTAACATTGTTCCCGTGAAGAAGAAAAATGGTCAACTGCGCATCTGTGTTGATTTCAGAGACTTAAATGAAGCATGTCCCAAGGATGAGTTCCCTCTTCCCATAACAGAGCTCTTAGTTGATTCCACTACGGGGTTCCAAGCTTTGTCCTTTATGGATGGGTTTTCGGGCTACAATCAAATCAAAATGCATCCCGAAGATGAAGAACTAACGGCTTTCCATACATCATTGGGCACGTATTGCTATACAGTGATGTCTTTTGGGTTAAAGAATGCCGGGGCAACCTATCAAAGAGCCATGACGGTCATATTTCATGATCTTCTTCACAACACCATTGAGTGTTATGTAGATGACCTTGTGGTGAAAACGAAGAAGAGGGAGGATCATATAAATGATCTTAAAATTATCTTTGAAAGATTGCGCAAGCACCAGTTGAAAAGGAATCCTCTTAAATGCGCCTTTGGTGTCACATCGGGAAAGTTTCTTTGTTTCGTTGCTCGAGGTCGAGGAATAGAAATTGATCCCGATAAAATTAAAGCGATCATGGAACTGCCAGCTCCGAGGAATCTCCGTGAACTGCGAGGCTTGCAAGGCAGGGTTGCTTATATCCGACGGTTCATTTCGAACCTAACGGGGAGATGTCAACCCTTTCTAAGGTTGATGAAGAAAGATATTCCCTTCGTTTGGGATCAAACTTGCCAAAATGCCCTTGAGAGCATCAAGAAATATTTGATCGATCCGCCAGTTCTTATGGCGCCAGTTCAAGGAAGGCCCTTGATTTTGTACATCGCAAGTCTTGAGCGATCGTTAGGGGCTATGCTGGCTCAAAATAATGATGACGGAAAGGAAAATGCCTTATACTACATGAGCAGAACAATGGTGGGGGCAGAGCAAAATTATTCCGCTATGGGGAAGATATGTCTAGCGTTGATCTTTGCCATCCAAAAGCTACGACATTACCTTTTATCCACCAAATCACATTAATATCCAAAGCTGATCCTCTACGATACATTTTATCAAAAACTGTGTTGTCGGGACGATTGGCCAAATGGGCTATGCTTCTAGCTCTTTTTGACATCAAATATGTGCCTAAAAAGGCAGTAAAGGGGCAAGTCATAGCTGATTTCTTAGCAGCCCATCCCACTCCGGATAATGAGGAGTTGTCGGATGATTTGTCGGATGAAGAAGTCTTCATGACGGAAGAAAAGTCTTGGCAGTTATATTTCGATGGCGCTGCAACAAAAAGAGGGGCTAGTATGGGTATTGTTTTCATTACCCCAAGCGATGGAATAGTGCCTTATTCATTTTCTCTGTTGGAAAATTGCACAAATAATGTGGCAGAATATGAGGCACTCATTATCGGCTTGGAGATAGCTCTTGAATTGCGTGTTGATCCCTTAAAAGTGTTTGGTGATTCTCAATTAGTCATCAGACAGTTAAATGGGCAATACGAGGTCAGAAACGCAAACTTGATCCCTTTGCATCAAAGAGCTAAATATCTCACACATCAATTCCGTCAAATTGAAGTGGTACATATATCTAGGTGTGAGAATGACAAGGCAGATGCTTTGGCAAAATTGGCTTCATCGTTGACGTTACCAAATGAAAGAGAAATTCAGGTTACCATTGGTGAACGTCATCTGCTTATACCATCCTCGGAGCGAAATGAGCCAAAAGAAGAAGTGGAAGTCGCTTCCGTTTAGGAAATTGAGGAAGAAATGGATTGGCGAAAACCACTTGTTGAATATCTTCGTCATGGAGTCCTCCCTGATGATGCGAAAAGGAGGGTGGACGTTAAAAGACGAGTGTCAAGATTCTTACTTAAGAATGATACTTTGTATCGAAGAACATTTGACAGAATCTTGCTAAGGTGCTTATCCAAAGAAGAAGCTAAATACATTCTAGCCGAAACTCAAATCAAACGGTTAGGCCACTATTGGACTACTGTGGTGAAAGATGCTATGGACTTCGCTAAAGCTTGTCACGCTTGCCAAATTCACAGCGACTTCATACATCAGCCTCCTCAAATGCTACATCATACTACTTTGTCATGGCCTTTCAATGCATGGGGTCTTGATGTGGTAGGGAGCATAAAGCCATATTCTTCCCGAGGTCACCAATATATTTTGGCGGCTATGGATTATTTCTCCAAATGGGCCGAAGCGATACCTTTGAAGGAGGTGGGAGCTAAAGAAGTCGCCAATTTCATAAGGACTCATTTGATTTATCGATATGGAGTGCCTTCGAAGATCATCTCCGATAACGCTCTTTACTTCAAGAATCAAATGTTGGTGAAGTTGAGCGAGAAATTCGGGTTTAAGCATAGTTTTTCATCTAGCTATAATCCGTCATCAAATGGCCAAGTTGAAGCATTTAATAAACTGCTATGCAAAATTCTCAAGAAGATGGTCTCAAAATCGAAGAGAGATTGACATGAACGGTTACCGGAGGCACTATAGGCTTATTGGACTACAACCCGAACATCGACAGGTTGTACACCGTACAACTTGGTCTTTGGATCCGAGGCCGTGTTGCCACTAGAGATACAGTTGCCATCTCTGAGAGTAGCGGTTCAACTTACCGACCTCTAAGAGAATGTCAAAATCCGTTTGGCCGAGCTTGAAGCATTAGACGAGCTCAGGCTAGCAACGCAACAAAAACTTGAAGTCTACCAGGCTCAAGTAGCTGGGGCATTCAATAAGCAGGTCAAGTTTCGCTCATTCGCTATTGGTGACTTGGTTCTTACCATTCGACGACCAATTGTCATTAATCAAAAAGTGCAAGGGAAGTTTGAATCGAAATGTGAAGGTCCTTATGTGGTGACCAAAGTTTTTCAATTCCCAAAGGTGCATATGAACTCTCAAATATTGAAGGCGAAGTGGTATACTCATGTGTGAACGGAAAATTTGTGAAGAAGTTTTTCACATGAAGATTGAGAGTTAAAACATCCAGAACTACGTTAAGCCTTGATCTCTAACAAGGAGTACGTAGGACGTTTGACATCAAAATCATTTGTCGAATTCAGTCGAACAAAAAAAAAAAAGAAATCCGGGTTCGCATATGATAGTTGGGTCATTTGGGAAACCCTTCCTAGAAGGTGGGCCCAGATAATCCGAGTGATGCGGTAAAAAAAAATTCCCGGTAAAAAATTGTGAATAAAAAAAATGGACTTGAAGCTAGTCCAAAATCGAGGCGTCCTGGAGCATATGTGAAAAAATGGGCGTCCGAAAGAACTACGAACGACTTGATCCCTCAGAAAGAGGGTACGTAGGCAGTCTAGCTAGTCGAAAACGCTAGATGCAGCCCCAAAAACAAATACAACCCTAACTTGCCCTCTAACGGGAGTGGGTGCATTTTTGCAAAAACATACCACTGTTAAAGTTTGTGTCTTGAGCAAATTTACATTGGGCATGTGAGGTTGTTCAAATAGATTCATCAAGATTTAAATTGCATAAATGTGGTTATCAACCCAACTGGAATCATTCCCTATATCAAGATTTGCAAGCTAAGGTCGGAGTTCATCCGACCAAGCTTCCCTTGCAATTTAACACCTGGTGGATGGAGGCGATTCATTAGTCCATAATATGTGCTTGGACTTAAAGAATCAATAAAACAAGGGAGAAAACAAACGAAAGCATCTTCAAGAAAATGGGAAACAAATTCCTAGCAGTTTAACTAAAGTCAATCATCTAACATGAATAATTAATAAAAGAATATGTTTGACTTTGAGCTAGACACTAAACTAGCAAAATACAACTCAGTGAGAGGAGGAAAAATTAGATAACCTTTCAATCAGAGCCTGGCGATGCTCTTTGATCAACTTAAGCTCGGTTATTTTCGCCAGTCCGGCTTGATCAAGTGCAGCTTCGAGTGCTCTAATCTTGTCTTCGCCATCTTGAATAGAGCTATGCAATTTAGCGTCATCGGCCTCCAAGATGGCAGAATTGGAGTTGATGCTCGCCTCCATCTCGCGAACCTGATCTTTCAGAAGTGAAAGTGCTTTCTTCCTTTCCTGCAAGTCAAAAGATCTCTTAGCCAAGAGAGGGAGTTGAGCTCGATCCGATTCAAGTGCAGAGGAGTATAGAGCAAGTTGAGCTGACAACTTCTCAACATGTTCACGGTCCACATCCTTCTCTAATTTCAAAGTGGCTTCGGCATCAGAAAAAATATCCCGAGTTCTTGAGATAAACCAAGAAAGGTCAACCTAGATGCCAAGTGCCAAATGCTCCAGGGGCTCCCAATTCCTTGAGTGTTTGGGATCTTTTAGCCAATAAAGCACGAGGTGACGTGAGGGAGGAGAGTGTCTGTACAATAGAGCTAACGCCAGAAATGATGCTATCATGAATCCAATTCTTCGCTGATGCAGAAAGCAAAGCATGCAGATTATCAGGAGTCCTTTCAATAAGAGCAGTAGTTGAAACCCCCTCTCCCGGCTTCCTTCTGCTACCTCGGCAGACATTGAGATGTGTTTTGGGCATCTCTCCAACACATCTTCAGGAACTGGGAGACTTCTTAAGTCCTCGTTTGCCACCATCGACGGTACTGGTGAACTGATGATAGGCGAGCCAAATAGTTCGCTGGAGGAAGGTTCAGCCGCGTCAGAAGTCTTCCTAATGTCTTTGAATCTGCTAACCACCTTCTTAATATCAGCAATAGTATAAACATTATCTTTGATACGAGCATTTCCCTTGGTCAAAGTCACATTGACCTTCTTGATCGATTGACTTAAATAGGGAGTCGAAACTGCAATCCACCAGGAGCAATACCACCAAGTACATTGCCCATGAAAACTCGAGCGGGGTATATGAAAAAGATCTCCAGTATTCTTCCTGAACAGACGAGCTTAGCGATCAGCAATGTCTTCCAAAGATCTCTTGAGATCTATGATGAAAGCCAAACGTCAAATTGTTAGTAGGCACTCCCTGATCAAAACCAAACTGACGAGCAAACCTATTCGGGTAGTAAGGCTCCAAGAGTGAAGATCGGCCCACCCGAATCGGTAATACAGCTGAGCGTAAGCAAACTAAACGCTCAAAGTCAGTGTCTGAAATCCCATCAACATCGGCCAGATCTAGGTCAACCCTTGCCCCGAATGGTATGATGCGGTATCGAACATGTTGATCGTGTCTCATTATGTATCTGGCCTTGTGAATCCCATGTGCCTCACTGTTGAGCCCCGCGCAACGCTTCAAAAGAGGGAAATCACTAGGGAAATCACTATCAATATTGCTCTGATATAAGCCAGGGAAATACTCAGACAACCAACCAATTACAAAGTGAATTCCAAAGCTAGGATTTGCCCTTCCAGGATGAGTAGGGTGTGTTGCCATTTCATTCAGACGGTGGTAGATATGACCTAAAACTGTGGGTGCCAGTGAGACCTATGTGCCCCGAGCCATCAAACAGGCCATCACAAATGTTTCGGGCCGAACTGCTCGAGGGTACTGTGGCAAAACAAATCTGCTCAATAGGAGGGATAAAAAGGCAACGAGCTCAACTTGTTCACTTACTAATAGAGGGAGCGAATCCTTCCGACGCAGTTTTTTAGTATGAGACAGAGACCTTGGACGTGAAGTTGGGTTAACTTTGATAATAATGTCAGAGCCTTCTTTGATGGCAACATAAAGTTCCTCGCCTCGATAAAAATGAGCTAGCCAGTCCTCCCAAGAAATCCATTCATGGCCACGATGTTTGCAAAGATCAACATGAATCCGCAAAAGCTCTACAGCCGTGCAAGGACACTGGTCTCTATCGGATAACTGCTCATTGGGTGGTAGAAACTCCTCATAGGGCTCGCCAAGAATTGGCAAGCCTGCAATCTGCTTCAAATCATGGAGAGAAATCCCAAGTTCACCATTTGCATGATGTAAGGTGTTCGTTAAGGGACTCCAAAGCTCACAAAAGGCTCTCCAGACATCTTTGTTGTACATGTAGGGAAAGCGTGAAATTGCTACAAGGCCATAAATACCAGCCTGACGCAATATGCCTTCATGCTGGTCTCTCATCTTTTCAGTCCATTCCAACAAACAAGGCATGAAAGTGGCTAGTCCACTAAAAGCGAAATCTTATCCCCAGTTCAGTCTCTTCTCCAATAAAGTTTTTAGTACTGGATAAAACTCCTCATCAAGAGGGAGCTTGGTTGGGTGCTCGCTAGCCTAAACTTTATCCAGAAAGATACCAGTAAATCTCTTACCGAAATCTTTAGTGGTTTGTACACAGCCGTTATCATCATCACGGAGGAATCGCAAGCTACCATGAAAAGCGCCCTCTTTTCTCGTCCACGTCTTCAGTGAGGGGAAGTGCTTAGGAACAACAATCTCTCGAATTAAGTAGGATCTGGGATAAATAGGACCGTCATCAAGTTCCCGGCCATCAGTTCCCAGAGCTCTCTGAGGCTGACTGTTCCCGTAAGCATCCATCTCGAGAACCTAAGAGAGTGTTCACCAAGTTAGAATCAAAGGAAGCAGACAAACTTTGAATATGTTCGACGGAGTTCTTACAAATTCAAAGTTCGGGGCCAACTGTTCGGGGGTGAAATTTCATGCCATGGATATTCAACATAAACACATATCCATTCATGAAAGTGTATCGACTCATTATATACATATCAAATAAATGTATTACAATTTGGGCATTCTGTGTGTCTTACAAAACTCGATACAAATGGAGAAAACTAATACATTGGGCGAGTGTTTATATACATATCAAGGCTCACCAATTTCTAAAAAATCTCTTGCTAAAGCTCCAAATGCAGCTCGTTCGCAAGCTTCCATGAGCAAAGAATTCAGCTGAAAAGAAAGAGAGGAAAGCAAGATAATTAAAATAAAAAAAAAAGAGGAAAGAAAGATAATATTATTAAAGTAAGGCATATACGGATTCAATTTAAATGGGCTTAAATAAAGCCACATAAATGGTGGGATAGGCCCATGCTATAGGACAGCTACATATGCATAATGAAAACAAATAAAAAAAAGAGAAGAAAAGCCAGCAAGGCTCAAATGGAGTAACTGCTCAACTGCGCAGTAACTGCTGCAGTTTTAAAAGAACTGTATAAGGAAACGTGGGAAGTGGATGAGACTAGGGAACTGTTGCTACTTTCCCCCCTATAAAAGCCAAAGGTGGGGTATCAGTTTGTTTTTCCGAGGTTTTGAGGCATAAAAGAAGCTTTACTACAGAAAGAAAAAAGAGAGAAAGAGAGCACAAGAGTTCAACAAACAACAAGAAAGAAAGAGAAGGTAGTCCTGTACCTCCGGTCTTGTTCATATATGGGATTCTTGAAGCCCCCTCTTACAAAGCATGGGCTTTAAGTAAGAGTTTGGGTTTCAGAATCATCGAACAGCCCTAAATCAAGGGAAAATGCTGATTTTTGCTCAAAAGAAATTTAATTGCTGCAGGAATTCGATCCTCGGAATCCCCTCTTACAAAGCATGGGCTTTAAGTAGGGGTTTGGGTTCCGGGATCATCAAATCGCTTTAAAAGAGGGCGAAATGCTGCCCAATTTTCCTAAGCAGGCCAACTAACAATCTCATACAAGCAGGGAAAAATTCCAGCCATACATATGGGACTTTAGAATAACAAAAATTGTCCTAATCAAAGGCTAAGTTATGTTAAAATTTCACTAAATAAAGTTCTAACAAATGAACTCAATCAATTCTCACAAACTGGAAGCAGAATCAGTGAGCAAGATATTAAATCTGAAGTTCCTGAAAGTTTGCCTAAATTGTATAAAGCCAGGTGAAATGAGAAATTGCAAAGAAAAACAACACCCAATCAAGGAAACAAGTGCCAGTTTAATCAAGTTAAACACATGCATTGAAGCTGAATGACTAACCAAAAAAAAAACAGAGAATTAAATTCACATACCTAATTGACAAGTTCTCTGTTGATTGGTATTATTTCAGTTTATTGTTCTCAGTGACCCCAAGCATCCACTGAGCCTAGTCTTTTGATCACTCAGGCCAAAACGCCTCAAATAACACAATCTTAAAGCCTGGAAATTGAAACTGTAATCAGCCAGGCAATTATGGAGCAAGCCAAAAATGAAAGGTTGTGAACAGAAAAGTTCCGATGAAAGTAAAAACTTGATAGTTTGATCAAGATTAATTCAGGCATTAGCTAAGACGATCAACGAAAGAAAAAAAGAAGAAGCAAACAACAGAGAACAAATTTTTGACTAAAGTTTCCAGAAGTCCACATACCTAAATTGATAGTTCTTGGTTGATCGGTATCCTCTCGACTTGTGCGTTTTCAGCGTCCAAACCTCAAATCGGCCTCCTCTTTCAATCGCTCCAACCAAAATGCTCCAAATAACCCAAACTAAAACCCTAGAAATTGAAACCGAAACCAATCAAGTTTCGAAATTGGCCATTCAATTGGAAGGGGATTTAGTTAGGAATCTGAAATTTAGGCCACAAATTACCTAAAGATCGGATTGAACACGAAATTTGGAAGGAATTCACAAAAAAAAAACCCTAAAACACACCTGAGTCGTCTTCGGTTCGTTTCGGACTGCGAAAGCTTGTCCCGCTTTTGCCCTGCTTTTCTTCACTTTGAGCGACTCAAGGCCAGAGCCCCAGAGATGTGGGTAGAAGACTCGCTGCTGTCGAAGAGCACCTATGGCGATTTCCCGTCGGTTGGAGGAAAGATGAATAGCAGGGGAGAATGCGTTCTTTGTTTTCTGTCTTTAAAAAAATGGACCGGTTTAATTTGTTAATTATTTTAACCCGGTTTAGCAGCAATACACACAAACAAAGAATTAGGGGACATTGGGGTGGGCTCGGTTCTCCTAAACGAAAATTAGAATGGGTTTAGTCTTCAATGGGCTTTGGTCAAACATAAAAAAAAAGGAGCTAGCAATACTCCGTATACATATATACACATAATACATTTCATACGTTATGAAGTGTTCAAAAAGATTGGTTTAATTATACAATTCACCCACTAAAATATAAGAATTATAATTGACACAAATTAAGAATTCGAGTTTTATCAAAACATAAAATTAAACTTGTCAAATTTTCTTTGTCAATTAATTCTAGTGGGTCAATTCACAATCGACTCCAAAACAAAAATGGAGTCAAAACCTCAAATCAAGTTCCCCAAATATAAACTTGATTTCATTCAGTCACCGGTTACAAATTAAATCAAACGGTTTCAAAAGAAAAGAACTACGTAAAGACTTGACGCCGTAAAAACGGTTACGTAGGTAACCCGATATTAAATATCAAAATATGTCGGGTACATTCGTTAATCCCTAAATTCACTTTTAAAATGAAAATGGGGTTAAAATTAAATCTAAATTAAATGCACATGATTTTCCATGTAAGTGATAGTCGTTAAGTCGAGAAACCCTTCCAAGAAGGTGTGCTCGATTTTTTCGGATGATACACGAGAAAATCTCATGCATATGATAGTGTGATTTATGTTAAGGCTACCCTTCCGAGAAGGTAGGTCCCAATACGATCCAATGATGCATGAAAACCTTTAAGGGTGTAAAACACACAAACTCCAACACTCTGAACTACGTAAGGCTTGATTCTCTTCCAAGAGATACGTAGGCAACCTGATGCAGATCAAGATGACCTTCTGTGGGTCCAACAATGATCTTGATCCAGGCGAACTCTCAAGACTGATTCGAGGGCCATTAATGGCAAAGAGTCTCCTCCTCAAGAGGAAGAAGAAAGCGCCACCATGGAAGAAGATTCAAGATGCATGTCGAGTGGGCCTTGGCCCATGCCGAGTGCTCTTGAGGCCCATGTCGAGTAGCTTGAATGTGTGGGCTGATTTCCCCTCTATTATTTAGATATATTTAATTTATTGAATGTAGAAATAAGGTGGAATTAATTATATCTTCTCTAGATGTAATTCTTGTCCACTAAGTATTTAAATTCTATCTTCGTTAGGTTTATTTATCTTTAGGTTATTTTTATCTATCTTTATCAACCTAAATTCTATCTTGCACGATTAGAATTGGTTGTTAGTCTTCTATTTAAACATTGTAGTTCTCTTTGATTAAATCATATTGAATTAGAATTGAGAAACCCTTTTATGGATTAAAGGGTTCTCGATTATCAATCTCAAAAGCTCTTGTGTTCATGAGATTTTCGGCAATCACAATCATCACCAACATCTTGATTCCCATCGGAAACCCTAAACCAAACACATCCCTCGAACAGTCCCTGTCGCAAGAAGAGAGGCCTGGCCTTTGGCGTCGTCCGCGAGCAGGCCACTCCCTGCGAGCGCGGACGCTTCCTAGCGCCCTCACTCCCGCCTCCTCCCAGGCGCTCTCGCTCCCGCGTCTTCGCTTCCGCGCACGCCTATCGCCAACACACTCGCCTCCAGCGAGAGAAGCCTCGTGCATCCGGACACTCCCGCACGCACACCCTGAGGCCTAGACGCCTGTGTGCCCGTGACCTCGCGCGCCCAGTCCTCGCTTCTCTCTCTCGTTGTTCTTTGTTTTTCTGTCGCTATTTCCTAAGTTCTCAATTGCTGAATTTCGCTAAGTTTTAAAATTGTCGCTACTGCAGAAATTTAATTACTTGTTTTAAATTGTTCCAATTAGGAGATATCAAAGAGGATTGCAAGATCTAAGCAAATATACGGCGTGGTTCTTGATCTTGTTCCCACAGGCGAAGGATCGAGTATCCCAAACAAGTGAATAAAACCAAGTAAAAACCAACAAAGAAACAGCGACAGAAGCAATGCAGCAGCGACGGCGCTGGGATGGCCGCGGGGCGGCCAAGTAAGCCGCGGGGCGGCCCGGACAGTGGCGACGGTTCTGGCAGACTCAGCGACAGGAACACTGGTTCAGCGATGGTTTCTCAGGATGAGTTTCTCCTTTGTGTTTGGGATTAGGGATTGGTATCAGATGATTGATGAATGAACAATAAGAACATAAGTGATTGCAAAGGCTTTTGGATTAAGAGATTGAAGAACCTTTTTAATCCTAAAAAAGGTTCCTCAATATAATTTCCAATCTCATTTTTTATTAAATGTAAAACATAAGTTTAAATAGACAATAGACCAATTCTATCTTGTGCAAAAGATAGAGTTTTGGTAACTAAAGATAAATCAAAGAATCTAAAGATATGTAAATCTTTCCTAAGATAAGTAAAACTAACTAAGGATAGAAAATTAACAACTTGGTGGACAAGAATTATATCTAGAAGATATATAATTATTTCCACATTATTTTCCTAAATTCAAAAAAAAATTAAATCTAATTTAATTAAATAAATTCGAAAATAATTAAATAATTATCTAGAAATTCGTCCAAACAGTGACAGCGGTAAAGATGATGAATTTCGGTCATTCTCGAGGTTGATTCTAGAGAAACCTTCAACAGCAAAGTTGTAGATCTTTTCGTCCTCGTTCCAACAAGGTATGGCACGACCCCATCCGATAAATATGGACTCCGAACGATCCGTTTTACTGAGACGTCGAAATGCTGTCAACCCATTAAGAACGAACCCAAACTTGAACATTAGCTTACCTTGCTCCTTATGACCTTGTTCCATGGTGGAGCCTTCTTCTTCCTTTTGAGGATGACACTTTTCGCCATCAATGACCCTCGAATCGGTCTTGAGAGCTCGCCTGGATAAAGATCATTGTTTGACCCACAGAATGCCATCTTGATCTGCATCATTCTCCCCTTCTTAGCTTCGATTCGTCCTCGAATCGAGTCATTGAAGAGCATTGGGGAAGGAGCAGCACTCAGAAAGTAACTTCTCTGAGCATCAACTTGAGATGGCGCCAGCAGAATTTGAGGCAAAGGAACCTCAAAAACAACACCTGTCATAGGGAACATTGAGCAATCAAGAGGAACAATATCAATAGGCTCAATAACCCTATGAACTTCAGAATTCTCAACATTAGGAACATTCTTAAGAGGTACAATAGCTAACTCAAGAGAAGTGTTCCCAACGTCCTCATCGCTGCCGTCAGAAGCAACCACATCATCTGCCGCAGCACTGCAGTCCACTTGCAGAGCGATTTCGGATGTCTTCCCGGGAGATTCTTGCAGCGTGTGACCCACCGTTGGAACGATCATCGAGTCAGCTTCGCAACAAGACTGAGTTGACTCAATTCCGAGGTCGGAGTCAACGGGAATCTGCGAAACAAAATCATCGCGCAGTGTAGTCTCTTGGCCAACGAAAGTATCCGAAACAACCTCCTTTACCTTCCCGTCGGCCGTATAGTCAAGAAAAATCACGTCCACATCGGGGGCGGATATCTCCAAGATCTCAGAGATAGGTGGCGCGTGAGGCTGACTATTAAGAGGCTTCTGAATATAAGCCTTCCTCCAAGCGTCATCAAGCCAATTAGCTTGCCGTTGGGCCGCTTCCTCCAACTTTCGTTTTCGTTTCTCCTCAACTTCTCGTTGTTGGAGAAGCCAAATCTGACGGAGGCGACGTTGTTGTTGTCGTTTCTCCTCCTCAATTGCGGCTTGACGTTGACGCTCAAGGAGTTGTTGTTGTTGTCGACACCTCTCCTCTTCAATTTTCGCTTGCCGTTGAAGCCAAATGAGGCGCCTTTGAGCCTCTCGTTTTCGCTCCAAAGCTTGTTGTTGTTGCAAAGCCCTTCTCTGGAGCTCTCGTCGGCGTCGTTGTTGTGCAGCCCATGGATCGGGATCAACATCCCAATCGCCCCAGATAGCGCAAACCATTGAATCAAATCGTTAATAACATCAAGAAAAAAAACAAGAACTTGCGAAGCCTACGGCTCTGATGCCACTTGATACGTTTGGGATACCCGATCCTTCGCCTGTGGGCTCAAGATCAAGAACCCCAAACTGTTGATGGCCCGATCTTGCAATTATTCTTGCTATATTCTCGATGTTTACAATCAATTACAATAAAGACTTTGAACTATTGCAAAAGAAAGAAAAACAAGTGAATAAAACTAAGTAAGGATAGAAAATTAACAACTTGGTGGACAAGAATTATATCTAGAAGAGATATAATTATTTCCACATTATTTTCCTAAATTCAAAAAAAAAATCTAATTTAATTAAATAAATTCGAAAATAATTAAATAATTATCTAGAAATTCGTCCAAACAGTGACAGCGGTAAAGATGATGAATTTCGGTCATTCTCGATGTTGATTCTGGAGAAACCTTCAACAGCAAAGTTGTAGATCTTTTCGTCCTCGTTCCAACAAGGTATGGCACGACCCCATCCGATAAATATGGACTCCAAACGATCCGTTTTACTGAGACATCGAAATGCTGTCAACCCATTAAGAACGAACCCAAACTTGAACATTAGCTTACCTTGCTCCTTTTGACCTTGTTCCATGGTGGAGCCTTCTTCTTCCTTTTGAGGATGACACTTTTCGCCATCAATGACCCTCGAATCGGTCTTGAGAGCTCGCATGGATCAAGATCATTGTTTGACCCACAGAAGGCCATCTTGATCTGCATCATTAAAGTGTCATCCTCAAAAGGAAGAAGAAGGCTCCACCATGGAAGAAGAAAACTAAGCATTACAAAAGAACCCTACTTGTGTGATTTTGTGCTGTGCTGACACTGGAGCCTTGGTCACACCCATCTTTTTCTGAACCGTGTTGCAACCGTCAGATAATAGTTGACGGAGTGTGTGCACTTGATTGCCCTTGTGATTGCTATTGTCGATTATTCCATATTCATATTATTCAAGCATCACATTGTAGTTCTTATTCTATACACATTCAGCCGCTTGTTTATACTTGCTATCCTTGATATCCGACTTGTGGCTGATTTAAATTGCAATTTTGATTATTACTTGTTGTCTTCAATATTGCAAAATTCTGTGTCCAAGGGAATTGCTTGAATATAGTGCCTTGTTTTCTCGCTCTTTGATTTCTAAAAACTTGAATCGCTCTTAGGAATCACTAGAGCTTGCATTACTTGGTTTCTGGTCTTTGCTTCGTTTACTTGTTGCTCTTCTAATATTGTAGGAACATGTCGAACGATAGCGACCCCAACCCTTCCCCTACCCCACCTACTGGCATTTCTGCTTCTGATATGCAGTATATTATTAACTCTGTCGTCCAAGCCTCTACCCTGGCTATGCGCAAGGAGCTGGCAGATGCTGAAAATCGTCGAGCCATCGTAATGGCGCAAGAATGTGCTGATTTCACGGCCCTGTTCAACAAAACCAAACGACGTGTACTTCCATTTCAGGAAGCGCTGACGGCTGATCAAATGGAGCACACCTTTCACACCAAGTGTGTGGTTCAGACATCCACACTCTCGGTCATCGTCGATGAACAGAGCTCTTGTAACTTGATCAACGAAAAGGTGGTCGAGTACCTCCATTTAGCAACTGCACCTCCACTGCAACACGATAGTTATAACGGTATCACGGACGGTAACTCTCACCCTCTTGTTCCTAGACAATGCTTGGTTTCGTTTCAAATGGGTAATAATTGTGATCAAGTGTTGTGTGATGTCGTTAAAATGGATTGTTGTCACATTCTTTTAGGCCAACCTTGGGTAAATGATCAGCAAGTTATTTATAATGGTCACTTAAATACCTTTGCTTTTAAGTTTGCTGGGAGGAGCTTCACCCTCCTACCCTTATCTCCTCAAGCTGTTTTGAAGGAACAGGTACGACAACGCCAATACAAAGCCCAGAAGGAGGCTGCTGCAAGACGGGAAGCGCACTGTAGCACAGACACCAATCAGGCTGCACCCGCGGCCATCCCATCTATCCCTCCTGATTCAGTCGCGCCCTCAGCCCATAATGAGATCACATTCGTGGGCCCAGATTCAGCACAGCGCGTCAAACTTGTTTCACAGATTTCCGTTGACTCCGACCTCGGAATTGAGTCAACTCAGTCTTATTGCGAAGCTGACTCGACGAGCTTTCCAACGGTGGTGACACGCGGCAGGACTCCTCCGTTAAGGCACCCGAAACTGCTCTGCAAGTGGACTGCAATGCTGCGCTAGATGTTGTGGTTGCTTCTGACGACAACGATGATGACGTTGGGGACACTTCTCTTGAGTTAGCTATTGTACCTCTTGAGCATGTCCCTTATGTTGAGATTTCTGGAGTTCATAGGGTTATTGAGCCTTTTCATATTGTTCTTTTTGGTTGCTCAATGATCGCTATGACAGGTGTTGTTTTTGAGGTTCCTTTGCCTCAAATTCTGCTGGCGCCATCTCAAACTGAATCTCATGGAAGCTATTTTTTGATTGTTGATCCTTCCCCTTTGCTCTTCAATGACTCGATTCGAGGACGAATCGAAGATAAGAAGGGGAGAATGATGCAGATCAAGATGACCTTCTGTGGGTCCAACAATGATCTTGATCCAGGCGAACTCTCAAGACTGATTCGAGGGCCATTGATGGCAAGGAGTCTCCTTCTCAAGAGGAAGAAGAAAGCGTCACCATGGAAGAAGATTCAAGATGCATGTCGAGTGGGCCTTGGCCCATGCCGAGTGCTCTTGAGGCCCATGTCGAGTAGCTTGAATGTGTGGGCTGATTTCCCCTCTGTTATTTAGATATATTTAATTTATTGAATGTAGAAATAAGGTGGAATTAATTATATCTTCTCTAGATGTAATTCTTGTCCACTAAGTATTTAAATTCTATCTTCGTTAGGTTTATTTATCTTTAGGTTATTTTTATCTATCTTTATCAACCTAAATTCTATCTTGCACGATTAGAATTGGTTGTTAGTCTTCTATTTAAACATTGTAGTTCTCTTTGATTAAATCAGATTGAATTAGAATTGAGAAACCCCTTTATGGATTAAAGGGTTCTCGATTATCAATCCCACAAGCTCTTGTGTTCATGAGATTTTCGGCAATCACAATCATCACCAACATCTTGATTCCCATCGGAAACCCTAAACCAAACACATCCCTCGAACAGTCCCTGTCGCAAGAAGAGAGACCCGGCCTTTGGCGTCGTCCGCGAGCAGGCCGCTCCCAGCGAGTGCGGACGCTTCCTAGCGCCCTCGCTCCCGCGTCCTCCCAGGCGCTCTCGCTCCCGCGTCTGCACTTCCGTCTTCACTTCCGCGCACGCCTATCGCCAACACACTCACCTCCAGCGAGAGAAGCCTCGCGCATCCGGACACTCCTGCACGCACACCCTGAGGCCTAAACGCCTGTGTGCCCGTGACCTCGCGCGCCCAGTCCTTGCTTCTCTCTCTCGCTGTTCTTTGTTTTTCTGTCGCTATTTCCTAAGTTCTCAATTGCTGAATTTCGCTAAGTGTTAAAACTGTCGCTACTGCAGAAATTTAATTACTTGTTTTAAATTGTTCTTCAGGAGATATCAAAGAGCATTGCAAGATCTAAGCAAATATACAGCGTGGTTCTTGATCTTGAGCCCAAAGGCGAAGGATCGGGTATCCCAAACGTATCACAACCCGTTAAAATTCGGGAGCAGCCCAAATCACCAAAACCACTCAAATCTTGGTATCGATACGACTTTGAATCAAGAGGATAACCAAAATGGGTCGAACTCAAATATTAAAAACTAAATAAAATGTGTTGTTCAATTATTTGCGCATTTTTGTTCAACACTATGTATAACAGGTAGGCTCCTCCGGGATGAGATCGGTTGAATTGATTTTTGGGGACCATGGAATTGTACCATCCGATCGAATAAGAGGCTTGACAATATTATCCTTAGATCGAGTAAGCATGGGATGAGAGGCCTGTGGAGAGGCAAGCGGGGTTAAAGCTGGCAAATCTGGAGGCGGCAAGGGTGGGATCTGATTGTCATCAGTGATGGGTTGAGGGAAAGAAAGGGATTATGTTTGGGCTATGTAAGGAGGAGGGGATGGGTCATTAGTTGTAGCTGGGCCATTATGATTTGGGCTAATCGGGAGAGTGGCAAATATAGGAAGTTGAGCTTGATTTGGGCCCAAAGAGGATTCTGCAGTGGATGTTATGAAGGGAAATACATCTTCATGAAAAATCACATCCCTAGAGATGTAGATTTTGTTAGTTTGGCGATCAAGGCAACGGTGGGATCTGATTGTCATCAGTGATGGCTTGAGGGAAAGAAAGGGATTATGTTTGGGCTATGTAAGGAGGAAGGGATGGGTCATTAGTTGTAGCTGGGCCATTATGATTTGGGCTAATCGGGAGAGTGGCAAATATAGGAAGTTGAGCTTGATTTGGGCCCAAAGAGGATTCTGCAGTGGATGTTATGAAGGGAAATACATCTTCATGAAAAATCACATCCCTAGAGATGTAGATTTTGTTAGTTTGGCGATCAAGGCATGTATATCCCTTATGATGTGGGCTATAACCAAGAAAGACGGATGGTGTAGAGCGGAAAGAAAGTTTATGACGGTTGTAAGGACGGAGATTCGGAAAACGAAGGCAACCGAATGTTTTGAGATAAGCATAATCCAGTGGTTTTTGGAAAAGAATCTCAAAGGGAGATTTGTGGTTTAGGATGGGTGTAGGGAGGCGATTTTGAAGGTATGTAGAAGCTTCAAAAGCAAAGTCCCAAAACCGAAGGGGCATCGAGGCTTGTTTTAGTAGAGTTAAACCCATAACAACAATTCGACGATGACGACTTTCAACACTTCCGTTTTGTTGGTGGGAATATGGACAAGTAAGGCGATGAGAGATGCCAATGTCTTGGAGAAAGTTTTTGAGAGGCTTGAACTCCGTTCCGTTGTCGGTTTGTATGGAGATTATATTTGTGGAAAAGAAATTAGTGGCCAATTTAATAAAGGTTTGTAGAAGGTTAGAGACTTCGGATTTGTAATGAAATGGGAATAGCCACACAAATTTAGAATAATCATCCACTAAAGAAATAAAATATTGATGTCCATTAAAGGATTTTTCATGGGTTGGGCCCCAGACGTCCACAAAAAGGAGTTCAAAAGGCTTGTTTGAAATGTTTGGGCTAGGATAGTGAGGTAGGGAGTGGGCTTTAGCCCAGCTACAACTCTGGCAATGTGGTAGATCCACTTGTTTAGGGTTTGGTAATTGCAGATGCTGAAAGAACTTTTGAGACCACCGTTGCTGAAGGGTGACCCAGTCGGTGATGCCATCGAACGAAGATCGGAGAAGCTGTGACAATAGTGTGATGAAGAGTTGGTGGGGATGAAGACGAGGGTGTTGTTGGCAAGATGTAGAGACCGCCTTCAACGGGTCCCGTAAGAAGAGGAGTCTTGGTCTATGAATCAAAAACAGAGGAGTATTTGTCAAAAACAAAGAATACATCATTATCAAGACAAAAGCGATGCATTGAAAGTAAATTTTTAGTAATGGAGGGAGTATGAAGAAGATGCCAAAGTTTAAATGTGTGATTTGAGGTGTGAAGGGAAGAAGAACCGTGATGCCGAATGGGAATGTGAGAACCATCGCCGAGAGAAACTTGGTCCGTGCCTGCATAAGGGATGTGATTGAGTCTGAGATTTGAGAGATCGGGAGTGAAGTGGTGGGTCGCAGCTGTGTTAGGAAACCAAGAAGAACTGGTGGTGTTGGCATGGAATGAACGAGGAGAAGGCGTCTGAATTGCTTGATCAAAGCGAGACCAGCATCGGAGGGCGGAGTGACCTTGTTTGTTGCAAATTTGACAAATCAGGCGGTTATCAACCTCACTAGTGAAACTGTAGCCCATTCCTCGTCCTTGGGAAGAGCCACACCCTCCATCGCCACGGCCTCAGCCGCGAGAGCCTCCTCTGTCGTTGCGACCACGACCCCTGTTCGACGAGGTGTTGTTGGCTTCCGGGGATGACGCCAATACAGAAGTATTGTTGACGGAAATAGGTGGAGCACCAAGAATGGAAGAATTGTGTCTAGATAAGCGAGACTCGTGATTAAGAAAATGAATGAGAACCTAATCGGAAGACGGGGTGAGCAACTGGGTGGTGATCGACGTGATGACGGAATCATACTCAGTGCCTAGGCCAGCCAGAACATACACCACAAGTTCGGAGTCAGAAATCGGTTGGTCGGCGGCTTGGACTGCGGAAGCAAGATTCTTAGCCTTGTTGAAGTAGTAGGTGATATTATCATAGCCCTTCTTGAGGGTGGCGAGTTGGAGCCGATTCTGAACGATCTGGGCTCTGGACTGCGCAGCGAACAAGGCATGAAGACGTGTCCAAAGAGCGAGGGAGGTTGGAAATTCTAAAATATGGACCATGATAGGCTCGGTGAGTGAAGCCTGGATAGCAAGAGCAAGATTATCTTTGGTGTACCAGTCGAGAGACGCAGGTGAGTTGTCGGGAGGAGAAGATTCTGAGCCATCAACAAAAGAATGGAGACGATTGGCTTTGAGCTAAGAAGTGAGTTGCTTTTTCTAGATTGGAAAATTTCCGGTTGTTAATTTGATGGTGTTTAGGCTATTGAAGGTAGGGATGGATGGGGAGGGTAGAGTAGAGGAGGTAATTTGCTGTGGAGGAGGCTCCATTGGAGGGGGGGGGGGGAATTGCAGAGATGGTGGGGAATCCCCAGATAGAGACGTGGGCCTTAACCTGCTCGTGATACCATGTTGAAGTGTATGTAGATCGAATAGAATATTCATTTCATTGTTTCTTACCTCCATTACACTGTACATGAAGATTATATAGAGACTATGAATTTGTCCTTTGCAAGGATTTAGTGACAAGTGTCCTAATCTCCTAAGGAGGAGTAGCCTCCAAGCATGATGCTTCTAGAATGCATACCATTTGACAGATCATGGTAATTCAAATACATATGGTAGTGGTCTTGTGTTGATCACGTGGTTATGTGCTAGTACTGTGCCTTGTGTTTCATTATTTGGATGTTTGGTGGGATAATTCATAAGTGTGCAATGAGGCATATTTAGAGTATAGAGTTTGAGGAGACTTTGAGTTTTTAGAATATCCGTGATTCTTTTCTTGCATGTTATCCCATTTCATGTGGAGAAGCAGTTGAACAGCTTGGTATCTAGTGTCAAATAGCGTGCTTATACAATGGTTTTCTGGTGCATCCAGTGAAAACATTAGGGCTTCTGATGAAGAAGAGAGTGTGACCATTGACTGATTCTAACTATATAGCATTTTGGGTAAACTTATTTTCTTTAGGATAGGTGATTTGGGTGCTTACTTCAAAAGGCGTAGGATCTTCTTCCTATTTAATTAGGTGCTTGTAAGTATGAGTATGTTTTACGTAAAGAATTTTTCACTTGACTTCACTGAAATCTCAAGGACCTCTTCTGCATTTCAAGGCCTTCAAAATTGTTTCTACTGGTTAAAGCTCCTGCTATCCCTTTGCAAGTTCATCATTTAATACCACCGGTATGAACATGCCAATTCATGATTTAATCCTTTCTATACCAAGTTCCAATTTAATTCATGAACCGAAATTATATGCTTTCCTTTTGCAAGTTATTTAATCTCTATTCTTGTACTTAATAAGCTTTAAAAGTCTATTAGCTCAATGGTAGATCAATGTGCTTGTGTACAGAGATGTGAGTTCGACTTCTAAATAGACTAAATTGCTTAATTTTAATAGTTTGTATTATTTTCTAATAAAAATGCAATTCATAATCTTAATTGTACACTTTATAATCTTATTCATGCACTTTATCATTTTATTTATGCACATTATCATCTTAATTTTGCACTTTATAATTTTATTCATGTACTATATCATTTCATTCTTACACTCTATAATCTTAATTGCGCACTTCATAATCTTATTAATTAATACACTTCATGATTTTATTCTTGCATTTTATCATTTTATTTATACACTTTTTAATCTTAACTGTGCACTTCATAATCTTATTCATATATTTCATATTAATATTCATACACCATCATTTTATCCTTTCACTTTATCTACTTAGTTATGCACTTTAAAATCTTAACTGTGCACTCCATAATCTTATTCATGCACTCCATGATTTTATTCTTGCACTTTATTATTTTATTTATGCACTTTATAATCTTAATTGTGCACTTCATATTCTAATTTATACACTTCATCATTTTGTTCTTGCACTTTATAATCTTAATTGTGCACTTCATAATCTAATTCATACACTTCATCGTTTTGTTCTTGCACTTTATCATTTTTTATAATCTTAATTGTGCACTTCATAATCTAATTCATACACTTCATCATCTGTTCTTGCACTTTATCATTTTATTTATGCACTTTATAATCTTAATTGTGCACTTCACAGTCTTATTCATGCACTTCATATTTTTATTCCTACACCATCATTTTATTCTTGCACATATCATTTTATTTGCACAACATAATTTTATATTTGCACACCATAATGTTATATATGCACTTTATCATCTTATTTGAGCACGTTATCATTTTATTATTGCACTTTATAATCTTATTCATGAATGGGAACAAAAATAAGACAACCATAAATAGCTTATGTGGGATTTTGAACTCGAACCTTTGTGCATGGGCACATCGTTATATCATTTTTGAGCTAATAGGCTTTTAATGACACATGTCGCATACAAAACCGCCATAAAAATAGCAACACATAAAGAAAATATCTGGTAGGAAACTTACTTTACATTAGAAAAATGCACATTTATTAATAATAATCTTTATTGTATTATTTGTTCACTTTTTAAAATAAAAACAAAAAATGTGATGTAGCATATTTTGTTGCATTTTGTAATCTTATAGATGCACCTTATAAAATTATTTCAAATAAAAATTACGGGATAAAATCTATAATTTTTATAATTGAAATAAGGGCGATATTGGTAGAAATAGAAAGTATGCGAGAAGTGGTGACATTTACCTCATAATTAGGGTCATTTCCCCATTTACCGATTTACCCCATAAAATTAGGCTCATTTACACATTAATTAGGCTTAGACCTGTCAAAACACAACCCGACCCGGTGACCCGACCCGAACGACCCGAAAATTTCCGACCTGAACCCGGAAATTTTGACCCGAAATTTTTTTTCTGCCCGAAACCGAAAAACCCGAAATTTTCCGGGTAATCTGGGTTTAGACCCAGTGACCCGATTGACCCGGTAATTTTGGCCCGATTGATCCGGTTTATTTATAATTATATATAAATAAATTTATATATATATAATTAAAATTTATCACAAAATTATCAAATCTTGATTTTTTTATTTAAAAAAGAAAAAATTGACAAACCCGAAATGACCTGAAACCCGGTCAAACCCAGGTTCGAGTCAACCCAAAAATATCCGAAACCCGTTTTACCCGAAACCCGAAGTGACCCGACCCGAACCCGACCCGAATGACCCGTTTGACATGTCTAATTAGGCTCATTTATCTATTACTCATTTAATTAGGCTCATTTACCTTTAAATTAGGCTCATTTACCTTCAAATTGGATCATTTTCATTTTAAGAGGGATATATATATATATATATATATATATATATATATATATATATATATATATATATATATAGAGAGAGAGAGAGAGAGAGAGAGAGAGAGAGAGAGAGAGAGAGAGAGAGAGAGAGAGAGAGAGAGAGAGAGAGAGAGAGAGGATGGATCATATGTAATCAGGTCTTATCGTGTAACATGTGAACACATCTTATCCATTGATTTAGAGAAATTGGATGGCTGAGATTATCCCATAATATTGATTAATTGAAGATTTAAAAAAAAAACCACTTCTATACTAGCGCGTGTAACCACTAATCACCCATTTCAACCCTAATCCACAATTGTGTCATTCTACTATAAAAGAAAGAGAAAGAGATCGAAGGAGCGGTGATCGGGAGAAAGTGAAGGATTCGACTGTATGAGCACTCGAGACTCCGGCGATCAAGCGAAAGTGAACCATCTCCTCCGGCGATCTCCTCCTGCGAAGGTGGCTGACGTTCTAAGCCCGATTCCTCCGTCCTCGACAACCGCCGTTAAATGGCGCGGCCGATTCATCAAGCAAGAAATTAGGGCTTGTTGAAGGAGACGACGATGGAAATTGTAGGTGAAGAGGAGGCGTCGTTGACTGCAATGTCCACCGCCCCCGATAACACTCGAATTCAGCAACTGTCGCCGCCTATCCAGGAGGCGCCGTCGACTGCAATTGCTGGTGAAGAAGAGGTGCGGTGATGGCGATCGGAGGAGGCGAACGCCCCACGGAGGCGGTGTTCGATTAGGATCCACAAAGACGGCAATGGACGACTGGCGAAGGCTGCGACGGATGCGATATGGCGGCCGACGAAGGTGGTGAGGTGCGGTGCAGCGCCGACGGATCCGGTAGGGGTGGATTTGCGGTTGGGAGGTTTCCCTGGTGGTGGATTTGGAGTCTAGGTTTATGATTAATTGAAATCGTTTTTGTTTGCAATTGCTTGATTTAATTGCTCGATTGAAAGACATATTCGGAGAGAAAGCCGAATTATTCATATGTATGGATCGATTTTGTGATTTTGTGCTTCATGATTTGTTTTTTTTATTTGGCACTCATATGAATTAAAAATGCATCGATGCTATCGAATAATCATGCGATACCATCAAATAATCCTGTGATACCATCGAATAATTTTAGTTATGCTACTGTAACACCATCGAATAATCAAGCTATACTATCGAATAATCAAGCAATACCATCGAATAAACAAGCAATACCATCGAATAATCATTGGTAAATAGTTTATGGCGTTTTCATGTTGCTAGCCGATCAGAATAATCCATCGATACTATTGCATAATCCATTAATATGATCGAATAATTCGAAGAAAAAAATAACCACCCATCATGTGGCAAGTGGATACTATCGCATAATCCGTCGATACGATCACATAATCCGTCGATACGATCGAATAATCCAGATATAACATCGAATAAAATCAAGAGAGTGCATCACACACGCTCCCAATTCAGGAAGTGGGCTAGAAAAAAACGTGGGCTGTAACGGCCCGGGATTATGATTCCCGGGTTACGTTTCGAGGGATGAAACCCCTCGTTAGGATCTCGCTCCCCGAGTACAGGTTGAAGGTTTGAAATTCTAGACTGACGTTTTCAAGAGGGATTTCATACCCAAGTTTGAAGGGATCGTTGGAATCCCCGGGGAAGTCCCCTGTACCTGTCGTAAGTTTAAGCGTGGAAAAACCAAAGATCACACAAATAGCGGAAGTAAAGCATAATACAAAGGGGTGCCACAGCAGAGCCGGGTCAAAATATGATCAACCATTCAAATTCGAGCCGTAATTAAATTGGTGAAGTTGGAATCTCAACTCTCTCTTTCCGCCATGTTAGACCCAGCGGTCATGGACTCAAATCAGCATCAATAGTAGTAAGCATAACGGATACCTAAAAAAATTGATATGGGGCGAGATCAGATCGATGCCCACTTTAGCTCTGCATCCCAACCCTAAGCACACATATACGCTATACCTAATAAAGATGCTTCTAGATGCATTGCGGGATATTAACACACTAACATGCTCCTAAGATCAAGTGCATAATAATAATAAGGCCTTAGCACAAAATACCAAGTGGTATATCCCTCTCCTACCTCCACCCCCTTCCGATAGGGCGGAGACTGGCCAGCTCGTGAATGCATTCATTCATATAATCGGGTGGCACGCATGCCCAACCCGTATCCACAATAAAGCCCGCAGGCATCTCATAATATAAGGAAGTTCATGACTCGATTGACTCAGGACGGGACCCGATGAGACTAGGTCGTCCTATAACCCTAGCAATGACTCTAGTTACTTCACAGATAACGGCCGTTCTGTTTACATACGCATAGAGAAATAGAATGCTCAACGGTCGATGCAACCTAGCATGGTACTACATGGCATGCTGATCATGAATGCAAGCACATAGTATATCATGCACCTAAAGCAGGGAATAGCTCTATTCAATCTGAGTAAGCTCCGAAGAGACTTACCTGGAAGTGCAGAACAGCAAAAGACAACAACTAGGTATACAGAAAGCCAACATGTCACAGATGATCACCTAACACATATATAAGTAATACAAATAAGTCTACTTCTAATGTTATTTGAAGCATACAATATCACACATAAGTCCTCAAATTCCCAAGATTTTCCAAAACTCATTTAAAACCTCAAGTTAGATCAAATCACCATTCAAAATGCTTTCTCAAATCATCCCAAAAATCTATTTATAAAACATTACCCTTTCATCAACTTATTTCATTATTATTTTAAGACAATTCCGACAAGGTTAGTATATTTCCAAATTCTCCTTTTAAATTTTATTAAATCCGTTTTCAACCTTTAAAACCTTTTTCAAATCCAAGTCCAAATATTATACTTTAATCTCAATAATAATATTCTATATTATATTCCATCTATATAATATTTATAAAATCAGCCCTTTATTTTGTAGAAATCCCAAAACCGACCTTACTTCATAAGAGCAAGTACAAAATCCCAATTTCGGATTTTCTGGAAGATTAGGCCCAAAATGCATCTCCTTTCTAGAACCCAAAAATCTGACCCAGAAGAATAGGCCCACTCTTTATTTCTTTTGAAGACAAAATCGGCCCAACAAATAAAAGGCCCAACTCCCCCAAAACCCTAATTTCTCAAAAAAAAACCGAACCGGCCACTTTTTATTAAAAACAGAAACCGGACCCAACTGAAAACAAAAGGAAACCCACCCGGCCGGCCACTGTTCACCATCTCCTTCAAACCGTTCGACAAATCTGGGGAAAGGAAGGGGAAGGGAGGAGGCTGGCCGGCGGCGACGCTCCTAGACTCCGGCCACCCATTCCGGCCACTCCGACACACACACATACAAGACAAGAAGGAAGGGGAGAAGGAGGAAGGGAGAAGGCTCACCGAGGGCGTCGATTCGCCGGAAAATCTCGTCGGGGTCCAATTGGGGCTCGCCGGAGACGGAATCAAGCGGGATTAGCCTAGGAAGGGAGGAAGAGGCTTAAGGGCGCGACTTTACTGGGTTCCGGAGCGAAAGATAGGGAATCGAAGCCTTACCGAACCTTGGACGCGGGAACAGGGAAAAAGGAGGACGGCGACGCTGCACGGCGGTGACGGCTCCTGGGCGCGCTTGGGTGTGGCTGGACATCAGAGAAGGTCGGAGGAGCTGCGATTGTGGACGAACAGAGGAGGAGGAAGAACGAGCTGTGGGCTCGCTTCAGCCCGCGGAAAACAGGGCCTCGAGCTCCCGGCTCTCGGCTGCACACGGGAAGGGAGGAGGAGAAGTGCGGTGGTGGTGCTGGTGTTGTGTGGTGTTCGGAAAACAGGGAAGCGTGGCGCTCGGGTTGCTCGGAAACAGAGCTGTTGCTCGGCTATTGGGGCTCTCGGACATGGATTCGAAAACGGAGGGAGGGGCTGCGTCTTGGTAAGGTTGATGTTGATGGTGATTGCAGGAGGTGGCGACAGTGGGGGGGGGGGGGGGGGGGGGAAGGAGTCCTCTTTGAAATTGGAATGGGAGTGGGAAAGTGAGGGATTTGTTCCCTTTGACTCTTGCCACAATTGGAGACTTGTGGTTCAGATTGCAAATGAAAGGAGGAGGAAGGGTTGTTGCCTTGAAGCCAAAAGGTGAGGAGAGAGAGTTGTAGACGTCTAGACAAGGAGAGAGATCAGTTTGACTTTTGCCAATTTTAGGGAACAACTGCTTGGAGAGAGGAGGGTTGCCTCTGGAGGTTAACTCAAGAATAGAAAAGGAGAGGGATCAGATATGTTGGAAGCAAACATGTGAAGGAGTTTCGAGTTCGATTAATTTGTGGACGAGTTTTCCTTAGAATATCCGATTTAAATTCATTTTTCTAAAAATTAAGATTTGAAAATCCGGGCCTTTACATCATCCACCTCTAAAAACAAGTCTCGTCCCCGAGACTAAAATCACTTCAAGGTAGGGGACGAAGTTTGAGATTGACGAGTCAAAGGACCATGTCCAAGGATCTTGTAATCATCTCGGTTGCGTCTTCCGGGATTCTCACAACATCCTAGTCACGGTCGTGACATCTCCAATTGGTCTTGACAAGTATGCAATAAGCGCCCCTATCGCATCCTCGCTTCGACTTTTCAAAAGTATCACAACTCTAAAAGTTCTACAATATCATCATTAGGTCTTAGCAAGCATCCTACAAGCGCCCTCATAAAATGCTTGTATCCACTTCGTGAAGTATCATAGAGTTGCCCGGGTTTGAAAAGTTTCAAAGGGAATTCCGCAATTGAAAAAGATTGGCCTAAAAATCGTGGAACTTTTCGATCGTGATTGGGTCTCTTAAAATATAAGTTAGTCTTTTTTTTTCTTTTACTTTTTTTTTCAAAACCATTCCAACGTTTTTTTTTTTTTCCGAGTTAGTCATTTCCAAACTCTTTCAAAACCTTTCGCATCCCAAGTTAGTCAAGCAAGTTCAGAATTCAAGAGGTGGAATCATCCACCTCTAAAGGTTAATCCCATATTCTCTTCCTAGGTTCCAATCTCAAAAGCAATTCCAATCTCAAAAGCAATTCCAATCTACGAATCTCTAGCCATTATTAGAATCTTTATAACCAAGACATGCCAGATCATAACCAACCAACCACTGAAATCGGCCACGCCAAAACCGTAACAAGAATAACCATTACCAACATTGTCGCACACCAATATATTGAAACATCAACACTCAACATTAGCATTTCATGTTCTAAGTGTCAACAAATGAGAATGTATCAAGCAGGAATGTCATTTTTGAAAGGGCAACACACAAACACATCAAGTCTCAACCTTAGTAGATCACATCAGCATGGTTTCCTACTTACCACTACCAACACAGCAGAATTTGGTCATAATAGGGGAGTCAGTCTAATAGAAAGGCAACAAGTCAGCACAACAAAATCCATTTCAACAAGATTCAGCAAGCCAAGATACCCACAATTTTCATAGTCAAGGATCTAGATGGAAATCAATTTTTGAAATATCAACGCATAGAGGTATCAATGCAATCACATTTCAGCAATTCAAATTCAATTGTCAACATAGAACCGGTCATGCTCTCATGGTTCAGCAATAGCAAAGTCTAACAAAATAGCAAGCACAAAAATATAATCACGACAACATTTAACTTAATAGGACATCGTATATCATTATATCAGGATAACATGCATCTTATATTATGGACTCTACACTCTACTATCAATTAATTTCCAAGTATTTCATATCAGCATGTAACATGATTTCACACTAAGTTTATACATCATTATCTCTCATTTTTCCAAAACGGCCACATGTCATAAATCCTAAGATACTATCATGCTCAACAAGTATTGTAGAATATTAGATATCGATATAGCAAGACAAGTTACCACATAACCTCATGCTAATAATAATTCGAGCAAAGGTAATAGCATGCCAACATCGCAATATCATATTGTCACATATTATCGGAGCACATAACATCATTATTACCAACACAAGTCAGGATTTCAGCAGGTATAATTCACATTCCATGAGTAAAAGAATTCAGGCAAGGCTTACCGACACGGAACACCAAACATATCACAAGGTCAGTCACATAGGAACACCAAAGCACTAAAATTCACCATCATAAGTAGAAGTTAACCAGGTAACATCCAATACCAGTTCATCATTCAAAGAATCAATATGTTAATTCTGGGACCTGGGGTTTACGAGCCCACCGTGCTTCCGCTGCGCCGCTCCTGTACCATTTGGCTAACCGTGCTCTTTTCCACGCCACCGTTCGTCAAAGTATTGCAATCAACTTTTAAGTTAGCGGAGATAGGGGAGGGACAAGAAGGACAACCCGAACTCCCCACGAGACCAAACACAGACCAACTGATGATGATACGACGAAAAACAAGATCCCGACTCAAGAAGAAGTATGATGCCCTTATGGAACTCTATGAGGTTACGAGTGCAGCAAGCAAAACACATAGCAATCGTGGAGTAAAATAGTCACCTCACTGGGCACTATCATGGACCTATCTAAATGAAAGATGCTAACAGATGGGGCAACCAATAACATGATCGGGTTCTGCATAGGGAATAAGAGACTAACTAGCAACTTTTCATTTCATATATTAGACACACTTGATATGTATAAGAACATGTATACACGGATGCACAGTAGATTTGTGCGACATAAAGCTCATGCAAAATCTAGCAAACAGCACAGAGCATTACACGTAGGGTAACTTACTCGTAATAAGTACACATGGGCAAGTCATATAAAAGTGGTACAGTAATCACATCTTATCGCAATGACTTCTCATAATGATAGGGTAAGCGTGGTATATCATCACACAAGGAGCTATGGGGAAAGTAAGTCCTTCATGATACTAGTAATATATATTTAAAGAAAAAGCACAATCAAGGATAATTGTTGAGGAATAATTTAACACCAAAATCACATTTCACGTATATATGCATCTATCATGTCGTAGGGTATAACACGCAACTAAATACTCAATTGCTAATTAACACATATCCCACCAAAATATGAATTTATCCAACTAAGTATCGAAAGGGCATCATATGATAAAGACAACAATTCAAATGAGAAAACTCATAAGCATGCCACTAATCATACTTAGCATGAGACAACTCGGTGGAGGCATATCATTCTAACTGGACTAACAATATCTAACATGTTTTGACAGTCAAAAGATCATGTAGAGAGAGTATAGCAAGGCTATCACAACCTATGACAAGAGTGGCTACATGAGATGCAAGTTGAGCATGCGATTGTACAAGTCATATCCCTACATGCATAGATTTTACAAGATACTACAAGACAATCACAGATGTATGTGAATAAGATGCATCGAGCAACTCCACATAATAGTGGGACGAGTCATAGAAGTTTAAGCAAGACTAATATTGCACCCAATCATTAGCACATATAAAAGGAATATAAGCAGTTTTGATGAAGGAGTCATGCACATATCATAGTGCGAAACAAGAGAATGCTCCTAAGGTATCATATTTCAAAGGGACAGTAAGCTGCATAATCTGTGTAAAGATAATCATGCGAGTGCTTTATAGCTATCGTGATGTGTGTGTGTGGACATGCGAGGTGCTAGATTATTCATGTGCGGAAGCATTAAGAATGTCAGGGGACATGCAGAAACAACATCGAGTGATGAGATGATAGACACACATTGATAATCACCTAATACTTAACATGCGTTGAAAATAGGCACTAACTCTATAACTGGGTTTATCAATTCTTAAACAGTTAAAGGATCGCATATCAGAGATGTTGGGAAGAATACAAGACCTCGCGGAGTCTATCTTACGTGAGAACAGGTCATAAAGCATATAGAGCATGAATACACACAAGCCATAATTCATGGGTCCTATAAGATATATTTTAACATGATAAGATGCATGGCTATGCAGCATAGGTTACATGTTCATTTGGCAACTAGCACGGATGCATTTAAGGAGTCAACCAATCGTAACGCGACCATATGAGGACAAGGGGGAAATATGGCGGAAACGACAACATGAGCTTAAGATATTACGACTTCACAGGAATATAAAGCATGAAAGTACACAGGTATAAATTGACAGTATACAACCAGGGCATTTGTTTAACATAAGGATGTATCAATTTACATCGTGATCCTACATGATTCTAGCGATACATGATAAGACATGGGTACCTCTACAGAGTGAACAAGAGAACATCACATACGATATGTTATAATCATGTTAGGAGCTAATGGACCGTCATAGGGGTACATGGAATGGTACAATACTATCACATCATGGAACAATCATATTCACGTAATGAAGCAAGCATGACAAATTATCACTCAGCGAGTCATATTGGAATTCATAGGCCCTATAGGATACTACCGGCACATTTCGAACATGAATACAATCAAGTTACTTCGACTAGACTCACCCTAGCATTCAGGCGTCATTTATATGCGAAAACATGATACTAACTCCTAATTCGTACATACGTTCATCGATTAGCACAACAGTTTGCAAAGAGTCAAATAAGTCACACCGTAATGATCTAAAAGCATGACAGACATATAGAGGAGTATAACTTGGGTCTAAAGCAAGATAGCTAGGCATGGATAGGATGATAGACAGTTACGGGTCCATGCAAATATCTACGGCACATGCACAAAATATCAAGTCATACGTTCATGAAAACATGTGACAAGTATGGGGGTCATCATGGTCTGACAGTTAGATAAGCATGCTGGAAATTAGGCATCATATAAGGCAGGTTGGACATCAAGTTGTAACATGCATTCATCGAGTAAAGACTCACTCTAATAGGATATAAAAATGGAATGATCACACTATCATGAGCCTATTTACATAGAATTAGGTAGCTCCCTAACACATGACACATACATTCAAGAATTAGTATAACAATACACATACTGAGTAGATCAGGCTGGGACGATATAGGCATAAAATGTAATACGAACCTAAGCAATGGCTAAACAAGGGCATCAAGACATGTAGGCATAATTTCACACTAACAATCAATCTGCAAGTCTAGGGGGTAGTACATCATGCAATCATGGACATAACATTTAAGATGACTCAACAGAGATCTACAAGGGCGACTCCGACTCACTCCCAGAATCCCCACACGTTTCCCGTGGAATATTCATGTGACTCTCGAGTAGGGTAGCAAATGGATTAATTAAACATCGTACTCCAATACAACCTCAAATGTGGTTATTCCTCTCAATTTCCCGTAGATCACACTGGCATCGCAAGAAAAGCTCAATAAAGACATTTAGTGGGGTCAGGAAAAGAAGACCAAAGGAGAAAGTAGTCAACTTAAGGGGTCGAAGGCGATCCCACGAGGACTGGAATCCCGACTCTATAATGACAGAAGGTCTCCTCCGCTATTCCATTCAAGTAGGCATTTAACACATGATTCATAGTCAAAATATCAACCAAGTCTCCAATTTAACCAAACAGCACTCAGCACAGAACAGTCAACAATCAAGCTATCCTATGAGCCGCCCTTCGAGGGGCGACTAACCGGAGGGGCAACACCTCATGGTCTCTACCTAACTCGCCACTCCAGCCACTACGACACAAAGCCTTGGAGTCTTGTAGACCCATCTGTAAAGAATAAGCTATATTTTGTTTACCCGTTCCCAACTACATCCAATAGGGATGGTCTAGCGCTTTCACTACCCCCTTCGTTTCCCTTTCTTTGATTACCAAATTTATTAAGTCCAGTTCATATTAAGTCCATTCGAGTTAGCCATATTAAATTCATTTTGCCCCTTCTAAAACATTTTGAAAAACCATCGAAAACCTTGGGCCACTTTCAAAACCACTTCAACCTATCATACTCGGTTTGCATAACCTGAGCTCTGATACCATCTTTGTAACGGCCCGGGATTATGATTCCCGGGTTACGTTTCGAGGGATGAAACCCCTCGTTAGGATCTTGCTCCCCGAGTACAGGTTGAAGGTTTGAAATTCTAGACTGACGTTTTCAAGAGGGATTTCATACCCAAGTTTGAAGGGATCGTTGGAATCCCCGGGGAAGTCCCCTGTACCTGTCGTAAGTCTAAGCGTGGAAAAACCAAAGATCACACAAATAGCGGAAGTAAAGCATAATACAAAGGGGTGCCACAGCAGAGCCGGGTCAAAATATGATCAACCATTCAAATTCGAGCCGTAATTAAATTGGTGAAGTTGGAATCTCAACTCTCTCTTTCCGCCATGTTAGACCCAGCGGTCATGGACTCAAATCAGCATCAATAGTAGTAAGCATAACGGATACCTAAAAAAATTGATATGGGGCGGGATCAGATCGATGCCCACTTTAGCTCTGCATCCCAACCCTAAGCACACATATACGCTATACCTAATAAAGATGCTTCTAGATGCATTGCGGGATATTAACACACTAACATGCTCCTAAGATCAAGTGCATAATAATAATAAGGCCTTAGCACAGAATACCAAGTGGTATATCCCTCTCCTACCTCCACCCCCTTCCGATAGGGTGGAGACTGGCCAGCTCGTGAATGCATTCATTCATATAATCGGGTGGCACGCATGCCCAACCCGTATCCACAATAAAGCACGCAGGCATCTCATAATATAAGGAAGTTCATGACTCGATTGACTCAGGACGGGACCCGATGAGACTAGGTCGTCCTATAACCCTAGCAATGACTCTAGTTACTTCACAGATAATGGCCGTTCTGTTTACATACGCATAGAGAAATAGAATGCTCAACGGTCGATGCAACCTAGCATGGTACTACATGGCATGCTGATCATGAATGCAAGCACCTAGTATATCATGCACCTAAAGCAGGGAATAGCTCTATTCAATCTGAGTAAGCTCCGAAGAGACTTACCTGGAAGTGCAGAACAGCAAAAGGCAACAACTAGGTATACAGAAAGCCAATAAGTCTACTTCTAATGTTATTTGAAGCATACAATATCACACATAAGTCCTCAAATTCCCAAGATTTTCCAAAACTCATTTAAAACCTCAAGTTAGATCAAATCACCATTCAAAATGCTTTCTCAAATCATCCCAAAAATCTATTTATAAAACATTACCCTTTCATCAACTTATTTCATTATTATTTTAAGACAATTCCGACAAGGTTAGTATATTTCCAAATTCTCCTTTTAAATTTTATTAAATCCGTTTTCAACCTTTAAAACCTTTTTCAAATCCAAGTCCAAATATTATACTTTAATCTCAATAATAATATTCTATATTATATTCCATCTATATAATATTTATAAAATCAGCCCTTTATTTTGTAGAAATCCCAAAACCGACCTTACTTCATAAGAGCAAGTACAAAATCCCAATTTCGGATTTTCTGGAAGATTAGGCCCAAAATGCATCTCCTTTCTAGAACCCAAAAATCTGACCCAGAAGAATAGGCCCACTCTTTATTTCTTTTGAAGACAAAATCGGCCCAACAAATAAAAGGCCCAACTCCCCCAAAACCCTAATTTCTCAAAAAAAAAACCGAACCGGCCACTTTTTATTAAAAACAGAAACCGGACCCAACTGAAAACAAAAGGAAACCCACCCGGCCGGCCACTGTTCACCATCTCCTTCAAACCGTTCGACAAATCTAGGGAAAGGAAAGGGAAGGGAGGAGGCTGGCCGGCGGCGACGCTCCTAGACTCCGGCCACCCATTCCGGCCACTCCGACACACACACATACAAGACAAGAAGGAAGGGGAGAAGGAGGAAGGGAGAAGGCTCACCGAGGGCGTCGATTCGCCGGAAAATCTCGTCGGGGTCCAATTGGGGCTCGCCGGAGACGGAATCAAGCGGGATTAGCCTAGGAAGGGAGGAAGAGGCTTAAGGGCGCGACTTTACTGGGTTCCGGAGCGAAAGAAAGGGAATCGAAGCCTTACCGAACCTTGGACGCGGGAACAGGGAAAAAGGAGGACGGCGACGCTGCACGGCGGTGACGGCTCCTGGGCGCGCTTGGGTGTGGCTGGACATAAGAGAAGGTCGGAGGAGCTGCGATTGTGGACGAACAGAGGAGGAGGAAGAACGAGCTGTGGGCTCGCTTCAGCCCGCGGAAAACAGGGCCTCGAGCTCCCGGCTCTCGGCTGCACACGGGAAGGGAGGAGGAGAAGTGCGGTGGTGGTGCTGGTGTTGTGTGGTGTTCGGAAAACAGGGAAGCGTGGCGCTCGGGTTGCTCGGAAACAGAGCTGTTGCTCGGCTATTGGGGCTCTCGGACATGGATTCGAAAACGGAGGGAGGGGCTGCGTCTTGGTAAGGTTGATGTTGATGGTGATTGCAGGAGGTGGCGACAGTGGGGGGGGGGGGGGGGGGGGGGGGGGGGGAAGGAGTCCTCTTTGAAATTGGAATGGGAGTGGGAAAGTGAGGGATTTGTTCCCTTTGACTCTTGCCACAATTGGAGACTTGTGGTTCAGATTGCAAATGAAAGGAGGAGGAAGGGCTGTTGCCTTGAAGCCAAAAGGTGAGGAGAGAGAGCTGTAGACGTCTAGACAAGGAGAGAGATCAGTTTGACTTTTGCCAATTTTAGGGAACAACTGCTTGGAGAGAGGAGGGTTGCCTCTGGAGGTTAACTCAAGAATAGAAAAGGAGAGGGATCAGATATGTTGGAAGCAAACATGTGAAGGAGGAAGCAGACAAGAATAACGTGGTCCCCAAGATCAATTTGAATTACCCGGAATTAAATCACGAAACCCGCTCTTCTAATCTTATCTCAACTCGATCAAAATAAATATTAAAATTTTCAATTCTCGGCATACGAAAGCGGGAACAAAAATCTATTTTGTATAAATTTCAAATTTGGCCGAAATCCGCATTAAGAGTTTCGAGTTCGATTAATTTGTGGACGAGTTTTCCTTAGAATATCCGATTTAAATTCATTTTTCTAAAAATTAAGATTTGAAAATCCGGGCCTTTACATGGGCCCCACTGATTTTTAATAAAAAAAAAAAGCTAAAATTGCCTTTTAATCTCATCCATTCATTTCATCTAATCAACGGCCTAGATGTGTTCACATGTTACACAATAAGCCTTGATTACCCTTGAACCATCCTATATATATATATATATATATATATATATATATATATATATATATATATATATATGTATATAATGAGGGACAAATCCTTATCATGTAACAAGGGACAAATCTGAGTCATTAAATCTAAAAGAATCAAAGGCTTACAATTGTTTTGAAAAGAAGCGTGTAACCACTACAAAAAAAAATTGTTTTTGCTACCAGGTCTTAGCAACGACAAGGATATGCCATTACAAATATACTCTCTCTGTTAATTAAAACTTGTGGTTTACTATTCATGCACGTTTTTTTAGAACGATAAAAATTATATGAAATATTAATATATTTTTACATTTGTTTTTACAAATTTATACTTAATTATAATAAGTATGAAATTATTTTAAAAAATTATTTAAAAGGTTAATATTTTATATAGTTTTAAACGACTAAAAAAGCGTGCGTGAATGGTAAAATGTCATGTTTCAATTAACGGAGGGAGTACGTTTTTTGTCAACGGTTATGCGACGGCGTTCGCTCTGTTCATAACTTTTAGCCAAACTTTGCCACGAAAAAGTGTTGCCGTTTCAAAATTACAGGTTGTATCAATTAAAAAAAGGGAAAATTAAATCAAATAATTCAACCTTTTAGAGGGCGTGAGATAAATACCACTACCTTTACTTTGTTAAAAAAAATAGGGAAAATTAAATCAAATAATCCAACCTTTTAGAGGGTGTGAGATAAATACCACCACCTTTACCTAATGTAAATAAAGAGCGGCCATATACGATCCCATACTTTTCCAAATAAGTGTAAACGATGCCGATGGACAAACTTTTATCTTTGATTTCGTTAATTTTGACGGATTGCCTACCGGAATTAATGAGACCAGTCAAACGGGTCATTCGGGTCAGGTCGCGCTGGGTCCCGGGTAAAACAGGTTCCGGGTATATCCGGGTTGACTCGAACCTGAGTTTGACCGGGTTTCGAGTCATTTCGGATCAATTTCGGGTTTGTCAATTTTTTCTTTTTTAAATCAAAAAATTATGATTTGATAATTTTGCGATAATTTTAAAATTCTAAAATATTTTGCGATAATAAGTTCTAGTATTTTTGTTACATACTATATCTGATCTAAAATATTTAATTTTTATTATTTCTCGTATTTTTTAATAAAATGTAATAATATATAAATATCAAAATTTTAAATAATTTTTTAAAAATAATTTATTAAAAATTTGATATTTTATATATTATTATATTTTATTAAAAAATATTTGATTTTTAGTATTTCTCGTAATTTTTAATAACATGTAATAATATATCTAATATCAGAATTTTAAATATTGTTTTAAAATAATTTCACGCAATTAGTAATAAGCGTAGAATTGTTTTAATATTTTTTAGAATTTTTATCTTCTTAAAAAATGTATTAAAAATAAAAAAAATCAAATACTATCGATCGGACGGAGTATTACACAATACAAATAAATATAAAAGTTGATTTAAAAATGAAAGTTCAAGTGATTGTAATTATAAAATGTAATAAATTGGAATTTCAATAAAACAAATCTAATCATATATAATTATAAATCAACCGGGTCAATCGGCTCATCGGGTAAATCGGGTCAAAATTACCGGATCAATCGGGTTACCAAGTCGAAACCTAGATTGCCCGGAAAATTTTCGGGTTCAGGTCGGAAAAAAATTTCCGAGTCAAAATTTTCGGGTTCGGGTCGGAAAATTACCGGGTGTTCGGGTTGGGCTGACCGGGTCGGGTTGTGTTTTGACAGGTCTAAATCAAGATTAAGAAACCAGCTTTAAAAAACGGTGCCATTGAACATTAAATGTGGTGGTATTTATCTCACACCATCCAAAAGTTTGGATTATTTGATTTAATTTTCCCTTTAAAAAAAAGAAAAGAAAAGTAAACTCTTTACGATCTCTCTTATCTCATTATCTGCCTTCTATTCCCTAACCCATACCAACTAAGCTAAGCAAAGTCATTAAAGCTCCTATTGGGGAAAAACTCCTTTTTGGGTGGTGAATACCACCGCCTTAAACCACCTCCTCGGAGGGCTCGAACACCACCTATTCGGAGGCTTTGAAAACCAACTCTTTTGAGGGCTCAAAAACCACCTCTTTGGAGGTTGTGAAAACTACCTCTCTTAGGAGGTCTCGAAAACCAACTCTTCGGAGGGATTGAAGATGTGTTTGGATATTGAGGTTACATCCCGACTTTGGCCACGACTTCTCTTCGATCTCCTCTGAGTGGGAGCCCCAAACTCCGGCCTCGGCCAGCGAACCCCGGCTTCGGCTACCTCTGCTATCGGTCTCGTCCTCCTCACTCTTCCCAGGCTCCCTCTGATTCCGGCAAGGGTGAATCGTACCTCCGTTATTGATCAACGCTCTTTTTCTCGTTCTAGCCCCTCTCTGGGGCTCTCTCTTCTGTCTTCTTTTTATGAGTGTGAGGGATTGTGAAATCTAACTATGAAACCCTAGATTTCTTCTCTGAAATCTTCAAACAATCATCCCTCATTTCTCTCTTTCGGTATTGGGGTTTTGTACAGCTATCTTTCATCTCCTTGGGGTTTCCCATTTCAAATTAGTTTGGTGACCCCCCCCCCCCCGTTTCCTGGAAGGGGCATCGACCCTCTTCGGTGGACGGATTTTCAATCAGCAGCTTCCTTGGTGGCTGTGGGCGCCCTGGTGTCCTGCACCGCCGCGAGCCCTCTCCATCAACTGCCTCAGGTGCCTATGGGCTATTCTTCGGCGACATCGTCCTCAATTCTCTCCTCGTCTCCCTCCTTTCTCTCTCGAGAAACTAGGTGTGTACCTTGCGCATCCAACTCCTGTCCCTCACCTTCGGTCGGCGTATTTGGTATGGTTCCATCGACAGCCTTCTCTGGCAATTCCGTTCCGCCTTGCCTCCGTGGTCGTCGGCCTTCTGGGCGGTGTTGATGGGTTCACCAATTTTAGCTTGGAAACTTAAAACAAAAAAGTAGGGTTATGTTGTAATGTACTACGAAGTATTTTGTAGTGCATTGTAACCTCACACGAGTACAGAAAAAGTGGGGATATTGTGTTGCAGTGACTTGTCATTTTTTTCCCAAGGACCAAGGAAAAAAATAGAAGGGAGTTTTAATTAACGCCTTCGTGCTTTTCTTATGCTCCGTGGAAAACCTCGTAAGGGCTTGATCAAAACTCTATAGACGAAATCTTGTTGGCGTTTTGTTCAAGCGGCGTGCGGCTCTTCTTACGACGTTTCTAGGAGGTCTTCTGCTTGGTTGGGGGCTTGAAGTCTGAAGTCGGGACTGACTGGGGGCTTGGAGTTCGTCTGCACTTACCCACATGAGATAGAGTCTTCCTGTACCGCTGGCCCGCGGTGCCACTGTTCGGTGGTGCTTGGTTTCGCTCTTCGCCGGCGTCCTCATCTTTCTTAGGAGTTGGTCTTCTTCTCTGTCTTGTTGTAGACTTTTTTTTCCTGTTTGTTTCATTTCGCTTGTTGTCTGTATTTTTGTCTTTTCTTCCATCTCGATGAGTCAGGTTTGTCTAACTTTGAATTATTACCTTATAAAAAAGAATTTATGTGCCTCCTATTACCTCTTTACCCTAACTACTTTTTTCATTTTCTCAGATCCAGATCTAGAATCCTTCTCACTCCCAACTCCTCCTCCATTAATCTTTGAGAAATCAAAAGAACAAGAGACGGAGAGACGAAATGGTAAGATCTGAGCTAGTGATAAATTTGTTCCTTGTTTACCATATCATCACTTGTTCTTCTCCCTCTTCTGTTTTTGTTTGCAACTTGATACTTCAACTCGGGCCTGCATCTGCACATCCTCTGGCTTCGTCTGCACCCTATTCAGAGGTTTCTACACTCCTTAATTTGTACATAAATAAGCTCCTCTCTCCCCTTTTCCTTCTTCATAACTATTATGTAGACATTTACATCGAATTTCTAGTAACTGATTTCATAGGTACTACAGCTACAGGAAAGAAGCGTGGTCGAGGGCGGCGTTGTCGGATGCCATGGTGGCCAAGAGGTGTTTATAAGTTTAGGGATGCAGGCGAGATACCAGTGGAAATCAAATCGGCGGTATCCGGTGGCATCTGGTTTGGATTTTCAAATACCAATGGCGGCAGGTTGGGAACTTGGAGTTGAACGACACTTCCACCGTCAGGCTCATCTATTCCACTTCTCCGTTGTCGTGGCCTTGAAGCAGTCCAGTTATGGTCACTTGTGCTCATTACTCCTCACGTCCATTCTGATGCTCACTTTAGTCTAGGTTTTCTTTTCTGCGGTTCTACCCCTTTGTCTTTGTCTCTTTCTATGAAATTGCTAAGACATTATTGAGATTCCTTTTGCTTTGATGTTCAATTTGTGATTTTATATGGAATTGCTATGCAAGTGTGCATTTGTTTAATTAGTTCTATAATTTTCAGTCATACATGGTGTTTGATAGGTAAGTTTGATATACTCTGTTTGATCAAACATTCAAGATAGTCACCATTTAGTCTTCAATCAAACGTTTTAGAATTTGTTTTTGGAAAACAAAAAAGATTATGACATTTGGCAAAGACCATTCAGCATATATCTATATGCATATTGGGCAATCATTCAGCATATATTGGTAAATATCCTCAAGGGAGAATAGACTTTTAAACAACATAGTCAGACCTAGTGCTTGTAGTTCATGTGTTAGCAAGATATGTATGATGAAGGTTGCTTGTCTACATTGATTGGGAGCCAAATTCTCCACAAAAATCTTTCATTTGCATATAAAATTCATTCTCAGTGGGATAAATACACACACGCATATATAATTATAAATGTGGAATTTAAGAACCTTTTGTCTAGCTTCAAAACGGTAATTATATACAATGAGAAATATTGATGACATGCATATAAGTTTTCTTTGCAACATGAAATTCATCATTTATAAATCTCTTATATTGTCATGTAGAAAGGTGCAATTAAGAATAATAACACACACGTACACACATATACACACATATATAACCTTATAAGTTTAACGAGCATATAAATCCTTCTCCAAATACCAAGTATTACTCATCCCATGGTCAGTTTCCAGCTGGTCGAATGGTTGTTCTCCTTTTTGGTTTCCTTCTGTAGGCATGTCAATGCTGTTGGAATAGAGTGCTGGTTTGAATGGAGATGGATGCTCAGTAGAGTTGTTGCTAAGCATTATAAACAAAGCCTGTGTTGTAGGTTTGTTGGCCTCGTCGTCTTGAACACAGCAAAGCTATTCGGAGGCATCTCTCAACCTCATTTCTCGAATAATTGTTTTGCAAAATAGGGTCAACCAGTTCCTCAATTGCATCTTCTGACCAAACCCTCCATGCCTGCAAATTATATATAATGATTATTAATATCAATTTTGATGTAAAGGTATCGATCTAATTATTTTTGTTTAGTAATTGTGCAGTGTAACTAGTACCTTACATGTCGCAGAAGACCCTCTCCATGAGATCTTTGATAAAATTGGCTGCAACTCTTTCCACTCAAAATTTCCAGAATTATGACATCGAAGCTATAGATGTCCGATTTTGGAGTGCAACGTCCTGCCAATGCATATTCCGGTGCAATATATCCACTGTATACTAAATCATTTCAATATATTTAGATCAATTTCAAGTAATGAATGTGTAAGAATTTGGCAATGATTAAGCTAGTTCTTTATTTATATATAGCTATAGTACTTACAATGTCCCAACCAAAATCGGCAACTTTGGGCTCCAGATTGTTGTCTAGCAAGATATTGCTTGTTTTAAGATCTCGATGCACAATCTTGATTCGTTAGTCATCATGAAGGTACATAGGTGAAGTCTGTGTGCAATTCCTACTATGATCTTGTACCTTATTGGCCACGTTAAAGAGGCTCCCCTGACTAGGGATGGAAATGGGACGGGGACTCCCCGATCCCCACGGGGAATCCCTGTTACGGGAACGGGGATAGGGAAATTAAATGGAGACGGGGATAGTAGTCCCCACCCCGATCCCCGCCCCGTTAGGAAACCCCGCGGGGATCCCCCGATGGGGAGTATAAAATCCCCGTTTTTATTTAGATTTTACCTAATTTTAAATAATTTTGCTTTTATTTTTAAACGTTTACCTTATAATTCACATTTATGAGATATTATATATAATATTTATGTCATATTTTTTTACATTACTTTAATAATATCTTATAGTTTTCTATTAAATGAGAGGAACCATGAGTTTTAAATTGGGAACCCAACGGGGAAACCCGCGGGGAATGCAAACGGGGAAAATTAAGCGGGGACGGGGATTCCCCGATGGGGACGGGGACCCGTCGGAATGGGGACGGGGGACATTTTTTATCCTCGAATGGAAACGGGGACGGGGGGACTTTTTACAAACGGGGATGGGGAGGGTACTCCCCGCCCCGTTGCCATCCCTACCCCTGATCGAATCTACAACGTACGTTGTAGGTTGTATGCTATGTTACCCAGGTCATTTTGATCAATTTAGCCATTATTCGTATAGTCTAATTAATCAAATCGATAAGCTAAGTACCTAGGTAGAACTGCGTACGTACCAAAAAGGAAGTTATCAAGACTTAAGTTGGGTAAGAATTCGTAGACGATCACCAACCGTTCTTCTCCTTCAATGCAATATCCTACGAGTCGGACCAAATTTCTATGCTGAAGTTGAGCAACCACTTCGATGTCCGTCTTGAATTATGTAGAAAGCGATTTTGATCCTAAATGCTAGCACAGAAGCGAGATCGAATAACAAGCATGCAAAGCGGAAGCTAAAGACACACAGATTGATAACACTGTTCGGTTTCCCTACTCTGCGGATCCTCAAGATGGAGAGACTAAAACCCTAGAATCCACTAAGTATGAACGAGTACAAATCATGGATACAAGTAGTGACGAGCTCAAGGAAACAAATCTAGGTCAAGCAACTCAGAGACACAGACAGACAAGGAGAAAACATATAAGAGGAACATATACTCCCTTCACTCCAAAGAACATCGAAGTCGGATGAGAGCAGGTGAAGACGACGCTGTAGTGGTTGAGAAATCAGGCCGGAAGCTCGTCTTCTTCCTCTTCAGTGTGAGATTTCCAATGGCGGCACTTGGAAACCTAGGGTTTCGCTTCTTCCACTCTCTCTTTCTCTTTGTGGATGAAGAACAGTGAAGCACCTCACGATTAGGGTTTCGAATAAAGAGGCCTCTTATAGGGAGCATCACTTAGGCAAAACACAGCGTTTGAGACAAGCACAACAATGAGCCGTTGGAAGACCTTCAGAGTTGGAGCAGAGAAGTGGGTCGGGCCTCAACTGAATTGGGCCAACATATAAGATGAACTAAGTTTATTGTTATTATATTGATCCAACATATCAGCTGTAGGAAGACGCCAACCAAGTCAACAAGCACCACTGGCTAGCTCACAACGAGCCATCCTTGGTCCATGTTCGAGCCACCTATGACCTAGACCTAGTCCTTGAGCTTCTAGCCATTACAAACATTCACATGATACATATATATACATCTGGATTACATAGACATTACAAATTCTTTAACACCTTGTCCTGATACTCTAGAGAGTCTCTTCCCAGCTACATGCTACCCATTTTGAAGCACACCCTGCATATGCATAATATATAACAATTCAAGGTCGTCGATCAATATATATTTATATATAGAATCGTCTCAATGTTCCTTATTTAATTTATATAACTTAATTTATATATAGAATCGTCTCAATGTTATATAACTTAATTTATGTATAATTAATTGAAGTTATTTGGCTAAATGTCCACTTTTCTATATCCCTTTTGCTAACTGTTCACCTAAACTATCATTTTGTTAAATGTCTCAATTTTTTTTGAAAACCCCGTTTTGCCCCTGCCTTATGTAATTCAACCCTTTCTCCGCCATTGCAATAGGTCAGATCGTGTTGCCATAACTTCCATTCATTGACCGCTAAGCCTCCTCCTCTTCGGGTCTTCTTCATGATCTGCCTCCTTGTGCTTCCTCTTCACGTCTCTCCGATTGCTCCATCTCTCAATTTACAATTCCCTCTCCGTTGAATCTGCTACCGAATTTCTCACTCCTCATTATCCGGACATCAATGGCGTCTACCGCCTTGACCGACTTCGGCGACTGCAGATTCGAATTGGCGGCGGGTGGGTGACTGAACGCTTGGAGTTGAAGGTCGTCATGGAACTACTGTTGTTCCGGCGTCGCGCGCCAGTTGCAGGTTGGGCTCCGAATTTGGAATAGGCACCACTGCTTATTCTCCGGTAGGTAATACGATCCTAACGACGTCGTTGACCTCTCCTCAAGTCCCACGGTTACACCTCCCTCTCCTCTTAGATCGAGGTTTGTCTCCATCTATTTTGTTGCTTAATCAATTTCTCGAGGTCGTGAAATTGTCGATTTGCAGTTGCTACTTGATTCTCTTCGAAAAGTTCAAATTCGTATCGAAATTGGAACTGGACAGTTGAGATTGTGATTTATCTGTTAATTGATCTAAATTCTAAGTTTGAATTGGAATCAATTGCATCGGAATCCGAGCCTCCTCATTATCTTTCTTCACCTAGATCAGTGGAGGAAGTAAATATCCCTGATTTCCTAACTAGGAGGACTGTACAACGTTGCATATCTTCTCAGGGCTTCAGATGACATTCATGCAATTGCTTGAGTTGACCTTGTGTCATTTGCTTCATCATTTTAATTATCTTATCTTCTACTTGGATTATGCAATGTGCCTTTATGAGGTTACAATTGTATTGTTCTGTGATTGATTTGCTCTATTTACTAGGCATTACTTTCCAAAGTTCTGGAGTTAAGTTGAACAATTTAGTAGTACTAATTATCCAAGCTTGTGTCTCTGTCTGAGAATATATCCATTCATATATTAAGTTTTTCTGCGTGATTATCTACATCTGTGATGAATAATGATTTTAGTCAATCTTCTTCATAGACTTGATGTGGTCTGATGCAGGAATCAAAACACTTTTATTTTGTGTTGATAGTGTCTTCAAATATGTATTTAGATAGTTATGAATTTAAAGTATTTAGTTAATATTTGACTTTTCTGCATCGCTAGGCAGAAGACACTGTTTATTCATGGATCCTTTCTCTGGATCATCATTTGAAGATTTGGGGCATGTTTGGCATGCACATTTTTTAATTTAGCTTAAGATTATAATCTAGCTTAAGATTATAATCTAGCTTAAGATTATAATCTAGATGAAAATTTGAATCTAGCTTAAGATTATAATCTAGCTTAAAATTGAACATCTGGTTTGGCAGAACTTTGATTATCCAAGCTTTTTGGGGATTAAAGGGTCAAATTACCAAAATAGATCTATTTTATTTGATGCATGACTTTAGAGTCCGGTCATATTTGGCCCGGACTATAAAGTTCCTTTATAAAAGAGAAAAATTACATGACTTTATAGCCTAGCAACAAGCCCGGGCTATAAAGCCAAAATCATACATTGTCAATAGGGGTGATATTTTTTTATCAAGCTTGGTTTTGTGATCATATTCGGCTTGCAAGTAATTAGACAAGTTCGAGCTTGAGCTCGAATTTGAGCTCGTTTGCTCGTTTTTACTTGTAATGCTCGTTTTTCTTGTTATGCTCGTTTTGTCAGCTTTGAGCCAAAATCATACATTGTAAATAGTTTATATCTAACAAGTGAATCTTAAGCTAGCTATATATCTCCAAGTGAATCTCATCCTCGATCATACAGCTATAATTCAACTATCAATCAACCAAAAGAATCAAACCCCATAATTCGATTACCCATAAAGCCTCATAAAGGTTCCAACTTTTTCTTGTCCGATATAAATAACTGAGACCATTGATTGCCATTTCCTTTTCTAGAGCAATTAAGCAAGGTTTTAGAAGATCAGTACCTGGTTGATTCCTGATGTGGGCGAGAAAACAGTCGAAAGATAAGAAACAAGAGAGGAATGATAAGCTGAGTTGGGGTATTAGACAGGCAGTGTCGCCAATTTCAAATTGATAAGAAAAACCCAAGGTTCCGAATTCATGTTTCAGAATTAAAACATTCAAATTGATCACCTTCACAAGGCAAGATTGGAGCTCTGCTATCTCATCCCACTGACAGTCTAAAATTGTATCTGCACTTTACCAATTGGTACTTGATTAAAATGCCCATAAATCACAAACATTTACTGCAGCAATAAAACTCTCACAGCGAGAGAATCTTTTTGAAGAAACTTGGTTTATCTTGGCACTTCAGAAGAGGATTCTCATCAGTGTACCAACAGGAGAGTGATTGACATGAACAATGTAAAATTGTATTACAATTGGAAAGTGAGAACTAGAATTCAGATGCCTATAAATCACAAAATATTACGCATCATCTCAGCTGCACTTGGTAACAAACATCCCAGAGATGCTTCAGATAGCAAATTATCACATTCACCAAGTGACATAAAAATATGAGTTGCCCTTCAACAAGTGAATTATATAACTGCAGGTACAACACAACTAACTTATTCTAAAAATCACATATCACAAATATTCTGCAGCGGCACTTATTCAGTGATTATACAAGCTTAATTTACCAGCAAGAGATTGAAGAGATGGGTCACTGCCAAATAAAACCACAGACACAAGAGGTGATAAACCAAGCCATGAACTAATAGCAACAAGCATCAAGTTCATGACTACAAGATTTTGAACCAGGCAGAATAAAAACAAGAGGATACATACTATAATAAATCAAGAAAGAGATCAAAAATAATAAAGGATGGTGCAAATTTTATCCCTAAAATTGGTCTTGTAACTTTACCAAACTTCACCAGCTGTTGCACAATTCCGCTAACCTGAAATTTGTAGAAAAAGAAAAAGAAATGGCTGGGATATGAATATGAATCTCTTCACCTTTCACTGCACTAAAATTTTTGTAGGAGGGTATCTAGATAAAGGACTCAGATGTGTTAAAATCCAAATTCGGTCTAGCAATAATAAAAAGTAGAATAACTAACTCTTATGGAGGTTTGATGGAATCACAAACCCTTGATGTGATAATCGCTCATTTACAGATATTTCCCTCTCTTTAGCAGCTGCAAACCTGAAGTAGTGTTGTATACAAACCTGAAGTCGGAAGTTCAAAGTTCTCTCCATAGCAACCCAAACTTCAGCCCTTCTGTCTGACGTCTCCTGTTATTGAAAGCCAGAAAAAAAAAACTTCAGCCCTTCTGTCAGTTCAAAGTTTTTATCCAAACCACACACCAGTTAATCTGGATTCGGGTAATGCAAAAGCCCTAAATGGGGCGACCCTCTCAACCGACTTTGCTCCATTCACAATGCCAAGAATTCGAACCCAATCTTGCTTAAGGGGCCTACTGGTGATTGGCCTGCTGAGCTCAAATGCTCAACAATTTTTATTTTTTTTTGCAAGTCAGGTAACTAATTTCAATAACCAAAGATGCCCATCTTCCTTATTTGCTAGAACTAGAAGTCTATAATACCTAGCAAGACCAAAAAAAAAAAGCAATCCCCAATAACCAACTACTGTATTAATTATTCACTTACCCAACAAGGTTTTAGGATAAGCAATCACAAACCCTTGATGTGATTTGAATTGCTTCCTGATATTCTAATTTCTGATAGCACAACACTAGGTCTCAATTCATTAAATCAAAGCTCATGCTCCTGATCTTGATTTAGCACAGAATGTTTTTGAGAAATTAAGTTGTTGGAACTTCGTTATGATGTAATTTAGCACAGATAAATTTTGCCCTAATAGCTTTAAGTTGTTGGAGCTCGTTCATACACAACCGAAACAAACATTCGTTTGTAATTTGAACAAAACATGAAACTACTCCCGATTTCAATTCATCAAGGGTTTGTAATTTTCATTTTCACAAAAATCAATTAAGAAATGCAAGAAATTTAGAACACAACTTATTTTTTCAAATTTCTGATTTTTTCTACAGATTTATTGTTTTTACAGCTTATTTTTAGAGAAATATGTTTGCACAAAATCTGTTTTTTCAGATTTTTGTTTTAAAGCTTATTTCAGATTTCTGTAAAAACATATTGCTATTCATAAAAATCTGTTTTCTATGTAAAAACAAATTTCTGTAAAATAGATTTCTATTCATAAAAATCTGTTTTCTATGTAAAAACAGATTTCTGTGAAAACAGATTTCTGTGAAAACAGATTTCTATTTCATATTTCTCTTAAAATGGATTTATCAAAATGAAGAGCCAGCAAAGATGCAAGATTTAAATGTAAGCTGTAAGATGCTCTTCAACAACGACACAATCAAACAAACAAGTAGCAGACAGATGAGTTCATATTTAGTTAAGGAAATAAATCATTACTCGGATAATTAATTCTGACATATTAGATCTAAATCCAAGATAATATCAGCTCAATCACACAGACACTCACACACAGATCAAACTCTTGCCAAAGATGATATCCCTACCACCCACAACTCAAAAAAAATTCTGGATGCCTAAAGAAGAGGGTTGAAACCCTCTTAATTCTTGTGCCACTGACAGTGATGCACCGAACCCATGTCACCCATTAGTGAACCTCCATCACAGCCCTCTCGGCTTCACTTGCGAGCAGATCATTCAATATCCAACCCATTCCAAAGCCACTAGTTAAAATTTCAAACCTTACTCAGTCCCAATTTGATCAGTAGTTTCAAATACACATTTAAATCACGAGGAAGCTAAATGAATTTGAATTATATGAATGTGATTTTTTCAAGCACAAAAAGCAAATCCCACCAGCATGGTACTCTCATTGTGATCATTAGTCATTACAATAGCACCTCCAATGAAAATAGGTTAGGAGAAGCAAAGTGCCACAGTATCGAAAATTATATATATTATAACTTTCGAACTTCAATCCTTGAAATTGAATCAGAGTGGAGCAAGAACAATCAAAGAGCATCAAGGCTGAAGGTAGAGATGAGAAACTGAGTAATTCAACAAATCGCAAACAAACTATAATTAAAAAAGTTATTCAGACCATTCCTCATACTCAAACAAGCCATTACACGAAGCCATTCACAGATGACTGACACAAGAACAGCAATTACACGAAGAATAAATTGGGGCGTTTCACAAAACCGTAAAATCGGCCAAATAAAAAAAACCCAAACAATTAAATGCGAAATTGATGATAATAGGGTTGTTGCAAATCGAAATTGAAATCGAAATTGGGGCTGGTTACCTGAAGAGCGTGAAAGTGAAAGAGTTTAGTGGAGAAGGCGAATTGGAGTCTGCAAAGCGCTGCAAACAGGTAAATAGATCAACGATTACAAAATTAAGATTGAATCGATTAGAAACCTCACCGAGATCGTCGTCCTGCACCTGTCAATCTCTCCTGGAAGGCGAAAGCGAAGATGGAGATGGAAATAGGCGATGGCGATGATGAAATGTGCCTCTTGAATTGTCGTATTCAATCTCAAAACGCTTTCCCCTTTTCATCCAACGCTTCCTTCAGGGAGATGTCGATAAAACGCTTGCAAAGCTTTGGGAGGAGATGAAGTGGGGGCGTTTTGAAAACGCTACTACCCTGCCAAACGTGGATAATCAAAGCTTTATAAAAACGCTCTATCTGACGCTCTATCTAACGCTTTGGAAAGCTCCTGCCAAACATGCCCTTGGTGGTTTATGTAAGATAAAACGAAGGGCATGTTTGGCATGCACATTTTTTAATCTAGCTTAATATTATAATCTAGATAAAAACTTTAATCTAGCTTAAGACTATAATCTAATTTAAGATTGAACATCTTGTTTGGCATGACTATTGATTTTTCCAAGTTTTTTGAAGATTAAATGATAAAATTATCAAAATAGGTAGAAAACAATGAGCCTATTTTTATTTTATTTGATGCATGACTTTACAACCCGATCATATTTGGCCTGGGCTATAAAGTTTCTTTATAAGAAAAAATACATGACGTTATAGCCCAGTAAGCAACAAGGTCGGGCTATGAAACCAAAATCATACACTATCAATAAAATACTCCTCTTCACATGAACAAATAATTAGCCTAACATCAATAAATGATGACAATCACCTTATTTAAATACTGCCTTTTGATGCCTTTTACAAACTGGCAACGTTGAAAAACACTAATAGGAGATTGCCTTTTTAAAAGCATTTGGGGACTTGCCGTACACAGAGTTACTAGACACAAGCAATAATACAATTCATTCCCAAGTCCACGCTTTCGGCTTGACGAACTATATTTCTTATGACAAGCGAAATAAGAAGACTGAGAAGAAGAAGATGGTGACCTTGTGACAAATCTCTGCAACTTCCTCAAGGAGAAAGACGCCTCCCTTTTGGCTTCGGAGGCTCCATTACTAAAACCTTTCTTGTTCTGCTGGTTTTCTCCTTGTGCATCGCTGATATATTCTAGTCCTGTTGTCCTCGTTTACACTGCAATTGACAGCATCGCTGAAAAAATATCACAACTAGAGATATGGTTAGCAACAATTTAAACTTTCCAATGTTCGCTGAAAAGGTATCACACAACTAGAGATATGGTTAGCAACAATTTAAACTTTCCAATGTTCACATCCATCAGCTAACTCAATTTAGTTGTTAAACCCACTCCATGCCTATGTACATTAGAGACAAGCACTCAACTACTTCTAGGGCGAGGGTGAGCCCGACGATAGCCATGTAAGTATGTTTAAATGTATGATCTTTATGTGATTTTCATCTTCTATCCTATATGCATAGTTCTTCTACGAGAGTATAAGGTGATCCATATTTATGAAATTAAAGCCAAAGTGATCTTATTATGAAATTGGATTAATTATGAAAAAGGGATAGTAACACTTAGGGTTTATGCGAGAGCCTCTATATTCCTATTTGTTAATAACGAAAGTTATTTGATGAAAAGCATGCATATTTCTTGAATTTGGCATATTACTTGTATAGTTATCGTTGTGGTAAATTCCCCGGCTTTGGAAGTTCTTTAGTTTGTTGATTTACAACAACAAATATGCGACCTTTTTGTTCATTATTTCTCATTCATCCTATTACTCTTCAGATGCACTTTTCTGACACAATTTGGTTACGTTTTGTTTTCACTGCAAACTGACTCGACATCGACCCACTTGAGTTGATATCGAGTGACTGACCCGAATCTACCAACTCGACGTTGAGTGTGTTTTGTATTGTTTTGCAGGTTTTCATTAGGAATCGATTGTTTGACTCGACTTCGACTGAACCCAGTCGATATTGAGTGGCGCGCTTCTGGTCGACAGAGGGCTGCTTTTATTTTCATGGGACTAGGGATTCGGTTTGAGTTTTTATTTAGACTTGATTTCCTCCGTTAACGCAAACCGAACTATATACTAAGGGCGTGTTTGTTTTTCAAAAAAAATGCAAGAAAGGAATCTCATTACTTAGTTCTCTCTAGTGCTGTTTGTTTGAACTCTTCAAATGGTTGTTTGGGTTTTCACGGGTAAATGATTAACCCAATTTGTTTACCCCCAAAATTTTAATTTTTCCCTATCATTTGTTCAATGCCTGTCGCTAACCTCTCTCTTAATCCTCCGTGATCTTCTCGTGCTTGGTCTCTTAGTCTACAGATGGTCGAAAATGAGGAGTTTGAAACACCGGATCGATCTCCCTGTCTATGGATGCCTCGCCTCTTGTAAGGTCCTCTCGACCGGTTGACACCTCACTAGTTCACATTAGATGTCCGCCATTGACTGGTTCTATAAATCACGAACTTTTAATTAGCAATTTCTCACACTTTTGAGAAATTCAAATCATGAAATTTCTCAATTAGGGAAGGAACTGTAGAGTTGCTCAAATTTATCAAATGACCTGTAGGAAATTGAAGTAGTTATAAGTGCGGGAAGGAATTGAAGTCGCCAATTAGTGAAGGAATTAGTCAATTAATGTAAAGGCTCGGATTTTCAAATCCTAATTTTTTCGAAAAAAAGAGAATTAAAAATGAAATTAAATCGGTTTTAAAACTCGTTTAGCGGATTCCGACCGGAATATAAAATTTGACAAACGATTTTCGTCCTTTTTCCTTGGAAATTCAAAATAACTATCGGATGGCGATATCCTTGTCGATTTTAAAAATCTAATTGATCAAGAAAATGAGAGTCGGGAAAACTAACATTCGAGGACTAATTACGGGATTCGAAATTCGCGTATTCGGGATTTATTTCCAGGTATTTGTTTAACAACTTCAACACTCCACCCTCACCCTACCTCTTTCAAATCACCCATACCCCGTCACCCTCACCATAACCATTCACCATCATCGTCTTCACCTTCCACCATGTGGAGACGCGATATTACACCATCACCTTCACTTCTCGCCATCACCATTTCTGACCACCATCACCACCACTCCTTCCTTTTCTTCTTCATCCCCATTCCAGTCGTTGATCACCATCACTGTCAGCCACTCTCCTCCGTCGAATTCTAGCGACAACAACTTTGGAGGAGGAGTCCTCCTTCTCTCATGGTGTGGCCTTTCACGGCGTGACGAATCCCTGCCCCGAGAAGTTCCTTCCACCACCACAACTGACGACCGAGAGCGACCGAGCCTCCGACGCACCTCCACACCACCTTCTCGCGAAGACCGATGTTCGAGGATGAACTAGAGCCACCGGGAGCAGCCCGAATCGCCAACGTCCATCACCTCCCCTGTTCGAGCATGAGCCATCTTCCGGTAAGCCGTTCTTACTCGTTTTCGATCGGAATCATCCTCGAGCTTCACCATCGCGCTCACCCATGTCCGACGCAGGTCCGACGAGCCATCGCGAGTCGTGCCCAGAACTCTTATCGAGAGCTAAGAAGTCGCGAACTTCCTCGGTGAGTCACGCCTTTTCCTTCCACTATTCGATCTCATTTCTGATGTCGTTCGGGTTGAGGGCGAGTGTGAGAGTGCGTGGGCTGAGTGCGGGGCGTCGGGTGGAGCTTGTGAGCTAAGGCAAGAGCTCCGGCAAGCTCAAATCGGCGAGGAGCGAGCGTTGTGAACGAGCTGAGCAAAGGCGAAGGTAGCAGGGGCGATCACGGGCGAGCAGCTGAGCATGGGAGGCGGCCAACGATGAGTTACGGAGCCAGTGGGCGCGGGTGCGAGGACGGGAGCTGCACAGGCGCGAGCTGGGCTCTCCATTTTGTTTTCGGGAAGGAGATGTCCATCTTGGCACTTGGGGTTTTATATATACTAGGTAAGAACCGCGCGCATTCGCGCGCGGTTTTATCATAATTGCATTCTGTATAGAGTATGATTATGTTATCATGTAATCAATCTAGGAATGGAACACAAAGTTGATTGTAACGGAAGCAAATACAGTTCACAGTAGGGTGCTCTACATCCTTGAAGAGGCAAAACAAACTCTAAACAAACTCGAAAAGGAAGACAAGACTCGTGGAGTGCGACTACACAAAAGAGCTACGTTCAGGGAGTTTCTCACGAAATGCCTTCTTGTTAGTCTCTTAAGTGTTTGACTATCCATCTTCGGGGTCAACAACATGCACCGAAGGGCCCTCTTTTTCCTTAAATGGCTGGCCTTGATGTGGAGGAAACTCTATAAAAAGAAGAACGCATGCTTTAGAAACAGAAATTGGTGATGGCAATAGACCTTTGGGCATTAGAAGCTGAGAACCTCCTATGAACCAAAGAGCAAAAAAATAAGTTAATAATGTCCATACATAACAAGAAAGCAATTATTCACCCCCAAAACAGCCCCTAAAAACAACAGGCAAGTCAAAATAGGAAGAAAAACAGCCCTGACAGAAACAGCTATAGCTTTACAAACAAGACTGCTTTAAACAAGGCAACCAGTAGAATCACCAATAACCAAAACCAGCAGCTCAAATCAATTTCATCCAAGGCAAATCACATAAACCAAATCTAAAATCAACTTAATTAAATTGAATCCCCAACTCAGGAAGTTGCAAACCAGCGATAAAAGTCAGTAAGCACATCGCCGAACAGGCCCCAACGAACCAGCAGCTGAACAAAGCAGCACATTGTGGGCCATTAACAGCCCACGAGTGCAGCAGATAATCACCACAACTTGGAAATTAATATAAATGACCCGCATCACCATTGTTAAATTCACAACCCAACTTGTTAATTAATATGTCAGAAATTTATCATCTAAGCAAATCTCACAAGGAGTTCATTTAATAAATGATGCTAAGATAGAACATCCAATAATCGAGTTCATTATGAATACTAAAATTACACATGCTCAAAATTATTCAGAAATTCTCAATTATAAGCTTAAACAAAAAAGAACATAACATAAGAATGAAATCTTTTTTTTGATAAAAAAAAAGAATGAAATCTAATTGATAAAGAAACTGTTGGAGCAACGTCAAAATTAGTAACCACAAATATACCCAAAAATATAAAAATATCAAGACTATGAGGGCAATTACAGTTTAGTGTTTGTAATATAAATAACGAGTGCCAATGAACAGATAAATCAATGCTCCCTTGCCTAATACAAGCAGCAAAGAGCTCATTGAGTAAAGAATTCAGCAAAGAGAGGTGGGTGGTTTTTCAAAAGAAATAAAAAAGATGGTCTTTTGGGAAATAAATGGGTATAAAGTTTAGGTGGTTTTATGAAACCCTCACCCCTATTCCGCCCGACCCCCACAAAAAAAAAATACAGAGAACCAGTTGAACCTTGAAAGTTGAAAGTATAAATAAATTAAATTAAATTAAAAAAACCTAGGTTCAAACGAACTGAATTTCTGACGAGAAAATAAGAACTAAAGGATCATCGGAACTTGTTTTTATCATCCAAATGTCACGGGAATTTGCCCCAAATATCAAAACATGTCATTTTGGCCATTCATAATCCTCGTCTCTAGCTATTTAATTTCCAACCCATGTACATAACCTAAAATATTTCATTGGTTTCCCCTTCAATCCATACAGAACACTCTTACCTTAAATTATATGAAAGCAAAGGAAGAGAAAAAGGTCCATACAACACATACAAAAAAAAGAGAATGAAAGATATGATGACAACTAATTCAAACCTTGATAATAACTTCAGATTGGTTTTCAAATTATTCATAATATATTTGAGAATGGACTTAAGTATCTTCTCACTTTTTGACTGCAAGTTGACATACCTCATAATGTAAACCTCCTGAGCAAATTCTTTTTGCAGATCAGCATTTATGCGCTCAGGTTTTTGAGAACCCTAATTGCCACTCCCTGAGTGCAATATGTGCCATTATACCTGAAACAAAGGGTAACAGGGCATACATGAATACCTTGGTCAAGTTTTGAAAAGAATGAAACTTTTTAATGAACTTACAAATCACCATATGATCCAGATGCAATCTTTTTCTCAAATATATGATAGTAGTATAATTTCTTTTAGCTATATGACTATATATACTCCATAACATTATAAAATTATTGAACAAAGATGTTCCAGCCATCTCCAACTACAGGAGCTTTTCTATTGCCTCATTCAACTATTGACAGTGGAGTCAATTCAGAACATTTCAGTGCAGAGAAGAACAAGGGCAGTGATGATACCACCTCTTTCACTTTTAAGCCTCACATTGAATCTATTTCCTTGCCATGCTATTCTACATCACAAAGCCAGGTTAGTGCTATGTGAGATTTTCCTCGACTAACCAATGAAACTTTTTTTAGTTTAAATTTTTATTGCTTATGATAAGATCTCAAATTCGATATTTGAAAAGGAAATGGAACCTCTGAACCTCAAGAAGAGAAAAAATTATATATGCACCATTCCAAAATGGTGTAACCGAAAAGGACTTGCGGATAGTACCCAAAGGTCCCGGTTCGAACCCCGGATGGCCACTTTTTATTTACCAGATTCAACAAAAGAATATATATGTTTTTTTAGCAATACCAGGGTTTTCATGCTTAATTTACTCATGTTACTGGCCTCAGCTATTGGAAGCTCCTCTCTCTTCATTTTATGTGAAGTTTTTCAGGAATGAGAATACTGGCACACAGTTGCATAAGCATCCACTCAAGAAAAATCTATAAATATTCAGTCCCAAACGGCAGTGTGGCTGTTAAACGCTTGATTTGTTGAATGCAATTTTATTCCTGTGTATCTGCAGTGTATATGTATAAACATTATGACAATCAACAGACCTTTGCATTTCCTTATATTTTGATCAATGATGGTCATTTTCATGTACGTACTAAGAAACAATTCTCTTGTCTTATGTATCAGCATCCTAGTAATTTTGATCAGAGTTCTGAAGTAGAGGGAAGTTCTGCTATCACTCAACCTCCTACAACTGGGCCTTTTGAGTTTCCTACTCAATTTCCAAATGAAGTTACTACAAAACAGCAGTCTGAATTTAGCTCACTGCATGACCCCATCATTTCAAGTGACATGGATGTGAAGGCTGATTCTGATGCATTTGAACCAAGGTGTTTTGTTGTTGCTGCTGGTATTGAAGTGCAGCACGATAGTGAAAGCAATCAAGGGGAGGATATAGGAGTAGATGTTTATCTAACCTAAGAAACCCAAACACGGGATCATGGAAGGCATTACAATCAGATACTAATGATCTTGGTTCTACCAATTTCTACCAAGTAGGTCTTCGTATATATAAAGGGTATTTAAGCTCCAAAAACATAACTATGTGAATATACACATAATTCATATACTAACGGCTTTGTTACCGGGTAGGTACGAAAAGTTTAGTTATATATTGATAACCAAGTCGGTGTCTTTCAGAAACATACATCTAAGGTGGAGGTGATCTCTGGAAAAAAAAAACAATGACAAAAAGATGAACATAAGTACATAGGTAACCACACATTAGCAATAATTTCCCCTATGGCATAACAAGTTGGGACTGATATTGATAGAATAGATAATATTTACATTTTAACAACATTCTTCTTTAGATCAGGTCCCCTTTCTGAATTAAGTGCATGTAATGTGTGTGTCCATATCAAGGAAAATTTTTGTCCTGCAGCTTTCTGCAACAATTAAATTTCAGATTCTATCTATGCTCCTTCAAATTGCCATGGCACCATGGATTAGGATGTTCCTCTCGAGTTTCATTTCATTAGATTTCGATTTACCCAAGAGATTCACTCCATATAAATTGTCCCAAATTTCTTATTTAGAAATTAGAAGTCCAAAGTCTCCACAAAGATGACACGATTGATGTCAATGATTCGTTAGAGATTAAAGGGGGTGGGGATCAAAATTTTCAATACGGAGTATTATTTACGCGTGGATTAAAATTGAAACTATCAATTAAACAAAAAAATAGACAAAGAATGGAAAGAATTGGAGTTGGACAAATGCAACTGCACAAGTCATGTAATATGCCCCATCCTTTTATAGCCAAGGATAAAACTCCCCAATTCAAGAGTGCAAAACCTAGCCAGTCCATTAAGGAGTTCAATTTAAAAGAAGATAATTCAAGCATTGTTGACTAATTACAATACTTGGTAGAAATCATTAGACCCCCAAAAGGAGAAAATCAAACAAGTGAGGTGAATTGCAGGTTTGTATCAGCAGATCTTAGCTGAGAATTTGTTGCCGAAAATAAATAGGCCATGGAATTAGACAAAAGACCCAACAAAAAGGAAACAAATAAATCTACCATTAATATAGAAAACGAATGGCAAGAACTGGAATTGAAATGCAATTGAAACAAAATAGATAGAGACAAAGATAACCCACTTGGAATTGAAATGCAATTGAAACAAAATAGATAGAGACAAAGATAACCCACTTGTACGCTTGTTTGCCCGCTTAGCAGTCGTAATTGGGAGCCTATCAATCCTCCTCTTCACCATTCACAGAGAAATCTGCACCAAGACAATCAAAATTACAAAGCTTTCAACCTCTGCACAATGCTTTCAACCTCTAAGCGCAGAATGAAGAGATCAAAGAAAATCGAAAGAAAAGGAAAGAAATTCACCTTCCAGTTGGACGCACGGAGGTTTCTCTACAGAAACGAATCCGAGCGTTTAGACCACCCAAATCCAGGCAGATTAGTGGATAGCATCTCTGGATTCTGCGTTTCGGTCCCCAATTGGCAGATGCTCATCTTCGGCCCAAAATTAGACTTATCAACCATCGAAGATGTGACGACTGGAAGTGAGATTTGGGGTAAAGAATTAATATTCAAGTTTAATTCAATTGAAAGTAGTAGAAGTGAAATAGCGGTTTTGCAAAAGGATTAACAGTTAAAAATCAAAACCCTAATTCCCACAAAATAAACAAGTCAAACCCAAATTGATTTCTTAAATCAAATAATCAAATTCTAAGTTTTAGGGTTAAGAGATTGATAGGAAGGTGGAAGACTTACCTCTTCAATTGGAGAATCGATAGAAGGGAATCATTGGCTATATGGTGAGGTGGAGGTGGTTGGCCCTGCTCTTCATTGCCTTGAAAACACCAGCGACGGAGACGATGAGGAGTGAGGGCCATGGGCAGATGGGCTAGAAGAAGGCGGCGATGGAGTGCTGTATGGCAATGGCAATTTCGCAGTTGTGAAAAAAATAGGCAACAGGTAAGGACAAGACGGTAAGCCGTTAAAACTAACGGAGGCATTCCGGCGCCGTTAGTTTACTGTTCATTCGGGGGGTTCAGGCTTTTATAATAGTATAGATATATATAAGGGTAAACTGCAGGAAACCACCCCTTAAATACCCAGTATTGTCCAAAACCACCTTTTATATGTACAATTACCAAAAACCACCCTTTAAAAGATCTCCGTTTGCAATTGACCACCCTTGGCATTGTTCCGTCACTTGCCGTCAACCCTGGCCCCACATTTCAATTTTTTATTGTTTTATTTGGAACATATTGAGACTTTTTTATTTTGGAAAAATGAAAAAGAAATTCATGAATTAAAAAATCATTAAAAATAAGACAATTAGTTCAAACCCTTCCAATCTTGAATCGATCTAATCTTGAATCGATCTGTTCAAAATCAAAATTAAAATCAAATTGGGGGCATGATGACAGAGATTGTAAAATGCAGAGTGAAGAGTGAAATTGAAGGAGAAGATCCCACGCAACCGCCCTCTCTTCTTCGTTGTCGATGGATTTGAACTCTGCTTGCTCCTCGATGAACACTGGTAGTTTCGCCCAGTTGTTCCCTTCGAAAATCAAAGGAGTCGGAGGAGCGGTAGGACTCGGAGAGGGAGATTATTACGAAAGCCTAGGAGTTGTAGCCGACGGTGTTGGTGACGGGCCGACGGTGGTGGGTCGCAACAGTGGTTGGACGTTGCGGCCTGTAGGAGACCGAAAACTTTCCGGTGGAGACTGAGTGCTGGCGGCGATGGTGGAAGGCGGCGTCGACATGCCCTTTTGGTGGGTGTTGGTGGACGGGACGAGGTGGTGTCGTGGTGGGAGGCGGAGGGCTGGCCTCAGGCGCCTGTCGGCAGGCCAAAGAGCAAACGCTCTCCCTTTTTTTGGCCGGCCCTAGTTTCTTCACAAATTAAAAAATTATTTCTCTGTCTTTTCTTTTGGATGTGTATCAGTGTATGAACAAGGAAGGAGGAAGTATTTTTTTTTTTTTAAATCTCCATCCTTTTCCTTTTTAGTCATTTTTAAGATTTAAGGTTTATTTAGCTTATTTTATATTAAAAGAAGTAAGGGTAATTTTATAATTTCATTGATTTAACTGAGGTTTTGACGGAAACCTAAAAGGGGTGGTCGATTGCTAACGGAGGTCTTTTAAAGGGTGGTTTTCGGTAATTTTGCATGTAAGGGGTGGTTTTGGACAATAGTGGGTATTTAAGGGGTGGTTTCCTGTAGTTTACCCCTATATATAACGGGTCCGGCTCCAGTACAGTTCGGCCATGAACTGGATGATACAGTTGAGGGCATATCCACCCTTGATTTTAACCAATGGCTAGGATTATTTTACATAAAAAAAAAAGCATTTTCAAAAGAAATTAATAAATAAACCGTCTCCTTCCGACTCCTTCGGGAATCTCATTTCCCCTTCATTTCCCTAATTCACGATGACCCAGAAATATGCTACAACCCCATATGCTTATCACTGGAAAGTCGCGACGACGCCGGAGGCCGAAGACGGCAAGAAGGTAGCATCGACTGGTTTGTCGCGCGATGGTGAACTACATAGATATGTACATCAATTTGGGAGTTTGATAAAATTAGGGTTTACTGTTTCTAAAATTCACGAATTGTTCTTGTATTTTTGGAATTGAATGAATTCATATGTCAAATTTGGGGATTTTTGAAGAGAAAGACATTGCCATGGGAGCAATTATCACTTATCAGGGATTATCAAGGTAACATCACTGCTGGATTCCCTGAACAATTGGATCGAGGTGCAAACTTCTCCACTCATCGCTACCTTCTTGCCGTCTTTGGTCGCCGTCGTCATCTTCCAAGAAATTGGTACTCCTCTGATTTTCTTGTAATAAGCACGAATTTGGGGTTCTGACATGCACGAATTAGGGAAAGAAGCAAGGAGGAGGAAAGAAGGAGACTAAGAAGGACGGAAGGAGAAGATTTTGTAAATTTTTTTTTTAAATGTGGAATAATCTCAACCATTGGTTAAAATCAATGATTGATATGTCTTCAACTGTATCATCCAGTTCAATTAAAAACTGTACCGGAGCCGAATCCATATATAACTAGTACTTTTCCCGTAACATGTATGGGTGAGTATTTTTCATAAAATTTACATCATTATTTTCCCAAATACAATCAATACATTTGATTTGATTTGTTTTCATCTTATCAATTACTACTCCAAATATGATACATTAACACTTACAATTACAAACAAAAAATCTCAAAAGTGATAAGAGAAAGAAATAAAATTATTTCATAAAACGGAACAATGGATTTACTACACCCAATTTGTATAATAACCAAATTTGGAGTAGGTAGATAATTTATATACAAACATGATGGGCATCACCTTGTATTATTCCCTAATCAAACCCTGCCTATAACACACGTGGTACACCTGCTTTCTTCGTTACTATACAAGTGAAGCCGGATAATGCCTGCCAAAACATTGTGCTACTCAAAGCATATTCAAATTTCAAAATTCTATATACACACAAGAATGAATGAAAATGTGATAAATACTTTTATACAAACACTTACCATATAACTAAAGAAGGGTCATATATTTTGAAGAACTTCTTTGTAGACAACATTCTTTGTTTTCGTGACACTCTTCCTATATTTGTCTAGAAGCGACACTCTTCCTATATTTGTCTAGAAGTAAGACCTTTAACCCCTCAATGTTTGTGGCTCGAGATACGGCAACATACGATTGACCATGAGGTAAATACGGACTTTAGAAGATACAACTCCACTTGAGATAGTGACTGACCTTGACTTTTATTTATAGTCATCGCAAATGAAAAGATAATCGGAAACTATCTAACTGAAACTTGAAAGAGAGAGTTGAATATGAAGGGTTGAGCATCATACGGGGAATGACAATTTTATCACCAATATTTCGACCACTAATGATACGTGCTTCAATTGTTCTCATTCTCAACTGTGTGATCATCAATCTGGTTCATTACATAAACCGGATGATTGGTCTATATTGCACAATAACATTAAGGAGTCGAAAAGATCGGATGCTATGCAAATAATCTACAGAATAAACAAAGGCATTATATTACGCGCATGCATCAGATTTACATATGCTATCAGCACTCAACTACAGTTTCTCATCCCTAGGGATCAAATCAAACATATGCGGCTTTTCCGACGGGTTTTTTATTTTTCATGACATTTAGATCGTTATTTCCTCAAATACAATGAATACATTTGATTTGATTTGTTTTCATGCTACCAATTACTACCTCAAATATGATACAATAACACTTACAATTACAAACAAAAAATCTCAAAAGTGATAAAAGCTAGAAAGAAAATTAGGTCATCAAACGGAATGATGGGTTTCTTACACCCAATGTGTATAATAAATAATTTGAAGTAGGTAGCCAATTTATATACAAAGATTACAAACATGATGTAAATCACCCAATGTTCTTCCCTTATCAAACCCTGCCTATGACACACGTAATACACCACTTTATTCATTACTACAAGGCATACACGTGAAGTCGGGGAATGTTTGCAAAAATATTGTGTCACACAAAAGCATATTCGAATTTCTAAACTCTATATGCGCACAAGAATGAATAAAAATGTGATAAACACTTTTATACAAATACTTACCATATAAATAAAGAAGGGTTGTATGTTATGAATAACTTCTATGTAGACAACATTCAAATGGGCCAAATGGAATAGATGCTCAATGATAGGCCTAAAAAATATCCAATTTTTAAAAAAATATGTTAACCGTGATTGTGGCCTCCATTGCAAAATAAAATTAATCATGATATTTATTTTTACAATCTATGTACTACAACATATTAGTATATAAATACCCATTTTTGTAAATCAGACCAAAAAAGAAAAATGAAAAAAAATGTTCCCCACCGCATTATCTCCAATTAAGTTTCAAAGGCCTTGGGCATCTAAGACATGAGGAGCTTGTTGCAAGTCCTTGGGTCATGAAAAAAAAATGTTAAAACAAAAAAACCCACCTTGTTCTCATATAACTGTTACATATGCAAATTAATATGCTTTCCTGTTTGATCAGTGAAAAACAGCATTCACCACAAATAATCAAGTGTTCACAACCACCCCACAAATAATCAAATGTTCACAACCACCAATGACATGGGCAAAGATACATTAAATGATAAGCGTAGACAATTTTATACTTAACAACCTACCAAAACGTTCAATGTGTGCACATATGCTCCAAAATACTACACATAAGAAAAGTCACCATATATTACAATTTATTTATAAGTGCCTAAATGTCCAATAATCGAAGTCACATCACGTTCCAAGATTAATCGCAAGTTCGAAGAACAAAACCATAAACTTCATCCAATAAGAAGCATCCAAAACCATTCGTTGATATCCTACGTCAGAAACCGAAGACAGTTATAACATTTTCAGTTCTTGAAAACAAAAACTTGATGTCGTAAGTCTATATCATAAATTACTCAAGAATACAAATTCGACCATTATCAACAAACAAATGCACAAGAATAAAAGAGCATACTAAACAATAAAAGTTCAAATCACATGCCAGTGAACAATAACAACAATTGAAATCGAAATATTCAACTTCAAGGTAGCATATAAACCTACGAAGATTATAATTTATAGGATATCATATTCCGCATTGATATATAATTTATTTATTTCATCTCAAACTGAGTAACACATCCTAGATACCAACGTGAACCAAATTTATAATTGAATAATTGTAATTAGGTTCGAGTTTTCAATTGTAGACCCCACAATACTTACCAAATTAGTGTCTTTTGCAATCCTATAATAATGAATGAACATTGTAAACAAAATAGAATGAAATAAGAATATACATTCATAAAAACATGTAAATCGATGCATATTCATGAAGCTGTTTGCTTTATGTGAATATCTTGAAGCATATTTTCCAGCTTTTGCAATGTCTCTCGTTGCCTCTTTCGTTTAGCTAATACTTCTTTGAGGGTAGCTAAAATAACATTGTTATCCAAATCATCGAACACCCTAGATGAAATAAATTAACCCAAAATCCTCCAACTTAAATACTTAATACACCCCAATTTGACTTACAAACACCTTAAAATACTATAAGTATACCTACATGCACACCCATTTCACAAAATAAAACTACCAAATGCAAGGAAGAACAATATTCATCAACCTAATTAAACATCTATCTAAATACAATATTTAACGACATTTCACAAACAGATAGGAAAACATAACAAATACCCACATACCCAACTGATGGCTTTACCTTCACAAAGTGAGAGGTTTCCAAAGGCGGTCGGTGGCTGAAGAAGCGACAGATAGATGGAGCTCTCACCGGTGATTCACCATTTCAGATAGGTCGTTCAATGGAGAGGAGAGGTGAGACTTCTAAGCTAAAACTTCAAAACCCTTGGTTCTGGTTCCCCCCTCTCTCCTCACTTTAAATATATGATGGTTTTTTTCCTTTCTAATTAATGTTACGAAAAATGAATTTTAATAACCATAAAACGTATCACACCCCGGTTGTGAAACATCCTGTGAAAAATACGCATTGTTGATGACACCGTGATAGATTAGTATTTACTCATTTTAAGGTTGTGCTAATATGTACAAGTGATTTTACAAAAATAGAAATCAGCTCGGCTCGTATATAATATTGAAACCTGATTTTCATCGTCATACTCTATTTCACACCCTGCTTGTGAATTGAGCTGAAAAAAATAAATGATCATGTTTTTACTCATTTTAAGGTTGTGTGTATTTTCATGAGAATCCAATTACTTTAAATTGACCTATAATAGACGATTTATTTTAAGATGTTTTCAAGAGCTTGAGTGATCTAACTATGACGCAAGCTCTTCAGTTTCAAGAGCTTGGTAATGAAAGCATATGTTGAGTGACATTCATCTTTATATAAGTCATCCTGCATCATTTTACTTACCTTCAAGTTCTGATAAACTTCATAGCCCATCTTCATGGTTTCTTTGAAGAAGGTAGCTCCAACATGAAGGGTCATATGCTCCTGCTTAACAACTACGGATCGAGTATGTTAGTAGTTCTAGACTTTCATGCTCAGAAAATCAAACATGAATTAGAAACAAATAAGCACCAACATAGCAAGTTTGTTCTCTGCATATGATCTACCATTGGTGACATTGAAGGCGGGTGTGGGCAATATTATCTAGTCATCTAACCATGGCACCAACCTTGTATAAGGGAATTTTCCTGACCATTGCCTTAACCTTGCAAACAGCTAGGAAAAAGAAACAAAATAACATTCACTTCAAGCTCTGAGTGGAAGAAAGTGCAATGCAAATCAACATAGAAATCCAAACAAATCACTGAATGTTCATTAAATTGAAATTACACAAATTCCTTAAACCCAGCTGAAGCCAAACTTTTCATATTTTTCAAAAGGAAACACTCTAATTCTTTGATACATTTTATCAAACACTTTGTGTGCAATGATCCAATCAATAAAATTCACTTCCATATTTGAAATGTATAAACTGCTTCATAGAGACATTTAATCGAACACCTTATGTGCAAGGATTAAACCCAAAATATAACAACTTTATAACCTCCAATTAGACTAACAAACCCCAATATATAATGTAATCATCCATATATATGCACGCGAAGTTCACCATATACTATCATTATTTGAGGATTAACAAAATTAATCCCCAAATACCATTATATGAAGGCTAATTAAAGTGAAACCATAATCATAAAACAAAATCAGCCTAAACTAACCATCCGAAAGCTCCACCATTTTCCTCAAATTTCAGCATTTCCTCTCTCTTCATGCTTAAGGAAATGAGAGAATGAAAGCCCATTGCATAATAAAATAGGAATTAATAATTGAGAACTCAAATAAATTACCCATAGTAGGAGAAGAAGAGCAAACACCGTTCATCGGAGGAGATCGCAAGCAAACATCGATGATTGATGCCCACTCTAACTGAGTTTTTTTGCAATAGTTTAAACCTAGACTCCCCTGATCAACAAAAGTAATAAACATTCACCATTGACAAAAGCGTCTTATATAGAGGAATTAAATGCACTCAAAAACTTATAAGCATTTATAAAAGAGGAATACTCAACCAATTCGATTATAGAGGATGCCTAACTAAAAAAATGAACATGCACGAGAACAGTTAGAAGCCCAACAATGTTTAATGCTAATTTCCTCATTAATCTTTAACAGTTGGTTTATACATAGTCATGAATTATAAGTTGAAATCCCAAATAAAGAGCACATGGAGATAGGATATCCAAGTATTCGTCAAAATTACATGCGAGGCTATTGAGACTTCCAAGGAAGACTAAAAGTAGCAAGGGTCATACATCCAGTTAGCATCACCAACTGATGCGAAAGTTGTTCAAATTAGAATCCAAGCTCAAGTTGATAAACCTGCTTATAGTCCTATATACCATGGGTATTAAATTTCCTTCTATGTAACCAATTAATCCAATAAATTATCTACCATAGTACCATATATGTTTCATTGCAATATCAAAATAGATTAAGAATACCATGAAATTGAATAAAACAAAAACCAAGATCGGTTAGTGGAATTAGAAATGAATCAATCTCAACATTGACAATGAAATTGAATGAAACAAATCAATCTCAACATTAAAAGAAAAACATTGAATACCTAATAATCTCAAAAGCCGGCGATGATGATATTGTCAACGACGATTCAAACTTTTTTGATCTTGCCATAGATGTGACAGAGACGATTTGACATCATAGATGCACATATCCTTGCAATGGTCGTTTCCAAGCACAAAAAGGCCCTGAGGGTACTCCTTGCCATCCTCCTTGAACACAAGTCGTCTCTTCTTGTCATCGGACTCGTTCTTCTATCTCTTCATGTTGTTTCCTCAATGTCCTTTGTTCTTTGGCATCTTCTCTCTCCCTTTACCGACGATGCGCTACGGTCTTCGCTAAGATGGAGAAAGGTGAAACCCTAATTTCTCTTGGTTTTTGCAGTTCCTCCATGTTTTTCACGCACTCTCTATCTCCCCTTTCCTCCATCGCTAATTTTAGGCAAAAGTGGCAATACTTGAATTCTTCTAAGATGTTGAAATGGGGAAGAGAGATCAAATATAGGGTAGAAAAAGAAGCAGGAGGACATGGTCCTGGCTCACTGCTAACCCACACCGTGTACGCCCTCGTCCTCCCGTCCGAAAAACCATCCTCATTTTGTCGAGTCGCTGATCTTCTGCGCATCTGCCCTTCCCTTCTCCTAAGGAGTTCAAGCGGTTTTACGGATGCAGAGAAGATAACGTGGGTTAGTGATGCAAAATTTAAGTAAATGGACGATTTGATCATCATATTTACCTCTCTGAATAGACACAAGCTGCCCGGATATTTCAATCAACTAATCAACTACGGAGTATGTCCCAACCTTCAAACTACGGGTTAAACGGCCAAACTCTCCACAATTAAAAAAAAAGGAATAGAAGCACTAGATTTGAACATAGAACGAAAATACCATGATAGACTCGACGTGTTCGAGGAACTTGAACATTAAAAAAAAAAGGGAATTCCTTCGTCAGCGGTGGCTTGACCGACTGTTCAGCGGGAGTAGATGGAGGATGAACGTAACCCTCGCGGTATGAGACGTTGTGCACACAAGCAATTGTCGCCTCCAACCGTCGATTGTCGCCACCAGCAACCGATTCCGCCGTCGTCGATGCCCAACGGAATCGCCTCCCGGACTCGCCTTCGTCTGCCCGTCACCCGATTGAACAACCTTCGGTCATAGCCACCCTCGTCTACCCCGCCGTCCGACCCGTTAGTTTTCTTGAAAGCAATGGAATGAAGAAGAAGTTGGATTGAGAGTCAGTGAGAAGAGAAAACAATGGAAAGAAATGGAAGTTGTATTGAGAGCAGAGAGAAGAGGTTGAATTGGGAGAACGTGGGAATGAGAGAAGAGATTGCGGTGCTGGTCTCTTCGGAGTCGTGCCCTAGCGGTGAAAGAAGGCGGGACTCTAATGTATTAGAAGCCAAAAGGTGGTAGTTAAAGGAGGGGTAGAAGGTGGCTAAAAAGAATAGCTTTTAATTTCAGTTTTTAGTATGGGCAGTTTAAAAGAACGTGGATGAGATATGAAAACTACTCTCTTAAATTTGCTCAGGGATTGACACATGGCACAAATTTTAACAAAGACATTGCTTCTAATTTTATAAGTATAAGGGGTGGATAATATAGAGAATAGATAACTTGTGCACACTCTTAGGGTGTACTTTATGTACAATTGTGAGCCTTTGATTTAAATAAAATGGATGGGGGAGATTGTGACACGTGTTCTAGCTATTAAAAAAATAATTGAAAAACTATCTTAAAACTCATATTGGAGCGCGTGGGAAAGTGGGTAAATAAAACCCTAAATCAGAATTAGTCTCATCTTTATCCTCGTATACCCGAAAGAACAGAGTGGAGGAGCCGAAGAGAGAAGCGGCTTGAGCAGACGCCATTGACAAGCCGATTCCACCATCGACGGCGGTGCGCGTGTCAGTTTTCCTAGCTAATCGATCCGTTGCCAAGGCGACTCCACTCCAGGCTGCTGCGATTGGTGTCTTTTGTCTTCGGTTGGTGGCAGTCGCCGGCGTCGTTGATCTCCCAGAGGGAGAATAGGATAGATCTATGCCGGCGACAAATGGAGGATGGAGATGAGTCAGCGACGGAGGTATGATGTAGGCAGATCTGGATGGTGGTGGCGATGGAGGACGATGGAGGCGAGGCTGGCTCTGACTCCCCTGTTCATTCTCCCTCTCCTTTAATTCGACTCCCTGTTCATTCTACCTCTCCTGTTTGATATCGGCGGCTAAGGGTAGTTGAGGCGGCGACGCGGAGGCCCGGCGAGGCGGTACTATCTGCTGTTTTCCTGGCGAGTAGAGCCTGGAGTTGCGGTGTCGGTGGTGGCGGAGGGCGGTGGAGATGGCGGCGAAGAGGGAGGGATGTCGTGGAAGAGCTTTACAAAGAAGCAGTGCTGCAGTGGTGGGCACCAATCGAAGTTTCATTATTTGCAACGGAGATTGGTGGGGGTGTGTGGTGTGTGGTGGCGGTGGTGTGTGGTGCGGGTGTTTCCGAGCGGTGGTGGAGTCCCAAAATCGAGTTGCTTATTCATCTTCGTGGAGTCCCAAAATCGAGTTGCAGGCGGTGGTGTTGCCAGGCGAGTCAAGCGAGCTTCCCCGAGCGAGCGAGGGAGATGGGGGTGTATCATCCATCTTCAATTTCATCCCATAGTGATCGAGCAGAGGTTTTTTTTAATTGTTTGATCTGGAATTGAACGGAGCCTCAGTTTCTATGGTTTTTTTTCTTAATTGTTTGATCTTGTAGCTTAGGCAGTGAATAAGATGAATTGCATTGGAGAAGGAGGTTGAATATGATTTTCTGAGTGTCTACCGCAAATTGGTCATTTTTTGTGTGATAGGTTGAATTGCCCCCAAAACTTGAAAGTTCATGTTTCCAGATTCAATTATGACATTTTGAAGAAAAATCAATCACGAGAAAGAACTAGCCAGTTTGTTAGAAGCATTAGTAAAGTTTTATTCGGTGAATCAGTAAAGATTATTCACGACAACTGTTAATATTTTCAGGGAAATTTGAGATGGTTAATTTTATTCGTTACCAATGAAATATTATTCGGTGGAATACAAGCATTATTCGGTGAATTTCTAATGATTATTCGTTAGAAATTTAGTGTATATATGGTTTTTGAGATGTATAATTTGATTGATTAGTCGTCAATTATTCAGACGTATGTGTCGATTATTGGTTAATAGTGGTAATGGGTTAGTCAATTATTCGGGAAATCTGATTCATTATTCGTCATTATACGAAGTCTTCGATTTGACGACCAACATAAAAAAAACATTCATCCCACTAGTATAATTAAACAACTAAACATTATTCGGTGAAATGTGAAATATTATTCGTATATATCGTAAGTATGGTTAGATTGTGAGTTTCTTTTATCAAAAATTGATGAATAAAAAAAAATTATTCGGTAGTATGTGACAAATTATTCAATGGAATCTGTAAATTTTTATATGAACTGGATGAAAAAAAGATAACAAAACATTATTCGATAGCTTGTGGTACATTATTCGGCGGAATTGCCAAATTTTAAACACAAATGAAATCATGTAAAAAAAATTTATCCAATATTAAAAAAAAAGACACAAAAAAAATTAATTTGGTTTTATTTCGTGGGTTCCAATCCCCACCACTAAAAAAATGGCATTGCAAGTTTTGTTTTTTGAAATCAAACGCAAATCACTTTCCCCCGAAAAAAATATTGCAAACGGATTTTTTTTTCAATCAGGCCCCAGATGTGGATGCAACGCGCCAAGCAGGGTGAGTAATTAGTTTTTTATGGTGGGTCCCATAATTTTTAAAGCAAAATTAATTAAAATTCTGTTTTTAATCATGGCCATTCCTTTCCTTTAGATTAAGGGTCCAGATTTATGCATAAGGTACACCGTAAGTGGTGTGCACTCTGGAACCACACCCTAATATAGAGAATATATATATATAGGGATGCGCTCTGGTGAAAACCAAAATTGCGGTAGAAACCCGTGAGGACCGGCTTTTTAGCTCGGTTCACTTGCTTTATAGCCCGGTTATGAATAGAATTGATCTATAAAGGCATAAATTTTAGCCCGGTTTTGAATAAAACCAAGCTATAAAGTCACTATGTAATTTTTAAAATGAGTTTTTTAGCACCATTTTTAGGCTTGACCGAACTATAAAGTCATGTGTTATTTTAAAATTGGAGTTTTTAGCACGGGTTTTAGGTTGGACCGAGTTATAAAGTCAACAACTCGGTCAAACCTAAAAACCGTGCTAGAAACTCCAATTTTAAAATAACACATGACTTTATAGCTCGGTCAAGCCTAAAAATCATGCTAAAAAACACATGTTTAAAAATTACATAGTTACTTTATAGCTCGGTTTTATTCAAAACCGGGCTAAAATTTATGCCTTTATAGATCGGTTCTATTCATAACCGGGCTATAAAGCAAGTGAACCGAGCTAAAAAGCCGGTCCTCATGGATTTCTACCACAATTTTGGTTTTCACCGGAGCGCATCCCTATATATATATGTTATGTGTTATTTGTTAACCGGGTGGGATTAATTAGTTGGGTCCAATTCAGTTCGGTTCGGTTCGGTTCGGGTTTATCCGTTAATTTATTTAACTATTTAACGGCAATTAAAATATATTATAATATTATTTGAGGACTTAAAAGATAAAATATTATTTCGGGAGTTTTATAAAGGGTTGGATTTATCGAATACAAATGGGTTGGAATTATTTCATAAAGGATTTAGAAATACTCTCTAAGGGTTGGTTTATTAAATAAAAATGGTTTGGATTTAGGCGATCTGGAAATATTTTATAAAGGGGTTTAATCAATGGTATTTAATATATCATATAATATTATTTGCACTTGAAGATTTAAAAAGGAATTTGGAAACGAATTTCAAAGTTGGAAAGTGATTTAAGATAATAAATTGAAAAAGGAATTTAGCGAGTATTTTCAAGGGTCGAAATCCTTAACTGTTTGATTCGGATTTCAAAATGGTTTTGGAATTAACTTGGAAATTATACTTGTTCGATGACTAATTAGCATGATAATATGATCGTTTGACTAACGACATGATATTTGTGACTAATAGCATGAATTGTGGTGATTTATTATAAGAGATTAAATATTGGTTACCGATGATGAGGATGATATATATTCGTATACTAAGTGAGAGTATGAAATGGTAATATGTGAATTAGACTAAGTATGATATGGAGATTGTCTAAGCTAATGAGTTGACAAGTTACGATGAAAACGATATGAGATGATGAAACGAGATAAGAAATTGAATTGAGACATTAATGTTGTTGATGATGAGATGGTTAACTTATATATGTTTTATTTGAATCTTGTGTGTGTTATTTGATATGTTTTGTGTAAGTTAGACTTAGACTTATTATGTTACTTATCTTCTAGGTGAGCTCTAATCCGCCTGGATTTGCTTGATTGCTATATTAATTGGATTCTGCGCTTTTCCAGGTAAGTTATTTGAACTTACTCATGATGGGCGCTCTATGCACTGGGTGTTATATAGTAGGCTAGTGTCCATGCACCATACGACTTAGAATCACGCTTATGAGCTAAAATGAAAATCATATGATTGTTATATGTCCTTGCAAGAGAACAACCGTTATCTGTAAGTCCTAGAGTCATTTTCTAGGGTCATAGGACAACCCAGCATCATCCGGTTTTCCTGTTAGAGTCTGATTGATTATATATTTATGATGCGGCACGACCGAGCGTCCTACCTCGGCTGTGGTATGGGCATGAATGGTTGATTATACATGGTTCGGCATGACCGTACGTCCTACCTCAGTTGTGGTACGGACATGCATGATGCAGTTGGAGATCTGGGATATGCCACTTGGCATTATATGTGGATCCATTTAATCATTTTCTACATTATATTAAACTGTCAGTATATAGATGTGATTTAATTTCCGCATTGCATTACACATTTCATCTTAGGGATAGGATGCTTATTATATGCTTCTCAGAGTGTGTTTACACACGCGCATGAGTGGCCTGATGATTGACCCAGATCCCCCTTTTTTTTAGATTCAGGTACTCGTTCCATTGTTTGAATTCGTGATGTTATGACGACGTCCATTCGTATGGCGGAGAGTGAGTGCTTGAAACTCTGACTTCACCAGATTTACACTTTTTGGGATTTCTTCCTACTTATACTCTGTTTGACCCGGCCTTACCACGACATTGGTTGTATCGTTTTCAGAACTTATGTCTTTTGCATGACAAAAGGTTTTCCGCGTTGTAGACTTAGGACAGGTACGGGGGTTTACCCCGGGGTTTCCAACGGACCTTCAGGATTTGGGTGCGAAATCCTGCTTTAAACTACAAATCTTCGGTTTCAAACCTTCAACCTGTACTCGGAGCGCAAGATCCTAACGAAGGGTTTTATCCCTCGAAATGTAACTCGAGAATCATAATCCCGGGCCGTTACAATTAATTAGTGCAAAAATCGGTAGTGTGGGAATTGAAGTCGCTCTAGGTTGAAAGAGAACGAGCTAGAGATGGAGATCAAATCTACATTTTTTCCTTCCAAAAATAGGAAAATATTTGTCGTTTGTATTGAGTTAAACACGGAGAGTGCGAAGAGGAAGGCCTGCAAATGAAGCTTTTTTTCTACGAGAATATGGTATGGGTGACTTGCAAATGAATTGTCGTATAAATTTGCGAGGACGACTAAAAATTCAATGATTCATTTACTTGATCAACCAAACAAAAATGAAAGTTAACTCTTTATTTTCCCTTTCCCTTTGTTATAAAGTAATTATTTCCTTTGCTTTACCCACCTTCAACCAAACGGCCCTTTAAAACTTATGCTCAACTTTAGATGCACGTGTTACTCTATTTTTGGTCTCCATTCACATGTCTCAACATATTTAAAAAAAATTAGGCTCAACATAATTGAAGAAGAACAAGGATTCGTCCGGTTAAATGAATAAAATTTACTTTTTGGGAAGTTACTTTTTATAAAGGGACAGTTTGCAAAGTGTTCATAAAACATGGCCAAATTAGCTAACTATCCACATTATGGGAAAATTTTGCAAACTGTCCATCCCTCGTGCCCCTTCGTGTACCCCCCATCGCATCAGCGTTTTTTTTTCGCGCATCAGTGCTGATGTCAGCTACGAGGATGCTGACACCGACGGTGATGACGTCGGGAATGCTGACGTCAGCATTGCTGACGCTGTCTACGAGGATGATTATGCCGACGGTAATGACATCAGAGATCAATATATTTGACATATTAAGTCCTTACCATTTATTTGGATTTCACAAATCAAATAACATTAGAAATGTTATATAAAATATAAAAGGGGGAAGCAAAGAAACAAAGAAATGTTCTACCAAAAAAAGGAAACAAAGGAATATTTTATTTTATATTTGGTATTGAGCAACAAAGAATATCGGTGAGCAATTAAAAAAAATTCAGTATAGAAATCCTTGAAGCTATTGAACTCCCAAACACTTTCTTAGTCTTCTCAAAAGTAGTTTGCTGACACTGACACCGACACCGGATACACCAAATTTACCGATGCCGACGATCCCAACGTTCTTTCTCCTCCATCTCTTATATATTGCAAAAACGATGTCAGCGCATATATACCTACATAAAAATATGCAAAAAAGCGATGTCAGCACTAAAAATGTGCTCATAAAAATGATGTCAACACTAAAAAAACGCATAAAAACGACGTCAGCACTAATAAATATGCATAAAAACAATGTCAGCACTAAAAAACAAACCAATTTTTAAGGACTCAAGCATACATATATACCTACATATATAATATCCAACTAAAAACGATGTCAGCTATAAACAAATATGTATAAAACGATGTTAGTACTAAAAAAATACGCATAAAAACGATGTCATTACTACAAAACAAACCAATTTTTAAGGAATCAAGCATACAAATATACCTGCATATATAATATCTAACTAAAAATTATGTCAACACTAAAAAATACGCTTAAAAAGGATATAAGCACTAAAAAAAAAAAATTTAAGGACTCAAGCATACATACATACCTACATATATAATTTCGTAGAACTAAGATAAATGGTTAAATTAACATCACTTGCAAACCAATGCCATTCAATTTGCTATGACACACCAACATAAGCTAATTAAATGAAGCATTAATAAAAACTAGTGACTAAACTACCACTAAAATAAATAAGCTAATTGAGAATTGTTCAATTTACTCATGATAGGGGGCAGAGCAACCCCAAAAAGCATTTTACCACCATCAACTAATCAAAACCATTAAAATAAATAAGTTAACAGAGAATTGTTACTACAAGAATGAGAGCAATTTGAGAATGAAAGCAAATTGTGAACAATTTTGATAGGGAAAAATCCGTGTTTTCTAATTGATTGAACTTGATTAAATAATACATGTAGAGGAGAAATTATATCCTAATTAGATAAGTGTTGATAAAGATATAAGGTAAAGAATTATCTAATAACAAGATGGAAATATCCTAATATATCTCAATACTCCCCCTCAAGTTGAAGCATGGTGAAGATGAATGCCCAACTTGGACAAGAGAAGATGAAATTGCTGCTCTCCCAGTGCCTTGGTGAAGATGTCTGCCAGCTGATTGGAAGAGCGAATATGAGATAGGGCGATGTTTCATGATTGAACCTGATCTCGGACAATGTGACAGTCCACTTCAATATGTTTCGTGCGCTCATGAAATACGGGGTTGGAAGCGATGTGAAGCGCTGACTGAGCCCATGGGGCTAGTTTTTAGATATTCCAATTTAGAGAGAGAGAGAGAGAGAGAGAGAGAGAGAGAGAGAGAGAGAGAGAGAGAGAGAGAGAGTGTGTGTGTGTAGGCTGCGAGGAGTTGAAGAGCGAGAGCAATTTGGCTTCGATCGGTTGTAAGCTTTGGTTTATTTTAATGCAAGTAGTTATTTCCGTTTTATTATTGATGTCTTATAGGGTCAAGGTGAGCCCGACGATAGCCATGCATGTTTGAGGTAAAGATTCAATCTTTATTGTGTTTTGATCATCCACTGCCTTTTATATGTTTATTACCTAATTGATAGAGATTCAGGTTAACAACTTCGATTATAAACATAAAATTGGTAGATACAATTAGGGTTTCTTGAAAGAGTTGTCTAATTGTTGGAAAAGGCGAAAGCTTGATCCTTCGATGTGATTGGATGATTATTTCTCTTTATCTTGCCTTATGTGTGTTTGGTTATCGTTGTTGCAAACCTTGGTCTTGGAAGTTTTCTTTTACATTGTTTATTTCGAAATCTGCGATTTTTGGTTTCGTCACATTTTCTGCAATAACACTCTATATCGACTTACACAGGCCGATATCGAGTCTTCTGGTCGACCGACAGTCTTCTGAGTCGGTCGATATTGGGTACTGACTCGGTCGATATCGAGTTGCACTTGGTCGATATTGACTTCTGCTTGTTTTTGTTTCTGCAGGTACAGGTGAAGTCGACGGAACTCATCTATATCGACCTGATTGGTCTATATCGATCACTTTTTTGTCGAAATTTGCTGACGTCTGCAGAATTGCCAGAAATCGACTTACTGGTCGATATCGAGCTCTACTGGTCGATATCGAGTGGTTTTCTGGAGTCGAAATCCGACGTGAATCGCGCGCTACCTAAGATCCGCTGACACGCTTCCTCGAGGATCGATCCTGTCTTTCTTTTGCTACAACGGGAGGAAGTCTTGTAATTATTTGCATGGGCACGAATCTGGTTTGATTTATATTACTATTTATTGAAATCGATTTCCTCCCTACAACACATGCATATAAGCACATAAATAAAATATGAAATCTAAAGTAGCCATGTATAAGCAATTCAAGAAATATGATAAAATACGCACAAAAGTAAGCCTTTTCCTCACCCCATACTTAAATATTACAGTGTCCTCACTGTATAAAAACCAGGGTAAAAAAAGAAACTTACTAGAGAGACGTGCAGAGGCTCAAAATAGGTGACAAAGATCTGTGTAGGATAGGTCGATATCGAGTTGATCTGGTCGATATCGACTGGGTTTACTCGAAATCCATTGGTTCCATGCTTCAGGGTGATTTCTGGTCGATCACCGCAATCCTGGTCAAAATCTTTGGTCGATATTGACCAAGTTAGGTCGATAATGAGTCACCTGCAATTTTTTATTTTTTTTTGCAAAATAAAACCAAAAAGAATTCAAAACAAAATATGAAAAACTAAATGTCTAATAATACAAGCTCTAGATTTTATAGTCGCTAGGCCGACTTCTTCTTTGTCGCTCAAGGTGGCATCTGCAGGGCCCATGTGGCTTGGGCCTTAAATAAGACTCCATTCTTGTCCATAAGCTGTAATCGTCTAGAATGGATCTTATGCACCGTGAATGGTCCCATCTTTTTCTCCTATAACTTATTAGGGAACCAATGATTCTTTGATTTGGAGACGTACACCTTGTCTCCTACTTCGTAGTCTTTCGGGTCATCATTGAAAACCCTGCACAAGCGCACGTACCAAGGCAAACTTCTTCCATGTATAAACATATCTTTTATTGAAATTGGAGAAAAAAAGGTCCATACCTGGGCTTACCTTTGCAGATTCTTCGTTATTCAGCTCCTGGGGATCTGGTTGAAATCGACCAATATTAGTCGATATCGACCTCTGCTGCTTGATTTTTGGTGAAAGTTCAGTCGATTCAGATGAAGACGGCCCGACATGGGTTGGTCGATATCGACCAATGTTAGTCGATATCGACCTATGCTCCTCGATTTCTGGTGAATAAAACTAAATAAAGTAAATAAATACAAGACTTTCTCCTGTTGTAGTAGAAGGTAGTCGATATCGACCAACAACGAGAACGTGGTCGAGCTCACACCAGCACAGGAGCTTGAGCAACTCCGCCTATGGATTGAGGAACTCACTGCCAAAGAAGCAGAACACGCCCTTCGAGAGGTGGAATATACACAGAACCAGCAACGGTGGGAGGCAAGGGTAGATCGCGATGTCAACGCGAGAAGGGACCTTGAGGAGCAGATAGGGCATGTTCCAGCCAACGCAAAGGAGTATCTGCATCCTACTCTGGATGTTCTAGAATCACCGATCGTTCTTCCCCCTGTTAATTATGAAATTCGTCCTTCTTTTATTACTGAAATTATGAGGAGTCAATTTAGGGGAAGACCCAATGAATGTCCTTTAGAGCACGTTACTGCTTTTATAGATTTATGTGAAGCAATTGTTGATGGTGCTAATCTAGAATATCTCAAACTAAAGGCTTTTCGTTGGTCCCTTGCAGGAATAGCCTCATAGTGGCTCGAAGGATTGCCAGCATAATCAATTCTCACTTGGAATGAATTACAGGACCTGTTCCTCAACAAGTTCTTTCCTCATGCAAAAACAACTGCTCTCAGACAACAAATCACGGATTTCAGACAAAAGCCAGGAGAACCGCTTGCACAAGCCTGGGAGCGCTACAAAAGGCTCCTGAAATCCTGTCCTACGCATGGACATCCACCCTACGTCATCCAGGAGATCATCTTCAATTGCCTGGATGCACCTACTAAGGATCATATCAATAACTACACTGCATATAGGTATCTCGAGTACACCCCACGGTGTGCTTGAGAGATCTTTGAGACACTGGCCAACTACGATAGCACATATGGAACTTCTGCGGCCTCTGCTGACGAAAGGTATGAAAGGCATGCCCCATCTATGCCTCTATATGTGCCACAAAAGAAGATCGATCCGGACGTCAGGGACCAATTCCACAATGACCAGGTACGTCGTCTTACCAAACAAATCAAATTCTTGTCTAAAAATCAGCCTTGTTTGGAATGTGGGTCTGTGAGGCACAACGCTACTGCGCGCCCCCCATGTCGATCAAGTACAACTGGAGGAATCCCACGAAGAGGTAAGGTATGCAGGGGGACAGTACTCAGGACAACATCATAACTAGAACTGGAGCTATTATTTCCAGCCCCAGCATCAAAATCCCCCACCCTACAAAGCTCCTGGTCACCCTAATAGAAAAGGTAAGAAAGATGACATGCAGCTGATACTTGAGGAGATGCAGAGGAACCATGCAGAAAGCAAACATTCCATCAATTTTATCCACACACAGATGCACGACATCAACTCAAGGCTTGGGAAAATCAATATTTGGCGGAAATCTATGGAGACCCAGATTGGACAAATAGCAACATCTGTCCCCAAGCAATCAGGTACGCTCCCTCGATCCTCTTAAACTAACCCTAAAGGTAAATCTACAAGACAGGTGGCTTCCATGAACCTAAAAAGTGGGCGACAGACACAGACACCCGATCAAAACACGAAGCAGAAGGATGCAGCGGACTACTCAACATCGACCAGTCCAGTCGACGTCGACCTGAATCTGGTCGATATCGAGGAGCCCTTGGTCGATATCGACCAAAACACTGCACCCCACCAGAAATCGACTAACCTACTCGACGTCGAGGACCCCTTAGTCGACGTCGACCAGCCTGCTGCCCCTGTCGACCACACTCGTGCACCTCTGACGAGGAAGAAGCAGCCATTCCCTATGTCTCCAAATGATTCAGCAGAGAAGAAGTTTCAGCGGTTCGTGAAGATGCTTCAAAGGCTCAACGTTACAATTCCCTTCACATAAGCCCTTCATGAGATGCCGTCCTACCTCAAGTTGCTCAAGGAGATTCTTAGCATAAAGTGGTCGATGGTTGAGATCGCAGAGGAGTGCAGCTAGATGGACGTTCTAGAGAAAAGGCCAGATCCAAGTAAGTTTGCTATAACCATTGGATTTGGTCAATATAAATTCAATGCCTTATGTGAGTTGGGAGCCAGTGTGAGTATAATACCTTTATCAATCTAGTCCAAAGTTAAGATAGGTGCTCTAGAGCCTATGGATGCAAAGTTATACATGGCGAACAACACTGTGGTCATCCTAGCAGGCATGGTGGATAATGTACCGGTGCAAGTAGGTAAGTTCTTTGTCCCTGCTGATTTCTTAGTTATTGATATGGCAGAGGACCCTGCTTGTCCAATCATTCTAAGAAGGCCCTTCTTGGTAACGGTGGATGCCAACATAAGCGTAAGGAAGGGAGTATTCACTTTCAACATCAGCGATGAGGTAATTGAGTATTCTTTTAACAAAACTGAAAGGCATGCAGGTCTCATGGAAGAGGTCAAATCAATATCAGCCAGGTACATTACTAGCGGGGAGCCTAAAGAAAGAAATATGTCCCCCGAGGAGCTTGAAAAGAGGGATATGGAAGCCCATGTGGAGAAGATCATGGCCATCCTGAACGACGATACAGAGGACCTACTCGACATCGACCAAGGTAAGTCAATAATGACTAAATTCTTTTCGGATGCCTTGTCAGGATTCAAGTATGGGGTCGATGTCAACCAGAAGTACTCGACGTCGAGTACTCTAGTCGACGTCGACCAGAACCCGAGCTTTCCACCGATTGTGCCTTCATCGAGTGGACCACCCGAAGCCGAGTAGTCTACTCGATGTCGACCAGCCCTCTTCCTCCTCGACTCCCTCCTCTTCGACGAGCAAGCCACCAGACGAAGGTAAGTACTCGACGTCGAGTACATGTACTCGAAGTCGACCAGATCCCAAGGTCCCCAATTCCGATTCTTCAACGGTAAGCCAAGGTACGAACATCTCTTCATCTATTTCAATTAAAGATTTATCTATACATGGGAGAGGTTTGCCTTGGTATGTGCGATTGTGTAGGGTTTCCAATGATGATCCCAAGGAATATGAAGTCGGAGACAAGGTCTATGTTTCCAAATCAAATGATCATTGGTTTCCCAACAAATTCACCAAGAAGAAGATGGGGCCCTTCACGGTGAACAAGATCCATTCAGGAGAACTACAGCTAATGGACAAAAATGGAGTCTTGTTTGAAGCCCAAGCTACACGGGCCCTGCAGATGCCACCTTGAGCTTTCAGGGAGAAAATCATCCTAGCGACTATAAAGTCTAGAGCTTGTAAATAAAACACTTAGTTTTTGAATTTTTGGACATTGGTTTTTGGTTTTTGGACAATGTATTTAAGTTTTTCTATTGTGGATATTTTCTTCCTAACAATTTTTGCAGGTACAAAGAAGCAGTAGAAGTACTCGACGTCGAGCAGCCTACTTGAAGTCGACCACACATCCCGAGCAAAAGAAGCATATGGTTGAAGAAAACCACCCTGGAGGCTTCACTGTAGTCGAAGTCGAGTAAGTATAGTCGAAATCGACCACATCTACTCGATATCGACCACCTTCACTCGAGTAAGTATATTTCGACCACTTCTGCAGCAACATTGCACTCAATTCCGATGATCAGCACACTTGTCTAGTGAGTTTCTTTCTTTACCCTTGTTTTTATACATTGAGGACACTATAATGTTTAAGTATGGGGTAGGAGAAGAACTTACTTCATGCATATTTGATTTTATTTGACATTATCTGTGCATATTTGAAGTTTATTTCTTGAATTGCTTATACATGGCCACTTTGGATTTCATACTTTATCTATGTTCTTACATACATGTTTTTAAAAAGTTTGAAAAAATCACCCCCGTTGAAAATTTTGATAAGTGTCATGGAAGCTTTTATTGAACTCGATTATTCCAAACTTGGATTCAGTAGAGATATAGCATGAAATTGCCTAGTAAAGGGAAGTCACAATGAAGTGCATTATTTTCTTGAAAACCATGAAAGGAGGTAAAATTTGAAGTTGCTTTTGACATAATGCATGATAAGAGGATGGAGGACTTTATATTTTTCATACAATGCTCATATGTTTATATTCCTTAGCTACACCTATGCTTATTAAAAAAACTATTAGTGTCAATTTCCCCAATGACAGAATTCACTGTCCATACATTTTTGTGGTACCAACATTTCTCATCTCAGCTGAAATGCTTTTAAAAAACAAAGGAAGGAATAATTTAATCAAATAATGTTGGTCCATCACTCTTCCTTTGATAGCAGTAATTAGGCATTCAATTTAGGCAAAATTTGTTATATGTCCAGTTGATATCCCATTATTAAATCATTTTCCATTTTCATTAGGAATTTAATTAAGTGTCCCAATTTGACACTTTTGCCCATGCCCCTATCTCCCTCATTTCACATGCTCCTATCTTCCTTTCATCAATCAAATTCGATCCATCGAGTCATCGAGGATGCCTCCACCTTCTTCCACCGATCTAAATCTGGTGATGGAGAAAGAGCGAAGGTCTTCTTCCATGGCGTTCACCGATCTGAATCGGCTAATGAAGGCCTTCGATTCGACAGGGAGGACTGCTGATTATGATGCCAATGGAGACGCCCTTGCCTCTGGTGACGAGGAATCAGACGATGGTGAGGATGAGGTGGTAATCGATGTCTAAAATTTTGAGTTTTTGGGTGTAGGCAATTGCACTGGCCCTCTTTTATGAGTTTTCATGGTGGTCAAAAACTTAGACCCACATCCAGCTCTTGCCATATTGAAAAAGGAGATTGAGAAAGTGTAGAGATGGTTCTTATCGTCAATGTTTTAGTCACGATCGATCGAGATCTGCTTGATTGATTCACAAATTTGAGTTCTGAAGTTATAGTTTCTCAAATGTCGATTCATCAAGAATTATATGTGGATATGCTTTATACTGTATCAGGTATACTAATGCTTTCTGTCGGTTTCACTTTTCAATTGATTTTGTTTTCTTTGTTAAATTCTGCAGAAGTCACAATCCTTTAAAAAAGATGGATCTTATTAAGTTTTTATTTTGTCTCGGAATTGAATATTGAAGCCAAACATTAGTCTTCTTCATATTAGTGTCATTCTTCATAAGATTTGACAAGGAGCTGCGAAGATGTAGTGATAAAGAGAGAGACAAGAGAGAACGTGAAAGAGATGCTCATGGCTATGATCAAGATCATGTTGTCGACTTCAATAACGTGAATTGTTTCTCCAATAAATCTAAAGCTGATGAGAGTGGAGAAGATGCTAAAAATTGTGGAACCCAAGGCTATCCTCTTATTATGATGAAAAGGATGCTTTTAAATTTAAGAATTGTGTTTTTGCAATGTTTATTTGTCCTTTTCCTAGCTCAATTTGGTTGTGTTTTTGTAGTTGGAAAATTAAACTTGAGATAAAGGAAGCATAGTTAAGATAAAGTAAGTGTGTTACCAAAACAAAAAAGTCTTAGGACAAGAAAAAATGTTATTAATAGTGTCACCACAATAAAAAAAAATTAAAAATGTAACTACTATTGTCATCACAATAAAAACAGGGTCATATACATTGTCACCACTATAAAAACATGATCATAGACATTGTAACCAAAGGAAAACCTTAGGACAAGGGAAGCAAAAACCCTAAAGGGGCTAATGAGAAGCCAAAATACATGTAGTGGACGGTTCTCCTTCAATATATGAATGGGTAAGAGGGTCATAGAAGTTGTAACCAAAATAAAAAACATGGTCATAGACACTATAACCAAAGGAAAACCCTAGAACAAGGGAAACACAAACCCTATAAGGGCCAATGAGAAGCCAAAAAACATGTGGTGACAGTTTTCCTTTAATATATGAATGGGTAAGAGGGTCATAGACGATGTAACTAAAATAAAAACAGGTTCATAGACATTGCCACCATTATAAAAACAGGGTCATGTACATTGTCACCACTAGTACAATATGTCGTTAAGAGATGAATGGTGTCACTAAAATGAAAACCATAAGACAAGGAAAGTAGAAACCCTATAGGGGCTAATGACAAGCCAAAATACATGTGGTGAGCGTTCTCCTCTAATATATGAATGGGTAAGAGGTTCATAGAAGCTGTAACCAAAATAAAAACAGGGTCATAGACACTTTCACCACTATAAAAATAGGGCCATAAACACTATAACCAAAGTAAAATCCTAGGACAAGGGAAGCACAAACCCTTAGGGCTAATGAGAAGCCAAAATACATGTGGTGACAACTATCAAAACAGGGTCATGACAATGTCACCACTATAAACACATATGGTGACAACTTTTTTTTCACGAGGTCACCACCCTTATCGCTGTCACCACCGTTATCACTATCACCACCCTTATTAGTGTACCACCCTTATCACTTTCACCGCCCCTTATCAGTGCTCACATTGTCACCACCATTATCACTGTCACTTTTCTTATCGTTTTCAACAGCCTTATCACTGTCACTATTGTTAAAAACTTTATCACCAAACTAAAATCTTAGGACAAGGGAATCATAAATATTAGAGAGGCTAAAGTTAAACAGACGAAAATTGGTCTTATCACTAATATCACCAGCAAAATAAAAACAGCCTTTATATAAAACAAACCCCTTTTTCTTGTTGATGGACACCCTTTCGCTTCCCAAAAGCTCAATAATTTAAAGAGGTGCCACCACTCACCACACAACAAAGAATTCGAACTTGATGTCAACGTACTTTTCATTCTCTAAAAAAAAAGAAAAGAAAAGAACAAATTAAATAAATAAATAATGAGCTTAAGAAAGAGGCATGTATGAGAGAGAGTCTGTGTATGGAGTATGGAGAATTGGAGTAAGAGAACAAAAATTAAAGGGCGGAGCCTAAAAGAATTGCAACGAGAAACACGAATGATGAGGGCCTAAGCTCGGAACGGATCTGATAAATGACGAGGGCGAAGCTTCTGGAAAATAGGATGAAGAGGAGCCCTAGTGGGCCAGTTCGACATTATGAAACGGGTAATTAAAAAGTGAAGGATAAAATTGGTATTATAAAAGATTTTTGGACAATTAGCAAAAAAAATATTTAGGGTGGACATTTACCTAATAAATTTATAAAAATGGATATTGGGCCAAATATCTTCTTCAATTTAATCATCCATATAAACAAAACTATGTAAATCCCGAACAAATTCAAACAATACATGAGACTGAAGATGCAAGCACATTGGTGAAGAACTATCGACATAATCAAAACCTCACACTAAAAGAATCAGAAACCCGCGCATGCTACAATATAATTCAAGTCAATATGGTCATGTTCAACAAGATTGAATTTTTCTACAATCTGAACATGCAAATCGATGGAAAACCAAACTAAAACACTCAAATTCCGAAAACGGGATTGAAGAACAAATACCAAAATTGAATAATTCTAAATTGATGCAATCAAAACTAGAACAAGCAACATTAAAGAAAATAAAAAATTACTAAAATTAAACACGGGGAATCCAAATATCAATGCAACGAAAATGGGAAAACGAATTAAAAAGAAAAGGGAAAATGAAGAAGGAAATGTTCTGATTCGATCGATAAAGACCATAAGAAAGAATCCGGGAGATCCTCGTGAGATCTGGAGGAGGAAGGAACAGATGATGAATAGGAAAAAAGGAGGAGATAGAGTGAGGGAGTAACCGAAGAATGCAGAAAACGAGAGGGAGAAAGGAATGACAGAAAATGACAGTAAAAGCTTTATTTTCATTTGACCGTTACACAATTTGTAGTGTGCATCCCTTTTTACATCAAATTCTCATGAATGGCCCAAACTTTCAAAATTGTAGGAAATATCTCCTTGCTACGGGCTTGCTTGTGGAGTAAATATTTCAAAATCTATCCTGCAATTTAAGAGGAGAAAAAAAATAATACAAAGCATATTGAATCCATCAAGAAGAAATTGATATGAGCACAAAAAATAAAATTAAATAACTACTAGTTTATTACAACCAATGTTGCTGGATTTCAAGTTTACCATGATGAAAAAGGTACAGTTTATTTGTAAAATTTGTTGACATTACAACCAACAACTTGCTCAACATGCCTCAACTGTTTTCTACTGTAAACTAAACAAATGTTGGCATATACCAAAATGGGGAACTATATCTAGGAACAATATCATCTTGATAATCCAAAGGTTCGACTTTTGAAGCCTTCAAGTTGAAAATCCCCATGTCATACCAAATGAACTTGGACTTGGTCGGATCGGGTTTCTCATCGGTGAAATATATGCAATTGGGCTTACAGTTAGCCTCGGACGAACGCACGGACAGTGCAGAATGGCTACCCACGAAAAATGACATATCTCCGAGATCATTCACTCCTACCCAATCGCGTGCTCGTGGATCATACTTGAATACCTCAAACTTTTTTGTCTCAAAATAAATGACTCGGTAACCTTCTTCTAGCAGTTGTGGACAGTCTGTGATCTCAAGGCTCTCCGTAAATCGCACAACCACAAGAAGATCGCCAGCGGATTCGACCAAGTAAAAATATTGAGGAGAGCCTTCAGCAAATCTAGATATAGGGCCACGAATATCACCGTGTACATGTTCTTCTGCCGTGAAACCCTCCCCCTCGCTAAGCAAAATCCGATCTATACTCGATCCTATAAGCTTCCCATCTCCAAACAGTAGCATAATGTGTCCATTGAAAGCAATCATATCCTCCACACTTGTATCTTTCACATCAGTATGCACGCCAAAATGTCCATTATCATAGTCTACAACTGACCATGCGGAATCCCCAGGTTTTGCAAAGGCCAAATGATACAAGTCCGATGTCACTAAGACAAGGAACCCATTGTCATGAGGAATTTTAACCAAGAGTATGCTTTGAATGAGGGTCCATCTGGCTAACTCTTTCTCATTACGACCATCGTAATCTACATAATCGACCTCCATCATAGCCAACTCTTTCTCATCACAACTATGGTAATCTCTAGAAGGAATCTCTACTAGGGCCAACTCTATATCATTACTGTCATCAGAGTCTTCATTATTATCATCCATCATTGGCAATGTATCGGCACATGGAAGGCCTATCTGAACTCCGGTGAGAGGATTGTAAAGGAAAATTTCCATGTCAAAGCCAATGGTGAAAATCCATCCATCCCTACAATACCAGCAATTCCTGCCAAATGTTTCAGGGAGCTCCACTTCACAATGTTTATTGGTACTCGGATTGAATACGAAGAAATTACTTGAAGAACAGTGCACACTGCTCTCAGGTATCAAAAGCCATGGCACTGCAGGAGTATATTTGGATTTCACCAGACTTGAAACAACTTTCCAAGATGAACACACACCAGAAAATGAGATCAGATCCTCTACAAATTTGATTCTCTTGCCAATTTCGATAAGTAGATCTTTTGGGAGTTGAGCCCAATCACCACCCATGACTTCTATAGCCAAATAAGATTCAAAGAGAAGAAATTAAAGTAAAGGAAAGTAAAATAAGGGAAATGAAATGCAACATTAATCCCCTTTATATCCATATTGCATGAATGTACATTTTCCTCCAAAACTCAGATTTGGAATCCATATCATAATTTACAGGAATGCAACGAAAATTTTGAAATGCAAGAATCCCCTTTCTATCCATATGTAGAAATGCAATTTAATTTTACTTCAAATTTTGTATCTCGGATTCACAACCTAATCAATCAAAATTTAACAAATAATTTCACTAAACTATCTTTCCATTCAAAATCGTAACTAGTTTCAAAGGAGGTATCGCCAAATCCTACTCAAAGAAGCATACGACAAAGATGAATACCTAAACAATCATATAAATGAAGCTTTCCTCTTCTACAACATCATAATCGTCGAAAATAAGCTACAAACCTAAATAAAATTGAAAAACACTTGCTAGATTAAGAATCCAACCATAAATTGGACTCATATGAAGAAACAATGAGAATGCAAAGCCAAAATTCAATCAAACGAAGCTAACCTTGTTTTTGCTGAATGCCTGAACCTATAAACCTTTCCCTTTCCTCGTTTGAGCGTTGTGGCGGCGTACTATCAAAACCTGTTGTGAGAAATTTTATAGGACAAACTAGGTTTTGGTGATATTGATGAGAGTATCAAAGTGACTACATGTGTATGTATCTCACCATACACGTGGAATCGCGGATGGTTTTGAAACATTTTTTTCCTTTTTATTTTAATGTGTTGATACAATGTTAAATGTATTTAATCATTTTCTATTCTATACTTACTACTAGTGCCTCTTAACCTTTACACCTTGTATTTTACAAGTCTTTTATAAATGTCACAAATAACCACCTATTTGGTTTTGCAAAAAAAAAGGAAATAAAAGGAGTACAATTCTTTTGATAAAATTACATCTAAATTAGCTATAATTTGATACTTCTTAATTTCTTATGTGGTTGACGGAGGGAAAACGTCGTTAGATTTCACCTCGTCAAAGAAATAACCCAAACAAATAAACTAAGTAGTAAACTAGTACTTCAATGCAATATGTGTTTATCAATTATGGCACTAACAAAGGACTAGAAAGACAAATGAAGAAAGGCAACACAAATAAACTAAGACAGAGATATGGATAGAAACAAAGAGAAGACAAAAGATAAGAGTGTGATTTGCCTACAATTCGCAACATTGGTTGATTTATTGATCCTTGAGATGATTGCAATATTATTCCTAAGCCTATGTCGACTTGACTAAAGTTGAAGGATCCGCATAGATACAATCACCTTATTCAATATCACTAAAGAATATCATTAACAACTCAAGTACTTAGACCAATTGACACATTGATTCAATGCAATTAAGACAGATAGGCGCATACCAAACTCAGCCATAATCGAATCTACACAACATAGATCAATTGTTATCATCCACTACAAAGACATAGAAATATCACTAAATCAATGACTTCATTTGCTATGGAGAAACCAACAACGGATTCATAGCATAGATGCGAATTCTAACTAGATGCGCAGTCATCGAAAGAATCACATATATAAACAATGAAGAACAACATGATAAATAAACTCATGAATAATATAGAAATCAAGTCTCACTATCAACCAATCAAGTCTTGAATCATAGAAAAACCAAATGAATTCTAGGCATGCATAACAAACCTTGAATCCCTAAACTTAAATCCTCTCATCTCTCTTTGAGTTTATAGAATATTAGTTTTCAATTAGTTGATTGAATGAATGCTGGAAATATGTCTAATATAGGGCTTAAAGGAGTCAGCCAAAACCCTAGGGAAGATAGATAAAAGTTCCCATAAAGATAGACTGGGCCGCGTATCGCAAATCCGGGATCTGACGAGGCAGCGGGCGTCGTCCGTACAACTTGATAGCATCGACAAACTGAACTTGTAACAAACTCTAATTTCTAGAGTCATCTTTTGTCCGATTGACGCATATGAATATGCATTGGAAAGCTCTTTGCAAGCATTACGATTCTCATGAATACCTCAAAAGCTAATTCCAACTTTTCAAAACCATAAAGATGGGATTTCTCCATGTTCTCCATCTCTGCTCTTGTTTCTTAGCTCTTATTTGTCCATTTGCTCCATTCTTTCTCTGCCTTTCGAGGCCGGATCATAAGACCTACAAATAAACACTAGAAATTGTAGATTCCGCACTTCGAATACCAAATGACCAAGAATATGAATAAGCTTATTAAACACGCAATACGACTCTCTAATGCACCTAAGACCTATCTATAATGCCTATATAAAATAAGCATTATCCAACTCCCCCACACTTAAGCTTCGCTAGTCCTCTAGCGAACTAGATTATAGCATAGAGATGGAGACTTCTTCATGTCTAAACAAAATTTTTTATACCATAACAAGCGCAAATTAAACATGAAAGAAGCAAACAAATTGTTATAACTCCAACTGAACTCCCCCACACTTAAGCTTTTGCTTGTCGTCGAGCAATGAGAAACAGAGCAATAATCAAACATCACACAAACATATTCATCATGCATACGCCTCATCAAAAGCAACATCTCAAATGTGTGCAAACATGAACAAGGTAGACAAACATCATAGCATGTATAAAATGACCAAGTAGCCCGCATGCCTATCCATCCAACCTCACAGGGATAAATGTGTTTCACTCATGCTCTCATATGTTTAGGCCTTAAAGAGCAACTCTCAACTCATTCATTATACAAAAAGCTACATAAGTATTGACATTTATATCACAAATTCTCCACCAAATACCTCAAAGAAAATAAGAAATATCAAGAGGACTTTCGCTCAATGAAAACCTTCATAGAAGACACCATTCGGCGGGGTTGTAATGGGGCTTTTGGTAGGAACATAAGGCATGGGAAACACATAACAATAAGCTCTCACAACATAAGTATCATCACTCAAAATAAAATAAGATTCTCAAAACACTCAAAAGATGATAACTCTCAATATCAAACTTCCAACCAAACATTTATCCAAATCTCATAATAAATAACAAGGTTGTTATTCTTTTTTTTTCGTCCTCTTTTTTTTTCGAATGCTTTTATTTTTATTTTTTATTGCTCCTTTTTTTTTCTAGCTTACTTTTGCCCCTAGGTGAATTTTATCCTCTCTAGGTACAAGCTTTTGATTCTTTTTTTTTTCTTTGAGCCAAAATGCATGAAATACAATATGAGAAAAATAAGCACATAACATTACATTTCTCTCAAAGTCTCTCAACATAAGCACAAACCATAGCTTTTCTCTCTCAACTCAAAATAACATCCATAACCAACTCAAATCCTAATTCCCGGATGGGTCAGGCTTATCATAGTCTAGGAAACATGAATTTTGTGGAGCTTCAAAGAAAAAGGCTAAAGGCTCAAATTGGCTTCAAGCAAAGACATGATGTAGGGTGGATATGGATAAAATGTGGTTAAAAGGTGCCTCTATCACTTGAAACTTATAAGAAATGAACAATGTATATAATAGGTCTCAAAAATAGATAACCATGCCAATACTAAGAGGTAATTGCATAAGATGAGTAAATCACACAACAAAAGAAGAGGGAATATAGATGTGATCCCTATAAGGCCAAATATATTTCACTAGTACAAATATTTGTTGGATTTCAATCATGCCTGGGAACTTAAATCATACATGCTCAATTATATCCACCTAATATGTTTCACATGAAAACCAAATTTTATAGGACAAGGCTACAAAAATCCAAACATGCTATGGAATTTATATGACCATGACCAAATATATAATAGAGGACAAACATTGCAAGACGTTGAATAACACATATTTATGCAATGCATGATATTTTTGGGTTTTTGACATTTTTCAATTTTTTTTCTTTTTCTAATGCAATAAAATAACGGAAAAGTAGACATGAAACTGAATTTAAACATGACCTAATCTAACAAAATTTACTTCACTTTTCCCACACACTTAAACTATTCATCATCCTTAAATGAAAATCAAATAAAGACAACAAAATGTAAAATAGAATCACAAGTGAGGGAAAAGGCAACCTACTTGATCATGGTAGTGGTGGGTATCATCGTCGGACAAACAAGCTTTGGAACACTGAGGCAACGGCGGGCGTCGGGTATGGGGCGGCGGGCGCCGTCTGTGCAGAACCATGAATCCGAGGTGCAACGTCGTTGTTCCGACATCCAAACTCCTTCCAAATTTCTTTTTGAAGATCAGGACTTGGTTTCAAAGTCTTTATTTCAGTGATAGGAACGGTGATGGTATGGAAAGAATCAAATTCGATGGATGAAGGGTAGTGATGGATATGGATGATGGATGGGAAAAGAAAGGCTTTTGATTGAAACACGAGGCTTAAGTTTTGGAATTTAGATTCAAGTGGAGAAATTAGGGTTCTTGCATTTTCTTGGACAAAAAGGCTTGAATGATCAAATTTGGAAGTTGGGATATATGGTTAATTGGCAAAGGAAATGATCATCTATCAAAAAGAAAAAGAAATATTAGAAATAGATAGAAAATATATAAAAATAAATAAATAAAAAGACAAAATCTAGTCCTAAGATAAATAAAAACTAATCATAAGATAAAACAATCTAACCTAAGATAGATAAAACTAACCTAAAGATGGATAAAAATAATCTATTCCTAAATAAAAATATAAAGAAATAAATCTAATCCTAAAGATAGATAGAATAAAATCTAATCTTAAAATGGAAAATAGAAATCATCTAATCATAAATAAGATAGAAAATATAATCTAACCTAAAAATCAAAAATAATAAAAGGATAAAAAAATACTCCCTTCCAATGTTACCAAAGATCCGGACGCGTGCCACTATCAACCACGGCGGGCGTCGTGTGAAGGGCGGCGGGCGCCGTGTCTGCAGAACGCCAACTCCGTCATTTAATCAAGCAAATTTCATGGTTAACTCAAGACTCCTCCAAAAACACATATATAAATGGAACTCTATCATTTTATTGAATTTGAAAGACTAAACACCTAACTAGGAATTGAAAAACTTGCAAACTAGAAAAGAAATCATGGGTTGCCTACCAAGAAGCGTCATTGATTAACGTCATATACTCGACGGTTTATTTTGTCCTTATCTTAAGACTCATTCAGACATTGTTAAAGCTCTTAAAAGCAAATCAAATTCTTGTGCCCAACCAAAATTTGAATGAACACTAAACATGAACAACTTTGCAATTAAGGATACCTTTTAGAGAAGCTTTGACACTTTCCTACTTACCTGAGGTTGATCTTTTCCAGAGGGGACGTGATGTGATCCTAGTGTTCAGTGAGCTCGACTCATTTATCGTACAAAGCTTTGTCGTTGAAGCCGAATATCAACTCTTGTTTGAGAAAACAGCATGGAGACACCGTGGTATTTTGGCTCTTTCGAGCTGTATAAAATTCCGATTGAAGCCGTTGAGAACTTGTTGGAAAGCTATTTTAAGTGGCTACAACTTCCATGAAGAACATTTATTCCGAAGATGCTCGAATTTGATGTTCAATTCAGAAGCTCAAGTTTGGACGAATTTTCCTTGAATTTTTCTATTCTAATAATCCCACATTGCTTAGAGATGTTTGGGGCTTCTATTTTCATCTTATATATTTCTTGTAAAACTTTCATTTTAAAGGAAGTCAAGTTGAGTTTAGTTAAAGTTTGAGTCACTAATAGCTTCCAATGATTCCGGGTTAAGGATCGAGTTCTTGGTGAGAGGCTAAGAGCGAACCCTTTGGTAAGAGGCCGAGGGTGACACCCTAGTGAGTGGAGAAGGTGTCAAAGGGTTGAGATCCTCAGAGTGCGATTCCGAGAGGATTGAGATCGAGTGTAGGGGATTCAAGGGCGAGAGGCCTGCGAATCTTGCTCCACATATCCCTATTTTTTAGTTTCCATAAACCCAAAATTTAGCCCCACAAAAAAGAGTGTTCGAAAGCTCGAGCCTTGGTCGGTCCCGGTCCTCGGGTCTCATCAAGTGGTATCAGAGCTAATCGACTCAAGTCCATCAAGCTTTCGATAACTGAGTTGTTTCTTCCCAGTCAAAATGTTCAAGAAAGCAAGTTCCAAGCCTTTGTCAGAAGAGTACATCCGATGGGCCATTCAAGCCTACGATGATGGGTATCTTCATTGGAGCGACATGGATGGTGCTACATATGATGTAGTTGATCAAGAGCTTCGGAGGAGATATCGAAAGAGAAGGGCTCGAGATGATGAGGCTCGACGTAAGGAGAAGGTTGAACCCCCTTGGCAAGAGATCCGCAAACTCGCGGAAGACTCAATGCAACAAGTACGGGAAATGCAAAAAGTCGTCAACAAATAGGGGTCGACGCTATCGAAGCCCAAAACAGCCCCACCTCCCTCTTCAAAGACGACATCCTCTACGGCCATGGGCAAGACACTTAAGATTAAAGAAAGCAAGTCCGATGATATTCCTATTGAGATTGCGAAGGTCAACCATGAGCTTAAGAAAGATGAGGAAATCAGCCAAGTTCCCAAAGTTGCGCTTTCCATGAAGGAGAAACGAATGCCGACCGACATGCCTAACTTTCTGAATTTCATGTCAAGTAAGTGGTTAGATTCGACTTCTTTCATTCCGTCTTGCTTGCCTTTCATGATTAAAGAAAGCAAGTCCCAAGGAGGATGATGTGATCCTAGTGGTCAGTGAACTCGACTCATTTATCTTACAAAGCTTTGTTGTTGGAGCCGAATATCAACTCTTGTTTGAGAAAACAGCATGGCAACACCGTGGTATTTTGGCTCTTTCGAGCTGTATAAAATTCTGATTGAAGCCGTTGAGCACTTTTTGGAAAGATATTTTAAGTGGCTACAACTTCCATGCAGAACATTTATTCCGAATCAGCCCCGAAGATGCTCTAATTTGATGTTCAATTCAGAAGCTCAAGTCTGGACGAATTTTCCTTGAATTTTTTATTCTAATAATCCCACATTGCTTAGAAATGTTTGGTGCTTATATTTTCATCTTATATATTGTTTGTAAAACCTTCATTTTAAAGGAAGTCAAGTTGAGTTTAGTTAAAGTTTGAGCCACTAATAGCTTCCAATGATTCCGGGTTAAGGATCGAGTTCTTGGTGAGAGGCTAAGAGCGAACCCTTTGGTGAGAGGCCGAGGGTGACACTCTAGTGAGAGGCGAAGGTGTCAAAGGGTCAAGATCCTTGAAGTGCGATTCCGAGAGGATTGAGATTGAGTGTAGGGGATTTAAGGGTGAGAGGCCTGCGAATCTTGCTCCACATATCCCTTTTTTTTACTTTCCATAAACCCAAAATTTAGCCCCACAAAAAAGAGTGTTCGAAAGCTCGAGCCTTGGTCGATCCCGGTCCTCGGGTCTCGTCGGGACGTAAGACCACCAACACAGTTCCACTGGTGTCTTGTAGAAGTAATGCTCACATGGATCCAAATATTAACCATAATCCACAAAAGTATTAGAAATTCCATTACCTTGCGCAGGAGCCACATAAATCGGCTCTGGAATTGGTTTGTCAATAGGTGCGATTGAGATGACTTCTTTAGATGAATCAGCAGCCACAACATATAGATCCTCATGTGTACACTCATGAGATTCCATTTCAATAGGCATTGGGCTTTCAACTTCATCGGATGATGGGTAAGAAGATGTAATGGGTGATGGGGAGGAGGACATAATGGATGATAAAGGAGATGGCATAAAAGATAATGGAGAAGAATGCATAATAGATGAAACCTCACACGTTGACTCATGAGACTCCGTTTCAAGAAGCACTCGCTCTTCTTCTTCATTGCAGTCACCGTCAGCGGATAGATGTGTCTCCCACAATTCCTTAAATCGTTTGCACCATTCCTCCCATTCTTGCTTAGTCATCCTTTCATATGGCGGAAGTTATGAGGTGGCGGCGGGCGCCGTGGATGGGACGGCGGGCGTCGTTTGTTCAGAATCGTCCTCCTTCTTATTTTGCTCGACTACTTCCTTGTGTTCTTCCTTCAATGCTTCATCAGCCATGTCGTGGAAAAGATCCCACAATCCCGACAATCCAGGGTTGAATAAACCATTATCACCCATGTCATCGATAAGTTCTCGCATTTCAGGACTTACGCCTTCATAAATGCAAAGAACCATATCTCGCTCATCATCATAGATATCCCATGTTTAACGCTCACTCGCTAATTCTTGCACTCTTTTGAAGTAATGGTGAAAAGATTCTCCCTGATTTTGATATAACCTCAACATTTTTTTAAAAAATTTTGAAAGAAACAAAATAAAACAAAAGAAAGAAAAACAAAGACACAAGACACTAAAAATCAATAAACACACAAGACAAAGAAATAAACTTGTTTCCCCGGCAACGCGCCACTTTTGACGGAGGGGAAACGTCGTTAGATTTCACATGGCCAAAGAAATAACCCAATCAAATAAACTAACTAGTAAACTAGTATCGCGGATAAGTAAGGGGTCGAACCCACGGAGAAACAAGTACTTCAATGCAATATGTGTTTATCAATTATGACACTAACAAAGGAATAGGAACACGAATGAAGAAAGGCAACACAAATAAACTAAGACAAAGATATGGATAGAAACAAAGAGAAGACAGAAGATAAGAGTGTGGTTTGCCTACAATTCGCAACATTGATTGATTTATTGATCATTGAGATGATTGCAATATTATTCCTAAGCCTATGTCGACTTAACTAAAGTTGAAAGATCCGCAGAGATGCAATCACCTTATTCAATATCACTAAAGAATAACATTAAGAACTCAAGTACTTAGACCAATTGGCACATTGATTCAAAGCAATTAAGACAGATAGGCACATACCGAACTCAGCCCTAATCGAATCTACACAACATAGATCAATTGTTATCATCCATTACAAAGGCATATAAATATCACTAAATCAATGACTTCATTTGCTATCGATAAACCACCAACGGATTCATAGCATAGGTGCGAATTCTAACTAGATGCGCGGTCATCGAAAGAATCACAAATATAAAAGTTGAATAATAAGATGATAAATAAACTCATGAATAATATAGAAATCAAGTCTAACAATCAACCAACCAAGTCTTGAATCATAGCAAAACCACAAGAATTCTAGGCAAGCATAACAAACCTTGAATCCATAAACTTAAATCCTCTCATCTCTCTTTGAGTTTATAGAATATTAGTTTTCAATTAGTTGATTGAATGAATGCTGGAAATATGTCTAATATAGGGCTCAAAGGCGTCAGCCAAAACCCTAGGGAAGATAGATAAAAGTTACCATAAAGATGGACTGGGCCGCGTATGGCAAATCCGGGATCTGACGAGGCGGCGGGCGCCGTCCGTACAACTTGACAGCATCGACAGATTGAACTTGTAACGCACTTTATTGAGTCATCATTTGTCTGATTGACTAATATGAATTTGCGTTGGAAAGCTCTTTCCAACCACTACGATTCTCATGAAGACCTCAGACGCGAATTCTAACTTCTCGTAACCTTAAAGATGGGATTTCTCCATGTTCTCCATTTCCGCTCTTGTTTCTTAGCTCTCCTTTGTCCATTTGCTCCATTCTTTCTCCACCTTTCGAGGCCGGATCATAAGACCTACAAATAAACACTAGAAATCGTAGATTCTGCACTTCGAATACCAAATGATCAAGAATATGAATAAGCTTATTAAACACGCAATACGACTCTCTAATACACCTAAGACCTACCTATAATGCCTATATAAAATATGCATTATCAGTGGTCTGCATTCACCTCCCTTAATGTTTTCATATTTTGTAATCTGTAAAATAGTATTACCTTTTTTTTTCAACGCTACTTTGTACTACATTGTAATATGGAAGTTGTAAAAAAGGTTATAATCAATTAACTATAAAGGTCGAATATATCTTATATTATTTATTATTATTTTAATTAAATATATTATTATTTTATTCAATTTGTAAAAGTTGGTGGAAAACTCATCCTCGAGCACAAGTTTGATTTTAAAATCTTTCCGACATCATTTTAGAATTTGAATTGTGACGTAATTTGATTCCGCTTTCGGGTTCCGAGTCATGATAAATTATAATTAATTCCCGTAGTGAATTAAAAAAATATAATTCCAATTGTCGAGTGTCGGGATTTGGTTTTAGCGATCGGGATTGGGGTCGAATGTCGGATATTTTGAATTGATATTGCGGGAACATTCTCATTTTGAGATTTTTCTTTCTTTTTTGTTGAAACATTGAATCGATTTGGAGAATCGAAATGGATTTGTTAGCTTGCAAATGATCTCTTCGAGGTACTCTTTGGTATTGTCCCGTGTAGGTTGAACTGTTTTTTTTCCTATAGAAAACTAAGAAATTTCAGCTCCTACCACAAGTTTGTACCTATTTCACCTCCAACCAGCTTGAGACTACCCCACGTCGGCCTTTGGGAAAAAAAAAATCCGCCCCCCATAGTCCCATCGTCCTAGGCCAATACAAGGGGATTCCACCATAGTCGGAGAAAAATCGACCACCTCAGCCCTCTTTTCCGGCGAAGCCCTTTGAGCTCGATAAGCCTCGCTTCTCCCTTCCCTCAGTTTTCCCTTCAGTTTGTTTATGGGTTGAGATGTGAGAGGATGGGGTCGGTTTGAGAGCGAAAGGACCTCCGATGAGCTGTTCCCCCTTCTTTTCTCTTTTCCGATTGCCTTACAGTAACTCTGAATTTTGGGAGATTGAAAACACGGTTTGGCCTTCCTTTCTTTTCTTTGTGCTGTTTCGGTTTTTGGCTATCTCATATTTGAGTTTTCGGGTTGAAAGGGGCCGCCGGAGCCTGGGTTTTCTTTCTCTTCCTTCCGTTTTCTTACATCGCTGCACTGGGCTTCTTTTCCTTTCTCTTCCTTTTTTCCGGCGAGAGTTCAGAGAAGCTGAGCGAGGTCAGGGGCGAGTCCCTTCTTTCTTTATTGTTGGGCTGGGCCGGATCCGAGTTGGGATAAGGGTTATATCATTTTGTTTCGGGTCTTGCAGTTGGGGGAAGGATTTGCATCCGGGTTCTCTCTCCTTCTTTTCTATTCTGGGCTCGGGTTTGGGCTTTCCTTCCGAGTTGGGCTGCTGGGTTGGGGAGAGTTGTGGGTTATTGTTTTGGGTTATGTTGCAATATATATTATATCTATATGTTATATAATTATATATTATGGGTGTATTTAATTAAATGGTAAATGTATTATTATTGTTGTTATCATGTTATTTATGATTTTATGGAAAATATATTTTTGGAATTTGATATCTTATGAAGTTATTTTGAAAATGATATTATTTGAGTGAAATATTGTGCGATGTTTTAAATATGAAATTTGGGGAATTTTGAAACGATTCTTGATAAATATAATTAATGTTTATGCTAGTTGTATATTGATGATAAATTATTTAAAAAGGAGATTTTTAAGTTTCAGAAATATATCTTTAAGGATTTGTGTTTGGAGAAACCAAAATGCCTGAATTATTTCTATAATATGATTTTGAGAGATTGGTTTTAAGGTTTAAATGTTTAATGTCAGGATTTGACTAAGTACGATTTTAAAAGAATGGTTTGATTTTCTGAGTTGACTTAACTTGAGATTTAAGAGTTCAGAAAACTCTGAGAAAATTATTTACTTGATTTAACTCGGTGAATTTATTGTTGAATCTTGTTTGATAATTATGGGAATTTTAAATAAGATATGAAATGTTATATGATGAGGAAAGATGAGATGATGGATGAGATATTTATGTTGAGGTGATATGAACATGAAATGATTTATGATAAAATAAGATGGAATGATCTGAAATGGGATATGTAAAGTTATGTATGATAGTTAGGGGCGCCTTGTGTGATTTAGATAGACTTATGCATATTTGTATATCTGTTAGGTGATTTGTGATCTGTTGGACATTGATTGCTTGGATTATGCGTGCATGTAGGTAAGTATCCTACGGGAGCTTACTCATCAACTCGGACCTCCTACCTCATGTGTCATATATTATGTAGGTGTTGCATATGCATAAAGCATGCCATGTAGTATCATGCTTAGGACTTGCACTTATGAATGAGCATCCTTATTCTTCATGCGTTTGAAAAGAGAACGACCGTTATCTGTGAGTCCTATAGTCTTTGCTAGGGTCATGGGTGCATTCGTGTTTTATACCGTTTCGGTCCCCGATCGAGTCGATGAGCATGATTTGTATATATCTCTATATGGTTCAGCATAGACCGAGTGCCCTACCTCGGAGTGGGTACAGGAATATATCTGTTATGGTTCGGCTGAGGCTGAGCGCCTTACCTCGAAGTGGGTACAAGAAATACAGAGATATGGGGATATGCCACTTGGCGTTCTTTGGGCGTCTTTACTGTATTTTTGCACTTATATTTATATATCCTGATAAGCATGACTTGCGTGTTTAAATTCCGTAATGCATTAGAACATCCTTTATTCTAGGTATAGCCGTATAGGCATGTTATATGGCCTCAGCGCGGTCTTTAGGGCCCGGATACGTCTTTGGGCCTGACTTCGTGGATAGTGCTAGGTATTTGCTCCTTGCTTGCTCCATGCTTCTATGACGGGGAATCCTCCCGGGCGAAAGCGAAGAACCGGCCTAACCCGCTAATGTGGCTAAGTGATATTTGATTATGATCTATGGTTTTGGTTTTGACCCGGCCCCGCCGTGGCAAGTTGTACTTCAAATTCATTTTGTTCCGCTTTCCTTAAACAAATTTCCGCGACATAGACCTTAGGACAGGTTAAGGGTACCCAACGGCCCTACGATTGTTTTGGGGTTTGAAATCCCCGCTTCAAATACTAATGTTTAAGAGGGTTGAAACCTCGACCCGTACCTGGATTGCAAGATCCGAACGAAGGTATCTAACCTTCGAAACGTAACCCGGATATTTATATCCGGGATGTTACAATAACAAATGGAAATTGATATCTCAATAAGTTTAGTTTATATATATGTGTAAGTTTTGTTTTTCTTAATGAGTCTGTGCTTTCTAAACTTATGGTTTGTACTACCTTGTAGTGTGAAACAATTGTGAATTGGTTATAACTCATCATAAAAGTGGAAGGCAATCGAACAGCACCCGAACAATGTAAACTAAACAAGGGAAAAATCGATTTATGGCCGATACGAAATAGATAAAGACGAAGAAGAAGAACAATCGAAATTGATCGGCAAAACAAATAGCATATCAGCAATCGAAATTGATGGAATTGAACAAGATGTCAAGAACATCAGCAAACGTAAGGCCCAATAGCCTTTCAGAACAGCATCAATAGCCTTTCAGAACAGAAAATGAACAAAAAATCGAAGGAACATCAGCAAACGTCACAGTGCAATAGACAACAATCGACAAAGAGTAACTGGACATCGACAACATCAATTCAACGAAAAATCAACAACACCAATCGATTTCAACTAGAAATAGAACATCAGTCAGTTATTTCAACAAGGAATTGAAACCAAAATTGGCGATTTTAAGAAACATATGCCGTATTGGGTCGAAAAAACCTACCGGCAGCGACTTCCCAACTATCAGACCTTTTGTGGAATAGTATTGAAGCAATGATTTTTTTTATCAAGAGCAATGAATTTTTTAATAGGGAGGAGTGAAACATTCAATTATACAGATTACTCATTCTTCTCCAAATTTACAGACTTTTTACAATCTGCTCCCATTTCTCTATTTTGCAAATCAGTTTACAGGATCTGCTGGGGTGGAAAAAGGGCTCTTTTCTCTAAAACTTCTCATTTTTTCTATTATGCAGATACTGTTGGACTTGCTCTAAGGCATGTTTAGAAACTTGGGCTATATTAATTGTTAAATTGCATAAAATGCCCAAAATTCCATTATAGCATGAATTGTTCTTAATTCCTTCATGCTAAGTTATAAGTATGTGATATAAAGATTTTCTTGAAATATCCATACTAGTCATTTTGCTTACTTCATCCATTTTAATTCTTTAATGTTCTAAAGTGGATAAAAATGAGTTGATCACCAAGACGTGAACTTGTGATTTTTTAATTGTGATAGTGTGTGATGTGATTATAAATAAATTTTTTATTAAAATGGTAAAGTAGGGTCAAGGTTGCTAAGCCTTGCTCTATAAACATTTCATGAAATGCCCATTCGAACTATAGATTTCTCGAATGGATACAGTTTACCCCAGTGGGGTAATCTAGGCCGTCTTGCTAGTGTATGGTAGAGGTCGGTACCACGTGTTCTAAATGAAATATTTTATATCTTAAATTTTGTACAAGTGATATATGTGTGTGTGTGTGTGTGACGGTGATCATTATTCCTTTCCGATATCATTTTCCATCCTTTTTGGAAAGGGTTTTTTAGCTAAGTGTCCATTTTCTACAAGGACTTTTGCAAAATGTCCACTTTTATTTTCCCTTTTGCAAAATGTCCTAATATTACATTTTTGCCCCTCCTTCCCATTCCCTTCCTTCCTTCCCATTTTTATTTTGACCATTGACCGGTCAAAGTCAATGAATTGGTGACAGAACTTTGGTGACACAAAAAAAAATTTGGTGACACGTTTTTTTTTCGAATTTTTTTTTTTACGAAATTAATGTCACCGCCTTTATAAGTGGTGACATCGGTCAATGGATTTGGTGACACAACTTTGGTGACACATGTATGATGATAAACAAATTTTTGGGTGACAATTTTTTTTTTTTACGATATTAGTGTCACCGCCCTATCGCTGTCACCACCACCTCTGTCACTGTCACCACCACCTCTATCACTGTCACCACCACCCATATGTTGTCACCACCCTTATTGTTGTCGCCACCTCTACCGCTGTCACCGCCCTATCACTGTCATCACTCGTATCGCTGTCACCACCACTCCTATTGCTGTCACCACTCTTATTATCGATGTCATCACCCCTATCGTTGTCACCACAATATATTATCTTTGTCACCATCACCCCTATCGTTGTCACCACTCTTATTATCGCTGTCATCACCCCTATCGCTGTCACCACAATATATTATCACTGTCACCACCCTTATCGTTGTCACCACCTCTAACGTTGTCACCGCCCTATCGTTGTCACCACCCATATCACTGGCACCACCACCCATATCGTTGTCACCACCACCCTTATTGCTGTCACCATCCTTATTACTGTCACCACCTCTATCGCTGTCACCGACCTATCGTTGTCACCACCACTCCTATTGCTGTCACCACCACCCATATCACTGTCACCACCCTTATTGTTGTCACCACCTCTATCGTTGTCACCGTCCTATCATTTTCACCACTCCTATCGCTGTCACCACCACTCCTATCGCTGTCACCCTCACCCCTATCACTATCACCACCACTCCTATCGCTGTCACCCTCACCCCTATCACTGTCACCACCACTCATATCGCTGTCGCCACCCTTATTGCTGTCATCACCTCTATCGTTGCCACCGCCCTATCGCTGTCACCGCTCCTATCGATGTCACTATCACTCCTATCGCTGTCATCACCACTCATATTATTGTCACCACCCTTATCGCTGTTATCACCCATATCGTTGTCACCACCCCTATCGCTGCTAACACTGTCACCACCCTTATCACCGTCACCACTCATATTCCTGTCACCACCCTTATCACCGTCACCACTCATATTCCTGTCACCACCCTTATCGATCAATGGTGACATTGTTATCGGTGCCACCAACACAAACCCTAGAAAGGCAAAATGCACCCAAAATAGATATGAAAACCTATCACATATACTCAGTACTAAATTTGACTTCAACATCTATTTGAATACAGTCTTTCTCAAAATCATAATTGCAATTTGGCTCCTACACGATACACAAAATACAGAAGCCACCACAAAATTGCAATCAAAACCAAATTCCATGAACATGAAATTGAGCTCTTCGGTTGTAAATATAAAAATAGCATAAACATTTACTCAGTACTAAATTTGATTTCAACATCTGTTTGAATACTGTCTTCCTCAAAATCATAATTGCAATTTGGCTCCTACACAATAGTGATGATACATAAAATACAGGAGCCACCACAAAATTGCAATCAAAACCAAAGTCCATGAACATGAAGTTGAGTTGTTCGGTTGTAAATATAAAAATAGCATAAGATACTGTAAAACTTGAAATCAAATTGCACAAACTTAACAAAAGCAGGAAGATCAAAATGGAGCAGCACATATGGAGAGAAAGGGACGGTGTAACTAGATCGACGAAGCGTGGTGGCCAATTCGAAGCTGCAGTCGCCGAAGCCAAGGATTAGAGGCGATGCACCTACAACCATAACGAACACCAAGAGAGAATCAATCAAGAGAGAGCAAAAGGTTACCTGGATTAAAGCGAAAACAGTTGATCGATAACCTCATTCATAGCTCGAATTAAAGCGAAAACAGTTGAAATGGTGACAGTGATGGCAGGCATATCGGATGCTTCTTCCAGAGCAGCTTACAAATAGGAATGACAGTAAAATTAGAAGTCGACATTCAGCCTCGGAGGTGGCGGTGAGGTCGCCGAAGATGTCTTCACCAACGAGGAGATCGGAGGAGTTGAATCGAAGAGGAGAGTCGATGCGGAGAGATCTAACAAATAGGAATGACAGTAAAATTGCAGTTCACTCCGTCAACATCCGCCATGGATCTGAGCAACAGCTCCATTTTGATTTTCGAGTCTCCATTAATGTCAGATCTGAGCAACATCCGCCATGAATCTGAACATCCGCCATGGATCTGAGCAATATCCGCCATGGATCTGAGCAACATCCGACATCGGCAGCGGATTCGCCTTCAAGAAAGCGGTAGAAGAACCTCCCGAAGCGCTGCCACACTGAGGGTATATAATTGAGGGTATAATTTAATAGGTAAGGGTAGTATGGGGTTTTCAAAAAAATTTAGGACATTTAGCAAAAACTAATTTTAAGCGGACATTTTGCAAAAAAGGGTTGGCAAAATGGACCTTTAGCCAAATTCCAAAATATAATTCTTCAGAGATCTAATGTTCTTGGACTCTCCTATTCCTATTAAGTGTCCAGAGATCCACAAAAATTCCCCTCCTTGTCATTTGCTAGTTCTTCACCGAACTAACCGACCATGTTGTGAATTGGTTGGCTGGTGTGCTTCGACTGCATGCGATGTACATCAGACTAAATTTTGCAGGTTATGGAAAAAGGCCACGAGGAGTTGAAGTTGAAGGAATAAAGATTTTCAAGCCTTTTATTGTATAATTACATCTTTCGGCAAAAGAGTTTTTCTGGTTTTATTCAGTTTCTTTTATTGGACGTGTTGAACACAGATATATGTTAAGGTTTGAGATAATAACAGTTGCTTTGTAATAAAAAATAATATTCTCGTATTCCGATGTCATTCTTTTAAATTATTTATTTATCGTCTTGTTTATGGGAGCATGATTGCATGTTCCTATTAGCCTAAGGTAATTATGAGACCATTAAAGTCTGCATAATTACTGGCGCTGCAACATTCCCTCGTTTACAGAAGGGGGTGTTATAACTTTTCCCCCCACACTTAAACTATTCATCATCCTTAATTGAAAATCAAATAAAGACAACAAAATTTAAAATAAAACCACAAGTGGGGTAAAAGGGAACCTGCTTGATCATGGTAGTGGTGGCTATAATCGTCGGACAACAAACTTTGGAACACTGAGGCGGCGGCGGAGGCCATGTATCAGGCGGTGGGCGTCGTGTGTACAGAACCATGAATCCGAGTTGCAACGTCGATGTTCCGACGTCCAAACTCCTTCCAAATTGTTCCTTGAAGATCAGAACTTGGTTTCAAAGTCTTTCTTTTTGTGGTAGCTAGGGATGGTGATGGTATGGAAAGAATCGAATTTGATGGATGAAGGGAATAGATGGATGTGGATGATGGATGGGAAAAGAAAGGTTTTTGACTGAAACACAAGACTTAGGTTTTGGAATTTAGATTCAAGTGGAGAAATTAGGGTTCTTGTGTGGCTTGGAGAAAAAGGCTTGAATATATGATCAAAATTTGGGAATTGGGATATATGGTTAATTGGAAAGGGAAATGATCATCTATAAGAAAAAAAGAAATATTAAAAATAGATAGAAATAAAAAAATGAAATGAAATGAAATAAAAAATGAAATAAAATAAAATCTAGTCCTAAGATGAATAAAAACTAATCCTAAGATAGAACAATCTAACCTAAGATAGATAGAATAGAATCTACTCTTAAAATAAAAGATAGAAATATATCTAATCCTAAATAAGATAGAAAATAAAATCTAACCTAAAAATCAAAAATAATAAAAGGATAGAAAATACTCTCTTCCAATGTTACCATAATCCGAAAGTATGTCACTGACAACCACGGCGGGCGCCGTGTGAAAGGCGGCGGGCGCCGCTTGTGTAGAACGCTAACTTCGTCATTCAATCAAGAAAATTTCATGATTAACTCAAGACTCCTCCAAAAACACATATCTAAATGGAACTCTATCATTTTATTGAATTTGAAAGACTAAATATCTAACTAGGAATTGAAAATTTTGCAAACTAGAAAACAAATCATGGGTTGCCTCCCAAGAAGCATCCTTGGTTAACGTCAGAAACTCGACGGTTTATTATGTCCTTCCCTTAAGACTCATTCAGACATTGTTAAAGCCCTTAAAAGCACATCAAATTCTTGTGCCCAACCAAAATTTGAAAGAACACTAAACATGAAAAGCTTTGCAATTAAGGATACCTTTGACACTTCCCTATTTACCTTGGTTCGATCATCTCCAGAGGGAATGTAAGACCACCAACACAGTTCCGCTGGCATCTTGTAGAAGTAATGCTCCCAGGGATCCAAATATTCACCATAATCTACAAAAGTGTTAGAAATTTCATTACCTTGCTCAGGAGCCACAGAAATCGGCTCTGAAATTGGTTATGTGATTTGCGCGATCGAGATGAGCTCTTCAGATGAATCAGGAGCCAAAACATATATATCATCATGTGTGCACTCATGAGATTCCAATTCAATAGGCATTGAGCTTTCTATTTCACCGGATGATGGAGAAGAAGACATAATAGATGATGGAGAAGAAGACATAAAAGGAGAGGGCATAAAAGATAATGGAGAAGAAGGCATAATAGATGAAACCTCACGCGTCGACTCATGAGACTCCATTTCAAGAAGTACTAGATCTTCTTCTTCATCCCAGTCATCATCACAGAAGCAATACGTCTCCCAATATTCTTGCTCGGTTAGGATCCTTAGGTAGCTCGGCCATTTTCTTGCATCCTTTCTCCCATGTTTCTTTTAACTCACAATCAAGGGCTATTTGTTGGATAAGATCCCATATTCCTAGTCCTGGGCTACACTCTCCGTCGTCAATAAGTTTCCTTATTTCAGGTTGCGCATCCTCCATAACACAAAGCACCTTATCTAACTCACTATCATTGAAACCCTGTGATTTGTGCTCGCTCACTTGATTTAGCACTCTTTCTAGGTAATGGGGAAAATATTCTCCCTGATTTTTATATAACCTCAACATTTTTTTTGAAATAAACTAATGAACAAAATAAAGAAAAACAAATACAAAACACTAAAAATCAATAAACACACAAAACAAAGAAATAAACTTGCTTCCCCGGCAACGGCGCCACTTTTGACGGAAGGGAAACGTCGTTAGATTCCACCTCGCCAAAGAAATAACCCAAAAAATAAACTAAACTAGCAACCTAGTATAGCGGATAAGTAAGGGGTCGAACCCACAAAGAAACAAGTACTTCAATGCAATATGTGTTTATCAATTATGACACTAACGATAGAATAGGAATATGAATGAAGAAAGACAATGCAAATAAACTAAGATAAAGATATGGATGGAAACAAAGAGAAGACAAAATATAAGAGTGTAGTTTGCCTACAATTCGCAACATTGGTTGCTTTACTTGATTATTGAGATGATTTCAATATTACTCCTAAGCCTACGCCGACTTGCCTACGGCTGATTGATCCGCAAGGATACAATCATCTTATTCAATATCACTAAAGAATAGCATTAACGATTCGAGTACTTAAGACCAATTGGCATGTCAATTCAATGCAAATAGAAAACAAAGGTACAACCCATTTGGACCCTAGAAACATCTACATGACATAGATCAATTGTTATCATCCACTACAAAGGCATAGAAATATTACTAAATTAATGACTTCGTTTTCTATCGAGAAACCAACAACGGATTCATAGCATAGATGCAATTCCTAACTAGATGGCCATTCATGGAAAGGAACACAAATATAATATGAAGACAAGATGATAAATAAACTCATGAATAATATAGAAATCAAGTCTCACAATCAATCAACCAAGTCTTGAATAATAGAAAAACCACAAGAATTCTAGGCAAGCATAACGAACCTTGAATCACTAAACTTAAATCCTCTCATTGTAATGAGTTTATGGGGAATATAATGAATGAATTGTATTCTCAAACCTACTGAAATACGACCTATTATAGCCTCCTTTCGTCGGCCAAACCCTAGAATGAGTGAAGATAAAAGTTCCCATAAAGATGGACTGGGCCGCGTATTGCAAATCCGGGTCTGGCGAGATGGCGGGCGCCGTGGAAATGGCGGCGGGCGCCACCTATGCAGTAGACAGCTTCGGCCGAGTGAACTTGTAATGCACTTTTTAGAGTCATCCTCCGTCCAATTGACGCATATCAATATGCGTTGGAAAGCTCTTTCCAAAGACTACAATTCTCATGAAGATATCATAAGCTAATTCCAACTTCTCAGAACCTTAAAGATGGGATTTCTCCATGTTCTCCATTTCCGCTCTTGTTCCTTAGCTCTTCTTTGTCCATTTGCTCCATCCTTTCTCCACCTTTCGAGGCCAGATCTTATAACCTACAAATAAACAGTAGAAACCGTAGATTCTGCACTTCGAATATTAAGTGACCAAGAATATGAATAAGCTTATTAAACATGCAATAAGAATACCTAATGCACCTAAGACCTACCTATAATGCCTATATAAAATATGCATTATCACCTTATATGCACTGAACTACTGCAGTTCACTGGCGATTTGCTGATGTTTCATTTGATTGGTATGAAGAAACAACATTTTGGCTTAACTTGGGGTCTATTTAGTGTAGGATGATTGAGATTTTCCTAATGTTTTTTTTCCTGAACGTTGGTTGATTGGTAGTATTTGTCGCCCTTTGAATTTGAAAGCTTGTTAAAGCTACAGAACTATCTATGGATTAACCTGAAACTGTCCCACATGTAAGTATTTGCAAACTGTGAAGGATATATCAATGTTGAATTTAGGCATTCTTAATAGAAGATTTTATTTGTTGTTTGGTTTACTAATGTTCAACCAGTTAGGTGTATGTTGTGTTAGAGGGGGCCAATATTTGGATGCATTGAGGGATGTCGCAAAACTTGCATTTCTTCCACTAGATCCTCAAACTCGTGACATAACATCAGATGGCCGGGTATGAGACTCTATCCCCACATGTCCAGACCTGTATCCCTGATCTTTTGAGAGTTACTCTAACCTCTCGGCATAACATTACTTCTGATAGTGATAGATCTCTTTGTGCTTTGAGAACTAAGGTAAACATTCCACTGTTGGTAAACCTCTTCTCACTGTTACTCAATATACCATCAATGCATTCATAGATTCTTATTATCTTCCACGATGTTTCTAGCATATATAGTATAAGGCATGCCTTTGGATGGTGATATACAATTTACTATTGGGTGTGGCAGATTGCAAACTTTTTGGCAAACAATCTGCATAGGAACTGGCCTCACGATTTGTATGAAAAGGTTACACAAAGGCTTTGATAGACGGCACTCCGGAGACACCCTTATTTGGCAGAGTTGAATCCAAGGGCAATATTGTTCATCTTTTAATCATGTTGTACAAATTCCAAAGGGATCAACTTACTTTATTGTCTCTTTTTTTCTTTTTCTGTTTGGATGGGGAGGGGGTTTGAAGTGTTGAGGAAGAATTTAGACAAATTCCTACAATTTGGTGTTCTGATTCTAGATTTACAATCAAAGAAGTCCACTTACTGGTGGTATGGTAGTTCAATTTAGAAGTTGGATTTGCATTTCTAGTTTGTTGTGTATATGGTTGTCCATCATCATCATCGTTTATCACTTCCTATTTGAGGGTTTCATATTTTAATGTGTTTGAGAGTTTTCTATGTACATGGTTTGACCATCATCATCATCTGCCATTTTTTCATGTTTTAGAGTTGATGATGGGCACAACTTAGCTGCATGCATTGTCCACATTCAAATTGAGGAAATATTGAAGTAATATGAAATTAACTGTGATTTGTTATAAGGCAAGACACCCTTTTATAACCTTAATATTTTCTAATGGAAATTGATAGCATGCATTTATGCTGTTATAATAGGACATAATTAGCTTAGTTTAGGAGCATAATATGTATGGTTTAGGTAGAATTAATCATGCGGAAAAATAATGCTCCTCCAGCATCACCAAGCAGTAGACGACTAACACTAGGAGGAGTATCATCTAAAATGAACTCCTAATTAAGGGTTTGTTTGACACAAGTTTATTGGAGCTTTTCAAAGAGTTGTGACAAAGCTTTTTGCGATTTTCAAAAAAATAGCTTTACAAACTCTATGTAATTTATCACGTTAAACAAGAATTTACTCTTTGAATAAAAAAAACAAGAATTTACTCTTTTAATCTATCCCAAATGCTAAAATTTCATCTAGATTTTAATCTTAAGCTAGATTATAATCTTAAGTTAGATTAATCTCTGACGCGCCAAACAGACACTAAATCCAAAGAGAACATAAGAAGGGAAAATTAGCTAAATATACCTTTTTGTATTTTTATATGGGTAATTGCACCCATGAAGTTTTTGTTTGCAAATTTTAATTTTTTTTTTACTAATGATTGATTTGCCCATGTATTTAGAAAAAAATATCTTGCCTTATGTTTTTTCTCTCTATGTATCTGTTTGTGAAGATATTATGTTGTCAACGCAAGCTCTATGAAATACTCCCTCCGATCCAAAAAGATTGTCGTTTGACTTTTTAACACGTATTTTAAGGAGCTAAAAACTATATAAAATATCAACTTTTTTAAAATTATTTTTTTACAACTTAATATTTGTTGGTAATAAGTATTAGATTATAAAATAATAATAAAAAAAAAGTTAATATATTATATAGTTTTTAGCTCTTTAAAATACGTGTTAAAAAGTCAAACGACAATCTTTTTGGATCGGAGGTAGTAACATATAAGTCTTTTCAACAAATTAATAAAAAAATAGTTAGATACATGTTCGTGTTCATTATTGTTGTTATTGATGTAATTAACATGAAGTGTAAATCTCATTTATAGTAGCAGTTATAGTTGTTTTATACATCATTAAAACGTATTGATTAATATGATAACATCTTAAAAATAAGATAAGTGTACTTAGATTAATTTTAAAAACCCCGTGCGCCACGCACGGGTTCTAGGCTAGTTTTATTAATAAACATAATCACGTCATGATGCGAAAATTTTACTACATGGTAATCAAAGTAGAAGTGGGTTATGAAAGGTTTTGGCTAACTGCTTCAACATGTCATAAGCAACTCCTATGACCTAGACCAACTCGCTCAACAAGCAACAATAGCTGTTGCTGTAAACTAACTTAACTAACCAAATTTTGGGATAAACCAAAAGGGAGAACAAGAGTTAGGAGTACTGGTGTCACTTTCATATTCCAACTCTCCGAATTTCCTAGTCTGCAACCCCCCATGTCGTGCCCTGTGAACTTGGACTTGTTCATGTCAGACTTCTCATCGACCAAATATATGCAATTGGGTTTGCGGTCAGCACATACTGCAGAGCGGTTACCCACAAACGACACATCTCCGAGATCAGCCACTCTGCAGCAAGCTCCTCGACAAGAAACCCATTGTCAGGAGGAAGCTTAACCTTGGTTAAGCTCCAAATGAGGGTCCGTCCAACCAACACATTATCGTTACTATCATGGCTGTCTCCGGAAACACCTCTCAAAATTGGCAGTGTATCTGCACGCAGCAGGCCAATCAGAGCTTTGATGATGTGATTGTAAAGGAAAGTTTTCATGTGAAAGCCAACCGTGAAAATTCACCCATCCCTACAGTGCCAGCAATTCAAGCCGAAGTACATTGTTCTCAGTGCACGAATATACCCAACCTAACACAAACTTTCAGTCCACGAATATAGCAGTAACAAACCTTCTTAAAACGTCACATTTTCATTGCTCAACTACCAGCTTCCTGATCATCCATTTCTGATACTGAACGTGGATAAGTCACCAAATGTAATGCACAAAGACAGAAAAAAAAAATGAAAGACAACAAAACAGAAAAGCAATTTCTATAATAACTAAAGCACTTTGCTTCCATGATAATATATGTGAATAAATGTGCAATTCATTCTTCTTATATATGAAATCAATCCGTTAAGTTTATAGTAGCAGCTGCAATGTCTTAAAAGACATTTAGATCCTATATTTTTTTACATTGACAAGGACTTGCAGCCAAGTACATCATGATCTGAATTTAGGTTAGGGATGGAAGAACTTACCACCACTCTTTCAATGTTAGTGGCGTTGCTGACATCAAACACCACCGTGCTAAGTCCTTTGCCTACGACGAATATGCGCTTCCCAACGGACACTAGGCGGCAAGGTGGCCTGGTAAGGTGAGGAGAAAGCCTTGCTATTGCAACCCATTCTCTAGTGTCCTTTTGCCACATTGTAAGTTTGGTTCCGGAACTCTGGTCCAGGACATATAGAACATTGTCAATAGTGACTGCAGGTCCTCGCCAGCCTGATGCCATGTCGGTATCGGCATGTTGCCATGTTCCACTAATTGGATCATAAACAACCACATATACATGAGAAGATACGCCTGATTGACCACATTTGATGTAGATTTTTCCGTCCAACACTACTGAATCCTCAATGTCACGAACAACATTTGGGTCTGCGTAGGATGTCCAACTATTTGTCTGAGGGTCGTACACATCCCAAGAGCATGGGTCACCTGATCTTGAGCCTAACCCGCCAATCACAAAGATTTTCCCATGCACAACTTCACAAGCAAAATAGCACCTGTGAGAATGAACTTTCAGCAAGAGTACACCTATGCAGATGGCAATAGTACAAACTAATCCCAACTCAGAAAAAACTTTCCTCACTCATTCATGTTGGCACGAAGTTTCCAATGGCCTGTAAAATGAGAGAGCTCTATATGCCTATAAACTGAAAAGAGAACCTACAAGCAGTATGTTATACTAGCAGCATGACATCATGTGACATATAGAAGTCCATGAATTTTTTAAAAATTCAACAGAGCTAAGTGCCTAAGTAACAGCTAGTTGCAACCTTGCATACAAATGAATAAGAAACATATATTGTAGAATACGGCACCTGTCAGCCGGCAGAGGGGAGGCTTTACTCCAAGAATTCATGGAAGGATCATAACAATATACTTCATTTGTAGCATCTTCAGACCAACTACAGCCCCCCAGTAAGTAGAGGTTCTTCCCAAGTGTTTGAAATGCCATACCCTTTCTCTTTATACTTTGAGCAGGAACACCGTGAATGAGCTTCCAGGACCTTCTAGATGCGCTTGGGTCTAACATATAGCAGCAAACTTGATCGAGAATTTTGTCTCTACACAAAGCATAGATCAGAGTTTCTTCCAAATTATGCTTCTTGCGGTGCAAATGCCACTCTTTGCTACATACCAAGCTTCTCCATCTTTTCGAAACACATTTAAGAACAACATGGTATTTTAAAGGAACCCTTGCCAAGCAGAAAAGAGAAATATCATCTGGAAGGCCCCCTATCAATGGTTGTGGTAATAACTCCAGCTCATCAGATGCAGTTAACTCACTAGAATACTCCATAGAGGATGATCTAGAGTCCTAGACAGCTCTGCTCCTAAAGAGGGAAAAAATGTAAGGTTGGAGGAAAAAAATAGGTTTAAACAACTATGCAAATCTAAGATCGTGTCATCTATGTGCTGCAGAGAGATCTCTTACATTGTTAATTGAAGTTTTCATAAGAATCAGAGAGACAATATCCATCGATAAATATTAGGTGGAATCAGGGAACAACAGAAGAACATGGCATTTTACTAGTAATTCAACCCAATTGTAGGCCAAATTGAACTGCACTGTTCCTACCAAGATTCCGGCCTTTATAAATGTTACTAGCTAGTGCCACCAGCCCTTAATAAGTTGAAAACAAAATCAACTTATAGTATATCATTGAACTTATAATAAGGTGGCAAAATTCAATCTTCAGCAAAGAGAAAAAATAGCATGCGAACTATTGTGGCAACAGGTAACTACTTATATGTGAGTCCACAGATGTGTCAAATTTCTTGATCCAGATAGAGGATATCTGCATTGCAACAACTGCTAATAGGGAGAAAATCGTGTGCTGCACAAGAATTGCCTTGACTTTGAATGTAAAATAAACATTCAGTTTCTTACAAGTTCCATATACCACCTCAGTGCATAAAGTCACAACATACCCAAAAAATTGAGGATTGTAAAACCTAATTGAATTCCATTTGCTACTAGAGCCTAAACTGTGGGGAGCACAAATCGCATATTCCTCAATCGAAGATTGACAGACAAAATTAGCAAGATACTTGAAGCCATTTCATGAGGCAGATAAAAAATAAAAAATAAAAAGTAAATTTGCAAGCTACATTCCAAATCTCATCAAACAGATCCAGATATGACAGCATCTCTTCCTGTAGCAAATTAACAGATTGTTGGAGGATCAACAAAGCGATTTATTCATGTATTGACACAAACTCAACCTAAATTCTAGAATTGCGAATTTGCAACCGAATGAATCTCAAATCTATCCGAATCCCAAAACCATGCCAATCCATTCCAATCCGACTCTTTGTGTCGATTCCATTTTCTCGAAATTACGATCTATGGCAGCAAACTCCGCTACCACCACCCCTCAATTAATAGATCCAACGAAAACACAAAGATTCAAGACGATAGAAAAAGAGAAAGACATGAAATAACAACCTGGGAGAAACTAGAAAGTCGATTGTGGTTTTCAATCGGATTTGGAAGGACTGATCCGATTAATCCTTGTAGCGGAACTCAGTATTTGGAATTTATCCCCTCGGCAGTTCGGTTATTGAAGCTATGGCACTGAATCGAGCATCAAATGGGAAGAAAGATCGGACGCGCGGAGGGAGGTGAGTTCTGATGTCTGGAGAATGCAGGTGGAGCCGTGGAGGAGGTTAAACTAGTTTTTGTTTTTTATACACGATTTCTGTTTAGCGCAGGGTATTTTACCGTTTAGCGCATGCTGTTGAGAATGAAACAATGTGAAGAGACAAAATGTCCCACATTGAATATGAGAAACATAAAGCCTTAGCATATAACCTACTGGGCTACCCCACCTAATGCCAATTGGTTTTAGGATGGAACCCCGCTCGGCTTATATGCTAGGCTATTAGCGCATAGGCGTACGTGTGCACACGACCCCCGATCCCGAGTCCCAACGGACTTCAGTACATGCCCACATGGTCGCAACGACCATTTTTTAAAAAAACCTTTCACGTGGTCGCAACGACCAAACCAGACCCAGGAGTGGTCATTGCGACCATACCCATGATTGGTCATTGCGACCAGACCCAAGGGCGGTCATTGCGACCAAATGCATGTCTTCGTCTCCCTTCTGAACCTGCAAAACCTAACTCGTAACACCAAATGAAACCCAGAATTTCGAACTTCCAAATAGTAGATTTGACTATTAGATACCTAAATACTGCTATTTGTAGCACAAATCAATACAATCACACTATATTCCGCCCCAAATCTCAAATCTAAACATCAAAACACCAAAATCCCTAAAAATTACTTCAACAACTCTAAATTACATTGCAAAGCTTGAAATTGTATCTTATGTGTGATAGATCTTCGAATAGAATGCGTTTGATTGAATAGAAATGGAAGAGCTTTGCAATTTGTGTTGTCTTGCTCCAAATCGCCGCCTAGTTCTTTTGTTTGAGCGTGAGGAGGCTTGGAGAGAGAGATTGGGGTGGGTAGGGTAGTGGGGGGTAATTTGTTGTGAATATAAGGGTATTTTTGGCATGTTCTAAACGGGATTTTTACCCTGCTCTAAAAAGTAATATAAGTAATTTAGAGAGGATAGTGGTAGGGATATGTTAAAAAAATATACAAAAGAATTTAATAATCTATAAAGACGATGAAATAATAAAAAAGAAAATAATGGTTCGTTAGAAATTTATTTATAAATCCTTAACCGAATAATTTCTAAACAATAATATAAAGAGAAGTATTATCACAATGTAAGATCAAGATGACAATTGATTATACATATATAATAAACTTTATTAGATAGCTAAAGTATTTTTAAAAAGGTTAATAATAGTGGTTATATTAAAAAAAAACTATTTATTTTATAATAAAATATATCATATACTTTTTTCTATAATTATATCATTTTCTCTGATTTTATTAATAAACTAAATAGTTTTATATGTGAAATTAGTTTAATTTCATTAATATTTAAAAATATTTTAGTGGAGTTAGTGGGGTGGTTAGTGAACTTAGTGGGTAGTTAGTAAAGGTGTGACGGTTACCATGAATATGTGGCAAAAATTAACTACGTGGATGAAGATTAGTGGTCCACTTGGAGATAGAAAAAGGAGTGGGAGATGTGGAATCCTTCGCATGGTGACATGTGGAATGAAGCCTCCTCGTGAAGCCACGTAGGCGGGAGATGCTTCTGTTTTTAGTATTAGTATAGATGAAGTTTTATTTTATGAGTAACTTGTGTATGCCCCGTCACATGCACGGGAATATGTTAACACAATATTATAAAATTACATTTATTATCTATAAAAAATCATATTATAAATATGAAAATAAATAAATAAATATGAATTATATTATGATAATTAAACTAATAATTGAAAATATAAGATTAAAATTAATCTAGATCTAAATAACTCATTCTCCTAAAAAATAATATAGATACAAATAAAATAACTATGAAATAATTAATTTTGATATAAATAATTTTTTCCACCAAAAATAATCGATAACACCTATCAAATATTTACTACTATGTATTTATTAATATTTTTGGTAATTATGATCATTGTGGTAAAAAAAACCTTCAATCTCTGCTTAGACCCCCGCCTAAACCCCTTACCTCACCCATCCGCCAAGGCCTTAAAGGTCACCAATTAAGACCCACCTAGACCCCAAAGACCCGCCATAAAATTCGTCTATATGGCAATTGGGTGACCTAATTTCTTTTTTAGGTACTGTCCATATGATGTAATTTATATATAAACCGTCCATTGGATATATTTTTTATAATCCAGATGGAGATACACTTATATGGCAATTTGTATATCTGTATATGACAAATTTATTACTATTATTGCGTTTAATTATTTTGATATAATTATGTCCTTATATAATATTTACTCTTTTATAAGATATTCCATCTATTCAATTATATGAGTTAATGGTAAAATAAAATAATTATTTTTAATTATATAGATTAGAACTATCTTATTATTTTTATTAGATTTCCTTTTTTATGGGAGAAAGTTTTGCGAGATGCACTCACGTGCCGCCACGTAAGCATATGCACTCACACGCCGTCACGTAGACAACAATGCATCGGTTTTAGTATATGTATACAGATATTTTTACGGGATTACTATTGGGACGGTTTGATATCGTCAATGCACTCCGACTTTTGGTGTTGGCAAAGTTTTAGCTGCCAACGGCTTTCGGAATCGGTAAAATTGTGACGCTGAGATGGGTGCAAGTAATTTCTGACGGTATTAAAGTCGAAAATTTTAAAATATTTGACCATTGGAAATAAGTCTCCAGCACTTTTGACAGGTGAAAATAAGTTTTCAACACTTTTAACGTTGGCAAAGTTTTCCAACATAAGGGGTCACATTGACACTGGATGTTGGTGCCGGCAAAAGCATCATCGACGATGTCGGTGATGGAAGAGCTTAAGGTGACTTGCTTGCACACGAAGGTGACTTGCCAACTCGGGATGCCTTGCTGGAGCCTTATCGACACGACACCGGATGTTAGTGACAGTTCGAGTTTTATCGTCACCGGCCTCCGGAGTCGACACTTTCACCATGCAAATGGCGAAAAAATGGTCGTCCCTATAACAACCCCTTTTGTTTATCGTTTTCGAACGAATTTTCTAACTTATTTGTTCATGACATAGATTAAACAAATTGATTTGAAACCGGCTTGCCATATGCTCAGTTTTATATCGCCAAGCACATAGTGATTTCACCGATTCTCGGTGTTGGTAAAAAAAATTGCCTGAAAATAATTTGATGACAAGAAGGCGGTAAATGATCATGCATTTGAAAAATTGATCATATATATGTATAGTAACATCCTTTTGAAAAAACTCTCTAGATAGATTTGCTAATTTAGCTATTTTTTAAATACAATATTTTTTTATAGTTCACACGTTTTCTTTTATAATTTTATTTATTGCCCAATCCCCCTTGAACTTTACAAGGGTGAGCCCTTGGACGAGATCCCCTGTGCTCGCTTTCCTTGTGCCTTCCTTATCCATCCTCTTACTTTCTTCCTTTAAAAAAAATAAAAAAGTCATTAAAATTTAAAAAAAAAATAAAAGGGGGAAGAGAGGGATGAATTGGGAGAAGGCACAAGGAGAGACAGGGTGAATTGGACACAGCAGATCCCGCCTGCTTCAAATTTGAGAATATATGGCTGCAAAGAAAAGATTTTAGAAATACTATCAAGCAAACATGGCGAGCAAATTGTCATGGCTTGGCTATGTTCCAGTATTTAAAACTAAATTGCTTAAAGCCAAGGCAAAGCAATGGAACAAAAAGACATTTGGAAATAATTTTAGGCAGCTTAAGCTATTAGAGGAGGAACTAATAAAAACCAAGTGTGCTGATTTGCAATGACAAGGACATTGCCTGTCGGTGAAGCAGATCAACCTATTAAAGAAAAAGGAGGCTTTGCTGAAGTATCACAAAATGTATTGGAATCAACAATGCAGATACCACTCTGGGTATTTCCACAAAATAGCTTATGGTAGAAGAAATAGGAGGATTATAAGGCAAATCACCTCTGTAGAAGGAACTCTCATAGTAAGAGAAGAAAATATAAGAAAAGAAATCTGAAAGGACTTTGAAAACAGATTTAAATCGGCTGGGGCAACCACTAGGGACTGGACAAACCATATGGAACTCATAAACAACTCAATCATAGTAGAGAAGAATGAAGAATTAATTAAACCCATCACTAATTGAAGAGTCGTAATTGGTGATATAAAACAAAGTAATAAACAATAGTCTAGAAGGAGGGATGAATAGAGTATGACAAATTTTCGCAAACTTTCTGCAGACGAAACTTCAAGGTCTTGAAATGAACCCCAATGTTTTGAATCAAAACTCAAGGTCTTGAAATGATTCCAGAAAATTTATTCAGCAGAACCTGTACGAAAATAAAGCTTATCAAAGTATAATGTGGAATAAATAAATAAATAAATAGATGGACACACGAATTGTTAACGAGGTTCGGGATGAACTTTGGCTTACGTCCCCGCCTAGGGTTCTCAACCCGTAGGATTCAAAAGCTTTATTATTTCACTTCTTATGCATCCTAGATACAACCGAGAAGATCTTTCCTTCTTCTAAGCACTCGAAGCCTCACCCGCTTCTATCTCGTCAACTCAGATCCCTTAGAGTCCTAGATACAACTTAGAAGAACAACCCTTCTCTCAACTTGTAGCCTCACCCGCTACTATCTAGTCAACCCAAAACACTCGTGAAATAATAGCCTAGTGAATACGTTTGAGTAGATGTATACTCTTAGTATAACACTTTAGACTTGTACAATGAAGCTCTAAAAACTCTCTAACTCTCAAAAGATAAAGCAAGAACAACAATGGAGAAAGAGAGAATCAAAGACGGATGATTGCAATGGAGAACACTTTGCTTCAATGCTCGAGTGTGTTCTTTTCTTCTACGCTTGCACCGTCTCTTTTATAGGATGCAGGGGATGGACTGATTTGAACGTTTGAATCCCTTATTCTTGCTTGAATTACAGCCATGAAAATCAAGAAAGAATCCCACAAAATGAGATCTTTTGATTGCGCAAAATCTTCACCATATCTTCAATTTGGATTCAAAAATTCAGCCTTTTATAGAAGATTTCCGGCCACCAAATCTTCCATAATCTGCATAGGAAATCTCAGCAACCTTTTCAAATATATGTTATATAAAATATGCACATAAAGAACTTTAACAAATAAATATATAAAATATTCGACTCATCCAATTCGTCCAGTTTGCCCTTGCTATCAAGACCTTGAAACCAGAGTCTTGTTTTGTCTTTCATCAACATTTCTCAAAGACTTGTAGGTTAGCTCTCAAGATCTTACAATCAAGGTGAAGTCTTCACTAATAGTGGAATAAAAACGCCGGTCTTCAGCATAGGTACAAACAAATCGTCGGGTCCAGATGGGATGACCATAGAATTCTACAAAACTTATTGGAAAATAGTAGGACCTTCTGTCACAAGGGCAGTTAAGAGTTTCTTCATATCAAAACAAATGCTTAATTACACAAATAAATCACACCTTTATTACTCTTTTGCCAAAATTGACAATCCAGCATCAACCAACAACTATAGACCTACCAGTCTATGCAATACAATATACAAAATCATATCTAAAATAATCATAGAAAGACTAAAACGTGTAATAGGCAAACTCATCCACCTACTACAAGGCGCCTTTGTGTCAGATAGGGTGATTCAGGACAATGTTCTAATAGCACACGAAATCTTTCATATTCCTTTAAATCTTGCAAGGGTGCGGAGGGATGGATGACTATAAAATTGGATATGGAAAAAACTTATGATAAAATAGAATGGGATTTCCTGTCGGGAATTCTAAAGAGATTTGGATTCCACGCCACGTTTATAGAATGGATCATGAAATGCGTAACAACAATCTCTTTCACTGTGTTGGTTAACAATAGTCCCACGGATGTCTCCATGCCCTCCAGAGGCATTCGTCAAGGGGACCCGTTATCATCCTTCCTCTTCACCTTAGGAGCAGAAATGCTAGCCATAAAACTTCACAAAGAATCAATTGTGCCCATAGGGAAAATAGGCTTCTAATACGGTCATCAGGGGCCATGCATACCATTCTTAGCTTTTGCGGATGATATAATAATATTTTCGAAAGCAATAGTTGAGGCAAGCACTAAAGTAAGAAAGATTATTGATGAACACTGCTCCATGTCAGGGCAAAAAGTTAATTTTCACAAATCCCACTTCTAGACCATGGCAAGCGTACCAAATTCAAGGATTCATGCCTTAATAAAGAATCTTCAAATCCCACACACCAGAGCATTAGAAAAATATCTCGGATGCCCCATAAATCCATAATCAATGAAAGAGTAAATAAGGAAACATTTGAGGATATTGTGTGCATATCAAAGGAACAACTAACAAAATGGAGAGCAAATTCTCTCTCACAATAAGAACGTGCAGTTCTAATTAACTCAAATCTGGCGGCTAAACCACTTTACACAATGCAAAGCTTTATGCTCCCTACCAGCACCCACAAATAACTGGATCAAGTGAATATGACTTTCTTTTGGAACAGAGATGTGCAACACAAACCACTCATTAATTGGGACAAAATATGCAAACTAAAAAGAAAAGGTGGATTAGGGATTTGAAGATCCAAAGACATGAATGAAGCTCTCCAAATGAAATTATTATGGAAAACGCTAGCAGAACCAAATAATTATTGAGTAAATATTATAAGATACAAGAACTTAAAGGACACGGATATCCTTAACTATAAACAAACTGGAAATGCCTCTTGGCAATGGCGTAAAGCTAGTTCCTTGATTGATAAATTCATGTCAAGCCTCATCTGGTCTATAGGAGATGGTAAAACTATTAGATTATGGGAAGACAAATGGGTCTCTCTTGAACCACTGTCTAAAAGAATCAATCCAAACCAGCAAATTAATTCCAATTCTCGTGTCAATAAGTATATATATAATGGGAGGAAAATGGTGGAAGGAAAAACTAGAACAACACCTGGATACAGATTGTGTAAAAGAAATAATGGACTTACCACTTCCAATAACCCCGATTCCGAATAGACTATACTGGCGGCCGGATGAAAATGGATGGTTTACAACGGCTAGAGCCATGAAAATTATCACCAATCTAGACAGAGAAGCAGATGACCCAAATTATTGGATTTGGAAAATAAACACTTCACCAAAAGTTAAAAACTTTCTCTGGAAAGCTAGTCAAAAAGGATTTCGTACAAAGGAGAGGCTGACTAACAGAGGCGTCCCCATCATGAATGGTTGTCCCTTTTGTCATGAACCAGTAGAAGACGAATCACATCTTTTCATCAAGTGTACATTCATAAAAAAAAACTCATGTCTTCACTCTAAAAAAGTGGAGGATATTGCAAATCCAATTATAGAAACAACAAGAGATATTAAGGAGATCATGGGTGTCTTGGAGGAAAAGCTTAACAAAAATGAGAAGGGACAATTGGCGGTAAACTGGTGGCTAACATGGTTCTTTAGAAATCAAATAATATTCAAGGATAGTAAAATTCCTTCACTACAAGAAATTGAAAGAAGAGTAAAAGCAACATAGGGAAATTGGATCAAAGCAAACCAAAGTGAAGATGATAACGATGCCAGTCGTGTACACAAGACAAATTTGCGGAAATCAGTAGAAAAAATATCAAATGGAGGAAACCGGATCAGGGGTTCATGAAGTTGAGGCTACATCATTCGGGACAGGTGTGGTAACCTTATCAATCTTGGATACAAAAGATTTGGAAAATTAACCCCTGCCATGACAGAGGCTCTAGCTTTGAAGGAAGGTCTACTACAAGCAATCCAACTAAATATCCACAACCTAGTCATTAAAGGTGACTCTCTTACGATTATACGAAAGTTAAAACAATTGGATAACTGTCCTTGAGAAATAGAGCTTCTAATGTGGGGCATTAAATGGATAACCAAATCTTTCCAGAGAACAACCTTTTCCCATGTGCCTCGAGAGGGGAACAGAGTGACAGATAAGGTTACACACCTTAGCCACTCTTATCCTGTGATATTCAGAGTAGTTCATTATCCACTTATTATTTTTATATTTATTATCCACTTATTTTCTGTAAGATATCAACTTTCAAGTTTTAGCACAAAAAAAGGGTTTTGTTATATACACGGCTAAAATCCTACCAAAGGCACGGTACCGACGCCTGATGCTCGAGACAACACCAAGTTTGCCGATGCCGAACTCACAGACCGGCAACAATGGTGCCTATGCTAACTTTCGAGACCGGCAGACCCGGACTGACCTCTTCAAGCCGAGATTGGACGGTCAACCTGACACACGTCACATCGACTGATGCATTTCCCATCGTCTGAGCCGATACCGAATGGCCATGTCCCATCGACTAATAGACCAACATAAGGATGTCCTAACATCTTATCCGCAAGCTTGTGGTTATGCACACCGCATATAACCTTGATGGTCCAATTGTCAACATCATTTTGACGACCCTCCAACTCAAACTCGCATCCGAGCTTCGTCGTTTTCCCTCGCCTACTCGATGCAGGAGGAAAATCTAAGTCGACATCTGGATTATCTCGAGCCCCTCCGTACTTATCACACACTAAACGAAAGGTACCCAATCCACTCATTTTGTTCTTCCATGACCGAGTGATCACAAATACCATGTTTTTTTATCTTTCCTACATATCTAGCCCATGCCTTCATGTTTACTTGATCAGTCCAAAAACCATCAAATGTAAACATCGAACCATATTCTGTACCCATATCAAGAGGTTGGTTTTGTTCCTGCATAATGTAACTTATGTAATAAGAACATTTTCGCACACAATCTCACTATATGCAATTTTACAAAATATGATACAATAACGCTATATTATATGATGGTTTCATTTTACACAACTATGCTATATTATGATTCTATTCCAACAACATATCCATAATTATAAAAACGTTCCATATATATATATAGGGATTGACTCCGGTGAAAACCTCAAATTGTGGTAAAAACCGTGAGGATTACTTTATATCTTGGTTTATTTGAAACATGTGCGAAAAACCTCAATCACACGGTGACTTTACAACTCGATTCAACCCAAAAACCGTGCTAAAAACTCCAATTTTAAAATAACACATGACTTTATAGTTTGGTCAAGTCTAAAAATTGTGCTAAAAAACTCATGTTTTAAAATTACATAGTGACTTTATAGCTCGGTTTTATTCAGAACCGAGCTAAAATTTGTGACTTTATAGATCGGTTCTATTCATAACCGGGCTATACAGCAAGGGAACCGGGCTAAAAAGCCGGTCCTCACGGGTTTTTACCGCAATTTTGGTTTTCACCGGAGCGCACCCCTATATATATAGTTTTACAAACTTTAACAATGTATGAAAAGTTTACCTCGGGATTCTTCATGAGCTCCTCTGGATCACTATAGCTAAAAATGTCGAACCGTAACTCGCCTCTTCCATCTTCTTTCGGTGATGTCATTTTTTCCGATGTTGTAGAGAATATGATGATATTGCAATCGAAAATAAATACAAGTATACAACCAAGCTCCTATGTATAGACCTTGGGCACTCGGCATATGACAAGAATGCCGACTTGGGCACTCGACATCGGCATGATCTATGCCGACTTGGGCACTGGACATCGGCACCGTGCCGATGACGATATGAAACCGTGCGTATAGTATAGTTGAAAAAAAAAACGATTTTGAGCACCAATAATCGATCCATTCCTATATGATATAGTACATATTTTTTAATTATAGATGAAATAAATTTACATAATCTAAAATAGTAAAATCTATCTACAATTATTTAGGGGGTTGTTCGTTACACCGCTAATTTTTACTGGATACACTGCTAATCTACGCATAAAGATGCGGAGCTAGATAAGCAACATCTTGCGTACATCGGCGGCGGGGGGGGGGGGGGGGGGGGCAGGCCAAACAGGGTGTTTGATACAGTGTTACTACGCATAAGGTTGCGTAACTAGGGGACACTGTTTACAAGTCTGCCAAACAAGGTCTTACGATGGTGTATTGTTCCGCAATACGCTGCGGACCTAAGGCAACAATGTTTTGCCGTATGACAGACATTGTACTCCTTACCTTATGGTTGGTATAATAGCTGTAGTTATGTTGGTTAAAGAATAATTCGTTGAGAACGTGACACATTCATAGAAAGTCATAAATAATCCTTAGAATAAGTGTATTGAATTGTAGTTGTAATAAACAAAAGATAGTGACACGAGTAACATATCGGAAAATCACAGGTAGAACAGGGGGGTCCATCTCGAAGTCAGAAGGGACGGTATTGGTTGAGTTTTGCTATTAACAGTTGATCCCATCCAACAACGCTCTGTTGTCGGTGCCGATACCACTCAGGGTATATGGGTGAGAGCAATGAGTCGTCACGCAACCATACCTGTGGAAAGAGTAAAATGAATACGTCAGTATTTGTGGTTGTGAAGTCTGAAAAAACATATGTCATGTAATTGGCAGCTCACCGGCACCCAATGGGTTCTGTTATTGACGATGCAGATTGCCAAGTTTACTTTCTATGGCAGAGGGTCGCATGCGTCGAGAGGGAGTGGAACCATCGGATAGTTCCTGCTGAGGATGACTAAGGGCGTCTGGAATCTTGTGGCGAAGACAAAACCCATCATAGGACACTCCATCCAGTACTCTCGGTCGGCAATGGGACCGGTGAAGGTACATTTAAAAATGTAGTCGTCCAGTCGCGGTTCGTGGCTATAAACGTGTCGATGCTCTGTCATCTCCAGTGCGAGGGCGATGCGTACTTGTTTCCACTCATTCTCGCCCAAACCAAGGATCTCAGCAAATGCTCGATATCCGCAATGGCCGTCAGAACCGACATTCTTCACTCTGTTGATGAAGATTGTCATGAATGGGTCGATGTCATCATCTGCCCAGGGGAAATGGGTCTGCACGACCGGTACGGTTGATGGGGCCTTCGCGTCGGTTATGTTGGAAGCCGCCTCTTCGTCGCGCATAACATCTGTGGAGTCGTTCTGGGCACGGTCGCGGCCACGCCCGCGGCCTCTTCCGCGTGGACGCGGTGCCTGTGCCCGCTCCTAGCGGCGTCGTTCAGCCGATTGCGTTCTCTCCCATGCCAAGGGGTTAGTTTGACAGGGGTTATGGCGCCCTCGTCCCCGAGGTCTGCCCCTCGATAGCTCAGGGGGAATGGGTGGAACTAGGTTGGTGGTAGCAGGGAACTGGCCGTCCGCCAACGTAGTTGCCACTCTAGCCAACTCGTCATCGGGCACTTCACCGCGTTGGTACCTTTGCAAGAATTCATTGATGGCGATCTGAGCCTCGGTCATGGGGACGGAGTCTAACGACGAGTCCTGCTGAATGCCCTTCCAATCCAACTGCTTCCAAAACATGTGAATCTGGCTCGGCATAATAGGCGTACTATCTTGGATGCAGCGATATATGTCGTGAGTACATGGTAGCCCGTACGAGACTCTCCAAAACTGGTCGGTGCATTCTGGGGTAGGTGGAGTGGCTTTAACCTTCTGGTATAGTGCGTTGAGGAGGTCGTAGCATCGCGTTGAGATCCTATCTCGGACCCGGCAAAAAATGTCAACGTTGTGCATGCCGGTGCACCACGTGTTGCGGTCCCTGTTTAGTGACGCTCTGACCTCTAAAATTTGATCCTTCATCAATAAGTCGATGGCTGCGAACACGCAACCGAAGTCTCATACGGGGGACTGCAACGCATTTTTCTGTGCTGAGTGTGCGGACTCGACCCTTAAATGAAAATTCCATTTTGTTCAGTTTAGCATAAAATATATACATGAAAACGTAAAGGTATAGATTGAGGAGGGCAGTGAATGTAAAACCTGTTTGTGGTCCTCGTCCCTAAGTGAAGGCTGGTGTCCACCCAAGCTCTGACAATTTTGTTTCGGTGATGTAGGAGCCACGTGGAGGAGAGGTACTGCATCAATCCGGGGATGTGGTTCCACTTGGCATATATCCATTGGCGCCGTGACTCGTACGACTCGGGGGATTTCGACTCGAACACAGCTCTACACTCGTTCTTGAACTTTCGCGCTGTTTCTAAGTCGCGGGTCCGTTCGAAGGCTGCTTGCTCGCACCCCCGCAGAACGTGGACCCAGCATAATATATGGTTGACTGTGGGGAAGGAAGCGACAATCGCACCAAGTAGACCAAGCTCCCTGTCAGTGACGATAGCCTCCGGTGTCTTGTCTCCGTAGAGGAAGCGGAGATGGTTGAGGCCAGGGCCCAAGTGTAAGACTCTGTGGTCTCATCGCAGAGGAAAGCGAAAGCTATGCTGAAGTTCATCCTCGTGCATGTGAAGCCGATGAACTCAACCAAGGGCATTTTGTACCTTGAGATGTGGCAGGAAAAAAAAATGTGAGTTCAAAATCAAGTGACAAATATTAGATGAAATTTGTTACAAATTGGAAAGAGAACAGCAGTTAAAGGGAATGACATGAAGACGTACTGGTTGGTTTTGTACGTACTGTCGATTTCGACGACATACGGAAATAGTTTCAGCGAATGCAGGGCGTCCGGGTGGGTGAAGAAAAGACCTCCTACCACGTCGGAGTCAGGCCTCCTCCTTACAACGTAGAAGTACCGCTTGGCCTTCATCTGGTGTAGTACGTCTTGGGTGATGGTCCTGTCACCTCGAGCCTGGAACTTAAGCTTGGCCTTGGCGTTATACAGCTGACGTCGTGATGTAACACATCCCTCTTCTGAGTGCAGCAACAAGTATATCGACTTTGGCGGTGTCCCATGCGACGATAACATCTTCACGACCTCCAGTGCCTGCGTGTGGATACGCCCACGGTAGGCGTGACCTAGTAGAATATCTGGAAGGTCGTGGTTGTGCGTTCCAGATAAAACGTACATGTGCCACTTTCCGCGTTGGAATTCCCGACCCATTAAAGAGAATAGACAATTTGTGAGTTTCGTGTTACCCTTCTTTGTTGCCTCGTCGCGCTCCCTACGTTCTCTCACCTTCTTCCTCGGTTCATAGATGCCGAATTTTTCACATGCGAGGAGTACGCTACCGAGGAGGCGTTCGGTTGACGGCCACGATCTCTTGATCACTAGCACCATTTTCAGATGGGTAGCGGCTGCGTCTTGGAATGTCCGAACCATCTCGTCGCGATTTGTCCACTCCCGGTTGGTTGTAAAAATATCTGTGAAATCTGGCATTTCTACTGAGGCGTTGACGTCTGCATCCTATTCAATTTTGTGAGTTGCGTGCATAAGTTAGACAGAGAGTAACAAATTTGTTGTTGTGAATGTGATGAAAATGGTAGGAAACGAAGCATACCTCGTCGACGGATAACTGTTCTGTTGGTACTTCATCGAAGGAAACGCGTTCGACGGGATCGGTAGAAGACATGGCACCGCAAACCCAAGAGGCGATGCGGGGGGGAAGGAATTGAGAGATTAGGAGAGAAAGAGTTCGACGATTGGGGAATCAAGTGATGCTTACTATTTGCTGTTAGTTGTAATCGAAAATTATAGTATTTGTCAGTGGGCCTAATTACTCCGCAACGTCCTGCAGAGGAGACCGACGCGTGATAAGGTGCCCACATGATGCGACAGGGCCGTTGAAATGCGCGTTTAGTTCCGCAACCACTTGTGTAGTTATGGGAATGCACTACGGAGCAGGTTGCGTAATAGTACGCAACAAAGTGCGGAACACTGGAGCCTCGCGGAGGCGGTAGGCAACATGGGCCATTCTCCGCATGAAGGTGCGGACGGAAGTCGACCGTTGCGAAAGCGCGTGCCGTAACGCATCATCATGCGTAATGAATTCGGCCGTTGCCGCTGGACAAATTTGAAATTTGAACGGCTTAAATGGTCCGCAATGTCGTGCGTTGGTATTATGCGTTGAATTTTCCATACGTGACAGATACAACATGTTACTAATACTAGTGCAGATTGTCAATGGTAAATATCGATACGACGATGCTTACTGAATAACTATAAAGATTTGAGAAAATTTCCAAAATTGATCACTATTTTGTAATCGTTATACAGCTGCATTATGTGGGAGTTTAGAAAAAGGAGGATAACCCACGTGGTATTTAAAATTGTCAAACATTACAAGGTAAATATTTACACTGTATAACACATTAATACAACCCGTCCAAACGACTACGCAACGTAGTTATCAATTTCATCATACAACTTGAACACTTACACCACTTGTATGAAGATTTTCGTTAAGGTTACATAAAAAACACTATTATAGTAGTGCGTTCCACGAATAAAGCAACGCAATCATGCAAGCAGAATTGACGATATTTGGAACGAATATTCGGATATGTCATCAAAATGTTCACTGATCTTTACTTAAATTCGTAGGAATTGTAACAAAAGATCGGTGAAACACTTTGATAATATATTGATATTCGACAACGCACACCCATTCGGAAAGAATATTTTGAGTTATATGGAAATCGCCGCTAAAGTTGGTCAATTGGATAACCGGATAATCTATCAAAGTATTCCATGATCTTCGACTAATCTTCATAGAGATTATATAAAGATCACGGAAGCACTTTGATAGTTTACGGGCATCCATAAACGACGATAGAAGATAGAAGATAGGAATTATGGAGAGATAAAGCAGGGGTGCAACGAAGGGAGGTGGGGAGGGGACGTATTTATAGGGGATCGGGGTCGATGGAATGGGCTTTGTTCCGCTGTTCGAAGCGGATAGATCCGCATGCTGACGCGGGTAGTTACACGGTCGAATGCGAAATCCCAGTCAGTAAAAGAGAAACTCTGATACAGTGCAGTTACGTGTTCTTTGGAGTGAACCAGGACAGTTTGACACATGCGCAGTACATTGCGGATATATACGCATGTAGTCGCGAAAATATGCAGACTTTGCTTCGGAAACCTCTGCTTTGTCGTGGGTCCCTTATATCTATATAAATGCAGCACCATTAATCCTGAGCATAAGGTCTAATAGTCACTAACATGTACAACACTGCTATATTCTCCCACATTTTACAGTCCAATGTAAATATCATGGAAGCTCTTTGAGGTAGTGACGATGAAAATACACCGTTGGTTGTGTAACCTCGAACTCTCGCCCTGTTGGGGGTGGGTCGACTGGTCGATGTGGTGGACTCTATGGGTGTTGGAAGAAGCAAGATAGCCTGTTGGGCACTAACATGAGAGTGCGTACCGCCGACGACTAGCTCTTCCTCCTTCGCAGTAGGGGACACGTTGAGACAACGTGTCCCGTAGGACAAAATTTTGTGAAATAGCTGCGCATTTACATGCGTAATATTTACGCATCCCCACGTGTGCATGTTGCATGTGTGTAACCTTTGTAGGGGCCTCCCCTTTCGTATACATACGAATACACAACTGTAGTAGTATTATTGTATTCAATGTTCATTCAAGTAGCGTTTTATTTCCCTAAGTTCTTGGTCACTCGCATGTACGTATTTATGACGAAGTTGTTGGTCAGTGCGATAAAGTGTACACAATTATGAAACTAGACAATTTGTTGGTTACTGAATTTCGTGTATACCCTTATATCGAATAGAAATTATATATTATCAATTGGCTTTCAGTATTTTTACAATGTAGATTTAATACAATTACAGTGCGACGTAACACAATTGAAACAATTGAAAGTATATATTATCAATTGAAACAATTATGTTACACTGCGACGTAACACAATTACATTACACTGAAACAATTACGTTACATTGAAACAATTACGTTACATTACTAAAACTTAAACATGTATACTATTTTGTGGTATACACCGGTAGCGCGTTTGCTGCTAGTTGTATATGTGCAACCAAACTCGGCGTCCACACCAGTTGAGCTCTACATTTGCATACCCTCGCAGCGTGAGCCAGAATACAACCAGTCTGCTACAACATTCTGCACAGCGTGGTCTATTCAATTTCAAAGTGTTTCACCGATCTCTACACACTTCGAAACGTAAATTGACTTCAAACTGATCCATATAATGAAATACTGTTGCCAATGACATATATGTTGATGTGAGGACCGACAACAAATGGACTCGTATTTATAGGGATTTTTGTCCTCCGCAGGAGTTACGCAGACATTCGCGACAAAACGCGGATATATACGCATCACATTGCGGATATATACGCGGATATATACGTATCCCATTTCCCTTTGTTAGAGAGGATTATTTTGACAGCCAATTATTGTCATGATTGAAGTCGTTAATGAGATTGTGTTATATTATGACATTAGGCAATAGGTTACAATACGACGTCGTTCATCATGTCTGAACAGTTGTGTCATATCTACTTTATCAAATTAACCTATATCGATAGAAAACAAAACTCGATGATGGCGGAGACGGAGACGAACGTGACGGAGACGAAGGAGACTGATGATAGGAGACACCCTAGCTGGAGGGACGAAGCTCGTCCGGGCCGCCGACATGCCGTGGCCAAAGGAACGAAGCTAGTTAAAGAGCCAGTAGGCACCCCCACCTGTTCGCTCACCTCCGCAACCTCTCCACTCCGCCCCGCATATCTAAAATCAAAGTACTTCTATGATCTTAAAAGTGTTTATTTCATACGGGAGATATAAGGTTTGTAAAGCATTGTTGTATGGGAATTACACTATTCCACTATATGCTTATGAGGCCCAGCATCCCCATCCGCTGGGTTTTATAGACGTCTGAGTTCCGCAGCTAAATGCGAATATATATTGCGCGATGTAGTGCGAATTGTTTCGCAGTTTCCCGCGGCTCTTTTCCGCTTCTTAATGCGGATTTTATCTGCCAACCACTGTTGATTATCTGCGTATAAATACGGTCACTTGCTTGCTAGGCAGTTACACACGCAATCATGTTCATAATATCATTCTTTCAATGACAATGCTCGCCACATTTGGAATGTGCATACAACCGCGACGACATGCGGCCCTCAGTTATTTCATTTCGAATATGTATATATACATCACCATGTCTTCCGTTAATATTTACATTTAACTCATTTGAATGTCTTTCACTGCAACATCCTCCTTTTTACAGTCGTTCCACCAGGACCAAAGATCATGGAAGCACTTTGGAGTCAGGGGGCGAGAATACAATGCCTATACATACGTAAATCACTGCGCATATGCGGCCATCAGCATGCTTGCATAAACAGAGGGCCACGACATCTGTATTAGTTACGCATGTACATGCGTAACGACTACAGATGTGACATACTTCAATAGTTCGAAATCTCCCAACGACAATTTCACAAGGGACCAAGTAGCGACGAGTCTCAATAGTTCGAAATCATGCGAACGATAGACACAACAATATTTCACACACTAAATACTTCAACATTAATTGATGTAAATGTAACCCTTCCACTTTTATTTTGTAGGCGGGATATCGCATAAAAATTGAAAAAACATTGTCGTTTTCGATGCAGGACATGGAAGTTCAATACGGGCTAGTGTATTCAATAGAGCAGCTCCCGACTGACTCTTCTGAGGGCTTCGGGTAGATCTGAATTTGTATCTGTTGGAACGCATACGTCGTCATCTCTTCTTGGGCGGGGCGTACAACTAAATCAACCACAAAAGATGCGACGTCCCGAATTCGAGAGACAAAAACGTCGTTGTACAAAACGAGCAGCATATTCCTTATCTTCTTATGCATAGATCGGAAGTAAGTCGCAGGGTCCTCCTCACACTCCTTGCAGCCTAACATCAATTGCGTTGATGATAAAGACATCCGAACACCACGAACGGTCAGTAGGCTGCACCGGAAAGAATGGTCATATTGGTTGTGTTTGCAGTTGCATGCGCAATTTTATGGTGAACGCCGGTGTTTGTCCGCCGTAACGAGGAAACGGGTTCCATCGGTGAACTCGCCGGGTCTATCAACTGTGAGAGAGCTTCCAGGATACATATCTCACTACCTTGTTGGTGATGCCTATGTGGGGACCGTTGATGGCAATTTTATAGGGCGATTCCATGGTCTTCGCAACGACATGCGTAAATATTGGATCGCCACCGATATAATTATGGCATTCCGCAACTCCATGCGTAACACAGGCTTTGAACACGGCGCTCTAGACTTGGACAGTGCATGCATTGATCATAGGATGTATTTTGTGGGTGCATGCATCGGGCAAGCTGTGGTGCATGCATCGACACGTGGCAGGGTGAACCTTGTTACACAAGCCGATGCGTAGTGCATCCATCGTCCGCGAACCGAGTTGCATGCATCATATTCAATGCTCATTCACTGCGCACCCAGATGCGGAACTACATTAGCGCTTTCATTTGCCTATATAAAGCCCAACATCCGGGAAGTACAGTGCAAACCCACGTCATAGCCTCCCACCACTAACATGGCATTTAATGTCGATACACATTCACATCCACAACTACGTGATTTCCTGACAATGTCTTCTCACGAAGTTGAAATTCCGCGGGAGCACTTGTTCACTCGTCACTACGGAAAGGAAGTGGTAGGAGGTACCGCCTTCCACGCAACATGTCGTCATTGTGGCCACCGCTACAAAGTGATGAATAATCTATAGTACGGACATTTGAAGAGGCACATCACCACCAAACATCCCGAGGAGGTCTAAGTAATAGGCAGTCATTATATGTAGTTGCCTTTCTGTGTGTGGAACTTTGTTTATTTACATCTTTCCAATTGTAAGAAAACGGTGCTGTTTTCTTTACGTGTTTCGTGTTTTGATTTTACCATATCGTTGTGTTGCCTGTTTTCTTAAAGCTCGACAGCTTGTGTTGATGATTTTCATTTCCACTGCACTCGTCATCACGCAATGGTAAATTTGCAAAACAACGCAAACATCTGTTATAGGCTCCGCATTGAAATGCGGAGCCTATCGCGACTTCAAGCGACACACTTAACGTTGGCCATGTCCTCCTTTTTAGAGCATCCGCTATAGGTCCGCAACCGGTTGTGAAACAAATGCATATTAAAAATACGTGTACATTATATTAAAACCGAAACGGAACATTACGACTGAAACGTAAAAACAATTTACAGTCCATATAATTGTAACGACGCATCTCACAAAGACGTGTACAGTACATTGAAACAATTGCGTTACATTACCACTAAAATCACCTAAAAACAATATTCAGTTAATACAACTTTAACGTGTCTATTATTTCGTGCCATCTACCGGTAGCGCGTCCGTTGCTGGTTGTATATGTGCAGCCAAACTCGGCGTCCACACCATTTGGTCTCTACATCTGCATAACCGCGCAGCGTGAGGCAGAATACGACCAGTTTGCTGCGATATTCTGCGCAGCTTGGTCTATTCAATTACAAAGTGTTTCACCGATCTCTACACACTTTGAAACGTCTAATTAACTTCAAACCATACATATAATGAAACCGCAAGTACTTGCGGAGATATCCACGGGAGTGTCACATATTTATAGGGAGTACTATGTTCACTCGGAGTGTCGCAAGTACCTGCGGAGACATCCACGGGAAACCGCGGTTATGAATGCATTATGTTGCGTAGCTTAGGTCGTTCTTCCGTAGGTGTGATTTCACCCCTATTCTTGTTGTACTTGATTTTGGTTCGTTTGCGATGTTTTTCGGTGCGTGCCTGCATGCCCTGTCCCAGTTAAAGCCGTTGGGATTTGTGTCCCCGTACAGTTATTAGGCAATATGGTACAATACAACGTCATACATCATGTGTATTCCCTACTTTACATGTCCAAAACTTTGTTATGTCAGTTGTGGTTTTTTTATACCGTTATTAGGCAATATGGTACAATTCAGCGTTAACGCATCCGGACGTGTAGCTTGGACCTTCAGACCCTCCATGCATGCAGCGAAATAGTATACGGGAGGAAACATAGGGGGCGATTCCTGACAGTCATGCCTTAATATACGCATCAACCTGCTAATATTTACGCGGCAACATGCGTATCGTCCAACATGCGAATATTTGCAACTCCCGACACAAATCTGACAGGCCTGAACCAGGCCAGTGTACGATTGTGCCCGAGTTTATCTCAGTAGGTACGCAGCTTCCTGCGTACCTCACGAACCTGTACTCCCGACAAAAAATCTGACGACCCTCACCCCTTCCAGTGCACGAGTGTGTCGGGGTTTATCTCACTCGATACGCAGCTTCATGCGTACCTCACCATCCTAACGTGTAATGCATAATCTTTACGCATCCAAACGTGTAGCTTGGACCGAAGTGCAAGCTTGCATCAGAGAGTTAGCTCTCGAAAATGTCCGATGAACAGGCAAGGCTGCTATATGTACGCAACATATCGCGGATTTACACGCATGTGTTTGCGTATGTCTACGCACCCACTTGCGATTATATCCGCACATAGTCAAGGTTACTGAAATATTGCTCCTCCATTATAAATACCCGAGGATCGTGTTGTTAATCATTGAGCCATTGTCGGTATCATAGGTTCTTAACATGTTCGGGCCAATGGGTTATTTTCAAGGGTTGAACAGGGAGCGTAATCCCCAAATATAAGTTATGTAAGGGTCATGGAAGCACTTTGAAGACAATTGTTTATTTTGCATTTGATTAGGGTTTCGTGCAACACACTCCATGCAAATGACGGGACATCCACGACCACCTCGAGAGGGTCAAGTTGGCTGCTCTGCGTCAACCTCGTCATGGCAGGTCGACTCGCGAGTGAATCTGGTGAATCGAACTCTATCTATGCTAACACTCGAACCCAGGACCTAGGTCTACTAAGCAAATGAGAGTAGAGGTTCGAACCCAATTTTCGAACCCACGGGCTTACTTCACTATGCAAAAACAGACATCTACACATATGAAGTGGTCATTTTGTACTTTTTTCTGTAAGTGTTTCCATTCTCACATATGAAGTGGTCATTATGTAATTTTTTATGTCATTGTTTCCATTCTCACATGTAGCACTGGAAGTGGCCAATGTAGCAGTGTAAAAGGGATATTATCTTGAAACAATACAACAGTCTGACTTTCATCAAAATACTTTGGAGAGACGGGAGAATAAAGACGCATATCACAAATACGTGTACATTATATTAAAACAATCACGGAGAGATATAAGTTTTGTAAAGCATCGCTATTTATTTCATATGAGAGATATAAGTTTTGTAAAATATCATTGTTTGGGAATTAGACCATTCTATTAAATGCTTATGAGATGGAGAGCATCCCCATCCGCTGCCTTTTGTAGACGTCTTAGTTGCGGATATGCATTGCGCAATTGATGTGTTTTGTTTCGCGGTTGTCTGCGTCTGAACTCCGCATGCTAATGTGTAATTACCTACGAATATCGCCGAAACCGCCGCGGAATTTAACTGCCCACCACTTTTGTGTAGCTACCTATAAATACGGTCACTTGGCTTGCTAGACACTTACAGACGCAATCGTTTCTGTACTATCATTCTTTCAATCTAAATGCTCGCCACATTCGTAAAGTCCAGCAACACGGTGTGAAGATCATGGAAGCACTTTGACTTTATGGTGACAAAAGGAAATTGTCGGTTTGCCTTCTTGGATCCATCATCTCAGAATGTCTCGGATCACCTGTGTAACCATTGACTCTCAGCCTGACATGGTGGTTCCGAAGTACTGAGAAACGCTCGGTTTCATCTAAGAATCAAACGTAACCAAGTCACGCTTAGAATAGGTGTGTATTATATTGTAGTCGTTTAAATTGTAATTGTTGGAATTGACATTATTTTGTGGTGTTCTTTGGTTCAATTGTCATTGTCACACATCTCAATACATAATCGATTATGACGACTACTTCCCAAATATTGTGCGCTGGCGAGACGCAATATGTCGCAATGAATGTGGTATGCTCATTCTAATGTCAGTATCGAACGTAACCACGTATTCAACGCGGATAGTTTCGCAGTATATTTATTTTGAGGTCCGCATGTTATGGCTGAACATCACGCATTTCGCCGCAGAACCGTACACGGTATATATCGGCGGCTTCGGCGCTTACCGCCAACCACCGTATGGTACTTTTTGTACAACGGAACAGTGACAGGCAGGGCACACTCCCCAATGGCCTGATTAGAAACACCAAAACACAGACATCGATTTCGCAGGTACATGCGGAGACTTCCGCGTCAAACCGCGGTTATACCCGCATTTATTTGCGTTGCTTATGTCGTTCTTTCATAGGTGTACTATCGCCCTATTGTTGTTGTACTTGATTTTGGTGCAATTGCAATGTTTTTGCATGCTTGCCTGCATACCCTGTCCTAGTTCAGGCCGCTGGGAATTGGTTCCCCGTATAGTTACGCAAAACCGTGCGAGGCCGGCATTTACAAAACGTAGATGGAAAACAAAACTCTTTAAACAAAGTCCGAACAATTGTGTCATATCTACTGTTATCAAATCAAACTACATCGGTAGAAAACAAAATGTATAAACAAGATATGCTTCACTTTAACATTATTAAAGCCAAGATTTAATCAAAGAAAAGGCATTGTTACAATTGTGGAGGTGATCTGGGTAATATTTTCAAAGTGATTTTCCGATCTTATACCTGCCAGGGTTCGAACGCAAGACCTTTGGTTTTATAGGCAAACCTAAAGCCACTAAGACTACCAGGTTGGCGATTGGGCGCGTAAGCTTCGAGCGAGGTGACATATATGAAGGCTCGAGGTCACAGATCTTAAGAGAGAGGACTCAAGACGAGACGGAGGAGAGGAGACACCCGCCTTGCCGCATACATGTCGTTGCCGGAGGGACGAAGCTAGTCTAATAGCCAGCACACACCCCACCTGTCGGCTCCCATCCGTAACCTGTCCACTCCCCCTCTGCAACCTGTCCACACCGCTCTGCGTATCTGAAATCAAAGTACTTCCCTGATCTTTAAAGTGTTTATTTCATATGAGAGATATAAGGTTTGTAAAGCATTGTTGTATGGAAATTAGACCATTCAACTATATGCTTATGAGGTTCAGCAGCCCCATCTCAAACGAGTATGAAAACAATCTTTGCTAGAATTGGGTGCAACTTCCGAAGCACAATCGACTCTATTTATAGGGTGAAATGACGATTGGCCCCAGGGTTCAAATGCCTCCGCACCTTGTTGCGGATGGCTCCGCATCTTGTTCATGGTTCCGCAACAACATGTTTTATTGCTACGTCATTTAGTGTGGAACCTATACACAACCAGACGTGTAGAAGTTTACCTGAACCATTTCTTTAGGAAATGTTACGCATCTAGACGCTTGTGACAAAGTTTATCTGAATAGATACGCAGCATCATGCGTAGGCCAACAAACTGCGAATATTCACAACCCCTGCCACATATCTGACTGGTCTGTTCCAAGCCATTGCACTATTGTGACGGAGTTTATCTCAGTCGATACGCAATTGCTTGCGTACCAGACCAGCACATGTTGGGAACTTGCTATCATATTTACGCATCATAATGCGGATATATTGGGCCGACAGAAACTGCAGGCCAGGACAGGGCCTGGTTGTCTCGTGAGGTCGTCTTATGAAGCCTTTACGCATCGTCATGCGTAACAGTGGCATATCGGCACAAACGGCAGTTGATCCGCAGAAAATTGCGCAATACAATGCGGACAAGTATATATACATCCCCATGCATTCTGTTAATATTTGTGTTACAATCAGTTAAATGTATTGCACTTCCACATTCTCTTTTGTAAAGTTACAACAGAACTAAAGAGCACGGAAGCACTTTCGGATGATTCCGCACCTTTTTGCGGATTTTTCCGCACCCAGTTGCGAATTGCTCCGCACCAACTTTCGGACGAATCCGCACTCTATTGCTATTGATTCGGCATGGGAGTTCCCCTGCCGTGGGGTATCATTCCACACTGAACCCCCGACACAAATCTGACGAGACTGACCCGCTCCAGTGCACGCAGTGCACGCTTTTGTGTGACTTTATCTCCATTAATACGCATCTGCATGCGTAGCTCACACTACTTACACCACCCGCTACTTACACCAGGCCACTTCAAACCCAAATTTTGGATGTAGCAGTATAAAAGGATTTATTTTGTAATCAACTACATGCACACAGGAAACATATTGCCAGGACACAAACATTGAAATTAACTACATCAATATCACCACTTAAGGAGATTTTGAGATTACAACCCTTATGGACATCTGGACATTACATGTACCCAGACACTCGCCTGATCAGATCTGCACCATTGTCACGCCTCACGCTATCACCGAAAAAGATACTGCATTGGCCCAGGTGGTATTTCCCACGTTATTTGATTCAGGAAACGGCCACTGTACCTTACAGATACCCCAACCTCTCTACTCCCAACCGCAACCTTTCCACTCAACCGCGCGACGCTGAAATCAAAGTACTTCCATGATCTTAAAAGTGTTTGTATGAAATTGGAGATATAAGGTGAGTAAAGCATCGTTGTTTCGTGATGACACCATTCCACTATTTGCTTCTGAGGTACACCATCTCTTTCCGACGCTGCTTGCCTTTTATAGACGTCTGCGTTCTACATGTGCCATGGGGATATTAATTGCGTAGTTTAATGCGGAGAGCGGCGCGGTTTATTGCGTATAATTTTTGCATGTTTCTGCGGAACATAACGCGTTGCACTGCGTAATATTACTCGGCTACGTGCATATCTCGGACGTTGCACAACAACATTATTTGCTTTACAACATTCTCTATTTACAAAACAATGTTCTGTATACATGCAACTATATTTTTTATAAGAACCCGGCCTTTCCGAATACATGCAAATACATTTTCGATATTAACCCCGACTTTCCGAATACAATTAAATGGAGACACGCATTATGAAGAAGTTACTTCGATACGCTCGATCTAATATAAGTATCAACCGTAAGAACGCGTTGACATCCATTCAAAGCATGACGAAGGTTTCAATTCCATTCAAAACCAACAACACGTATGTACGATAGTTCAAACCCGCCTTGCAAACACAAATCCAACCACAGTTATGCACAACCACAACTCCACAACAGATCAACACAAATGTCACCACATAACAAAAGAAATGTACGCGTACACATACGTCACTGTGTCTGCACAAATGACGGATCAGCGGTGTAGTACCGCCCTACAATGCGCATAATCTCATCCCTCCATGTATCCTCCGGCTCCGACAGAAGACAGGTCAACTCAGCCCCCACCGCGTCATATCGATCCGCCACATCTGCTGCACGGAGTGGAAGGATGGCAGTCGCAGAAGGGCCCTCCGTCGAAACGGGCTGTGCCTCCTCCGGAACGGGCGCCGGCTCATCCGGAATAATCGGCTCCGGTTTTGGAGGGATGACGGACGAAGGGAGGATACAGACATGTGACCTCGGGCGAAACCACTCCAGGTACCCTTCCATCGACGCCCATGGACGCTCTGCATGAACCATCGGTGTGGCCTCGAGAGGTCAACCACGTGCGCATGGCGGTCAGCCCAGTGGTTCGCCTCCCCCGGCATCACAAGCTCGTACGGGCGGTGTGGTCGCGCATCCCGTACCACTCGCACAGGAATGAAGGGGTCTATCGGGATGCCCTGCATGCGGCTGAACTAGCGTACCACCCTATCAGGCATGTACGGTTCTACCCCATCTGCCCATGTGATCGTCCCGCGGTAGGCCGACACTTTGTGGACCCCCTGAAGATCCAAGTCGCGCATGAACGGCATCCAACATACCTACGATCATAATATATAGATACAAGTTACACAATTACATTATTACGACTTTGATAGTCCACGATTATATATAATTCACACTGTAAGTCCAACGTCACATACCGATCGGGGTCCGCACTGGTCAATGTCCCGGCGTAGGGATGTAATCCGCCCTTGGTCCCGCCTCGGGGTCGCAGTCGGGACGAAACGGGCCGCGTACCTCGCATCAACCCTCATCTCAACCGTCGGCGCAAGTGTGCCATGCTGAACAGGGAAATAATTGTATATCCAGGCCTGCATGGAAACTCATTTTAATCAAAGTCAGTCACTATCTAAAATTTTTAATTTCATTGTAAATACAGTTGAACCGTACGATGATCTACGCCATTACCTGTAGCAGGAGCGGGCAGCCGCACATCCCTTTCGCCCTCCTTCGCGTTACCTTCCCCATGGCTCTGTACTGGTAAGCCAACGCCGCAGCCCCCCATGCATACCCCCCCCCCCCCCCCCCCCGTTGCTGCAGGGTCTCTGCACATGTAGATCAATGGAACACATATCGTATCCTTCGACTTGTCGATCATCAACGTCGACAAAAGAAGGTACGCCAACCACAACGTCGTGACCCTCTGGCGGCCGACCCCATCCTCTAGGAGGCCTGTGTCGATGTACGCTGCTATCTTTGCCTTCAGCTGCGACTGTGGGATCCCACCCGTCGTCCTCCACTTGTTCACCCGATACAGCGACCACCCAAACCTCTCCGCCACCCACTGAGCGGCCCCCAACACGTCTACATCCATTACCACCTACGCACCCTCTATAGCCAGCCCAAACAACAACTGCACATCATGCAGAGTAATCATCATCTCACCCCACTCGAAGTGAAACGAGTTCGTCTCCGGTTGCCACCGCTCCATGAAAATCTAACACAGGCCATGGTCGACGTGGCTCCAACTCAGATCCAACAACCACACCAGCCCGTTCTGCGCGACTAAGGGAACCCAGGTCTCCCTTCCGCGCTCAAAGGCCTGTCGCAACCAACTGATCGTCTTACCCCGCCTATGCACGTCTAACAGTACCGGTGGGTCGTCCGACGCCGCCCAAATCCTCCGCGCCACATGAACGACAAAGCTCAACAACAACGACTTATCTTTCGGCCCCCCGCCAAACACCTCATCCGGGTCATCCTCCTCAGACGAACTGGCTCCACCCTGCTCACCAACCTGGTCACCACCATCGCTGTCATGCTGATCCTGCGGGCCATCCGGGTCCTGGTGAGCATCCTGCTCATGGGGAACACCCTCATCGTGGGGAGCATAGTACTCCTCCAGAACCGCACCCTCCCTCGTAGCAGACGCAGACGTCCTCGCTTCTGATGCGGATCTGCACACATAACCCACTTTAGGGGACCTCTCCGCACGATCGTCCCCGCCTCGCGGTAGGCCCCCATCTTCCACCCAAGCGAGTCCGCGCGCTCTCGTCGACGGCGGCCCCCATGGAGGAGGCTCCATCAGCAATACCATCTGTAGGTTTGGCCCCCGCACCTCAGGAGTCCTCATACAAGCCTGTAACTCTCCCACTCGTGCAGGGTCGGGCTGGTCGGCATCCGCAGGCATCTCCACGTCCACCGCAGGCGACTCCACATCCACCATCTCCGTCTCTACCACTACCATCTCCGTCTCCACCACTGCAACAGCTTTCGGCTCTGCAACAGCTCTCTTCACCTTCTTCTCAAACTTCCCACGCACTGAGGCTGAAACAATCCGCCCAATAGTCCGATCTCCTTCTCCGGCACCCTCAAGCCTACGATTACGGCTTTCCTGCAACTCCGCCACGAACTTCTCCCTCTCCTGTCATTTTAATCGTTGTCATTGTTTATTATTATTTTTTATTATTCAAACTGTTCCACATTATAATGTATATTTCAATCTGTTTACTATGACGTTTTCCACATTTGTAATTTATGTATTTGTAGTCTCCATTTTGTCATCGAATTATATGTTTTCTATTACGCATATGTAATTACAGCTCAACTTTATATACTTATAATGTACGTGTCTACTATTTATAACGATTCTTTTCATTCTCTATTTTCCGACCATTATATTTCCCATATTATGCTATTTCTTCCTATATTTGGTACCTTTAGGTCACACATACTAACAGATTTTTTTCTTCTCACTATTACGATTTACTCAACACTCAAACTTAGGCATAATTGAAGAGTAATGAAAACTACAAAGAATCATCAACGCAATACTTACCGACGCCAATAATGTTTTTCTTGCTCGCGGGCGCAACACTCTCTTCCCTTCAACCGCTGCCACCCTCGCCGCCGCCGTCCTCGCTGCCTCCTCCGCTGAATCCCTCGCCGCCTCCGGGGCGGCCACCCTCGATGGCTCCTCCGACGCAACCCTGTCCGGCTCTGCCGCAACCATCTCCCTCGCTGCCTCCTCCGCCGTCGCTGTAACCCTATCGGGCACCGCCGCCGCCACAGACGCCGTGTCCGCGTCCGCCGCCCTTTCTGTAACCCTATCCCTCTCCCGCGCCCTTTCTTCCCCCGCCGCCCTGCTCAGAGCCGCATCTTCCTCCTCCTCCCGCTGCATCACCGCACACGCCGTCTCAATCGACACCTCCCGGACCCCCGACCGACTCCCTTCTTTGCCCTCTCCACTCGGCCCCCATCACCGACCAAATCCCCGCCACCTAATTGCCCCGGCACCCTCTCGACCTCTATTTGCCCCGCCGACATCGTCCTCACCTCCTCCGCCGCCCTCCTCAACTCCTCCGCCTCCATCACCGCCCTCTCCCCGTCTCTCCAGTCCAACGAATCGAAGATCTCGTCCATCGTCAGATAGTCACCGGCTACCAGCACCACAGGCGTACCGGCCAGCCCTCCACCGCCGCCCTCGCCACCTGTACCCCTCTTTCTGCCGCTCCCTTTAGCCGACATTCTCTTCTCCGCCTGTCTGAATCACAAACCGTCATCGTCGCTCTCGCTCTCGCTCTCGGAATCGTACTTGATACACCCCGTTGTACACAACCCGATGCGCAAGTGCACAACTGGTTTTGAATTTCAAATACACTGGACTACGCAACTCGATGCGGAGTCCTTTGGCATTCCCTTATGCCGCGTTTGGTGTCATTTCTCGTTACTCCGCATTCATCCGCGTATCTACCTTCGCAACCCGTCGCGAAATGTTTGGTAGGGGGATATTAGGGCGTGTTTGGTCCGACCCAATGCGAGTTCCGCGTCGTATTGCGTAGTGAGTTCCGCAGCTTGATGCGTAGATTAACGGTGTATCCCATAAAAATTAGCGGTGTATTTAGCTTTTTCGTTAATTTACTGCAATTATTTTAAGCGACATTGGTTGCGTGACAGAGGAGTCTTCAATCTCTCCTGCTTTGCTGAGCTTCTCTTTCTTCTTCTCGCGACGCGAAATTTATAAACACGAAGGAGCGTCTACGAGATTCCCACCTACTGACTTTACTCTGTATAAAATCCCCAAAGAGCTTACGATTTCTAGGGCTCAGATTTTTCTTCCGCTCTCGCCTGGATTTCGCAAATTGTTCTCTTTGGTTTCAATTGAGCTCTCAATGGAGAAGATCAGGAGGCCCTCTCACGCCGGTTCATGGTACACTAACAATCGTAAGTCAAAATCTCCATCCAAATTTCCAGATTTTTGATTGAATCGTGACGAATTTAGCTGAAAAGCTGTTTGCTTTTAGGTTTGAATCTGTGTTTGGTTTTAGAGAGAGAGAGTGGACTAGTGGAGTATAATCTTATTGACTTTGAAGACTTTGAATTTCTTTCTTAGTAGCTTAAAGATGCAACCTTGTTTCCATTGAGCTTATCAGAGTTGATGTTCCTGGATTAAAAAGTCTGATAGGAAATTAGGGGAATCAGGGTGAGATGATCAGAATTAAGTGTACTGGGGAAATTGGCATGGATTGTGGGTAAATCATGTTTTTGCTTCCTCTTGTGTTCAGAATGTGTCAGATGACTCAAATAACTTAGACAGCCACTGATTTTAGTTATTTTTATAACTTGTTTAATTTGTTAAAACTTCATTTTTTTGGCACTTTTATTGATAATATACCAATTCATGGTGAATAGGAGGTTTTTTTTTTTTTTTGGTCAATCATACCTCCAATTGATTTGGATGAGCTCAATGCTTTTGCTGCTCAATCATTTTTTCCAGGTTGGTGGTTAAGGTCTCACCTCGATTGTCTTTGAATGCATATTCACAAGTGCTGTTAATTGTGATGCAACTTTTATTTTGGCTTTGTAATTTTGAAGTATTCCAGGCAGGAGATACAAAGTGATTTAAGCCAAAATTGAGGTCATGGATTTTCAATGCCTTGATATGTTTATGCACACATGCTTGGCAGTAAATCGTTGGTCATGTTTATTTGGTCCGGAAAAAATAAATCCAATTGCTTTCAGGTGGTTATGCCCTTTTCTTGTTTTTTGGTCATTGCTTATCTATTCCCACTTTTTCAGCTAGTAAATTGTCGGAGGAACTTGAAGGTTGGCTTAAAGAGTCTGCCCTCACAAAATCCTCTGATGTACGAGGTGTTATAGCACCGTGAGTTTTTTTTCATAAAACTTGTTGACCTTTGTAGTGTGAACATTGTGATGGATGTCAGCTGACTTTCTCGAGGTATTGAAATACCAGGCATGCAGGCTATTCCTATTCTGGTCGTGCTGCAGCCTATGCATTTGGCAATATAGACCCAAAAGACATGTCGGTATCTGTTATTTTATTTTATTTTTTTTTGCAATGCTGTTGTTATGTTACTATTCTTCGTTGCTTATTAGACATTATGTTATTTTCATCCGTATTTCTCATTTATGTTAATTTACCCCCTTTTGCCATCCTTTCTCCTCTAGTTGTAGGTTCGCTATCTAAGTTGGTGGCTTTATGGTGTATCAATGTTGTGCAATATGTTTAAATTAGTTGCTGTTTCACTTTCCCTGCTCTATACTTGTTCCTATTGGTGATTATTTGTGCTACTTGTGGGAAGACAATAAGAGGAGCTAGAGCTTGGTGATTACACCCTTGGCATGAACGATAACACTAAGTTACGATGTCTATAAACAATGAGCTACATTCAATTCAATGAATCTTGTGTCCTTTAAAGATGGAAGAGATGGCCAATGCTCTTTCTTCTGTTGTTTATGATTGTGGAGTGTTTATTACAGCCTTGGAGAAGGTTAGGCTGCTTTTTTACTTGAGTAGTGATGCCACTTTTGCGATATTTTCTTGTTCATTTGGTTGGGAGACTCATCCTTTTGGAACTAAGAGGTATTTGGAATTGGGATCTGTATTTTTGTGATCAAATAACAATTTAGGAGTTGAATGGTTGTTGTAGATTATTCAGATTTTTATTTTTGTTTTTGGTTGTTGAATTTGTGTTACATTTTCTCTAGAGGCCAATTTGGGAGGGATGGCATGGACTCATCATGGTACATTGTTATGCAGCCAAATATTTATTCATTTTTGCACATATGTATATTTTCCTTCAATATGTGAATTAGATTGGTCTTGCCTCTTCAGATAAAGTGTTATCCATATTGTTTTTTGAGGAAAAGCGTTGCTCATATTGATATTTTTAACGTCCTCATATTGTCCAACAGCATGCATGTATTATCCTCCTTACATCATGCTAATAAATCAAATATATTATTGCAGTACACGGGTATTCCTTTTGGGCCCGTCCCATCACTATTATACACCAAAATGCGCTGTCTCTGGAGCAACCATCTATCGAACACCTATTGGGGATCTCCCTGTTGATCTAGAAGGTATAGTAATTTTTTGAGACTTGTTTCTTTCAAGATCTTCCTATTCTTAGGGAAAACCATTTCCTTTGCTCATGAAATCTGCAGGCATTTTCTCTCCTTTTATCTACTTGGTTGTGTTGTGGAATGATCTTGACTTGTAGGAGAATTGACATGTTTTGCTACTACACTAGACCACTATTATTTGGTTACTTGATCCAAATGTTTCTTGCAGTTCATTTATCAAAATTTGGTAAGTTACTGTTTCTTTTAAATTAGTTATTGAGGAGTTGAAAGCTACGGGGAAATTTGAAGTAATGGATATTCGAGTTGATGAAGCTGAGCACAGCATGGAGATGCACTTGCCATACCTTGCAAAAGTATTTGAAGGGTAATCCTCATCATGTCTCCATATCCTTCTAAAAAATAAAAATTCCTTTCGGTCTGACCATCTTTCATCACAAACAGGCACCCTGTAAAAGTTGTCCCTATCTTAGTTGGAGCTCTTAGTGCTGAGACTGAAGCCATGTACGGAAAATTGCTTTCCAAGTACGTGGATGACCCAACCAATTTCTTTTCAGTATCCTCAGACTTTTGTCACTGGGGATCCCGGTATGTTCTCTGCACTTCTAAATCCCCACTTTTTCTCGTCATTTTCAGAATGACGATTCATGTTGTATTACTCCTTTTCGTTTTGTTTAGATTCAACTATCAGCACTATGATAAGAAACACGGAGCCATCCATGAGTCTATTGAAGCATTAGACCGTTTGGGCATGGATATTATAGAGACCGGAGATCCTGATGCTTTCAAGCAGTACTTGCAGAAGTATGAAAACACTATATGTGGACGTCATCCGATTAGTGTCTTCCTTCATGTAAGTTGCTTGCATTTGACTATTGTCTGGTTAGTTAGAGGAGCTTCAGTTTCACCAGCATCCCCTAGAAAGAAAGAAAAACAAAACCCATATTCTCACCGAAAAGGTTAAATGACACTAGATCCTATAATGAGCTCAATAACATGACTCACATTCAGATCCACACATCTCTAGGGTAAAAAGATTGCATGAAAATGGTTGTTCTTGGTTTGATGATCTTCTTTCCAATATTTTTTACTGTAGTTTTAATCGAATGAGCTTTAAACGCTTTGTTTACCACCGATTTCCCTTTCATTTCCAATGTCTAACTTCATTACAAATTGATCATATCTCCTTGCTCAGATGTTGAAGCATTCCTCGTCAAAGATAAAGGTCAAGTTCCTGAGGTACGAACAGTCTAGTCACTGCAAAAGCATGAGAGACAGCAGCGTTAGTTATGCATCTGCAGCAGCCAAGGTGGATACATAAGGCTCTCTCTGACAGCTAGGTCGGGTTTTAATCTTATAAAGGCTGCACCATCATTTGAACTGTACCTTCTCCATTTGCAACTCTAGGTGAAAAACAGTTGCCTCTGCGTGTAGCCGATAAAATTTCATCCCTAGACTCTCGTCCACCCGTATTTGCATTGCATCATTGTACTTGTCTATTTTCTTTCTTGCTACTTTCAGGTTACATTCCAGATGCATTTTTACCTCAATCTGCAACTATGGGCTGGCTGGGCTTATACCTGCTGTCCATCATACACGAGTTCAAAAGGCATCCATGTATAGTTGCCAACGTTGAGTTTGGAAGACGTTTTGCTTCACACATAATGTGTGAATGCATCGTTGTGCACTTTTGATGCATAAGATTAGAGTGTAGAAACAACCTATCCCAGGTGTATACTGTCACCTGGAGAAAATCAATGGTCGTTTTGATACTATGTGAATTAAAAGTGTGTTTTAAAACAGAGGGCGAATTTACATAAACTGACTTAAATAAAAGGTTGTTTTGTGCAATTTAAAGAAAAGAAAGGGTAAAAAAAGGTAATTAGAGAGTCGGTCAATCGAAAATCAGAGGGCAACGGATTTTTCCCCAAATTGAAAAACCCTAGAATTCCTTTCCCTTGTTGATTCACACTCTTGAGTCCCTCCTAGGGTTTATGCGAAATTAGCTGTTCTCTCAGCTCCGGATTCTGCTTAATTTCTTCGGCGTTCTTCCTGCCTTTCCGTCCGAATTCCCCATTTTCTTCTACGTTTGTGTTTGTGCGTGGCTTGTAGCGTTGGTGGAAATGGAGAGCCTGTGCCTCAACGACATCGCTTTCGACGGACTTGTGAGCTCGGCTATGGGAGCGCTGTTGGCCGAGGCAATGGCCGCTGTAGCTGTGAAGTCGCTTTATTTACTCCCCTTTTTGGTATTCTCTGTCTCTCTCCAAATTTCTCTAGTTCTGTTCATAGTTCTTCAAAATTTACATCTAAGTAAGGGTTAATCACCTTTTCTATTCAAAATTTCTAGAAAATTGACATGTGAAAGTGGTGAATTGCACTGGTTCTTTAGCTCTCTCTCTATCGGTTCATTTGTTCATATCAATAGGAGATTCGCTGAGATATATGAGCTCTTATCTAGTCCGCTTGCTGTTGTTCTGTGCTTGAGTTTAGAACTCATATTCTTGAGATAGACGTTGTCACAAAAAATTGGTTTTTTGAAGCACCTGTTCCATCCATTTGAAGCTCATCTTTCAGAAACATGCCTAATTTACCTTGCAGCCTTGCTAGACATTTTTTTCCCCTATTTCTGAATGGTTCAGTGGTGGCTTTCTTCCTGAACAAAGCGCTTGCCATCATTGTCATATAATTTTCTGGAATTTAAGTTTAATTGTCCGGGCTCAATTGAAATCTCATTGTATATAATGGCTGATGATGTTTTATGTTAGCCCTTATCAGTAATTCAGTATGATGCTAAATGATGTCACCTTGGGTTTCATTATAATTGTTTGCTGCTTGAATAACCTCAGCTAATGAGTTTCCAATGTCGTGGTAAATAACTCCTTGTGGGATAACCAGATGGTATGAATTTAGTGGCTGGTGTAAATATAATATTTGGGCAAGGCTGTGTCTTTTGAGTTTTGAGTTAGGTGTACGTTTTTGGGCTGTCTTGTGAATTTTAAGCAAATATCGTGGTCAATACCTTTGTAGTTAGTGCTCTATCTAGAATTACAAGCTTCAGTTTTGGCCTGGAGTCCTGGACCCTTTGGTTGACATAGGTGTTGTTTTTCAAAGTCAGGATAGAAAGTTGAACGGTCTAATGTTCATTGATGTCTGACCTCTTGTTGTTGGTCAAAAATTGTGTCTTTTGTCAGGATCTAAGCTTGAATTATTAGGATAATTGTTTCTCTGACTTGGAAATTTGAGTCTGTACAGACATGTATATCAGTATATGACTATATGGGTACTTGGATGTTTATATTGATATCTTTTTCCTCCGATTTGAAATCAGTTCTGGATAAGAGTTTTTGTCAATGACCTTTGGGTTATGCTAATTGGAAGTATGTAGGCATTGGATATTGCCTCGGTATTGACTTTTGGGCCTTTTCGGTCTTGGGTTGAAGAACTCAAATAGTTGTTTCTGAGTTTATAGTTCTCGGAGTTGAAATTGAAAAATTGTTGGGCAGGGTTACATGGTGGAGAACATATAGGCGTAGTGTTGGAGGCAGTTGTTTGAGTATCATGGTCTATATAAGTTTATATGGAGGATCCTTTTGAAGAGAGTTTGTTGAGGTGGTATTGATAATGAGGCATAAGTTCTGCATGTATAATGGAAGAGCCTTTGTTCAGCTCAAGGATTACTTCATTGAAGGAATCATCATTGTTTACAGATGGAATTGGCTTGTAAAATTCAGAAACATCTTATTCCTTTCTATTTATAACCATTTCCTCCCTCTTGACATGCATCACATTCAGGGAACTTCAGATCTAATCCATTGCTGCAGATATTCTTGAAGTATACCAGTGCACCATCCCAGCCACTTTAAGGAGTGTTACAATGTTGAGGCAGACAAAACCACTATTCCAAGTTTAATACTACTTTGATCATCTCCCTCAGTCTTGATCAGTAATTCATCAGTTTTTATGTTGATTGATAAAAATATATTTGAAAGCTCTGCATGGTATTGCATCTGGAATACGATTTTGGAAAAGAAAAAGAAAAGGTATTGCATATGACTCTCTCTTCCTGTGGTATGCCTTAACATCCACAGTTCCACGCACACAGTTTTATCAACCTACTGGATCAAATGCAAATTTATTTGGTAATATCTTTTGCAAATTTATTTGGTAATGTCTTTTGAGATTTCTGATGCATGTACTTTGTACTTTGTGATACCAGTTTATTATGGATTGAGTCCTTTAATTTGCCTCATTTGGAAGTTGACTTTGTAGTTGCGACAACTATTTATGCATCCTTGATGGATTTCGGTAGACTTTGGCGCAAGACAAAGTCTGGCCCCCTCACAAACTCACAAGAACAAATTCTAACCTCCGTTGTTTATTGTAAAGCGTTTTTGCCCTAGCAAACCTAATCACAGCCCTTAGCCAATCTGATTGTCACCCGGGTTCTCAAACAGCTGACAAACCTCAGCCTTGTCCTTGTGGCCCAACATATTTTCATTACCCAACTTATGCTGATTGGTCGGTATTGACGTTGATCCCTTAGAAGTTTGAATATACCTCAACGTTTCCTATATACTTCTTGTTGCAAGTGTTACCAAATACCAATAAAGGAACTAAGTAACCAAGCTCCTCAACATTTGTGTAGTTGGACTACACTAAAAGAGGTCAGAGTCATAATTATCAGCTATCACTCCCATGAAACCATACCATGCTTCTTAATGATAGTATTTTTTTTAAAAGTTATTGTTAGTTCGTATTTCAAGCTGTGCCTCTTCAATATTGCATTGAGGGGCTTTGTATAACATGACAATGTTGAAGCCAATAGAAAAAACATCACTTCCTCTGGAGTGAATGTACTTGATTGAGTTATCTATACAGTTAATGGATTTTTATTTGGCCAAAATCGTTATGGGCATAATTTGTAGACGAACTTGACAAACTGATCTTGTTAAACTCTGATGTTATAGTTGCCTTTTCATTCCTTTCTCTTTTCCAAATTTTCTCATTCTGATACTTATTTACCCAACTGCATTTTACCATTTCCTAGCTCCTTTCAATTGTTGATTTTTCCTAGATTTATCAGGTTTCTTTACCTTTTGATGCTCAATCCTCTCTTTCTGGTACAGTCCCTGCATTTGGCCCAGCAAAGGATTATCATTTGTCATTATTTTGTGTCCGACTATCTGTAGACAAAATTCATCTGATTCTTTGTCATCTTACAGAATGGATCTTTGCCAATGCCATATGGGTGCTTTGTGTCACCACCGGATCCCTCTGCAGCTAAACGGTCAGTTACATTGCCTGCTTTATTTGATTCCTAATTAGTTTCAAGGAGATGACATGTCCTTTGGTTATTGATTACGGACAATCATTTTCGTGTTAGGTTTCTTGTATCTGAGATCTGTGAGGCCAAACAGCAAGAACCCGAGAATAAGGATGGCGATGATGAGGATGGTGATGAAGATGACGACAACGATGGCGACAAGGCTGGAGATGACCAGGATGACAAAGGCAGCGAAGAGGATGCTGGAGAAAATGGGAAGGATGAGGCAGAAAGAGATGTAGAGGATGAGCCAGAGGCCAATGATGAAGGTGGTGCTGAGGAAGAGGAGGATGATGAAAATGGTGAGGAGGAGGACGATGAAGAGGATGAGGAAGATGATGATGACGATGGCGACGATGGAGGAGAGGAGGAAGAGGAGGAAGAGGAAGGAGATGAAGAAGAGGAGGAGGAGCCACCTACCAAGAAGAGGAAAGGAGAGTGAGGCTGAAGTTCCCACATACGATCTGTATCTGAGACTGTAATCAGGAGTTAGAGCAAGAGTTAACCATTAAGGCGCGTCGGAAACTTGACTAATTACGCGCGTTATGTTTAGAGAATAGTCTGTAAAAGGAGTTTTTGCAACAAACTGATGTATTGAATCCTGCATTTTTAGGTTTCTTAAGAGCTGGATTTATCCTAATGTGCTTTCACCGGCTGATTCGATTTCTGTTGGTTTGGTTGCGTCTGTTCAGTTCTATAAGGTCTTTATTTTGTAGTGTACATATATTTTGCAGGGTCAGCATCCAGTGCAGACTGAGCCTGGTTCGGAGCACAACTAGTTCAGACCAGACCCGAAGTTTGAGGAGTCATTGGACCGGGAAATAGAACTGGTTCGATCTGGTTTGGTCCAAGCTTAACCAATCTGGTTTTGGCTTTTGGGGTCTTTGAACCACGTTCTTTTTCCTTTTTATTTTTACTATTTTAAGACTATTGAAAAGAATTTTCACAAACATACAAACCAAATTTTGAATATTTTGAAGTGACCAATCTACTTGTACAGTTGTAATACCTTTATATCTGTCCAACCCAATGTTCTAAAAGGCGCTAGGCGGCGGGTAGGCGCCTAGGCGGATTTAGAAAAAAACTTGATTATTTCCTTATATTTTGACGAATAACACTTGTCAATAATTCATATAATATAATAATAATCCATAATATCACTCATAAACCCAAATTTGTAGTAGTTAACTAACACTAAAGTAAATAAACGCAAAAGTACATGTCTGACTAACAACTCTAAACCTCATAAAATCCAAAACTATAAGTTCGACTGAAAAGCAAATGCATCCCGACATGGGGATAAAAAAACCCTAAGTCAACTAATCATATACTTAGAAGCTCAAATTGAATAATCGCTGGACTAGGTGGGACCAGGCGGCGTCTAGGCGGGACCAGGCGGTTCCTGGACGAATTTCCGCCTAGAGGTCCGCCTAGGCTTAAAAATTCCTAGGTCCCGTCCCGCCTAGCGCCTAGGCGGCGCCCAGACGCGATTTTTAGAACACTGGTCCAACCTCATAAAAATGCTAAACCCTAATAAAAGATAAATAAAATAAAATGGGTTTTAAAGCACATATATTAAGAAATAATTTTCAAATTGAAATTTAGTGAATCTTTTTTTAATATGACTTCTTAATATATGCCCGAAATATGATCTAAATTTTGAATAATTAAATATGGCTTGAACAGTTAAATAATTTTCATATCTATCTATCTTGTATTAGGGTATGTTTGGATTACAAGTACTTGTTTAACCCAATTTATCATTGTTTAAAATAATGTGAATTTAAAATAAAATAATTTATAAACTGTATTAACCAAATAACTATTATTGTTTAAAATTTACGATTACATTATCAACTTAATATAATCGATTAACATAATTTATAAAAAAAATTATTTTAAATTGACATTATTTTAAACATAAATTATACTATTAGTCAATATTTATAAACATAATCCAATGATATCCAAACATACCCTAATTATTAAAAGTTGAATCTTTTATATCGTACACGATCATCAATACTTTAGGCATATTAATGTCTTACCAAAGATATTTATTCACCAAAAGATACTCATCCAATAAAAATCTTTCACCAAAGATGATTATAAATAGCCAAAATTAAGCATTAGTTTGAGACATTGATAACACTAGGAATCATCAATGGCTGCATCAAGAATCCTCCTTTTCCTTCATGTTATACTCATCTTCAAGCTTGTCGCACAAGGTATGCATAATGCATCCCTATGATACACTACGCCAGATGGACTTTCGGGCGACGGACCGAAGTCGTCGCCTGAAAGGTGTTTTTCGCCCTCTGACGACTCAGGCGACGAACTTCCGTCGCCTGAGTTGTGGTCGGGTGACTTTCATCCTTCCACCATTTAGTCGACGACCATCTGTATGTTCGTCGGCGGAGTTAACTCAGGCGACGGAAAAAGTGTTCGTCGACTGATGATGTTGTCAGAGGCCAAGGGCCATCCAGGCCCGCCCATTAAGACTCAGGCGACGAGTTTAGTGTCATAAGTTCGTCGCCTGAGTCGGTCCATAGGGCTATGAAAGCATTCAGGCGACGGACTTTTTTCTTTATTTGTCGTCGCCTAGATAGTTTCAGGAGACGGAAATAGAATTATTTTGTCTCCTGAGCGGTCCATAGGGCTATGAAAGCATTCAGGCGACGGACTTTTTTCTTTTTGTGTCGTCGCCTAGATAGTTTCAGGAGACGGACATAGAATTATTTTGTCTCCTGAGCGATCCATAGGGCTATGAAAGCATTCGGGCGACGGACTTTTTTCTTTATGTGTCGTCGCCTAGATAGTTTCAGGAGACGGAAATAGAATTATTTTGTCTCCTGAGTGTAGTCTAAGGATGCATTCTCAGTTGTATGTCCGTAGCTGGAGTGTTCAGGAGACGATATTTTATATAATTCCGTCGCCTGAATAGGTTTAATTTTTTTTTTTTTTTAGTATAAGTTCGTCGCCTGAATTGTTTTGATTTTAAAAAAATAAAATTTAATAGGGCAGGTGCCCCCTATTCGAATGTACCTTATAGCACATGTTGTGCTCCTGTCCTAAACTCTATAAACAACAACACACACAACACAAACAACATACTCAACAACATACAAGCACAAGCAATTCATTCCATCACATTAAAAACATTGTAATCCACCCTAAACCTTGTCCAACATACCAAAAGTATGTGACAAATATCCATCTTGAGCAACTTCACAAAAAACTTCACAAAAAGTATACACAAATACTACAAATTCCATCCAACACAAGTTCTCTAAATGTTTCTCCAGAAAACCAAAGCCAAGTTTTAGTTAGAGGGATATGAGGAGGGCGTCCTTACCTTGCTATTTCGGCTGGGGGGAGGGTTGACTGTCCGTTGGATGACCAGCTGAGTTGGTGGAGGGCTGAGGAGAAGCTGTGGCTGAAGGGACAGCCTGAGGACACACTACGGAGGTGACGGATGGTTGTGAGTTGGCCTGACCACTTAGCATGCCCATCATGAGCCTCTCGATGCTGGCCATACGCTCCTCCAGCTGCTCATTCTTGGTCTCGGTTAGGGTGGTTTTCTCACGCAGCCTTTCAATTTCAGCCTTCGCCTCCTCCAGCTCCTTGTCCCTCTCTGCAGCCCTTGCTGCCCATGGACCCCCTCTTTTCTTTGCAGGCCGCTCTCCAGCTGCACCCATTCCTTTTAAAAAAAGATTGAAAACATAATAAGTAAAATCAGTGGGATTGAACACATAATAAGAGCTGTAAGTAGAAAAAGATTGAAAACATAAGTAAAATATTGTTATGAACTATAAGTAAAATCAGTAATTTCTGATTGTAAGTAAGAATGAGCAGCTGGAGAATAAGAAAGTCATAAATAAAATCTTGTTATGAAAACAAGACTGAAATCTTGATATGAATTATAACAAGATTGAAATTGTAAGTAAAATCAGTAATGGAAATTGTAAGTAAGGATTGAACACATAAATAAAATCTTGTTATGAAAACAAGATTGAAAACGTAAGTAAAATCTTGTAATGGAAATTGTAAAATCAGAAATTCAAACATAAGTAAAATCTTGATATGAATTATAACAAGTAAAATATTTTTATGAACTTCTGAAAATTGTAAAACAATAATAAAATAAGTGGGATTGAACTATACCTCGAACTTCTGTTCCTTTTCTTTCCCCAAAGCAATCCAAGATGATCTGTGTTTGTTCTTCGACAGAGAGGGGTGGTATTTGGCTTGGGTCTTCTCCTCCTTCTCCAACAGTGCAGACTTCATCAAGACGACGTTTCAATTTGGCCTACAAACACAGAAATTTTTAAGTAAAATGAATATATATATATAAGTAAAACACAGAAAGGAATGCATATATTGATTTGAATCCAGTAAAAGGAATATATAAGTAAAAGGAATATATATAAGTAAAACACAGAAAGAAATGCATTTTTGAACAGGATTTATAAGAAATGCAATAATATATAAGTAAAACCTAAGTACTTAGGAAACAGCCAAGCAAGCAAACTAAAAAAATCTAATAGTAGATAAGCAAGCAAAAATAAGCATCAGTCAAGCAAGCAAACAAATCTCATAGTAGATAAGCAAGAAAAAAAAATTCATAGCAAATAGATGAAAAGCAACAATAGATAAGTATTTTTTAAGCAACATAATAGATGTGAAGATAGGCAACAGCCAAGCAAGCAAACAAAAATGACAGAAACGGAGGAAGATGAGAGGCAACAGAAGATAGGCAACAGTCATGTGTGGTTTTAAGCAACATAAAAAGAAGATAGGCAACAGAAGATAGGCAACAGTCATGTCTCGCTCGACAGAAGATAGGCAATAGTAGATATGGATGTGTAGATGTATTTTTTAAGCAACATAAAAAGAAGATAGGCAACAGCCACACATGACAGAAGATAGGCAACAGTCAAGCAACAGTTAAAACCTAAGTAAAACCTAAGTAAAACCTAAGTACTTAGGAAAAATGACAGAAACGGAGGAAGATGAGAGGCAACAGAAGATAGGCAACAGTCATGTGTGGTTTTAAGCAACATAAAAAGAAGATAGGCAACAGAAGATAGGCAACAGTCATGTCTCGCTCGACAGAAGATAGGCAATAGTAGATATGGATGTGTAGATGTATTTTTTAAGCAACATAAAAAGAAGATAGGCAACAGCCACACATGACAGAAGATAGGCAACAGTCAAGCAACAGTTAAAACCTAAGTAAAACCTAAGTACTAAGGAAAAATGACAGAAAAAAAAAAGGTCATACCAGTCCATCTTGCGCACCCGGACACCCCTCGTAGGCTTCTATGGTTGTCTTAAGCCATGCCGCCGGATGTTTTTCCTTAACGATGAGCTCTTCTGCTCGGAAGCTCAGGGGCTTGGACCCATTGTGATGATTAAGGGGGTTCGGGTTCTTGGTCCTGTTTTGCTTGTTTCGCTCACACAGGGCCTGTAAAAAGATAGTCAATCAGAAATCACAAGTGATAAACAATAAGATAAACGGCGAATAAAAAAACAAGTTAGGGAATTAATGAGAAATTACCATTCTCGCTTCGTCTGTGAAGTCACTCACCAAGAACCGCCACTGCTCAGGGCGAGCGACAAACTCAAGTGGTATGTCCTCGCCCCCCCACTCCAGGAAGTGTTGATGACAGTCATACTTCCAGGCCCCAAATGCTTTTCCGCTCTTCTTCTCCACGTATGAGTCAACTGCAGGGTCAATCTCATAGTACATCTACACATCCATATCAGAAAAAAAGACATAAGTATAGGAGATAAGCAAAAGTAGATAAGCACAACCAAGCAAGGAAACAAAAAAAAAAAAGCAACAGTCAAGCAACAGTTAAGCAAGAAAAAAAAATAGATGTGAAGCACAAATCAAGAAAGCATAAGTAATAAGAAACTATAAAGAAACATAAGTAATAAGCAACATAATAGATGTGAAGAAACTATAAAGAAACTATAAGTAATAAGCAACATAATAGATGTGAAGCACAAAACCAAAGAAACATAAGAAACTATAAAGAAACATAAGTAATAAATGTGAAGCATAATTATAAAGAAACATAGGTAAACACAGATCACACTATACAGAGATCACACTATACCCAGATCACACTATACAGAGACTATACACAGATCACACTATAGTTGCTTTAGGATACACAGAAACTATACACAGAAACTATAAAGATGTGAAGCATAATTATAAAGCAACTATAAAAAAATTCATAGCAAATAGATGAAAAGCAACTATAAAGAAACATAAGTAATAAGAAACTATAAAGAAATACATGTGAAGCAAAAATAAGCATCAGATAAGCATTTTGTGAAGGAAAAAGCAACTATACAGAAACATAAGTAATAAGAAACTATAAAGAAATAGATGTGAAGCAAAAATAAGCATCAGATAAGCATTTTGTGAAGGAAAAAATAGATGTGAAGCACAAATCAAGAAAGCATAAGTAATAAGAAACTATAAAGAAACATAAGTAATAAGAAACTATAAAGACATAGATGTTCTTATGATTTTTAGGCAAAAATAAGCATCAGAAACTATAAAGAAACTATACACATAAACTATAAAGAAATACACAGAAAGCATGTGATAAGCATCAGAAACTATAAAGAAACTATACACAGAAACTATAAAGAAACTATAAAGAAATACATGTGAAGCAAAAATAAGCATCAGATAAGCATTTTGTGAAGGAAAAAGCAACTATAAAGAAACATAAGTAAAAAAGAAACTATAAAGACATAGATGTTCTTATGATTTTTAGGCAAAAATAAGCATCAGAAACTATAAAGAAACTATACACAGAAACTATTAAGAAATACACAGAAAGCATGTGATAAGCATCAGAAACTATAAAGAAACTATACATAGAAACTATTAAGAAACTATAAAGAAATACATGTGAAGCAAAAATAAGAATCAGATAAGCATTTTGTGAAGGAAAAAGCAACTATAAAGAAACATAAGTAATAAGAAACTATAAAGACATAGATGTTCTTATGATTTTTAGGCAAAAATAAGCATCAGAAACTATAAAGAAACTATACACAGAAACTATAAAGAAATACACAGAAAGCATGTGATAAGCATCAGAAACTATAAAGAAACTATACATAGAAACTATTAAGAAACTATAAAGAAATACATGTGAAGCAAAAATAAGCATCAGATAAGCATTTTGTGAAGGAAAAAGCAACTATAAAGAAACATAAGTAATAATACCAACCATGTAGACATAGATGTGAAGCAAAAATAAGCACACCCAATCAAGAAAGCAAACACAGATCACACTATAAAGATATAAGTAATAAGTACTTAAATAAAAGATAATAAAAAAAAATAAACTACCTCCAAGTAATCTCTTACGGGGGACCGTTGCTCATCTGTTAGTTTGCTCCATGTTGATGCAAGCATCGGCACTTTGTCCCTGATAGCACACCCAATGTCTCGGACAAAGGTGTCATGCAGTTGCTTGAGGCCAGGCCCCTTGTGGAAGCAGGACCACTCAATCTTCAGCTTCTTCCCTGCTGCGGCCTTGAGGAGTGCTGTTTTGTGACTCTTGATGGTTCGATATTTACCTAAAAATCATTAGAACATATCAGATAACAGTTGCAATGAGTAACATTAATAAGCAACAAAAAAAAAACACAATCATCATCAACATAAGTAACATTAATAAGCAACAAAAAAAAAAGAAGCAACATGTAGTGATATGGCTATGGTGAAGGTTAGATAATGTAACAGATTGTTGGGGAAGGAGTAACAGAATGCTTGTGTGTATATTCAACATAAGTAACATTTACAAAGCAAGCAACATTTATGAAGTAACATTTAGGAAGTAACATTTAGAAAGCAAAAAGACATTGAACATATAGACATTGAACATACTTCCTGTTCAATGTCACACAAATATCAAGCAAAAAGACATTGAACATATAGACATTGAACATATAGACATTGAACATACTTCCACAAATATCAAGCCAAAGGAAAAAAAAAAATGAATCACTGCAGATTAAAACAAAAAGACATTGAACATACTTCCTGTTGAATTTCACACAAATCAAATTGAAACCCTAAATCCTAAATCAGATTGAAACCCTAAATCCTAAATCAGATTGAAACCCTAAATCCTAAATCAGATTGAAACCCTAAATCCTAAATCAGATTAAAACCCTAACTCCTTATACAAATTAAAACCCTAAATCCTAAATCCTATGAGATTGAAACCCTAAATCCTAAATCAGTATAAAAATTGAAACCCTAGAATCTGACAGAGGGAGAGAGAGAGATGCTAACCACGACATCGGATGGAGCGAGGGGCCTCGCCTGATGACGTAGCTACTGGGTTGGCGCCGACAATGGCTGTGGATGGCGCAGGGTTGCCATTGGTGAGAGATAGGAGAGGAGGTGGCACCGGGGTTGTTGAAGAGGGAGTGGGAGAGGGAGTAGGAGTCCCTGAGGCAGGAGGAGGAGTCGGGGCCGGGTTTGGAGAGGGAGTGGGAGTGGGAGTGGGAGTGGGAGTCGGGGCCGGGTTTGGAGAGGAAGTGGGAGTGGGAGTCGGGGCCGGATTTGGAGAGGGAGTGGGAGTGGGAGCCGGGGCCGGGTTTGGAGAGGGAGCCGGAGGCGCTGAAGCGGCTGAGTTCGATGGCGAGGTGGTTTGCAAGATCAATGGCGGAGGAATCGGGGCCGGAGTGGAGGAGGTTTGTTTCTTTTTCCTCTTCACAGGGCGGCTTTTAGGAGGCATGTCGGAGGAGAGGTCGGAGGAGAGGTGGAGGAGGGACGAGAGGAGCGGCGGAGGAGAGGTGGAGGAGGGACGAGAGGAGCGGCGGAGGAGAGGCGGAGGAGGGAAAGAGGCAAGTTGGAGAGGGAGGAGGCGGAGGAGAGACAGAGAGAGAGAGAGATAGAGTGAAACTGATTTGGGGCTGGGGTTAGGGGAGGAGTCCGAGTTTGTAAAATCTTACATGTTCAGGCGACGGACATATTAAAAAATATTGTCGCCTGAAAATTTGGCGGAAATTCAAATTTTCGTGAAAATATAGGGGGGAAATTCACTTTTGCATTGGGGAGACATACTAATACTAAGTTCGTCTCCTGAATCATTTCAGGCGACGAAAAATAAAAGAGTCCGTCGACTGACCATTTGGCGGAAATTCAAATTTTGGTGAAAATAATGGTGGGAAATGAAATTTTATTCGAGCAAAATGGGGCAAAAATTCACTTCTCCATTGGGGAGACGTACTAGTAATAAGTTCGTCTCCTGAATCAATTCAGGCGACGAAACATAAACAATTCCGTCGACTAACCATTTGGCGGAAATTCAAATTTTGGTGAAAATAAAGGTGGGAAATGAAATTTTATTCGAGCCAAAATGGTGTGAAATTCACTTTTCCATTGGGGAGACGTACTTTCTATAAGTTCGTCTGCTGAATACTCTCAGGCGACGGGAATTTAATTGTTCCGTCGCCTGAAAAAATACATATTTTTTTAAAAAGAGCACTTGGTATGTGTTATTGCCCTGTTTACCATAACTTAATGACAAATTGCACCAAAAAAAATAGTCTTAGAAGCCATGATACCAACCATGTCATACACATACGAAAATAACCGCCATGTCTCACAAAAACAACGATTACAATATATGATTTATGGAATCCGAAGACATTATCAACCTTCGTCATCGTCATTTTCCTCTTCGTCATCCTCTTGTTCATCTTCATCTTCATCGCCGTCTTCATCTTCATCTTCATCTTCATCATGTTCATCTTCATCTTCATCTTCATCATCATCGTCTTCTTCTTCTTCTTCCTCCATTTCAAGATCAATGGTGAGGTTCAAATTTTCGAAATAGATCACCGGGCCAATCTCCTGATAAGCTTCTTCCACCTCATTGGTAAGATCATCTCCGCGAGTTGCTAGAGTTTGAGGATCATACACGTTCCTATGGGACATCACATTAACTACTTTCCAAGCATCACCCGCCTTTGGATCATCCACGTAAAACACTTGCCTCGCCGAGCGTGCAAGACAAAACGGGGAATCCTCATACCAACTGCTGTTTGTGTCCACAGAGAGCAAACCCATATCTACCTTGGTGCTTCCACTATTTTCAGGGTCGGTGTCAAACCACTTGCATTTAAACAACACAACTGGCATACAAGTAGCGTATATCAGCTCTACCACTTGTTCAAGTACCCCATAGTACTTAGCATCCGAAGTTTCCACCATCACCCCTGAATTTTGTGTTCTCAAATCTTTGTCTTTGTCCCATGCCACAAACTTCACCCCATTGACAGAGCAGGCCCAATACAGTTTGCATTGTAGTGGCCCTTTTGCCAAGTTCAGAACCTCCGGTTTTAGGTAGTTGTCTCCATCTCTGTGCAACTTAGAAACCTATACAACATAACATGTTAGAGTTCTGTTTTGGGAAAACAAACATGCAATTTGTTCAATGAAACATCACGTTCGTTCTTACCCATGGGTAGAAATAACTGAGAAAATCTTTTCTACGGTCCCATTCTTCATACTCCGGGTAAGCCTCATTATACAGGTTCTCATGCGATGTCAAGTAGAACTCAACTTCCTTGCAGTTGGTTAAAACCTGCCAGTGAGCCTCTGCAATCATAGGTTCTCCTAACCTTTCTCTCATGATTTCACCGTGAGGACGCACGAGGCTTGAAACGACAGAAATATCATAGCTCAACTCCTCCATAGCATTCGTACCTGCACGGCTCTCATCTCGACCCCCGAGATACAAGTTGCAGTATGTTGTTGCCTCGTTTAAAACGTAACGCTCTGAAATACTTCCCTCCGGGTAACAGTAGTTCTTCACTTGAGCCTTATATTTGCCAAGTTGCTTATAAAACAAAGGAAGAAGTTTTGGGCGTGAAATTGTGAGATGAATTTAATCTATAAGTAGCATACCTTTCTATTGGGTACATCCAGGTGTAATGTACTGGTCCAGTTTCTAACACTTGTTGCGGTAGGTGAACTAGAAGGTGTACCATGATTGTGAAAAAGTGTGGGGGATAAATCATCTCCAGTCTGCAAAGAATCTGAACTATCTCATCCTCCATCTGGCGAACATCCTCCTTCCTGACCTCCCTAGCACACAATTTCTGAAACCATTTCGCTAGTGCAACCAAAGTCTTGGCAACACCCAACGGCAGGTATGCACGGACGACAATGGGAAGAAGACGCTGAAACATAACATGAATGTCATGGGTCTTTAGGCCGTGGAACTTTCTCTCTGCAATTTTGACCTTGTTGTGCAAAGATCCAGCGTACCCATGGGGGTACTTCACTGCACCGAACCATTCGAATATATCTAGTATGTCCTCCCGTTTCACCAGGAATGGCGCATGAGGGAGTGTTCCATCTCTCTTCTGTGCCTGGCTTCTCCGCACCCCTCTCTGCTGCAATGCGGCTCGAGCTTTGGGACCATCCTTTGTCTTCCCTTCGATGTTAAGAGTAGTGCCGATGATGTTGTCGAAGACGTTCTTCTCGATGTGCATAACATCGAGTGCATGTCTGACTCTAATGTGACGCCAGTAAGGCAATCTCCATAACTCGGACTTGTTGGTCCAACACATTCTGTTAGTCACACTGTATGGGGCCTTGAAAGCAGGGTGCGAGCTGAGGACGGGGAAGTTGATCCTGTTGAGAAAGATGGAAACATAATGAGAAAGACATCGGACAAACGTATGAAAAGGGAAAAGAGAGTGAAAAGAGAGTGAAAAGAGAGGTAGTTCTCGTACCTATCGATCTGTGAAAGAATTTGCTCCCCGTTCCAAGCATAAGGGCATGTTCTGTGTTCTTCGCTTCCATTGAATGCCATACCATCGGTTCGCCACGGGTGGTTTAGTGGAAGCCATCTACGGTGCCCATCGTAAACCATTCTCCCTTGTTCATGCGTTGCAGAAGTACCGTCCAAGCAAATAGGGCAGGCTTTATACCCCTTCGTCGCAGCTCCAGCCAACATCCCCAAGCCAGGAAAGTCGCTTATAGTCCACAACACTGCTGCTTTCATCGTGAAAGTGGACCTTGAGTATCGATCAACAGTATATACTCCAGTCCCCCATAAGTGGCGAAGCTCATCGATCAACGGCTGCATGAACACACTAAGACACTTTCCTGGAGACTTTGGTCCCGGAATCAACAACGCTAACATGTTGAATTCCTTCTTCATGCACAATGACGGAGGCAAGTTGTATGGCATCACTATGACAGGCCATGTGCTATGGAGGGTTGACTGATTCCCAAATGGATTGAATCCATCGGTTGCAAGTGCAAGTCTCACATTCCTCACGTCTTCAGAGAAATGCGGGTAGGTTTTGTTGAATTCTTTCCATGCCTCACCATCTGATGGGTGTTTCAACCATTCTGCATCTCTCACCCGCTCACCATGCCATCGCATAGCCTTTGCAATGTTCGGCTCCATGAACAATCTCTTCAGTCTAGGGGTTAAGGGAAAGTACCGGAGAACCTTCCTGGGAACCTTGCCTCTCGTACCCTCCCTAGTACACCACCTAGGTGTGTTGCACTTGGGGCACGCTTCGAGATTTGCATATTGTTTGCGAAATAGCACACAGTTATACTCACAAGCGTCGATCAGCTCGTACCCAAATGCAAGGTCCCTAATCACACTCTTCATCTTCGCTCCATCCGTAGGATGTTTATGTCCTTTCGGCAACATGCGAGCAATGTGTGCGCACATGGCGTCCATGCTCCTATCTGTCTAACCAAACTCTGACTTCATCTGCATTGCATCCAGACAGGCATCCAGAACAGTCATATCGCTGTTCTCACACAATGGCATGTTTGCTGCCTCTACAAGCCTATTATATTTCTCGTAATCATCGTCAACAACATATTGGAACGGAGGATCGTCGGGGACAGAGTGCGCCTCATATCCGGCATGAAACGGAAAAGCATCGTGTAGAATGTTCATAGCCGGACCATCAACGGAGGAAGATGCCCCTTCCTCCAGGATCTGCGTTCGTCGTTGCTCATTTGTCCTATCAACTGGGGCTTCGCCATGCTTGTCCCAAACAGTATAACTAGGCCACATTCCCATGTGGGCCAAATGACTGTGTATTTCATCTATTGGGTGCCATTCATTGTTGCGGCATCTCCGACACGGACATAGGAAATGAGTCATTCCATTCGCATTATCTCTAAGATTCTGCATAAAGAGAAATATTCCATTTTGATACTCCCCGTGAGCGTGAGGGAGTAGCATCCAACTTTTGTCGCCCATTATCGTCCTATCATTATCAATCCATTCATATGAATTCATCACATTCTAAAATGAAATTGCACATAAACAATCCATTCTCATCATCTATGTCATTCTACACCACATTCTAAAATAAAATTGAACATAAACAATCCATTCACATACACAATCCATTCATACCTCAAACTCAATTTAAAATCAATTTCCAATCATACACAATATATACATACACAATTTCAACTCAATTCCATTCTCATCATCTATGTAATTCTACACCATATATACATACACAATTTCAACTCAATTCCATTCTCATCATCAATTCATAACACAAACTCAATTTAAGCTCCATTTAACCTCAATTCCATTCTCATCATCAATTCATAACACAAACTCAATTTAACCTCCATTTAACCTCAATTCCATTCTCATCATCAATTCATAACACAAACTCAATTTAACCTCCATTTAACCTCAATTTCAACTCCATATATACATACACAACTCTTTCTCCTCATAAACTCCATTGAAACAACTTTTTTACCATCCAAACTCAATTAAAAAAGACAAGCTCATCATCAAATATCCAAACAAACAATGTATATGCTTATATTCAACAAAAAAAACAAAAAAATTTAAAATTTATACATACCTTCAATGGAGGTGTGAAATGGGGGAAGAATTTTCGAGCCCTCTAGGGTTATTTTGGGAGAAAGGATGAAGGTGAGAGGGTAATTATTGTACAGTACAACCGATTTATTTGGTTGTTACGGAAAACACATTCAGGCGACGGACATATATACACATCCGTCTCCTGAGTGAATAGTAATAAATATGGGGTCAACTACCCCACTTTTCAGGCGACGAATATATTTAAAAGTTCGTCTCCTGAATGAACAGTATTTAATAACCACCACCAACCGGACTTTATTACTCTACTTTTGAAAAAGTCCAACGTTCAGGCGACGGACCACTAGAACTTCCGTCGCTGCAAAGGCCCGAACAACGCTCAGGCGACGAACCACTGGAATTTCCGTCGCGACAAAGGCCCATTCTGACAGCCGTCATTCGGATACCTGTTTGGGCGACCGATCTTGAGCAACGTTCGTCGCCTGGATTTGTTCCGTTGCCTGAGTACAGTTCAGCCGACGAACATTGAGGTTTTCTGGTCGGCTGAACATGGGTTGGAGGCGGTTTGGGCCTCCCAACGTTCAGGCGACGGGCCTTAGTAAGTTGGTCGCCCGAACATGATTCAGGCGACGAACCTTTTTAGGTCCGTCGAGCGAGAGTGAATCTGGCATAGTGATAGGTTGTTTGCACATCTCTATGAGACTTGTAGTTTAACTTGATATATTGCTGCATTCACTTGATTATTACATTTACATAGGGGTGAGTCAAACATGTAGCGGTACATACAAAGACATAGAGTTGTCGCAAAGCGAAACCGGAGACAGCATAGGTGGGAAGCCACAGTACCTGGTGGAGCTGTTCAATCAATGTGGAAAGTGTGGCCAATTAGACGTCACACTCGACTGCACCGGATTCCAAACTGTGGATCCCTTTCCCATTGAGCTAACCAAGGATGGTAACGATTGCGTTGTTTCAAAGGGTTTCGCAATCAACCCGCTGCAAGAAGCTTCCTTCAAGTATGCATGGGATGCTCAGTTCCCGTTCAGGGTCATTTCTTCTACTCCTCGTTGTGATTGATTCAGAGACAAGTTTTATGTTGAAATAAAAGGAGATGGTTATCAATAAGACATCTCTAATATATATATATATATATATATATTAGAGTTTGATTTCATAAAATATTATCCCTTTAAATTTTGCTTTTTTTTTTTGGTTAATTCGGATAGTTAGTTTAGGGCATTTTGAAAAAAAAAATTGCTTTCGATTAATCGTAAGTAATTTTTATTATATTTGACCAAAAAAAGAGTAATTTTTATTATTTTTTTAAACGGAAATAATTCAAAACAATGAATTATCGTAAAGACAAACAAACAATGAATCGAGAAACCAAAACAATGGAGCAATGAGACTGTAGCAAATGAGCATTGAAGGATAAAAAACCGCAAAAATGGAGACTTTATATTTGAACTCGATCATTAACAAATTTAAGAACTTTAATGAACATGAAGTTGTAAAATTGTATTTTCATCCCGAGGAGGATGTTTTTTCTCCCCAGATTTTAGTATATATTAATTCCCTTGATTGCTCCGTATCTAAATTGTATTGTGATTTTCTGTTTTTTAAAAGGATTCCTGATATAACAAATGAGTGTTTTTAGATACACCCACTTTAACTATGCACGTCGGAATTAACGTGCATAGCGAAACGATTACTTAAACGTCCCAAACAATTGGAAAGGTGCAGCCTTTATCTAACATCGTTACACATCACTATCACTATCAGTGATACCCATCTACCATTCCCTTCCCCTTCCTCGCCGCCTCCGGCCCAAAATCAAATCTTTGTTTTCAACGCCTACAAATTTGCTATCTTTAAAATCAACGGTGGTTCGCCAGTTTACGTCCCCAATTTGCTACCATGTCATAAACACATTTGCAATTTGCAGTTGTTTGCTTACCAAACCCTGTTCTCCTTTCCCATCCAAACAATCTCGTCGTGGGATTGGGGATTTCTGGAGAGAAGGGTCGGTTTGCAGTGCAGATGGCGATCTGGGATGTGTGGGTGGAAGACGCCGTGTTGAGGTTGGAGTCGCTGAAGCTTCTGCGCTCTCTCAGACCCATCAACCACTGCAATGTCGCCTCCATGTCTGATGATGCCCTCGAGGTGTTCGACGGATTGCGTCAGTGGGATAGAACCTCCGTTAACGTCCGAATCTCCGAGCTCACCTTTCACAAATGGCTCAATGATATCCCCAGTTGTGGTAATTCCCAGATCTTTCGCCTGTTTATGTTTGCATTGTATTCATCGCCTCTGCAAGTTTTGGAATTTGTTTGCTGAGGTGGGGTTCATTGCATGTATGTTGGACTTTGAGGTCTTTAGCTGTTCAGAATTGACTCCAATTTTGAGTATAAGTAATGGATTACTGTGTGGAATCTCTCTTTTGGGTTGGAATTGGTAGCTTTCGATCAAATGTATGCTTATGAGCTTTCAGATACAATTGATAATCAGCAATTAAGCAAGGTAAGGGAGTGTTTGGTTAGAATTGGTACAGTATCACGAATTGGTGTTTCCATATAATTTTTTATTGGTTGGAACAAGTCATACCCTCCTCCTGAGTCTTGGTAGGAGAGAATCAGAATAGCTCATTCTCGGAATGAACTCATTCTGATTTTTGGACATTCGAATTGCCAGGTATAGGTATCCGTTATTGAGTTGATTGATTCCCAAACTCATCCACATACCTCATGGATACCAAGCACCCCCTAAAATGGATTGGGTAATACTACCGGGAAGGAGTTTGGTGAATAATAGAAATACTATCCGGTCAATTACAATTGTCTCAATATTTAAAAGACTGGAAGCAGAAGTTTTGTTTTTGCTGGTAATAGGAACTTTCTACTTTAGCAGATTGATGGGTATATAATGCTGAGCTCTCAGCTTCCTTTTTCCAGTATTTCTTTTTTATCTGTCAACCCGCTTGATTCTTTGCTTTTGTCAATCTGAAATTATTAATGGAAAGAAGTTCCATAGTTACTTAAAGATTTATATATGCATTTTTTTGCAGGAGAAACTGCTGTTGGTGCAAGTGGGGAAACAATTGAAGTAGATTGGAACTCTCAGCCTCACAGAAATCTCCTACTTTTCTCTGGAAATGATTACTTGGGCTTGAGTTCACATCCAACCATTAGTATGGCAGCCGCAAAGGTGCCTACGATGATATAACTCGTGCATTTTGTGTCTTTCACGTGGGCATAACATTTGAACATTCTGAATCATGCATACCTCTTTAAATTAGGCAGCCCAAGAATATGGAATGGGACCAAGAGGCTCAGCCTTGATATGTGGGTACACAGACTACCATTGGTTGCTAGAAGCACGTTTGGCAGCATTGAAGAAGAAAGAGGTATTGACTTTATTCTCCTATCCTTAACACCTTTTATTCTATATTTTGTTACTTTCACTTAGTGGACATCAAATACCTTAGCTGATTACTGTTAAATTTTCTGTCCCCGTGTCATCCTCTAGGATTGCCTTATTTGTCCTACAGGGTTTTCTGCAAATATGGCTGTCATGGTGGCAATCGGCAGTGTTGCCTCTTTGTTGGCTTCTGGAAGAAGACCCTCGATAACTGAAAAGGTCGCTGTCTTTTCTGATGCTCTAAATCATGCTTCTATTATTGATGGGCTCCGTCTTGCTGAACGTCAAAACTGTGTGGAAGTTTTCATCTATAGACATTGTGACATGCACCACCTTAACACATTACTGTATGTCTTGTCCATTTCTTCTTTGCAACAATTTTACTTCACATTTTCATTTTAAAAAGATGCACATTATATCCTCTTGATCGTCCTTTTGCTTTTGCAGATCAGAGTGTACAATGGAAAAGAAGGTTGTTGTGACTGATAGGTTAGTGTTTTCATAATGCTGTATATGTGGCACTGAGATGGAATTTATCCCCTTTTTCTAGTTTATATAAGATGCAGATCTACACATTTACATCATCCATGATTTTTCATTGTCTTTATAAAGCCGGCCAATAAATATTGTGTTTTATTTTATATTTTGAGCTGCTAAATCCGTTGCTTGACAAATCTTCTTTTCTATTTGTTCACATGTGATGCGTCTTTGTGGCAGTTTATTTAGTATGGATGGAGATTTTGCACCAATGGATGAACTTGTTAAACTCCGAAAGAAGCATGGATTTTTGTTGGTTATTGATGATGTAAGTCTTCTGTAATTACCAATAGGTGGAGCATTAGGAATGTTCTAAATGTTTATCATTTTCTCAGGCTCATGGAACATTTGTTTGTGGTAAAAATGGTGGGGGAGTGGCGGAGGAGTTTAATTGTGAAAAGGATGTTGATATATGCGTTGGCACTCTGAGCAAGGCTGCAGGTTGCCATGGGGGATTTATTGCTTGCAGGTAACGTCTTTGTAGACCGTATGCTGTAACTTATTGCCTTTGCAAATAACCCTTGTTTCTTTCACACTTGTGACTGATATGTGCATCTGTGATGAATTCATTGTTGTTAACCAGAAACTTTTTGTACGAGTCATGTTTCACAATTTGTTAAGAATTTTATGTTGAAAAAAGCAAAATTTAGTTTTTGGGCTTCTTTCTGTTCATCAAAAGTAGATAGAGTATCTTATAAATTGCCATAACCTGTAAACTATTCCAACAGTAAAATGTGGAAGCAACTCATTCAATCAAGGGGTCGTTCCTTCATATTTTCTACATCGATGCCTGTACCGGTTATTGCTGCTGCTCATGGTGAGTATACTGAAATAACTCACTTCCCAGATAGAAATCTCCATAATTTTGTTAAAATCTAATGGGAATGACTGAATGACATATCAGCTGCTATTATTGTTGCGGAAAAGGAAATGTGGCGTCGGAGGGCACTTTGGGAACGTGTAGAAGACTTCCGTAATCTCACTGGAATCCCCGTTACTAGTCACATCATCTCTCTTGTTATAGGCAGTGAAGAGAGGGCTCTGCTCGCAAGCCGGTAAATCTTCCCCTACCAGCTGCTTCTTTACCCCTGTTTCTTCATATGATAATTTTCGTGCCTCATCTGACCTCTTGTTCTCTATCACTATCTTTATAGGCATTTGCTGGAATCCGGATTCCATGTGACTGCAATAAGACCGCCAACTGTGCCTCCAAATTCGTGCAGGTTTGAATCGTTATACAATGCTTATTGTTTTTTCACCAATGACCCTGGACTCAGCCACCATTCTGCTCGATGAATCGTAGAACTTCACAGAAAACATTTGCACTTGAAACGAAACTTGATCAATACATGGGTGAAGCCAAAAAGAATTGGAAGTTGGAACCATTTATTGCCTAGTTGGCTACCAAAATGATTGATGGTGGCTGATGGGCGGTTCATATTATACCATAGATTGACTGTGTTTGAACTTTCAACCCTGCTATTTCAGGCTAAGGGTAGCCCTGAGCGCGGCACACACGAAGGACGACATCAAGAAGCTCGCGGTTGCCCTATCCCATTGTATCAACTCTGACGAAACTCCCAGCATCCACAGCTCAGAGTTACATGCGAAGCTCTAGGGTCATTGATCGCGTTGTTTTGATGACTGTAGGAAGCATTTCTGAAGTTGCAATTTTATTAAAGGAAACAATGTAGTTTGGGCTATATATATATAGTACTATGCAGTGAAAATCTAGGGTGCATTATGTAATTTTTTTTAAAAAAAAAATTGCAACAAATTTGAGTTATTCGTGCTCGAGATGAGTCAAGACTTAGTTTGAATCGAGTTTAAAATTGTGTTTATACTCGCTCGTCGATCAAGTTTTTCGAGCCTCCCTAATTCCAAAGAGTCTTTGATGCTTATGGTTATGGGAACTTGCCTTTGTGAGTTGAATTGCCCTGTATGCAACTGCATTTTTCTTATATATATTTTTGATTTAGCACACACAAACAAAATGTCAATATGTCCGAGTGGTTAAGGAGACAGACTTGAAATCTGTTGGGGATCCCCCGCGCAGGTTCGAACCCTGCTGTTGACGATTTTTTCACTTATAGTTTTGTTGGTGACTTGGTGATGTCAAAACTAATTATTTTTTCTAAGAACATAAAATTAGTAACTTACTGGCGGCTATGGTACTCAAAAAAGCAAATTGGATATGTACTATTGAGTCTTGTCCAGAGTTATTTAACGAAAGTGACGAGTTTGTAAAAAAATAGGCTATGTATTCTTGAGTCTTCAACAATGTTGTTTAATGGATATGGTACAAAGTGAAGATATGGTTGAAAAAAGGAACAAAATGTTGGATGTATAAAAGGATTTTGTACTATCATTATAGAATTTGAATTAAAATTATTGTAAAAGGAAATTAAAACTAAAGTTATGTTTCCTTCTCAAAAGCATTTACCATATGTTTGATTGATAAAATAATAGGAAGTAAATGCTGAATTTATAGAAGGATTTTGTATTATTCTTATAGTTCAAGAATTAAAATGTATTATTATATCGTTCCGGCTATATACACCCCAAATCATGCACGTCCTTAAGGACGTGCATGATTAAAAGGCTTGCACGTCCTTAAGGACGTGCAATATTAGACACAAGGCTTGCACGTCCTTAAGGACGTGCAATATTAACCTTGTGATTTGCGGTGTATATAGCAACACCCTATTTATATTGACAATAATAAACATAATTTTCAACCTTTTGATTGTTTATGATTAAAACTTATGATAAATTCTTTTTAGAGGGAAACATGGTTTTAATTTTAATTTCCTTCTCTAATAAATTTTAATTCTTTTTCGTATGGGTGGGCGCGGGACGGGATGGGGGTCGTCCCGCGTCCCGTCCCGCGTAATTTTTCCGGGACGGGACCGGGACGAGATTCTCTATTTTTTTTTCAATCCCGCGCGGGCCCTATCCCTCACGGGACAGGACGGGACCGGGACGGGACGGGCCTTGTCCCTCAAATAAAAAAATATTTTAAATTCTCTAATATTTTTCAATTTCCAAAAGGCATAACACCTATGAATTTATAATATTTTTATGGTTTATAGTTTCTTACAGTGTATTATATATATATATACACTAAATATATGAATATGATATATACTTTTTCTGATAGAATATATGATATATACTTATGTATACACTGCATTGACACACTGTATGATATATACTGCATATATAAGCTACATGATATACATCTATACACTGTATATATACATTGATACTGGATATATATTAACATATATACACTGCATATATGATATGTATATATATACTTAGGTATACTGTATTTACATATATAATATAATAATATAAAAATATATACAATATATATGCGGGACGGGACGGGATTTGCGGGATGAAGAATCTCCGTCCCGCGTAAATTTTGCGGGACGGGACCGGGACGGGATTCACTATTTTTTTTTCAAATCCCACCGGGATCGGGACAGGACCGGAACGGGCCTGAGATTTACGGGATTTGTGCCCACCCCTAGACGGACCTGTCCAAGTATCTAACCTTAATGCATGCTCATGACATCATTTTAGTTCAAGTGGTATCATTCATTAATGTCATTTTTATCTAAAAATATTTATAACCCTTGCAAAACTTTTATTTAGATTCCGCCCCATCAAAGTGGCGTCCGTCTTGATCGGCTTTGAATCCACTTCATGTTACAACCTTTTCTTAGGTCTCCAACGGTTCAATTTCAACCCGAACACTTTTTAATTGGCAGCCAGTAGGCATAAAGGTTAGCTGCCTGTAGTACTCGAACTGTCGATGTCAAAAGTACTTTCCTTGTCAATATATCAGTATAACAAAATAAAACTCAATATATCATTATAACAAAATAAAACTCAAAGACAGTATGTTAAATGTCGATATGTCCGAGTGGTTAAGGAGACAGACTTGAAATCTGTTGGGCTTCGCCCGCGCAGGTTCGAACCCTGCTGTCGACGTCTTTTTCTCCTTTTTTTTAAATATTCTAATTGTAAATATTTTGTAGGTGATGTAATCAACTGAAATTAGTACGTTTATCGTGTCTGAATTTTTTTAATATCAAAACTTAATAATATAACAAATTAGTATAATAAAACTATAAAAATATATATTAATAAAAGTTAACATAAAATAAGAACGGTACATATAGTTAATAATGCAAGTAAAAAATCATTAAAAATAAATTCTTCTAATTGAAAGCAGTAACACATACACAAATATTTTAAAGTAATACCATTGGTTGGTAAAAAATTAAATTGGTTAAAAATGTGTAAATATATATATATATATATATATATATATATATATATATATATATATATATATATATATATATATATATATATATATATATATATATATATATATATATATATATATATATATATATATATATATATATATATATATATATATATATATATATATACACACACACACACCCACACACACATATACATACATAGTTAGATATAGATTAAAAAATTATGTTCTATATTTATCTCATTGGTTGAAAAAAAATTGTAAAAATTTCATTACTTCGAAACTTATACAGATTAAGTTGAATGGCCAAATCCTAAAATTAAGGTAGTTATGACATGTAAGGAAAAATGTTTCTAATTTAATAGTTAGATGTAGATAGAATATTGGTTTAAAATGTGTACAAAATTTATTAGTTGAAATTTTATATAGATTAAGTTGATTAAGTGCATGAAAATCTTAAATTTAAGGCGATTATGACGATACAGAAAAAAATATTTCTCATTTAATAGTTAAATACAATTAAATACAAATAGATTGATTGCCAAAAAAAAAGGATTAATGTATTTATAACTTTATTTTTAAAAAAATTTAAATAAAGTTGATGTATTTCAGTTTGCCTACATCTGTGAGATCACAAGATGGGAAATTTATCAATCCACTATGCATCAAAACATAAGTTACAATAGTTAGACAATGGTGACACGAGCACGAGATCGGCAAACACAAAGTTAACTAATGCCCCTCAGGCCTTAGACTCAACCAGAAGAGAAACAACAAAGGAAGTACCCCCTGATAGACTACCGAAAAGGTCAACAAGATCTTCGAGTTGTGCTTCATAGAATCATACCATTGGTTTGGTGATGAACTTTGAAGAACCTCTTCTTGGGTTTGAGCTCACACAAAAGATGGGAATTGTCACCGCTCTCTCTACTAGGGTTAGTTTCACTACGTGATGTGGGACCATCTTCTACACATCCGAACACGCCTATCATCCTTGGGGATGGACCGATGACTCGAGCTCGTGCTAAGAAGGTTCAGCGAGACTCTTTCATGTTCGTGAGTCATGTTCTATTCTCAAGCGTTGTGCAACTTCACAAGGCGCCATTGAAGACTTACATGTGCATTGGAATACAAATGGCCAAACCTCCTTAGCTTTATGTATTGCCGATTTTATTAAGTGTTGAACACCCCTTTATTGCCATTTTTAGTAACTTTATTTACTTAAATTATTTAGGAAACTTTAGGGGTTATTTTAATTAATTCTTTTATTATTATTTTTATTAGAGTTTGGTCTTGTTAGGTTCTAAAGAGCCGACACCCCTCTTGTAAACATTCACGTTATTCATTATTCAAGATTTCTCTTTTGTGTGAAACACATTGAGTGCAAAGTCAATCGATTTGAAGCGTTGCTCATCGATTGCATCAATTGGTATAAATCTCAGCTTGGTTTGCCTTGTGTTTGTCAACCTCGCAAGAGCTTGGTGATCCTGGTATCCACGAGCCCCCTCCTTGTGCCTCCAAGTTGTCCGCTTGATTGTGTAGGGTTTTAGAGGCGGGTTATATAGTCATTGGTGTTTCTACCATCTACGGAGGCCTGGAGTCTTCATCTTGTTCTATATAGATCGACTCAGTCCATCTATCGGTCGTATCTTGTCAATTTTGAGTCTTTGCATTCGGTTTCATCGAGTCTTTGTGTTTCTTGTTTGGTCGACATCAAGTTCACCCTTGTTCTTGATGTTCTTGTCGAGTCTTGCATCTTTTTCTTTGATTCTTGCTGCGTTTCTTGAGTTCTTGTTCAAATCTTGAGTTTGAGTCTTGATTGTCGAAGATCGGGCCATCCTACGGCTTACCCCGTATCAAATTGGTATCAGAGCTTAGGTTTCGACATCAAAGTTGTGTCTTTTTTTTTTGTTCATCATAAAAACACAAAATCCACAAAAAAAAGTCTTTCTTTATTTTGGTCTTTTACTTCTTGTTCTTGAATTTGATTGTTATTAACCTTGTTTGTTTGTAATTGTTGTGGTTGCTTAGCCTAAACACAAGCCTTAGCCGAGAGCCTTGCAGTCGACCATTCTATGTGCACACCTCTACTCGTGCAGCATCATAATCGACGACAACAAGGACCTTGCTAGTTGATTTCGGCCGATTCCCCCCCCCCCCCCCCCACACACACACAAAACCTTAGTTTGTCTATCTTTACTTGTTGTTTTATCTATTTATTGCCTTATTTAAATTCTGATTTTTGGTAGATATAACCAATTCTCTCTATCATAGATTATAAAGGCATAGATAGATATACTTACCAAAGTTTGCCAACCCTCACCTATATATATTTCTTAAGGGCTAAATTTTTTATTTCATTCACCTTAGTTGTTCTATTTTCGAGTCCTTTCTTCACTGTTGTGTCTTTCTTGCATTAGGTAAAAAAGAAGTCCGAAAAAAAAAAGACATTCAAAGGCTTGGTCCTTAGGAGGATAAAATTCACTAGGGGAAAAAGTAAGTCAAAAAAAAAAAGTATTGATCTAGTGCAAGAAAGCTCAAAGGGACCAAATTTGGTGATCTTGAAAGCCCTAGTCGATACACATTACCTTACCTCCCACAAACACAATTTGAAACCCTACCTTGCAACTACAACATCCTTGGGTTTAAATAAAAAAGAGGTAAAGTTCCAAGTTGTTTCTTTTATTTCTTTTCTTTCTCCGCAAAATTAGTCTTTGTTTTTGTTATTTCTCCATTTTCGTGTACTTTTCTCCACTGTTGAGTACTCTTGTGTCTATTGTCGAGTGCTCATAACCTGCGTCGTGTACTCTTTTCTTATATCGAGTGTTGTTTGAGTTGTGTCGAGTACTCCCCACCTTTGTCGAGTACTCCTGTTGCAATTGTCGAGTAGTGCAGTCCTTGTTTCATTCCTTCTCTTTGATCTCTTACTTTGTATTGCTAGGTTCGAGCTTGAGTGTTAATTTGCCCAAGGCGGATTGAAACAACAAGCGTGACATACCAATTAGAGAGAGAGTGTGAGCGAAACACTAGTGAGTTGTTTATATTTTTAATAAATTTTACATAGTTCATTGTTTGTTGCTTTGTGATGTCTAATCAGGAGAACAAATCAGCAAGATAATCCCTTATTTGATGAGAACATCTCTCCACGAAGGGAGAGATATGGTAGGAACTGTAACACCCCCGTCCCATATCGGATATCATAAGGATGTTGTGAGTGATTTATAAGTGATTCAAGCCCTACCTATGTCACAAGAGCTCTTCCTTTTCAGGTTCCAAGTGAGGACAACAGACCTGAGAGGGCTAGGTGGCATGGGCTGGCGTCTCTTGAGACCTCGGGTCTTACAGATGGTATCAGAGCCGACTCCGGGCTCAGAGGTGCGCCGACAGTATGCTCAGGTACGCTCCTCCCGGAGGGCAGTCCCTTGGGCCTGACGGGGTCGTCAGTGCTTTAAGTGGGGGAGATTGTAACACCCCCGTCCCACATCGAATATCATAAGGATGTTGGGAGTGATTTATAAGTGATTCAAGCCCTACCTATGTCACAAGAGCTCTTCCTTTTCAGGTTCCAAGTGAGGACAACGGACCTGAGAGGGCTAGGTGGCATGGGCTGGCGCCTCTTGAGACCTCGGGTCTTATAGGAATGACGAGTTTGCTTATGCGCAGGGACGAGGACAAGGATGGCGGCAACAAGAAGAGTACTACCAAACAGAGGATGAGTATGACTTCCAAGAAGAGGAGCATTGGGAGCAACGTCCTAGGCGGAATGATAGAGGAGGTTAATACCACTATCGAGCACCTAGAGAGCCCGAGCAAGATGGCATAGGTAAGGTAAAGGTAAAGATCCCTCAATTTGATGGTAAAACTGATCCAGATGCATATATTGATTGGGAAACTAAAATGGATCAAATCTGGAATTGCCATAACTTCTCCGACGCTAAAAAGGTATAGCTTGCTTCTCTTGAATTTCAAGGTTTTGCTTTAATCTGGTGGGATAACTTAGTTAAAGAGAGAAGAAGAGCCTTAGATGCGCCTATTTCTTCATGGGACCAAATGAAAGCACTTATGAGGAGAAGATTTGTTCCCCAACACTATTATAGAGAGCTTAGACAACGACTAGAAAACCTTAGGCAAGGTAATAAAAGTGTTGAGGAAACCTTTAATGCAATGCAAGAAACCATATGGATAGAGCAAATATAGTTGAAAACGATGAAGATACAAATGCTAGGTTTCTTAGAATATTGCATCCCGCCTTAGCTCATGAAATTGATTATTTTCCTTATTCTACGCCTATTGAACTTTTACATTTAGCTATGAAAGTAGAAAGGAATGCTAGATACAGGAGCCAAGGTGGAAGAACGTCGAATGGGCAACCCCAAGGTTGGCGCCAGAACCGTCCACAACAGCCCTAAGGGCGGAATGATGGTGGTTCAAAGGAGAGAGCGAGCCAACCCCAAGGAAGGAGTGATGGCCGAACACCCCAGTAGCCCATCGAAAAGGGCAAGGCGCCCATGTTCGGCAGGAATTCGTCTGGGGCATCAACTGGCCCTAAAGGGAGTAATCCTAGCCCATCTACTACTAGATCTAGGGACATTGTTTGCTTTGAATGCCAAGGTAGAGGTCATGTTATGAAGGATTGCCCAAATAAGAAAACTCTCATGATTAATCACCTAGGAGAATATGAATCTGAAAATTCTTATGACGAAAATGAAGAGCATGCTAATGATGATAATGATCAAAACCTTAACCTTCTTGCTTATGATGATGATGATTGCATTGAATATGAGCATGATGAATCTTTGATTGTTAGGAGAGTTTTAAGTGTCCAACCTGGACCTTGTGATGACAATCAACGTGAAAACTTGTTTCATACTAGATGCCTAGTTAAGGGTAAGGTTTGCATTGTGATCATTGATGGTGGAAGTTGTTGTAATCTAGCTAGTCAGGAGATGATTGATAAACTACAACTTCCAACTATACAACATCCTAGACCTTATAAATTGCATTGGATGAACGATTGTGGTAATTTGAAAGTTAATATACAAGCTAAAATTCAAATCAAACTAGGACATTATGAAGATGTTGTCCTATGTGATATTTTAACTATGCAAGCTTGTCATATACTTTTAGGTCGTCCTTGGCAATTTGATCGTAAGGTCTTACATGATGGCTTCACTAATTAACCGCTACTTCTTTACTTTTCAAGGAAAGGATATCGTCCTCAAGCTTATGACACCAACACAAGTGACCGATGAGATTGAGAAGCGGAAAGTAAGTGAATGTAAGCTAGATAAGGAGGCTCAGTCGAGCCATATGTCTACCCCTACTCGGCCTAAGGATGTGTTCTTGGCTTCCAAGAGCGCATTTGTAGACGAGTTTGTGGATGGGGAAACAACCCTCACGCTCTTATGCAAAGGGTTGAATATGTTGAGTGAGGAGCTTAGAGCTACCCTCCCTCCTCACATCCTATCTGTTCTTGAAGAGTATAAGGATGTATTCCCCGTTGACATACCACCAGGCCTACCCCCTATTCGTGGCATTGAGCATCAAATTGATCTCATTCTAGGGGTTGCATTGCCTAATAGGCCTGCTTATCGAATGAATCCCACTAAAACCTAAGAGGTTCAATCCCAAGTCTAAGAGTTGTTGGATAAGGGATACATTAGGGAAAGTTTGAGTCCTTGTGCTGTTCCTGTGTTATTAGTCCCTAAGAAAGATGGTTCATGGAGAATGTGTGTAGATTGTAGGGCTATTAACAACATTATTATTAAATATCGTCATCCTATTCCCCGCTTAGATGATATGCTAGATGAATTGCATGGTGCATCCCTATTTTCGAAAATTGACTTAAAAAGTGGCTATCATCAGATTAGAATGAAGGAAGGCGATGAATGGAAAACCACATTTAAGACAAAATTTGGTTTATATGAATGGTTGGTTATGCCTTTTGGTTTAACTAACGCTCCTAGTACTTTCATGCGTTTAATGAATCATGTGCTTAGAAATTTCATAGGGAAATTTGTTATTGTTTATTTTGATGACATTCTTATTTATAGCAAATCACCTAAGGAACATAAAGCACATCTCAGGGAAGTACTCTCTACACTTCGATTAGAGCACTTATATGCCAATCTTAAGAAATGTGAGTTGTGTAATAATCAAGTGTCGTTTTTTGGTTTTGTAGTAAGCTCGGATAGAATACGTGTTGACGAGGCAAAGATCAAGGCGATCCAGGAGTGGCCGACCCCAACCTCCATCGGCCATGTCCGCAAGTTCCATGGCCTCGCGAGCTTCTACAGACTCTTTGTGCGCGACTTCAGCTCCATCGCAGCCCCTCTCACGAAAATCACAAAGAAGCGGAGCGAGTTCAAGTAGGGCGCAGCTCAAGAGGAGGCGTTCTGCAAGCACAAGGAGAAGCTCACACAGGCCCCACTCCTTGCATTGCCGGACTTCACACGCCTATTTGAAGTGGAATGCGACACTAGCGGAGTTGGAATTGGCGGAGTTCTTATGCAAGAAGGTAATCCTATTGCATTCTTCTTCGAAAAGATGAAAGGTGCGTGTCTTAACTACTCTACTTATGATAAAGAGTTGTACGCATTGTTTAGAGTTCTTAAGACATGGTCTCACTACTTATGACCTAGAGAGTTTATTCTTAGGACTGATAATGAATCTTTGAGACATTTTAAGAATCAAAATAAACTTGATAGGAGACATGGTAGATGGATGGAATTTATTGAAACATTTCCCTATGTAATAAAGTATAAGAAAGGCAAAGATAATGTGGTTGTTGATGCTTTATCTAGAAGACATGTTTTATTAACCACTTTGGATTCTAGAGTTTTAGAATATGTTTACATTAAGGAATTGTATAAAGATGATGAAGATTTTGGGGATATATTTCGAACCTGCCTAGAAAAGGGTCCTACCAACAAATTTTACATCTTTGATGGATTCTTGTTTAGGATAGATCAAGTGTGCATTCCTAGGTGTTCTCTTCGATTATTACTTGTGAATGAAGCCCATAGTGGAGGTTTGATGGGTCATTTTGGGAGAGATAAGAATTATAAGACACTTAGGACACATTTCTATTGGCCACATATGCTTAGGGATGTAGAACATTGCCTTAAGAGATGTATTGATTGCTTAAAGGCCAAATCTAAGCTTATGCCCCATGGAATCTACACGCCACTACCTACCCCCTCAGCTTCTTGGGAAGACATTTCTATGGATTTTATAGTTGGGTTGCCTAGAACTAAGAAGGGGAGAGATTCTATATTTGTGGTGGTGGATAGATTCTCTAAGATGGCTCACTTTATTGCATGTCATAAAACCGATGATGCTACTAATGTTGCAAACTTATTCTTTAGAGAAGTAGTTAGGTTACATGGTGTGCCTAAAACAATTATGAGTTATAGGGATGTTAAGTTCTTAAGTCATTTTTGTCGAACATTATGGAGTAAATTGGGAACTAGATTGCTATTCTCTACCTCTAGTCACCCCTAAACTGATGGCCAAACTGAGGTGACCAATAGAACCTTAACCACTATCCTTAGAGCCATTATTAGGAAGAATTTGAAACTTTGGGAAGAAGCCTTACCTCATGTGGAGTTTGCTTATAATAGGACTATGCATTCCTCAACCAAAATACCTTCATTTGAATGTGTATATGGTGTTAATCCACTAACCCCTTTTGATCTTACCCCATATCCTATGAGGGAGAAAGAGTCATTCGAAGCAGGTAAACATGTCAAGTTTGTTAAGGAGCTGCATGAACGGACACATCAGAAGCTTGTGGAGAAGGCTGAGTACAACGCCAATAAGGCCAACAAAGGGCAGCGTTTGGTGGTGTTTCAGCCAGGGGATCTCGTGTAGGTGAACCTACGGAAGGAGCGGTTCCCAGAGCAACGGAAAAGCAAGCTAGCACCGCGAGGAGATGGACCATTCAAGGTTCTTCAACATATTGGTGAGAATGCTTACAAGCTGAAGCTTCCTAGAGACTATGGCGTCAGTGCTACTTTCAACGTCGCGGGTCTCATTCCCTACCTTGCTGTGGACGAGACTTTGGATTCGTGGTCGAATCCTTTCCAAGAAGGGGAGGTTGATGAGGGACCATCTTCTACACCTCCGGACACGCCTATCATCCTTGGGGATGGTCCGATGACTCGAGCTCGTGCTAAGAAGCTTCAACGAGACTCTTTTATGTTCGCGAGTCATGTTCTATTCTCAAGCGCTGTGCAACTTCACGAGGCGCCATTGAAGACTTACATGTGCATTGGAATACAAATGGTTGAACCTTCTTAGCTTTATGTATTGCCGATTTTATTAAGTGTTGAACACCCCTTTATTGCCATTTTGAGTAACTTTATTTACTTAAGTTATTTTAGGAAACTTTAGGGGTTATTTTAATTAATTCTTTTATTATTATTTTTATTAGAGTTCGGTCTTGTTAGGTTCTAAAGAGCTGACACCCCTCTTGTAAACATTCACGTTATTCATTATTCAAGATTTCTCTTTAGTGTGAAACACATTGAGTGCAAAGTCAATCGATTTGAAGCGTTGCTCATCGATTGCATCAATTGGTATAGATCTCAGCTTGGTTTGCCCTGTGTTTGTCAACCTCGCTAGAGCTTGGTGATCCTGGTATCCACGAGCCCCCTCCTTGTGCCTCCAAGTTGTCCGCTTGGTTGTGTAGGGTTGTAGAGGCGGGTTATATAGTCATTGGTGTTGGTTTCTACCCTCTACAGAGGCCTGGGGTCTTCATCTTGTTCTATATAGATCGACTCAGTCCATCTATCGGTCGTGTCTTGTCAATTTCGAGTTTTTGCGTTCGGTTTCATCGAGTCTTTGTGTTTCTTGTTTGGTCGACATCGATTTCACCCTTGTTCTTGATGTTCTTGTCGAGTCTTGCATCTTTTTCTTTGATTCTTGCTGCGTTTCTTGAGTTCTTGTTTAGTTCTTGTTCAAATCTTGAGTTTGAGTCTTGATTGTCGAAGATCGGGCCATCCTACGGCTTACCCCGTATCACTACGCCATTTTGCAACTTGGGCGACGGACATAAATGGTCACCTGAAAGTCGAATTTGGGTCACCTGAGAATTCGGGTGACGAATAGTCGTCACCTGAAGGGTCGCCACCTGAAGGGTCGTCACCTGACCGCCGTCCCCTGAGCTTATAGGTGACGACTCAATCAAAGTTGGTCGCTGAAAGTGATTCAGCACATAGAAGTCAAAGCTCGACAAAAGCCTGGCCCGACCAGTTCAAGTGACCAAGTTTTCGTCACCTAAAAGATAGCAAACATTGTCAAAGGGCATTCAGGGGACCGAATATGTTCGTCGCTTGAACATTCATGTGACCAACATGTTTCTTGCTTGACCAATCAAGTGACGTAAGTGTTTATCACTTGAGATTGTGAAAGGACTAGTATGTTCGTCACCAAGTTATTCAGGTTACCAATAATATTATCAATATTCGTTGCCTGAATCAATTTTGAGATTTTTTTAATTCAAGAAATTATTATATACTATGTTCGTCGCCTGAATTTTATAATAAAAAAATATATGTTTACAATATTGTTGGTACCCCTGTTTTCAATATACAAGATGCACAAAACCTAAACCAAAATACCATTCATACTATACAAAAACTACCTCACAAATACAACACTTCCAAACACATGTGCCTTCAAGGTTTACAATGAAAAAATGTCGGATGCTAAGAGCATTCACATGTTCACAACCATTTTTGCACATCCTATACATTCACACTTCCCACCCAAATACTACCAAAAAAAAAGCATAGAGGTCAAGAGTCTCTTACCAGCTTGTTTATGAGTTGGCGAAGTTGTGCATGAGCAGATAAGCTCCAGCCCCAATGATTTAGGCTCTCAGCTGCCTACAGATTCAAAGAAGAACAATATTTGCAGCTGTAAAAATACGAACAAGTAGAAAATCCTGAAAATAAAGTTTGAATTGAAAATTGACCTTGCTACTCTAATTTCCTAAAAAAAAACCAAGATTGTTGTTGTAATATTTCAGTTGAATTCCATAAATTCCAATCAATAAATTTAGGTAAAAGCATACCATAAACAAATTAAGAAATTCATGTAATAGCATGTCAAAAATAAGAATTTGGCTGTATATTTTAGACACGAAGTGAGTCCACCAGCAGCAACAATTTTCTCTTGGTTTGCCTCTATATTTTAGACACGAAGTGTTGGAAAACAGCCAAAAGAAAACTATTTGAAAATATTTGATTTTATCCCAACCAACTAAAGCAACATCCAAGCAAAAAAAAAAGTCCATGTAGCCCTCCACACTCCTCCTTAGTCACTGGTTATGTATAAAGAAATAAGATGCTGGTTGTGATTAATGTGAACAAAGAAAATCATACGTAAGCTAGTGTGATGAATGCGAACAAAGAAACATACAAGACATATTGGGGGAATGCTAAGTCTTGTGTTATACCTGAGCTCCAAGAATATGAAGAAAAGTCCATGTAGCCCTTCCAAACTCCTTAGTCAGTGGTTGTGCAGAGTCACAAGATGCTGGTTTATGCTGCCAAATTGGAAGGAATATTAGATAAATTTGTGATATCTATTAGATGAAAAATATAGCCAACAGAGTGTGAAAGGAACCTTGTGTGTTCTTTGTAAATATACAATAAAGAATGGTATGAAGCATGTCATACGTGTTCATTCAAGAAAATTAAGTCATGAAAAAAACAAATGCAGTTCCAAGAGGAAAAAACCTTTCAGTAAAAAAAAAACTAGAGATTCAAATATGGATGATATATATGTACAATAAACCAAATCATTATGTAACAAATTAATACAATATCTAGGTCCCTTATTTCAATGGAAGGTCCCATGGATCCAACAGCAACGAAGTTAAGATTGTAATGACAAAACCTTTCAGTAAAAAAAAACTAGAGAGATTGCAATGCCAAAAACTAGAGGGAAGCATTTATCAAAGATACTAAAGAAAAAATTAGACTACGGAGCTCTTTGGTGTATAAAGATCCAGAAATCACTCCATGATTCCTATATATAACGACAAAGAAAAATAACTAGTGCTAAATAGTTCATAGTAATTGTAACCAGACTCGGAAAATTTAGAAACAAAACAATAATATGATGGTGAAAAAACCATCAACACAATAGTTCAATAGTTTCTATTACTCTCAGATACAAAATGCTTCAAATTTCTTTTGAAAAGGTTTCTAACTTGGGAATCTATGATGCATTGATGCAAGTTTTCAGTGGAGGATATAAAAGCACGGTATATTGGAAGCATATCAATAATTGTATTCACAAATATTGTGCATCTGATATTCTAATCAAACGTCTCAACACTAATAACCTAAAATCTGATTTCCTATTGTCAAAACTAAGTACTAAAACATCTAAAATAATCAGTGACAATAATAAAACAAAGAACAGAAATTAGAGTACATAGATTGAAATTAGGGTTTGGGATTCAAAAAGGAATCGTGGAGGGTTGGGGCGGTGCAGTTGATGGCGGAGCCGTGGAGGGCTGAAGGCGGAGAAGACTCCCTAGCTGCCAAGTAATTTCATCTGCAAAATGAAAAAAAGAAATCAAGAAAAGTTCAATGTTTTTTTACATATTTGGATGAGAGAGAGAGAGAGACCTGTTAAGGAGGAAGATGAAAAGAGGAACCGAACCGAACGACAGAGGGCGGAAGAGAGGGGAACCGAGAGAGTGTGCTCGGAGGAGGCGCGAAGGTGCTCTGTTGTTGTGCTCTATGTGTGCACCGGCCGGACTGGGGGTTGCTCGGAGGAGGGTAATTTGAGAGACAAAAGAGGGATTTGGAGGATGAATCTAAGATTTGAGTGAGAGGGAAGTGCTCTGGAGAGAGGGACATTAGAGAATGAGAGGCCGGCGGCGAGGGACGAGAATGAGGCGGCAAGGGAGGTGCTCGCAGTGGCCGGTTGCGTCGGGTTGAGGTGAGAGCGAGGGCGAGCAAGTGAGAATGGAGAGAGGTACATTAGAGAGTCTGCCACTAATCTCTCAACTTCCAGTTTGTATATTAACTCCACAGTGATGTTGGAGGAATGTCAACCGTCCGATTTAACGAACGGATACGATTTGCCCATTTTTTAAATTGTTTAAAAGGGAAATAAATATTTATTGAAATAAAAAAGGAGAATCTCAATCTCACGTTAGCCCGCCACTAATCTCTCAACTTCCAGTTTTCCAACCAATTAATTATCACATAAGATTTTGAATGATCCGTGCAATTTCAGTTTGTATACCATCGTGTTCTATAAATTCAAGTAATCAACTCTTGTGTTTTGCAATCATTCCGTGCAAATTATAAGGGCAGCAAGTGTATATCTTGTTCTAAGAAAAAGTGTATATCTTGTTCTCTCATTGGCGATAACATCATGGAGGTATCCGAACCTTGGATCCCTCGAGTAGGTATGGAGTTCGAATCGGCAGAAGACGCTTGGAGATTTTGGCTAGCATATGGAGGAAAGATGGGTTTTAATGTTCGGAAACAATATGAGAACAAGAATAAGGATGGGAAAGTGACATCGAGAAGATTTGTATGTGCAAACGAAGGGCATCGTGACAACAAAGACAATGCATCTATTCGTCCTCAGGCTGAAACTAGAACAGGTTGCAAAGCTCGCATTGGGATTCAATTGATAAAGAAGACGGGAAAATATCAAATACATGATCTTGTGTTTGAGCATAATCATCCCCTACATTTACCAGAGATAAGTCACCTGTTGTCATCACAGAGGAAAATTTCAGAAGCCCAGACATTTGAAATTGAGCTTGCCGATGACTCTGGAATCAAACCAAAAGCAGCACATGAGTATATAAGAGCACATGTTGGTGGATCGGCTAATCTTAGTTTCACACACCGAGATCACAAAAATTACTTGAGAAGGAGGCGTGAATGAAACTTGATCTACGGAGAAGCCGGTAGTCTGTTGAGGTACTTTCACATGCAAATAATAGAAAATCCTTCATTTCAATATTCAATTCAATTGGATAATGAAGAGAAAATAACAAATATCGTTTGGGCTGATGCAAAAATGCTTATTGATTATGCTTTATTTGGGGATATCGTTGCCTTTGATACCACATTTGGTACAAATAAGGAGCATATGCCTCTTCGTGTGTTTGTTGGCTTCAATCATTTTAGCGAGATTGTTGTTTTTGGTTTTACACTTCTATATGATGAAACCATCAAATCTTTTAAATGGTTGTTTGAAACTTTTTTGGCAACACATGACAAAAAGCAACCAAGGAATATTTTCACAGATCAAGATATTGCCATGGGAAAGGCAATAGATGAGGTTATGCTAGAGACTTTTCATGGATTATGCACATGGCACTTAATGCAAAACGCAACCAAACATTTGATACACTATGGGTCTAATGTTCTTCAAGATTTCAAAGCTTGTATGTATGACTATGAGAAGGAAGTTGACTTTGAAGAAGCTTTCAATGCATTGCGTGGGAAAATAAAGAAAAATTCTTGGCTAGATAGTATTTATGCCTTGAAGAAAAAGTGGGCACAATGCTATATGATGGATGTTTTTTCCTTGGGGATGCGGAGCACACAGTTAAGTGAGAGTTTGAATCTAGATTTGAAAGATTATCTGCATTGCAACCTGGATATAATGCGGTTCTTTAAGCAATTTGAGCGAGTTATCAGGCAAAAACATCATAATAGATCAATTCTGAATTTGTGTCCTGAGAAAAATTGCCAAGAATGAAGATGAAGAGGACACCTTTACTCCGGCAAGCTGGTCATTTGTACACTCCTAAACTTTTTGAGACATTTCAAGATGAATATGATTGGTCTACAGCTGCGTATATCAAGCCACCGGTTGAAGGTCAGTCAAGCAATGAGTTTATTGTTGCAATTTCCAATTTTGATGAGAGTGAAGTTGCTGATGCAGAGTATAGAGTTACGGGTGATCCTTCCACTCAAATAGTTTTGTACAGCTGCAAAATGTGGAAGAGATTGGGAATATTGTGTGCTCATGCTTTAAAGGTCCTTGATGCAATGAATATTAAATTGGTTCCAGAGAAATATATTCTTAAACGATGGACTAAAGAAGCTCGAGTTGGAACTGCGTGAGATATTAGTGGCAGGATAGTTGTTAAGGATCCTCTGTTGGACAACACACGAAGATATAGAGATCTATGCCGCAAATTCGTAAATATAGCTTCTCAAGCTGCTAATTTTGAAGAGTCGTATCAATTTCTAGACAGTAAGTTAAATGTTGTGATTGATGATGTTACTAAGATGTTGTCGAGCATACAACTTCAAGGGCATGAAGCTGCCTTGTCCATTCCTGATCTCAATACAACTGTTCAGCAATGTTGTGCAACAATTCCTCAAACTGCTCAGTTGAAGAAAAAATTGGGGCGAAAAGGAGGAAGACGGTCAAAAAGTTGGACTGAGAAACTACATGGGAAGAAGAAGAAGGATAGAACTCATGATTTGGTAGATCAACCAACAGAAATTCAAAGAAAGAAAAAACAAGCTTGTCAAAATGAACCACCAGAGGTATGATTGACATATGAATCCATTTAAAATACAATAACTATGTACAATTTATATTATCAGATTTAATATCTTTATGTTTTCTGGTTGTTTATTAATGAGCAGGAAGCTAGACATATATACCAATTTCCTGAAATCTATGGCAATACATGTCAGATTATGTACACAGGCAATTTTCTAGAGCAGCCTTTAACAACTGATCATAATATTTCTGCTGAATTCTTTCAGGTAAAATGATAGCCAGTTTTGTATTCTTTCATATAAGTTTGTATACAAACACTTATAGTTTGCTTATTTTGTAGAATATGGATGTGGAGTGTACAAGTCATGTTGAACAATTAACAATGTTACCATGTTCATGAGGGATCAACACCATGTTCAGAAGTGACGAACACCATGTTCAGCAGTGATTAGCAGTTTAGCGCAGCATGTCTAACAGTTCCTCTCAGAATCTCATGTTGTTGATGTCTTTCAATGACTTTTTTTGTTATGGGGTTGGGGGTAGTGAAAAACACTTGCTTATAGGTTGTTGATGTCTTTTCATGATCTTTGGTTTTGTGTTTCATTTGTTGTTTTGTTGTCTCATCTTTTGATTATGTTAATCTTTTTTTAAATGCCTTTGCTGGATCTTGTGTTATCTTGTTCTGTCATTAAAAGCTATGTATCTTGAATGCCAAATGTTAAGAATAGAGAAATGATTTAAATGAATTTGAATTTTAATTTCTAGGCCTGTAATATATATCATAACAAATTTCTTCAAATCTGATAAGTTCTTTAATCTGCAATCAAATCAACTTACAAAGATAGAATTTAATCTGCAATCAAATCTGAGAAGTTCTTCAAATCTGAGAACTTCTTCAAATCAGCTTACAAAGAAATTTTTTAGCATAATTTTAGATTAGCCTGTGCGGGATTTGAACCCGCATCTTTGTGCATGAGCACATCGCTCTTCCATTTGAGCTAATAGGCTATCATTGTAATGCTATATATTGCTGTTTACTAATACAAGGAAGCTTTTCTATCGTAACTCAAGTAAGTCAATAGCATGATCAAAATGAAGCTCTTATAGCACCAAAAGAAAATCAGCCATCTTACTCTCAATTTTGAATTTATCACTCTCCAAAGTACATAATGAATTAGCAGGTGTTGCATGTATATGGTGTATACTAGTATTGCTTCCTTCAATAATGCTAGACAACTCCTCAACAAGGGCCAAAAGAAACAAAGAAGCACTATCCCAAGCTAATAAGTTGGAAGATATCTCAATAATCATATAGAATTTAATGTACAATCCTTGATTGAATACAATTCAAGATACATAAGAATACATCCCAATAATCTTATAGGATGAATTGGCAAGATGTCCAAGAGCAAATCTGAGCACAATAAGTACATGAATTCCATGAATTAGACAGGCGAAAGGAAAATTGATGATTAACAAGGTTTTGATTGCTAACTAATTGATTCGAACATATAAATACCCAAAAATCTGAATCATACATGATAAAGGAAAATTTGAAGGAATTAACAACTAATTGATTTGAACATATAAATACCCAAAAATGCAGGGAATTCTTTGCTAAAACTAACCATGAGCTTTATCAACATCATATTTACATAACAAAGTGAGATAAACAGAACGACCTGGGTTCTTCATATTTACATAACAAACCAAAACTAGATATACCTTGATTCCAATAACGAGAATCTGTTGCTCAGTTAACTGCTCAACGAAGTCCATGAACAGACAAAGAAGAAAGGAAATTTGAAGATTAACAAGGTTTTGATTTCCAACTGATCGACATGAATAAAAAAAATCTAAAGGATTTAATAACCAATTGATTCAAACATACATCCAAAAACGCAGGGAATTCTATGCCAAAGCTAATTTCTTCGTTCTGTTCGGATAAAAAATTCCAAAACCCCCAAATTCATTTACCCTAATTCACAATTCCATGAATCAAATAGAGGAGAAAGGGAAATCAAAGATATATATATGAAATAAGATATGCTCAATTGAAGATAAATCGGAGCAAACATGTGCCTGTTTATTCCCTTGTTATCGATGTGCAGAACAACAACGTTTCGGGATCTGCAGAAGAAAAGAGTAAGAAGTTGTCCATGGAGGCAATCTCTATTTTTTTGGTGCTACGGAGGAGAGAGAGAGGTAATTTCCGATTAAAAAATTCAATGTTTTTTTATTTTCAACAATTTAAAAAATGGGCAAATCGTATCCGTTCGTTAAATCGGATGGGTGACATTCCTCCAATTTCACTGTGGAGTTAATATACAAACTTCACTGGATCCACATCCGAGAAGGAGAGACCAAGGGAGGAGAATTAGGCGGCTCTGGAGAAAGAAAATGGGATAAGGGTTAGCTGATTAGAGGGATTTACAAAATTTGGTGAAATTTTAGGCGTGAATAACATCCCGCCAAATCCCCACCAAAACAAATATCCCGCCAAATAAATTAATATCTATATGTTTATAACATTATATAGTTAATATTTATATGTTTATAACTTTTGAGTTGTTGCTAATAACTTTTATAAATATAACATTATAGTATTAAAAAAAATACATGAAGTCGTATAAATATAAAATTATATATTTAATTTTTATACCACTTATATATTTAAATATAAAATTTTATTATTCTATTAGATTGATTATCTATAAAATTAGAACCAATATATTCTAAAAATATTGAACCCTCCTAATCTGAATCTCAATCTTAAATCCCTATATTTACTTGTAATGCCGAAAAGGAGCTACTTATATATAAATACGATCTCGGTGTAAGTTAATCAGCGGAGCAAGATGTGCTTCGCAATTTATGTTTTACTATTCAATCGTCGTCTTTAAAGGTTACTTAGAGATGATGTTTTATTCTAGAAGCGGTCATCTTCGATCAAAGGATCCAAGAACTCAACTCCGAGGGATTTTAACTCAGGGAGGCCGAATTATAGAGCTCTATGTACTGTTTCCAAAATTGGATCCCCTCTTTATGGATGGAGATGGGGTATTTATAGTGTAGCTAAGCGAGTAGCTGGTTGGCGATCTCGTGGCTTGGTCGGGGACACGTGTAGTCCATGCATTCATGCCAGGGAGTTTTGCATGTTGCAAGAGGATGCCAGCGAGGTGGCACCTGGCCAGCAAGTTATTTGCTTTTGACATAGGGTAAGTGACGTGGAGTTATGGTGTTGAGTGTGAAGTAGAAATTGGTATTTACGAGTAAGCGAACAACATGCATTGATCGTGATGTTTCTTGAGTTTGGTAAAAGGATATTTGTTTAGCAAGTTATGAGAAAACTAATCGTGACATGAATTAATGAATAGATTGCTTATAGTGTTCGCGATTGGGCACAATCGCATTCTTTAGTGGAGGTGAATGGCCTTCATGTTTTTGTGTTGGGTGACCCGTTTATGACGCCATAATTCATGTTTTTCAAGAAGGCTATTTTCTTTGTCATATCTCCACGGGACTAGATCGCGTGCATAGGGTGTTAGCGACCATGTATCGAAAAAACGATGGTCAACTGTTGGGCATAAGCTCTATTGGGCGCTTGGGGAAGGTCCAGGCCCATAAGGCCCAATGAAGAGTTGCAAAACTTGGTCCCATAGAGATTTATAAGTAGGGATCGATTCTTCTGAATTTTTCATTTCTTGAGAAGGTTTTATATTAGCAGAGGTAGAGAGAGAAAGAGAGAGAGAGAGAGAGAGTTTCTCAGAGGCGCTTTAAGGGAGAAGAATCGGACTTGCCACAAACCGTTGTTTCCTTGTGCTCAGTTTGCCACGCATTCTATAGGTAAAGGGTTAAACCTCTTCTTTCCTACTTGGCTACTTCTGATTTTTTTCGTGCATGTATCTCGAAAAGTAGGAGGGTTTTCTAGGATACAAATTAGAAGGTCACCGGGCTGTGACCCTTTTCGGTGGTAGCTCTTTGGGTGGTGGTTCTAATGAGTGGGTTTTTCTGGGGGGAAACCGTTCTTTTTCGTGGAGGGGGGGGGGTATGGTGGTTAGGGTTAAAAGAGGTGGCGGTTTTTAGGCAGTATATAGCTTTTTGCGGGGTTCCCACCGTCAAAGGGAGTTTAAGGGTCCAAATGGTGGCGGAGGCTCACCGAAAATCCTTTTCTTAATAGAAAAAAGTTTAAAGGGTGGTTTTATGCCATTTTGCAAAAAAAAAAAAAAAACATTTTCCCCGAAAAAGGGGAAATTGCAGAAAACCACCCTTTAAATAGGGTGTTTTGTGGAAAACCACCCTTTAAATAGGGTGTTTTGTGGAAAACCACCCCTTAAAATTAAAATTGCAGAAAACCACCCGTTAAAACCATTTTCTTTGCAAAGTCACACCCATCACCAATTTTCGTTAATTGAATGTTAAAGTGCGTGAAAAGTCAATTATATCCCATATTTTTATTATTATTTTACTTCATTCAATCGGTATTAATTAATTTTTATTATTCTAAAAATGTGTGTGGAATAGTGAACATATTTAGAGAATAACAAAAACTATACGGAGAATAATATACACTCTTTTTAGAGAGAAATGCACAAACTAACCAAAAAATCCGGATTTATTGCAAGGTTAACCCAACCCGGTTTTTAATTGGGTGAAACCGGATATTTGGGGAACCCTTGCAGCCGGTAGCAGGTAAGGGAGAGGGGTGCAACCTTGCAATGTGTGACACCTCAGAGAAGAGAGGCAGAGAGAGAGAGAGAGAGAGAGAGGAGGAGGAGGAGGGAAAAGTCAATTATATCCCATATTTTTATTATTATTTTACTTCATTCAATCGGTATTAATTAATTTTTATTATTCTAAAAATGTGTGTGGAATAGTGAACATATTTTTAGAATAACAAAAACTATACGGAGTATGAAATATCAATTTTTAAAATTTCATTTTCTTCAAGTAGCCCTTTAGTAATATACACTTTTTAGAGAGAAATGCACAAACTAACCAAAAAATCCGGATTTATTACAAGGTTAACCCAACCCGGTTTTTAATTGGGTGAAACCGGATATTTGGGGGAACCCTTGCAGCCGGTAGCAAGTAAGGGAGGGGGGGTGCAACCTTGCAATGTGTGACACCTCAGAGGAGAGAGGCAGAGAGAGAGAGAGAGAGAGAGAGAGAGAGAGAGAGAGAGAGAGGAGGAGGAGGAGGAGGAGGAGGAGGAGGAGGAGGAGGGAAAAGGCTAGACTTACCTCAGAGGAGAGAGGCAGAAAGGGAGAGAAAAGGCAACTTGGATAAGACAGAGAAAGAGAGTGCTTGGAGTTTGACACAGACTGGGTGAACAGTGAGGGGATTCCAATTTCCCGCCAACCCATAGCGCCAAAAAGGCCTGAAGAGCAAGAGGAGGGAGGAGGGAGGAGGGAGAGAGTATATAAGCATTGAAACTCCACCTCAGTCTAATGATTAATCCGCATTAATGCACTGTAGGGGGAGCATTAAATGGAGTTAGGAGAAGCGCCGACAGAGATTAAAGGAGGAGGGTTGGTGGCCAATGATGTGGGGATCTATATAAGGATATGGGAGGGAACGATGGGCGTAACATTTAATGGGTACCGGGTAAAAATAAATATGAAGATTCAGAGAGAAGCCATCATAGAAGAAGCTAGTGGGCCAGGGTTTATCTTAAAGTTGACGTGTTACGAGTTAATATTAACTGGACACCCGAGAGCGAACAACGTGACAACTACTGGAATAGACTGGACAGACTCGCCACTGCCTGCAAATATAAAATGGGCAAGTAGTCTCTCCATTGAGTTTATGAGAAGAGTGTGCCGCAAAAAATGAGTACATCTTCCTGTAAAGCTTAATGTATCCCCCCCGCTATGTAAATGAACAGGGGACAATCCAATCGTATGTCTAACTGTGGTGTTTGGAGGATGATGGGCTTGTGAAGGGGGCACTTGGGTCTTCAAGGGGTCACAGAGCCAGAAGGTTGTGCTGGTGGACGAACGTATCGACTACGTCGCACTGAAGAAACACGTGATGGAAAAGTTTAACGTCGATGGGAGAAAGCATGAGGTGAAGCTCACATATGTGAAGCCGAACAAGGAGGGGTGCAGGCCATTTGTAATAGGAGATTACGAAGACCTGCAGGCCTTCAAGTTTGTAAACGGTCTAACTGGGCTGCCGGTGACCCAAGAAGATCACGCACATACGGGCCCCCGATTGCCTGGTGGTGAAGAAGACGAAGTCGTGCTAGCCGGATGTGTCCAAGCAAACCAAACCGGCGTCCAGTTAGATCAAAGTACTAACGAGTTAGGGATAAATGAGGATTTGGAGTTGGAGTTGGCGCAGAAGGCAAAGAAAGCCGAGGAAATTAGACGTGGGAAGCAGGTCACAACCATTAATAACTCGGAGTGCTTGAACTCGGTTTTCAAGTATCCCCAGGATTTGCCGCTCACAACGCTCATGGATGCCATTCTTGAGACCGTCGGTAAGTGGGTCATCAAGCGGAGAGAGAGCAGCTCCACTCCGGGGAAAGTTGTCAGAGAGCAGCGCTCATGGATACCATCCATGTACAACTTTAGCTCGTCCTCGACCACCTAGCCAGTATGTCGCTGCAGCAATACCCGGAAGAAGTTGTCGACGACGACTAGTGATGCGAACGTCGGTGTTGTAGGAGGAAATCGAGACTTGCAATTCAAAATATAAATAAAGTAAAGCAAACCAGATTCCGTCCCTTGCAAATGATTACAAGACCTCCTCCTGATGTAGCAGCGGGAAGTCATGATCGATCCTCGAGGAAGCGTGTCAGCGGTTCCCAGGTAGCAGAGGAATCTCACAAGCAGAAAATCAAACAGACAGACAAAAACAACATAGAAAAGCAGAAAAGAAAGCAAAGACAGCAAACTTGGTCAATATTGAGTAAGAAAATCGACCAACAGTAGGTCAATATCGACTGGAAACAGAAGCAGAACACAAGTGCAGAACCTTGGTCGATATCGACTGGAGCAACTCGATATCGACTAAGAAAAATTGACAGAAGACAACTCAATATTGACTGCAGAAACTTGAAAACTCGGAACTTTGTGAAATAAATCAATGAACTAAAATATTTCCAAGGTCAGGGTTTCAACACCACAACAATAATCATGTAAAATAACACATAAAGGCATAAAAGATCATGCTTTTCATCAAATAACTTTCGTTATTAACAAATAGGAAGATAGAGGCTTTCGTATAAACCCTAATTGTTACTAACCATTTTCACATAATTAATCCAAGTTGCATTAAGATCACCTTCATTTCAATAACACAAACAAGGATCACCTTCAACTTTCGCAAAAGAATCATGCTCATAGGGATAGAAGACGAATTACATAAAAAGATCAAACCTTTACCGCATCATTTCACATGGCTACCGCCGGGCTCACCCCGACCCTAGAAGTTGGTGGACTACTCGCTCTTCATCATAAATAAACTCATCAAAGATTTCAGGAAAATAAATTGCATTGAAAATAACCAAAACTTACAACCGATCGAAGCCAAAACCGCTTTTGCAAACTCCAACTCTTCTCGGCTACAAGCTCTCTCTCTCTCTACTTACTACCTCTTCTCCTTCTCTAGAATTGAATGAATAGAAATCAGCTCCTAAGGCTTTATTTATAGGCTTCATTCCCTCTCTAATTAGGAAAGAATTACCTATCTATATCTATATCTATCTATCTAATTTATTAAGATAAAAACATGGAAATAAAGAAATAAATCTCTAAAGGAATTATATCTAAAGTAGGTAAATATCTCTTCCTCTTGATAGCACTTGATAGATCTTGATGGAATTTGCTCTTGAAAATATCTCCATCGGATTCGGGATAGAAACTTAACAAGAAGTCGGTTAAGCTCGGAATCGGCTACTGCAGGTCACTCGATATCGAGTAAGGCAACTCGATATCGACTAGAAATTTCTCTGTCTTCAGCTCAGCAACTCAATATCGGCCAACAGGAGTGAAAATCGACTAAGTTGTTACTCGATATCGAGTTGAGTTACTCGATATCGAGTTGAATTACTCGATATCGACCATCAGCTCTCAGCTCCAGCTTCTTGACTCGATTCCTAGGGTGGTGACTCGTTATGGGGCACTCGATATCGACTTGACGTAGTCGATATCGACTTGACGTAGTCGATATCGACTTCTGCTCTTCTTCCTTAGCCGATTTTTGGATTTCTAGGTGGAATCGAGTGGATGACTCGATATTGAGTGAGTGTACTCGATATCGACATGTGACTTTCGACTCGATTTTCTTGCTCTTCATCTTTCTGCTCTGTTCTTGAAACGCACTTTCCCGAGTCCTCGTTCATCGGATTAAAGCATATGACCATGCGTTGGAAAACTCTTTTCGAGGGATACAATTCTCATGAAGACACCAGAACTTGACTCAGAATGATGAATGGCGAAAAATGGCCTTTTATCTAGCTGCACCATCCTTAGCTTCTTCATGACTTTCCTTTAAGCTCCAAAGTGCGTCCGATTTCTGCGAAATATAACAAAAACTTGTGTAGACCTCCATATATTGCAAGTAAACATAAAATACATATATTATGTACTATTCTAGCCCAAATGCATGAAATGTATGCAGAAATCGATATAAAAGTAAGTGTAAAACATGGCAAATTATGCTCACAACAGTCGGGTCGGTAAGGATGGCCCTGCGGAGGATGGCGCATGCCTGCTCGATATGCTGCGGAACAGAAGGAAACTGTCATGAAAACCAATGTCATGTATCAGTCATGGCGCATGGAGGAGCATTACCTCATAGGTGACCTAGTGGGTCGGCGCTTGGAGATCCTGGAAGAACTTCTTCTCGAGGAGGGTACCCTCGATGGGTCGTGCGGGGGCAGTGTCGTCTTTCATCCAGGGTCGAAGGCGTCCACCTCCGCCCTAGTCGCAAGGCCACGGTCAATGGCGTCTAATTTTGTCTTCCCCTTGCTCACTTGTTGCTTCTTCATAGGCTGAGTGACCTCGTGGCCAACATATGTAGCAATGACTTTACGGGCTCTCGTCCCCCTACGCTTAACTGGCTCAACCTGAGAAGTCTCCACCGTGTCCCTGTCATCCTGCACCCACATGACAACTAGAATATTTTAACATGTCACATACCAACCGTAACATGACAGTCTAAGGGAGATGACATACCTCAGCGGTTTTCTGGGTGGGTGTATCCTGCCGCCGAGTGTATGTCCCTTCCCAACAAGACTGTGTCGTCAAACTCGTCGAGTACCTCCCTCGCCGTCCTCTGTAGCTGGTGAATGGCATCCTCAAGGGGTTTGATCCGCTCAGTGAAGTCAGCCCGTAGTGCCCTTGCCAAGTCATCTATCTACTCCATTATCAGTGAGACATCACAGACTAATGTCCGACGTCTCGCTTCCTGCGTGGCTGAGGGGGTTGCCTGGGTCGGTGCTTCGGTGCCGCTCTCCTCTGTCGCCTTTTGGTGCGCTAGCTTCTCGAATTCGCAGCGGAGGTTGTCAAAGAACATGTTGGTCTTCTCTCAAGGGTAAGCAGCGCCCCGGTTGACCTGGGTTTTCGCCTCGATGGCATCGGGGATGAGGACGGTGCGCACATCGTCAGCTACGTCGAAGCTGCCCAGTTCGTCCCTCTCCTCCTGCAGGCGGAGGACGACGTTGTTGTACTTGATGTTGTGCTCTCTGGATGCGTACCGCAGGCACCGAGGGTTGGCATCATGGTCGATGATAACAGCAAATTGGCTGCGGGTTGGATAGAAAGCTTCGTACGCCCACAACTACAAAATAAACAGGACGAATGGATGTTAACAGCTGTCCAGTTTAATGTTATGGGTGTCCAGTTTATATTGCGTAGATGTCCAGCTTCATACTCAAATTGTCCAGTACCATAACGATACATACTTGGAAGGCGAGGGGGAAGCCGGCTAACAAGTAGGACGGTCGAGGGGCCTTTATCCCGTGCTGGAGCTTGCGCTCAACAGCGTTTTTTAGGAACTCGTGGGTTCTCTCGTAGCAATGTCGGCCCCATGGGTAATTCAATAAGGCGTCGATGTCGACCACCATATTTACAACCCACCCTTGAATGTAGTTGCGGGGATCCTTCCCATAGAGCACCCCCTCCACCAGCATCAGCAACGCATACTTAAATCTCTTGGCGGGTGAACGCTCTCTGCCCTTCATCGCCACTAGGAAGTCCGTCTCAAACTGGTCCATCCTGAGCTTCTCCACCACGAAGAAGTCCTTGACGACCGACTTGTCCCCATCATTCTGCTCGGACAGCAACACGAATGAGCACTTCAGTCCGGTCCCCTGTGCGAACTCTTGGATGGAGAACCGAGCTATTTTGCCGTGGATCATGTACCGGCTCTCATCCTCCTTTCTCGTTTGCAGCTGCCACTGCAGGACGTAGTGGACCAGTTAGGTTGAGAACTGGACACGCGAACCAAGCCTCGCATGGCGGCCAACGGGCTTGCCATCAAACGCTTCCAGTCCCCCTTGCTCAGGTAATTGTCCAGGTTTGCAAGTAACTAGGGCCGTCCGTACTAGTTGACACGGCCCTTGTAGTGCCAGTCCTCGGGGACAACATATATGGCCTGCTGTCTGTTAATGAAAGTCGCACATCGACAATACTAAATTCCGTTGATCAACACTACGCAAACCATACCTCGCCTGTTGTCTGTGAATGGGGAACCCTTTTTAAAGCGCGGCTAGTCGACATGTTCTCATGTGCTTGATATCCTACACAATTGGGAAGCAAAACCTTAGGACCCTCCGCACACAGCCTATATATAATGTCACCAGTCACAATGCACATGACAATAGGGGACAATAGTTTCAATACACATGACAATGACGTCCCTGCAAACCATTTCCAACCCTATCCATACCAACTGCCGCATGCATGTCGCCCCTAAACATATCAAATGTCTCTGGAGTAAGAGCAAACTTTGTAGGCTTCTATAAGGTTCAACTGAATATACGTCGAGGTAGTTTCGAATTTCACATGACAGTAAGAGTTATAAACATGACATCTAACTACTACAAACATGACAGAAATCAAAGTGCCGGCAAATCCGTTAAATGTTCGAAGGTATCTCAACATTAAACATTTCCAACTCGCCCCACTCCGGGTATTTCGTAATCCACATAGCCGTTCCCCAATTCCCCCAAAATCCCCAATTCCTCCAATTTCTCCAATTCCCCCAAAATCCCCAATTCCTCTAATTTCGCCAATTCCCCCAATTCTTCCAATTTCCCCATCTAACTACAACCAATATATCCATTTTCCTCCATTTCACCCCAGTCATCCCCAATTTTACCCAATGTTCAAGACCAACTATTATTTTCCCCCAATTTTCCTTATATCCCCCTCGTCAACCCCCCCCCCCCCCCCCGCCGTTCGGAAACTTTTCATCCCTTGATTTTTACATGTTGATGGTTGCTACTTACATGACAGAGGGAACCTGGAATAGAAATTTCGTTCTTCACCCCATTTCAAACTATTTTTATTACATTTGGTTCTTCCACTCGATTTCTCGACCTATCAATTTGTGCAATCGGTAAATAATCGGTGGTGTTAGGGTTTAGGGTTTACTTACTTGATAACCGAATGTCCGTCACTTGTATTCGGTGTCAGTGGCTTGTTTGATGTCCACTTCTTCTTCTCCTCTGCAGACTTTCTCTTGTTCTTATTCGAACTCCTTCCTCTTCTTCCTTTCGTTTTCAAATTTCAGAGAGAGAGAGAGAGGGGTATAACAACTCTATGTCCCCCCCCCCCTTCCCTTTGCTTAACCCTCTCTCATAGGCAGTTGAGATGACAGGTTTTTTAAAAACCTGTCAATTCTCTCCCCATCCACACGTCTTTCTCTCTCTCTCCTCCATAAATGCAGCCGGTCTCTCCCTCTACTGTAACCGGTTGGGTCCAATTTTTTAAGGGGTTAGTTTTTGCAATTAATGTGGATAGGAGATAAGGGGTGAAAATCCAACCGGGTTTTTGGGTTAGTTTTTCAAAAAACCCCACTTTTTAAATATATAAAACATCAATTTTATCTATTTTTATAGAGTATTTTTACTAATAAGTATGAAATTATTGTTGAAAACCAAGATTCGAAGGTGATGAAAACGATTTGAGCGGAAGCGAGTGATATACAAGCGAGATACTCAATAAACATGCAAGAACGAACACCAAGACTTTACGAGGTTCGGCAAAAATTGCCTACGTCCTCGGGGCCTCAAGAATCGGCCGAATCCACTAAGTAATCGTTCAATAGAGGGTACAATCAAGCATGCATGCAAAGATAAACCCTAGATCTAGCATGTATGAGTGTCATAGATGAAGAGAGAAGAAGATCCCCCGGTGTGGGATAACCGGAGATCGAAGAACTCTTCGATTCTCCTAAACCCTAGATCTCTAGACGCGGAGGAAGCAGCCACCCAAGTCGGGAGCCACGCTGCGCCACCACCAAGAGATCTCCGAGACTAACCACTACCTTCGTCTCCACAATCGCCGGGAAGAAATCAGAGATTGAGACCAAACCCTAGAAACCCATTTGAGAGCGTTTGTGAGGAGACGGAGGAGAGAGAGCTAATATGAGCAACCAGGAACTGTAGCGAGCTTAAATAGCTAGGCCACCGGGTCTCAAGAGAAGCAAGGCACAAAACGCAGCGATCCAAATCAACCCGAGGAGTGGGCTACCAGGCTCGCTCCAGCTTCTGGAGATTGGGCTCGGTATGGGCCAAAGCCCACACAGTTTTCCTCTCTTACATATATATATATATATATATATATATATATATATATATATATATATATATATATATATATATATATATATATATATATATAACATACTATAGGTTATACACTATACTCCACTATTGTCCATTAAGCTCGTTAGAGAATCAAGTCGATTTCTCGACTCAGTCGAGCCTAATTACAACCGTGCATCCATGTATACCTAAGTATATATTATATACGTTATATGTATACTCATCATACACGCATACATGATACAAGCACATAACAATATTACATGCAACATATATGAAAGCAAGACATGGGGAAATAAACACATAGCATTACAACAATTATATTAAAAAATTGATATTTTATAGAGTTTTTTACTTTTAAAAACATGTTAAAAAGGTAAAAAAATTAATTAGGCCAAATGGCATAAAACCACCCTTTATTCACTCTTCTTCCCAACTAACCACCCCTTATTAAAAAAATTTCACTTAATCACTCATTATACAATATCTATTGCAACCAGTGGCGGATCCACGGGGAGCTCGGGGTGGCTGAAGCCCCCCCCCCCCCAATCCTAAAAAGAGGTGTTTATATATTTTTATATATCTGTTATTTTTTAAATATATAAAAGTGAAGTAGGGTGAAATCATGAGAAGTGCGATTTGACTCAGCGGTAAGGTAACTGGAAGACACGTGAGGATTAATTACCCACTGAGTGAACGCAGGTTCGAATCCCATTTTGCACACTCCACTTTTTTTTTTAAACCTCAAAAGCGCCTTTTTTTTTGCTACCCAGACAGTACAGATAGGCATAGCCGCCGCATAGAGCCTCTCGTGCTTCGAGCGAAAGCACCTCCCCAGCCGCCCGAGTCCGGAGTCCCCGAGCTGCCCGTCACCACTAGCTCCACCTCCGGCAGATCCTAGCACCGGCGCACCACCGCACCCAGCCCCTCGGTAGTCTGCAGTCCCGCACAACCCCTCGACAGTCTTCATTGTTGTTCTTCTTCCCTCCTTGGATCTAGATCGGTTAGTTTTCTTCTTCTTCCTTTTAATTTGATTGTTTTTAAGTTCAACTGATTGAGATGAGAAACAATTTAAATTAGCATTTGTGGATTTGAGAATCAATTTGGAGAAGTTTTTATTAGGGTTTGTGAATCAATTTAGATTAGCATTTGATTGAGATGAGAAACAATTTTGATTGTTTTTATTCGTGGATTTGATAATCAATTTGGGGGAAATTTTTATTAGGGTTTGTGATTTATCAGAAATAAATTTTGTGAAATTAGGCAAACGATTTTGAAAAGCAATTTTGTGAAATTTTGATTAGGCTTTGTAAATACTACGGTGTTGGTTGAGACCTATGACATTTGTTCAATTCAAAGGATCTAAACTTGTCATAAGTAAAGATGGTAGGGAAATAAAACCTTATTTGTTCAATAAAGTAATTATTTGCGGTTGTGCTTGGTAATGTATTAATATATTCACGGGTTTTTGTAGGAATATATAATATGGCCAAGTCGATTACTTGAGACATTGCGTTGTCGGTTGCTAGAAATGTCAGCGCAATGAAGCAAAGCTGGCTTTGTTATTGAATATCCAACATAAAGCCATTGTCACCTTTTTGCTTTTAATAAACTAGGTATGTGCTTTCTCTTTTTTGGTTTTCTTTTTTCTTTTTAAAGAATGCAGTTGAAGGATTTGAGAGTTATTGGTCAGATTTATGTAGACAAATTTTCAATAGGTAGCTTCGAGGTTTTAGTGACAAATAGACTCATAGATCGGGGATGCGTGAGGGGTTTGAATTGGTAGTCCTTGTGATTTTAAAGACTTAGTTTTCAGGCTTCAATTCAAACCATCATTTCTCGGGAAAAAAAATTTTTTAGCCGAACTGAACTGATATAACTAGAACCAAATCGAACCGAGGTATTTCGGTTTAGATTTCCGGTTTAGGGAAAAACCGAAGTTGAAGTTTCTCATGATTTACAGCTTGCCAACTGTTCCATAATTAAACTGGTTGGTAACTGTCCGATCCCTATATAAATATTTCTCCACCACTTTCATCTTACTGATATGATTTAAAACTTCATGTCTTGTTTTTCCTTCTTACTCCTTTGATCAAATTTTTAATAATTTGTTTTCCTAATACGAGAGAATATTATATTTTAAAGAATTTTTCCTTGGCAGAGGCAAGGAAGAGCTGGATCAGAGAAAGTGCTTTATTCCAAATACTCCGTATATTTTAGTATAGACCTAGGGTTCGTATGGGACGGGGTTAATAAACTGACTAAAATTATAAATTTGGTAAAATTTATAAACTGTTGGTCAAAAGTAGTTAAAAATTTATGAAAAAATATAAACTCCGTGTAAGACGAAAAAGTGTTTATTTGTAAAAAGTGGAGTTTATTTGGTTGTTATTAGGGGTATACTTGTCTTTTCAAATCAAATAAACCCCCAAAACCCAAAAAAACCTTAAAACACAAGCTTTTTTTTTAACCCCCAATTTTAATCAAAAACCCCATACTAAACAACCCCCATAAAAGGTTTTTATTTTCAACCCCCAATTTTAACAGTTTATAAATTGTTAAAATTGGTCCCATACACACCCCTATAGGTTCGATTCGGTTTTTGGTTTGCTTTTTTTTTTTGGGATATCGGTTCGGTTCGGTATGACCCGGTTTGGATCGGTTTTGGACCGATGAAGAGCCCTACCAAATATATTTTAGTGTAGATATACAGGTTTTAAAATCTTAAAAGTAAGCTAAATATAGTATAGAATCTACCAAAATATTTACTTGAGATTTAATAATAAAAAAACAACTCTACCAAAATAATAATCGTAAATAAATAAACATTAGTAATTAATTTCGGGGGTATTTTGGTCTTTTAAATAGAGAAAAGAGAAATGAGTGGTTAATTGCAATAGACATACTATAAAGGGTGGTTAAGAGAATTATTTTTTAATAAGGAGTGATTAGTTGAAAGGAAGAGCGAATAAAGGGTGGTTTTATGCAATTTGGCATTTTTTTAAGGTTGAAAAAAAGGAATTTTTTTTCAAAATATTCAAAGAAAAATAAAAATTTACAATAAAATTCACACCTTCAAAATATTTACGAAAATATTCAAAATTTGCAGAGACGTCAGAGAAACGCGGTCTCATACCGCGTTTCATTCACAATAAGTAAAATTTGCAACTGAAAAAAAAATAAACGAAAGAAATGTAGTTTCAAACCACGTTTTATCATTAATTTTAGGTAAAACACGGTTTAATTCTGCATTTATTTAAATATAATTTTTTAAAAAAAAAAGAAAGAAAAACCAGTGAAACGCGGCTTGGTTTCGCGTTTCTTTTGTTTCCCATTTCCCCCAATTCCTTTGTCAATCCCTCGGCCATCGACGGCGATTTCCAGCCAGCCATCACTCCCGGTTCGGCTCCGATGTTGTCTCCATCCCTTCCACCGACAGGTCAAACCCGGGCCGGAACGCCACCGTCGATAACCTCCTAGCTGCCCAACCCGACCTTCCTCCTTGACGGCCTCCACGCTTGTCTCTCGTCCACTGCCGATAACCTAGAGCCAGGAGCCTTTCCTTCCCGATCAGAGGCAACCTTCATCGGCCTCCCTTCCCGATCCAACGGTTGTCCATCCAGATCGGCAGCGGAGGCAGTCAGGGGTAGGAACTGACAGGGCTACGTGGATGTGGAAGGGGAAAAGGGAGAGGATGCGACGAATTGCGGGTTTCCTTGGCAGCATCGAAGGAGGCGGGTTTCCTTGGCGGTGGCGGAATGGTGGTGGTCGATGGCGGGCATGCAGACGTGGGTGCAGGGTGGGCGGTGGTTGTCGACGGTGGGCGGGCTGTGCCTTTGTCAATTTGGGGAGGAAGAAGCCTCAAAGTAAAACGCGGCTTCGTTCCGCGTTTTACAGTTTTTGTCTTTTTTAAAAAAAAATTTATATTTTAAAATATACTCGGTAATACAATAAAGAAGCAGTTTTAAACCGCGTTTTATTCAAATTGGTTATAAAATGCGGTTTCAAACCGCGTTTCTTTAACTTATTTTTTTCTGATTTTATTTCCGTTTCAAGCTTTAGGGCTTCTGAATGAAACGCGGTGTCAGATCGCGTTTCTCAGTGCAACCTGCAAAAAATAAATATTTTTTTAAATAGTTTCAACACGTGAATATTATCGTAAATATTTATTTTTCAAAATTTTCGCCAAATACCCCTGAGGTTAAGGCTAATTCGTGTGGTGTACAAAAGTTTGACATATTTCGCCAGGTGCCCCTGAGGTTTTCATTTTTTTCGCCAAATACCCCTGAGGTTTATACTTTTTCGTCAAATGCCCCTCTGTCGAATTTATTAACGTTTTTTTATTGAAAAAAAAGAATTCTATTCTTTTTATTTTCAATAAAAAAAACGTTAACGAATTCGAAAGAGGGGCATTTGGCGAAAAAATAAAAACCTCAGGGGTATTTTGGGAAAAAAATGGAAACCTCAGGGGCACCTGACGAAATATGTCAAACTTTTGTACACCACGCAAATTAGCCTTAACCTCAGGGGTATTTGGCGAAAATTCCGTTTATTTTTTAATGAATATTTTGAAAAAAAATTAAAAAAAAATCATCTTTAGGTTACGAGAGAAATTGGAAATGTTGTTGAAAGTAGAATCATTGATTACGTCAGCCAAAGATTGGAAATCATCGATTACATCATCAAATTATAACAAGGGGAAGGGGCCACACTCATACTATTAAGTCTATAAATAAATAGCGGATTTGGTCTACCCATGTAACCAAAAACCCACATTACAAACAATATAGAGGCAGCAAATCAATTATATCGATCGATCAGATGGAAATGGGCAACGGAACGGAAGAACGCCCAGTAAAGGCAGTTGGGTGGGCAGCCAGGGACCCTTCTGGACACCTCTCCCCTTTCACTTTCTCCCGAAGGTACCATCCATCCATCTATATACTATATATAGTTTGATTATATTTGGTTTTTGTAGATGAATCCTTCATTTTAAATTAATTGATAGATCGAGAGTATTATACAATTAATCAATATTATAATATTATAATACTAAAAGAGTAGTCGACTACGACATGTGGCGGCTCCTCCTTTAATATAGCTTTTTTTTTAAAGTAGATTAATTGATTTATCTTAATTGATTGTTAAAATCTAAACTAACTTATTTTTTTAATAATAAAATCTAAATAAAATAGGATTTGTTTTAAACAAAATCTAAATAAAATTGATTTATTTTAATTTTTTTGAAAATGATTTATCTTAATTGATTGTTTATTGATTTATTTTCAAACGGGATTTGTTTTAAACAAACTTATCTTCAATTCACTCAAATGATCGAGCCTAGGATTTGCAAATCTATATAAAATCTAACTTAAATTGATTTATCTTAATTTATTGTTAATTGATTTATCATTACTAAGTGGATTTGTTTTAAACAAACTTATCTTCAGTTCACTCATAGGATCGAAACTAGGATTTGCAGTATATTTTTTTATATTTTGAGTAAAGATACTACGGTCCCTGGATATTATTTTCATCTACAACCGAAGTGATAAGGATTAAGGAGGGTTATATTTATAAAATTACGGTATCCCGTCATCCAGAAAATCAGTGGTTTTCTCCTGATTGAAAACAACCGTGTCAAAGTTTAGATCACATTCAACGCAATGTCAAAAAAAACAAAGGCAATACGCTCATAGACACTGTTCTAAAAAACCCTTCAAGACCCGCCTAGACCCCCGCCTAAACCCTTGAACTCACCCCACCGCCAAGGTCGTCAAGGTCATAAAAACCCGCCTAGACTGCAAAGACCCGCCATGAAATCCGCCTAGACCCCGCCTACACCCCGCCTAGACCCTTGACCCTACCCTACCACCAAGCACCCGCCAAGCGTTTTTTGGAACATTGCTCATAGAGAACAACTGTAATGTGAAAAGGAGTGGCACGTTAGGTAGCAATAGTATAATACTAAAGGAGAAATCACGGCAACTTCTCCTTTAAAGTACTTTTTTTTAGAATTTGTTACTTAATTAGATTAATTACATTAGTAATAAAAAAATAGATTTAAAAATAAAAATATTAATTGATTGTTATCTCACTTATCCCACTTATCCGGTGGTTATGATTGTTATCCCACTTATCCGATTAGTTTTAAGATATACCGATTAATAGATTGTTAAAGTAGGGTTTTTTTAATTTGTTAATTAATTACTATAATTAATTTAATTAAGTACTCTAATTAATATATGCCGATAACAAAGATATGGGGCCTAAGGCGATAATTAAAATATGCCGATAGGATTTGCCGATCAAGTGATTAATAATTAATAAATAGAAATAATCATATATACCGATAGGATTTGCCGATCAGGTGGTTATGATTTGATTTTCATATATGTCGACAATAATTAATTGCAAAATGAAAGATACAAAAGGTAAGGCTCGACTCCCATAGATTTCATTTTTACCGTTAACTATATACTCCCTCCGTCTCAAAATTTAGGTCGTTTGACTTTTTGGCACGCTTTTTAATGTGATAAAAACTCTATGAAATATTTTTTTTTTCAAAATTTTTAAAATAATTTCAAACTTATTAGTAATAAGTTTCAAATTTTTAAAAAAAAAATTTGAAAAAAAATTAATATTTCATAGAGATTTTAACACATTAAAATGCGTGCCAAAAAGTCAAACGACTTAAATTTTGAGACGAAGGGAGTAATAATTAACAATGTTTAGATGTGAGGGATATTTAGAGTTTAAAGTTTAGTCACATAAATTTTATATATAATTTTTTAATATTAAATGTATTAATTTAAAAAAATAAACCGCACAATAGTGCATTTCGGGTACTAAACTAGTGTATAATTAATAATGCAGGGCAACAGGAGAGTTGGACGTGACATTCAAAGTACTCTACTGCGGCATTTGTCATTCCGATCTTCATTACATTAAGAACGAATGGTCCAACACCATCTACCCTGCACTCCCTGGGTATTTCAATTAAATCAACTACTGAGTATACATATAGTTATTTTTAAATTATATGTACAGTACAGGGCAAATTATATGAATTTTGGATTGGTAAATAACTGAAAATTGCAGGCATGAGATTGTGGGGGAGGTAACGGAGGTCGGGAGCAAGGTGCACAAATTCAAGGTCGGCGACAAGGTGGGCGTGGGATGCGTGGTGGGTTCTTGCCATTCATGCCACAACTGCAACAACCACCTCGAGAACTACTGCCCCAATAGGATTCTAACTTTTGGGTCTAGCTATTACGACGGCACCGTCAACCACGGCGGCTACTCCGACCTCATGGTGGTCCAGGAGCACTTCGCCGTCCGCATCCCCGATGCCCTCCCGCTTGACTACGCTGCGCCTCTCCTCTGCGCTGGGATCACCGTCTACAGTCCGTTGAGATACTACGGGCTCGACAAGCCCGGCCTCCAGGTCGCGGTGGTGGGACTTGGAGGGCTGGGCCACATGGCCGTCAAGTTTGCCAAGGCTTTTGGGGTGAAGGTCACCGTTGTTAGCACTTCGCCTGGCAAGAAGGAGGACGCCATTTCTGGCCTCGGTGCCCATTCATTTATCCTTAGCACCGACGCTAAACAAATGCAGGTGGCTATTAATTAATTATATACTTAATTAAAGACTTGTTTTATATCATACTTTTTAACTTTTATTTATGTTGGGGAGAGTTTAGACCCCACCAGAAGACTGAACATATATATAAGCAATCGTGGGGCAACATCCATGAGATTCACAAGTAAGCAAATTGTTTGTATACAGGCGGCTGTAGGAACAATGGATGGGATCATCGACACAGTTTCGGGTGGTCACCCTCTGGCGCCCTTGATTAGTTTGTTGAAATCACACGGGAAGCTGGTCCTGGTCGGTGATCCGGCAAAGCCCCTTGAGCTGCCGGTTTTTCCACTCCTTTTAGGTGAGCAAGCATTTCAATTCATGTAGCAATCAAGCGGTCTTTACTCTATAATTTCTATATCGAATGAACCAGTTCAATTCAAAATCGAAGATTAGTGTTAATTTGCTGGCCGGTCGGTAACATATATGCAGGCAGGAAAATGGTGGCAGGAAGCGCCATCGGTGGGATGGAGGAGACGCAAGAGATGATGGATTTCGCAGCCAAGGAGGGAGTGAGAGCAGATGTGGAGGTTATCCCCATGGACTATGTGAACACCGCAATGCAGCGGATGTTGAAGTCGGATGTTAAGTACCGTTTCGTCATTGACATTGGCAACACGTTGAACGACTGTTAAGACCATCACCAACAAAGACTCACACGAATCAAAACTCATTTCAACCACATCAGCAGCTATTTCTGCCACGTCAGCTTTCCAGTAACTTTTCAGCTTTTTACATTTTTCATCCACAACAAAGAGTCGCGCGAATCAAAACTCACTTTACACTTTTTTATATTTATTAAGCTAAATGTTGATTTATTTTACTTACATTTTTTTATTAATTTAAATTATTAATATTAATACGTATAATTAACATTAAAAAAGGCACAAAATTAAATGTTCAAATTTATATATTTTTATGGTGTAAGTTTATGTTGATTTAAATTAATATTATTAATTTAACATATGTTAAACTTAGAAAAAAAAAAATTTACACAAATATATGCAAAATGTGTGTTATTGGATAGAGAAAAATAAATCCTATTCAAAAATTATTTTTTAAAAAAATAAAAATTTATATTTATGGGTGAAATGGGGGTTTTAATTTTATTAAAAACCCCTGACACATGTTGTGTTCCCATTGGTCGAAATCTAACCAATGGGAGCGCACCAACGCACAACCCAAAGAATAAAAAAAATAAAAACAAAAGTGCAACAACTTTTTCACAATTGAGTCGCTGCTATGGGTTGATTCGTTCCCCTCAACTCAAACTTTTCTCTCTCCTCCATTTCAGTATTTGTGATGAGCTGTCCACCCATTTGATTCGCACAGCTCTCCGATACCCATGGTCTAATAAGCTTTGAATGAAGACCTACATGGGGAGCCATCGAGTTTTTATATACGAGGACTAAGGAATTTCATTTGTTAGTACTGTTCAAAAATCACGAGTGTTAATATATCAATCTTTACTGATTTTAATCGTAATCCTGAATCGATTTCTTTCTTGAACAATATCTTGCAAATTCCTTGCACTATAGGAAAATCTGTGTAAATTCCGACGTTTTATTCTCGACATTATTGATATGTGTCGGAAATTACCGACGTTTGAAAGTGTTGAAAAAAAATCATAACCCTTCTCGACATGTTTATGTGTCGAGAATGGCAATAGTTTATTTAAAATATTAAAAACCCTAGCACTACCGTCTCTCTCAAATGCTAGATTCATCTCTCTCTCCGATAGACGTCGGTCGCCCTCTCTTTCTCCTCAATCGCTAGATCCATCTCTCTCCTCTCCCTCTCTTCCTCCTCAAATGCTCAAAAAGGAGTTCAACTAGCGGTGAAGAAACAAGATATTTGATTCTAGAAGGTTTCGTTGTTGAAGAAATGCGATTCTGCCTTTGTTTTTGTCGTTGAGGAAGAGCGATATGAAGGCTAGGTGTTCCCGTGAAGAAAAGGAGATCGGAAAAAATTACATGCGACAGGAAGGCTTCGACTTCAGGCTTCGATTCGAGGTTCATCTTCTGGCGACTGTCTTCCGATGAGTAGGTTTTCAATGTGTTCTGGTTCATAGATCTTCCCATTCGAATTCGATTCTAGATTAATTTTCTAATAGCGAGGGTTTCCAGTTTGATGTTGATGCGAGATTCTTCGATTGACTAACTTATCCGGCTCTCGGATTATAGAGTCGTTTTCGTGTTCGTAGGTATCGATTCAAGAATAATCTTCTAGCGGAAAGAGTTTCCAATTTCACGCTAATTTGTGTTTTCTATCGATTAGGTTTTCTAGTTTGCGGATTCGATACTCGTGTCCCAGTTCATCGATTCGAGAGTCTTGGCAAGGTTTCCAGTTCGTCTCTATGGTGGTTGTTCATTTGTAGAGCCCTGTCTTTTTGGATATTAGAGGTGACCAATTCTCTGTTCCCATCTCTTTTTGTCTTCATTTTGCCTCCTATGAGTTTTTTTTGGTACTTGATGTTTTGAAAATCGATTTCCTAGTCTATTCTTTGAAGTGGATAAATTCAGTGTAGTTTGAGAAGATATTGTATAGATGAATGACAAAAATATTCTACTGGTTTTTGTTATAGATTCCTGGTCTACTGCCAGATCCATATTGTATCTGCGTGAAAGAAGGCATCACAGGGTAACCTACCAATTCAACATGAACATTGTCAATTTTTTGCTTTAGTTTTATGGTTCCTTGGAGGAGGATTGATTAAATGGTGTGCTTAATTTGCATCAGTGCAAAGCTATGGAGGCAACTGATGCTGCGGCAGTGGCTACGGCTGTTCAGAGGGCGGTGGTAGTGCATCGTACACCGGCCATGAGAGACATGATTATGAACTGCATGTATCAGGACCTTACCTAGAAGGCAAGTACTCCCATACAACTATCCCATTCGTTACTTTTGACTTGTTCTACTGATGAGTAGGTAGATTTTTGGCTTGATTTGTTTAAATTTGAGTGTCGGTAAGATTTTTCTAAGGTTTTGAACAACTTATCAAGTTTACATAAATATATGAAGAAGGAACAAGGCATTATAGAATGATGTGTTAATTGGAGTCGTTTCAGAAAATACTATCAATTACAGCCAGATACGAGGATAAATAGATGCTAAATGGAGACATTTGAATGCGAAAATCTATCAAAAGAATAACGGGGACACGTCTTCAAATTTCAGAAAATGGAGGAACGAGACCATTTTTTTTATATTTGAAATCATTTGACCATTTTTTGTTTCTTTAATTTATTTTATATATAAAGAAATCTCAATATGGGTGGTTTTAAATATAAAAGAAATTATTTATAATTTTAGGTAATTATTCTTTAAGAAATAGTTTGTGTAAATCTAAATTTTATGTTTAAAATATCAAGTTGCACAAGAGAAATGAAAGTAAGGGTGGTTTTAAATAAATTTTTTATTTGTGAATTTGAGTAATTAATTATTCTTTCCGTTTGTGAAAATCTTAATTTTATGTTTAAAATATGAAGTTGCACAAGAGAAAGGGAAATAAAATAGGTAAAAAAAATTTGTTTATTTTTCAAAACAAATATATAATGGATACTTTTAATTTTATTGGTGTTTTTTTAGTAATTATCAAATGAAATTTTAGATGGGGAAAATGAAAATGTAGACCCGGGCAAATGAGGGTGCGGGCCGGGCTTTACCCGAGATTTTGTCCCGTTAATGCGGGCCGGGCTAAGCCCGCTTAACGGGTTGGAAGTTGTGTCCAAGCCCGTCTGCGAATGCGGGTGCGGGTAGCCCGCGGGTACCCGTAAACCTAATCAATTTTTCTTATTAAAGCTATGCTTAGCCTATTGTAATCAATTTTATTCAATTTTAAGATATATAATTACTGATTTTTTTGTTTTTAAATTGAATACATATATAATTACTTACTTTTTTTATTCTAAAAAAAATTGAATACATACATAATATATATGTACTTACTTTTTTTATTTGTTTTTAAATTGAATACTTACATAATTACTTACTGTCTTTTAAATTGAATTTATATACTTACTGTTTTTATTCTCAAAAAAAAAATTGAATACATACTGTATATGTATATATATAATACATTGCATATATAGTACATTAAATATATATATATATATATTAGTTACTTTTTTATTATTTTTTTAAAATGAATAAATAATAATATTTATTACATATATATACACATATATATATATTAATTTTAATATAAAAGAGCCAGGTACCCGTTAGGCCCATAACGGGTTGATTGATATGTCCAATCTCGCACCCGTTGTGGGTACGGGCTGGGCCTAGCAGCCCGTGTGGGCTTTTTCCCATGTCCAAGCCTGTCCGCTAATGTGGACGGACGGTGCGAGCCGAGCAGGCCTACCCATGTTTGCCCAGGTCTAGGAAAATGAAACAGAATTAATGGGTGGCAAAAGAAATTTAAATCCAAAGTCATATTTGACCTCGCCTCAGGTCCGGACTTGTTGTTTATTAGCTACAAAAGTAGAAACAACCGTTCCATCCGGATGATACCGCTGTGAAAAGTAAGGAAGCAATGAACGCTCCTTCACCTATCACACATGATACCGATGTTGTCCATTCTTCAAGTGGTGGTTCCACAACCGTTCCATCCATTGGTAAGTTACATACATATATATTCCTATACCTAAAAATAGGTCGTTAATACATTTGCTAATCGCTAGTCTGCATATTGTTTTGGCGCAGATATAGTGTTGTTCACCATCATATTCATCATCGCCGTAGTAATCTGCTATTTCAAGGCCGCCAGGGGATGCAAAAACTCCCTAAGCCAAGCCACGTTCCTACCGAATCCCGATCCGGATCAAGATACGCTAAACGCGACCGTTGACCGGTTCCTCAGTAACATGGCCAAGGAAATGCCCCGCCGCTACACGTCCGAGCAGCTTGCCCACTGCACCCGGAGCTACTTCCAAAGGCTCGGTTCGGGTGGGTTCGGGGTCGTCTACAAGGGGCTTCTCCCCGAAGGAGTCCCCGTCGCAGTGAAGGTCCTCAACAACAACCTGACGAAGCAGGTGGAGGAGCAGTTCATGGCAGAGGTCAACTCCATTGGACGCACCTATCATCTCCACCTCGTCAAGCTCTACGGCTACTGGGACAGCTAAGGGGAGCTCGTCCACCTTCGCAGGGGGGCTCGTCCTCGACTGGCCAAAGCTCCATAGCATAGCCGTTGGGACAGCTAAGGGGATCGCGTACTTGCACGAGGAGTGCCAACTGAAGATAATCCACCACGACATCAAGCCCGGGAACGTCCTGCTCGACTCGGGGCTGAACCCAAAAGTGGCGGATTTCGGGCTGGCCCGGCTGAGCAACCGGGACAGCACACACGTCGTCATGTCGGGGTTCAAGGGGACGCCGGGGTATGCAGCCCCTGAGGTGTGGATGTCGTACGTGACACACAAGTGCGACGTGTACAGCTTTGGGATGATGCTGTTCGAGATGGTGGGGAGGAGGAACCATGTGACAGAGCTGAGCAGGACGAGCAAGGAGTGGCTGCCGAGGTGGACCTACCATAAGTAGGGTTGTTATATGAACTGAACAGCTCGAACTCGGCTCGGGATCGGTTCGAAAATGCTCGACTCGAGCTCGTTCACTTATTTAAACAAGCCGAGGTTGAACAAAATTTTAAGCTCGGTTAAAAGCTCGGCTCGTTCAAATAAAGCTCGAATAGCTCGAATTCTATGGAATTTCTAAAATTTCCTTTAATTTAACATGTTATAACCAAGTAGAATTACTTAAGGCTCGAAAAAAGCTCGGCTCGAGCTCGTTCATTTCCTAAACAAGCCGAGCTTGAACAAAATAAAAAACTCGTTTAAAAATTAGGCTCGGCTCGGCTCGAGCTCGTTTAAAAACAAACAAGCTTGAACATGTCAGACTCAGCTCGTTCGACTCGAATATCACCCCTAACCATAAGGTGAGGGATGGGCGGGTGTCGGAGTGCTGGCGGAGTGCAGGGGTGACAGAGGAGGCTGCTGGAGAGACATTGGAGAGGGCGGTGAAGGTGACGTGGTGCGTGCAGTACTCTCCGGCTGCGAGACCGGAGATGAGCGTTGTTGTGAAGATGTTGGATGGTGGGATGGAGGTGCCGCCGCCTCCCAACCCGTTTGCTTACTTGGACCACACGTTTGATTTCGACGTTGACGGTACAGCCAGCCATAACGGAACAGGTTCCGTTACAGCTGCAACTTCGTCGTCTGGCAATGGAGAGAATGAAACTTCGGGGCAAAATCCCCAATTACACAATTACAGTTAGAATCACTAAAAGTCAATGTCAATAATTCGTTTTCCAACTCGGAATTGATCTCCAAACAAATTCAAATGGTGTTGAACTGAAAATGGTGTTTAAACATCTGTATTGAAGTTATAGGTTTCAATCAACAATGCAACAACAAACTCATCATGCAATGACAGATGAATGGAGGCATTGCAATTTCCTAGTCCAAAACATTCTCCTGTCAAAAATTGAATAATAACAATGCACACTGCACAGCAATAAACAATTCAGCCTGCATTTTATGGCTGCAGGCAGAAACAAAAACAGTGGTATAAAAAAGGTAAACAAAAAAAAAAACCAAACACAGATTTCCAGAGGATATAAAAAATCGCCCAAAACCAAGTGCTCTGTGAGGAATGAAGAAAACATCAGGAATCAAACTGTCGATATGTCCGAGTGGTTAAGGAGACAGACTTGAAATCTGTTGGGCTTCGCCCGCGCAGGTTCGAACCCTGCTGTCGACGTTCAATAGTTTTTTATCACTCCCAATCTCCCATGATGGTTGATGACAGTGACAGCAAACACCTAGGATTTACTTAATAAGAAATCTCTACTGATTGTCTACCTGATGCCCAATAAGCCTATAAATAAATTCATTTTATGTCAGATGCAAGTTGATCCAGAGGCAATCCCCAGTATCCTTACTAATACTACATCAAGAAACAAATACAGCCTCCATTTTTATGGCTGCAGCCACAAACCATAACAGCATAAAAAATAAGGGTGAAAAAAAAAACTATAAAATTCACATGCATTAGCATCGAGATTCGAGAACAGCAAGGAAATAAAAATGAAAGCACTTCCAAGCTAATCCAAACACAAGGCCAAAAAAGAGAATATGTAAGAGATCAATTTTGTGTAAGTCAAGGATTTTTCATTCAGGGAAGGACATGCCATGAAGCAAGAAACACTGTACCAACCCTCCGATGGCATTGGCCTATCAAGTTTCAAAGTCTTAACTCTGTTACTCTATCCATATTTTCCTCTTCTCTAGACAAACTAATTTTAATGCACATTTTCTTTGATTACAATTGGTTGTCCTAGCGCGCTCTCTCTATATATATTATAAACTCCTACTTGCAGTATCAGTCTGATATGCTAATGATGTCCTACTATAAGTTAACTATTTCCAGTTTAGACCAAAAAACCTTTTTTTTTTAACTATCCATCCAAACCTTCTGATTGCTTCCTCATCAGTACCTCCATCTTCTTCAATGATTTCGAGATCTCCAGCAGCTCCTGCTCCCTCCTCGCTTTCTCCTTCAGCAAATCATCGTACTTTCTCTGTTAAAAAAATGAAGAATCAAGGGTTAGTGTAACTGAACTGGGGCCTCCAACGCCAATCTTTGGTATAGTAATGGAAAACTTCATGAAGTGTTCACCTTAAATACAGCAGGGTTTAGAGTTTCGATGCTTCCTATATTCCTCAAGACGGACAGATTTTCAAGTGTATGTTCATGCTTTTGGGCTGCGAGGACTTGCATTTCTCTGCACATGCAAATAATACTTTTGTTAAAAAAATAAAAGGGGACTATTGAATATCACTCATGTCGTGGAAAAAATGTGTACTGTTGTTTGCAGGATGAGTTATTTTACCCTTGCATTTGGGCTAACTCCTCCTTCAAAGAACTAATCAGGGCTCCACAGTTAAAATTGTGGTTACAGATAGGATCGCCGAGCTTCCACCCTGGTGGTGGGGTCCAGTAGGGATCTTCCACGCCAGCCTGCTTCCTGATATCATTAAGGTCTGCACTCTCCAGAAAATACTCCATTACCCCTTGTGAGTCCCAGCGCCTTTTGAACCGATCAATACCCCCAGGGGCCAAAGTGTCGACAACATGCTTTAGCAGGTGATCTAAAAGCCCCGTGTCCCCCACTCGCTTCCTTGCCTCTGTTCTTAGTGTGTGCCGAGTAATGGGATTCTGGCATGTTGCCTTTCTCGCTTTCATCACAGCTAAAAGCTCACTTTTTGCATTCTCATACCTTCACAAAACACTGAAGTTAGTGACATTTTTAAAAAAAAAAGAATGAAAAAATGGCAATCTATTCTAAAATCTTAAACATCTTATAATATTAGAAACTGGGAATGACAGATAAAATCCCCCCTTTTTTCTTTTTGAAGTTGCAAGTTTTTTCTGACCAGTAAATAAAAAAACACCATTAACTCCACATGGAGACTATGAATTCCAAGCTTTACCTCGTTGCAGACCACCTAAAGACGTCCCGGTCCTCCTTCTTTATGAGATGACAGCTAATAACTTTTTTCTCATCAAGATCTGATGTTCTAATCTTCTTGCTACTGGCATAGCTCCTATATTTTCTCTTCCTGGACCTCAAAGTTGTTGTAGCAACCTCTTCTTCCGTTTCCTTCTTTATATCTGCTACATCTACATGATCAACGCTCTTTGTATCTGCTACATTTACATGATCACTGCTAGAGACATGCTGACCATCATTACTGGAGCTACTATGTCTTCTTTCCTCACATTTTGTAATATCTACACTTGCTTCAACTTCTTCTTGCATCTCCAATTTCACCACTGCTGCTGGACTATATTGGCTCAAACACTGTGCATCACAGGAAATTGTCTCAGCATTTTTAACATAAGAAACCAAACGTCGCTCCCCCCAGCTCTTTATGTTACTGGACTGCAGCTTAGACAAACACGTTCCTAACTTAGACTTTGCATCATCTATAGAGTTGCACACTGCCAAAGGTAAGGGGGGCGTTTCAGTTTTTGAGGTCTGTACAACCCAAAAGTCTGCCGAGCTACTATTCCTTGTGAATTCACGAGATGGAATTTCGCGTACAAGAACTTCTGCTGCAAGCTGTGATCCCATGATGAATTTCTCATCCATTTCTGGGTACACATTTTCACTAGGATCCATTAGGTATGATTCGAGAGACTTGGTACTAGGATATCTCACTGTTAGATGTTGATCAGTTTTCACAGTCACCTGCAACATATTATGAATTAATAATCAAAGACAGATATCTTTTGGAGTTCAAATAGCTTAAGGAAGAATTTAATCAGTGGTTCGGGACAGCAAGGAATGAAATTTTTTGGTGGTTGCAAGCACAAGGTGGATTAAAGTAAGATACAAGGAAACATAGCAGCAAAAAGGGAAATCAAAGAACACCATAATGCTGTTAGGAGTGTTAAGGAAAGCATACTCAAACCATTAAAGTCAGAATCCTTAATACAAAAGCCACATTTTGATACAATCACCAAAAAAAATTGGTTGTTAAGTGCAGCCAAACAAAAGTCAGATTGATATGCAACAAGAAACTAAAAAAAGTGTACTAGATTTTATTGACTTCATTACCATAACAACGCGAATTGATCGGAGAAGTAGACTAGGAGTTCTAGTTGGTAGCCTGGTGCGATCAATTTCATAGAATGAACCTTCTTGAATCTGTTCTGTCAAAGTTTGACCTGCACCATTAGACTGATGATTAGAGCAAGGATCTTTAGGACTAATAAGTATAGATAATAGATAATTCTCAACTGGTAAATCATGCTCATAGTTAAAAGTATAATGTATATGGAGAAACAACAATGAGTACATCTGCTACCTCCAGCCATCATCGGGAAATGTCTTGACAAGCAATTGGTTTGTGAGGCATCTACTGCCTTGTGCTCAATTGGCGATTTCTGGTATACCATTACCTAACAAAGTAAAGCAAAGCAATAATATCTGAAATTAGGATGCACCCATCATCATGTAAGTGAAAACTCACAAGTAATGTTAAACATATCAGTCCTTTTTTTTTAAAGTGTATAAGTAAATCCAAATCCTTAACATCTGCACTGAAAGATAAAAAGGTACCGATACTAAGGCTGCATTATATCTCATTACTTTCTGAAAAAAATCACAGAAAACTTCAAACACAAAAGCAACCTCACACCACTGTATAAAACCAACAAGCACTCATCACAGAGAAACAAAATTTCATAGTTAGGGTTCAAAAACCAACACAAATACTATGCAATGTAGCATTTGTTTCTTTTGCACAATCTCTACAACAGCTATGCTCCAAAACCCAAAACCCCTAAAAAAAGCAAAACAAGGAAACCTAAAACAGTTGGAGAAGGAAACATTAAAGGAAAATCCGGGCACGAGTTTTTTTTTAGATAGAACCATCATGAGACGGTTCAACGACCTCAAAACTTGCAAAATTTCAAACCCAGAAAGACATAAAACGCAAGCGAAACTCGAATAACCGGCAAACCTAGAACCCAGAAAGCGTTTCGTGCGGCCACAGACACTTCAAAGATCTCAAAACCTCCCGACTTCAAAATCCGAAAGACAATAACACGAGGAAACACAGATTACCGCTAAAACCCAGAACCCAGAAACCCCCAAAAAATCAAAAGACGGAAACAAACACAGAAATCGGAGAAAAAACCCTAGAAAGGGGCGAAGAGGGGTAACCTGGGACGGCCAATGCGGAGACATTGAAGGGCTCAGACAGAGCTTTGCGGAGTCGGTGATGGAGTTGAGAGAGGGGGAGACGGAGGAGGGAAAAAGCAGAGTATGTGAAGGAAGGGGAAAGGGTTTTTTTTACTGCCAACCTGAATCCCCAAATTGATTTTTAGATTTTATATTATAAATCTCTTTATATATATATTTAAATAGATAAATACATAGATAGATAGGATAGATAGAATATATAGAATATTTTCTCAAAAAATAATAGAATAGATGTACTATTTTTTATATGTTCATATGATAAGTATGATCCCTTATCTTTTCCATATATAATGAAATTGTTTCCATGAGGTGAAACTTTGGTTTATGAAATTGTATAAGTCACAATATTTCCTAATTTGCACATAACATGTGTGATATTATAGGTGAATAAAAAGATCTATTGAAATTATATATAAAAATATAAAACAAACTTGATCACGTTTTGACTTGTTAATGAAAATTTAGATCTATAAAATATCATTATCGTTTTTTTAATTAAAAAAACAATATATTGAATTGTAAGAATAGACTTATTAAAGAGATTTTTTTGCCCAATAAATTCATCCACTAAAAGCTTTCTCAACAATTAGAAAAATTCTTTTTAGATCAACAATACTCATGTCTATTTAAGTTAACCATTTTAAAAGTAATATTAGAAATCATAATGTATCATATAAATTTGAATAAACATCATCTTTCTGTATTACAAAGACAATATCTTAAATTTTCAGAATTAATAGAAGCAAGAAAAAGATTAAGTGTATAATGTTTGTGGTGTTAAATACAAATATTAGTATGAAGCACGAAAAACTATACATTTGATAACAATTTAACAATTAAAGTTCATCATAAATAATCTTAATATATTTATTAATATTAGTATGAAGCACGAAAAACCTTTTCCCTGGCGATAAATTATTAATAATTATAACTTAGAAATATTATTATATAAATCAAAATATTATTTTACATATAATTTATATAAAACAATTCAGACCAGTGCACAACACGGGCCAAAACACTAGTATCATTGGATAAAATTACGTGGTTGATTTTAATATTAAGTTTTTTTTGTTTAAAGGTGGGGTAATGTCCTTTAATTATGAGATAATGCTAAGAAGTTTAAGTTTTCGAATACATATATAGCGTCACAAATGTAACTCGGTACAACCTTGTGCTCAATCAAAGAGTTTTGTAGTTATAGTGACCAATTAGCAAGCGAATCCGCTACGACGTTCGCATCCTTCTTATGTGTTTCGCCTGCACCTCCCATCTTAGGTCCTCAAAATCCGCCGACATTCGAGAACCATGTTGAAATTAGCATAGATATCCCCCGAATTAAACTTCAATAAATCGTAGACTCGTGGGGCATCAGTTTCCACAACGAGCTTTGTGATGCCCATTTCACATGCAACGTTCATGCCATGGAGTATCGCTCATAACTCTGTGATCAGGTTGATCGAGCAGCCCTCGCATTTGAAGGTGTAGGCTCTTAGAAAGCTCCCACCATGATTCCTAAAGACTCCACCTCTACCTTCCATGCCAGGATTTCCCTTGGACATTCCATTAGAGTTGAACTTAATATCCATCCTATGGGAGGAGGAGTCCATTGGTTCATGCCTTCAACCTCCCCTTCATTTTGTATTCTTGCTATATTCCCCTGCTTGCCACCCGAAAATAAGTAGAGACCTGGTTCCATATTCTCCGAGGGAGGCCCGCAACAACTTCCTTCCACTAAAAGATCACTTGGTTTCGATACTTCCAAGTAAACCAAAGCATGGTCAGGAAAATCGAAATCCAACAATCCTTCTTCTTCACATTCTTAAATACCCAATGCTGAACTTCTTTCATGTTGAAGAAAGATGGTTGGATCGTATCATCTCCCAAGCTTCCCTGATATTTGGGCAGTCGCAGAGCATATGCAACTCGGTTTCATCCATTAAACAACGTGGGCAGCAAGCATGGGTTGCTATTTGTATTCGCACTCGATTAGCATTGCATAGCATAACATTGTGTGCTACGAGGTATGCAAAGGCTCGCACTCGTTGGTGGCCCGGGCTTTTCCATAAGCAATACAACCCCATATTCGGTGTTATATTTGCATTTCCCCTCAATAGATGGAATGCTGAGCTTGTAAAAAAATATAACCATGTTGGAACCTGTGACGAGCAACAAACTTTGCTAGTTGTCAACGTTAGTGGTATGGGAGTCACTAATTAAGAAACGTATTTGCCCCCGACAGAGCAGATCGTATGCGAGGGCAACGTCCCCCAAGAATGTCACCGGCTTTTCCCACAAGTCACAAGTGCACTCGAGGGAGAAAAGATGGAAAAGTGCACTCGAGGGAGAGAAGATAGAACTGTAACGGGCGCTCAGAACGGGAAAATATTAGGAGAAAACTAGAGAGAGAGAGAGGCGATTGTTTTCCGTGCGTTTGAAACCCTAGCGTGTGATCCCCTTTTATAGGGGTGGAAATCAACCCTTCAACTGCATATTCTCCCCTTTTATAGGGGTGGAAAATAAACTCCTTCGGTCGCAAGATAGAATCTGCGGGAGAAGATTTCTAGCTATCCTCAGGAGATCGTGGCTAGTTGGTCGGACGGCGACGGCGGGCACACGTGTGGGCTCCCCATCTTCTCCTCTACCTATTAATGTATGTAGTGGAAGAATCTCCTTAAAAACACATTTGATACCCTTGAACTTCCAATGGGATGGGAAGTTCAAGAGGCACCTTAAAACCATCAACTCTAGGCATTATATCCAACAATTCCCCACAAATGCCGAGAGAAGGGTTTAAAAACTGAGGATTTGAAACATGTTCTTTCTAGACAGCTTTTAATCACTCGATCGTGTTCCTCTGTCACCTATGCGAAAAGCACCAAATCACCAGCAACGAATAGGTGCGAGAGAGATATCTCTACCACCTTGATGGGTTTCCGTTTGCGACAAGCAACCTTTTTTTGTATTATGTGAGATAGAAACTCCATGCATATTACAAAGAGATACGGTGAAAGCGGATCTCCTTGCTTAATGTCATGAGTAGGTCTAAAATATCCGATTTTGCCCCCATTCCATAGAACCTCCATGTTCCCCAGCGTATGGCAATGCATGGTTTCAACTAGCTTCAGAGGTAGTTGTGCTCGGTTCATCATCAATTTAAGGAACTCTCAACTGATTCGTTCGTATGCCTTCTCAAGGTTTATCTTAATTGTCATCCACCTTCGTCGTCTTTGTTCCATCATAGAGTGAAGCACCTCATGCACGATGACAAATTTGTCTATAATTTGGCGTCCTAGTATAAAACTTGCCCGCGAGGGTGAAAAGATAGTCGGAAGGATTGACTTTAGCTTGTTGGTGATCATCTTGGTTGCTAGTTTAAAGGCCACATTCAGTAGGGAAATAGGCCTGAATTGCAATGCTTTAGTTGGTGTAGGAACTTTGGGGATTAGGACCATTAAAACATTGCCAATATTTTCTGAAAACTGACCCTCTTTAAGTATCCGCAGGACAGTCTCAATTACTTGCTTGCCAACCAATTTCCAGTTCTTTTGGTAAAATATCGTTAGAAAGTCGCTGGGTGCCTTATATGACCCCATCAACTTTAAGGCCTCCCAAACTTCAGATTTGGTGAATGGGCCATAGGTTCTATTCTCATCTCAATAGATATATCTAGAAAGGTGTGGCGGGCTCCTATGGGTTCAGCCGACAACCCCAGTTCACTAGCTACGTGTAGTGAGCTATAGAACTCTACGATCATCGAATGAATAGAGGGGATGTCCTCGACCCATTCCTCATCATTTCTTTGGAGTGTCAACACTTTATTAGCCCGGCGTCGAATGATAGTGGGCAGATGGTAGAGCTGTGTGTTTCGATCTCCGTCAATAAAAAAAGGGTGCCCACGACTTTTGGAACCAAATCATCTGCTCATGATTGAGAACCTCCTCCAATTCCTCGCATACCCTCTGTTCAAGCGCGATGTAGTGTTGTGACACTCGAGCGGCGAGTTTCTTTCTTATGTTCTCAAGTCTTCGCGTTAGTCTGTTTTTCCTCTGAAAGATGTTGCCATAAACCTCCCTATTCCAAACGCTTATTTTTCAAGAAGTAGGTGTAGATTAATAAATTTTAAAATCATGCATAATAAATTATTACTACATATTAATTATTATATAAACGGTATTTCTATCCTATGCCTCATGGGCATATGTTAAAATTCTTATTCAGGAAAGATTCTCTACCAAATAAAGAAGCAACGATAGGAAAAAAAATATTAAAAAAAACTAAGATAATTTAAATTTGGAGAACTTTTTTCAATTAAGATTATTAACTTGTGTTCTTAGGAATACGATAGAAAAACCGTTCTATAAATATATGAAAGGAGATAAATCCATAACCTCCTTTTTGCATAAGTTAGGAAAATTATTGTAGTCCTTATTTGAAAATTAACCCCCGTTTGTTTTTGGTAGAGAAAGGTAATGATTACCCTTATAAATATAGTTCATATTTAAGTTAAGATTCATTGATCACTATTCAAATCATTCTCATTCTTCTCCCATTTTTCATACAAATTTGTTATCCTTCTATTCCTTAATTTGAAAGAGGGTAACTAATACCTCTAGGATGGTCTAATAATCCCGTTATCATCTCCTCCAATTTCACAAAAAGTGATGATCATATACATTTTATGTGTAAAATTTAATACCTTACTTTTCCATTCCCTTGTTATCTAAACAAACGAGCCGTAAGTTTCTAAATCAGTTACCATCACATCACATATATACGTACATAGATCCTCTTTCCATGAAGTTATTGCTAAAAAGAAACTAGAGTACACAGAAAACCCTAATACGCTATCTTTTGAGAGCTTTGGCTTGCCGCCGCCAGGGCCTAGCCGCCATCTCCTCCTTTGCCCAGACCTATGGCCATCCACCACTACACTCACCGGCCACCGCCCTAGCCACCGCCTTCGCTCCGCCGCTACCCACTGCTACTCCACCAAATACCTTGGTCCTCCGACTCCCACCGTCGTCCTACTCACCCAACAACAACTCCAGCAACACATCCGTTCTTACCGCCTCTTCCTGCCATCCTCCCGGCTCACCACCGCCATTCAACGCGTCTTCGCTTGCCGTCGCCGGTTGCTTGGTTCCCGGCCTTGGCTTGTGCCGCTTGGTCCTCCGCCATCCGTTCACCCTCCTTACCCACCATCCATGGCAGCCGCTGTCCCCTTGGTCCTCGGGGTTCGCCGCCGTCGATTTGTCCTCCACCACTGTGTCGTCCTTGACTTCGCCCTCAACCCCTCCCTCGGCTAACCCCCTCTCGATTTTACCCTCGTCTTCGCCCTTGCTCCACCTGCCCTCCCACCGCCTCTTCTCCATGGCCATTGGCAACTCCGACTTCTCCCTCGCCTCTGTCCTCAGCTTCGGCCTCGGTCAGTCCTTCTCAGCGGCGCCACCAGCCTTTTTGTTCGTTGTAGTCCGCTCCTTCAGTCACTTTCTGGTTCACCTCTGCCCGATTTTTCTTCCTTGTCTTGTTTTGTATCGCCTCTTTTAGGCTTATCCTTGTGATAGCCGCCCACGATTTTATTATCGTCCTTGAGGGTTGAGACGAGGTCTTGGGGTTTGATTGTGCTTGGGTGTGGTTTGTGGTTGTTGTGCGGATTAGTGTACTGTGCTATTCTTGTTGTGTTGCAGGCTTCTTGTGAGCGTTGATTGATGTGTCATGTTCGATGACGTCGTGGACGCGCGATTGACATCTGAAGGCTCTTCGAGTCCATAATCTGAGGTGTCCGTTGGTCCCCAGAATTCGCTGTGTGCGTTGTCCCTTTGGCCGGTCGTTTCGTTCTTCTTTAGCTTGTGTTGCGCAGTGTAGGATGGCTTGTACGTTCCTAGTTTTTATTTTCTGTCATTTGCTTCTGTTATTTATTTCTGTCATTTGCTTCAGTTTTTGCTTCTGTTGTACATGATGGTTAGTCCATCCACCGACTTGTCCGGTCTCTCGGTTTCTCTAGGCTTGTCTGGAGAACTGAATTTCTTATCTTGCTTCAAAAAAAAAAAAAAATTGCTAAAAAGAAACTATACTAGAGTTTGTCATATCTTAACGTTATTGATTATTTTGATTAAAATCATGCCCTCTCATTTTGGACCTATCTCCAACACCCCAATTTTTTCCTTAAATCTCTAATTGTATATGTTTTTTTTTAGAAAAGAGTTCATAATGTGTAATGAGATTGTGCTAAACTGCTAAATGCTAATCATACCCTTATAAACCAAAATGACGGAAATTTAACACCGACCATACAAATTACTGGTTCTCTAGGGAGACATTAGCTAGATTCAGATAACAGAACATAGCTTGCATTTACTAGATAAACTTCAATAACGTTTCATATAAGTAATCATCACATTGCATCAAACGAATCAAAGCCGATGGCTTAAATCCGAGAAGGGCAAGTTTCCCTTTTTGTTTGAGAATAAAATTGCTTTCAACAAGTTTAATCACTGCACTAAATATATTCCGATCCCATGGTGCAAAAAATCACAGTACGTGGTGCTTTCAACAAGCTTAAAACCATTTGTGAGTTTCTAAACAAGGAGCACAAAAGATCCTTCAGCCATCAAGTTAATTTCATAGTTAGTAAGGCTATAACAGTACGTGGTGATCGATTGAACCTATAAATCATTTCTTCCTATAACTTTTGTTTGGGGTAAAGCAACAAAATGTACTGCATCACTTCTTCAGTTCCAATTCCAAATCAAGATTGAAAGCAAATTCAAGATCAGCTGCACTGGACATCCCCATCTCTCAGTACCTACACAAACTAACACACCCATATTATATAGCTGTCATGGTTTTAAATCTGAATCTGATGTTACCAATGAAGCTCAAGTTTTTAAATTGATTGGTTACCTGAGGAATGTTGGAGAGAGGTGATGGCAGTGAGAGGACTCGATCCATAGCCTGAGAGTGGGCTGAGCCGATCATCCGGTTGATAGGAGCCAACCTGCTGCTGCTAGTTGCAGCACGGTTAATTGGTGTTGGGGCTCCGGCATTCAGTGCAATCGTTCCTCCTGACAGATGGTAAGGGTAGATGCCTTGGATGGGGCTTGGGAAGGCGGATTTTGCAAACTGGGTACACAGTAAAGATCAGCCATTGTGAGGATTCAGATGAATATGATCAAGCTTAGGAAAAGTAAAACACAAGCATAAAAAGACCCAACTTTGGAAATTCATATACCACATGATGAGCACATACAAATTTGATCACCCATCAAGAAAATTCCAACTCTTGACTAAGTCTGTATATGCTTCAGTTAACCACTGGAAACCCAATATTTAGGAGAGTATAAAATATGGTCTTCAAATTGATTCACAATAACCTTCAAATTGATGCACGGCATAACAAGAGAGAACAATAAAAATTCCGACAGCCAGGTTGAAATTACGATATGTCAAATTTACATATAACACATGACAAGAGCATACAACATTTTAAAGATTGCAAATTTGATCATCCATTACAACATTCTAAAAAATAATCTTCAAATTGATGCACAAACCGCAAGAAATAACCTTCAAATTAATGCATGGACCACCGAGAGAGAGAGAGAGAGAGAGAGAGAGAGAGAGAGAGAGAGAGAACCAAGTTGAAAATTTTAAAAGTAAATTAAGGTAGGTAAATGCTTATTGTTAACCACTAAAAAAAACCAACATTAGTATAAAAATTGACAGACAAGAGCTCATAATAACTTTCAGATTTGATGCCCCACCAAGAAAGGGAACAAACAAATATTTTGAAACCCAACCAAGAAGGAAGAAATTAAAGCACTGTAAAAAAATCAGAAAAACTTACAGATAGAGAATCAACATTGGTGAGGGGACCATCCAGAGGGGCTTCATTGAGGTCAGGCACAAACACACTATTGGCACTGCTAGCTGTAGGACTTGTTAAACCCACACCCACTTTGTCCATACCCACCTCAGAAGACCCTGACCATCCTTTGGTGACAGTAGACACAGACACACCCTTTGGCCTCTGAGCTACCGGCCTAACAACTGCAGCTTGTGGTGGTGGTGGCAGTAAGAGAAGCTGTTCTGCAGCAGGAGGAGGAGGAGGAGGAGGTGGTGGTGGTGGTGGGAGTGGGGATTTGGAGGAACAGACAGAGGAAGGGGAGGAAAGAGCCAAAAAATCCTCCACCTGATACATAACCTGAGCTGGGAAAGAGGCCCCTGTATTAGTAATTTCAGCCGGCCAGATAAAGGTTCCAGTTGGTTTGCATATTCTGAATCCACTCTTTAGCCTTTGTCTCCTGGCTGCTTTTGTTTCTTCCTTCCCCCCTAAACATATTTCACCTGCTCCTTCATTAATTGCACCTGCATCTGCTGCTTCTACCCCCTTTTTGCACTTGGTCTTCAGGACAACCAAATAATCCTATACAAAAGAGGCATTCCATATTCCAATTCAATTGCACATTTGCAACCAGATCACAAACATTCTGATTCTAATTGACATTTATCAATCATTTTTTCTGTGGGTTTTTTCTTCTTCTTATTTTTACCCTTAAATTACACTACGATCTTATTCAATGTTCAAGTAAACCTTGGAATAATTTATACTGTATCATATAGGGGCAAAATCATTGATGTTAGTTACCTCCATATCATTTATAGCTTTGGCAGCATTCAAGAGTTGCTCCTCAATCTCAGCTTTCCTTCTCAGGAGTTCCTCCTGCATTTCCTATAAATGCAATTAAGCAACTAAATTAGACAAAACCATAAATACAATTAAGGGTAAAGAGCTAAACTAGATGGGTGATCACTAATCAGCATCCAAACCTTGAGTGGCATCAAAAGAAACTCCATCCTGCTTTCATCATCATCCAAGGGTTCAGGGACACTAACAATTGCTTTTCCTTGCCCTAATTTCTTGTTACTCCTTTCCTGAATTTCACTGATCAACCACCAAACAATGAAGAAACAGTTTTTTAACTGATCAATCTAAATTTAACATAGGACAACCATCAGAACTTAAGCAAATTCTTTTTACCTCTTAATCTGGTCCACATCTTCTCTCAATTTCTTCAACTCCTTGGCACAAACAGGGTCCTGAGTAGGGGAGTCCCCAAGCTCCCAACCCTCAGGCGGTATCCAATAAGGATCATCCACACCAGCTTGCTTCCGTATGCTCACAAGATCAGCACTCTCAAGCCAGTACTCCATTGCCCCATCCGGGTTGTGCCGCCTCCGAAACCGCTCCTTTCCACCGGGTGCAATCTTGCCAGCCATGTGCTTCAACAGGTGGTCTAGGAGCCCTGTATCTCCTATCAGTTTCCTGGCCTCAGTTCTCAGATCAGCCCTCAGAATTGGATACCCATGAAATGCCCCTTTAGCCTTCATTATCTTGAGAATTCCCTTCTCTGCCTTCTTATACCTAATTCAGTTCATTTCCCAACCACCATAAAAACATCATTCATTAAGCTACTTTAAGCATTAAAGTACTCACAATTCCATGGATTTTGCTGTCCAAAAATTACAAATAAACTACTTATAAAAACTGAAAACCATGAATGGAAAAAAAAAACACATGAATGACAAAAAGGAAGCTTCATTGCTCCATTGATTTTGGTGGCAGGGTGAGTAAACACAGAAACCTTAAAACCAATGACTTCAGGGCAAGTAAACATTCATTGCTCCATTCCTTTCCTTTTGGGTGCAAAAACAAAGGTCAAAATCCAAAAACTCTCAAAGTCAAAACACACGTCAATGGCCGGTAAATCCATAGCAAGATTCAACACACACCCAGAACTATCAATGCAAACATTGAATAGATCTTCAAATTGATCATTCACGCTTAAATCAGTTGAGATGAAACCCATGAATGACAAAAAAGAAAACTCCATCTGTTTTGGTGCAAAACACAAAAATAAAGCTGTTCCTTTCCTGCAGAGGTCAAAACCCTAAACCCTAAAAAGTTAAAACACACACCAATGGCGAAAGTCCCTTTCAAAATAATACACAGCAACTATCAATACGCAGACACTGAATAAAACTTCATCATCCATGCTTAACAAGCTGAAATTAAAACAGGCGTTAAAGTTAGGGTTTACCTTTCCTTAGTCCACCTGAAATTTGCTTCCGAAGTGGGATCATTAAACTCATCGCCCTTCCCATTCATTGCAATTTCAACCGGCCCTCTCCTTTTCTTCTTCTTCTTCACATACTTGCTCGGGTGTTTCCTCTTCCTGATTACCGCCCTCTCTCCCCTCTCCGGCTCCGTAAACTCCTCATTTGAGTCATTTCCGTCTTCCTCTTTCATATCTGCACCTTCCAGCAAAAGCGGTTTGTCGTTGTTCTCCCTGTGCTTCCTCACAAAGGTCACCCTCTTCCTCACCCCCCACCTGATCTTCAGCTCTCCACCATCTCCAACTCTCTCCTCCTCCTCCTCCTCCTCATCATCATCATCACCGCCGCCATTAATCCAGAAGCTTCGAGTTCCTCTCCGAGTAGCAAACTCCTCGAACGAGATCCGGTTACAGAGCACCGTCTCCGCAAGATTCACATTCATAGTATAAACCAGGTCAAGATTCGGTTGCATCAGCCCAGAGGACCTCCTCCCGCCCCTATTTTCTTCCCTTCCGAAGATCATCTCCAACGATCCCTTGCTCGGATACGAAACGGAGACCCTGTTCCTCGTCCTCTCGCTCACCTGCAAACACCGATCCCAATAAGAACTTGGAAAATGAAACAGTAAACGGATCAATTCGCTTTATCAACCTTTTCCGCTCACCATAACAGATTTAACGTGCCCCAATGGACTCAAAACACTCTTCGGAAGCTTAGAGTGATCCAGCTTGTACACTGAGCCAACCTCCATGGATGAAACCGGCATGCCCTACCTTTGCTCTGTGGAAAAAACAGAGCACTCAAATATGAAACCACCACAAAATTCACAGGCTCTGCTTTTATAATCCCATCGTCGCCTTCTTAATGCGGTTTGTCATCGAGCGGGTTCAAAATGATGAATTCTGATTGGCCGAATCTGTAACAGAACGATGGTGGACGAGCAATTGGTTACTTCTGCTCCCCATGGAGTGGACAGAGCACACGCGTGGGGGTTGAGGGGGCGCGTGGTGGGAATCTTTTCTAGCTTTTCCTTTTCAAATGGAGTGATGTGAGTACACGCGCGGGCGATTGGCGCGTCGTGGTTTGAGGGCTGTTTTCTTGGCGTTCGGGTTTGTCAGAGAAGATATTAACGGAATACACTAGCGCGATACGATCGGTTTTCATCATTGCAAAATAAAATAAAAATGAAAAACATTTTAATTTTTTTAGTTCATGAAATGGTGTTTGTTGCAGTAACGTTTAGCATTTCAAATTGCGGTTGAAGTAATGCTTTTGAGTTTTTGACACCGATGTATATCAAAGAACGTCAGGCCTTCAGTTTATCAACGTTTTGGCTTGCTTTTGATACGTGCACCTCCGGCCATGTGGGTTAAAATTAGGAACGACAATGGGTCGAGTGGTGGTGAATAGATTCTCATTTCACCCGATTTATTTCGGATGGATCATCAAACCTCACCTGACCCACGAAAGATAAATTTTGTCTAATTCGAAAGATAAATTTTCATATATACAACATAAAATATTAAAATTACAATAAAAAAAATTGTTATAAAAATACAAGTCTTAAATAACATTATGTCTAATAACATAGATAAAAAATCACTATTATAAGATACATAATGTATCTTTAAACATTATAAACAGGATGGCTCGAAAAACATTCTATTACAATTATTATTTCACTCGAGTTTCGATGCTAATTTATACTCCATTCGATCCAAAAAGGATGTCGTTTGACTTTTTAACACGTATTTTAAGGAGCTAAAATGTGCTGAAAAGTAAAAAATATTATATTCTAGATCGGAGAGAGTATATATCTAACCGAATAGATGAAAAAAACAAATGTACGTCTCAAAATAGTTGTAGTTTTACTTTTAATACTTTTTTAAAAAATGCTAAAAACTATATAAAATATAAATGAATTTATTAATTTATAAAAATAATTTCATACTTAATACAAGTATCTATGAAATTGGTAAAAAAAAAATATTTGAAAAATTGATATTTTATAGAGTTTTTACTTTTTAACTTCTTAAAATCAAGAAGTCAAACAACAAGTTTTGTGAGACGGAGGGAATATTAAGTACGCAAATTTAAATGGAGTTTAGACTGTTTAGTTAGCATTTCACCAATTATTTAAAGGTCTTTTTTTTGCGTATTGAATTTTGAAATGACCTAGTCCTATAGTTGCAAATTCCATGGATGATGCATCCATCTTGAAGCTGAGCTGTTATTACCAACATTCATGAAGTAAACAAATGCAAGGAGAATCTACACTCGCTCAGAAATAGATTGAACCAAAGAAATCATTTCTATAAAATAATATTATTTTCAGTCTAGAAAATAATCAACCAAAATTGTTTTTTTTTTTTAAACTCAAAATAATTCCACACTCTACATTGTGCGGTATAAAACGGTACAGCCAAGATCTAGTGATTGGTGAGAAGAACTAACAGTCTCAAAGCTTCTCCAGCTTTGGCTCCTAAATATTTCAGTTCCGAGCAAGCTGTTGTTGCTCTTGCAGAGCGATAGGAACAGCCGGTCTCCAATTCGTTCCATCCGGACTATCCATGAGCGCAATGCCCACTGCAGCCAACTCTTTCCTTACTGCATCCGATTTTTCATAATCTTTGTTCTTTCGTGCAGTGGTCCTCTCCTCTATCTTTTGCAAAACTTCCAACTCTGTCAGCTTGGCGCGTTTTAGAGCCTTTTCTTTCAGTTGCAGTAACGCCTATTGTCACGGAAGTGATCATCAGGAGCTGAGGATCAAAACCACAGTATGAATCAACCAATTTTGTGATAACATAGTTTTGTTACCTCAGAGTAGCTTGTAGGCAACAACCCGAGAACAGCCAAGATGTTCTTGATGCTTTTCTCAAGGGAGGCAAGTGATTCTATCCGCATCTCCTGCTTCTTCCCCTAAACAGTTCATTAACAGGTAGAAACAGCCAGATTATTTATTTTCACAGATGGAAATACATGGTCATATTACAATAAAGGCAATACCTTGCGCGTGTGAAGAAGATCATTGATGGTTTTCAATGGATCAGAAAGTGCAGCCAGAACAACAGGGGTGAGAAGATCGTCAGACATCGAGGTGAAGAAGTCATTTTGGAATTTACTTATGGAATCCATGGTAGCGCTGGGAATGGATTCCTTCTGACTGGCTAAACCATGTTGACGCAGAGCATCTTCGCAATCATGCAATGTCTGCAGAAGTTAACAAAACTAGATGGCATTAGCACATTGCAAGTGTGTAATGAGAGCAATATCCAATATATATATGATCTAAACATCCAAATATTTCTCGAAGCATCTTCACAATTATGAAATAATGTATTCAAAGTTTATATAAAAATATCCAACATAGTTGAAAGCAGTACGATAAAAATATTTCCCGTCTACTCTCTTCATCTCTTTATTATTTTTAATGGTCAATTATGATCCATATCATGGTACAATCACATGATAATTCAGGCAAGAAATGAAAAAATGGGACCTAGAGGGATAACAAAGTGTCTCCCAGAAGAAGCCCATCCAAAAGGCCTTCTACCCAGTGCATCAAGTCATTCACAGAACTGATCAGTGATCACAACAAACAAGAGACTGACCAGGTGACAAAGAAAAATGTCTAGTCTTTTCAGTATGTTAAGGATGCATATGTATCCACGATTGAAAATTGATTGATGATACAATTGTCTTATATATCCCCTACCCTATATATCAATATCGGGTGGATAAATAGTTGTGTATATGCCTTGTCTTACATCCTTTTTTGATACATGAATATTAATTCAATGACGTATCAATTAGATAATAAAATGAATCAATAAGGCCCCCTGCTTATAGATGATCAATGACTTAAAAGAAAAGACATATGCCGAGAGAAACTGTTAGACTTCCCACCAACCAGCCACAGTAACACATGCGCACAAGCGCGCGCACACAAAAAAAAAAAAAGAACTTTGAGATTCAATATTTGTTAGGATCTGATCATAAATCTACATCTGTTCCCTTCACCCTTGGGTGCTTTGTAGTAAAATGAAAATAAATGAAATATTAATAACCTGAAGATAACTGCTAAATGATCAAAAGATCACCTGGTATATGTAAAATATGCGTTCTGATGCACTTTCGAGTAGCACATCTGAATAGTTTATGGGAGAACGATAGTGAGTTCCCATCAAGAAAAGTCTTAAAGCTAATGGATGATAAAGGTCAATAACCTACAAAAATGAGAAGAAGATTTTACACTTGGTTCAAGCAAAAATGGAATTTCATAAAAACTCACAAAAAGATACTGTTGTGAATTATTTACCTGTCGAATGGTAAAGAAGTTACCCAGTGACTTTGACATTTTCTCCGAGTCAACAGTAACAAAACCATTGTGTACCCAGTAACTAATATTACTTTCTTGACAAGCTGCACAACTCTGAACAATTTCATTTTCATGGTGGGGAAACATAAGGTCCATACCGCCCCCATGTATGTCAAAGGTGTAACCCAAGTATGAAGCACTCATAGCACTACATTCAATGTGCCATCCAGGTCTTCCAGGACCCCATGGGCTTTCCCATGATGGCTCTCCTTCTTTTGCAGACTGTAGCATCACACACACTTCAATATCAGGGAGCTAATATAAAATTTGAAAGGAAATCACAAGTTAACTAGCAGTCACAGCATATCAATCCAGAAATAGCACAATCAACAAACACCAAAACAAACCTACTTTAAAGCACGTAATTTGACAGAAATCACCGCATCCAAGTGAGACGGTTACCTTCCATAGAGCAAAATCAAAAGGATTTCTCTTCCTTGAATCAACAGCAACTCTTTCACCAGCTCGATTATCTTCCAACTTTCTGCCAGACAGTCGTCCATAGTCAGGGAATTTGTCAACTGAAAAGTAGACATCCCCATCTACATTGTAGGCATATCCGTTCCCAACCACCTAGAGGGAAAAGACAAACTGGATCAAGCCAGATGCTAAGACATTTAAAGAGATCTTAGCACTCTCTCAATCAACTAAACATTAAGCAAGGTTTACATATGTGACTGCATAGAGTAACTATGTTCAGTGCTTTTATTGATAGCTCGTGCAGGGATTAGAAGCAACAGAAGATGTAGGAAAAGGAATGCATGAAAACCTTTGTAGCTTAGGAACAATCAAAAGCTTCTAGAATAATATTTTGACTAGAAAGAAACAACACCTGCTTAATCATGTCAATAATTTGAGGTATATGATCAGAGACACGTGGTTGGACTGAAGGAGGTAAGCAATGAAGTTGATCCATATCTTGAAGGAACTCATCACAAAAGCGTTTGCTCAGATCAATTGGATCCTCTGCCAGCTGATTTGCTCTAGCAATTATCTACAGAATTTGAAAATTCCATACTCAGCAATCCTGTCATACATGTATAAGATAGTTGGTACACTTTTAAAGTATTAAGCCTACATGTAAACAAAATGTGAAGATGCTATCTGATGCCTACAGCCTTCCCACACAATATGAACTATTAGCATCATAAAAAGTATTAACAGACTCAAAAGAACATACAACTTATCTAAAACTGGGACATAATCATCCCTTTCATAAGCACCAAAGTTATGAAGCAACTCTCAGCATAAAATATATCACCATTTTCTTTTTAATGGGAAATATTTACTTCCATAAACATCAAAAACAGTCATTTGTTGAAGTATATCTCCAACGCAGCCAGAAATGCAACCCACATCATGTTCAATACGAAAAAAATAGGCACTATGAGCCACTTTTTTAATAGGCAAATGGTCAATGACAACCCTTGGTGTTGTGCACAAGTACAGACTTATACAACAATTTGGCTAACCTTGTCATCAACATCGGTGAAGTTTCGAACATAACAAACTTCATACCCCAAAAATTTTAGGTACCTGCACAAAGTTCAGCACGATTAAGCACCAGTTTGATCCAAGTTTATGCTTGAGCAGTGTACGTACGGTCTGTGATTAACTTCCTAAAACTTTCTAGATATACCGTTTAGTCAAACAAACAAGCTAACAAACATGGAAACAGCAATTTCCCTCGAACTTAAAACTTTTGATCATACATGAATTAGCAGTTAAGATCAATAATTCACATCGAAATTTAAACCCCATGCTTAGACCTCTGAAAGCAAAACTTCTTTGCACATAAGCAAAGCAAAAGTGAGAGAGAGAACCTGTAAAGAACATCAAAGGTGACGTAAGCACGGGCATGGCCGATATGGCTAAAATCATAAGCCGTAATACCACACACGTACATCCCAACTTTGCCAGGCTCTTTACTCTTGAACACCTCCTTCTGCCTACTCATCGTATTATACAACCAAAACTCCCTCTTTTTCCCTACATCTGACCAATCCCTAACATCACCATTACCTGCCCCTGAATCCAACGTACGAGCAACCTCCGAGCAAAAGCATCGAACTCCTCTCAAAACGTCGCCGTTCGTAGCAACCGAGCGTGTTCTCTGGCGGTACGGGATTCGCGACAGGGAGAGAGAAGGAAGAGAGAACGCCGTAACGAGTGAGGGCTTGCAGTAATACCTTAGCACCGTCAACATTATCTCTTTCTATCTATTTCATTCACTCCTCCCCTCTAATGGCGGACCGCAGCCTCGAAATCGCCACTGCAGTGCTGATTCGGAAGCAGAATCAACGCCATTCTCATCAAATTTCGACCTAATTCATCACAATTCGGGAGGGAAAAAGTCGGCAAAATTGGATTTGAATGAGCAAAGTAAGATTCGATTGCTCGAGAGGGAGAAAGCAGAAGATTTACCGATAGGTTTTGGGGACACAACGCAACGGCTTCGTTCAAGAGAGGATCTGTCGTCTGTGTGGTCTACACGAAAAGTGTAGCCGTATCAATTAGGAGAATTGCATTTTCTGACCTGTTTAGATACATAATTGCAAATCAAGACCAAAATGGCAAGATGAAAAATAAGGTTCTTTTTTTTTTTGTTTTTTTTTTGAAACGGAAAAAATTTGACCATAGGGACTAGCCCTATCAGCCAAGAGCATCCTTACGGATGAGACTACGCAATAGAGAATCATCAGGCAACATAGATCCATGTGAAGCAGCACTGATACGTGATAAACGATCAGCCACTTGATTTGCTTCTCGGAAGACATGACGAATCTCAACAGAACCAAAGAAGCCCAACGAGACTAGACTGTCCGAGACAATCATTTCAGAGTCTCCAGTAGGCTTCCCCACACCTTTTAGACTTTTGATAATAGTTAAGTTATCTCCTTCAATTATTAATTTTGTAATGTTAAGGTTCTTTGCAGCTAAAAGACCATTCCAAAGTCCCAGGCTTTCACAACCACAGACCGAGTTGATAGGCGATGATCCAGAGCCACAAAAAATAGGAGAACCCTGGGAATCACGAATGATAAACCCAAAAGTTCCCTTATCAAATTGAGATAGGGAACCATCGAAATTCAGTTTGTAGCTATCATTTGGTGGGGGTTCCCATTTGGTTCGTTTTCTTCTCGAGGTCACCTTCGGTTGGTTATTTTGTTGTGTATTTACAATTTTTTCTTTTGAAGTTTCATTTGTTTGTGAGGTTGTCCAGATAAATTTTTGATCCTTTTTAAAAGATAAAATACGTCTTATGTCCGGGTTTATTTGATCAAAAAGTGTTTTGTTTCTGAAGTACCAAACTCCCCACCATACAAATGCCAGGTCTTCAAAGTTTTTTTTCCCAATTGTATGTTTGATATCCCATATCGTGTTGTTCAAATTGTCCCCCTTAATGAAACATCCATGGATCTTCATAAAGGCACCCGGGTTATTTGCAATTAGGGTATCCTTAGTGATAGGACAATCCCATAAAAGATGATTCAGATCCTCATAGCAGGAATCGCAGTGTGGACAATCAGTTGGAATACCCAGCCGACGAGAGGCTAATTTAACAGCAGTGGGTACTCCGTTTCTAAGGATTTTCCATAGAAAGGATTTTATTTTCGGCGGCACATCCAATTCCCAAACCCAGCTTATATCCGATTTTGTATGGTTTTTGTATTTATGTATCATATTAATTGCAGATTGTGTCGAAAACCAGCCATTTTTGCTCCATTTCCAATAAAGTCTATCCACATGAATGTTTTGCGGAATTGGTACTGTCTTGATTGTTTCTATTATAGCATTGGGTAGTATGTTTTGTAATTTTTCATTTAACTTATTTTGATCCCAGGTTTTGTTATCTTTGAGGAAGTATTTTATGTTTGTAGTTTCGTCTATTTGTTGTGTACTTGGGATTAATGATTTCAGTGGCGATGATCCCAACCAGAGGTCCTTCCAGAAGTTAATGGCTGAACCATCCCCAATAGACCATTGTAGACCCTTTTTAAACAAAGGTATTAGTTTTATTAACTGCGCCCATTGCCACGAGGAGCAACCTTGCTTTTGATAATTTAGGATACTGCTATTTTTTAGGTATTTTTCTTTGATTAGGGTAACCCACGGACTAGTAGGTTCCGCTAGTAATTTCCAGAGCAGTTTCATTTGTAGTGCTTTGTTCATATCCTCAGAGCAGCGGAGGCCAAGACCTCCATTTGCCTTTGTTTTACACACATCAAACCAGCTAATGAGGGGTTTGTGATTCGGGCCCTTATTCCAAAGGAAATTCCGATTGATTCTGTCTAGTTCAGTGTGTACCGATTTTGGTAGCATAAAGCACTGCATTATGTGTAGTGGTTTTGCTGATAGCGTTGTTTTGATTAGAGTGCATCTTCCAGCTTGAGAGAGACAATTTGCCTTCCATTTGTGCAGTTGAGATTTAGTGTTGATTAGTAGATCTTTGAAATCGTCTTTCGTAACTCTTCCCTCGATGATTGGGCAGCTCAAATAGCAACCCAAATTGGGGGTGTGGGCTATTTCTAGTTCATTTCGAATAAGATTTTTTTGTGTGGTCAAAACGTTCTTCGAAGTTTGAAATTGGGACTTGTGCCGGTTCACTTGTTGTCCAAACAACGCTGTATATTCTCTTAAGATTTTATTCACTTGGTCACAACCTGTTTGTGTAGCTGAGGCAAAAATCACAATATCATCAGCAAAGGCTAAGAATGGAATCTTAGTTCCACCGCGTGTAAGTTTGATTCCTAGGTGGCTTTGTGGTTGTAAGGATTCGTTAAGTAGGCCTCGAGCTAAGATTTCCGATATTATTAAGAACAAGTAAGGGGAGAGCGGGTCACCTTGTCGTAAGCCCCTCTTTGGAAAAAATATATCAGTGGGTTCATTATTTACTAATACCGAATAGGTAACTGTGGTTATACATTCTTTGATCCAACCCGTGAATTTGGGTGAGAAACCAAACTTTATCATAGTAGAGAGAAGAAAGTCCCAGTCCACCATATCAAAGGCTTTTTCCATGTCAAGCTTAACCGCCATCCAGCCTGTGTTTCCTTTCTTCTTTGAGAAGGAGTGAAAAATTTCATTTGCAATTAGAATGTTATCTTGTATTGATCTACCAGCTGAGAACGCACTTTGTAGTGGGTTTGTTAGTTTGGGTATGATTTTTTTTAATCTTGATGCCATTACTTTAGAAATAACTTTGTATGTTGTTGAACAAAGGCTGATGGGTCTGTAATGGGATGTTGTTGTAGGGTTGTCTATCTTTGGTATTAGTGCGATAAAAGTATGGTTTGTTTGTTTTAGGATTCGTCCACTAAGGAAAAAACTCTTGACCGCTTTGATTACAGAAGGTTCCACTATATGCCAGTATTTTTTGAAAAAACCAGCAGGGAAGCCATCAGGTCCCGGGGATTTGTCATTTGCAAGGCTAAATACCGCATTTTTTATTTCCGAGTTTGTTACTTGCCGAGTTAGCCAGTTGTTGTCTTCGTTCGAGATTTCATTTCCTACAAAATTGAGTAAGTTGCTTGGTACTGATTGTCTTGCTTGGGGTGAATATCTTTGTCTGAAATCATGTTCGACTAAATTCCTTATGTCTTCTTCTTTACTAAGAGTAATACCAGCCGTGGTTTGAAGTTGTTTTATTATATTTCTGTTCCGTCTTCCAGTTGCTATTTTGTGAAAATACTTTGTGTTTGCATCGATCGATTTGACATGTATTCTTTTGGCTCTTTGCCCCCAGTATTTTTGTTGGTATGTTAATAGAGAAGCATGCTTTGATGTGAGCCTTTTGATTTTGGTGTCTATATCATAGTTATAAGCATTACAGAGAGTGTTTTGAAGTTCTAAAAGTTGTGATTCCACTTCTTTAATTTGGCGAAACACGTTCCCAAAGGTTACTTTACTCCATATCTTACTTTTTCGTTTGACTTCCTGCAATTTCTTGGTTAATTTGAACAGTTGCGAACCCGGAGAATCTAATCTCCAAGCCGATCGAACAATGGTTTCATAGTCATGTCTTGTTGTCCATGCCATTTCGAATTTAAACGGTTGTAGTTTTGGTTTTTGGTTATCCATTAGGTCTATAGTGATCTGCGCATGATCAGATTTCAAAAATGCGTGATTTTTAGTGCAAAGGTTTGGGAAATCTTTTAGAATAGAGTGGCTGATTATTGCGCGATCCAATTTCTCAAAAATGTTATCGTTACCCTGCTCACGTTTCCTCCAAGTGAATCTATTTCCACTAGTTGGGGAATCAACTAGGTTGTAAGTGTTAATTATATCTTGTAGTCTTGTGAATCTATTAGCCGAAGGAGTTCGTCCTCCCAACTTGTCTTTTGGTTCTAATATTTCATTTAGATCTCCCAACACTATGAGCGAGTCTTTGGAATTGTGGATGTAATCTGAGAGGGTAGCCCAAAAAATATTTTTTTCGTTTGCATAAGGCGTTGCATAAACAAATAAAATTTCAATCTTAATATTAAGTGACGCGTTGGTATAGTCTGCCTGTATGATACGGTCAGTGTGGCTTCTAATGGTAAAGGTTTCATTTTGTAGTTGAGCTTCTTTCCAAAGGAGGCACAAACCCCCCGATAGACCATTTGATGGGCAGAAGAACATTCTGTCAAAACCTGGTTTTCTCCAGTATTTCTCCGGAGGTGGGTTTGTTAATTTAGTTTCCGCTAACATTAACACTTTGATATGATCAGATTTAGTAGTGGATTCAATATGAGTCCATACATTCTTTCTACTAAGACCTCTAACATTCCAGAAACTAAATTTCATTATAAACCTTTTGGGGGGATTTGGTACCTTGAAGAGTTAGGACCATACTTATATCAGTGTTGTTTAGCCAGTTGGTAATTTTTGTTTTGAGTTTCAGATTGATGGTTTGATTGTTAAACCGTTTCAGAGGTATAGTTAATTTGCCAATTTGCATGGATTTAAATTGAAGCAAGGTACAATCTGTTTGAGTCTTGCCATTCAAAAAGAACATGGTGAATTGAAGACCTATGGTAGAAAAGTGGATTATTTCATCACCCCAGCCGCATTTAAGCGAACAAAGGGAGGAAATGTTGGACTGGGTGGAGTAGGAATGCACCCAAGTTGGTGATTTAGTTGTTTGGGAGATACACGATGGCATCCCATTTGGTTTTTCTAGGGGGTTTGGATTTGGGGTGTCATTCCGTAAAGAATTTCCCTCGTGGTTACACATTCGATACCTAAAAGGCAAAGAAAAGTATGTGAAGAATTGAGATATATGTAACAAACCAAGGATAGAAATAAAAGTGAGCAAGTACAGAGAAAGATACAAAAAGGTTGATTGAGTTTTGCAAAAGGGTTGTCGATAGCTGGATATGGGTGTCAGTGTAGTTGCCGAGTCTGAAGCAACTTCAATCGAACTATCAATAGGATTTTGATATTGTTTGGGGACATTTTTAATCAAATAGTACAGCTGGGTCAAAAGACCATAATTGTAGAGAATAAGGTTACGTAAATGGTAAGAGATTAGAAGCAAATGGTAATATAGTTTATAAGAAATTAGAATCCAATGGTAATAAAATGTGGTAGGTACCTTGGGAGTGTAAATCCAGTATTTTAGGTATTGTACAAATTGTAATAGCAAGGATAAGTTACAAGGCAGCAGCAAATGGGTTCGGCACCAGTAGCTCCGAGAGTTCACAGCAGCTGCAGCGGCGCAGCTAGTGGTTGGTGTTTTGTTAAATGTGCCAAGCATACATCTTCCGTTAATGAGTTCCTGCAGGGTGCATAATGAATTCAGGGACTCGAGAGAGAAGCTCTCCCGAGTTATGTTAGTCATAGTCTCAGTTTTATGTTGAAATAGAAGATGATCAAGTTGATAGATTGAAATAGAGATGTACAGATGGTAAATAATCCAATTAGAGAAAGCACATAGAGTAGAATTCCATATAGCACAAGTGTTCAGTTTATACAACTTCCACATGTAAGCAATTACCACATCAGTGAATTTAGCAATCAGAGTGAGTATTATGCTGTTGAGTATGTGGTTTCCCTTGAGTGAGTCCTGTAGGTAATCCTGGAAATCGGATAAGGTGTCCAGTTGCTCAAGAGGGAGAGTCCCTTGGGCAGCATTAGTGTGACAGTAATGTACTCCAGGAGAGGATTTGTGGGTGTCACCCGAAGGCTTCCCGTTAGGTTGGGTAGTTGTGAAAATAAGGTTCTTTTTGTGATCCATTTGCCTTCATTGATGTAAAAACATGAAAAAATACCCCTTTATGTAAAAAAATAATGAAATATATCATTTCAAGCAATAAAGTTAAGTGGGTCACAAAACGGAGAAAAATAATAAAATATATCATTTCAACCAATAAAGTTAAATGGACCGTGATTTTGAATCAGACGATCAGATCTTCTCCGCATGTCATGCAGTGAGGATCGTCTAGTCCAAAACAAGGGTTCGTTTTGTGGTCCACTTCCCTTCATTAATGGAAAACCATGAAAAAAGTAACCCTTTTATGGACAAAATAATAAAATATATCATTTCAATCAATAAAATTAAATAGACCATATATAGACCGTGATTTTGGACTAGACAATCTTATCCGCATGTCATAACCATTAATTTTACTTCTTCTGTTATTGTGTGTTCCAATTATTATAGAAATAATTTGGTGAAATGTCCATTTTCATATAAGTTGACCACGATGATCTATTTTCATATAAGTTGACCATGATGACACTTATCTAAAGGTATTATTTCCTTGAATTGTTCTTTCTGAATTTGTTTCAATTTCAGTTTCTTTGATTTTCAGTTTCTATGTTTCAATTCCATTGCTATTCTTCATCTTCTTCTTCTTCTACTACTACTACCTCGTCTTCTCTTGCTAAGTGCTCCTAAGCGGAAGTCGCGGTCGCGCAAATCGCAAACGAGCACGGTTGATGACAAGGAATCCTTCTATGTTGTGCGCAAGGGCGATTTTGGTTGGTGTAATCGCTCCATCTCGATCTGCTGATCGGGCTCTCAAGTTGGTAAAAGCTTGGAGACGTGGACGCTGGTACCGGATACGCACTGATTTTCCGCTCCAAATTTCCAACTGGTCCCCTTAAATATGTCATTTCATCCCCTTCCGTATAAGCTTTGCTCTGCTTTAGGTTTCTAGGTCTTGACATTTCCTCTCTTGTACTCACTTGATTTTCCTCGGGAGTTTCACTTTGATTGTTTTAGTTTTGGCTGATCAGCGTGTGTTGATTGTACTTTTCCATTTCGTATCAGATGATCAGATAATGAGAACTTGATGATTCTCTCATTCATCTTCAAAATTTGTATTTTTACTTGTTTATGTATCCAATGTTGCAATTATAAGGTATGGTTTGAGGATTGGAAAGTGTGAATGAAGTTTGAATTGCCTTTTCAAATCATCATGTTTGTTTAGTCTGTCATTAGTACGTAGTAATTTGGTCATGATCCCACCAAGAGTGGTGAAACCGTTGGTGAGAGTGTTTTTGTACAAAAAAACCTCTAAAACAAAGATGTCACCTTCACCCAAAGAAAAGTTGTCAATACATATGTCACCAACAGTGTCACCATTGATCGATAAGCGTGGTGATAATGATCCCGTAAAAAAACTCTAAAAGTAACTATGTCGCCAAAAAAAGTTGTTCCTACATGTGTCACCACCGACAATGTCACCGCAGTGATCTCTGTTTGGGAGTAAAATTTCGCGTTTTATTAAAGGTTGTCATACATGTTCATGAAGTCATTTTCGTGGACGTTTTCATGCAATACTTTGTACATCAAACACGAATATAAACTGGTGGACAATAATTGCAAATAAGTAAAGGGTGTGAAATGCATTACACATCCGATACATAATTGTAACGTTTACAAATTCATAAACTAGAGTATACAAATTAGTTACAATAGTCGAGTTTGTAAAATACATTTGCAGCCCATCGGTTCTCGCTAGCATCATCGTAGAGCCAATGGCTTCCCCGGTCACTCTGCTCGAAGTGCGACAAATGACTCAAGCTTCCTTGAGCTCTCTGAGGCGAACTAATTAGCTGCAAAATTAACCAATTCAAGCATTACGTGAGATGTCAATTACGCGTAAGACAAAAAAAAAAAGTTTGATGTATGCTATTTGCCTTTCCAGCACAACTAAATAAGCCTAAAGTTTGTATGATGGGCTCCAATTAGCATCCATGGGCTGAAAAAATGGCCCAACATAGCAAGTTGAGTTGTACGTGAAGTCAGAATCTTCTAATAAAATAATATCATATTGGAACATGGTAACTAAAAGATTTGTTCCTACCTAAAACAAATCGGCAGTTAAAATATTGGGTAGAAAATCAGCTGATATCTTAAAAAAAAATATCTTAAAAGGAAATAAGATACATCCAGAGCTTCCTCCTTCTCCTGTAAAAGAAGGCCTAGGGTAAACTTGCAAAGGCTGAAAAAAAAAACACACGGCAGAAAAAAGAGAGGAAAAAGGCTGCAGAAAAGTACAAACGAAAAGCACAAACAGTACAAGGAAGAGCAGAAGAGAGTCAACAAGGTAGCTCTCCTTCTCTGTGTGGGGTTCCTATGGACTCCGAAGCCCCGCCCTTGCAAAGCACTCTTGTTTTCGCTTGTGGCCTGGGTTTCGGAGTCGCCAAATCGCCCTAAATACAGCCGAAACGCCGCTGAAATTCACTCTCGAGACCCCGCCCTTGCAAAGCACCCTTGTTTTCGCTTGTGGCCTGGGTCTCGGAGTCGTCAAACTGCCATAAAAGGAGTCGGAATGCTGTCAAAACTCACTCTCGAAACCCCGCCCTTGCAAAGCACTCTTGTTTTCGCTTGCGGCCTGGGTTTCGGAGTCGTTAAAATACCCTAAAATGGGTCGAAGTGCTGCTGAAATGGATTCCCGAAACCCCGCCCTTGCAAAGCACTCTTGTTTTCGCTTGTGGCTTGGGTTTCGGAATCAGTTAAACGCCCTAAAAGAGGGCGAAACTCTGCCTAAATTCACTAAGTAAATTTGCTAATCAAATCATGGCAACACAAGGCTCAACAGGTTTCACCAGCTTCTACCTAAGACAACAAGGGCGAAATTCTGCTAAAGCCTATTCGAAACACTGCTGGATTTTCCCTAAACTAGCAGGCGGCCTGGATTTTCCCTAAACTAGCAGGCGGCCAAATCAAGCAAACAAATTCACAAGCAGTCAAACAATGAAGTTGGAAAGCAAACATATTTGCTGTCCAGTTTCAAGCAAATTCTAAGAGAACAAGGGTGAAACTTGACCAAAAATCTATTCAAAACACTACTCGAGTTTTCTGAATGATCCAACAAGGTCACAAACAAATTGCAAGCAATTGCAAACAAGGCTAAAAGCAACAAATTCACTGCAGCCATATATGGAATAGTGAAGCCAAAAGTAGAGAAAGAAAACAGATTGTCGGCAAGATTAATCAGTTCAAACAAATTAAGAATTAAGTTTCTCTCTGTTGGCCGTTCTCTTAAAGAAAAAAAAAGGAGAGGGTGAATCATAGACAGCAATACATCACTGTTTTGAATTTGTTTATCCCAAATCTAAATCCAAATTAAAATCTAAACTCACAGGCTCAACAAAACAAGTCTCACGAGGCCAATTAAAGGACTGGATTGAGGCAGGAAGATCACCAACCTGACGAGAGTCTTCTATCTTCCAAAGAATTGTTTGGTCCCTGCTGATTTGAGTCGTCCGAGCCCTAGTTCCCCGCTTCTTTTGGTCGCTGGTTTTCCCTAATCCAAATTACAAATCAGCCGAGCATCCAATCGAGAATTGGTGAAGAAAGAGATTCGAAATCCTTAGCTTAATTTATCTGAACGCTAAATCAAATAACGAATTTGGGATTGGGGTTTTCATACACAGATAAAAAAAAAAAAAAATCAAAATGAACATACCTAATCTGTGACATCGGGATCATCTTCGCAGTGCCTTCAAGGATTCAAGCGAGACTTTGCCACAAGGAGACTCAAAGATGGAACCCTTCACCGGTTTCTTTCAAAAGTCCTAAGCCCTGGAGCTCGTTCAGCTTGCCTTGCCGCTTTTCCTAAATCGAAAAGCCCCAAATTGCACAAATTGAAAAAAAAAAGCCCTAGGATTCAAGCCCTAAAAATCAATTGAACCTAGAAATTAAACATCCAATTGAAGTGGATGTGACTAAGTATTCGAGATTTAGGGTACAAATCGCCTAAATATTAAACTAAATCGTTGGATTTGAGGTTGGGAGATTTTAGGCCTAAAGCTAAACATACCCGATTGGCGTAGCAGTCCCGCCCTCACCTTGCCTCGCACCGCCCTTCCTTTGCCCTCTTTTCCGGTTACTCGAACCCCAAATTTTCGGCCGGTTACTGACGACGAGGAAAAAGAGAGAGGCAAGGCGAGCAGCTGATCTCGTTCTCAGGGGAAAAAAAAAAAGAAACGAAGAGGACGAGCCTGTGAGAATGAATGATGTCTTCTTTCCTTCAAAAAAAAATTGATTGTGGGCTTTGTAATAAAAAATGGGTTGAAGGTGTAAGGCTCCTCAAAATGTAATTCAGCCCACAACAAACAAAAAAAGACATGTGCTACGTAATTTTCATTAACAAAATAATGATGATGATGAGCATCGGGCAAAAAGAAAGCAAAAAGCAAGCCCTTTATATTGTATATATGCATATATATACATACGGCTTACATTTTTTAAATGTATGAGAAATTAAAAAATTAGCCCACAAAATATAAGAAACACATGATTGGCACAAATTGAAATTGGGTTTAACAAAATCATAAAGTTAAACTCGTAAAATTTCATTGTCAATTTATTCTAGTGGGTCGATTCCAAAATTGACTTCTAAACGAAGAAAAAGAAAACGGAGTCAAAAACCTAAATCAAATTTCTCCAAATTCAAACGGTTCTCTACAAAAGAACTACGTGAAGACTTGATGCTCTTTTACGAGTTACGTAGGAAATCCGATGTTAAAATTCAAATATACATTGGATCCAGTCGCACATCTCAAATTAAATTAAATTTGTCCTTAAAAGAACTACGGGTGATTTGATCCCGTTCCAAACGGGTACGTAGGACACCCGACAGAAAGCTCAAGCTCGTCAGGTTCAATCACCAAAACCCAAAAATAAAATCAATTCAAATACTCTGAACTACGTAAGGCTTGATTCTCTTCCAAGAGATACGTAGGCAACCCGTTAAAAATTCGGGTGCAGCCCAGATCACCAAAACCACTTAAGTCTTGGTGTCGATACGACTTCGAATCAAGAGGATAACCAAAAGGGGTCGAACTCAAATTCTAAAAAATTAAATAAAATATGTTTTACAATTATTCACGCATTTTTGTTTAACAATCTCGTAAAAACAAAACTCTAAAAACAAAGCCCACAGTGATAAGGGTGGTGATAGTGGTGACATCGATAAGGGTGGTGAGAGTGATAAGGGTGGTGACAGCGATCAGTGATAAGGGTGGTGACAACGATAAGAGTGGTGACAATGACCCGTAAAAAAACTCTAAAAACTAAGCTGTCACCAAAAAAAATTCACCACATGTGTCACCACTGATAAAGGCGATGATGCTAATCTCGTTAAAAAAAACTCGAAAAACTAAGCTGTCACCAAAAAAAAAATTTGTCACCACATGTGTCACCACTGATAAGGATGGTGACACTAATCTCGTAAAAAAAAATTCACCAAAAAATTTGTTTATCACCATACATGTGTCACCAAAGTCATCGACCTTGACTAGTCAATGGTCAAAATAAAAATGGGAACGAAGGAAGGAAGTCAATTTAAAAATAGGAAGGAATGACAAATATGTCATAATGGACATTTTGCAAAAGAGAATATGAAAGTGGACATTTTGCAAAATGTCATATTCAAAATGGATACTTAGTAAAAAAAATCCATGATTATATTGGATGGACGATCCATTTAATCACTATTTTTGTATGTGATTGATAGCACTCATTTAGGTAGGAATAATATGTTGCATTTAGATTAGTTAAGATGCATATCAGACATGATTTAAGTAGAATTTGCATATTTACTCTCTATGTTGGTAGAGTCGAAATCTACACGTTTTATCGATTATTTCACGTAAATGTAGATCTGAGGATGAGACATGGGTTGATAACGCATTGATTGAGAAAGCCAAGTTGATCAAAGAAGCTTAAATGAAGATCTAAAGAGGTTTTGAGGAGAAGAAAAGACCTTAAACGAAGAACAAGTCTGCAGAAGTTGTCGCTCGACAAGCTGAACTTGTTTTTCATTTTCCGGATGCCTCGGTTGTCTGATTAACTATTATAAGCATGTGTTGGAAAACTCTTTTTGAGAGCTACAACTTTCATGTTGACACACAACTACACAAGAACAAATTCGATCAGAATTTTCCGTGAAAGACAGTTGCAGCGACCGCCGTAAGCATCAACCAGGAAAGTTAGGCAACGACCGTTTTTACGTGGCTTCATTTTATTCTTTCCTAAACCTATTTTATCTATCTTTTGATCGACTATTAGCAATTATTTAAGGACTCTTAGCCTAGGGTTTTCATTCAGTTAGATTCTTCATTCATGAATCCAAGACAATTTAGTTTAGTTTGAGAGCGACATTCGTCATGGACAACTAAACTCTCGGTGTTTCACCTGCAATTTGAAGCTTTGTTTGGATTAAGTTGTGAGTTTTATAATCTTGTTCCTTATTTCCTATATTGAATGTTTCGACTTCTTTGCGTTTGATTGTTTTATTCTATCTATCCTGGACAACTAGTTTTTTTATAAACCTCGTACAACTAGTTAGAGTTAATTCAATTGCTATGGTTTTGTAGATTCCTGGTTGTGAACCTTAGCCCAATCACCAAATTTATCTCTTTAGGGCTGGTTGAACTAATTTGGATGGGTAAGAAGTTGAATGTGTTATGAAATCCCTCTTTAGGGGTTGCAAATACCTTGGTTAATCTCTTAACTTAAAGCTATTGATTGGGTTAAATCATTCTTTAGGGACTGCTCATGGAATAAGGGTTTCTAGGATTGGTTGGCCTATAAACTAAGAGATCCTTGGTTGCCAATCTTATCTTTGTGGCTAACCACAATATGAATGCATGCCATGGTGTGATAGCTTTGGTTGGACTAGAAACTAAATTAGATTGGGAGAATGACATTCATATGAATCTAAAAAGAATGAGATGAAGTTATAACCAAATAAAGTGGATAATTGTAGGTACGTAGGACTATTTCTCTTTATTGTCTGCATCAAGTTCTTTATTACTGCTTTTACTTTTCCGCTTTGATAAGAGGCAGATCTTTAGAATTCTTAAAAGAGGAAAGGGTAGCAACTAGACCAATTTTTGGGCCTAATTGCACAAATAGACCACAAGGTAAAAAATTGGCCCAAGATAACCTCTCTACCCCAAAGCAAAAAAATTGTCCGGTTAATTGGAATTGTTCGTGACCGGAAGTAGGAGGTGAAACGATGAGGGAGAGAGATGATACACATCAGTTGAAGCGAGAGAGATGAAAAACCAGAGGAGAGAAAGGAGGAGCGATTCAACATTGCTGTCCACTGCCCTCTCGACACCAGCGTCCACCGTCGTTCCCTCCGACATCGTCGCCACTCTCTCTCTAGATCTTCTGTACACACCGACAACAGATCGAAGGTGGAAGGAGAGCAAAAATGGAGGCAGCGGAGGGAGTTTGCCTCGCCTATTGTTAAAATTTGAAATCTAACGGCCGAGGACAGTCGTTCACCCTCTTGCTTCGTCCTCCCTCTCTCCACCTCCTGCTTCATCAAATTCGCCGCCTTGGACCTCTCCACCTCCTACTTCCTCATTTTCGCCGCCTTCGATCTTTCTACGACCTTCCCTTGGTTACCACCGCCTTTGCCCTCGTGGTGCTCCTCGTGGCCGTCTGATTCATCCTGCATAATTAGACGCCTCCTCCTTGTCTTCTGTTCAGAGGCAACTCGCCGGTCGTCTAATGCCACAAACCACCAGACGCCATTTCTCCCTCTCTTCCTTAATTAGGTAATGTCTTTTCAATCTCCTCTCCTTCATACATGCTTCTCCCCATTTTCTTTCGGTTGTTTACCAATTCTTCTACTGCTTACTCATTTATAATCTTTGAATCAGTTGGGTATAGGATTTTAGATTTAGGGTATTTTTGGTTGTTCTATGTGAATGAAAAACCCTAGCTTTGGAAATTGGGGCCTTTGTGGTTCAAATTGGGCGAATTTGGTAAGGCTAATGATGGATCTCAATTTAGTCTTTGTAATTGAATTGTGAGATAGGGACCAATTCGGGGCTATTGTTGACAATGAATGGGAAAGATCGAGATGGAACAAATTCTCCCCTACATTTTTTAGGAGTCATTAGCTAAATACTCATGGGGTTTTCTGCTTTTGGATTTACTTTTGGGTCCTGTTTAATACATGGCACATGGATGTCAGGAAAGAGGATGAAACCGAGGAGTCAGTTCGGTGTCAAGGAAGGTGACACACTGAATATTTGGGGATATCTAGTAGCAAATGATTCTAATCTGCATAGCAAATGTTCCTTATTTATTTTCTGAACTTTCAGCTACTAATTGGTGCATGTTTGATCTTCATAGTTTTTCAATTCCATTTCAGTAGATATGAACTAACCCAAGTAAAATGTTGTAGAGAACTCATAGCCATGGCCATTAGTTCGAAACATAACTTGCAAATTTTACACCAAAAACCATATAATTAGTAACTTGGCATATAGCAGCAGAAACCTGCTCAATTTTATTACTATAGCAGAAGAACAGTAACTGATTTCCAAACTGCTCGAAATTAGTATGAAACTAAGCCAATGATGCAACAAAAATACTGCAAGAATTTATAGTAGATCAGCAAGCCAAAAGCTTAAGATTACACATGTGGAAATTGGCTCTTCAACTGCAATAAGATACATGCTTGGAAAAGCCTCGTATCTTTTAGAGTTGTACCAAGTCTTCAAATTGGAAAAAATGTGGAAATTCGAAAAAATGCAAGTTCAGTAACCTGATTCTAGATAAAAGTTCAGCTACCTGATTGTAGATATTTAGGAAAAAAAAAGTTTCAACAACCTAACTGTAGATTAAAAAAAATTGAAAAAATCAGCAAACCAAAAGCCAAATAAGGGCACTGTTAAAATTTATTGCAAACAGAATACTGTAAAAAATTTATGGAATCCACTTACATATCTTTTGCATTAGGTGATACGGGAATCCACAAACATATCTTAATATCCATAGATTGAAACTAAATTAAAAAAAAAAATCAGCTATAAATGATTGATACTTGAACGAATTGTTTGTCATAGATTTATAATTGAGCCTGAAACAAATGTGATAATATGAAATTATAATTTTCTAGGGCTCCACGTACACATCTGACAAGTGATCTTCATGCCCCTTTTTTATTCATCCCTACTGTCATATTGATGTGGGTTTGGTGTTATTGTGAAATCATCCCTCCTTTCATTTATTTTTATTTACTACTTCTCTTTGTAGGAAAACTCAAAATTGTAGGCCTTCAATTTTTTCTTCAAATTTGTGGCTTCCTTAGGTGGTTGCTCTGAGCTGTAGCAATTGTAGATTTCTAAAAGAATTCTTACTACACTTATGAATTATCTCGTTGTTAGTTGGCCTTTTCTTTATTGAAAATGTTTTTGTAAAATGGTAGGTTAAATGGAAACGAATGGTATGATAAAACAAAGGTATTGGTAGGATCAGAATGAGAAGCTTGATATCTTCCAATTCTTTGCCTATTTTCATTTCTTTGTACCTTTGGTAGGATAGTTATGGTCATTTGACATGATATGTTTATTCTGTTGGTAGGATAGGGTTATTAATTTTGGGGTGGATAGGTTTGTTCGGTTGGTAGGATAGGTTTGTGAGATTCCGACCTTCTGTAATCATTTGTGTTGTTATTCTGCATCATATTTGCCTATATATTGATGGAAAGTGAAAGTGGTGCATTGAGCAAAGTATGGTACAAGACTTTGAATGCTCATCTTGTTACTTGTGTGTAGGTTAATTGCTAGCTTAAGGATGAGATTTCACCACTCTATAGCACCAGGGGGACTTGCTGGAAAGTTATTAAAGAGAACAAGGATCTTGACCTACCTGCACACAAGGTAATTACCTAGAAATTTCTTTTGAAGTGAAGGATGTTTTTGTTGCAACATAAGTTAGACTTGTATAGCTAAAGGGAACTGATTTTGTAGTTTGATACGACGTATCTATTTTCTCCTTTATGCTCTCTCTATTCAACCAAGATTAATGTCATCTCTGATCGTTGGTATTTATGTTCAGCTTTGAGAACAATCCGTGACTAGAAGGTCCAGAGGTTCTCGGCCTTGCAAGCTACGACATGAACTGCACCTGAGATTGACCCTTAAGCATTGTGGAATGTGGATGATGAAGATGCATAACAATACCTTAAATTGTGTCAAAGGCTTGAATGTGTAATATTTGCTGATAGCGTTCATGCTTACGCCTGTGAACATGTATCCTAAAAATAGCATTATGCTTGGTTATGAATCATGTCGATGCATGATTTTCTGTATGCGTTGTGTTTGCACACAAAGATGTGAGTTCGACTCTCACATAGGCTAATACGGAGTATGCTTTCATATCTCTATAGACTTATACGATTGAACATGGTAGGAAATATATACACTAATGGCAGGACAAATTTGTGAATCTGGTACGACAAATTTGTGAATTATGAATATCTCCGAACTTGTAAAATTATGAACTTGGTAGGAAATATATAGACTAGTGGTAGGACAAATTTGTGAACCTGGTAGGATAAATATACGATATTGGTATGATAAAAATGGATCACCGAAATTCCTAAGTGTATAACTTGACACTAATGGTAGGATAGATGTACACGAATGGTAAGATATATTTGTACCATTGACAAAAAAGTAGAATTAATATTAACCAATCCACAAATCCCAGACTAGTAATCAGTGAGGCGTGAATTGACCCTAATCTCAATCTCAATTACTAGTTCATAAATCCTAATCTCAATCCAATTTCTATCAATCAAAATTCATGAATCCAATCTAATTAAATGCTAGAACGACTGAATTAGAGCCTCTACCCTTAGATATAATGTTACTTAGGTTTCCTTCATCTTCTGTTGTAGACTGGAAATCCTCTACCCTTGGTTGTTTTTCTGAAAAATGTGGAACATAATTTGCTACGGTTTCTAGCTTGATTTTCCTTGAAAGCTATTTAAATCGGTATGATAGATGCACAAAAATGGTAGGATAGATGAAAACTAATGGTAGGAGAAAACAACGATATCGGTAGGATCAGAATGGTATGATTGATGGAAACTAATGGTATGAGAAAACAACGATATTGGTAGGATCATAATGAAAACCCAGTAATTTCTGTATAACTCGACACTAATGGTAGGATAGATGCACACCGATGGTACGATATATTTATACTATTGGAAAAATGTAAATGCATAATTGACTTTACGAAAAAAATTTACTTCCACATGAATCTCATAAAAGCAAAAGGAGAAGGCAGGCTCCACAGGCAGAGACTGAAGTTATATGAACTACAGATGCAAAAGCTATACATGGATATATCATGTGTGATGATGAATCTCAAGCTATGGTCCCTATCCTGGATAAAGTTAGTGATGCACTGAAAGACAAGATCCAAGTAGTGAATATTGACACTCAGAAGTACCCAGTCATCGCTGACAAGTTCATGATCATCATGTGGAGAAAGAAAATTGAGTAAAACCTAGTCTGGAGAGATTTATGAATTTGTCTTACCATGTTCACATATTTGTCCTATCACCAATGTATATATTTCCTGTCATGTTTATAATCGTATAAGTTCAGAGAGATTTATGAATTTGTCCTAACATGTTCGTAAATTTGTCCTACCATTAGTATATATATTTTCTGCCAGGTTCATAATTGTATAAGTTTAGAGAGATTCATGAACATATACTCCGTATTAGCCTATGTGAGAGTCGAACTCACATCTCTGTGTGCAAACACAACGCTCTACCAATTGAGCTAATATGCTATTTATCATCGTAATAGTAAAGACCAAGTATTTGATGAGTTACGAGGTAGTCGAAAGTGAGCATAGACTTGTAGCATCAATTTCATTTCCATATAACATTTTTTGAAAATTTTGGAATCAACATAGGTTGATGATTGGTTGTGCCAAGCTCCCACTCCCGGGAGCCCACCAACCGCCGAACACGACCTTCAGACAAACCCTATCACCTGGGGTACAACACGGGAACAGAGGATCAGCCTGAGGGTAGTTATGTTATAAGAAAGAGGAACAACTACAAAGTATAGGTACAAGATCACTTACCCATCGTTGCCACTGCCACCGGACAAACTTCTTGCACTTTTTCAAATATGAAAGGACAGTTGTACACTATTGGTAGGACGGAAATATTCTATTGGTAGGATGGGGACTGTATCGTTTCTTGGGATGAACGGGCAAATATTTCCCCGTCCTTTCCGCTTCTCTCCTACTCTGCCTCACTTTTTGCAGAGCAAGTTATGGTGTTTCAGATCCCCCTCTCATGCTTATATATGTTCTTGGGGGACAACCATCAATGTAATCATTTCATTTCCCCTCATAAATGCTCCCCCCTTTCCCCAAAAGAGGAACCCTGTTTTGGCGCCAAAACTGCACTAACAGCCCGCCAAATCGGCTATAGTGAATCTGCTCCAGATTCTCTCCAAAATATTGCTAGGTATGGAAAGACAGGTTTAGCCTATTGGTAGGACCAATTCATTTTATTGGTAAGATGAGCAGTGTACAATTTTCTGAAATGAACGGAGGATGCCTTTTGGTGCCACATGTCACTGACAGCTACAGTGTAGCTACAGTGCCGGCCTCACCTTCACCTGCTACTTCCTCTCCCGGTGGTATTTTTGTATTTGCAAAAATATACCACTTTCTACCCCTAGCCAATAAAAATGGGACATGTCTAGTTTAGCAAAAGGGCCCTTTTTTTGGTCTAGTTATGCAAAAGAGCCTTCTTAAAACCCACCTTGGTTACTCAATTGATAACTAAATCACACTCGAGTAAGTATAATTCTCTGTGTGATCGATCTCTTGCTTATTCATTATACTAGTTTATAAGTTTGAGTTTTGTTTGATAGGAATAACGACAGTTTTCCTCCCGTCATTGATAACATATAAAATAACTTTTTTTACATATAATATACAAAGAATAATCCTTTCATCTTTATCTTTTGCATTCATGTGATAATGAGGACATTTGTCATTTTTTTTATCATACATGCTATTGATAAAATATTGAAATGACTATCGACAAGATGAATTCTACCAAATTGTACAATTAGGTTCTTCCCATTTACGTAGTATTTGTTAAGAGTTAGAGTTAATGTTAGAATTAGGGTCGGATGAATCGAAGGGTGACGCTTGCAATTAGGAATCCCAAAAGACGTTGATAGACACTTTGTAGTTTAATTTGAATTTACTCCATTAATTTAAATCCAAAATATCACAAAAATCAAGGTTGTCTTCTTCTTCCTCTCGGACTGCTTCAAATCCGCCCGAATGTGTCGGCGTTGTGCCTCTTTCATGTACCTTTTTGCAATGTTGTGCACAACCACGTAGCTTTTCCACCCCATTTTTTTCTGCTAGCTTCTTATTCTACTGCTCGATCAAAGTGAGGATTCGAGCTCAATGATGTTCAGTTTGTACGTCAACTTGTCGACTACGGGAACAGTGGTAAGACGGAGTAAAATATAAGATGACCTCGCAAATGAAGTGCAATTTTTTGACTTTTTATTAGGGTTAGCAAATCAAACACCCCAAACTAATCTATTAAAACAACAAGTATCGTCAAATTAGGGTTTATAAAAACCAACACAGACAAAACGATTATCTAAAGGCAACAACACCTAATTAAAATCCGATTTGTACTTTGATGCTGAAGACTTAGGTTCTATTGAATCCCCTACCTACCCTAAAAGTTCAGAACTGACAAAATTGGGCGGGATTGATCTAGGGAAGAAAAAAAACAGATTAAGGTTCGAATTCTTGATTGAGGGTTTCTTTCTTCATTAGACCAGTGAAAATGGGAAGGACTTAGTTGTGCAGTTTGTTAAAATCCGTCTTGTCTATAGCCATTTAAACATCTTGTCAATAGCCTCACTATTTTTTTTATACTTGTGATGAGTATATCCGTCTTGTTAGAATACTGCAAAAAAAGTGCTTGTTACATTTTGTTAATGTGATTATAATTTTATTAGTGATAGTTATCTTATCTTAGACAATCAAACTCAACCCATGTTACCCACATACATACAAATAAAATAACTATCAAGTGTAAAAGAGTCTCATATGTCTATTAGGATATTGCACGTATGCATTGAGATGAAAAGATTTTTCAAATAGACAGCTCATGTCATTTGATTTGACCCATGATTTTTGTATGATTTTTAGAGTTTTCTCCATTTTTAAGAGTATCAAATTAGGTATTAATATCGTTGGAGTTATCTCTTTTTTTATAATATTTTATTGGATTTTTAATCTATAGGATAAGCATGTCAAATTTGGCAATATTCAATTCATAAAGTCTATTGACCATAAGACTTTTATCTATTAACAAGATAAAGTTTAATCAATTACACTAAGCCCTTTTCATTTTTAACAAACTAATAACGTTTTAGTCTCAGAGCAAAAAAACCCTAACCCTACACCAACTAATCGAGCACCAGACATAGGAAGAAAAGGATGTTGAGAAACAAGATATATGCCACTAATGCCACACAACTTCACCAATTTCCTTGTTCAGTTTCGAGAATTGTTAATTAGTCTTGTATGTTGAAATTGAAATTTAGAATTCCAATATGCTGAAATCAAAACTTAATCAAAGAATTAGTAGTTACATGTATTGAATTTGAAGCCAAATCGACATGAAAGAAGAGGCAAGTACATTTGGAGATTAACATAAAACAGAACTGGAAGAGGCCGAAGGTAAGCAGTTGGTTGACCGAGGTTGCAGGGGATCTTCCGGCCACTTGCATCCATGGCGGTAGGGAGAGAGCACAATGGCGGTAGGGAGAAAGCACAAGTGTGCGAGAGGATCAGGAGGAATCAGCATCGACCTGGTCAACCATGGTGGCAGGAAGGAAGCTTGGTGACTTCCGTCTTCACCATTGCGATGGGGAGAAGGAAGAGGCAAGCGTTGGTGCCGTGGTGGTCGGTGAGAAGAGGCGGAGAACAATGCCAATCCCAATTCAAACTACAATTATTTTTATCAAACCCCGATCTCTCTTCTCCCGGGAAAAATCGTAATTGTTTTATCAAAAAATGAAAAGGACTCAATACAATTTAGGGTAAATTACCTTGCCAATAAACGAAACTCGTGTTGCAAATAGACTTTCTCTATTCCATTAGATTCATTGATTTAGCCATTTTTTATATTTATTTTTTAGGGTTCACTAATTTCTTTTTAGGTTTTTCTTTCTCAATAGAGCATCCTTACCATATGCTTTTAGTGCATACATTAGACAAATCGATATTTTAAAAGATAGAGTTTTAAATGTGAATTATATAGTTAGCTTAAATGAATACAACATGAGATACTTTTGATATTATGAGATATATTGGCTTATGTTATATTTGGCTTATTAGGCCCATACAGAATAAGACCAATCAATTATAGAGTATATGTAGTAGTATAAATACAACTGATTTAGTTTTCATCTGTAACAAATATCACGGAGAGGTGAAGCTCTAACAATGGAGGTTTGATTTGGTTTCAAGATTGAATCAAGGAAATTCAGGTAATCTGAATTTTCTTATCGTATCAGATCCAGGTTGAAGAGGTCAAAGCTCTCTTGGTAGGCTGGTAGCTAAGGGATACAACCAATTGAAAGACGAGGACTATAAACACAAATTCTCCCCTGTTGCAAAGTTTACAACAGTCCGAACGCTCATTGCTTTAGCCTCGTCTAATGGGTAGAATCTTCATCAACTAGACGTTAACAACGCCTTCCTCCATGGATTTCTGGATAAGGAAGTATATATGACTGTTCCTCCAGGCTATACAAAGGCATCACCTGGACAAGTTTGCCGTCTGCGTCGTTCTCTTTACGGATTAAAGCAAGCGGGCAGACAATGGAACATCGAGCTTACAAAGCATCTCCAGCACCAAGGATTTACTCAATCAAGACAAGACTATTCTCTGTTTACTCATTTTAAAAATGGGAGGATGGTAGTCGCTCTCATTTATATGGATGACATGCTCTTAACAGGAGATGATAAGGACATTATTGCTGCAACAAATGCTTCTCTGCACAAGGAATTCACAATCAAAGACCTTGGCTTTACTAGGTACTTCTTGGGAATGGAAATTGCACGCTCTCATAAATGCATTCTTCTTAATCAGTGCAAGTATGTCGTGGACCTTCTCACTGATTCAGGCTTCGCTGACAACAAAGTTTCTAAGTTTCCTATGCAATGAAACTTACGCTTGTCTATTGATGAAGGAGAGGAGCTGGAGGACCCAGAATCGTACAAACGTCTTGTTGGAAGACTTCTCTACCTCACTCCGACTCGCCCAGACATCTTGTTCTCTATTCAACAGTTGACACAGTTTATCTCCTTTCCTCGCATTCCTCACATGAAAGCGGCTCAGTTTCTTCTTCGTTATCTCAAGGGTACAATCAATTGCTCCTTATTTTATCCTTGTGATTCCACCCTTACTCTTCGAGCTTATTATGAGGCCAATTGGGAAAATTGCCCATTCTCTGCTCGATCTCTGACCCGTTACTGTGTTTTCATGGGTGATTCCCTTATCTCCTGGAAAACCAAGAAACAAAAGACCATTTCCAAGTCTTTCACTGAAAGTGAGTACCGGAGTATGCCCACTGTCGGGAGGGAGGTTGTATGGCTCCATGGATTACTGGAGGATCTTCGGGTTCCATCTTCCTTACCTATTCCTTTTTGCTGCGATAAAAAGGTCGCCCAACACCTAGAGGCTAACCCAGTCTTCTACGAACACACTAAACACTTCCGGATCAACTGTCACTTTGTCAGGGATCTTATCCAAGATGGTTTCCTCGCCATTGTTCATGTTCCATCTCACCTTCAACTCACCGACATATTCATGAAGGCTTTAGGAGCTGAACAACACTTCTTCCTCTCTTCCAAGCTTGGATTGGTTTACCACATTACCCCATTCCGCCTTGAGGGGAGGATATGAGATATACGGGCTTATGTTATATTTGGCTTATTAGGCCCATAAAGAATAAGGCCCATCAACTATAGAGTTTATGTAGTAGTATAAATACCTATCCTCAGTACTGTAATAAACTGATTTAGTTTTCATCTGTAACAAATATCATGGAGAGCTGAAGCTCTAACAATGGAGGTTTGATTTGGTTTCAAGATTGAATCAAGGAAATTCAGGTAATCTCACTCAGAATCATGAGATACTAGCTGTTGGAAGAGCATTTGACAATGCTAAGGGTAAGAATTCTGACTTTAAGAGGGATGCAAAGCGTGCAAAGATGGAACGAGAGTGCACCTATTGCAAGAAGAAAGGGCATCTTAGGGACACTTGCTTCCAATTGGTGGGTATACCTAAACGGTTTATACATGTCCTAAAGGTAAACCTGGTGATAAGCATGGGAGATTCATAGCAAACGTCCAGGATATGCAGCAAGAACACCCTTTGGATGATGATCAGGAGAGCAGGGTGTCAGGTCAAGCTGTAGCCGGACCATCTCACGACTTCAGCTTCGTTAACGTCGTGGTTGCTGAAGTCATGAAGGCCATTCAGGGCAAGGTTCCTGCTGAAGGACCTCAGTGATTTGTTAATTTCACAGGTAATGTGAAATTATTTAGTCACAATACTTTCCATTGTTCCTTTGATTTTCTATGGATAGTAGATTCCGATGCTTTTGATCACATAGCATATGATCACAATCTATTTGCCGAATTAAGTTTGATGATGAAACTAGTATTGATTGGCTTTCCTGATGGTACTACTGAGCTGGTGAAACACTCGGGCAAAGTTGTGTTGAAGAACAAGTTAATGTTACATGATGTGCTTTTTATGCCAAGTTTTAAGCTTGTTGATGAAGACGGTCTCATGTTTGCATTCTTCAAACGGAAATGCATATTACAGGACACTTCAACTAACGAAGTCCTAGCTGAAGGGCATAGAGATGGAGGCTTATACAAGTTTGTTGGCTTCTATTGCAAGAAGAAGACAAGTGGTGACGGTAGACGTGGTCACGGGTCCGATCCGCCGGGTCGACAACCCGGGGGGTACGACCCTAACCCTAACCCGGGGTTCCGACGGGTCGACGGGTCGAAGTGGCGGGTCGGCCACATGGCAACAAACCGGGTACCCAACGGGTTTTGCGAGTCGACCCGCCGGGTCAACTATTTTTTTTTTTTAAAAAGGTTTTAAATCCAAAATAAAACTCAACCCAAGTCTTTCACCACACTTTCGAAATAGAAAGATTTAAGGTTGACAAAACATGGCATGTGGGAAGATATATATATATATATCTTCATTCCACTCCATCATTTCATCACACTTTAGATGTGGGAAAGAAAAGGTTGGATTGTTGGAATGACAAGTTGGGGTATGAGGATCTATATATAGAGAAAATAGAGGTAGATAACACACTTTCGATGTGGGACAGAAATATGGGATATGAAAGAAATTGTGAGAAATTGATGTTTCGATGAATCAAATTATATGATGTAAAATGTAATGTAATTAAAGTCTTTAGATTATATGGTGGAATATAATGTAATTTAAGTCTTTGGATTATATGATGTAACATATAATATAATTAAAGTGTTTACCTCTTACGATTTAATGAAATGAATAACACATGGTGATGAAACATCACCATGGTAGATTGGGTCATCTTTCCCTTTTTAAACTTCATCGTCAAGATTTCTGTAAACCTTCAAAGGAGTTGAACCTAGATTGTGATGCTTGCAATTTAGCAAAATTGCACAAATTGCCTTTTAATCGCAGTATGTCAGTTGCTTCAAGTATCTTTGAGTTGGTTCACATGGACCTTTGGGGTCCCTTCAGATCACCTTCGATATGTGGTGGTCGATATTTCTTAACAATCGTAGATGATCATAGCCGAAGCACTTGGACGTTTCTAATCAGAAACAAGGAACAGGTTTTCAGGGTCATTCTCATTTTTTTCTCGTTTGTTGAGACACAGTTGATAAGAAAATCAAGGCTCTTTGAACCGATAATGGCACATAGTTCATTCAGTCTCAGTTATGTTCAGTTCTTCAGGATAGAGGGATCATCCATCAACGATCAGGTCCCGGTGTTCCAGAGCAAAACGGCAGTGTTAAAAGGAAACACTGTCACTTGGTTGAGATGGCTCGTGCACTCAAACTTCATGCTCACTAAACCATTAAATTTTGGGGTGCATATATTCTGACAGCAACTCACTTGATCAACTACATGCCCTCTTCGGTTCTTAATTGGAAAACGCCACATGAAATTTTATTCCAGAAGCCCCCTCTTTATGACAACCTTAAGGTGGTTGGTTGTCTTTGTTATGTCTTAGACTCCAAGGTTAATCGTTCTAAGTTTGATCCCACTGGACGGAGGTGTGCGTTTCTTGGCTACCCACCGGGTCAAAAAGCTTTTAATCTTTATGATCTATCTACACACAAGTTGATTATTAGACGTCATGTCATCTACTAATGTGCCCTCACGTGCTCTACATGCGAAAACCCAACAATGAAATTTAAATACGTCTACGCCTAATAATTTATTTGTATCCGTGTTATACTACATAGTTTAGTTTTGATTTTTTTAACATTTTAGAAGCTCAATTTAGTATTTATTAATATCACTATGAGATTCCATGATATTGTTCATTCTCCTTTGAAGTATTTAATATAAAAGGCTCGTGTTAAAAGCAAGTGAGAAGGAAAAATGTAATAATTTATTTTATTTAATATAGTAGTAATACTTTATTTAATATAAAAGGCTTATATTTTTAATGATATTTAGTAGTAAAACTATAATAATTTACTTAGCCTATCGGATGTATTATTTTATTTTATTTAATATAGTAGTAATTACTGGAGATTGTTTTAAAAGTAAGTGAGTAGGATAAAATGTGTTTAACTTCAAACAATTAATTCACTTTAAATCTATATATTACACCATAAATAAATTAGTTATATGTCATTTTTTTGTTTAAGTAGTTATAATTGAACCAATTTGAAAGCTTCATATATATATATATATATATTTTCCTTTATAATTATTTCATCAATAAGCAATAATCAATAATCAATAATAAGTAATCTGTAATATAAATCAAAATTTCCATGATATCTTGAACGGTAACTAATTTAATTAACCCAATCATATCAATATTATATATTAACATCAAATCAGTTTTGTCTAAATTTAGGATTGTAGAGAAAAATAAATAAATCTGACTACCTCGCCTAATAAGCCAAAAGTGGTGCATATGAATTAAACCAAATAAAAATATAATTTTCTTCAATAATTTAAATGAAGTTGTCGGGATTTTCTAGTTATTATAAATTTAATGATATGCTTTTTTTAAAAAAGAAAGAAACAATAGTGGCCAATTGCATTTATCATCTTTGATTTCCTTTGCTCGCTCTCATTTTCGATGGTCTCTCCACCTCCACCTACTATTTTATATGCCATATCGATTTGTCGGGCAATGTTTTGTTTAATATTTTGAATTCTTTATTCTTTTAACAAAATATTAATTGATAAACAACGGAAAAAGTTGTACAATCTAGATAAAAAAATAATGACAGGTTTTATAATTATTATACATTTTAGAGATAAACTAAAAATATAATAAATTTAAGTGTACTGCCTAATAAATAACAACATCCAGAGAAAAATGCTCTCCCTTGAGAAGCCTCTTCGGTGGTCGACGAAACCCTCTTCGGAGGCTGATAAACCCTCTTCGGAGGTCATAATCCCCTCTTCGAAGGTTGTTAAACCCTCTTCGGAGGCTGGAATCTCCTCTTCGGAGGTCGGAAACCGCTTCGCCTATTCTCTTTCTCTGCCTCCTACCTCCCTTCTGCTGATCTCGAGCGGAGATTGCAGCCGTGGTGGCCGCTTCAGGCTGCCTTTGTCACATCAAAACGTCTTCCTCTTCCCTCCTTCTTCGCGCTCGCCCTCCGGTCGCCTCGCCGCCGTTGGCCGTGCTATTGTAGAAGATGAATGAAAAATCCTACCTTAGTATATCCTTTTTCGGTCTCAATCAAAAATCGAATTGGATTGGGGCTTGTGTTGGTTAGTGTGTCTTCTCCTCAAAATTTCATTCCCCTGGTCTAATTCGTGTATCTGCTTCCCAATCTGAGATTCCCCTTTCGAAGGGTTGAGTAAACCAGCGCCGAACTCCACTGGATTGGGGCTAGCCTTCGATGTCTTCCTCCGTGTGCGTCTGTATCTTCTAATGCTCCGATTTGCATTAGCACAAAACTCCCTTAATCAAGGTTGGATAAATAGCCCCCAATCGAGGGTTGGTGTAGCCTGGGCGGTCGCTTTGCTGCTCCGCCGCCATCTCTTTCGTTTGAACCGTTGGCCCTCCCCTCCTTCAACCTTTGGTATTTAATCTTGTGGGTTAGCCATTAGTCATCCACCGCCAGCCTGTGGCCCCTATCCCCTAGTGTCAGCCCCGTTTTGTCTATGGCGCTTTCTTTGCGGAGCTCTATATGCTTCCTTGGGCCCAAAGGTTATTCCTTGGGCCCGAGGAGGCCTGTAGTTGTCTCAAGATGAACCGACTAATTGGGCTTCGGGCCCAAGGATGTGTCTTGGGCCCGAGGCAACCCGATTAATTAAAGAAGAAGTGGAATAATAATAATACTAACATTTTCGAAAGGATTTGACAAAATTCTCGAAAGGGTTCAATAAAATCCCGAAAGGATTCGACAAAAAATCCCGAAAGGGCCTGAAAAATAATTTGTGTACTAAATGTTTAAATAATTTCTTCCCGGACTCTATTCGGTTCCGGGAGTTCACACGCATTTTCTCGGCCGATGTTTAGTTCTTCCCTTTTTGGCCTGTATTTGTTCCCCTTTTGGCGTCAGGTTGCTGCTTTGGCGTGTGTGCGTTTAGTTCCGAGTTGGGTTGCAGTTTCGGGCGTCCTGTATGATTGAGAGGATCGTGGTGTTGTTCGTGGTCTTCGAAGATCCCTCATCTAGGTGAGAGCAACGTCGGTGGTCCGCACTTCCCCAGTTTTCGCCCTTACCGGTGGTGGGTTACTGTTCTTCGTCTTCTCGGCGTCGAGACGTCGTGTGAGTTGTCGCACTCTCTCGTGTTCTCGGCATTCATGGCTCGCCTTGGATCTACATCGACTCCTCCGCCGGTTGGTGACTTATATGGGTTTCTAGGGTTGTTTCTTTCATCTGTTTTATTTTGCGTGTTTGTATGTTGTATGTTGACGGCTAGTCCGTCTGACGATTTGTCGGCCTCTCGAGCTTCAGACTTGTCTGAGCTCGAATTTTTACCTAATAAAAAAAACATCCAAAAAAGGAAAAGTAAAATGAAATAATAATTACAATAAGGCACAATGGCATTTTTGTAATTAAACAAAAAATAATGGATAATTTTCAAAATTACTATTCATAGGGCAACTCACACTTTATTCGATACAACAAACTAACAAGGATTCCAATATTAATTAAATTAATTTTCCTCGATTTATACGAGTGCTTGTTTACACAACTAAAAAAAACATGTAAAAATCAATAGTAATGCAACTAAATATTTACAAAAATCGAGATAAAATAATTGCATTATAATTAGACTTTATTTGATATTTTTTATACTGATATCTAAATATCGCCTCTTACGGGGTGACCTAGTGGTGTGGAGCAAGGGGTTAGGAGGTTTCGGGTTCGACCCAATCTTCGTCCATTTCCTTGGGTGAAAATCTAAGGTTTGCCTTGCTCTGTACTAGTTGGTCGAGCCTGTTGGCGTAAGCTAGTTTACCTGGTGCGTGTCAGCGTGTGTCACGGGCCGGTACACACGAAGCTTGTGCGATGCCCCTATCCCCAAGGGGCCAACCTTACGTGACCGACACTACTGGTTTCGCCCTTCTTTAGGCTCATCAGAAGAGCAGCTTCAGCCCCCAACCAGTTGTGTAGTGGGATGACCAACATACCCTTCATCACCGTCAAGTCATCGACTAGCGAAAAGCTCCCCGAACCTAACCAGGTCGACCTACTTGAACATCCGAAGGGTCATCACCTTAACTCCTAACACAACACCGCTGAAGCATCTCATGCCTTTATATCGAGCATCCGCCAGCATGTGTTCGTTCACAAGGTCGCAGACCGTGTCAAACTCCCCCACTCATTCGAGTGATGCCCTCGTCGCTGCCTCTACCCGGATGCGATGTCCGACTGCCCCTTCCTCAGCAGCAAGACGCACACTCTCCCGTGCCAACGCATCCGGAGGCATCGAGTGATCTAGGAGGTCCTCAAGATCGTCCAACAGGCTTCCGTGCCCCTGCCTACTTGTCTTAATCATCGAGCGCTCGGCGCCTTGGAGCAACCGGGTCCCGACCCTCACACATGGCGCACACGGCACACCGGCTCCGTGCCCCACGGATTTTACGCTTTGCCCCGCCTACTCAACTTCGGGCACAAACACTTGGTCACGAATGGAAGCAAAGTCGGACCTGCTCTGATACCATATGTCACGAGCCGACATGCACGAAGCCCGTGTGACGCCCCTATCCCCGAGGGGTCAGCCTTACACAATCGATACTACTTGTTTCGCCCTGCTTTAGGCTCATCAGGAGAGCAACTTCAACCCCCAACCAGTTGTGTAGCGGGATGGCCAACATACCCTTCATCACCGCAAAGTCCTCGATTAGCGACAAGCTCCCCGAACCTAATCGGTTCGGCCTGTCTGAACATCCGAAGGGTCATCACCTTAACTCCCAACACAACGCCCCTGAAGCATCTCATGTCTTTATATCGAGCATCCGCCAACATGTGTCTGTACACGAGGTCGCAGACCGTGTCACGTGACTCTTGTCAGCTGGGTTACACGCCCAAATTTACCACTAAATCTGCGATTCCTAATATAATACGTAACAAAGCTACCTTGCCACCCACTGCTACCAAACCACTTCCACATCAAATCAAACGGGTGGGTTTCATCGTCATTAAAAAAGTATCAAATGTATTTTGAAATCCAAACACACCCTTAACATTTTTTTTATATTTTAAATATTTATTGTTTCGACCCAAAAAAATGTCTATAGTCTATACTCTATACCCACCGCCATAAAATATGAACTTCAAATCGTCCTCTCCATCGGTCGTTGATTCGTCCAACACTTCAACGCACCTGAGCAATTCAATTCCTCAAAAATACTCTCAGATCCGATACTCTGAACTCGGACCAGTATCAAATTTGGAATCTTTTGGATCCTGTCGCGGCAATTTAGGCAATTGCTCGATCTGATGTTAACCACAGCTTTTAATTTGATTTCAATCCCCGCATTCTCCATTTGAGATCGATTTCGAGATCGTTCGGATTAGGAGAAGAAAATGGACGCTTCTTTGCCTACTACGGCAATGGCCTCGTCGGCAAAGGCGGAGAGGAGAGGCGGATCGAGATCCAAGTCGCACACTTCCTCTCAGTCTAGCGTCACCGCTACGCTTCTCCTTGCTTTCCTCTCCTGCGTCGCCTGGCTCTATGTAGTTGGCAGGTATCGTTGTTTTCTCTGCTCTCTTTGTCGTTTGTTTCTGTTGATTTGGTTGATTTTTGATCTGCTTCCAATTTTTGCTGCTCTGTAGCAGTTTATTTGGTGTCAATTTTTACATTTTTTTCTAGTGAATTATATCGGGATGAAGCCGTTGGTTTTGATTCAGGTCAGGTGACAGTGATTTTGGTTATCGATCTTAAATGCTTATGTTTTGCGGATTAAATTCGTGGTTGGAAGCTGTACACGAGCGTTAGTGATGTAGTTGAATATGGCAATCATTTGTCCTTCTGTTGCTGCACTAAAATGAATCTAGAACGTTTAGTTAGGATTTTTCTTTTGGTTTTTGCTAAGGTATCACTTCTCTATTCATATTATTACTCAGTTTTTGTAATACAGTTGAAGATGATGGTTCATATGTTTGTGATAATTTCTTGAAGTTGCACCTCATTCCTGTAGCAGATGTATATGTCCCCATTTGTATTTTTTGACTTGTTTGTGATCATCTGATGTGAAAATTGAAAAGTCATCTCTAAATCTCTAGCAATTGGAGTTTCAGAATCCTAGAATTGAATAATTTTATGTGAAATATTTCAAACTCATCTGACTTTCTCCTGATATTGATAAGCACGCATTGCTTGTTCATCCTCTTATAGATTATGGCAAGATGCTGAGAGCAGAACTTTGCTTTTGAACCTTCTACAAAAAAATTTGGCGCAGGTCTCTCTCTTTCTCTAGGTTGCACTCTTGTTGTATGGTTTGCTCTTTCATGCTCATGGTTAGTTCAAAGATTTGAAACGCTTGTCCAAGATCTTCTTTTGCTTCACTTTGCTCCTCAAACTTTTCATTTTCTTTCATTCGAGAAACATATTTTTTTGCTCTGCATGGGTCCTCCTATTTTATTTAAATCTCAAAGGACATGTAGTTGTATGTTATTTCAGACCAAAATGGAACAAGGGAAAGACTAGTCCAGAATTTTTATAAGAAAATGGACTACAAAATTATCTTGTTAAAATATTATCTTTAAGATGAAAACTACCTTAAGTTGATGAAACTTGGAAGACTAGTTTATGAGGTTATACCTTGGATTAATGATGGGTTGTCTGGTCTTATATATTTTGCAGAGGCCAAAAGTCTTATCAGTTGAAGATAAGTTAATGATCTACGGATGCAAGTACTTACTCCTTCTCTTTCTCCATCTTCCCCGTCCCTAATATACAAAGATACCTATGGGCACCAAGCTATTGAAGTTATTTCCCTTTATGCATGTAACTGACACAATTCTATATGAATTGTTAACTGATGCAAACTTCGCTTTATGGGTCTTTGGATTTTGCCCATAAATGATAGGGACTTGCAGAAAAAGATTGTAGATGTTGAGATGGAACTAACTTTGGCTAAGAGTCAAGGTTATCTCCTGAATCAGGCAAAGCGGAATGGCAAGCTTCTTGCTGTAATTGGAGTTTACACTGGATTTGGGAGTCACTTAAAGCGCAATACTTTTAGAGGCTCTTGGATGCCAAAAGGTACATTCTATACAGCAATCTCTAATAATATGTTTATTTGGTATGCCTTGACCAAGGATTGACATGTCAGTCCAATATATGCTAGATGCTGATCACTCCCCTATCCTTAATACGGTGAGTATCAACGTCTGTGCAGGATTTGTTCTCTTCTTCTTCTGTATCCGAGGAAGAATTTCTAGGTGGTAATCTTAAGTGCAAAATTGATTGTTTTGTGGAATGAATATTTTTCGAAAGCCTGGCAAACATCCTTCTATGCCTATAATTTTAATGTCTTTTGGAATGCTTATGCTTCTTTAGTGGTTTCAATCAAAACCTTTAGCCATCATAAATTACATGCATTCATAAGTTTTGGGAATACTTAACTATAGTCTATAGTGCATCTGCTTTTAGTTTTACATTACTTACCGTGTTATGAACAAATTTTTTTCTTCATAATAACAGTTCTTTTTCTAAATGCATGGTTATGATCTACTATGATTTTATCAACATTCAAATTACATTTGCAGGTGACAAATTGGAAATGCTTGAGGAGAAAGGAGTTGTGATACGTTTTGTAATTGGACGGAGGTATTGCTCTCTTACTCCAGAACTATTTTTTGTATTAGTGGTAGGCACCCATATAATTTGATTTAAACTGTTTAATACCAGTCCTCTCTACAGACGAAGTGATTTGGCAATGATCTACTATAACAAGATAAAAGTCATGAATGTAATAATTACCACTGTTGACTTTTCACTTTGCATTCTTGCAGTCCCAATCGTGGCGATAGCTTGGATCGCAATATCGACATGGAAAATCAGAAAACTAAGGATTTCATGATACTTGTAAGTTGTAAGTTCAACTTCAAGGGGAATGTTATTAGTAATTCCCATCCATGTTGCCAAATCTGTGATCAGTTTATGTTAAGATATGAACTCAAAGAAGGGATCCTAGTTGAAGTGTCTTCTTTGTAATGTGCATGCGTGAGCAGGCAAGTGTTATTGGACTTGCTAAATTTAGCACATTGCAAGATTTCTAGACACTACTTTCTATGGTTTTCATGGGCTGTTAGCTAGAGGTTTTCATTGGGCTTGCGCTTGGTTAATGGATATAGTTTTCCTGAGGTGATAACAACTTTAGTCCAGTTCTGGATGTCTTACTGCAATTAATTTTTTTCTGCTTCCTAAAAGAAATATGTTATTTGATTGACATATCTACAAATTGTGGGATTGTACAACGTTTTCACTAATGAGGAATGTTGCTACAATTTTATATCTAAGATGAAGTTGTGAGAATATTTCAAGAGTGAATTTGGAGTCATTTGAAAAATCACCTAGGCATTTTTTTTCATGTGTTTTGATGTTAGTAGATACTTATTCAAATGGTGTCTGTAAATCTACATAATCAGAATCAAATGTTGTTTCTGAAATTAGTTTCGTGATGAGATTGTGTTATGATGCTTTCAGGAGAGTCAAGAGGAGGCTGAGGAAGAGATACCCAAGAAAACAAAGTCCTTTTTCACCACAGCAGTTCAGAACTGGGATGCAGAATTCTATGTCAAAGTTGATGATGGCATTGACCTTGATCTTGGTAGCTCAAAGAAGTTTACCTTATTTTAATTAATAGGTTCTTCATTATCTGATCAAGTAAATGTTTGATATTAAACGTGTCAGTGATTATTTGTTTTAACAGATGGACTAATCACACTTCTTGAGAAACGACGCAGTCAGGATAGCGGATATATTGGATGTATGAAGTCTGGAGATGTTGTAACTGAAGAGTAAATCCTCCACCCCTTGTATCACTTCTTGCCCTTTTGCTTTGTTTGTGCTTGTACAGATTCGTTGAATGATTGTATTTATTAAGTAGAGTAATTCGGGGGATAGAAAATTTTCAAGAAAAAGATAGTAAATGAGAATTTTCAGTGCCCGTTGAAATTTATGGAAAGGAAAGGGGATAGGGAATTGAGATAGTAAATTGAATAAAGATTCAGTAAGCTTTTGTCGAGATGCTTCAATTTTTTGAGTCTAAAGGAGAGCATGAAGGAATAATTCTCTAATTTTCTACCTCGTGTCAAATATGGGGAATGAAATGGAGGGATTGAAACCAATTTTTTTTTATGGAAAATGAGAGAGCGTGAGGTGGGACTAAAATTATGATAAATGAATAATAACTAGAAAGTGGACTAATTCGTTTAATGGTTCCTTTACCTTTCCATTTCCATAATGTGAAACCAAATACCCCTTTATTGAGAAATCAAGGTTCCGGAGGATAAAAAGGTTATATAGATGTTAGTTGATTAAAAGGAAATTCGTGCAATCATATATTTGTAAGAACTTTCCCATAGAGATATCAGTTCATGTTAATAGGCTAGTATGTTAATAGGCAATAAAAAGGTGTGCAGTAACTAAGTGGTATTATCATTGCTCATAGAGGAAATTCGTACAATCATATATTTGCCTAGTATGTTACTATTAGGCAATACAAAAAAAGGAAATGGGATAAAAAGGTGTGCAGTAACTAAGTGGTATTATCATTGCTCTATAGAGATATCAGTTCATGTTATTTTCATAAGCATGTAGATGGTATTGTCATTGCTCACCTCCTCACTAATGCATACAAAGTAACGAGTATATCACTATATCCTCGTATAGTAGAGTTCTACTAGCTTCTTGGAAATTAATGAATTATTACCTAATGCAAATACTTGCTATTTCCAAAGCTGCTCTTTTGGGTTTGGATTACTGTTTAGCTCTCACACTGCTATTTAGGTATTGTCTTATTGATTTCTACTGTTTTAAATTTTGCTTCTTTCAAATAACTCTGGTTGCTGCTTCTTCCTCAACATGGGCTTGGGCTGGTTTTTTACAGTTTTGAGAATTCTAATGATTTTGTTGCAGGGGAAAGCAGTGGTATGAGCCTGATTGGTGGAAATTTGGGGATCAGAAAACGTAAGTGCAATAACAATATCTATTATCTACAGTACATTTCCTGTCAATTTGCTTTGAGTTTTGCCTTTTTAACTGCTCATAATGGCTATTGCTTTTGTAATGTTTCATGTCTGTTTAGTTTTGGCTGAATGAGATTTTGAGATAAAGGAATGATATTTCAAAAGAAAAATTTTAGTGACAAAGTGAACAAAAATGTAGCGTGTGCGTACTCCATTTAGGTCTGTTTGTAGTATCCAAACTAGCTCTTTTTTTTTGGGACTGAAGTTGATATATTCCCAACAGCTTTGTGAAGCATGCATGCTTGCATGATGCAAATGACTCATTCTCTTTTTAATTTGAACGCGTTCTTCTATTCAGTGATTTCGTTGAGTGATGTGCTCATGATTAATTACATAGGATTAATTTATGGCAGGTATTTTCGACATGCTGGTGGATCACTTATCATCCTTTCTAAAAGTTTAGCTGACTATATCTTTGTGAACAGGTCAGTGCCTACTCTTTTACTTGATTTGTGAGAGAATCCTCATGCTCTATTGCACTGTTCATTCAATTGAGTCTGAAACAAGAAATATCAAGACCGAGTCCTAATGACCAGAACTTCGTTAAGGATCCTAAACAAATTCTTTCTGAACAAACTATAATGATAAGAGGGAATGAATGCTCAATGACATTGTTAACAATGGATATTTTAAATTTTATTCTGGGATATAATCTATAAGAGGGAATGGATTCTTAAGTGATCTACAAGGCCTTTTTAATGTTTTTTTTTCTGGAAAGGATAAGCATTAAGCAAAAAGGTAGATAAATTTCATTTCATGTACCACAATAACCACATTTTAACAGCACTTGTAAGTTCTATTAGAATCTGATACAGTGAGTGGTGCACAATAAGTTGTCTAGCAGTTTGACTAAGATACATGTACTACCTCCTTAATTTGCGGTGGCTGCTTTGTCTCAGTGCATCTCTCAAGACATATGCCCATGATGACACATCAATTGGTTCATGGATGATTGGATTGCAAGTAACTTATATTGATGACACACGACTTTGTTGCAGCAGTTCGACACAAGGTAACACACTGCTTGTGGTTAGTTAGCTATTAGTATCTCCGAAAGAACTTGCCTTCCTGTTGCACCTCCTAATAACTAATTACGAGGGTAGACCTTGTCAGTTTGTTCGGTTGTGGGAAATTGGAGGAGATAAATAGAAGGAACTCCATTCTTGTTTGGTAACTTGGGTAAATTAAAAAATGCTCTAATCCATGATCTGCACCATTCAAGATTTAGAGTAATGTTTCAACTTCCCGTTATGTGAACTGTAGCACAGTGCAAGCATGTTTTTTGGGGGCTTGTCTTCTAGCCTATGTCGGTGAGAGCATTGGCATAACAGTGTAACAAGGTGGGTAATCAACTAATCATTCTTATCCTTGTCGGTTCACCTGCAGATAAGGTCTGTTCACTGGCTTGATTGGAAGATCAGCATCCATCGCCTTTCACCCGATAGAACACCTCCATCTTATTGGAGCAAGTTACAGTTATGGCCAAGCCCCGACAAGACCATCGCATTGGAACTCAACCAACTATTCTTTCAGAGGGTAAATTGTTCGAAGAAATTACGAGTATGTTAGTTGCTCCACTAAAATGTAGTTACATACATTTATAAATATAGCTAGAAGAAGGAGAACCTCGGACCAACGTTGAGATTGCTCTCTGGTATGTTTAAAGAGTGTTTTTTTTTTTTTTTGCATAATAATAACATGCAATTTTGCAGGCCTGAGAGGCTGAGATGGTTTGTTAATCATTTTTTGCTCATCAGTCATTTAACGTTTGCTCATCACTTGGTGTAATCACTTCATCCAAAGACACCCAAATCTCTCACTTCTGAGAAACATGAAATTTCCATTTCTGAAAAACATTTCTGAAAAACCACCTTTGGAGGGAGCAGAAATGAAACCATTTTCTAAGGAAAATGAAAACTCAGAATTGTGATGAAAATCATGACAGTGTATTAGTATAAACTCAGAATTCTGAAAAACCACCTTGTAGCTCGACTGCTCGAGGGATCTTTGCAGTTTTCAAATGTTTTTGATGATCATTTTTCTGGTCCAGCTTATATTCAAGACTTTTTGTTCCATCGGCTAGGCTCCTTGATGGGTCTTTAAGCTAATACAGTATAATTACTGGGTATTAGCTCAACTTATCGACAGTGACGGATCCTGAAATTGATAATTGAAGGAGCGAAAACTTACGATAAAAAAATATGGTATGTAAAATAAAACCATAATTTTTCTTTTCCGATATGTAACTAAAATAAAAACATAAATCTTGCATGATTTATTTCATGGTTCTCAAATATTTCAATATAACCTTCTAATTTGAAGTTCTCGGATATAATTATATTATTAAGATATGAAATTAATAAATGATAATTACAATAAAAATATATCGGTTTGGTAAATGATGTAGGAAATATTGTAATTCAGTGCTGAAATTTGAAACGCTTATAACTTTTTGTTCAGATATCGGATTTGAGCTTATAATATATCAAATCGAAGCTATCGACGAGAGGAATATGTATGTTAAATTTTATTTTCGAATGGGGGGGGGGGACTGCCACCACCGGCCCTAAAGAGGATCCGCCTCTGCTCATCGATTAAAAAAAGATTTATAAAGATTGATACAAATTTTATAGGGTGATTTTGGTAGATAGCCCTTTTTTAATATTCAATTAGGTACTTAGACCCCAAACTAATTTAATTAGTTTTATGTAGACCCCTTCCAAATAGAGTGGAATGGTCAATGGTCAACTGTTTGACCATTGACCGGTCACCGTTGACCAGTCAACGTTGACCAACCCATTTGGATTTTTTTTATTAGTGATGTCATTTTTTGTGATGTCATATTTTATCGTTTTGATGTCAAAATTTTATTATATTTTATTTTCACTCTGATGCCACTTTTCTAATGAAATAATTGGATGACACTTTTTTTATGTCACTTTTTTTAAACTTTGATGACATTTTTTGTTTACTGTAATGTCACGTTGACTATTGATGCCATTTTTTTTACTGTTAACGACTGATGCCACTTTTTTTATGTCAATTTTTTGATGATATTTTTTTACCGTGATGCCATTTTTTTGATGAAATTTTTGCAAAGTAGTATTTTGATGATATTTTTTTCAAAGTAGTATTTTGATGACATTTTTTTCTTTAATGTGATACAACTTTTTCAAAATGGTGTTTTGATGTCATTTTTATAATGTAATTATTTGATGCCACTTTTTTAATTAAATCGATCGATGCCACATGTTTTTAATTTAATCAATTGTATATCAATTTATTTTCATCGATTATACTTTCATTCACTGATGACACGTTTATGATTACTCTTTGTTGATGCAATCACTTGTGGTGACATGTTCATTAAATTTTTATTCATGGATGACATTCTGGGAAAATGGGGAATTGGGGGGATTTGGATTTTGCAAATTGCAGGGAATTGGGAAGAGGGGAGGTCGAGCTCTTCGGCAACCTTGGAACAGAGCATGGCGGAAGGGAGGCGGAGCTCTTCGGCGACATCGGATGTCGGGGAAGAGAGGAGGCCGGAGGTCGGTAGTCGGAGACCCAAAGCATGGGCGAAGGAGAGGCCACGCGGCAAGGAAGGAGAGAGAAAGAGAAGGATTATCGAGCTTCGAAAAATCCAGATCCGGTGAGCTCCGAGGGCGGCTCCGGCTTCGCCGATGGGGGAGGGGAGTCGAGTTTGGCCTAGGAAGAGAGCGATGGGAGGGGAGTCGAAAAATCCAGATCCGGTGAGCTCCGAGGGCGGTTCCGGATTCGTCGGCGGGGGAGGAGAGTCGAGTTTGGCCTAGGAAGAGAGCGATGGGAGGGGAGTCGAAAAATCCAGATCCGGTGAGCTCCGAGGGCGGCTCCGGCTTTGTCGGCTCCAGATCCGGTGAGCTCCGAGGAAGAAGATGGGAGGAAGGAAGGAAGCAGTACTGCGGCTAAAAAAAAATTAAAGGGGTTGGTTGCGCCTAATAAACAAATTAAGGGGGCTAACTACCTAATCAAATATGGTAAAAGGTCTAAATCACCACATTCCCTCAATTTTATATGGCATGAAAATGTCACTGTAAATCATATTTCGGAAATTTCACATGGTAATCTTGTTGTATTGACTTTTTCACAAGGTAAGTTTGCTCTTTTACTATTTTGCCTAGTAACCCTGTGTTTTTATATCCAATACTTGCTTTAGGGTTAAAATGTGTATTTTTTTAAAGTTATCGGCCAAAATTATAAGGAAAAAAAAGGATTGGGAATTGATGTCATTTTAATCCAATACTTTGTCATTTGGGGTTGTTGGTTGTAAGCGATTTCCTCCGACCACACATGACAATTCGATTATCCGTCTGTTAAATCTCTCCATAATTAACTTTACATGGCGAAATTGTAAGGAAAAAAATTCTCTAGATCTCAATCCTCTCTAGGTCCCGTCATGAATGAGCTTTCATCCCTCGGTTGTATAATTAACTCAATCGATCTCGATCGGTGTCGACTTATCTATAAAACCCTAGACTCTCTCTCCTACCAAATCAAATCCATCAACCTCTACTGCTCCTTCCATCGCTATATCTGATTGTGATCCCCTGTTGTCGTCGATTCCCCCGTCATTCCTTCAAATTTCGAGTTTCGACTTTCGAGACTGGAGAATCATGAGAGCGTTTTAATTGACGTCGAGAAGTCGCTCCGTTTGATTCTATACTATGATATTGAGGATGATTCCGGGGATTTATATGATTACGATGACCATAGAGAAGGATATTCTTCATCTTTTTTTAGTTAAAGTTTGACCCATAGCTTTTGAATGCGAAATAATAAAATAGCATGTATACCTTGTGAAAAAACGAATATCACAGGGTTACCATATAAAATTTCCGATCACATTTGTATGTCATACTGAGTCAGTGTTCTGAATATCGGATATACAACAACAACAACAACAACAGTCCTACTTAATCCCGTCCAGTGGCGGACCCAGAAAGTTTTTAGCGGGGGGTCACCATAGTAGTCGACAATAAGATCGAGAAAAAAAATCGCAAAACACAACGTGATCGATAGTATAAACTAGTGTCAACCTATGGTTTCAAAAATGCTACAAATATATAATACGAAAATAAGGATAAAAAATGAAAAATAAAGATATAAAACGCAATAAATAAACATTGCATTATTAACATGTAATGTATAACTAGATATAAAAAAATTTAAACTTGCGTAACTTCTTACCATATTCTCAAAATAAGTAATATAACCTATGGTTTCGAAGCTCTCGAGATGAATTATAATATGCGAATGCCAATTTAAGTAAAATATTAAAGTATTATAGTATATTGAAATAAAACTAAAGTGATTAATACTGGTGTAATTTTCAAACATTCATAACTTTTTACTCAGATGTCGGATTAAGGCGTATTATATATCAAAACGAAGCTATCGACGAGGAGAATACACCTAGGTAATTTGTCGGATGAGGAGGGGGTCACGTGACCCCCTATGACCCCCCTAGGTCCGCCATTGATCCCGTCTAGGCAGGGTATGGGGGGCCAAGATGGTACGCACTCTTTCCTCGACCAGGTCGAGAGAGTGTTTTCTAGTGGGCCAAGCACCTGCGAAAACTCATAGCACAACCAAAGATAGAAGTACAGAACATAAATAGAGGAGACTAGAAAGGCATGATATGAGAGAAAAGGGGGCGGTGAAAGGATACGGTTTTTGCCACTCTGCTGAGACTGGGCTCAACCCTCCCTGACCTGGATGATGCTCCTCCACTGCGTCCTATCTCTAATCATGCTCTCGTTAAGATTTAAAAAAGGCCAAATCTTGTCCGATAACCTCACTCCAATTCTTCTAAATATCGGATATATCGGGGATATTTAGAATCCGCTACGATATCGGCATATCGGGTGAAAAATATCAGTCAACGTCATATATCGGGTCAACGCCGATATATCGGATCAATATCGGCGATATATCGGAGATATTTAGAATTGTCAACTTTGATAAAGTAACTTTAGCCTTTATGATCCGACATATCGAGCCAATATCGGGGATATTTAGAATTGCCAACTTTGATAAGGGAACTTTGATCTTTATGAATGAAGTTGTTTTTATTTTGTCAAGTTTATTTGGTAATTTTGCAATTTAAATATTAATTTTTTTAGGTGTATTTTTACATTTTGAAGGGGGAAATCACCTACATTTTTACCGATATATCAATTTAAATATTAAACCAATAAATCCGATACATCTCTATATATCACCGATATATCATTTTTCCTCGTAATCGATACGACCCCGATACGCGATAACCTCGAACAGGATAATTTTGAGATTTTGCAAGGGCTTGAAACTGTGGAGAGAGAGGGCAAAGAGATGCAGATTTGGAGAAAGAGTGGGGAACAAACAAAGGGCGGCTGGACTTGCTGATTGACACCATTGACAGAGGAGGAGAGACCTCCGAAAAACGCAGCATCTCTAACAGTTGACCCCCATTGGCCATTGCCGTCCTTAGCGGTCTCGGTCTTCATCAGTCCAGGATTCGCAAACCGCCCGTAGGGTTTTTCCTTTACACCCTCCGCAGCAATTCATCGCAAAAAGAACACTCCACACCACATTCAAAGAGCTTCCATCCATCCTCCCATTCCAAGAAATGAACTTTCCCCCTTCCGAATCAACAAATTCGTACTCCCAATGTCGAATTAGGAGGCACAATTAGCGACCTTGAAATCGCCCGAGTTCTTCGTCAATGGCGCTTTCCTCTCTATGGGGGTCGATTCGTCTCAGAAAATCCCCTTTTCTTCCAATGGGAAACACCCTCTCGCTCTCCACAGCCTCTTCTTCCTCTATTGCCGCCGCTCAATTCTACACTCATCTGCTAAAAACCCCCCAAAACCCCGAGAGAACCCTAGGTACCATCAAGGCGCCATTGGACACCTCCAGTGTGAGTGAGGTACTGCTTAAGTGCTCTTCAACTAATCATATCCATCTGGGTCTCAGGTTCTTTGTCTGGGCTGGTGCGCAGTCGAATTACTGGCACACCCGAAATATGTATGGTAAGGCTTGTAAATTATTCGAAATCGACCAGAACCCAGGAAGGATTAGAGATATTTTGGATGCTTATAGGGTGGAGGAGTGTGTTGTGAGTGTTAAGTTGTTCAAAATTGTCTTGGGTTTGTGTAGAGAAGTTAAGGCAGCTGATCAGGCCTTGTGGGTATTGAGAAAGATGGAAGAATTCGGGTGTAGGCCGGATACGACGGTGTATAATGGGGTTATTAGATTGTTATGTGGGAAGGGTGAAGTGGATTTGGCGACTGATTTGATGAAGGAGATGGGTTTGAGTGGTTGTTACCCTGATATCATTACGTATTTGGAGATGGTTAAGGGGTTTTGTGGTGCAGGACGGATAGACGATGCGTGTAATTTGATAGAGGTAGTGAAAAGCAACGGTTTTTCTGTGAATTCGGTTTTGTACTCCGCCCTTCTTGATGGTATTTGTAGGTTTGGATGTGCTGAGAAGGCGTTGGAGGTGTTGGCAGCAATGGAGAAAGAAGGGGGGAATTGCAGTCCTAATGTGATTACATACACATCAGCCATTCAGATGTTTTGTGAAAAACGACAGTTGACAGAGGCATTGCGTGTTTTGGATAGGATGGAAGGTGTGGGCTGTGCACCAAATCGTGTCACTGTCAAGACTTTGGTCACAGGATTATGCTCAGAAGGGCTTATAAGTGAGGCATATGAATTGGTCCATAAGGTTGCAGCAGGTGGCAGTGTCGCGCAAGGGGAGTGCTACAGTTGTCTTGTGATTTCTTTGTCGAGGGTCAAAAGACTTGATGAGGCTGAGAAACTGTTCACATGGATGCTAACGAGCTTAGTGAGGCCTGACCCTGCGGCATGCAGCAGTTTGATAAGAGCCCTTTGCTTGGAGGGAAGGGCCCTTGATGGTTTTAATTTATGTGAATCAGTCGAGAAGACTGGATTTCCGCTGTCTATTGACTCTGATATCTACATTCTTCTTTTAGATGGACTGTGTAGACAGAACCATTTTGTGGAAGCTGCAAAGCTTGCAAGTCTTATGGCTGAGAGAAGGATTCCTGTCAAAACCACATGTATTGAACCTATAATATCTCATCTGAACGAATCACAAGAGCTTGATTTGCTTTCTACTTTGAATAGGATTCAAAATTCGTGTTGACATTAAGATGATGTTTGTGGCACACATGATTGTGGATTTGTGGAGCAAACAGGGTATTATTGCGGAAGCTGCGAAGCTTGCAAGTCTAACTCCACTCTTTGAGGAAGAAAACATGAAAATAGTTTGGGCAAGCAGAAGAAATGTGCAACAATATGTGTATTCAGTTCATTGAAACCCCATAAACAGGCTCCATTAGGTAAGAGTTTAATTGGAACTCTGTATTTTCGCTTCTTGGCTTGCCACTGTTCTATTTTCCATGTGCGTTTCATTCTTTGGGTTTTGGTTTAATCTTTTTTTATCCCTTGTTACCTCATATACAAATTGCTAGATATTTGGCACCTGCTGCATATCACAGACTCATCATAGTCATAACTATTGATTTGTATTATTGGCAACTTGGCATTGTGCCATTGATGTAAATAGGAAACTGTTAATCTTAGCTGCTGATTTGATCAAATTGATGTTGTTGATTAGTGTTTGGGAGGTCCTCAATCATCCTGAAAGTTGCAAGAGCATCCCAGATTGGTACAGTAAACTTAAGGAAATTGCTTGGCAATTAATAGGCATGTGTGGTTGTTGATGACTTGAAGGAAGAAGCTGAGAAACCATTTATTAAATTGGTTTGGGCCTTCAAAGCCTCAATGCTAACCTACTCAGGTTATTGTTCCTCCTATTCAGACATTAAAATGGACTTAATTGAGGAGTTTTCCCATTTTCTATCATAGACTCTTGGTGGAAATTAGTTGATTGTTATGAACTCTGCACGATCCTGGGAGCTTTTTTAGTAGGGAGCCTTTTAGGAGATTGAGCAATCACTCTTGAAACATAACCTTAGTGGTTGTCACGTCCTCTGTAAATAACCCCAAGTTCCCAACCATTGCTATGTCAGGTGTGAGTGTTTGTCATGATCAATTCCAATAGTATTATGATCAATTCATAGGTAAATATTTGGGGATTGCTGCTGCATTTTTTCTTTCGAATGTGGAGTGCTTTCCACCAACAAATAGTTGAAGTGATTGTTTACAAATCTTCACAAGTTTTCACTTGCAAGTTAAAATCTTTGTGCAGGTTACTCTGTAGAGGCATGTTCATATACAACTTAGTTGCACAGACATGGAAATGACATCTATCTTGTATGCTTCAGGGAACAGCTTATATTTTAACAGAAAACACTCTTCTTGGGTGTTTCTAGATCAGATCCAAAATGGTAGATAGATTCTGGTTAGTCTGAATGATCTTATAGCTCTCATTTCAATAACAAAGCATCTGCACAAATCATCTCTAGCTTGCGAAATTTCACATTACTGATGTAACTTCATCTGGTGAAATTGCAGTTATCTGTGTATAACAACGGATGCCCGGTTTGGAACAATTTACCACTCAGTAGTTGCCTAGTTGATTCCAGTACAGGGTAGAGGAAGATTTCTGGACAATCATACATACAGTTGAAGCAAATGCTTGCTTTCTTGCTCTAGTCATCAAAGGAATGGATTTGAGCTGAATTTTGGGAATATATACTAATAGAACTTTTCTAGTTCAGTGTATTTATTTTCTTTAACTTTGACGTGAATTCCAAATTTTAGTGATAGCATAAACGTAGCATTAATATTTGTATTTCAATTCTATATTATTCTCTTCTCCGGAAATTTTTATATTTCAATCTTTCCTTGTCAATGATAAATATATTGATAAGATTCCACAAAATTTGTGGAAGAAATTTGATTCCAAAGAGTTTATTCAAATATCACCAGAACCTTACAGTTACAGTTGGGCCATAGTCATAGAGCAAGTAGTAATGCACAGTTCTCTATCAAGCATCAGTAAAATTGTATACAGAACACAGGCTGAAATTTGTTTTTTTTTCCCCATTCCCTAAAAAGAATAAGCTGTGGTATACACACAGAAACAAAGAAAAACCCACACAAGTGGACAAGAGCAAAATATGAAAAGGTCATCAATTCTGAACCACAGTAAGCTACTGTGCAGTTCCCCCTCTCTTGTGCCAGAATGCTTCTTTGACATTGCAAAACCATGCCGACATCCCACCAAGACGGTGATGAACCAAAGCAACCACATGCTTGCGTCAAACGGATGCTATAGGCCCAGTAGCTTGGAGACTCGGTCCGCAACATTAGCAATTACGAAACCAGCAAAAACCTACAAGACGAAGAACATGTGAAAAATGACAGGCGTGACAAATCTATGTAAATGGGTATGTCCCATTAGCAACTTCGCTCATCTCCTTGGGTAGCTTCCCAGAGACAGTTAGCCATGTTCACAGAAAGAGACATTATTTCCACATTCAAGTTATGACAATTTACCTGCAAAGAGCCAAGAATGTATATTGTAGAATAGTGACGCCCGTGAATCACCATGTCAGCCACCATAGCAAGAGGGATGGTGAGGGACATGCCCAACGTAGCCACTAGTGGAGTCGTCCAAACAACACACAATGCCCTTGAGAGGAAAGACGAGAAAACTAATATAAGAAGCCATTAGCCATGGGAGAATAAACGCACTTTAACTGCCCTACCAAAGGGAAAGTTTCATATAGTACCAGAAGTAATCGGAGACAACACTTCCAATCAAACCGTTTGCAAGAACAATTTCATCAAGTTTAACCGAATGAGGAATGGTGAATTTCGGTTCAATTCCAAGAGCTGTCAGTGGCCAGACTGAAGGAAAAATAACAGGGTGAGTCCGTGGCATGAAATCACTAAAGACCTATTTCTTCCAATTTCTGAAGTTCAGGCAAATGATATGATGAAATCAACCAAATAGGTAAGAACTCTCACCAAGCCACCAAAGTGCAACCAAAGTAAACAATCCAATATATCCAAACAGCTTCTCTACATGCACCTTTTCTCCCTCCTCGCCACAAACCTTTTTGAGAAGCACTGTTCAACATAATAAACGGGATCAGGATGTGCACTAGCAATGCAATTATCCATAGAAAGCAAAGAACTCACAGTTCCAACCCACCAGTAAATAGGCCATATGCCACTGCGGAAAGAAGACCAAACAGATCCCCCAAAAGCGAGCGCTCCCCATCCCTACAAATAAATAATTGAAAGTGTAAGTCATCACCTAGCATTGCAATGCAAGAATCGATTTTTGAAAAGAGGCTAATTCATAAATCATTACAACAAGTCATTGCGAAGTACTATAAGATAATACAACTTCGAGAGGGTAATACCCAGAGGCCAGGCCTACACCATTAATTATGATCTAACTTGAAAGAGAATATGATGCATTCTGCAACCCCTATCCTGTATAGTTTACTAACATTGTGGCTGTATCTTCCCTAAATGCTACAAAAACACCCAACTCCCTTCTTTAAGGTCAGCAGTGAAGGATACTTTTCCGAGTACAGTTTGACTGTTAGAAGGCCATAGTACTTCATCAATAATAAGGACAAAGGATCCCGCCTTAACATTCTACACCAAAACAAAACTAAGACCAGATGACTTGAAAAGTTAAATGGGTTAGCAGAAAAGAAGACTTACAGTGAAGCACTTAGTCGCCCATCATCTTTGGCCCATGTTTTCCCAAAAGTTGTCATGACGACACCAGTGATGCTGACGAAGACAGCAATTACCTTTGCCATGTTCAGAGAATCCTGGCCTAGGAAAACACCAATAAAAAGAGTGAAAAGTCCAGAGGTCGAAGACAGCACTGTTGTACTTGCAACACTTGTACGGGCAAGGGCAGCATTCGAAAGATACTGCAGCCAATAAGATTAACATAAATCTCAGCCATTGATATAACATGGAAAAGAATATGCTTAATTTGCAACTCTTTGTAATGTTATAGAAGTTATATTAATTTGAACGATTAACCTAATCCTCACATGAATGCTCAAAAGAGTCTATTATAATCATGCAACATAATAAGAATTTCCAAAGTAAACAGCTAAGAGTCATCCTACCCATCCATTCATGTTGTCAATTATAAGATGGTAAACTAATCCACGCAAGAGCAGGTACTCAAATATGAGTTTTCCATCGTAACAATATAAAAAAAGAGTTGACCTTAGCAGCAAAGCCCGTCACAACACATACTTTCTAAATAAACGACTAATGAAATTCTTATCTAACATGGGAACATAGGGACTGCAAATAGAGACCACATAAAAAATATACAGTATGAATTTGCAAAAGGGACCTGTTAATGAAAATTAACATAAATCATTTACCTCTGTGATGAACCATAGAGGGGCAATATAAAATGCGTAAGTGATAATTTCCCTCCTTGTGAGCTGCTTCCCCAGCTTCTTTGGATGTTCATCCGCTCTATGTTTAGTAACCAATGGTTTCTCCTCGTCAATATTAAAGTCTGTCTCATTGTCATGTTCTGTCAAACCTATTGCAAGCTCAACCTCATACACACTTTGCTCTCCAATAACCTTTCGAGGAGAAACAAGTTTACGAGGAGATCCAACTTTTCGAGGAGAATCACTCAGAGACTCTGCATTTTTGCGACCTTTAGAAGAGCGACTTCTCAATTTATCACAAAACCAATCCTTAACGAAGGCTATCGGAAGGTAAACTACCATAAGAGAAGCTCCCAGATATGTAACTGCAAATGGCTGCTTATAATCTTTGAATATATCCTGTTAATTAGATAATAATGAAGGAACATGTCAAAGCATGTCTAGTCCAAAATCATGATGTCAAGCACAGAAAAGATGCTACACAACTGCAAAACAAAATACATAACTCTCAAATATTACATAAAAAAAACTGCTCACTACCTACCTAATATGTCAAACACCAATTTCATACAGCACACGCAACCACGATGTCTTATTTGGAGCTTGGAGGTACTAACCTCTAATCATGGTTATAAAATTTCTAGAATAAGAGAAACCGTCTTGAGGCATATGTAGTACAATTTTTACTAGAAGGGCATAAGATGTGCTCCAACCTTTACAAAGAATGCATAAAGTGCACATAATTTCACAAATCACAAGCATACTCTTCTTGCAAGGAAAAATACAACCGAGTGATTGACTGAAATGGGAGGAAATCACTAACAAACATATGCTTATTTTGTGTTACAAACTTACAATGGTTCCTTGATACTTCTTTATGTTCTTCCTAGACCTATCCAGAGTCCTAACTCCTAAAGCTTATCAAATTTCACCAGCTCAAAACAACAAAAAGTTATCTAAACCTAGCAATTTCCCACCTTTAAGATTGGTATAAGTTGTCAGAATAACTAGCATCAGCAACACAACCATCTAAAAAGATCATCAATTTCTGTCACTTTAATAAGCATCAACGTCTAAATTGGGGCAATCGAACAAGCAAAAAGAACAAAAACTCCAAATGGCTGCACAGTACAGTAATAATTGAAACAAAAAGAAAACCCAAAAGTTCAAGATCCGAGATATTGATAGCTCAGAAACCCTAAAAAGGCACAAAGACAACACAAAAAGGGTGCAAACCTGAGTAACTTCAGCAGAAGATACCCATATGATGACAACGGCAGCTATGAGGAACAGGCCAGATTTATACCTCCAACCCATCACCCAAGACCGAAACTTCAGGCCGCAAAACCCCCCAAATCGGAAGAAAAGCAGCAAGAAGAGATCCTCAGATCTCTAACTGCTGCCTCTGATTTGTTCAAAATTCAGAACAACAGCAACCCAAATTCGCTTCCTTTTTTGCAGAGATCTGAAGCTCGGTGGCAGCGGCACTTCAGAGAGAGGGAAAACGGGGTATGTGGATTATCATGATCTCCGAATTTGGGAGATTGCTTAGTTGAGCAACGCGAATGGGATTGCAGAGAGAGAGAGAGAGAGGGGGTTGAAGAAGAGGGAAAGGAAGAGAATTAAAAACTAATAAATGGGAGAATCGTAATCGAAATTGGTAGTTACCCTTTCTTCATCTCATCACTGATCGCCCCCATCAATTAAAATTTATTTCATTTTATATTCCTTCCGGTTAGAAAAACATGCAGTTTATTATTTAAGTACGCTTTTATAAAATAATACAAATTATATTAAATATTTATTATTTTTGTAATTTTATTTCAATTATTTCGTAGTTACTATTAATAAAGTGGGTTGGGTTGCACTTTGGATCCCATGGAGTTGCTAAAATAGATATGTCGAAAATCCAAGAAGTAGAAATTTCCAAGAATTTGGAGAAATGCATATGTTTGGTTTATATCTTAAAAAAATAATTAAAAACCTAGGAATTCAACTTTTCACGAAGTTAAATTCCTCAAATTTGGAGGACATTCACCAGGTAAGTTCAACTTCTACCCTTTTGTATTTGAAAATTTTTAATTCCCCTTTTAATCCTCTAAAATTAAAAAAAAAATCAATCAAACACATTTTCACAATTTCCATCAATTTGACTTTCCGGGAATTCAATTCTCATTAAGTAATTTCCTGGGAATTTTAATTCCCACATCGAACCAAACGAGCCCTAGTACGAAATTATTCTAAAAAAATTATAAAAGCATTGATATTTTATATAATTTTTATCAATATAAAAAAACGCGTGTTAATAGTAAATGACATGTTTTTCCAAACAAAAAGGCTACATTTTTCGATAATTTGTATTAAATTTCCAAACCTTGGAGTAATTTTTTTTCGTATAAAAGAGAAGATATCATATATTAAGTGACATATATTATGGTTTTATTCCATTTTATCCTTATTTTTGCACTAAATTTAAGCACTTGAATTCACACAGATCTATCGTTGATCAATGAATTGACTCCTATAAATTAGTAGTTCTTCACCTAAATTTCTCACCTTTTTGAAAGAATACGTTAAGTATAAAAAATGCATATATAAATTGTCAACTAAAATATGTTACCACATGAAAAGGAAGACAAAAATAGGATATTCTATACTCTATACTCTATATTACTGAATAGTAAGTACCTCATTAGGGGGACAAAATAAAATGTCAACCGTCATGAATATTTTTTTTTTCGAGTTATGAAAATAGTTAAACCATCAACATCTGTAGAGATTATTGGTAAATTATTTGTGTTGTTTTATATTGTATGGTATCTGTAATTATAAATGAATATTTTGACTTTAATTTTTGGAAGTAAAAAATGCCCTAACCCGTTCAATTGCTTGAATTGAAACACATAGATGGATTCTTTTATTCATCCAAAATTTTGGATGTTTGTTAAAAAAAATAGATTTTTATTGATAATTTTTAGAGACTTCGTTAAAAGAGTAGATGACTTTATTTTAGATAAGATGTTACATTATTTAATTTTAATCATTCGATAAATCAAAGTTTAAATAGGTAAGATCCAAGAAATAAATGAAATACTCCAAACAGAGGAAAATTAGCTCTCCAATTCTAAAAAAAAAAAAAGACTGGCCTTGTTTTGCATGTATTCTATTTGGTGCAATATTGGGTACAAATCGGGAAAATTTAGACTGTCATCAGAACCCTTAAGTAGAGAAAAGTGGTTGATAAAGGTATTTCTTTGACTTTCGTGGTGGATTGTGCGTCGATTATAGCTCACTCTGAGCTCGTCGTTCGAAAAAACGTTATAGGTTAGAGTGTCAGTAGGATCTGGCCTCTACAAAAATCTTTCTCGGTCAAAATAATAATAATATAAAATGAGAACACTTAAACATTTTCAATGTAAAAAATTTAGGGCAATGTTACTAGTATGTAACAATGTTATTAGTAGTAGTAGCAGCAGGAATTATTGTGAAAGATGGAATATTTTTTTATTTGAATTCATTTTCTTTGATTCAATTATTCGAAGACAACAAATTAATTTTAAAAGAAATTGATGACAAGAAAGAATATATGTTTGAGCTTTACAAATTTATCTAAGAGCTAGAGAATATGATATCAGGGACAAAAAAAAAAATTGAAAAACTATATTTGATTTATCCAAACCTCCGCTAAAAACAATTAAATCAAAATGCAGCCTCTAAAGATAAAAATAAATAAATAAATTTGATTGTTTATGTATAGCCACAGTATAGGGATATATTGATGGCTATGGGTTCGCTTGTAAGATGGAAGGGAAAAATATGGTCATCTTAATATGAAGGTTAACTACCCCAATATATTTGAAAAATACAAAGCAATTTTCATAATACTGAATCAATAATAGTACTGTATTATTTTACATTGTACAAACTTTTATAGAATATTATCACTTGGGTTCTTTTGTATCTTTGATTGTATATTAATTTGTTAGTTGTAAATAAATAACTTTAAAATAACTCAGTGCTTTTTTTCCTTTTTCTTTTGGTTTCAAATATGTGGGCCTATTACTAAAAAAAAGTTGGTGAAATTCAATTAATTTTATATCATACTCCACCTAATTATTAGGAGAATCCTCACAATTATAATACAACTATGGCGTATGAGAACTTATAATACGGATTATTGAATTTATAGATGAACTTTGTGAAATTCCGAGAAACTTTGGTCAGTGCGTTGTGTTGGGTTATTTTATTTTTGGTCATAAAATCATGATTCATTTTTCTAATATACAAGCTTAAGTCAACGTGTAAAAGCTTCATCATCTCTTATATTTTGACATTTCATTTGCCTACCAAACTAATGCGAGACGAACTTTGTATTCCCAACATGCCCCTTCAAGTAACCCGTTTGGATCTGGCTGTCACTTGGAACATTTTTTTTCTTCTTCTTTCAGATTGAGACTCTCGATCTCCTTATATCTCACTTGATTTTTGGGTTTTAAGATGGATTTCAGCATCTCAATCTCTTTTAACCTGAAGCCAGGAAAACCAATCCAACTCGGACCTGCTCTAATGCCATGTGAAATTTCGAGAAACCCTGGTTGAGTCGTATGACAACGAAAGTCATATTGGGTTTATTATTTATTTTTTGTTACAAGGCCGAAATTCACCATTCTAATACAAAAGTTTAAGCCAATGTGTAGGGATTTCATTATTCCTTATATTTTGCTATTTGATTCCCCCAAACCAATGTGAGAGACTTTTTTTCATTCCTAACATACTTATTAGTTAATGAAAATACGCTAATAATTATTTATGGTTTATTTAACGTGATGTGCTTTTTTAAAAAAAAATTTTTTTATTGGGTAAGAATTCGGATACGACGGAGTCGTTATCCGATGGCATCCTTGCGGATGAGGTCAGCGAGACCAGAATCACTATGTAGATTGGGATTATTGGTTACGTGGGCAAGGTGTGCAACCCGATCAGCCACGCAATTACTAGAACGAAGAATGTGTGAATACGAAACTTCGTTAATCCCAGTGATGAGAGAACAGATGTCAAACATGACGAGTTCAATTTCCCATTGGCATTTGATGCCTTTTCTAAGAAAATTAATAATAATGAGTGAGTCACCTTCAATGATGAGTTTGTCAATGTTCAATTGTCTAGCATTTATAATTCCACTTCTGAGGGCAAGGGCTTTTTCCATTAAAGGTGTTTGTTTCCCAATTTCCCCCCCACCTATTGCCACTAATGTTCCTCTGTCGTTGCGAATGACGAAACCTGTAGAGCTTTGTCGATTTGGGCTAGCTGAGCCATCAAAATTTAATTTTGCCCAGTCAGATGGTGGTTTCTTCCATTTCGTCTTATTATTCTTTTTTCTAGCTCTTTCAGTCCTTTTATTCCTTTTTTGTTCATCATGGTTTAATTCGTCATGTACTTTGCATGCCTTAATCCAGTTTTGTCGATTCACTTCCACTTTTTGGCTAAATCCTGCTTCAGTTGGTAGTTTCTCATGTTGGAAGATAAATAGATTTCTAGTCAACCAGGTTGTCCACCAGTGGAAGGCTAATTGTTGCTTTTCATCTTGTATTAATATGGCTCCAATCTTTGACATTAGTATCTTGATGTTTCTGGATGACCTAATCTCATTATCAATTATCATTTTAACATTATTTTTGAGACTTCTGACGAATGAACTATATTTGCATTCAAAGAAAAGGTGCACAAAATCTTCCTGATGATGATTACAAATGGAACAGTATGGAGGGATTGATAGCCCCTTATTTGCCAGTCGTTCGGCAGTTGGTAAAACGTCATGGCAAATTTTCCATAAAAAATTGTTAATTTTAGGCGGGGTATCAATTTTCCAAATCCAAGCATTATCGTCTTTTATAGGCTCGGTGGCGTTAGTAGCTAATTTGTAAGCACTAGAAGTTGTGAACCAACCTATATTATCCGGCCACCAGTACAATCTATCCTCAATGGTACTAATAGGGAGTGGGATCTTACAAATTTGTTGCATAATGTCATCTGGAAGGACTTGGTTTAATTTTCCGCTACACCAAGAGTTATTGACTATGAATTCATTTACTCTAATATTTAGATTTAGATTTGTTGGGTCAGTACAATGCTTCCATAAAGGATGTGGTGGCCCCCAACTGTCTTCCCAGAACTTGATAGATTTTCCATTCCCTACCGACCAGCTTAGACCCTTTTAAAAGGGATGACTAGTTTCCTTAGTTGTGACCACCGCCACGAGGCGTTCCCGTTATCATGGTAATTAAGAATATGACTGTCTTTCAAATATTTTGACGTAATAATTTTGACCCATATATTGTCTGGTTCCGCTAATATTTTCCATAATAGCTTCATTTGTAAAGCGATATTCATTTATTTTGTTTTCCTTAGGCCCAAACCCCCTGATTCTTTTGGCTTACGAATTTTCTCCCAACTGATTAACGGTTTGTATTGTAAGTCCTTATTCCAAAAGAAAGTCCTATTTACTTTGTCAAGATCTGAATGCATTGATGCCGGGAGCATGAAACTTTGCATTGTATATAGTGGTTTTGCCGCCAAGTTAGAGTTGATTAGAACTGACCGACCCTGTTGAGACAAAGTGTTCGCTTTCCATTTAGCAAGTTGTGTCGTTGTTTTGTTAATGATTTCTTCAAATGTGGTCTTGTTGACTCGACCGTTTATGATCGGACATCCAAGATATTTGTCTACTTTTGTCTGATTGGTTATATTTAAAGACCTTTCAATACTCGGGAAACGGCTTCTAGCAATCCCTGGCGAGCATTGAAAGGCTGATTTCGCATAATTAATCTTCTGGCCTGAGATCTAGCAGTATTCAGTCATAATGTTTTTGACCTTGTCACACGCCTCCATATTTCCTTTGAAGAAAATAATAATGTCATCGGCAAATGATAGAAAAGGGATTTTAACTCTAGATCGTCCAAACGAGAAACCAATTTCCGATTTGTTCTGATTAGCCTCAGCAGATAGTTTTCTAGCAAGCACCTCTGCCCCAAGAATAAAGAGAAAGAGGGAGAGCGGATCACCTTGTCTTAGTCCTCTGTTCGCTGGGAACAAATCAGTAGGCTCATTATTGACTAACACCGAGAAGGATACGGTGGTTACACATTCCACTATCAATTTAATGAATTTGTTGTGAAAACCAAATTTCTTTAGAACACTCGAAGTGAATTCCCAATCTACACGATCATATGCCTTCTCCATATCTAGTTTAATGGCAAGCCACCCCTCTGCGCCTTTCTGGGTTTTTAATGAATGGAATATCTCATGTGCAATTAACACATTATCTTGTATAGCCTTGTCTGACACAAATGCACCTTGGAGTGGATGAATTAATTTTCCAATCACTAGTTTCAACCTTTCTGTAAGAATTTTTGAGATTATTTTATAAATGGTAGAGCACAAACTGATAGGTCTATAATCGCCCGTTTTAGTGGGATTGTCACATTTTGGCAATAGTGTGATAAACGTGTGATTGGTTTGTCGGAGGAGCTTGCCCGAATGGAAGAAAGCTTTGACAGCACGAATAACATCCTAAAGAAAAGACCGCATTCTTGATTTCCCCATTTGATGGTTGTTCAATAAGGCGGAAATTTTCCGCATCAGTAATGGATGACGGAATTAACTCCAAATATTTATCTAATAACCTCTTGTTAATTTGTTCTTTGGAGAAACGAGTTATAAAGTCCCGACGGATTTCATTTCGGATATTTTCCTCACCAAAAATCAGAGTTCCTTCAGAAGTTGTGATTTGCCGTATTATTTTCCTATTTCTCCTCCCATAAGCTATCCTATGAAAGTACGCTGAGTTACAGTCTGTCATTTTGATATGTTTTGATTTTGCTCGTTGGCCCCAATAATCTTTTTGGTATTTTAATAGTGACTATTTTTTCCTAATGAGTGTCATTTCCCTTGTTTTATGAGCGTTTGCTTGACTGAGAGAGTTCACAGCTTGTAATGCAATAAGTTCTTTTTCCACATTTTGTATTTGTTTGAAGATATTTCCTAGTGTATATTTGTTCCATTCCTTGGCATTTTGTTTAACAATCCTTGTTTTATTTATTAGATGAAACATAGCAGAACCGTGGCAGTCAGCCCGCCATGCTTGTTTAACAACATTTCGGAAGTCGTTTCTCTTGATCCACATATTCTCAGATTTAAATGGTGGTGGCTTGAACAGTGTTCGACTATCGAGGGTTGTAGAGATAGGACAATGATCAGAGGTCGAGAAGGCACCGTTTGTGGTCATGATCTCTGGAATGAGTCCAGGAATTGATGCTGCACAAGCACACGATCAAGTTTTTCCTTTATGTTGTCCACTCCATCCACCTTTTTCCTCCATGTAAATGTGTTCCCTATCGTCGGGATATCTAATAGACCGCATTGATTTTTGCACTCATTTAGTCTTTGAAATCTATTATGGTTATGTATTACTCCACCCATTTTTTCATTATTGTTACCAATCTCGTTTAGATCACCGATTACCATACACGACAAAGTTTCTCTTGAGATAATGTTTGTGAGTTCCATCCAGAACGCAACCTTATCTGCCGCATTCGGAGGTCCATATACAAAGAAGATCATCCCAACGAAATCGTTGCTAACATAGGAATATTTTACATCAATAATTCTTGGCAAATGAATTTCCACTGTGATTGTTTCGTTTATTAGGTAGTTTTCATTCCACATTATTCCTAATCCACCCGATTTGCCGTTACTGGCCGACCAAACAGCTTTGTTGAATCCGCATTGGGACCAAGTTTTTTCAAGAGGAATTTTATCTGTCTTGGTTTCTGCTACAGCCATTAATTAAGGCTATGTGCTCATTTGTTTTCATCACTTTGATATCCGTCCAAAGATTAGGTCTTCCTAAACCCCTAATATTCCAAAAATAGATTTTCATTTTATATCTATAAATTGTATCAAGCAGCAAGGTAAGATCTTCATACAAAAACTGTGTTCCCATTTCATTTTGTTAGTAAAATTACTCATTAAGTACGTGAATGTAGCCATTCCAAAGCCTTGAGCTTTTGGGTGATTAGCTTTAAGCCATTCATAATAATTGCGACTACATGGCTTACGAGTTTGTCTCTGTACAGAGATATATACATCGTCGTTTAACCAAGCATTGTAAAGAAAAGATACTTCCTCTTGGTAACTAATCACAATTATAATACCGGATTCATCAAGCTTTCTGGGTTTGTTGGAAAAGACCGATCCTAAACTCTTATTTGTCAATAAAGAATGTAACATACCATTTGATGTACGAGTGATGGCAATCATAAGTGACTTTGAAACCATACTGGATTTAAGCAAGACCATCAAAATTAACTTACAATGGTCAATAACTCATTTGATTATGATGTGTCCACACACTAGGGTAAACGGACCGACTAATCTCAATTCACTTAGTGGATTACCAACAATCAACCAAAGAGCCTTTCTAAATATAGTCAAGATCAAGGAAAATTAGAAAGAGAGGTATACTAACCTTAAAGACTCTGCGCTTCTATAGTCTACATCTTGCTCCCATTTATAATCTTGACAGACGCACCAACATTTGAGCTGCCAACAGTAAGTGATCAAATGCGCATGCTCATCCGGTTTTAGACCCTTCTTATTAGCAATCCAAAACTCAGCGAATGGAGGTAAGAAATCAAAGCCATAGCTACTAACCTTAATCTGCAGTTTCTTAATTAAATTGAATATACAAACTGTCAAAGATAGTTCACACATCCTTTTCACGGAGGCGAGTTTGCACAATCGGCATAAAGCCTTCAATTCACATTTTTGGTCCATTTTTACCTGGTCATAAGAATTGCAGCCACACAACTTACGACTTCGTCTGTTCTTACCAGGACTTGCCCTACCAATCCACCAACTCGATACACCCCACACATAGTAAACCATCACAATTCTATAACAAGGTTGGTCAAAGACATACACATCATCGTTTAACCAAGCTTTAAAGCGGAAAACTACTTCCACTTGAAAGCTAAACACACATATAATACTAAAATCACCACACTTCCTTTGTTTGTTAAAAAAACTATTTCCTGAACAATTGCTTGTCATTAGAAAATGTAGCAAATCATTTAATACAGGAGTGGGAGCATTCAAGAGTGACTTTGAGACCATAGAATTAAACGTATAAACCATAGGTTGTACTCTAGATCTAATCAAGACCACAAAGGATAAATTACTATGGTCATTTGCCCAATTCATTATGTTGTGCCCACACTCAAGAGTAAACAAACCGAAAACCAATCTCAATTCACTTAGTGGATATGCAGCAATCCACCTCAGATTCCACAAAAACATAATGAAATACAAGGAAATAAAGGAGGAGATGTATACTAACCATATAGTCTGTGCGCTTCTGCAATCAACTTCTTGTTCCCAATTATAATACTGATAGAGGTTCCACCCCTTGAGCTGCCAACAGTAAGTCATCAGCTGAACACACCCATACAATTTTAGACCCTTCTCTTTAGCAATCCCGAGCTCAGCATATGAAATTAAGAACACGAGATAGCAGATGCTACCCTTCCACTTGTATTGCCAATCAAAAAAATCCTTAATGCCAATGTTATACGAAGGCAGAAGCCAAAGTATAACAAGGTTACATCTAAGCTCTATTTCAAAGCAGATTTTACTCCAACAATTAGATTTCTTCTCCCTCTTTGCCTTTCGGCTCTCCTCCTGGGCATTCATGGCTACCCTGGCGTCTTTCATGAGTTTTGAGCCCTCCGGCTTCCCCTTTCGGGTGTTGGTCATTTGAGGGGCGGGATCTACCGCCACCATGGGTTTCTTTCCATTATCCGCTCCAATAGTTGCCTTTTGGCTTTCCTCCTGAGTGTCCTTGGACACCTGGGTTTCCTTTGTGAGTTTAGAACCCTCCGGCTTCCCCTTTCGGGTATTGGTCTTTTGAGGAGCGGGATCTTCCGCCCCCAAAACTATTTTCCCTTTAACACCTCCCGAAGTTGCCATAGCCACCACGCAGAAAGAAAGAGATAGTTGTGAGTATAGAATGTTAAGATTAGAACCGGGAGAGGAGCGAAGAGCCAAGCCCCAACTACCCGTTTTTAAATAAAGAAATTTTTTTGGAGAAAGAGGAGAAGAAAGATTGGAGAGAGAACAAACCCATCCGGTGAAGCGAGGCGTGCCCCATCGGAACAAATTCATGTAGAAGCCCTTTCCGGTAAACACTGACGAGCAGGATAGGTAGCCGATCGAAATCGCGCCAGTCGTGCTTCTTCTGAGATCCGTACACACTGGATTTGGCCAGGGGGGGGGGGACGATTAGTCCAAACTCGGGAGATCCGCCCCATCAGAACACCCAGATCGTCACTACGAAGAACAAGAATAGCGAGATTAAGCTGAGGCTTAACCCAATACTTTATCCCAAATTTAGGGATTTCGCCATCTACAAAGGGGATTTGGCTGGCATAAGGGCTACGAAGGCTTGGGATGATAGAAATTATGGGGTTTATAGGCCAATCAACCGGATTTAGGAGAAGGATCACAATTTTGGCAGTAATTTTGACTATAAGGGTGTACGGTCATGGCTTCTTCATCACAAAACTGGGCAAGTTGGAGAGACAACACGGGAGAGGGCAAACGGGAGAAACGCTAAAGCGCGTGTGGGCGCGTTCTTTTCCACCGGAAGGGTTTTCACTATGGTTTGTTTTACAAAGATTTTCGCTTTTTTTTTAATAAAATACAGTGTGTACAACAACATCAGGTAAATTAATAAAAATGATGTAAAAAAGTAAGGAAAATTAATAAATATTCTCTATTTATTTATCAAATTAAGAATTTTGTTAATAAAAATGATGTATATATAAAACAGGTAGTCTTTTTAGTCTGCCCAAAATTTAATTTATATTTTCATGTCTGAATATATGTGAATATGATTCCAATACAATTTCAATAAAAACAAATGGCACCATTGTGTAATTTGTGTTTATTAAAATTATAAAGTATACATGGCAAAAAAAAAAAGGCGTTATAATTTGGTTGGGTAAATTTTGCCTTTGATCGTCATTAAAATTTGGTTGGATAAATTTTGCCTTTGATCGTCATTAAATAAAATATCTTTATTGTAATTTATTTTATAAGACCTTTTTTTTTCATAAAAAAGAAAAGAAAAGAAAAAAGTTTTTGACGTCTTCACACTTCGTCGGTGCATTGGTTGTAGATTGTCACCAAATACCTTGCGGCCCCACCGTCAAATATTCTCTATCTCTCTCAACGAACCCAAACTTAGGCAAACAGCGATGGAGATCCAATGGAGATCCTCTACTTCACTTTCCTACTTCACTCTCTATAACACAAAAATATTTTAGAATATATTTAATCTTAAAAAAATGATCAAAATTATATTTATGTTACTAACATCTATTTTTATATATTCATAAAATTTTATTTTGAAAAATCATGTTTTACAATTTTTAAAAATTAAAAAGGCAATATTTAACCAATTACAATTATTAAAAAATTCAAAACATGATTTTTCAAAATAAAATTTTATGAATATATAAAAATAGATGTTGGTAATACAACTATATTTTTTATAATTTTTTTTAAGATTAAATATATATTAAAATATTTTTGTGATGTAGGGAGTGAAGTAGGAAGTGAAGTAGAGGATCTCCATTGGGCAAACACAGCGGAGCGGCAAAGTAGTGTTATTAGATGACAACTGTATCCCAAAGAAAAAAAATCTGACGAACCGAGAGTAAAAGCCCTTATATAAGCGGCAAATGTAAGGTCCTAAGCGGCAACTTCATCCTACTTTTCAAAGATAGGGGTGGAAATGGGTCGGGTGATGGATGGGTGGAGCCATTTTTCCAACCGATCCATCACAAAAAAATTTCACCCAACCCATCACCCGTCCGTCTAATATTTCACCCATCATCTGATCCGTCGGGTGGATCAGGTGAATAATCGGGTGAAGTAAATTAAAAGAAAAAGAGCTAGGACATACTTAGAAATTGATCATATTTGATAATTTTACAAATCACGTCAACGTAGAAATCTTATTAATTGTATAAAAGATTTGTTCATACATTATATCATTATCTTCATGTTACAAAGTTAGCATTAAAAGTTTAATATCAAATCAAATTAGATGAATTTTAGTTCGTTGCTAAACTCGTAGTTAAAAAAAAAACAATTTAGCTAAATCATGTCTTAACACAGTAAATGCTAAGTCGTTGAAATAAGCGAAATTGCTAACATTCTAGTAGTGTATGCAAAACAAATATTTTTTTTTAAAAAAGATGTGATGTGGGGTTAAATAAAATAAGTTTATATTCTTTTAGAATTTTGTTTGCACAAAAACAATTAGAGAATAGATAAGCTAGAATTAGAAAAGGGAAAAATATATAGTTAGGCTATATTTTTTTTTATAAACTATGATTTTTTTAAATATAATCGGAAAGCAGGTGGTTAAGCGGGTCGGGTAATGGGTCGGGTGATGAGTGAAAAACATATCACCCATCACTCGTTTCACCCACCCATCACCCATCCATCCCCCGATTTTTTTTTCGGTTTTCACCCATATAATCGGGTCGGGTGAGTCGGTCACCCCGGGTGATTTCCAGCCCTATTCAAAGACAACAGGGTGACCCAAGGCAAGCAAACTACCAATGTAGCTTCAACACGTGGTCCAATATAGACTAATAAATTTAAAACTCCATTTTAAAAGTTTACCGTTATTTTTTTTTACAAAAATATATGCATATGAATAGAAAATAATTTTATCTACCAATAGACACCCTTTTTACATATATCTGAGTTTAAAAAAATCAAATATTATTTGTATAATTAATTGTGAATATATTTAAATAATATTTACAAAATAAAAATATCAAAATAATTATGAATGAGAATTTAATTAGATCCTAGTTAATAAAACAAAAAAAAATAAAAACTGGGTAAGAGGACATAAAGTGGGATGCACTAGGGTTGTCCATCGGCCCAAACTCGAACCGAACCGGGCCAAATCGAACCGAACCAAAAACCAAAATTTCTAAAAACGTAAACCGAACCGAAACCAATAGTTTTGGTTTGGTTTTTAGTCGGTTTGATTTCGGTTCGATTCGGTTATAAACCTAACTGAACCGAAATAATCTGTGCACTTTATTTTTTAGCTTTTGAGAGGGAATTCCCTCCGAAAATCGAAATTACCACAATAAGGAAAAAAAAAAGCCCAGCACTTGGCACTATAAGAAACCAAAAGTAGAATGCACAGTAGCATAATTAGCATTTGCATAACAGTGAGCACCGAACAATGCAACTGCAAAAAATAGGATTGTTTTTAGTTTTAGAAGGTACAAACTTGTAACTGTAAAAAATAACTCGAAGACGCGAAGCGAGACCAAACCTAACAGGCTAAATCAACCTAAGGCAAAATTAAAGATATAAAAAAATTCGGTTTTTTCCCGATTTAACCGAACCGAGCCCAAACCAAACCTAAAACCGAAAATGAAAATTTCCCAAACCGAAACACCTCGGTTCGGTTTGGTTCCGGTTATTTCGGTTCGGTTCGGCCCAAAAATTCGGTTTGAACCGATTATGCACAACCATAGGAAGCACGGATGTGGGTGAAATTGTTAAAAGATGGCTAAATTACATAAAACCACCCATTAAATATCACCTTTTTCATTTAACCACCCGCTATAATCTAAATTACATAAAACCACCCATTAAAGGGGTCTGTCAACATAACACCACCCAAATGAAAATATCTGTTAGAAATTTATTGAAATGACTAAAATACCCTTATATATTAATCAAATTTTCAAATGATTGCCACTTACTATTAACCTTACATATACATATATTAGAAAATTAGAAATTTCAAAATTCTGCTCAAACCATTTGTAAATGTAGTAATGTACAAACCTTTAAATTAAAGCATTATTGAATGAATCTATAAAAATGAATCTGGAAAATGAGCTAATAAGAGCATGTTATTTTGTATGTTTCTTGATACTGTTGAATCATACCAAAGTGGGAAGTTGGCTGAAGTTTGATATTGTTTGCGAACTCAAACTCCATATAACTAACCGATTGAATGATACATCTCTCTTTATTAATACATCTTCAAAACAACAAATAAAGAATACACCCCCAAATCGACGACCTTGAATTGAGCCCACATTTTTTTTTTCAAAAATCAGTCCTTCCCAATCAATACAGTAAAATAAACAAGTACAATCAATTGTTAGATTTATAGGTTCCAATTTTGAATCAGGTGATTGTTCCAAACAATAAATTCCCTTAATTTCTAGAGTTAGGAGATTTTGGAAGATTTTGTTTGTGTGAAGTCTCGATGCGTCCACCTTCACGCCGAAACACGCCAGGACAGTCCCACAGCCACGACGGCTTGTTCCTCAACCGCGCGGCGACGGCCGCACGGACAGTGCCGAAACACACCTTGACGTCGAGGCCTAGGAAGAGGAGAGCGGAGGCGGCGGGGCGCTGAAGGAGCCGATCCCGAATGCCAGCGGCTGAGAATGCAAAAACCAAATCAGACAGGGAGGTGGGGGAAGGTAGATGGTGGTCGGATCTAGGGTGGTTGGGCGGGTTCAAAGGTGGCGGCGGGGCTAGGGTTCGACTTCAGTTTCATAGGGAGGGAGAGAGGAGGCCCCTTTGGATGATTTTTTTTTTTAAAAAAAAACATTTTGATTTTTATTTCCTTTTAAAAAGTAAAGCATTTGGATGATTTTTTCACAGTTTTGACGGAAGTTTCAAAAGATTTAACGGAATATTCCACTTGGGTGATGTTTTGTAAACAAAACCCCTTTAATGGGTGGTTTTCTGTAATTTCAATTATAACGGGTGGTTAAGTGAAAAAAGTGATATTTAACGGGTGGTTTTATGCAATTTAGCCTTAAAAGATTGAAAGGTGTTTTATGTCGACGTGACAAAGAAAAAGTAAGTTAAGGGCTCGTAAGAAGTGTTCACGGGTACACATGACCTAATTGTTGTCTTATTAACAAGTTGTCTTCACTCTTCAACCAGGCTTTAACCCAAAAAGCTTCCAAGCAGTTGCATATATACCAATATTACAAGTAATGATTCAATCGGGATTGTTTGATTTAAATTTTGAAAATGTAGAGATAAATAAAATGAGTTTATTTATAGTTTAAGATATATTATTAAAAAAATTTAACTATTTTCCTCTTCTTTTAACGTTTCTTACAAAATTTGTTATATTCCTCCTTATTTCATTCACTACTTTGAAGAAGAGTAATCATATCCACCATACTCCTCTAATAATTACCCCTCATATCTTATTTTCCATACAAAAAATAGCATTATTTACTTATGTAGATATACTCTCCTATACTCTTATGTAGATATACTCTCCCAATTTTGGTAAGAGCAAAACTGATTCAAGAAAAAAAAGGAAAGGGGAATCACCAGTTTCAACGCTTCACATAAAAAAAATGACAGTAAATGAACCAGACCAAGTTGGTTCTAAATAGAACCTCAGGCCAACAACAATGAATGCAAAAAAAATAAAATTGGTAAAATTAAAGTGAACAAATACAAGACAATGGATTTCACTCAACCAAAAGAAAGAAAGACGAAGGGGGCATCTAATTAAAATTGGTGTAAAATTATACAGACCACCATATCAGATAAAATTTCCTCTGATTTGAAATTTCCAAACGGTTACAAGTGTTCCAAACTTTGATTCAAGACTTATAAAGTGTTGGATGGGTGAGCATTACACATTGGAAGAGCAAAATTGTCTCAAAACGAAACAAAAAGAAAAAAAGAGCCCTAAACTTGATGTCATAGCAAAAGCAAGGAATCCAAACCTATGCAAGCTCCGTAGGATTTCTTCTACTCCCCGAGTCGACAAGTCTGTTGTTCACCTTGACCCGTTTGATTGTAGGCTCTTAGCTCTTTTCGAAGGTCCAAAAAAACCCTCTCGGCAACTGCAGCCTTCGATCGTCAAAAAAAATCGTCGCTCTACTGTTGCCCTATGTGTTCTGAAAAAAAGGGAACCGATGTTGCGTGGCATGCTACACAGAAAAGAAAAAGAAACATGGGCCGGTTAAACAAATCAATTAAGAAACATGATTGGGCTGATGTCCTTTGTTTGGGCTGAGCCCTTCAAACAAATTTAAGGAAAAAAATCGATGAATGATGTGTTAATACGTATTAACACCTATTGAAAATTCAAAAGGGAACTACGGGTGATTTGATCCCGTCCAAACGGGTACGTAGGTAGCTCGACATAAAGCTCAAGCTCGTCGGGTGCAATCGTCAATCCAAAAAATCAAATTTGTTCCTTAAAAGAACTACGTAAAGACTTGACGCCGTAAAAACGGCTACGTAGGTAACCCGATATTAAATCTCAAAATATGTCGGGTACAGTCGCTAATCCCTAAATTCACTTTTAAAATGAAAATGGGGTTAAAATTAAATCTAAATTAAATACACATGTAACACCCCCTTTTTAGATCCCAAAGGAGTGTTGCGGCGCCAGTGAATCCACAGACTTTAATGTCTTTGAATTCACCTGAGGCTTATAGGGACATGCTCCCATGCTCCCATAAACAAGATGATAATTTAAATACAATAAAATAAGCGGAAGTCAATAAAATTTATTAGTTTAAAATATCTGATCACAATGAAATAAGAATACCAAAATCATAAAGTATGAATAATTTCCAACATAGACGAAATTAAAGTAGCAATGCAGAAACTTCAGAGGTTCAAAAGTTGTAGTAAAATATTTAATAAATGATAGTCCGCCCTTTAGCTCTCTCCTGCTCCGCTGCTTGCACTAGACCTCTCGAATATGGTCTGGTGTTTCGTGAGAACGAAGGACACCAGCCATCCAATAAATAGGATGGTTAGTACAATAAAGACTAGCAAATGATAGGGAAAATGTTCAGACTTTAACCTTACAGTGACCATAAAACGGTATGTCTCAGGTTAAGGGAATGACACGAATATTTATAGTAGAAACGGAATAAAAAGGGATAAAAATTCACAATGACTCGGATGATCATAACGATCGATTATAAGATAGGAAAAGGAATTATACTCGAGGCAGATAAGTATAATAACTGAAATGATCACCTATTTAACAGTCGATAATAAAGATAATGATAATAATAATAATAATAATAATAATAATAATACTACGTGGTACCGGTCGGGCCTTTAACAAGGACCACGACCTACATCAGATCGTTGTTTTATCACCCCGCAGAGAATGCATTCCGGGGTGGTGTTTCATGAAACCTTGTAAGGCGGTGGCTTAACGAACCACAACCTGCAAGTCAGTCTACTGCATAACTTGCCTAAGGCATAAAGCCACTCGCATCACGTGGTGCGCATTTTAACATATCATAACTAAGCATCACATGATGCCTATCTTATCATAGATAAACAATTTATACTAGGTGATCATAGTAACGACATTAAATCAAGCAGGGACAAGCATGGATAATTCAAAGGGTCTTACTATCACATGCCACTAGTTTGCATGAAAGAACAAGCAGAATATCATGCACTTTAGGAAGAAGAAAAATGGGCAACATTTACTTATCTCGTGTTATAAACAAACAATCACATTTAAACTACATATCACTATAATTCATTTAATAATTGCCCATTAATTTAACTCATGCCAATTTATGATTAAAAAGATAAATTACATCAAGCTGACGGGTATGCAATTTATCGAAATTGGCAAGGAAATTGGCCACAGGGCCGCATTCGACACGGAAGAATTTAAAAGGCACGTCAAAGGAAAATCACGAAACATGCAAAAGGCATTGAACGAAATCACTTGTCTTGGCTTTTGATGATCAACTGATGACAACCAGGCGAGATTTTAAGCACCTATCGAATCCAACGGAAAAAGGAATATTGATATTGATATTTTATGAAATTAACTTTACTAAACTCAATTTAAAATTGAATTAATTCTATAAAGTTAAATATTATATACCAATATGAATTCCTCGGGAAGCGGGATCCGGCGTGAGTGCTTCGAGATTTCTTGGTGTCGCTGAAACGGGCAAGAATTGAACAGTTTAGAAATATTGGTCACTTAACTTAATAAATAATTAACTTAGGGCCAGAAGTGGAAATGAAATAAAAACAAGGGGATTTCTGTAATTGTTTCAAAAGAGATTAAAAAACCCGTTGGTTTCTTCTTCCTCGAACTCACTTACAAAGGAACCAACGAAGCTTCTCGGTGGCGATTGCTCTCGACAGGCGGTGATCTGGGGACGACGACCGGCGCAGGGGTAGGCGACAGCAGTCGGAGGCGATGGGCAGCGGCTGCAGGTCTCAGCGACAGCAGTCGGAGGCGGTGTGCAGCGGCTGCAGGGCTCGGACCTCTGCTCCTGGGTGTGCTTCCGGCGAGGCTGGGCAGTGGCTGCGGTTCGGTTGCTGGCGGTGGGGGACTCCGGCAATCGAAAGTGGCTCGGGGCGGCTACTGCTCGCGGTGGATTCGAGAGAGGAGGAGGCGGCGGTTCCCGACTTTGCTTCACAAATTCTGTTTGACTAATGGAAAGCTAATGGGGGCCTCTTCTATTTATAAGGTTGAAATTGGATAGGGTGGAAAGGGTTGATCTGTTAGGTTGAGGAGATCTCGGATTCGGTTGAGGAAGAGGTAAGCTTCCTGGGCTCTATCAGAAGGTAGAAGATAGATCTTAAAAAAAAAAGAAAAAAAAAAGAAAAAGGAAAAAGGTAAAAGAAAAGGAAGAAATCCACTCTTCCTTCTTGTTTTTCTTTTTACCGTAGCCTCACAAGGTAGGTGGGCCACCTCCATCTGGGCTCACTTTGTGGGCTGGAAACTAAATACTCGAATTTAGGTTGAAAATAGGCCCTTTTTAATGGGTTTACATTTGTCAAAATAAAATATGTGATTGATTATATATATTCATATATGTTTGAATACATATATATATATATATATACTATATATTAGTGGAAATAAATATTTAATTTAACTTTATAAATTAAATAAGTTAAATAGTAAGAAAGTTTAGAGGATAAAATTAGAATAATATAATTATTCTAATTTATATTATATGTCTTATGTGAATTTATTAGTTTCCCAAATTCACATAGTATAATATAATATTATTTAAAGAAATATCCCAAAATTAATTTGGGGTATTTCATATCTCCCTCCTTAAAATAAGTTTCGTCCCGAAACTTAGAAAAAGAAAAGAGAAAAGTAAGGAAATGAGAATAAATCATTTGGGACTTTAGAACTGACGAGAGAAATGAATAAAAGATCAACAGGAATTCCAAACATTAACCAAATGAATCATAACAAAGGTCTCTAACAAGTTTCCTCATTCATTAACAATCGAATAACGAGATAATAAAATTACTACGCGACTCGCGCTAGGTAGAAAACAACTGAGGAAAGCGTTTCCTCATCTCTTCCTCAGTTTCCCAAGTCATCTTCTCGGTTCCGTGCTTTGACCAAAGCACTTTGACGAGCGGGACTACCTTGGTGCGAAGTTGCTTCTCTCGCCGTTCTAGAATCCGCACCGGTTCTTCCTCATAGGTTCCGGTGGGGCGGACCTCGATGTCCTCATAGCTCAAGATGTGGGTCGGGTCAGGCACATATTTCCGCAACAGTGATACATGGAAGACATCATGTACCGGATGAGCTGACGGGGGCAGGGCAAGGCGGTAAGCAACATTGCCTACACGCTGCAAAATCTCAAATGGCCCGATATATCGAGGGTTCAGCTTCCCTCGCTTTCCAAACCAAAAGACTCCCTTCGTGGGTGACACTTTTACAAACACCTTATCACCCACCTCAAAGTTAACCTCTCTACGCCTAGGGTCGGCATAAGACTTTTGGCGACTCTGAGCGGTCAACATTCGTTGCCTGATCATCGCAACTTCTTCAGCTGTCTTCTCTAACAGCTCCGGACCTATATGGATGGCATCAGTTGCATTATCCCAACATAACGGCGATCGACACTTCCGTTCATAGAGGGCTTCAAAAGGAGCCATCTTTATGGATGCATGTCAGCTGTTATTGTAGGTGAACTCGATCAGACTCAAGCTGCTTTCCCAATCTGTCGGCCTATCCAGGACACAAGCTCTTAGCATATCCTCCAGTGTCTGAATGGTCCTCTCCGACTGACCATCTGTCTGAGGGTGAAAAGCGGTACTGAAATTCAGTTGTGTACCAAGTCCCTCATAAAGCTTCTTCCAGAACTCTGAAATGAATCGTCCGTCGCGATCAGAAACAATGGACGAAGGAATCCCGTGCAGGCGGACGATGTGCTGAAGGTACAATTCTGCTAGCTTAGCCGGCTTCCAGGTAGATCGAATAGAAATGAAGTGTGCACATTTGGTGAGTCGATCAACAATCACCCAAATGGCATCCTTCTGTCCCTGACCCTTAGGGAGCCCCATAACAAAATCCATCGAGATCTGTTCCCACTTCCATGTGGGTACTGGAAGTGGTTGGAGCTTCCCACCAGGTATCTGGTGCTCAATCTTGACCTGCTGACATACCAAGCATCTGGCCACATACTCGGTTACTTCATTCTTCATACCAGACCACCAGTAGTTCTGTCTCAGATCCTTATACATCTTACTAGCTCCAGGATTCACTGAATAGCCGGATGCATGAGCTTCCTGAAGGATGGTCTGTGGGATCTCAGGAACATTGGGGACGCAGATGCGATTCCCAAACCTAAAGATCCATCCTCCCTCACGACAAAGCCTGGGGCTTTTTCTTCGAGGAAATCAATGGTGATCTGCAGTAATACAACATCCTCTGTCTGCTTCGCCTTTATCTCCGCTAACAGATCAGACTGAATCTCCATCATACACAATTGTCCTCGATTCTTTTCAAACCAGACCTCAACCTCTAATTTGATGTATCCTTCTGCAGATCAGGACTTGTTGTCAAACAGCTGATCATAGCCTCGTGCTGAGATTTGTGGCTTAAAGCATCGGCTACGACATTAGCCTTTCCATGATGATAGAGAAGCTCAATGTCGTAGTCCTTGATGAGCTCCAACCAACGTCTCTGTCTCATATTCAACTCCTTCTGGGTGAACACATACTTGAGGCTCTTATGGTCAGTGTATATCTGGCAGCGAACTCCGTACAGGTAATGGCGCCAGATTTTCAGAGCAAATACCACAACAGCTAGTTCCAGATCATGCACTGGGTAGTTCTCCTCATACGACTTCAACTGTCGTGATGCATAGGTTATCACCTTCCCATCTTGCATCAATACACAACCCAGACCTTGTTTGGAAGCATCACTGTAAATCACATAATCCTTCGACTCCTTAGGGAGTGCCAGAATAGGTGCTATGGTCAACCGCTTCTTGAGCTCCTGGAAACTTGCTTCGCATTTGTCATTCCAGATGAATTTCTAGGATTTACGCAGGAGTAAGGTCAGTGGTTGGGCCAATTTGGAAAACCCTTCCACGAACCTTCTGTAGTAACCTGCTAGTCCCAGAAAGCTCCGAATCTCCTTAGCGTTCTTTGGCGGACTCCACTTCTCTACAACTGCTATCTTTTAGGGGTCGACCATCACCCCTTTCTCTGAGATAATGTGGCCTAAGAATGCCACATACTTCATCCAAAAATCACACTTAGACAGCTTTGCGTACAACTGATGCTCTCACAGTGTTATCAAAATAGTTTTCAGGTGCTCAGAGTGAGCCTCCTCACTTGGCGAGTAGATCAAGATGTCGTCGATGAAGACTACAACGAACTTATCCAAATACTGGTGGAAGGACCGGTTCATCAGATCCATAAAGACTGCTGGAGCATTTGTTAAACCAAAGGGCATCACCACAAACTCATGATGCCCATAACGTGTCCTGAAAGCAGTCTTCGGAATCTCCTCGTCACGAACTCGGAGCTGATGGTAACCAGATCGAAGGTCGATCTTGGAGAATACCTTTGCTCCCTGAAGCTGATCTAACAAGTCATCGATGCGTGGCAGCGGATACTTGTTCTTGATCGTCACCTTGTTCAGCTCCCGATAATCAATACACAGGCAAAAAGAGCTGTCTTTCTTCTTCACAAACAGCACGGGAGCACCCCAAGGTGAAGTACTGGGTCGTATATAACCCTTCTCTAACAATTCTTCTAGCTGACTCTTTAATTCTTGCATCTCCACTAGAGCCATGCGATACAGGGCTTTGGAAATAGGAGCGGTTCCTGGCTCCAAGTCGATGGTGAACTCAATGAACCGCTTTGGAGGTAAACCAGGAATCTCATCAGGAAAGACATCAGGGAAATCCCGAACTACAGGAATATCGGAGATAGGGACCGGTTCGGACGGCTGATCTTGCAAATAGCATAAAAATCCGGCACACCCTTGACGTAACAATCTGGCTGCCTGCATCATATTGATAACACGGCCATCCTCCTCGGGGATGCGCCCACGAAATCTACACACCACCTTGTCGTCCGACGAGAGGGTCACAATTCTCCGTCCACAATCAATGATTGCACCGTGGCGAGTAAGCCAATCCATGCCGAGGATGATGTCCTGAGGAAGGATCGGAAGCAGAACAAGATCGGCAAGGTACTCATCGCCACCTATCGCAATGGGGAAACGGAATAACATATTTCTGCCTCTAACTCTATCCCCATTAGGGAACTTCACAACAAAAGAATCATCTAAAGTCACAGATTCTAATCCGAGTCTTTCAACAGTTTGCTCGGCTATAAAAGAATGAGAAGCACCCGAATCGAAAAGAATATTGATTGGCTCAGCTCGGAGATAGATAATACCTTGAGCCATAGGAGAAGCTATGTCGTCCAGCCTACGCATCTCATATAAACGCGGACCCTGCTGAGATGGCCCGACGACATTCTTCCCTTTGTTCACAGTCGGCTGTGAACCTGCAGGAATATGAGTATTCGGCTGGTACTGTTGCGGCCTCTGCTGCTGCTGGTTCCCATACTGTCTTTGCCCCTAATTCTGCGGAACCGTAGCTGATGCCTGCTGTGAGCAGCCACGGATTCCTTTAGGAATAAAACGGCAGAATCGGATCATGTACCCAACCTTCTTACGTCCCCTACAGATGCGCTTCTGTTCCCTACAATCTGGTTTCAGATGTCCTGATCTTCTGCAGTTGTAGCAAATTGCTGACTGACCACCTCTAGCAGAAGTGGTGTCCTGAGTTGGCTGGGTACGGCCAGCTGTCGTTCCCCTAGCAGAAGCAGAAGGAGCTGGCCTCTTCGAGCCAGAGTACTGCTGACGACCTCTCCTTCGATCATGCATTTCCTAATTCTTTCTGTTTTCATCAAGAGTAGCCTCAACTCTATAGGCTGCATCAATATAAGCTTCCAAAGTCTCGTTCTTATAAGCCAACATCTGTAGTTTCAGTCTCGGGTACATCCACTCATGGAAATAATCAACCTCTTGCTTCTCAGTTTGCACCAGTTCATCGGCATAAGGCAACAGCTCATAAAATTTCTCCACCGGTTGAGCTAGTTTCATCCTCTGAGTGTTGGGATAGAGGAACTCTCTCTTCTTCTCTAACCTCAGCGACGAAGAGAAGTAATGGTCGGTGACAAGCTTCTTGAAGACCTCCCAAGAAGGATCATTTTCCCAAGTATGGTAGGCAGTCTCCCACCACTGTCCAGCTGCGCCCTTCAGGTACAAAGCAGCAATATGTACCTTAGTGTCGTCGGTGCAGTGGATACCTCGGAAGACTTTCTCAATATGCGTGAACCACTGGACCACTTTGAACGGCTCACCAGTTCCATTATAGCTATCCACCTTGTTGGCATTGACCGATTTTAGGACATTGTTGTAGGTGTCCATCGGTCCAGTCGGGTGGTTAGGCGGAGGGTTAGGTGTCACCCGATCTCCATTTGTTGCACGCCCGTTAGGAGGTGGACGTCTATCCTCTCCCACTACCTCAGCCACAGCTTCTCTTACCATTCCTTTCAGAGCTTGCATCAGCTCCTCGTTCAGCATGTTACCAGCCGAGGCATGCTGCCTCTGGCTGGTGCGAGAAGCTCTAGCCTGGCTTTGGCTGCCATTCTGCCTCTGGTTGACGTGAGAACCCCTAGCCTGACTTTGGCCGCCATTCTGTGATTGGTCCCTGGACACATCCACCCGCTCCATGTGTGGGTTTGGAATATGATTCTCCACCCGATTGGAGTTAGGTGGTGGCATGATGGGCTCAGTAACGGCTCTAGCACGTCCTCTAGTATTCATGATCTGAAGGTAGGAGATATAATATTAATCAACTCGACGAGATCAGGAATGAAAATAATGCATTTAATATCCAATACTTAATTATGCATACTGAAACGAGTTTGATGCTAAAAAGAGTTGCAAACACCTAGGACATAGGGTAAGTATACCCTTTATTGGTAAGAAAATGCTAAATCGATCTAACAAATGGGAAAGTTTCTTAATGATGGTTGCCGCTGAGATCCTTATCCCCGATGCCATGTAGTGCGAGGAGGTTATCCAATTCGGAGTCATGCTTCTCGAAGACTGCATCTCTTTCTGCCTTGGCATGCTCAAGAATCTTTTCAATCTCCTTTTCTAGCTTCTCCCTAGCCTCAGCACAGTGCTTTTTCAGCTCTTTTACAATCCAGTCCTTGTGCTTGTATGATTCCTCAGCCTCCGTCACACGGAGTTGCTGCTTTTCTCTTTTTGCATCCAAATCCTGGACCTCTGCTAGGGTTTGGGCTTCCAAAAAGGATCTCTTTCTTGGCTCTTCCATCCTGGGGCGTTGAGGTGGTTCCATGCCATACACTCGGACGAGGTTTTGGAGGTACTTCCTCTTCTTGTCATCCAAGGGAGCAGGCATGGCTCTCTTTTCCTCTGCCGCCTTTTCCTCGCTGTAGAATCGAGGACTTCCCATGTTGTTCTCCTTGTACCATTCTCGAATGACCCTCTTGGCATATTATGTGGCCTCAGCTCCTTCAGGAGGGTCGACGAGTACACTCTTCCCTTTGGGCAGCGCTATTGTAGCTTTTTCCACGGCCTTCACCTCCGTGCTGAAGTTAGACCCAGTGTCAGATCCGAGGTCTTGCGAACAGTAGACATCTATCGAAGAGGACGAGGAGACATCAGTACTTGAGCGAGATAATCCAGAAAGCGAGATTTAGAATAAGAATAAAGAACTATAAGCTTAGTCTATGGCAGGAGCAGGAGCGTGAGCAGGACTATCGGACAATTATTTTAAAATCATTTCCAAAACTACTTACTTTTTGTAAATAGAACTTAGTTTTGATAAAAACCTTTGAAATTCACTTTAGAAATTATTTTAAAATCTGAATGAAAACGTTTTAAAACCTACAGCTCTGATACCACCTTCTGTAACACCCCTATTTTAGATCCCAAAGGAGTGTTGCAGCGCCAGTGAATCCGCAGACTTTAATGTCTTTGAATTCACCTGAGGCTTATAGGGACATGCAACCATGCTCCCATAAACAAGATGATAATTTAAATACAATAAAATAAGCGGAAGTCAATAAAATTTATTAGTTTAAAATATCTGATCACAATGAAATAAGAATACCAAAATCATAAAGTATGAATAATTTCCAACATAGACGAAATTAAAGTAGCAATGCAGAAACTTCAGAGGTTCAAAAGTTGTAGTAAAATATTTAATAAATGATAGTCCGCCCTTTAGCTCTCTCCTGCTCCGCTGCTTGCACTAGACCTGTGGAATATGGTCTGGTGTTTCGTGAGAACGAAGGACACCAGCCATCCAATAAATAGGATGGTTAGTACAATAAGACTAGCAAATGATAGGGAAAATGTTCAGACTTTAACCTTATAGTGACCATAAAACGGTATGTCTCAGGTTAAGGGAATGACACGAATATTTATAGTAGAAACTGAATAAAAAAGGATAAAAATTCACAATGACTCGGATGATCATAACGATCGATTATAAGATAGGAAAAGGAATTATACGCGAGGCAGATAAGTATAATAACTTAAATGATCACCTATTTAACAGTCGATAATAAAGATAACGATAATAATAATAATAATACTACGTGGTACCGGTCGGGCCTTTAACAAGGACCACGGCCTACATCAGATCGTTGTTTTATCACCCCGCAGAGAATGCATTCCGGGATGGTGTTTCATGAAACCTTGTAAGGCGGTGGCTTAACGAACCACAACCTACAAGTCAGTCTACTGCATAACTTGCCAAAGGCATAAAGCCACTTGCATCACGTGGTGCGCATTTTAACATATCATAACTAAGCATCACATGGTGCCTATCTTATCATACATAAACAATTTATACTAGGTGATCATAGTAACGACATTAAATCAAGCAGGGACAAGCATGAATAATTCAAAGGGTCTTACTATCACATGTCACTAGTTTGCATGAAAGAACAAGCAGAATATCATGCACTTTAGGAAGAAGAAAAATGGGCAACATTTACTTATCTCGTGTTATAAACAAACAATCACATTTAAACTACATGTCACTATAATTCATTTAATAATTGCCCATTAATTTAACTCATGCCAATTTATGATTAAAAAGACAAATTACATCAAGCTGACGGGTATGCAATTTATCGAAATTGGCAAGGAAATTGGCCACAGGGCCGCATTCGACACGGAAGAATTTAAAAGGCACGTCAAAGGAAAATCACGAAACATGCAAAAGGCATTGAACGAAATCACTTGCCTTGGCTTTTGATGATCAGCTGATGACAACCAGGCGAGATTTTAAGCACCTATCGAATCCAACGGAAAAAGGAATATTAATATTGATATTTTATGAAATTAACTTTACTTAACTCAATTTAAAATTGAATTAATTCTATAAAGTTAAATATTATATACCAATATGAATTCCTCGGGAAGCGGGATCCGGCGTGAGTGCTTCGAGATTTCTTGGTGTCGCTGAAACGGGCAAGAATTGAACAGTTTAGAAATATTGGCCATTTCTCGCGGTTCGGTTGCTGGCGGTGGGGGACTCCGGCAATCGAAAGTGGCTCGGGGCGGCTACTGCTCGCGGTGGATTCGAGAGAGGAGGAGGCGGCGCTTCCCGGCTTTGCTTCACAAATGCTTCGAGAGAGAAGGCTTCTGTTTGACTGATGGAAAGCTAATGGGGGCCTCTTCTATTTATAAGGTTGAAATTGGATAGGATAGGGAGGAAAGGGTTGATCTGTTAGGTTGAGGAGATCTCGGATTCGGTTGAGGAAGAGGTAAGCTTCCTGGGCTCTATCAGAAGGTAGAAGATAGATCTTAAAAAAAAAAAGAAAAAAAAAGAAAAAGGAAAAAGGTAAAAGAAAAGGAAGAAATCCACTTTTCCTTCTTGTTTTTCTTTTTACCGTAGCCTCACAAGGTAGGTGGGCCACCTCCATCTGGGCTCACTTTGTGGGCTGGAAACTAAATACTCGAATTTAGGTTGAAAATAGGCCCTTTTTAATGGGTTTACATTTGTCAAAATAAAATATGTGATTGATTATATATATTCATATATGTTTGAATACATATATATATATATATATACACACACTATATATTAGTGGAAAAAAAATATTTAATTTAACTTTATAAATTAAATAAGTTAAATAGTAAGAAAGTTTAGAGGATAAAATTAGAATAATATAATTATTCTAATTTATATTATATGTCTTATGTGAATTTATTAGTTTCCCAAATTCACATAGTATAATATAATATTATTTAAAGAAATATCCCAAAATTAATTTGGGGTATTTCATATCTCCCTCCTTAAAATAAGTTTCGTCCCGAAACTTAGAAAAAGAAAAGAGAAAAGTAAGGAAATGAGAATAAATCATTTGGGACTTTAGAACTGACGAGAGAAATGAATAAAAGATCAACAGGAATTCCAAACATTAACCAAATGAATCATAACAAAGGTCTCTAACAAGTTTCCTCATTCATTAACAATCGAATAACGAGATAATGAAATTACTACGCGACTCGCGCTAGGTAGAAAACAACTGAGGAAAGCGTTTCCTCATCTCTTCCTCAGTTTCCCAAGTCATCTCCTCGGTTCCGTGCTTTGACCAAAGCACTTTGACGAGCGGGACTACCTTGGTGCGAAGTTGCTTGTCTCGTCGTTCTAGAATCCGCACCGGTTCTTCCTCATAGGTTCCGGTGGGGCGGACCTCGATGTCCTCATATCTCAAGATGTGGGTCGGGTCAGGCACATATGTGATTGATTATATATATTCATATATGTTTGAATTTAGGTTGAAAATATGCCCTTTTTAATGGGTTTACATTTGTCAAAATGAAATATGTGATTGATTATATATATTCATATATGTTTGAATACATATATATATATATATATACTATATATTAGTGGAAATAAATATTTAATTTAACTTTATAAATTAAATAAGTTAAATAGTAAGAAAGTTTAGAGGATAAAATTAGAATAATATAATTATTCTAATTTATATTATATGTCTTATGTGAATTTATTAGTTTCCCAAATTCACATAGTATAATATAATATTATTTAAAGAAATATCCCAAAATTAATTTGGGGTATTTCAACACATGATTTTCCGTGTAAGTGATAGTCGTTAAGTTGAGAAACCCTTCCAAGAAGGTGTGCTCGATTTATTCGGATGATACACGGGAAAATCTCATGCATATGATAGTGTGATTTATGTTAGGGCTACCCTTCCGAGAAAGTGGGCCCCAATACGATCCAATGATGCATGAAAACCTTTAAGGGGGTAAAACACACAAACTCAAACATTCTGAACTACGTAAGGCTTGATTCTCTTCCAAGATATACGTAGACAACCCGTTAAAATTCGGGTGCAACCCAAATCACCAAAACCACTTAAATCTTGGTATCGATATAACTTCGAATCAAGAGGATAACCAAAAGGGGTCGAACTGAAATATTAAAAATCAAATAAAATGTGTTGTACGATTATTGCGCATTTTTGCCCAACAAAAACAACCCGAAAAGTATGAGATTTTTCTTGAAATTAAATAGGATGAAACAGGGGCATATTTTAACAAAATAAAAACTTAGGGAGGTTTGGGGTGTGTTTGGATTCCATTGCATTTTAGTTATAATGTAATTATTTTACCTCGGTTTATGTGAGTGTTTGGTTACACAATTAAAAATAACGTAAAAATCGAGGTAAAATAGTAATTTAATAAAATAATCATATAAATCGAAATAAAACAATTGCACTATAATTTATACATCGTATAATCCAAACACACCCTTAATTTAAACACCTAAAAATTTGTGTTAGCCAAACACCACTTTATCTATTTGCATTATAAACATAATACAATTAGAATCCAAACACAACTTGGTAGGGGTGGGCACAAATCCCGCAAATCCCGATCCCGTCCCGGTCCCGTCCCGATCCCGGTGGGATTTAGGACAAAATAGCGAATCCCATCCCGATCCCGTCCCGCAAAAATTATGCGGGACGAAACGCGGGACGATCCCGGTGGGATCCTGCAAATCCCGTCTCGTCCCGCATATTATAATAATAATAATAATAATAATAATAATAATAATAATAATAATATATTATTAGTATTATTATTTTGAGCAAATATTATAATTATAATTATAATCATAATCTTCCATTAATAATAATAATAATAATATTTGAACAAATATTATTTATAATTATAATAATAATTTTCAATTTATAATAATAATTGATTATAATATTATTATTATTATATAATATTACAATATAATTTAATAATAATATTACTTTATAATAAAAATTATTATTATTATTATTATTATTACTATTATTATATCATATTATATTTTTTTCTTGTAAAGTATAATTATTTTATAATAATAACAATAAAAATAAGTAATATTTTTTTTAATTATAACGTGGCATTATTATTATTATTATTATTATTATTATTATTATTATTATTATTATTATTATTATTATTATTATTATTATTATTATTATTATTATTATTATTATTATTATTATACCCATTTAGAGCTACAAGAGGCAAATAGCTAAATACAGTATTCTTCCCAACTATCAATCGATAATGAGACAGTATCCGGTGAATCTCGTCTCAATCCCTTTCCGTCCCGATCTAGTAAGATAATGTAGCCAAATTAATGAATAGTATTATTATTCAGATTGTATAAATTCATATTAGTATTATAATATTATTAATAATAATAGTATTATTATTATTATTGTTGAATAATATAGTTGAGAAGAATACCGTATTCAACATATTATACAAATTAATGAATTATGAAAGTATTTTTCACTTTGCAAATTTATATACTCCGTAATATTTTATTATTTTTATTTGCGGGACAAGGCCCGTCCCGTCCCGATCCCGTCCCGTCCAGACACCATCACGTCCCGATCCCGTCCCGAAAAAAAAGTGTCAATCCCGTCCCGATCCCGTCCCGTAAAAATTTCACGGGACGAGTCCCGTCCCGGCTCAATCCCGTCCCGTGCCCACCCCTACAACTTGGTGTAATTAACCATATTAGACCTCACACGCGACACAACCTCTTCAACAACGCTTCTCGGCATGACTTCGGTGGTCTTCTGGCACTTCAACGTGGCAAGGTGTTGGATGAGGCCAGCCGCTACAAACTTCTAGTGATGGGGTGCTCCTACGGGTGGTGTCTCGTGACTCCGGCAACGACGAATGGTGGTTGCAAGGGCGGCAACGACGAATGGTGGTTGAAAGGGTTTCTTCAAAGACGAATGGGGATTCCGAATTCGGGGTGTTTTTATGAAAATTTTGTGAAGGGAATTGTTGCTAGAGACGTTTAGAATGTAGTAGGAAACTCGGGTTTCCTCTCTAATGCACGGTTTCATCGAACACTGAACACTATTATTTATAGTCGATGTCAATCGAGGCCGAATTGGATTGAATTGAATCCATGGGGATAACCAAAAATCTCCCTAAAAGCTATTTAATCAGTTAATTTTATAAAATCTATCAAAAATTGGACGGATTGGATAAAAATTCGAATTTGGGGATAAACTCGTTTGAATATGTTTGGATTTGAAATCAAAAATTGGTTGAAGATGTAGAGATAATAACGTGCGGGCAACGTTATAGAAACAAAAACGTTAAGCTTTGGGTGAGATTTGAGGAGGTGAAAATTCACAAAGTTGAACAGTTAAAACGGCATGGCTGGAGATGGAAGATGTGTTCGCTTGATCCCAGTTAACACATTTTTTCAGTTCAGTTGAATCAAATTAAAACCAATTTAAACCTATCCTATTTATAAATAGGGTGTTTTGCATAAGTAGCTTATTCTTTAGGATTTCTTTGCAAACAAGTATGGTTTTCCCTAAAATAGCAATCTTGTCATGGAATGCTATTTTTGCATATGCAAACAGGGCAATCTTGTCATGGAATGCTATTTTTGCATATGCAAACAGTGACCTACTAGGCTGGTAGTAGGTGAGAGGAGGGGATGTGGGGATGTGATAGGGGGATTTTCCAACCTTTTATAGTATATAAAAGGAGGGGAGAGGAGAATCGCTTTCTTCCTCAACGTGCAAAATCTGAGAAAAAAGGGAGGAAGAAGATTATCGTCATGGAAGAGAAGTCGTCGTTCGGAAGTTCCATTTGCAGAACACATGTCACCCTTATTTAGTGTCTTATCACTCAACAGAATCCCCTATGTTACTTTGGTTTCCCAGAAACCTTTCTTCGCAAATGGAATGGGTAAGTGTAGTTCCCATAATACTCCTCATTTATGGTGAAAACTAGAACCCCATGACATGAAGCTTATCCCTTGTTTCATTACTCAAGCGGCAAAGGCTTGGACTGCATCACTCTCATCTACGATGGTTTTTGGGTGTTCGAATACGGCGGATGGATCTTTGCGGGTCGAAATGCGCACAAGAATGTAGTGATACAAGAGAGCATCGACTTCACATCTCTAAAAAAATCTGATCAAAATGAAGGCATCCGATGGTGCTATATCTGAAGACTTAGCGTTGGCTTATGTGCCAAAGTCGAAAGGGGGGGGGGGGTAGGTGATGTGATAGGGGAGGGGAGAGGGCAACAATTGCTTCCTCAACATGCAAAATCTCACAAAATAGGGATGGAAAGGAGTGCCACCATGAAAGAGAAGCCGAGCTTTTAGATTTCTAGTTGAAGAAACCCTTTCACCCTAATTTAGTGTCGTTGTCACTCAACATAATCCCCCATGTCACTTAGGTTTCTGGGAAACCTTTCTTTGCATACACAATGAATAAGTGTAGTTCACGTACTCGTCCTCTTCTATGGAGAAAACTACAGCCCTAACACATGGTTTTCATCCCTTATTTCACTTTTAAGTGGCATGGTTGGACGTGATATCCATCAACAGCGAGACGAAGCCCATGGAAGAAGAAGGCAAAGTGGAAAGGGGGAAGAACAAGGTTTGATTTATGCAATTCTTTCTTTGATTTTTTCCATATTCTTTTCATATCTCATAGTTTATTCCCCTTTTTGTCAAATATGAGAATTTAAGCATTTTTCCGTCTCCAATTCTTCTCAAATCTGAGGATTTTTTTAGAATTGGAGCCCATGGAAGAAGAAGAAGGCAAAATGGCAAAGGGGAAGAACAAGGTTTGATTTCTGTGATTCTTTCTTTGATTTTTTCCATGGAACAAGGTTTGTTCTCTCTTCTTGTCAAATACGAGAATCTGAGAATTTTTTCGTCTCCAATTCTTCTCAAATTAGAGAATTTTTTTAAGGTGACACACATAGGTTAATGAGTGACATGTATGGGTTAAGAGGTGACTGACGGAGGGAAATTCATCGTTTCACCTCGCCAAAGAATAATTTCCAAACAAACAAACTTGTATAGTATGCAAGTAAGGGGTTGAAACCATGGAGAATCAAGTATTTCAATTGCAATGTGTATTTATCAATATGAAAGGAAAGATGAGATATGAATGAGATTGTTGCTAACCAACTCCCATTTGTCCTATAGGGGTGGATGCTACTGCTCTATTTACCCTAATGTGAATTTGTGTACCCTTCTTCCTTTCTAACAGCGCACACTATATGTTGCATTGATGTAGTCATCCAGACTCTCATACTCTCGGGGTAACATGTGTATCTTCAATTCATAATTAACCGACTTGTGGAAGTATAAAATCTTAGTAGCCACATCCAGGTTACTTGTACGATCCCGCGATAGTGCTCATGGTTGACTCGATGTTTGCCTCGATGCGCTTTTATCGCCCAGGGATAATGCTTGTCACAGTCCATTTGGCTGTCGGGGTGCACTTTCCCCTTGGTGCACAAAGAGCTCATCTTTCTCTTCCCTAATGTTATTGGAAATGAGAGGATTGCTCTTGTGACATGGGCAGGGCTTGAATTATTTATAAATCACTCTCAACATCCTTATTATATCTGATGTGGGACGGGGTGTTACAATCTCCCCCATTTGAAGCACTGAAGACCCTGTTAGGCCAAATGGACTGGCCTCCAGGAAGAGCGTACCCAAGCATGTTGTCGATGCACTTCCGAACTTGGAGCCTGACTCTGATATCATCTGTAAACTCGGGGTCTTAAAAGGTGCCAACCCATGTTACTTAACCCTCTCAGGTTCATTGTCCTCACTTGGAGCATGAAAAGGAAGAGCTCTTGTTGAGCCACTGATGATTCTTTTTTGCTAAGTGGTGGATGCGGTTTAACGTTGAGCTCCACGAGTACTGATAATCTATATATTTGAAGGTTGAATGATGTTAACCAATGGTTTCACATATCCACATCAAGCCATCACTATATCATTATGAAATAACCAACACTTTATTCATAATAACACCCAATCTAGAAAAACATTGTGTGTACTTTGTGAAACCATTCGATAAAACTAAACAAGCTAAAGTGCGAAAAATAGAAAAGTGAACTAGAACTAGAACTAGAAAGAAAGACACGAATGAAAAGGAAAATGTGCATCTAAAAGAAGCGACACAAACCCTTCCATTTGGTTTGTAGGATCCCGACCTCTTCCTGAACTAAGAGACTCCTGATGATGAATAGTGGTCGCAAGGGTTCACCGCCCCGCAACAAACGTCTAGCCGGAGCGTCATAGAGGGTTTCCCGCTCTTATTTCTCCTTTGCCAATCTCTCATCCAGTTCAACCTATTGGGCTTCCATTATCCGAATTCTATCATATTCTATCATGTTTTGTTGCAAAATCTTGATTGAGAGTACTCCTCCCCTTTCCTGAATCTGTACGCGGTGAAGGAACTCCGTATCTGTTGCGGAGATTCCAACCACGATGGATTCTGCTCCCTGGCATGTGTCGTCCCCGTCATCTCCTTGAGGTTCCTCCATCTCCTAAGGGTTTTCCTCATCGTTAGTCGGAAGGGCTTCCTCATCCTCCTAGGACTCTCCTCCTCCTAAGGGTCTTCTTCATCGCTAACCGGGAAGACTTCCTCATCCTCCTGGGGCTCCTCCTTAGAATCCTCTTGGGGTTCCTCCATAAAAGCTCTCCTGGTGTCAGCTAAAGAAGACCCTCAAGAGTAGGAGGAACCCCGGGAGGATTATGAGGAGGCACCTCATGAGGATTATGAGGAGGAACCCCAAGAGGATCTTGAGAAGGAGCCCTAAGAAGATGAGGAAGCCCTCCCGGTTAGTGATGAAGAAGACCCTCAGGAGGAAGAGGAGCCCTAGAAGGATGAGGAAGGCCTCCCGGCTAACAATGAGGAAAAACCTGAGGAGGTAGAGGAGCCTCAGGGAGATGACGGGGACGACGCATGTAAGGGACCAGAATACCCCACGGTTAGAATCTCTGCAACAGATACGGAGTTCCTTCACCGCGTATAGATTCAGGCGAGGAGAGCAGTGCACTGTAACGACCCAGAATTATGATTTCCGGGTTACGTTTCAAGGGATGAAAACCCTTGTTCGGATCTTGCAATCCAGGTACGGGTCGAGGTTTCAAACTCATTTCAAAGGTCAGTAATAAAGAGGGGTTTCAAACCCTAAAGTATCGTAGGGCCGTTGGGTACCCTTAACATGTCCTATGACTATGTCGTGAAATCCAATTCAAATGAAATAAAGCGGAAGCAAAGTTAAGATACAAATGACACAACAGAATCGGGTCAAAACCAAATCATAAATAAGTGATTACCATTTGCCAAGTTAGAATATTAGTCAGGTTCTTTGATTCGCCCAAGGGTTTCCCGCCACATAAGCATGGAGCAAACAAGATCTGCAGAAATACCTTTAAAAGAAGAACGGGGAAAGGAGTCAGATCGAGCCACTCATGCGGGACCGGCAGTCCTCGCTGAGGCCACATAGTATGTGCTATACCTAATAAAGATGCTCTAATGCAGTACGAAATTCAAACACACTAGCATGCTCCTAGTTCATAATAATGTGCAGAAATACTGTAAAGGAGCCCAAGACAATGCCAAGTGGCATATCCCTCTCCTACCTCCACCCCTTCCGATAGGTGGAGACTGGCCAGCTCGTGAATGCATTCATTCATAATAGGGCGGCACGCATGCCTAACCCGCTCCACAATAAAGCCCGCAGGCATATCATAATATAAGGAAGTCATGACTCGATTGACTCAGGGTACCCGATGAGGCTGGGCTACCCTATGACCCTAGCAAAGACTCTAGGACTATCACAGATAACGGCCGTTCTGTTTCAAATGCATAAAGTAAACAGTTGCTCAATCAATTAGTGCAACCTAAACATGATACTACATGGCATGCTTTTATGCATATGCAACACCTAACATAAAATGCAACAACAGGCATGAATGTCCAACCTGAGTAAGCCCCCTAGGGAACTTACCTGAAGATGCAGAACAGCAAGATAACACAAGCAAGGGCCCAATGCAAGTCCAGAGTATAATCCAATAGCAATACACACCTATCATCAAGCCATTTCCATAAGCTACCGGACCAACATTCATACACACGATTCCCAAGTTCTCAATATACCCAAAACCAAACGGTGATAAAACTATTTTCCAAAACCCTTCCGCTACGATCAATATTAACCAAAACCATTAAATCAAAATCACTAACAAATCTCACCAACAATATTTAAATAAAATAAAACATCAAAACTCAACCCATTTTAACAATCCACATTTATAAAACAACAATACTAAATCACTTTATCATTTCTAAAATCTCATTATAAAACATTATACCATAACACATCTCAATTAACACTACTTTTAACAATTTAAAATATATAATAATTTTTAGAATATAATAGCAAATAAACTAACGGCACAAATAAAGAAACATAATACAACATAATATGTAACAAAACTTTAAGATAACCCAAGAGAAGAATCTGGCCGGCCCAACAAAGAAGAAAAGGAAAGGCCCAAACTTTTTCTAAATTCGGATCCAAGATAGCCCAACCCATTTCTTATTAAAACAACACCCATAAAACCGGTTTTAATTTAAATAAAGCTGAACCGGACCAAAACAAAACAAAAGAAAATGCTGGACCGGACCGGTCACTGTTCATCATCTTCCCAAACAGGTCTGTTCGACAATGGAGGGGAAGGAAAGAGGAAGGAGAGGCGGCCGGCGATGGTTTCCGGCTCCGACTAGGCCGTGACACCGACACACACACAAGGCAAGAAGAAAGGAAAGAATGAGGGAGAAAGAAGCTCACCAACAGGAGGGGGGTTCTCGACCTCGCCGGAAAAAGAAAGCTCGGGCTGCGGTGGCGTCGGGGTTGGATTCTCCGATCAGAAGGACCTGGGGAGGGTCTGGGGACATTAAGGTCGGAGCTTTACATCGAAAGGAGGCAAAAGGAGCGGAGACGGCCACTTACCGTTGCAAATCGAAAAACAGGGGAAGGGAGGAGTCGGGGGCTGCAGCGGCGGCGGCGGTGACACTTCGGAGGCTCTGGGTGCTCGGAAACGCCAAGGAGGGCGAGGCGGAACTCCAGGGAGCTGCTCGCAGAAGAAGGATGAGAGAAGAGGACTGGAGCGGTGCGGTTTCGGGTGGTGCTCGGGACAGCGCTCGGACGTTGCTCTGTGGTGCTAGGGGGGGTCTCAGCCGGCGGCTAGGGTGAATACAGATGGTGGTGGCTGCGGTGCTCGACGGAAATGGAGGAAGGGAGGAGTGTGGTGGTGGAGGCAAGAGCTCTTCGGCAAAATCAAAGGGGAAGAGAAGATAAGGTGATTTTTGGGTTTGTGTGGTTTGAAATGGGTCAATGGTGGCCTGATTTTGGAAAAGAAGGATTTGTTGTTTGTTTTCCATTAGAGTTGTCTCAAAGAAGGGAGGGAGTGAAAGGAGAGATAGAATTTTACCCAAATGAGAGGGATGACATGGAATGGATACGAATGGGAAAAGGTGACGGAATTGGGGTCCCGAGTCGGGAATGTGAATTTCCGACAATTGATATTTTAAATCCCGCTCTCTCGATTGATTAAATATTTAATATTGAATATGATATCGCTGACGGCATGAATTTTCGAATCCCGGACGAAATAAAAGACGGATTCGATCTTTAAAATTAAAAATTGGGCCGGAATTCACTTTAAATTCATTTTTAAATTCTCTTTTTCCAAAAATTACTATTTGAAAATCCGGGCCTTTACATGCACGACTAACTCAATCAAGAAATTACAACAAAGCATGATAGGATTCGCATAATGGAAGCCCAACAGGATGAGTTGGTGGAGAGATGGGAAAAGGAGAAACGAGAGCGGGAAATCCTCTATGATGCTCGACTAGATGTTTGTCATAGGGCGGTGAACCTTTGCGATAACTACTCATCATCAGGAGCCTCTCAGTCTAGGAAGAGGTCGGGGTCCTACAAGAGTTTTGCGTCGCTTCTTTTAGATGCACATTTTCTTTGTCATTCGTGAATCGTGTCTTTCTTGCCAGTCCTAGCTTACGTTCCTATTCTTCACACTTTAGCTTGTTTATTCTTCACACTTTAGCTTGTTTAGTTTTATCGAATGGTTTCACATACAATGTTTTTCTGGATTTGATGCTATTATGAATAAAGTGTTAGTGTTGATTATTTCATAATGAGTGAGTGATGGGAATATGTGAAACCATTGGGTACCATCATTCGACCTCCGAGTATATTTTCATAATGAGTGATTTGATGTTATTATGAATAAAGTGTTGATTATTTCATAATGAGTGAGTGATTGGAATATGTGAAACCATTGGGTACCATCATTCGACCTCCGAGTATATAGATTATGAGGATATCAACAAGTCACGTTGAATAACTTAAACACAAATTTAATATGTTACATTCACTTTGCTTTACATTGATTGATACGTTTTACTTTGATTGATCTCAATTGAGTTCCTCGTATTGTTAACTATTTACTTAAGACATCCTATCTGATCACATAATGCAATGCAAAAGTACCCCATGTCATTTAAAGATAACATGGATGCCAAATAAAATAAAATAAAAATAAAATACAGGATGGATACATCAAAGAATGCCAAATGAAATAAAAGAAAAACAAAATACATATATGATGGATACATAAAGAAAACATGTCTCATTCCTAACTAATGAAAGTATAAGAATAAATCATGCTTTAATAGAAAAAGTGGAATAAATCACGCTTTAATAAAAATATGGGTATCTATGTCATTATTTTATAACGAAACGAATTCAAATAATAATAACATTACCCCGGCCCAATTATACTTGTTAAATTCAAGTCATCGGATAAATAAATTACATAAGACAGGTTGATCGTAATTTATTTCAATTAATTTGGCATGCAATCACTGGAAAAAAAAATTATTTCAATTAATTTGACATGCAACCAAAGGAAAAAAAGACAATTTGACACGATAGACATCAAATAAGAAAAAAGGCTCGGAAAGAAAACAATTTGCCTGGATTAAAGTCGAAAGTGGTGGATTTGATAACTTTATATTGACTCGACTTCTCCGTATGGGCGTATGAGTAGTCTCTGCGAATTAATGGAATGGGAGCGATTAAAAACAGCCCAAAAAGTATGGGATTTTTCTTGAAATTAAATAGGATGAAGCAGGGGCACATTTTAATAAAATAAAAACATAGGGATGTTTGGTATAATTAACCTTCTTCAACCTCACAACCGACACAACCTCTTCAACAGCGCTTCCGCGGCAACACTCCGGCCCGACTTCGGTATACTTCTGGCGCTTCGACGGGGAAAGGCGTTGGACGAGGCCGGCGGCTACGAACTTCTGGTGGCGGGGCGCTCCTACTGGTGGTCTGTCGTTACTCCGGCAGCGGCGAATGGTGGCGGTAAGGGCGGCTGCAGCGAGGTAGTTCAAAATTTGGCGATTTCGAATTCGGGATTTTTTTGTGAAAATTTTGTGAAGGAGATTGTTCTAGAAACGTTTAGAACATAATGGGATACGTAAGAAACTTGGTTTCCTCTCATGGACGAATTTCACCGAACACCGAAGCCTAGTATTTATAGTCGACGTCAACCGAGGCCGAATTGGATTGAATCGAATCTCTGGATAACCACAAATCTCCTTAAAAGCTATCTAATTAGTTAATTTGATAAAATCTATCACAATTTGGGCGGATTGGATCAAATTTTGAATTTGGGGATAAACTCGTTTGAGTTTGTTTGGATTCGGAATCAAAAATTGGATAAAGATACAGATATAATAATACATAAGCAACGTTTTAGAAGCAAAAACGTTAAGCTTCAGGCGAGATTTGAGGAGGTGAAAAATCACAAAGTTCAACGTTTGAAACGACATGGCTGGAGGTTGAAGATGGGTTCGCATGAACCCGGTTCAGCACTTTTCTTTGGTTCGGTTCACTTGAACCAAAGGAAAACCGGTTTGAACTATCCTCTCTCCATATATATATAGGCATACCGAATTTTTTTTTTATATATATATCCAGGTATCTCAAGCTTACACTTAGACTAGTCATGGACCCCAAATCTCTGACCCCTCATCGACTTTGGGAGATAAAGCGCGGAATGTGCCCCACCAATGGTCCGACCACTCTAGGAGGCCCACTCCACAAGAGAAACAAATAATACTCCTCCTGGGAATCGAACCTCTCACCCGAAGCTTCTAGGCCCAGCGTAGGGTGACCTTTCAACCAGTGAGCTATGCCGGGGGCAATTTACATAAAACCACCCTTTAAATATGGGTGTTTTCACTTAAGCACCGCTTAAATTTAAAATTACAGAAAACCACCATTTAAATGCTTTTTACTCACAACTCACCACTCCTTCATCTATTTTCATTAATTTATTATTAAATATATTATATTTTAATATCTTTAAACTCATATTTGATTATAAATATATTCAAATTTTGAATTTAAGGGCTCGATTATATTTTAGTGATCATTTTATTTATTTTTAAAAAATAATAATAAATAGTTAATAATTTTCAACTTAAAATATGAGTTTGATCCATTTTATTTGTTATATGTAACTTTTTTCTTTAAATTTACCTAAATTTTTAAAAATTAGGTTATCAATTAATCATATAACTTAAATATAATTATTAATATAATAATTGTAGGCTATATTTATTATTGTTTTTTTAAAATAAATAAAATTATCCCTAAAATATAATCAAGCCCTTAAATTAAAATTTTGAATATATTTATAATCAAATTTAATTTGAAAAATATTAAAATATAATATATTTAATGATAAATTAATGAAAATAGATGAGGGGTGGTGAGTTGTAAGTAAAAACCATTTAAAGGGTGGTTTTCTTTAATTTTGAATTTAACGGGTGGTTAAATTAAAACACCCATATTTAAGAGGCGGTTTTCTGAAAATTTCCCTTTTATTTATTAAAATTCTACAGAAAGTAAATAATATAATAACAAAATATTTAGTTATATTTAATTTAAATACTTTTTATTTTATTTTGTGTAACAACATTTGCCTAAAACTTTATACAATATTAAATACCTTTCATACATTAATAAATCCCTCTTTATTTTGAAGAAAAATACACAACTTTGTCTCAAATAGTGTAACTTCAAAACTAATTTATTTATGATAAATGCACATAAATAAATAAATAAAATATAAATAAAAAATAGTTATAAAACTTTGGGATAAGAGAGATTATTGCGTGCACAAAACCTCTCTTCAGCAGGTAACCAATATCTTATCTATACTACACCTAAAAGCAGAAGCATCCTCTCCTACGTGGCTTCACCAGAGAGCAGCATTCCACATGTCGAAAGCAGGAAGAGCGCTCCTCATTTACCTCTCCATCTCACGCCAATGTGGCACCAATGTGGCAAGGTTTCTTTTACACGGTGGCCTCCCACGTTCGCTTCTTCAGACGCTCGGCCTCCCACGTTCTCCACTCCTCCATCCATAACCGACGTCCCACGTTCTCCACTGCTTTGTAACTTTCTTTGCCATCGTCGACTTCAAGGAGGGTAAATGGTACGCTTTTTTTTCCTTCTTTGTCTAGGTTTTTTTTCCTTCTTCCTTCTCTAACTCCTAACCCCCTTTCTCTAATCCCCTTTCTCCAATCTCTAGGTCGTCGTCCGATTTCTGATTTCCGCTTCACCAGGCCACTGTCGAATAGGCGCACGTCATAATGAGCTTACGTGAAGCCTAAAATCGGGTAATTTTGCTGCTTCTGGATATATCAAGAACACTTCCTGCACTCGGCCAATTCTTCAACTTTTGCATTTGAGGTTGGTTTTTTGTTTCGGTTTTTTTGTTTGTTTCATGATTCATCTTCTTCATTATAAATTAAGCAATTCTTATTATTGAAGCTATCAATTTTGTCGAAAATAAGGGCCTAGGGATTCAATTTTGGGATTTTAGAATTAAGCAATTCTTATGATTGAAGCTATCAATTTTGCCGAAAATAAGGGCCTAGGGATTTAATTTGGTATTGCTCTCGGCCTATTTACATGAGTTTGATGACATCTAAAGATTAGAGGAATGAAAGCTCTTGAAATTTATGGGTTTGAAATATCATTTAGTCATGCACTCCACCTATTTGATGAAATGTCATAGAGAGAATCATGAGAAAAACTCAATGGTTTTGTTTTAGTTCTATAATGCATATCAATCTATAGATGGAGGAGCGTCGTTCTTTGGTGGTTGATGCGCAGAGTGCCGCATTCAATTAAGGTAGAGATCAAAATTTGGATTTGGATGGTGTTTTGTTGACTTAAATGTTTTGGGTGTAACTTCCTCATGTGAACGATTAATCCTGTGTATCCAATTTTTCTAGATAAACACTATGTACCAAAATAAACACTATGTGGATCACGAGGCTGCTAGGCAAGAAGCTGTTGAAGCAACATTGGAGCACAACCGGAATGCCTTCAGACCAAAGATCGGAAATACTCCACACGTCCCAGGAAATTAAGGTGGGTAATTTGGGCAGCTCTAGATACGACTACAAAACTCAGGGATACTTATGGTCGATACAACGTATTTATTGTGCCCACTATGAAGATTTATTCTGCCTTTATTAATCCATATAAGTATCTATATTGGAAAGAGCATCCCTACTCGCATTGAAGTCCTTTTAGTATACTATCTGATTGCAATAGGATAATATTGTTCTAGCATCCAATTGAATTGCATTAGAGCGGATGGAGGATTATTTTAAGAATAAGCTTTAGTTTTACCTTCTGCTTTCTCATTTTTAAATTATATGGTTATGTTCTGTATCTGTCCAGCCTCATCACGAATAACTACCTACTGAAGGCGTCCAATAACCCTGCCACTTGCCCCTGCTGCATTACAAAGTCTTCAAGTGTTGTGATCATGATCAGTTGCTAAAGTGTTTGTATGGTACATTCACCTGTTTCTTTTTGCTTGAAGAATTGACAATGTTTTATGCAAGATAAAGAGAGTAGTAGGATTATGACTAGGAAATGACCTTGAGTTTATGTTGGTCTTAACAGGTGATGGTAACACCTTTTCGGCATTGTTTAAAATTTGAACTTTATATTTCTAGAATATATTAAACTCTTGCCTTTCTAATTACTTATACTATTTTTTACAGTGTTCCATCTTAAAGCTATTTTGAAAGATGCTGATCGCATCAAGTACAATCCATTATTATGCATTTATGCTTTATTAGTTATTTGACCACCAATTGTGCTCTCTTACTAACATTTTGAAGGCCGTTCACCTTTAATATATCAATATATTTAAGGAATGTTGGTTACAAGATTAAGCGAGCAGCGCCAGAATGTTTTATTCGAAAGATGAACTTGGAGGTGATATGTACTTTACTCTTTTTATTGTGCCTATTTTTAGTGTTCTGTTGATGCACTCCACCTATTTGAAGTTGTTGCTGCTGACGCCTCCATTGAGCAGCTCTGTGATAATGTCTGCGATTTTCAGAGTTCAGATCAATCTCCCTCTAGGCGTAGCTATTTGTTTGATGGTGATGAGTCTCGGATCGGTTCGGAGTTGCGCTACCTTGTAGCTAGGTGGGGAGATGAGAGAGATGGAGATAATAGAGGAAGAGGTGGCAGAGATCCAAGATGAAGAGTTTGATAATGAGTTCGATTCGATGATGGGGAACGGGTCGATGGATAAGATCCAAGAGGCTTCTGATTGTGCTCTGTCTGAATATGCACAACAATTTTTGCCATACACGAACAAATAATTTGGTAAGTTTTTGCTTAATTTTTAATCATAATCATTTCATGGGTAGCCTGGGGCTTACATCACACATGACTGCAATCACCTTTTTTGATCGATCAATATGCATTTTACAAGATTTGTCATCCTGAATGCATTTTCATTGCAAAATTTTGAACGGGGGGAGAAACATAGGCATTATTTTGATGTAAAATTGGAGGTAAGGCGCTGCTCCCTTTCCCTCATGGAATTAGTACTCCATTCCACAGAACTCATGTAAATTCATCAATGACAGCAACTCTAATTCCAATCCATTTTTATAGCAGGTGCTGCCCTAAGGCCCAGGTATTTGAGTATTTGTGAGGATTGATGAACATAACTCATGTAAATTCCATAGTTATAGTTATTCCAACTATGGAACTCATATAAATTCCTAGACATTGTCATTCGATGGATAGAACTCATTTTGAATATTAAAGTTTATCAAAACTTTGAGTTCTATGGAATCTCAAAACCGAGTTGTTGTCATTAATTTTCTCGGACCTTAGGTGCTGACCTTATAGATGAGTTTTAACAGTAACTTTTAATATTCAAATTGGAGCCCCTTTTCTGTCTCTCCAGTAAAACGCATGCATGGCACTAGCCACATATTATATCTTTTTTTGTCCCTCCAGTTTGTTGTTTTAGCATATTCAACCTTTCTATTGAAAAGTTTTATGTGCTAATTGAGCTGTCTGAAACAGAGGTAGTACTTTTCTCTTTCCTAAGCTCTAAATAATCACCTTGTCTTTTCAATGTAAAAGCTATTCATCTTTCTCAATATACGCATCCAATTTTTTCTTTTACTATGGATCTTGGTATTTCTCCAAATTTTGTGTGTGTTTTTCTTGTATGTTTGATTGAGTGGTGGCCCTCAATTTTTTTTGGAACTTAGTATAGATTTGTCTAAAACTGTGTTTTCCCCCTTTTTTCCTGCTGTGAATTACTCTTCATTATTGTGGATAGTTTGAATCTGATAATGTTCAAAACCTGTAATTCTCAAACACATCTCTTTTATCCCATCTGATAAAAGCTTATATTGTTCTTATACAGTTTGAATTTGAGTCTGATTTTGGAGTATTTGATATTCTCTCCCAATTAGCTAATGTTACTAATCTGTACTTATGAATTTTAATATCCGCGCTTTGTATTCAGGAACTTGCTTTTAGTTGCTGTGGGCGGCTAATCAAAATTGTGTTTTAGCTAAGCTGTAGCTTGAATCAGAAGCCAACACCAACCCAACGATCCCATGAATGGTGTTTCGCCTAATTAGCTGCATCTTGAATCGAAATAGGTAATTTCAAGGTTAAATATCCTCTTTCTAATTTTTTTTGTTTGTCTTTCTTCCTTTCAATCTGAAGGTATTGTTGGGTTGTCCATTTGGTGCCTTTAATTAATTTGTCCTGTGGGGAGGCCTCCATTTTCTTTTTATAAAGAATGATCTGAACTTGTGTGTATGCTTTTTTGTTTAATCTTTGTTCCTATTAGATGAGAGGAATACTTTCTCATTTCCATCTAAAGAAGGGGACAAACCAGCGGACACTGCGGTTTTATCAGGTGATTTAAGTAGCTCTGGCAGGGATTAAAGTGGTATGAGAATGAGAATTCGCAGTAAATTATGTGTCTGTCAACCGATGGTGAATTCCCAGAGAAGAATTTTTCAATAAATGTGGAGAAGCTGGCAAGAAAGGTTACCTATCAATATTCTTTGCATTTGTTTTACCTGCTATCTCTTTGAACCTGTACTATAATGTTTTATCCCTGGTGAAACAGGGGCATCGAGTACTTGTAGTGGAGCAAATAGAAACCCCTGACCAACTTGAGTTTCGTCACAAGAAAGAAGGTTCAAAAGACAAGGTATGTTTCGAATGAAAAATATCAGTTTTGGCTTTGTTTTTATCAACTGAGACAGTAACTTAGTATCAATTCCTTTTTTTTTTTTGGTAAATGGTGATTGCTAGCTGTAATAATAAAGTGTTACGATATAGACCATATAGAAAAAGTAAAGCCATTCTCATATTTAAATGTTTCTTTTAAGTTGTTTGCTAAGATTATGAGAACCTTATGCAGAAAATGAGTTGGTTAATTGATAAAATCATGAGAAACTTGCTGGGTTCCAATTGGAAGAGCTGGATAATTGATATGAAGAAACTGGCATCACTTAAGCAAGCACATTCTATACTTGCATATTGTTAAAGAGACTGATTTTTTTCTGGTTACTTTATGCTTTCAATAAGAGATTATTTGGAAGTTCTTGTGAAAGCTGGATGCCAGTTTGACATATTTTATATTTGAGTTAGGTTGTGAAGCGTGAAATATGTGTTGTTATCACCAAAGGGACATATTGACAAAAGGGGAGATGATGTATGCCAATCCAGATGCTTCTTATATCATGGCAATAACTGAGAGTAATCCTACACCTCCAGACCAGAAAGAAAAGCATGTTTACGGTATTTGTTTTGCTGATGTTGCCACAAGTAGAATTATGATTAGACAGGTATCTTATGCAAACTGATACTTTGGATTAGATTGGAGTTGGTGCTACTTTGGTTGAATATTCAACTTTTGATAAAGATTCAACCCTTTTATTTCAAATGAAGAATAAAAGAGATAAGAAACGTTTCATATGTTCTTATAAAATTATATCGATAATATAAAAAAATCATACAAAAAATAAATTCATACCCGTGCCTGGCACGGGCCTTACTCTAGTTTTTTATAAAACACAAACACAGATAACCAACGAGAAAGACAAAAATAAAATTGAAAAAAATCAAAAGCAAATACTCACATGGAAGTATGGAACTGACATTTATAGGTCTCTACCTCACTTGTAATTGTGATTTAAAAGACCACAATATATAACCCAGCAGACTCAACCTACCACGCAGGCTTGGAGTTAGGAATTATCTCCTATAGCATATGCTTAAGTTTCATAAAAGTTGATCCCCTAAAAACTGCAGTATACCCGAATCTCGATCACCGCCTCTCGTATCCGTCCTATCGAACGTACAAGCTACGTTATTCTTCCTATTTTCATCGTCAAGTGAACTCGAACAAATGGTCCGTAAGCCAACAGACCGGATCGGAGTACCTCAACGCCTTGTTTCCATTCAAACAAGCCAGGTGTGTATGATGATGCCAATCTTGAGGACTCACATTGATCAAGATTCGCGAAGAATTGCTTTCGGACTCCATTTGAGATGCAATGACAGTAGTCCGGACTTGGCCCCGTCTAACGGGAAGGAGTCGTAGAACTCTCCCTCCATCAGAACCCTTGTCATCGTCATGATGCATCTTCCCATGAAGCACTGCAAATATTTGGCAAACAATGTGGTAGTATGAAACGGGAGTCGTGTCCGGTTTATTTTTGGTTTTATATTGTAAGGTCGAGATCCAAAACTGCAAACCAGAAGTAGGATATTACCTTTCCAATAGTGTCATGGTCATATAGTTCCAACATAAGCAATTCGTGCAAGCCATCCTCGACAACGAAATCAAAGGTCTGATTCCAAACCGGATTTAGCGTTTCATTCAACACCTGGAGAATCGTGAAACAACGAACAACAACATGAGCATCGTAACGAACTAGCTGCCACTAGGATCGAGTTATTGGATCATAATTCATAACAACATACCCTGGTTTTCATTTTTGCCCCGGACTTTTTCATGATCAGTACGACGAAAGGGTCGGATTTCCCCATGAAATCCATAGCTGGCAACTCTTCAGCGCTTACCACTGTGACGGAAAGTACTCCTCTAAGGATAACTTCTCGTCGCTTCTGTTCGTATTTCCTTTCAATGTCGGAGGCATCCATCCCATCGTCTTCTTTCAAGATCTTCTCAAAGCCAGTCAACTGATAATCGTGATCAAAGTCTTTCAGAAGCTCATTCTTCATCCCAAATGGACAATACAAAAGCTCCAAATGCACCTAACAAGTAAGAAAATAAAGCAAAATTTGTGATTCCATCAAGTGGATTTAACATTTACAATGACAATGAATTCGAGCATGATTGTTTCGGTATGTTGCTGATCGATGCTTACCTGACCTCGGTTTTTATTATCTCGCTGAATGTGAAGATCCTTGACGAGTTTCAGCCACACAACCTTCACCTTGCAAGGCTCAAGATCCCTTAGGAAAAATTGAGCACAACCAATGAGTTCGGATGGCTGCAGTCCTTCGTCGTCAAAGACTCTGATGGTCAAGTGCTGAGTCGTCGGATCTTCAACCACAAAGTCGAAATTCTCATTCCATATCGGATTCAACTGATTACCCTGAATAAATATATAGAAAAATGTCATTTATAGTCAAGTGAAACAATCAATAGCCCATCAACAAACAGATCAATCTACTTACAATTATTTTGCTTTTCTTTGTTCGGCTTTTCAATGGACGTACGAATAGAACAGCATAAGGATCGGACTTTCCGATGAGATCCTTATTAACCAATTCCTTGGCTTGAACTAGCTTCACCTCTAACATACCAGCAGGCTTCAGCTCAAGGTTGCTAGATCAAAGACGACAGCATGTCAGCTTCATGGTGCATTTTCGCGTCAAAGACAAAAGACGGGAAACAAGCTAGAGGTGTTTTAAGTAGCGCATAAGGTCCATAAGGATCACCACGGGCATAGAATTTATTTGAATTTGGACTTAGTTTAGAAAGAAGTAGTGTTTAGCGAATAGGTCGTCACTTACTCTCCATCATTCAGCATTTGTTTCAAAAACTTCCCCTAGTAGAATGTAAGGATTTGCATACAGCATACCTGTAATCACCAGGCATTATGGGTATTATTTGTCGAACAGGCCAAGATATTGAATCTTCAATGGCATCTCTGATGGTTTCCTGCAAGAAATTGAAGGTAAGTTTGCTATATGATCACGCATAACTGCTTAAGAAAAACCGCTGCAAGCTAGCTAGAAGAGAAATTACGAAATGGAAGATGATATGCCCATGAAAAATGCAGACTTTGTACACTAGGCGATTACAAGTGACACTCGATTTTTGGCAAATACTTACATCAAGAATATCAGAAAGTCCTGGTATTGCTGATAAGTCGCCACCGATAACCTTCAGTTTAAAATCTAGCTGTTTCTGTAATTGAACAAAACGAATATACAGAACAGCGAATCAATAAGGATATACAGAATGGCGAAACATTCAAGGTTTTAAAGAGTACTCCTAACCTGTTCTCTCAAAGAGAAACAAACAGCTTTAAAGCAAGGGATTTCATCAACGAGCGGTTTAAAGATAAGCCGAAAGATTCCTGTAAAAGCGAGATCCTTGACCTTGATAAACAATGCCAGCATCAAAACATTAGTGAATCAAGCATTCAGAAAGAACAAAATTTGTTGCATTTTACATGTTCAAGATCTGCACAATTCCATCTTAACTTGCATAATTAAAATGTCTAAACCACCGAAAACTTGGACAGCGAATTGGCAAAGAGCACCTGTATAGGGAGAGCCACACCAATATGGGTTTTTATATCAAGTATGACATCTGGGTTTCCATCCCATTGCATCTCCAACTCCATTACGATTTCCCCAGGAGCTCCGTCAATAAGCCACACACCTAAAACTCATACCATATTCCGACTTAAGTACATAAAAAGGTCATCATATGCAAATTGCAGCTAGACAATGAATCACCTGTGAATTGAGGTGCCACAGTCCCAAGTGTCAACCTTCTGAACTTGAGAGAGTCGATGATAGCCGGCCTGTATTGCTCAAGAATCGGCTCCACAGAGCTCCGTATCAGCTCTGATGCTGCCTAAGCGACACATTGCCAAAAACGGGCGAGTGTAAAAGTGACTTACAACAATGCAAAAAATCATACATTGTTGATTAGATGAAATTGTAACCTGATCCACATATGGCCATATTTTCTCCAACTGGAGGTTGAGCCAATTTACCTGCATTTTACGAACAAAACAATGTCAGTAAACAACCGAATGAGAAGCTCGTGTTCGGAAGTGAAAGTTAGTGTAACTCAACTTCTGCTTCTCTTGAAAGACCACCCATGGAGGGTATGTGTCAGGTGCAAATATCTTCCTTGAATCTTGCACTCCCATCTGGGCATATGCTTGCACCGTCGCCGCCTTATTGAAGTCACACATAAGAATGTACTCTATATAAGAAACACTTGATTTGGTTTGTATTGATAGAGTGAAATAAAGCTACTCCATTGTATTATTTGCAATGGTCAATATGATACTAACAAACATATAGGCGAAACACTAACCCCTCGTTTGTTTTTAGGTAAAGAAAGGTAATGATTAACCTTCTGAATCAAGTCCATTTTTAAGTTAAGATTCATTGATCAATATTCTAATCATTACCCTCCTTCCCTCATTTTCCGTATAAAATCTGTTTCCTTTCCCACTATTTGATTACCTAATTTGATCATAGGGTAACTATATTCTTAACCATTTCCCTCTACCCTTCTCTAGACATTTACACATAAAATTTGATTCATTTCCCTTCTATTCACTAATACTCGAACAAACAAGGCCTAAATATTTCTTATAAAGGATAAAGAACTCCCTCCTAGGTTTTCAAAGGAGCTTATTCTCAGGATTCAAACTCGAATATCTGATCGGCTTTTGTAGAACATGCACTTTAATATAGAACATTTGAACAAAATGAAGGTATATATGATGATCAAAAGGGGCATGCATCCAAATTGAAAACCATTAAATTCCCATAATTGGAAGATGATTTATAGTAAAAAGTGATAGTAAACTAATCATACAAAGGGGCAAAAGAAGAAAAATCCAAATATAAAAAAACGCCAAGAAATATATGTTAAACCAAATTTTGTTTTTTTCTGGAACCAATAAGGAATCAAGGATGATGAAGTGGGTACCAATTGAGAACGGCGTTTAGCCCGGAGATCGGAGTAATAAGCAAAAGCGAACATCAATGCAACACCGAAAACGATCCCGATAAACGCACCGAAGAAGAAACCCATCTTCCGATGAGGCTTTCAGGCAGAATTTGAACGGTTTCAGGTCAGTTTCTGAAGCTCAGAGAAATGCAGGAAATGGAGGAGATTTGCCGGTGGGGCATTTTGTCATACACCTGGCGGGCGCTGTGGTATCAAAGATGACGGAACTTGTGGGCAATGTGACGACGACAACCGACACAGAAAGACGAGTTTTGTCAGATTTGTGTTTTTGGATTTGATTTGTTTAATTTTTTGGTGAAATTTTGATGTTTGATCTTCGAAAACAATAACATTTTTTATTTTTTGGTTTTTGGTTTCTTCGTTTTTGTTTTCCACATATGAGCTTCACATTATGCAATATGCAATATGATATAAATTAGGAACAAATGAAGTTATAAAATTTAAACGACCACGGATTTTTATAGCAATTTCACATTTACCATAATCATTAAATTAAAAGTAATTGCATTAACTACATGTCATCATAGGATGTATTTTTTGGTGGTAAGGAATATTCTTAACTTATTAGTATTAATGGCGATGCAAGTTGCTTTCAATACATGCAAACTGCACTTTATTATACACTTAAAATTAAAATTAAAAGTGTCATTTTCCTCTCTAGTGTGCTAACCCATCATCTTACACACAAACATGTAAATTTTATATACACACAAACATAGGGCTGACAAATGGTACGAAAATTACCATACCAACCACGTATCAACCACAATTCACAAACCAACTATGTTGGTAACCACACTTGTGGTAACCAACATGGTGGTAACCATCTTGGTGATAACCACGTGAAGGTGGTATGGTAATGGTAATGAAATCTGAATACCATGGTTACCATGATTAACAAGTATATATATTAATTTCTTTATTTAATGTTTTATTGTTATTACCTTTAAGTTTTAAGTTTTTAATTTATATTTTGTGTTTTGATTTTGACCTAAATTGGTCCTTTCTATTTTTTCTACTAGAAACAGTAAGAACATTTTGAATATTTGAATAATTTGAACTTGTTTTGTTTGAACTTTTACTTACATTTTAAATGTTTGAACAATTGAACTTGGTTTGTTTCACGACTTTGAACTTGATTGGTTTGAATTGGTTTGTACTTTAGATTGTGAACTTGATTTATTTGAAATTTTAATAGGCGGTAACCATATTAATTTTTGTAATCATATTTTTTAGTTTGATAACTTTGATGACTACCGGAAGATAGTCAAGGGTTTCAAAAAAATACAAATAGAATTACAGCTTGGTAACCATGGTAATGTACCGATGGTAACCACATGTCGTGGTTACCACATATGCGGTAACCACGACTTGTGGTTGGTACGTGATATGAAAATTTACGTACCATCAGATTGTGGTTGGTACGTGGTAATCACCATTTTTTGGTGGTTACCGTACCATGCCAACCCTACACAAACATGTAAATTTTATACCGCCTCTCTTGCTTGCATGAGCTTAGCTCAACCGATTACATGAGTTTATATTTATACTCTATATACTTATATTGATATATTTATAAATTTTATTTCACAAATTATACTTTAAATTTATAAGTAGTTAAAGATTGATTATTTTAGGAAATAATTTTTCTATTTTTGTAAAACATATATTTTCAAAATAAATTATAAACATATCAATATAAATATATATAAAGTATAAATATAAATATGACTTTTTTTATAACATTACAATTATGTGTGAAACTAGTGAAATTCTCCCGTCATGCCGCGTTTGTGAGGGGAAAAATATAAAACATTTATTACAAGGAAAAACCAAATAACAATTTTTTAAAAATAGGTAATCCAAAATAGGAAGGAAAAAAGGATAAACTAAAATAAAAAGATTATATACGCCATGATATAGGGAAGAAAAAACTAGAGAAGGAAAATAATCTTGGACTTTATTTAATTGAGAAAGATACCATATAAGTTATTATTAAGTTAAGAGAAATAAAAATCATCTAGGGAAGATTTAAAAATCAAATTGGTAATAAATCGTTTAGGAAAGAACTAAAAAGATTTGATCCTTTCCCTCTACTCCTCGGTCGGTCTGGACGGTTGGACAAGTCTTCCCCTTCCTAACGTCGTCTTTGGGTTCCTGGGTTCAGAGGTTTGCATCTTCATCATCGCTCCTCCCTGGGTTTGCTGGGCGCTTCTCTTGGCTTCGACAGGTATGGTACTCTAAATCCAATCATCCATCCCAATTTCCAGAAGCTTTTTGGTTTCTGGATCACTTATATATCTTTCATTGTTAAATGCTACTTTAAAAGCTTCATTGGATTTAAATTAATTGTAACCTCTTCCCTCAACTCTTCTCCTCTTGTCTCTTTCCATCAAAAGCTTTTTGTTTTCTCTGGTTGGTACGGCCACAACCTTCACTGTGTTGCGGTAATGGCAAACAAACAACCTACTAAAGGGAAGGGGAGCCTCAATGGGGCTCCCCCAACACCCATAAATACCCAATCTAAAGGGAAGCCCTCGGGCGACACCCACAAACCCCCAATCCCTCCCAAACCACACAAGAGTGACAAAGGAAAAGGAAAGCTTGTTCTTTCCTCTTTCTTTGATCATCTGCAACAATACCAGCCACAATACCGTTTTGACACCAAAATCAAAGGTGCTTTGAACAAAAATCACGACATCAATCATTATCATTGCATTTACTGCGTTAAAATGATTCAAAGAATGCGCATTCTCAATCTTTAAAATGGCTGTGCTTATTGTCCTCGAGTGAATTGCTCTCTCGATCCCTTGTTACTTGCCTACAAGGTACGGAAATCCAGCAGAGATCCCAAGCTTACAAAATCTGCTAAAAAGCATGAACAGAATGCAATGGAGCCTTTAAGATTAGAAAAATGGCCGAAAAAATGGTATGTTTTTGTTCTATGAACAAGCAATACAATCATCTCTTACCTGTTGTTACCGAGCAATTTACCCATTATCATGATCAATGCATATCAAGCTTGCTCATTCTGTTTTGGTTGATCTACTATATACCCATTGTTTTGGTTTTGTGCCCTTCCAACTCCAGTGAGCACATAACCCTGATCTTTAATTACTGCTTGATAACTGATGTAAAGCTATACAATACAACTAGAAACTCAATCACAACATCAACTAAAGTCTATAGTTCTAATATAGGCACTAAATTAGCTCGGGGGAATTCTTCCCTCGAGCAACTGGAATATTACTCTGTCTTGCAGGTTTACCCAAAAGAAAGAAACATACAAAACCTTGACTGCAACAAATGCAGCAGCGCCACTGGACAATCAATCACTGCTTCTTTGACTTTCCGACACTGGTATTTGATGCTGCCCACATCAAAAGTTTATTGGAAAGAAATTATAAACATAGAACTTGTTAACATCTGTCATACTCTAACATGTTTGGTACTTTGGGATCTTCCCCGGACCTATTTGTATGCACAGGACTGTACCTTGTTTTGTTGTGGTTATTCCCCTCCCAAAATGAATCTGTATTCTACAAAGAAAACCGGATACATTTGGTTATCTAAATTAGACTTAGAGCATAATTGGTGGTGCCTCTCGCATGATTATCACCACAAAATTGATCTCTTTACTCTCACTGAATACAATTACCCATCTCAGGCTCTTTGGGACTACTATCTCCCAATCTCTATGCCCATCTGTCTTGATATTTTTGTTGAGAATTCAAAAGCATTTCAGCAATATTATACAACAATCACAAGCATTATGTCTAAAAATCTTAAGCAGGAATGTATAGTCTTTGGCTGTAGTTTTTTTAGCACCACCACACATACTGTCAAATATTCCTTGACTAACTACTCTCGAGAGGGACTCTCTCTCGATATGCTTTACCCTCCCATCTGCTCACAGGTTCACAAAAGGAGACAAAGGCCTCAAGCTTATGGCCAAAACAAAAACATCATGGATCTCAAGATATCACAATAGGAACCTTGGCAGCATGTAACTAGGGGATTATTATGGAACATAGGACAAGTATTCTGTTGCTTTGCCCTTATGCACTTCTATTACCTAACCTTCTCTTCTATGCAATCATCAAAAAACAAAATCACCTATTTGGCTCGAAATATTCCAATCTCTAAGAATGATCAATTGATAATCTGCACAATTATTGCGTATTCAAACAAGCTCCGCAAAAAAAATCCATTCAAAAAGTAACTTGTACTACTTATATAATCACAATAACAACTATGTTTGGGTATTGTTTGTGCATATGTTTTTCTGTCTGCATGAAGAATACAACACTCTTGGAAGAACATCAAGGAACTGCACCAATGCTATTAAACATCATTCCTTCTTTGGTTTGCTGATGTACCCACAGAACTTACATACAAGGGCACATTTGCTTGAATACTTTTATAGGATCCTAATAAATTGGCTTTGCTTCTTCTGTCCATGGGATCCATTGGGTTCTCTTCTTCTCTATGACAGGTATGGCTTCTCAATCCCTCTCTCTAGACCCAAAATCAAGATACTTGTTGGAATCTGTATTCCTAAAATTTCTTTGAATATTGCTTACCCTTATCTAATCCTTTGTGAACCAAAATTAAATGCTCATCTCCTACCTAACTGCCCTTTCCGTACTATTCTTGGCCAAACGCTCTCTGTTCTTACTGTGTTTTCTTGTTGTTTTCTGTACTGCACTGCCTTAATGGCAAACAACCTAAACGACAAAGGGAAGGGGATTCTCTTTGAGGATCCACCGAAACCCACAAATACCCAATCCAAAGGGAAGCCTTCGGGAGACACCCATAAAAAATCCACTCCCTCCAAGTCACTCAAATGTGATAAGGGCAAAGGGAAACTTGATCTTGATTCATTCTTTACCCAATTGCAATAGTTTCAACCCAAATATCACTTTGCCACTGCCCCTATCGACTTTAAAAAGCTTGAAACCAAGCTTAATATATGTTATGGCTGTTTGATAGCTTATCTTAACACAAAATATGCTATTGTCAATTTATCTGTTTGCTTAACTATAGGACCAATGCTTTTGCATGTACTCTATCTAACTCGACTGTCGACTCTCCCACCTCCAGGCTTCAGCTGCCCGGATCTGTTCGCATGAGGTTTTTTGATCATTTGCATCTTAAACTTGAAAGGTGTAAAGTTAAATATTATAAACTTAAGCCAAGGACTTTTATATTTACTACTATGAGTACCAACTTTCCAGGACCTATCATAGACTTTAAGTTGTTGGCTCTACGCTGCTCTCCCGGGTTTGTTAACTTCAAGCTGTGTGTTTCAAGCTTTTGGGTTTGTGGCCAGGTACCTCCATTGCATAATATTTTACCACACCCCAGTAACCAATATATCTCCTGTTTTTCACATGGTAACTTTCAATTGATAACTAGATGCTTAACTCGCTGGTTGTGGGTTGTTTGGCCGACTTCTGCTCACAATCCTCACAATCATGTCTCTACCCAGAACATATATATCTATACATGTTCATGGAACTATGCTCCCAACACAGCTGAATCGCAGCTGACAAAATCCGATCAGGCCTTGAATGCAAAAGAAACATCCAAATATAGTCTTCACAAGAAATACCCATTCTCAGCTGCGAATACCACAATGAAGCTAGGAACAACTTGTAACACTAATTCTAAATCCAACATAATACAAACCAACTGGCTGAACAACACTGCTGTAAGTATGGTCCTAACTCTTCAAGCTACCAAATCCCCCCAAATTGTTTATAATTAAATTTAGTTTCTGTAATGTTAGAGGACTAAGTAGAAAGAATGTCTGGACTCATATTGAATCTACTACTAAATCGGATCACATCAAAGTATTAATGTTAGCGGAAACTAAATTATCAAACCCACCGCCGGAGAAATGCTGGAGAAAACCAGGTTTCGACAGAATGTTTTTCTGTCCATCAAATGGTCTGTCAGGGGGGCCTGTGCCTCCTTTGGAAAGAAGCTCAATTCCAAAATGAAACCTTTACCATTAGAAACTACACTGACCGTATCATCCAGGCAGATTATACCAACGTGACACTCAACATTACGATTGAAATTTTATTTGTCTACGCAACACCTTATGCAAATGAAAAAAAAATACTTTTTGGGCTTCCCTATCAGATTACATCCGCAATGCCAAGGACTCCCTCATAGTTTTGGGAGACCTAAATGAAATATTAGAACCAAAAGACAAGATGGGTGGACGATCTCCTTCGGCAAACAGATTTACAAGACTTCAAGATATAATTAGCATTTACAACCTAGTTGATTCCCCAACTAGTGGGAATAAATTCACTTGGAGAAAACGTGAACATGGTAGCGATAACATTTTTGAGAAATTAGATCGCGCAGTTATCAGCCACTCTGTCCTAAAAGAATTCCCAAACCTTTGCACCAAAAATCACGCATTTTTGAAATCTGATCATGCGCAAATCACTATGGACCTCATGGATAACCCAAAACCAAAATTACAACCTTTTAAATTTGAAATGGCATGGACAACAAGACCTGACTATGAAACCATTGCACGCTTTGCTTGGAGGCTAGATTCTCCTGGCTCACAATTGTTCAAATTAACCAAGAATTTGCAGGAAGTTAAAAGAAAAAGCAAGATATGGAGTAAAGTAATCTTTGGAAATGTGTTTCGCCAAATAAAACAAGTGGAATCACAACTTTTATAACTGCAAAACACTCTATGTAATGCTTATAACCATGATCTAGATACCAAAATCAAAAGGCTCACATCAAAGCATGCTTCTCTATTAACATACCAACAAAAATACTGGGGGCAAAGAGCTAAAAGAATACATATCAAATCGATCGACGCAAACACAAAGTATTTTCACAAAATTGCTACTGGAAGACGGAACAGAAATATAATAAAACAACTTCAAACCACGGCTGGTATAACTCTCAGTAAAGAAGAAGATATAAGGAAATTAGTCAAACAAGACTTCAGCCAAAGATATTCACTCCAAACAATGCACCAGGTACCAAGCAACTTACTCAATTATGTAGGAAATAAAATCTCGAATGAAGACAACAACTGGCTAACTCAGCAAGTAACAAACTCAGAAATTAAAAATGCGGTATTCAGCCTAGCTTATGACAAATCCCCGGGACCTGATGGTTTCCCTGCTGGGTTTTTCAAAAAATACTGGCATATTGTGGAACCCTCTGTAATCAAAGCGGTCAAGAGCTTTTTCCTTAGTGGACGGATCCTAAAACAAACAAACCACACTTTCATCGCATTAATACCAAAGATAGACAACCCTACCACAGCATCCCATTACAGACCCATTTGCCTTTGTTCAACAACATACAAGGTTATATCCAAAGTATTAGCATCAAGACTGAAAAAAATCATACCCAAACTAACCAACCCACTACAAAGTGCGTTCTCTGCTGGTAGATCAATACAAGATAACATTTTAATTGCAAATGAAATTTTTCACTCCTTCTATAAGAAAAAAGGCAACACGGGTTGGATGGCGGTTAAGCTCGACATGGAAAAAGCTTTTGATATGGTGGACTGGGACTTTCTTCTCTCCACTATGATCAAATTTGGTTTTTCACCCAAATTCACGGGATGGATCAAAGAATGTATAACCACGGTTACTTACTCGGTATTAGTAAATAACGAACCCACTGATATATTTTTTACGAAGAGGGGCTTACGCCAAGGTGACCCGCTCTCCCCATATCTATTCTTAATAATATCGGAAATCTTAGCTCGAGGCCTTCTTAACGAATCTTTAAAACCACAGAGCCACCTAGGAATCAAACTAACACGCAGTGGAACAAAGATTCCTTTCGTAGCCTTTGCTGATGATATTGTGATTTTTGCCTCAGCTACAAAAATAGGTTTTGATCAAGTTAACAAAATATTACGAGAATATTCAGCATTGTCTGGGCAACGTGTGAATCGACACAAGTCCCAATTTCAAACATCCAAGAACGTTGTGACCACACAAAAAAATCTTATTCAAAATGAACTAGAAATAGCTCACACCCCAATTTGGGTTGCTATTTGGGTTGCCCGATCATCGAGGGAAGAGTGACGAAAGATGATTTTAAGGACCTACTAGTTAACACCAAATCTCAACTACACAAATGGAAGGCGAATTGCCTCTCACAAGCTGGAAGATGTACTCTAATCAAAACAACGCTATCAGCAAAACCATTACATATAATGCAGTGCTTTATGCTACCCAAATCTGTCCACACAGAACTAGATAGATTTAATCGGAATTTCCTTTGGAACTGTAAAGGCTCGGATTTTTAAATCCTAATTTTCAGAAAAATGAATTTAATTCGAATGTTTTAAGAAAAACTCGTCCTAAATTTAATAAATCGAACTCGGAACTATTAAAGCGAATTCCGACAAAATTTTAAAATTTATGCAAAGTAGACCTTATTCCGCTTTCATATGTCAAAAATTCGGAAAAATGATATTTGGATTTCATTATTGAATTCGGATTGAAAGATTTAAACTTTATTTTGATTGAGTCGGGATAGATCGAAAAAGCAGATTCCGAGAAATTGTTTTCGGGTATTTCAAATTTGGGGTCTTGGGATCACTCTACCCTTTGTCTCTTCCTCCATCTGCTTGCCATCTCTTTCCCCCTTTCCCTTTGTCAAGTAGCAGCTCTGAAATTGGATAGATTTCACGCCAAATCTCCCTGTAGGTTTTACCTGCCTCCTAAAGCTCATCCTCCCATGATCCATCTGATTCAACTGCAACATAAGGACAAAAATCACAGAGCCTCTATTCTTATACTTTCTCTTTGCCATTCCCAACAGCAACCCATTTCTATCCTTTCTTTCCTACCCATCTTCCCCTTTTATTATCTTCTTCTGCTCCATTCAAACAACAACCCCTTTTCATCTGTTTGCACTTGAGGCAACACACAATCGTTTCAGGCTTGAGGCAACACACAGCTGCTCTCGCCTCTCGGTTCTCCGAGCCACCACCATCCCCGCGATATTTGGTGAGCGACTGCTGGGGAGAGAAAGGAAGTTGCATAACGATAGAGCTGTGTGGCGGAAGCGTGGGCCCATAACCCCCAACCCTCATGATCGACGGTGTTGGTGGGACAAGCATGTTTTGAGGATTGCGACTATCGAGTACGATATGACTTGCAGGCGGGAGTGTCCTCCGTTTGAATTGCTAACTTTTCTGAATATGTTGATAAGCATGTTGCAATGCTTTGATGGTGACGTTTATATGTTGATGTGCTGACTTGATGACGACTATTGCCTGATTGCCTGTCGTCTATGATGTGATGCCTTATGGATTTAATGTACCATGATGTCGTGACGTGTTGCTACTCTAAGTTGCTAAGCATGATTTGAATTCCTTTGCCTGTAAAATGTGAACTACATATGCTAAGAGACCTGAGTTATATCTGATAAGGTTATAGTGCAACATGTTAGCTTGACTTCAGTATGTTCATATATGATGTTTGCAATGATTATTGAGCATGATGATAAATTGAGACTTGTTGAACCCATGATGTTATGTTTATAAGTGCTAGTTGACATGATGTAGACCTTGTGTTTGATGATTTTAATTATTGCTTCTTCCTTAAACCTGTGGGTGAGGTCGTTGGTAGCGTGGTAGAAGAGTGGTGAAAGAGCTTGAGTGGTTAGGATGATCGGGGATGTTATGAGATAAGTCGCAAGAGAGAGATGTTGGTTTAGGTAAGACTGAGTGAGCTTTAGGAATTTTGCAAGGCATGATGTTGGTGATATCTTGGGAAGTGTGGGAAGTGTAAGAAATGGCCTTAAGAGAAGTGAGGATATAGTATGAGAGGGTACTCGGGTGTGGAGTTAGAGATAGGAGTTGGATTCTTAGAGGTGGATGGTGTGTGTGAGAGTTTGGTGGAATGAGGGCGAGATTTGAGCATCGGGATGAATTGAGATTTTTTTGGGAAATTTTGTCTAAGATGAGGTTGGCGGGTCTAGAAGAGGATTTGTCTTGGTTTAAGAGTGGAGATGGGCGAGTGGAGATTGTGTTTTATTTTGACTGGTATGATGTGAGGATTTTCTTGGTTATGTGATTTATTTATATCTGCTGGCATGATGTTAGGTAGTGACCATGATAAAACCTGATATGGAATAACATTCCCTGTTGAAACGCAATGTTAAAATCTGGTTGGTAGTGACTAGTGTTATCATGATATATTGGTGTTTTGCTATCCTGTTATGTTGTTTTAGAAGCATGTTAGGATGTGGTGTGATATGATAATATATGAGATCATGATGTGTTATTATGTGGAAGCATGACGTCTTATTATGAAGTAGTAAGCATGATATTATATTATATGGCCGATAAGCATGATTATGAATATGTAAATGATGAATATGGCTTGGGGCATGAATATGATTGGTTATATATGAAATAATGGTGTCTGATGGCTAAATGATCGTTATATGGTGTTGTGACGAGTTAAGGTGATGTCTTTTAGGGCATATTAACATTTTGATGGTGAGATACTTCTTGATCTTCCATTTTTATTGAATCTTAATAGCACGACCTTGACTGTATTGATGTGATGATAAGTAGTTTTGTTCCGTTGACTTATGATGAAATTTCGCTATGGCTAACCTTGCAAGTACCAATGATTGACGTGTTAAAAATTGTTATGCTAATGCTGGATAGAAATTTGATAGGATGACTATGTGAATTTGTGGGTTGAATGATATCCCTTGCTGTGACTGACCCTACTATGATTGCGATGCTGATATGCGATAGTGAGATATCCTTTATGACTTTTGGTGTGATATAGAGCCATGTGTTATGATGTTGGCATATTGTTGAGATGTGTATCATGGCCTTTAGTATGATGTGGAGATATTGATGTGACCTTGTGACACCGTGTTGGCATATGTTTGAGACTTGTCGTATGATGTACTAGTTGAAGATTTGTTGGTTATGTGGTTATGCATTTCTTATAGCTTGTGGTTCTTGCGTGAATTGAGATTGATAGATTGATTTTATTTTGGAAACTAGGGAGAGGATATGGGATTAGCCCTTAGAGGTGGATGATTCCACCTCCTAGCTTCTGAATTTGATTGGTTGTTATGCGGGAAGTTGATTTGGTTTTGGGAGATTTTGACGAAATTTGATCGAAAGTATTTTACTTGTTTTGGTGTAAAGCTGCTTGGTTAAACGTCTTATTTGAGGATTTGAGCGGTTTGAATTACTTGAAATTTTCAATAATAAACGTTACCGAGAGTTTCAACGATTTCGAAGCCAATCTTTTTCAATTGCGGAATCCCCTTTAAAACATTTCAAACCTGGGCAATTCTATGATACTTCACGAAGTGGATACATGCATTTTATGGGGGCGCCTATAGGGTGCTTGCTAAGACCTAGTGGTGCTATTGTAGAACTTATAGAGTTGTGATACTTCCGAAAAGTCGAAGCGAGGATGTGATAGGGGCGCTTATTGCATACTTGTCAAGGCCAATTGGAGATGTCACGACCGTGACTAGGATGTTGTGAAAATCCCGGAAGACGCAACCGAGATGATTACAAGATCCTTGGACATGGTCCTTGGACTCATCAAATTCAAACTTCATCCCCTACTTTATTTTGGTTTTAGTCTCGGGGACGAGACTTGTTTTTAGAGGTGGATGATGTAAAGGCTCAGATTTTTAAATCCTAATTTTCAGAAAAATGAATTTAATTCGAATGTTTTAAGAAAAACTCGTCCTAAATTTAATAAATCGAACTCGGAACTATTAAAGTGGATTCCGACAAAATTTTAAAATTTATGCAAAGTAGACCTTATTCCGCTTTCATATGTCAAAAATTCGGAAAAATGATATTTGGATTTCATTATTGAATTCGGATTGAAAGATTTAAACTTTATTTTGATTGAGTCGGGATAGATCGAAAAAGCAGATTCCGAGAAATTGTTTTCGAGTATTTCAAATTTGGGGTCTTGGGATCACTCTACCCTTTGTCTCTTCCTCCATCTGCTTGTCATCTCTTTCCCCCTTTCCCTTTGTCAAGTAGCAGCTCTGAAATTGGACAGATTTCACGCCAAATCTCCCTGTAGGTTTTACCTGCCTCCTAAAGCTCATCCTCCCATGATCCATCTGATTCAACTGCAACATAAGGACAAAAATCACAGAGCCTCTATTCTTATACTTTCTCTTTGCCATTCCCAACAGCAACCCATTTCTATCCTTTCTTTCCTACCCATCTTCCCCTTTTATTATCTTCTTCTGCTCCATTCAAACAACAACCCCTTTTCATCTGTTTGCACTTGAGGCAACACACAATCGTTTCAGGCTTGAGGCAACACACAGCTGCTCTCGCCTCTCGGTTCTCCGAGCCACCACCATCCCCGCTACCATATCACCACCACCTCCTCTGATTTCTGTCAACCGCCAGGAGCCACCACCACCTCCGAGCTCCACTGGACACCCCGAGCACCTTCCCACCGGCGTCAAAGATGAGCTGGAGTAGCACCGGAGCAGGGCTGAGCCGCCCAAGCCCCCTCCTTTCCCCTGGTTTCCGATTCCGACCGGTAAGGTTCCTCCTCTTTTATTTCGCTCTCCAATGTCGCAAGGTTTCACCTTTTGACCCTCCACCTCCGTCCTAGGCCATTTCCGGCGTGCCCCCGACTCCGGCGAGGCAACCGAGCAATTCCGAGCGTTTCCCCCGGCGATGAACATTTCGGTGAGCATCCTTCTCCTCCTTCCCTTTCTTGTTCAAATCTATGATCCCTCGGTGTCAGATTGGGTAGTCGGAGCAGGCCTTCGTCGCCGACGAGCCTCCCCGCCTCTTTCCTTTTCTCCAGTTTCGATCAGAGCTTTTTGGGAGTGATAATGAACAGTGACGATCCGGTTGGGTTCCTTTTTGTTTTATTCTCGGATCCGGGTTTTCAAAATAAAAGGAAACCGGTTTTTTTCGTTGGGTTTACAAATCAGAATTTTATTGGGCCTAATTTCTTCTTGGCCATGGGCTGACTTCTTGGGCCACTGTTTTATACTTTGTTATATGGATCTTATGCTATTATGTTATAACATGATAGCATGATTGGTGCGTATTGTTGTTAGATTATTATTATTATTATTATTATTATTATTATTATTATTATTATTATTATTATTATTATTATTATTATTATTATTATATTTCTGATTTTGTGAATATATATATTCTCTAAAATTATTATTATATATTATAAAATGGTTTAAAAGATGCATTAATTGGAATATGTATTTAGTGATGTTTTAAAATTGTGATTTTAGGAATTTGAAACGAATTGTGAGTTGTGATTTATAAATATGGTTGTGAAAATAGAATTATTTGTGACTAAATGCCGGACTTTATTCTATAATGATTTCGAAATAAGAAACATGTCAGAATTATTTTAATGTGATAAATTTACAAGTTGATTAAATATTTAATGTTTTATAAATGTGTTTTGGCCAATTATGATTTGAGAAAATGTTTTGAATATGAGTTGACTTGATATTTAAGAGTTTGGAAAACTTCGGGAAATGAGTTTGGAAAATCAAAATGCCGGAATGATTTCTATAACATGATTTGAGGCATTGACTTTAAGGTTTAAATGTTTAATGTCGGGATTCCTTGTCTTGATTTAATTTGATGTTGGTTTTAAGAAGAAAGTTTGAAAGATATTGTTAGTATGATTTTATTAAAGAGTTGATTGGAAGAATGATTTTGGGTTATGTTGATCATATCGGAAAGGTTTTGGAAAACGGTTTCACTATCGGTTGGTTTTGAGTATGTTGGGAACTTGGGTTTCGTATGTATGAATATCGGTCTGGTAGCTTATGGAATTGACTTGATGATAGGTGTGTATTGCTTTTGGACTTGCATTGGGCCCTTGCTTGTATTACCCTGTTGTTCTACATCGTCAGGTAAGTTCCCTAGGGGGCTTACTCAGGTTGGACATTCATGCCTGTTGTTGCATTTTATGTTAGGTGTTGCATATGCATAAAAGCATGCCATGTAGTATCATGTTTAGGTTGCACTAATTGATTGAGCATCTGTTTACTTTATGCGTTTGAAACAGAACGACCGTTATCTGTGATAGTCCTAGAGTCTTTGCTAGGGTCATAGGGTAGCCCAGCCTCATCGGGTACCCTGAGTCAATCGAGTCATGAACTTCCTTATATTATGATATGCCTGCGGGCTTTATTGTGGAGCGGGTTAGGCATGCGTGCCCCCCGATTATGATGGAATGCATTCACGAGCTGGCCAGTCTCCACCTATCGGAAGGGGTGGAGGTAGGAGAGGGATATGCCACTTGGCATTGTCTTGGGCCCTTTACAGTATTTCTGCACATTATTATGAACTAGGAGCATGCTAGTGTGTTTGAATTTCGTACTGCATGCATTAGAGCATCTTTATTAGGTATAGCACATACTATGTGGCCTCAGCGAGGACTGCCGGTCCCGCATGAGTGGCTCGATCTGATTCCTTTCCCCGTTCTTTTTTTAAAGGTATTCTCTGCAGATTTGAGTGCTCGATGTCTATATGACGGGGTTTCTTTTTGGCGAATAGAAGAATCTAGCTAATATCCTAATTTAGTAAAATGGTAATTACACACTTATGTTTTGGTTTGACCCGGCCCTGCCGTGGCGCTTTGTATCTGAATTTTGCTTCCGTCTTGCTTCCGTTTGAAATGAATTTCGCGAGTTAGTCCCTAGGACAGGTTAAGGGTACCCAACGGCCCTACGATATTTTCAGGGTTCGAAATCCCTCTTTATTACTGACCATAAAAATGAGTTTGAAACCTCGACCCGTACCTGGATTGCAAGATCTGAACAAGGGGTTTCATCCCTTGAAACGTAACCCGGAAATCATAATTCCGGGCCGTTACAGGAACAAGGGCCCGAATCACAAACCCCTCATCAGCTGGTTCGAAGTCTGTAAAACAAAGGAAAATGGTGGACTTGGTCTCCGCTGCTCAGAGGATATGAACAAAGCACTACAGATGAAACTGATTTGGAAATTACTAGCAGAACCTACTAGCCCGTGGGTTATCTTAATCAAAGAAAAATATCTAAAAAATAGCAGTATCCTAAATTATCAAAGGTGGCACCTCGTGGCAATGGGCGCAGATAATAAAATTAATACCTTTATTTAAACAAGGTCTACAATGGTCTATTGGGGATGGTTCATCCATTAACTTCTGGTATGACCTTTGGTTGGGATCATCGCCTCTTAAATCTTTAATCCCAACTACGCAAAAAATCGACGAATCTACAAACATAAAATACTTCCTCAAGGATAACAAAAGATGGGATCAAGATAAATTAAATGAAAAATTACAAAACATACTACCTAATGATATAATAGAAACAATCAAGACAATACCAATACCACAAAATATTCATGTTGATAGATTATATTGGAAATGGAGCAAAAATGGTTGGTTTTCGACAAAGTCTGCAATTGATATGATACATAAATACAAAAACCATACAAGCTCGGATATAAGCTGGGTTTGGGAGCTGAATGTGCCGCCCAAAATAAAATCTTTTCTATGGAAAATCCTTAAAAACGGGGTACCCACTGCTGTTAAGTTAGCCTCTCGACGGCTTGGTATTCCAACTAATTGTCCACACTGCGATTCCTGCTATGAGGATCTGAACCATCTTTTATGGGATTGTCCCATCACTAAGGAAACCCTAATTGCAAATGACCCGGGTGCTTTTATGAAGATCCACGGATGTTTCAATAAAGGGGACCACTTGAATGACACAATATGGGATATCAAACAGCCAATTGGAAAAAATAGATTTGAAGACCTAGCGTTTGTTTGGTGGGGAGTTTGGTACTTCAGAAACAAAACACTTTTTGACCAAATAAACCCGGACATAAGACTTATTTTATCTTTTAAAAAGGATCAAAAATTTATCTGGACAACCTCACAAACAAATGAAATTACACAAGGAAATTTTTTAAATATACAACAAAATAACCAACCCAAAATGACTTCGAGAAGAAAACGAACCAAATGGGAACCCCCACCAAATGACACCTACAAACTGAATTTCGATGGTTCTCTTTCTCAGAATGATAGGGGAACTTTTGGGTTTATCATTCGTGATTCCCAGGGTTCTCCTATTTCTTGTGGATCAGGACCATCGCCTATCAATTCGGTCTGTGGTTGTGAAAGCCTGAGACTTTGGAAAGGTCTTTTAGCTGCAAAGGACCTTAACATTACGAAATTGATCATTGAAGGAGATAACTTAACAATTATCAAAAATCTAAAAGGGTTGGGGAAGCCTACTGGAGACTCTGAAATGATTGTCTCGTACAGTCTAGGCTCGCTGGACTTCTTTGGTTCTGTTGAGATTCGTCATGTCTTCCGAGAAGCAAATCAAGTGGTTGATCGTTTATCACGTATGAGTTCTGCTTCACATGGATCTATAATGTCCGATGATTCTCTATTGCGTAGTCTCATCCGCAAGGATGCTCTTGGTTGATAGGGCATAGCCCTATGGTCAAATTTTTTCCGTTTCAAAAAAAATAAAAAAATTTGATTTATTTGGTAATAAAAAAAAGGAAATTGAAAAAAAAGAAGAAGATTTGATTAACACATTCATGCTTATCAGTCCGGTACGATACGATCTCTATTTAGCAGCGAAAATAACAAGTTAACAACGACCCAACTACAGTCGTGAAGTCTTGTCGTTAACTCTCTTTAAACAACCACTCACAGCCCTCTCTATCTCTAAAACCCATTTCAGTAGCCCTCAAACCCCCCACCCCCAACTACCGTCACCCCCGCCGCCACCGCCCAAAATGCAAGCCTCACTCGCCGCCCAAACCCCCTTCACACCGCCCCTCAACCGCCTCCACACTCACCACCGCCGCCCCTTCCACTTCTCCATCAAATCCGCCTCCTCAAAACCTTCCGACACCCCGCAGGGGAAACCCCACGAACCCAAACTCAACAAGTACAGCTCCAGGATCACCGAGCCCAAGTCCCAGGGCGGGTCCCAGGCGATTCTGTACGGCGTGGGGCTCTCCGATGATGACATGAGCAAGCCCCAAATCGGGATTTCGTCGGTCTGGTACGAGGGTAATACCTGCAATATGCATCTGTTGGAGCTTGCTGAGGCTGTGAAGGATGGGGTTAGGGACGCTGGCATGGTGGGTTTTAGGTTTAATACAATTGGGGTTAGTGATGCTATCTCCATGGGAACTAGGGGGATGTGTTACAGCTTGCAGTCTAGGGATTTGATTGCCGATAGTATTGAGACTGTTATGTCTGCTCAGTGGTATGATGGCAACATCTCGATCCCCGGCTGTGATAAGAATGTAAGCTCCTCTTTTGTGTTGAATTGAATTGAATTGATTTATTTGTTGTTTGTGTTGGATTGAATTGATGCATTGATTGTAATAAAGCTGGTGTCTTTTTGGGAAAATATAGGGAAATAGACCAAGTTAAAACACAATTTGGAAGAATTTTGTTTTCAAGGGTTTCATGCCTATGTAGCTGTTCTACTTTTGCAAGTGAATTTTTAAGTTGATGTATTTTTGCAATTGGTCCGTCGGTGTTTGTGAGTTAAAATTTCCCTTTTCCTTTCATGGGATTATCGAGTGCATTTATAGGTTGAGTAATAAGCGTGAATTTGGAGCTTATGAGGCATGTAAAGACAACCGTTGCGAGACAGGGTTATGATTTTCTTACCAGTCCTACCTTTGCAAATGAATTTATAAGTTGATGTATTTTTTGCAAATGGCCTTTTGGAGGTTATGAGTTGATTTTTACCCTTTCCCTTTCATGGGACTGTGGGCTGGAGTACCGACTGCATTTTTCGTCAAGTTTTTGTAGACTGCATATGTTGTAATAACTAATAAGCAGTGAAGCACAAACTTAGAGCTTGTAAGAGACGCACAGGCATAGCCAACCGTTGTGAGATAAGTTTGATGGTTTTCATACTCGTCTTGTGGGTGGAAGGCAGGCTGCAGACTTGCAGCATAGAGTACCTAATGGAGTTTTGTTTAGCAGCTTGAATTCAACTTATTGTGTTAAAATTGCTACATAATTGATTCTTAATGCTTAACTTTCTTCAGATGCCTGGCACAATTATGGCTATGGGGCGGCTTAATAGGCCCGGGATCATGGTTTATGGTGGTACCATTAAGGTAAGCCAACATTATTTGTACTTCCATTGTGGTAAGTTTAAAACACAACTGAGATGACATGTGTGCTTGTAAGTTTTAACAAGTTCTGCTTTTCTGGGATTTAAGAATTGTGAAAGTCATGGGCAACTGATTATTTCTTTAATGAACATTTTGCATTGATGCTAAAATGCTCATAGCAGAGTTATGACTTATGATTAATAAATATAATAGTTCTCTTCCATGCGAATATGTGATGTTTCTCTTATGCAAATTTCTTGATGTTCATTGTGAGCTTACTTGATTTGGATGAAAAAAATATATATGTTGGGATTGAGTCTCATTTGGGTGGTTGTTAGTATCTTCTGCAATTAATGGTTGATTACATCTAAAAATATAGGCCTTCTAGGGGGTTTGTGTCTTCTGTTTGTTCATACTGATGTTGTGTAGCAATCAATTGGTTAATGCTTCTTACCTCTATAAAGGGGATGGTGCAGATGGCGTCTAATTGTTGATCTGTGTTTCCGTATTGCAGCCTGGTCATTTTAAAAACGATACATATGATATTGTGAGCGCGTTCCAGGTGCATACTACATTACTTATCTCTATTAGGGTGATCATTTTTCTTTATTATGGAAATGATTTTTTTATGTGTGTTCCTGAAAATTGATGCAGTGTTACGGAGAATACGTAAATGGGACTATCACTGATGACCAAAGGATGGATGTAGTTCGTAATTCTTGTCCTGGAGCAGGGGCTTGTGGTGGAATGTACACTGCAAATACTATGGCTGCAGCCATCGAGACTATGGGAATGAGTATTCCTTATAGGTATAAGCATTATCGTATGGCTCGCTCAGATGAGATTAGTTTTTCATGTGTGGATGTGTATCTGTGCTCAATTTGCAATTTCTTATTGTGAATTGTGGATGTTCCGATAACGTACCTTTCTTTTGTACTTCTATGAAAGCTCTTCAACACCAGCTGAAGACCCCTTGAAATTGGATGAATGCCGTTTAGCTGGAAAGTATCTTCTGGAATTGCTGAAGATGGACCTTAAACCCCGAGACATAATCACTCAGAAATCTTTAAGAAACGCCATGGTGATGGTAATGGCCTTGGGAGGGTCCACTAATGCTGTCCTGCACTTGATTGCTATTGCAAGGTAAGCTATTCGACCCAATAATTTTTTTATATATTTATTTTTTATTAGTGAATCCTGAATGTAAAGGCAACTAATCCACGTGTCCTTTGTAGGTCTGTTGGACTTGAATTAACTCTTGACGACTTCCAGAAGGTCAGCGACCAGGTTCCTTTTCTTGCTGATCTAAAGCCAAGTGGGAAATACGTCATGGAAGACCTTCATAAGGTAGATATTGTTCTCCATTCATTTATGTTTCAATCTTTCTCTTTTGCTTCTTTTGGATTGCTTTATGGTCACTGTTCTAAAAAAAGGTCTGGGCCTCCGCCTAGACCCCGCCTAGACCCTCGAAGGTCCCCCACCTTTGAGTTTAGCCGCCTAGGCCCTTGAATGTCACCCGCAAGGTCTTGACGGCCTTGCGGGTTTAGCGAGTTAGTGAAAAAAACCATTTTGAGGTTTTAACTCTTAAAAACCCCCACATGTCGATCTCTTTCTTAGTTCTCAACCTCTATACTCTCTTTTACTCTTGATCCCTCACTCATGTAGTCATCTAACTGACGACCTTACTCCCGTTGTTAACGCCTAGACTATTAATTAAAGCTTATTTGTTTATATATGTTATGAATTAAACTTTATTATTTTACATACGTATTGATTATGGCCTAGGATTAAAAATACATTTCAAAATAGTAAATCCGCCTAGACCCTGCCCAATCCGCCTAGACCCTTGACCCTATCTAGCCGTCGAGCATCCGCCAAGCGTTTTTTGGAACATTGTTTATGGTATACAAAATCATCACATCTTGCTGTTTCAATATCAGATCGGAGGAACACCTGCCGTCATTCGCTTCCTCCTCGAAGAGGGTTTATTAGATGGGGATTGTATGACTGGTATGTTGACATGTTTTGTTAAGTGCATGAAGTAATTTATCTGCATTTATCTCTCACTTTCGGTTTTACTGATCAAGTAATCTATCTTTGATATAAAACTGTATCTTCCAGTTACCGGAGAAACACTGGCCGAAAATGCGAGACTTTTCTCAACACTGGCTGAAGGGCAGGTATGGCTTGCGTGTTTTTTGCCTTCTCTCCCTGCTACTGAGGACAAGCAATCACAACCAAATTTCTAATCTGTCATTTTCTGTATTGGTATTTGCAGCAAATAATAAGACCTTTGTCAAACCCTATAAAGGAAACGGGACATATCCAGATACTTTACGGCAATCTTGCGCCAGAAGGTTCCGTTGCTAAAATTACTGGAAAAGAAGGACTATACTTCAAGGGTATCAAGATATATTTGTTTCTTCAACGTTAATTGTTTGTGTGTGGATTTTCATTTGTTTTGTCTCCATTTATGGAAGCGTAAAACTAATGAATTTGAACATGTCATGTCAACCAGGTCCGGCCTTGATTTTCGAAGGAGAAGAAGCTATGATTGATGCCATTTCGGAGGATCCTCAAAGTTTTAAGGTATTAATACGGAAATGCACCTGTGAAATCTTTGTTTCAAACTGGACTAAGTTAAGGAATTTGACACTGTCGTCTGAATTTTAGGTGTGAAGGTTCTTAGAGATGCTTTATTTCAAGTATAAAATTCTTTTTAATGAAGCATTTTGAATAAAATATTATACAAATTAGGAAAAAATATATATTCCTTCGAATTGAACAGAGATTCGGGATCTTTGACCTGGAAACAAATGATTTGGCACCAGATGGATTAATTTGATGCTGTTTGGCAGATATTTTATTTTTTTGGTCAAAATTTGGCAGAGAATTTACAAGTATTTCTACTAGCTTACATAATAGCATTGGTTGAGTTGAATTGTTACATTTGAGATGTAATCCCGCGTTTGCTACCATGATTTTTGCTTTACCTTGTTAGAAAATGCTTGTTGAAAACCTTATATCTGGATATGATGCATTTTCAAATCTCCTCATTGTCGCTCTTCATTGTCCTATACTCCAGGGGAAAGTAATAATTATTAGAGGAGAGGGTCCTAAAGGAGGACCCGGCATGCCTGAAATGCTTACACCAACAAGTGCAATAATGGGGGCGGGTCTTGGAAAGGTGCGACTCTATTATCCTCATCTTGGTTGGTGTTTTTTCCTCTGCCTCTAAATCGTGTCGTTTTACTGCTCATGCTTTACAGGACACCGCTCTTTTGACCGATGGAAGGTTCTCGGGAGGCTCTCACGGGTTTGTTATTGGCCATGTATGCCCCGAAGCACAGGTAGATACAAAATTCTCACTTCTGTAGTCCTTTTGAGACAGTCCTCTCGTTTTTCTAAAATTGCAAATTGTAGAAAAGAATGACTGATTTTCTCTTGCCTTGGGAACTTTTTTAGGAGGGCGGGCCAATTGCTCTCGTTCAGAATGGTGATGTCATAGTCATTGACGTTGAGAAGAGAAGAATGGACGTCCAATTATCAGACGCAGAGTTGGACGATAGAAGAAGGAAATGGACCGCGCCTCCCTACAAGGCTACCCGCGGAGTTCTTTACAAGGTATGCTGACAAATTTAACGGCATTTGTACCCTTTCTAGCGCAACTTTGATGAGCTCTGAGAACTAACTCTTTCAGCTCGGTTTTCTTTGTTCCGAATCTTACAGTACATCAAGAACGTCAAGTCAGCCTCTCTGGGCTGCGTGACCGATGAATAGTTAAGCTGAGCATCTTGTGTCACATCCTTCCTTACATGCCCTCTTGTTGCGTTTATCGATCAAATCATAGCAATCTGGTGCAGTATGTGCTCTCTCTTAGCCTCATTTTGTTTTCGAGCAAGTGTTAGATGAAGTCGCGATCTCTCGGGTGTTTGGCCCTCGCGGCTCTTTATAGAGCTGGACCTATTTCGGTTTGGGTTCGATCGACGGTTCTCCATTTTTAGGTTTGTTCTGCCATATGTGAGTGGGTGCATTGAGATTTTCCAATTTTATTTCGGACCTTTTGGGAGTTTGTTTCTCCCTTTTGTATTTCAGTGGATATTTTAGAAAAAAAATTGCATTCAATAAATCTTGGTAGGTAGCTTTTTAGATCACATGGAGTTGGTGAAATGTTAAAATAACTTTACGTAAAGTTGGTTAAATCTTAACCACTCAATTCTAAATAGGCGAAAGCTAAGCATTAATTTACTAAATATTTTTCAAATATAAATAAATTTACTGAAAAAATAAAATCAAATATTTTCTTGAACAAATGACAAGTTAGGGCATTTTCTATAAAATAGAGAAAATGGACAATTTTAGAAGAAATATGAGTTTTTTAACCTCCACAAGTTTAAAACAATTTATAAAATAGAGAAATAGAGGAGAAAGAAATAAAATCTCTAAATTCAGAGGAAGAGATGTGCATCTATTATATTGTATAATAAATGTAGCAATTTGTATAATAGAGAATCTGTTGGAGTTCTGGTGTAAATTTTTTAGAGATTTTGTTATTTTGTTCTCTATTTTAGAGATTTTTTAGAATGACTGTTGGGGATGCTCTTATAAAGGTAATCACATTTGATCTGTTAAGAAGATAAATATGATTTTATTAATTTGATTGCCTTGTAAGGTTTTAACTTGCAATTTGTTTAAGAAAATATTTGATTCTATTTTTTTGGTATATTTTTTATTCCACAAATTACTATAGAATCTTTTGATTTTATTTTTAATTTACTTTTTTAGATAAATAAATCAAAATTGATTCATTCATTAAAATTTTTAAATAAAAAAAAATTATTTAACCCCAGTTAATGTACCAAATATTCACCTACACATCGATGATAAATGGGGAATAAGTTGCGTCGTCAACCCCTTCTGAATAGCAAAACCAATTCTTTTGAATACGATATGCATAGATCTAGGGGTCATAACATTACCATACATAACCTTTTGAACTCGATTAAGACGACGACATCGGGTACCAAGAAACCACATGTATCAAACGCAAATGGAACAAATACGTGTTGATTGTCAATACATGTCTTCTCATGTTTGACCACTTTAGCTGAAGCCGCTTTGAGAACTGTCTGTCTCACCGTGAATGTCCCATTCCAACGATATATATGTAAATTAAAGGATAAAACTAAATCTCATAGCTCCTATTGTTTAGCTATTATATTTTTAACTTTTTTTTTTATCAATTTGTTAGAGAAAATCTGTGTGTGATTCTTTTTTATACGGGTGTTTTTTATCACATGCAATATACTACAATAATTCAAACCCTATTCATTTTTTGTATGTAAGATGATTATTTTCGTATGTAAGTTGGATGGTTACAAGTATCGATAGTGATGAAGAAATGAATGTATTGTTCAATTTTAACTAGGGGTGGGCGCGGGACGGGACGGGATGCTGGTCATCCCGTGTCCCGTCCCGTGTGCCGTCCCGCGTGATTTTGGCGGGATGGAACCAGGACGAGATTCACTACTTTTTTTTCAATCCCGTGCGGGCCTTGTCCCTCACGGGACGGGACGGACCATGTCACTCAAATAAAAAACATTAAAAAAAATCTAAAATTCTTATACATTTTGCAGTTTTTAAAAGGCGTAACATATATAAATTTATAATATTTTTTATATTTTACGATTTTCTTTAAATATATATACACACTGGACACAATATACATATAATTATACACAATATATATAATATATATACACTGTATAGAATATAGTTATGTACCCTAATCAAATGACAATTACGATACAGGTAGGTCTTCTTGACCTCATCCGACATGATGCTTTCGGATAGGGTGTTCCTAGAGCTGGCAATTCGGGTTATCCGATCGGGTTCGGGTCGATCACATTCGGGTCGGGTCACTGATGAGTCAGGTCAACTCGGTCAAAATTTCTGTGTCGGACTTGGTCAGGTCGGGTCGGATTCGGTCAAAATGAAATTCATATTGGTCGGGTTTCGGTCAGAATCGGGTTGGACCCATTCGGGTTTCCGGTCAGAATCGGGTCAGTCTCGTTCGGGTTTCGGATCGGTCCCCGATATATCGGCCGATATATCCAAATTGGATATATCGGCCGACGGCTGATATATCGGAGATATTTAGAATCCGTTACCAATTTACCATATAGCCATATATCATATAGGTATTAGGTATATTGGATCAAAATTTAAACTTTTTATTTTATCAAGTTTATGGGTAATTTTACAATTTAAATATTAATTTTTCATGTTTATTTTTAAAATTTGAAGTATAAATATAATACGACCCCAATAAGCGATATTTAGAAGTTAGAACATTGCTTTTGGGTAATCAATTTTATTAAATTGAATATGTAATTCATGTTATTTATGGATTTCAAAAAGCATTTTAGTAAAATTAAATATGATTCAATAAATAATCTACTCATTGGCTCGTAAACTCAATGTTGTTAAACTCTCGATTCGATCCTACAATCTAAAAATGGAAAAATGATCCCGGTCCTTTATTGCGATTATAACGATCCTATAAAATGTCTATTATAAGAAATTTCTAATATTTACCCTTTAATTATCTATATTATATTTAGTTTATTTTTAAAATTTTACATCTTTATGAGTATTTTTTATGATTTAACATAATATTTATCTAATATTAAACATAGTAACTTCATTTAAAAGAAAATTCATCTTTATGGGTATTTGTTATGCTGATCTGTTACTTGTTTTTGTTCGTCGCCGTGATGCCAAGTTGTTAAAACTTGAAGTGATGTTGTGTAACTTGTGTTTATTTATTGAGTTACTACTATGGACTTTAGCTTATTTTGTTTTGTTTTTAAATTGTCCTCAAATTTATCATAAAGTTATAGTAAATTTAACTTTGATCAATGGAATGCACTTATCCACTAATGGTTTTAAGTTTTCACTTTGATCAATGCAATTTTTATTTTGTTTAGAAATAGCATTAACTATCAATAGTTCGATAATGGATTACAATAAAAAAAATTATAGTATAAATGTATAATATATATATTCAAGGATATTTGAGTCGAGTTGGGGGTCGGGTCGGTTGGGACTCAGGTCGGGTTGGGACTCGGGTCAGTTGGGAGTCGGGTCGGGTTGGAACTCGGGTCGGGTTGGAATTCGGGTCGGGTTGGAATTTGGGTCGGGTCTTATTTGAGTCGAATCCGGGTTGAGTCGGGTTTGTCTGTATTCGGGTCACTTCGGGTTTCGGGTCAAAGTCGGTCGGGCTTGGTTTCGGGTTCGAGTTATGCATAACGCTAAATTTTCGGGTTCGGTCGGGTTTCGGTTCGGGTCGGTCGGTCGGGTTTCTCGGGTCGGGTCAGATTTTGCCAGCTATAAGTGTTCCCATCCGAATTTTTACCTAATAAAAAAAAGGGCTATTTGCACAAATATACACTTTTTTTGCCCGGTTTGCACAAATACCACTTTTTTAGAAAATTTGCAAGAATACCACATATGGTATTAGTGCAAATAGGAGGGGCAAAGTGTTTAGCCGGTTGCAGGTTGTCCCAAGGGCAGAGAGAGAGAGAGAGAGAGAGAGAGAGAGAGAGAGAGAGAGAGAGATGGGACATTGGATTGGGTGGGGGATTTTGGCGCCAAAATTGGAGAGAGAGGAGGTGAGGTGATGGGAAAGGGTTTCCCTCCATTTTTAAAGTGTAATAAGAGAGGAGGAGAGAGGCCAGCATTTTCGGTGTTCCCGTGGAAAAGAGAGCTGGAGAAGAAGGCCACCATTGGAGAAGAACCCATCCGCATTAAGGTCCAGTTGGTGAGCACGTGTCGGGCTCTTAACTTGTTCGTGTCAGTGTTAGTAAACTTCCGTGTCACAGAGATATCTGAGAAACCCTAATTCCCAGTTGCAATGGGTAGGCTTCTCTTCTATTTCTCCTCTTGTTTCGTGAAGAGTAGATACCCATTAGCAATGGTGCTGATCCGAGTTTTCAATTGCAGGGCAAAACGCCAAAGTATGTGTGACTCTCAACTTCAACGGGCGTTGGTTGTTCGATGGTGCGGGGTAGGTGTATTATGGGGAAACAGAGCGGAAGAATGTGATAATTGAAGAGGGCATCGACTTCGCCTCTCTGACTCAACTGTTGAGGGGGAAGGTCGGTCATGATTGTTCATGTGAAGATTGGCGGTTGTGTTACATGCCAAAGGGGGAAGAAGTGGGTCATCCGATAACGATAGGTGATGACGACGACCTTGAGGCTTATAAGTTTCTCAACTCGATGTCTGGGGAACATCCATGGCCCATGGCGATATATATTGGTCCAGTGGTGACAGAGAAGCTTCAAGTACCACAACCCGGCGTCGGGGAAGAATGCTTGAGTGGGCCTCGTAACTCTCAAAAGGTGGACGAGCTGGAGGTAGAAGGTAAGCCACAACCAAACCCTATGGTTGTAGATGTGGGGTTATATGGTGGAGGAGGGGTTAGCCAGTCAATAGGGATGACCAACGATATAAGGGTGAAAAACAATGTGGAAACGGGGTTGGGAAGGGGTGAGAAAGAAAAATATGAGGGTGACAAAGGTAAGGGTCCGGAGGTGATCCTCTTGGATGAGGTAATAGGGAAGAGGCAGGATGACGTTACTGAAAAGGGTTTTGGAACTGGTGACAGACGTATTTTTGAAGGTGAGAAGGGTAAATTTCCAGAGTCGAACCACATGGATGAGGTGATAGGGAAGAGACAGGAGGACGCTACTGAGAGCTGGTTTGGAACTGGTGAAAAGCTTAAGAGTGTAGGTGACAAGGGTAAAGGTTCGGAAATGATCCAGTTGGGTGGGGTGATAGGGAAGAGCCAAGAGCACGGAGGTGACATAGGGTCTGGAAATGGTGACATGGATATTCTTGAGGGTGACAGGTGTGATGGTCTAGATGTTATCCACTTGGGTGACACGGACTCCTCTTCAAATGACACGGAAAATTGTGAAGGTGACAAGTATAAGGGGGTGGATCTCATAGCCATTAGCAGTGAGGAGGAGGACGAGGAGGAGGACTTCGATTCCGGAGTGAAGAGGGAAGAAGATTTTTCATATTATTATGACTGGGAGGATTATGAGGAAGACCAGGGTATGAGGGTGTCGTCGGAGGAGGACGAAGTTGAGGAGGAGGTGATTAGGGAACTAGAAGATCGGGTTCCTAGGTCCAGCACATCCCCACCGTCGATGGAGAACGTAGAAGCTATGTTGGACAAAGCAACGCCTCGGACCCAGGAACCACGACGGAATCTGACAGAAATTTCGGAGGGACAAATGTTCGGCTCGAAGGTAGAATTGCAGACTTGCCTGAAGTGGATTGCAGTTCAGAAGTGCTTCGAGTTCGTAGTGAAGAGGTCGTGTAAGAAAACCTATTTAGTTGGTTGTTTGGACACCAAGTGCACGTGGATGTTAAGGGCGTCGACTTACCGGCGCACGACATTGTGGTGCATCCGAGAGTATGTCCAGGAGCATACATGTGACATGAGCACGATGCACAACCATAGCCGACATGCTACGTCAAACATGATTGGACGCAACCTCGTGACCACGTAAGTGTTAGTTTATTTGCGAGCAGCTATCTCTGTCACACAACATTATTCCCCATGTCACATGACGTAACTCACCATGACACCATTATATGCAGGTTCACCGGGACTCGAAAGGACCTCGTTCCCGAGCAAGTCCAGAAAATGACGAAGGCCGAGTATGGAGTATCGTGTAGCTACTGGAAGGCACGAAGGGCACGGCTGACAGCGAGGGAGGTGCAGCATGGGACGTACGAAGACAACTACCGAGATATTATTCCATACTTGCACATGTTGGAGCAGACGAACCCTGGGACATACACTAAGTTAGAGCTGGACGCATCCCAAAGATTCAAGTACGCCTTCATTAGCTTCGGGGTATGGCGCAAGGCGATTCCCTACCTTCGAAAGGTAATACCCTGTGTCGGTACTAAAATATTGCATGTCACCTAACATACATAACCATGTCACCTAACCAACTGGTGTCGATATCCATGTACAGGTGATTTCAGTTGATGGGAGTTTCCTGAAAGGGAAGTTCAGGGGCACGCTTCTATTTGCCACAGCCCAAGATGCAGACCACAGTATATACCCGATCGCTTTTGCGATTGTCGATGGTGAGAATCACGGGTCATGGGGCTTCTTCTTCAAGAACATGCTACATGTCGTCGAGGATACACCGGACTTAATGTTTGTCTCTAATCGGCATCTTAGTATCATCAAAGGTTTGAGGGACAATTATGTGTTTGCTAAGCAAGGTGCCTGCCAATGGCATCTATTTCAGAATGCCAAGGTTAAGTACAGGGGGGTGACGGCCCTGCACACATTGTACTTAAAGGTGGCCAAGGCGTACACGAGGGCAGAGTTCGAGAAGCACTTTGCTGATTTTTGCGCTCAGGCACCCTTAGCGGGACAATACCTAAGAGAGGCTGGATTCCAGAACTGGGCCCGGGCATACTTCTTGGGGATGCGGTACAACATATTGACGACGAACAACTCCGAGTGTCTGAATTCGGTGTTCAAGGAGGCCCGCGACCTACCCATCACAGCCCTGATTGATGCTATCATCGAAACAATATCCAAGTGGTTTAACGATCGACGGGTAAAAAGCACCAAATCGGCGTCGACGGTCAGCGATTACGTTCAAGGTGAGCTGCAAACGAGCTATTCGTTGGCAACATTCTTGGACGTCAGAGCCCTCAGCTCACACGAGTACACTGTCCGCAGAGGGTCCGCCACCTGGGTTGTGAACCTGTGTGCCCGGACCTGCACATGCAAGCGGTTCGACATTGACCAGTTTCTGTGCCAGCACGCCATAGCAGCTTCAAGGTTTCGAGGCAGCAATTTCTTCTCTCTCGTGAATGACTTCTACAAAGTCGCCGCATGGAAGGCGTGTTACGAGAATGTGCTATATCCGGTTCCTCCAAGAGAAGAGTGGCGAATCCCCCCAGCCATGTCCAGCGCGGTGTGTCTCCCCCCGGACGTGAAGCGACGCCCTAGTCGCCCTAAGACTTGTCGATACCCATCTCAGGGAGAATTTACCCGTTCCAAGCGCCGTCGTTCTTAGATGTGTTCCTCCATTGGTGGTCCAACGCCTTACCTCAGCAGCTGGGTAGTCTTTTGCATTTGCCGTATCGGGTCAGTGGTTGGACCATTCTCCGTCTCTGTTATTTTTTGAACGGGCAACGTATTTGGTAGTGTAATTAGGCTATTTGTGCATATGACAAACTGTAAGTAGTCTGCTGTACTTTTGGGAAGGGTTTCCACACTACAGTTAAGCGGTGAAGAACTTCGTAGTACTTTTGGGGATGGTTTCAGAACAAAAACCATGTCACCCTATTTGTATTCCCGTGTCAGGTAGCAGGGTTTATCATGTCACAGCTTTCAATTTCATGGTAGACATTTCGTCGGTTGAAGCTATGACAAAGAATTCAACAATGCATTGGCACTTATTTGACAAAATGTTTACAGTCCTGAGTGGTTGTGGTAGTGGTGTTAGGAATTGATCCTTGTGAACATATTGAAATCACCTTCATGACAATGTTGAAGAGGGTATTATGTAAGGTGACACTGGATTGTAAGTTGGGTGACAAGGGCGATTTCCTGACAACTTATAACCAAAGTTTCGACAATAATAACTTAGTCAACCAGTGGTCATATATAGACCAAATTTTGCCCAAACTTGCAAAAATAGGACAATGGGGGATAATTTGGATAAATTGACCCTTTCCCATTTTGGTCAAAAAGGTTGTCCGTACCTCAAAAGAAAAAGAAAACAAAAAGAAAACAACAAAGCATAAGTTGACACGCGTCCCGGATATCACCCCACAATGTATTTCTGTATTCATCGGGACTCCATCTCTAAATTTCCATAACTCAAAACCGTTCGAAAGGGGGAGGAAGAAGAGAGGCCGGCGACGAGGAACAACGGGTCGAAGAAGATACTGCCGGGGACTGTCGGATAAGAGAAGAACGCCGCCAGGAAACTCAGAAGGTACGCTCCCTGTCTCTGTTGTCCGTTATGTTCGAATCTGGGGTTCGGGGTGGGTGGATGGAACAACCGACGATGGTGGTAAGGGATTGAACGTTAACGAGGGCGGTTTTGTCGATGGTGGAGGTGGTTGCGAAAGAAGGACAAGGAGCCGGGTTTTGGTGATTGGAAAACCCGCGGTTAGGGTTTAGGAAGCCCGAAGAGGATGCCTACTGTGGGGATCGAAATAGGGAATGGGGTAGATTAGGGGTTTGATTGGGAATGGGGACGATTCGGGGTTCCATTATTTTGAAATTCAGATTTGGGGAGTTGATGTGGAATGTATGTCGTCATTGGTTTAGGAACGTTCTGACATTTGTGACATGGGTTTCCAAATTGAGTGACATGGGTTTACAAAGGTAGTGACATTGACTATAAACTTTCTCGATAACTTATGGTTGCTCTTAAACTGCAGGAAACAAATGGCTCGGACAAAATTTACACATCCACAGAATCAGCGGTTCCGCGCACGGGTAAACGAAGGGTCGAGTGTGGCGATGCTTGCCAACATCGCCGAATACGTCGAGGAGACGGACGCCGCTAGGGATCTCGTGGGAAAGACACTCGAGAAGATTTTGGATACCTTGGAGAAGATGGATGATAGGGTACTTCAATCTTTCGCATTATTCACTCTCATATTGTTCTTAAGTTCAGTGACCACGGTAAATAGAATAATGACATGGGACTTACAGTATGTGGCAGTGACACAGGATATAAAACTGTTGGAGGAGATGGTGGACTTATTGTAACAAGTTCTTGTGTGCAGATAAAAGTGTTGGAGGAGAAGGTCAATGAAATGCGGGATGGAAAATTGAGTGGAAGAGGCAAGGAACAAAGAGTAAGGGATAGTGAAAAGGAGTATGTACATGTTGGAATCCATCTAAGTTGTAGATCGGTTTTGCAGGTTGTTGATGTTGATGTACCAGAGGGGGCTCCTGCTGAAGCTGTGGAGCAGCCCCGACAAGTTGCTAAGGTACGCTCCTTCTGGCTCGTGCCATTCATCCGTTATGTTTTCAATAGTGGCATGGGGATGTTAGCTAGGCGACGGGGGTCGGTTTGTTATGTGACATGGGAAATGTTTGTTTGCATTCAGAGGTTGTTCGTGGACGAGGAATGTGAGAGCAAGGCGTGGAAGATTACGAAACCGCGGGCCTCTAAAGGGAAGGACGCCATCGTTCCCGGTGAAGCCGTTGCCATGGGACTAGTTTCTGCGGCCGACTATAAGGCCCTACAGGGGTGGCTCGCAAGGTAACCCATCGTCTCATTTCAGTCTTCATTATACGGCATAGTAACCCTTTCATTGATTCCACTCCATTGTACGGTCCAGTGCCGACGGTGAGAACCTGTCAACGGCTTGCGGCAAGGACCTGTCGAAGGAGTTTTTTACCACCCTCCAGACGCCCCACTATTGCATCAACTCAGAGGTATATTGTATTTCTCACATTTTATTATGATTGCCCTTGTATACGAAATTGGGTTGCTGTTGGACTATGTTGTGGGTTGTCATGGGGGTAAACTTGACGCAGCACTTGGAGCAGTCATGCTACCTGCTACGGAAACAAAGCGCGGAGAGGGGTTACGAAAATGGGCATCGAGTCATTGTGTTGGACTCTTACTTCTCCAGCTTTCTGGAGAGGGAGTGGAAGGAGTACAACTCAGACGTCGGGGGGTATGAGGCGAGTGACATACTCCTCTCATACTTCGACGGGCGGGCCCCGGCGCCCATGGCCCGGCCGTGGGCAGGCGGGGACCTCGTCCTCCTACCCCTCAACCTGAGGGGAAGACATTGGGTTGCCGTTGCTCTTGATCTCAATGAGTGGCAGTTGAAGCTGTACGACTGCGATGTGCACTGCGTGAGAGACGCCGAACTCCCACCCCTGCTGATGCACGTTACCCACCTCCTCCCCATCATCATGGATGCACACGCTGAGTTGAAGGTGAAGTACGCATCAAAGCTGCCAGGCCCGTTTCGCATAATCCGCGACAAGCGCGTTCCGCAAAACAAGCTCAGGTATGATTGGTGCGACCCCTGTATTTCATTTTACTTGATGATATCTCCGCCTCTGTTTTGACAAAATCTCCGTCATTGCAGTGGTGACTGTGGCCCTTACACGATCAGATTCATGGAGCTCCTCATGGAGAGCGATCCCCCCTTCGATGGGCTGGACGACACGTTTATTGGGCCGTACAGACAGATGCTAGCGGCTGCCATCTTCAATGGTCGGCTCGGTGGACGCATAATCTGATCGTCGTTTGGGTGTAGGTTCGGAAGTGATTTGTTGTCTTTTGTTGTGAACAACGTTGGTTTTAGTCTTGTCCTTCGGTTGTTTGGATACAGTTACTTTTGGAAACGGGTTAAACTCTAGTGGTAAGTGGTAAAGAACATCGCAGTACTTTTGTGGATGGATTCTGTAAAAAACCTCTGTCACCCTGTTTGCATAACCGTGTCACGTTGAAGGGGTTTTCATGTCAGTGATTTATATTTCATTATGGAACTGATTTGTTGTCATTTCTTGTGAACAACGTTGGTTTCACTCTTCTCCTTTGGTTGTCTGGATACCATTACTTTTGGAAACGGATTAAACTCTAGTGGAAGTGGTAAAGAACATCGCAGTACTTTTGAGGATGGATTGTGTAGAAAACCCCTGTCACCCTCTTTGTATTACCGTGTCAGGTGGAAGGGGTTTTCATGTCACTGGTTTATATTTCATTATGGAACTGATTTGGTGACCAACGTTTGTGAACGTTTGTTTCAGTCTTGTCCTTTGGTTGTTTGGGTATATTTACTTATGGAAACGGGTTAAACTCTAGTGGTAAGTGGTAAAGAACATCGCAGTACTTTTGAGGATGGATTGTGTAGAAAACCCCTGTCTCCCTCTTTGTATTACCGTGTCAGGTGGAAGGGGTTTTCATGTCACTGGTTTATATTTCACTATGGAACTGATTTGGTGACCAACGTTTGTGAACGTTTGTTTCAGTCTTGTCCTTTGGTTGTTTGGGTACATTTACTTTTGGAAACGGGTTAAACTCCAGTGGTAAGTGGTAAAGAACATCGCAGTACTTTTGTGGATGGATTGTGTAGAAAACCCCTGTCACCCTCTTTGTATTACCAAGTCAGGTGGAAGGGGTTTTCATGTCACTGGTTTTAATTTGATGTGTATCATTCCGGAGGTGACACATACTTTCAGGTCATGTTTAATTGTTATGAGTGTATGTCCTACAGGTTTTAATACCAACCTTGTGACCATATGGAATTGTATAATTGTGCAAATTGACCTATATTTCGAGTTCAAATCTACCAAAAAACATATAGTTTCTCAATTCTACCATAAACGATTTAGTTTATAAATTCTACGAAAAGAGAAATAGTATCTGATTTGATCAATATTTTATGAGCTCCAATTGATCATATTTGGATACAGTAGCAATAATATCATTATATGTTATACTAACACAATAGATATAGTACAAAATTTAACCAAACTTAATAGACCGAACACATGTGCATAATTTTATTCCACCATATTTCGTGTAATCGACTGAAGCATACCCTCGACTAAACCACACTCAATTGTGCACGTGCATTCCTCACAAGAAAGAGCATCATCTTTATCTTCAGCAAGGAGCTGAAAATTTTTCCAGGGGTTTGATCGTCGACAACTCCGAATCGCTGTTCCATTGGTGATATTTTTACATGTGTTCCGCTTCCATTTGAAGGAAGGTCTTCGAGCAATTACGAGAATATCATAAAATAGATCAGCAACTCTCTGGCGACACGATATTATTTTATAACCCAACTTACGTTTCACACCATTAAGTAATGCAAAGCCTTTGGGTTTGAGGTCTTCAGATCCGCAACAATACATAGCTATGCCACAAACATAGCTTGCCACGTCGTGGCCCAACTCCGATGCCTTAAGAAGATCTTCAATGCCTGCTTCGTGATCGCAATTTGTGAAGAATTTAACCTGCATTTTTAAATGAAGCTATGAGGAACTATGATAAAGCATACACCGAAACAGTAACACTGAATGAACGTCTTACCATTCCTTGCTGAAATATTGCCTCCGGGTTTCCCGCGTTGACGCATTGATTTAAAAAACTTCTGGCGTGACTATCCTTTCTCGACCCGACTACAACGGAAATTCCCCAGTCATCTTGGTATTCAATTGCCATCTTCGCAAGCACGTAATTGTGTTTTCCAACCAAATCAAGAGTTTTGCAACTGCATCACACTTAAGTGAATCAAATTTTTTTCCAACACATAAAATTACGAAATCAAAAGTGGAGGCAATACCTTAACCGTAATCTGAAGACATCTTCTATAGATTGAATTGCTAATCGACCGACAATATCCAATAGGATGTCGAATGGCAGTGTTAGCAGCGTCAATGCCTCTACCGTCCTTGCCCTTGCGTTCTTTCCTTGATCCATTGCAACTATCTTAATTTCGGTTGTAATTGGTAAAGGAGGATGATGCAATTGAAGGGAATGGGATGATGCAATTCAAGGGAGATTGAGTTGGCTTTATATACCAATGCAATGGAGAACGTAACTGCCACCGGAAGAGGAATAGCCAAGACGTGTGCAATGTAATTCAGAGGAAGAGACGTGTGCAAGTCCAATGTACAATTGAAACGCAATGGATGTGGATGCGGAAGTGGAAGAGGAAGCGGAAGCGATTTTCAATTGGAAATAACTGCCGTGGTTTTAATCTCATTCTATTAATTAATCTTTTTCTTATATTATCTATTTATTCAACTAATTTTCGGTTAGAATCTTCATATCTGATATTCTTAAGAAATATATTATATGTATAACGGAATAACCCTATAAAACACTTACTAACCCTTGTTTTAAAAAAATAACGGATTAAAGTTTTAAATTTAAGTTAACCCTTTATTCAACAAAATAACGGAGTAAGTATTCAGGGTTTTGTATGAATTAATTATTTGATAAAATGTTGTAACGGTTGACAGTGTAAAATTTAACCCTTCATTCTCAAAATTAACGGAATAATTATTCAGGGTTTTGTATCAATATATTATTTGATAACATTTTATAACGCTTTGAAATAATTTTTATATCACATATAGAGGGTAACACATTACCGCATGAAATTGAGCACAAAAGTGAAATCCATATATGTATTTTGCATGCTTATTGCATGGGAAAGTAGTTCGGGTTTGTAAATTGTTTGTTAAAATATGGTGTATTAAAGTTCTTAAATTTTTTAAATATATTTAACAACCATACAATCAATATATGTTTGTGCAATATAGAGAGTTCAAAATTACCCCATACATAGAGTAAAAAAAGGGATAAAGAAATCGAAACACGTAGTTGTCGTTCGGAAAAAATTGTCGTTGACTATTCAAGCACCCGTAATTGTAATTAAAAATTCTATATAACATATAGGTGTTCATAACATTTTGTGTAACAAGTTTGTACTTGATAATAATAGATACGAATTTGTTTTTACAAATAAATACGAAAGTATAAATTTTGTATATTTATTTCTCTAAAAATATGCGTGCGTTAATAGTCAACTGACAAGTTTTCCGGAACAGATGTAGTTCTTCATAGCAACGTACAAAAATACCAACCTTGTTACCATATTCAAATGTATATTAGTGCTAATTGACCTATATTTAATGTTGAAGGCAAGGTTATTAGGATCGGGATTCTACGATCGAATCACAATAGGGTCCGCGGTTCGGATGGTAAGATCCCATTAGGGGATCGTAAGATCCTCGAAATATAATTACATAATAAATTAAAAATATATATAACAAAGTTTCTTAATTTAAAGTTCTATAATGAGGGAAAAAATGTTAGTTACACAATATATTTTGATTTTAAGACATAAAAATCTACATTTACGACCTTAGACATTGCCATATTGGTTGAAGGGGTTATTATGTTACTTGACACGGGATCCGAAATTTGGTGACCCCCACCAAACCCCAACCCCCCCCCCCCCCCCCCCCCCATGGAGCCCCTCTCTCTTCATAAATACCACCACTCCATCGGTCATTTCACTCCCACTCTTCCCTTGCAAGCCACAAACATTTCCCGGAAGAAGAAGCGACGCCATCATCTTTGGTTCACCAGTGCTGGTCATCCTCATCCAAAACCTTTCAATTCCAAGTAAGTACAACCCCGATTGCCATATGTGTTGAAAATTAAGTGTTTGTATTTTAGGGTTTTCGTCGATTATAAGTTTTTGTTCAATGAAATCTGTGTTGTTACTAGGGTTTTGGACATAGAGTACTAATTGACGACATCCAAAGCTTTCTGATTAGGGGCTACGATTTATGCCTGTGTATGCTGCATATTTTGGGTGAAAATGTCCATTTGTCTCTTTTCTTGCATGTGCTTAGTACATACATAAGTTGAGTAGTTACTTGGAGTTCGTATATGTGTTTCTTGGTTTACGCTTCATATATGCAAATATTTTGTGGAATTTGCTGAATTGGGGCTGAGAAACCAGCCAGTCAAGTATATGTACTTGGTGACAAGGGATTGCAACTTTGGTGACACGGGTGATTTCTAACCACCTTTTTGTAATTGGTCTTTGCTTGCAATTAATTCCGTCCTTATCAAAATTATAAGGTGCTTACAGTAATATAGCTTATATATTACATCATCCTTTAGTTATTTGGTCACATATCATCTCCCTCTCCCATTCATCTTCTTCATATATACGAACTTGTTAGGATTGAAAAAGAAATAGCACATTTAGCATCCTTTCTGTGTGAATCTAAAGCATAAATATGATTAAGCCTATCAAAGTTGCAACCTTTGTCTTTGTCTGTGAAGGTTCTTAGTAGGATGTCTGCCAAGTATTTATAATTGGTGACACGGGATTCAACGTTTGGTGACACGGGATTTCATAGTTGGTGACACGGGTGATTTCTTCCATTTGTAACATAACTTTGTCATAACTTTAATTCATTGATATGAGTTTCATATTCACACTTGTATTTACCATTTCCAACTTTGCTTGCACATAGATCTGTCCTTATAAACATTCTAAGGTCCGGACATTATTTTACCTTATATTTGACATTCTCCTTTATTTGTTTGGTGACATATCATTTCATAACACCATTCATGTTTTCCACATATATGTACTTGTCTCCAATCTAAAACATGCTTACATATTTGTCATATGTACGTATGTTATTGTGTTTGGTTTTCTTCTGCCATCTGACGTTTATTTTCCCTGGTGCTGGTAGGAATAATGTGGCCGCACTCAGATAGCGACATTGAGACAGACTCCGACAGCGATCGGAGCTATCAGAGTGGCGACGACCGTAGGTACTTCTGGCTCCGTTCAGATTACGACTACGGGAGGACCCGCCGTGACCGTCGTGATGAGGACGAGGATGATGATGAGTCAGAGCCCGACCAGGTTGCTGAGGACAACGCGCTATTTGACTTGGCCGCCGAAGAGCTCACCGACCTTCGCCAACGAGTCCAAAACCTGCTCAACCGGGATGCTGCCCGGGAGGGAGTAATGGCCGCACAGCGCACTGAACTTGAGGCCGCCCGCCCGCATGTCCAGACAACCACTCTTCAGCTGCAGGCCACCCAGTCCACCCTGGAGGCCACAAATATTGAGTTGGAGTTTACCCAGAGCTCCCTGCAGGCCACAATTGATGAGAACTTGGTCCTCGCCAACAAGTTGGTGAGGAGCGAGGCTTGCAACAGGCACCTGGCGCAGCGGTTGGTCCAGGTGGGGTCCTTCCTATGTGGGAAGTGGGTCGGCCACGCTAGTGACCAGCTCCGCACCAGCCAGCTCACACGATGGAACAGGCTGATGGGGTGGATTCTCGTCCTCATGATGGGAGTTATGGTGCGTTTGGTCACCCGGGCTTAGGAGCTTCGAAGCTAGTTCTCTTTGTTTTTTGCCAAAACTTGTGATTTGGTTGTAGTAGTTGCCAAATACTGATGTGATCCCAAACAGATGTGGTTTTTTGGACTCCGCCAGGACTCCGTATATGGCGGATGGCCCCCATTTGTTGTAGTTAGGGGCCTATGTAAGGGTAGTTACAAACAATGTCTCACCCACGCTCGGTTAGTTGTCGTTTTTTGGAAAGCTGAGTGTGGTTGCACCATTATGAATGGTGCTTGTAGTATCGGATATGGTATGTATAGGGCAATGTCCCTCCTATATTATGCATGTCTAGTAGATTTCCACTTGTTGGTGTTATGCATGTGTATTACATTCAATCATCCATGAGGAGAGAAAATGTCAAATTATGTGGTTCTTATGATAAGGCCTTGTCACAATTCGTATATGAACCTATGAACAGATAAACAAGGTTAGAAAATCATCCACGAGACCATCTGTGACACGGATATTCACGTCAGGTGACACGGGATTTCAAGTAACGTGACACGGGATATTTCCTTACAACTTCTATTATGCCTTTCAACCGAGCAAGTTGGTTGCCACATGACATTCAATCGTCCACGAGAAAAAGAAAAATGATGTGGTTCCTGTGACACGGCGTTGTGGCAATTCGTATATGAACCTATGAACACATAAACAAGGTTAGAAAATCACCCTACTCACCAGCAGTGACACGGACAATCACGTCATGTGACACGGGATTACAAGTTTGGTGACACGGGATAATTCCTTACAACTTATATTATGCCTTTCAACCGACTAAATTGGTTGCCACATGACATTCAATCATCCACGAGAACATGAAAAATTATACGGTTCCTGTGACATGGCGTTGTGACCTTTCGTATATGAACCTATCAAGTAATAAACAAGGTTAGAAAATCACCCTACTCACCATCAGTGACACGGACAATCACGTCAGGTGACACGGGATTGCATGTTTGGTGACACGGGATATTTCCTTACAACTTATATTATGCCTTTCAACCGACTAAGTGGGTTGCCACATGACATTCAATCATCCACGAGAACATGAAAAATTATGCGGTTCCTGTGACACGGCGTTGTGACCTTTCGTATATGAACCTATCAACTAATAAACAAGGTTAGAAAATCACCCTACTCACCATCAGTGACACGGATAATCACGTAAGTTGACACGGGAATCCAAGTATGGTGCCAGAGGTAATTCTGAACTAATTATAACCAATGTTTGCACCATGCCAACATGGTCAGTAACTGCTTACAAATTATCATACAAATAATGTAAAAGTCCGCAACACATAACCACTCACCGAAGACAAACAATGCGAAATAGTTCAAATACCAACCTAGTGAGCTACCGGCCACAACTAAATGTGAGAACCAGCAACCATGTTCATAAATATCCAACACAATAAAAACGATGTTCATAACATGCATAGACCATAACTTAAAATTTCATAACAATGGCCAATGGTGATCACAACTGAGATCATAACCGTGTACCATTGAAGATGCGAACAGGCTCCGCTCTTGCAGGCTCTGGGATCTGCCAATTGGTTAAACAGTTTCAACGGTGAAGGAAAAAAAAATTTCATCCCGTGTCACCCTGATCTGTACTCGTGTCGGCTAACAGTGATACACTTGTCACTTACGTACTACTATAGATTAAAATGACAGGGAATGTAATAGGCATTTTACCTTGTTCTCATCCTGTCCTTCCGGCGTTCCTTGGTCGTTCACTGTAGGTGGTACAACCGTTGAACCGGCTTTACCGCTTGTGTCCTCAGCATCCCTTTGGTTCCCGACCTTCTGGCCACTGACATCTCCCCCAGTTCTTCCAATGGTATCGTCTTTGACCGCCGCTGAGATCTAGCAATTGGTTACGGTTATGTCAACTGTGTTTCAGATCATATATTTGTTCCCTTGTCACTTTACATATTAATACATGTCGATTCACTTTAACAACCATGTGCGTTGTGTGCAAAATATTGACACATTAAAAATTGCTGATTCTATAACCCCTTCACCGTGGATTCAGAAAATACCATGTCAACTAACAACCAATTTACCTCCTCTTCTCCTTCTGGTGGCTGGTCTTCCACCCTAGTTTGTCCTTCTGTCCCCCCGTTCTTTCGGTCGTTATCCTCTCCACGGACATCGCCCATTGGTTGCTGCTCACCTCCTGCATTCGACTGCCCATCTCGCATCCCATTCACAAAACCTTCCAACACCTTCACCTGATACACAAATTACATAAATGAGGGGTGGTTAGCGAATGTTATTCACCATTGGGAGATAAGTAACCCGTGTCACCCTTGACAATTATCCGTGTCACATATAAAATATACTGGTGTCACAAATGCCAGAAACGTTACACGTACCTTCTCATCCATGCTCCGCATCCAACTTGACATGGTTCCCAGCCTCTCCAATATCAGTTCTACTGACTTCCCCAACTTATCCTCCCAGGATTCACTTGTCCCATCACGTTGCTCCGAACTCGGGCCGGACTTGCCTGAGCCATCACCGTAATAACTCGGTGCCAACGCAGCCTCAATGTCATCAAAGTAGAGGTCAGGCTCCTCATGCTGGTAGAACCACCCGCGCATCAATTCATACTCGCCGGCCTTCGGTACTAGTATCGGGTTGTCTTCGACCTTGATTCTATCAGATTTTTCAGGGTCCATGCCGGACTGGATCGTCTCATACGTTAGATTGTCGTCATCCGCTGTCCACCTCAGCATGCGAGGCAACGCCGTGTGTGACACCCGGTTCGCGAACGCCTCCCCAATCCCCGGCACAGCTTCGTACAGCCAAATCTAAAACAACCACACATGTCACTCAAATGAGTGCATCAATTGCGCGTACTAGTTCAAGCATAACTTCGGTCAAGTAGATTACCTGGAACGCATACGGAAAACCCATAAGCCCATATCCATATCGATCGTCCTTGTCGTTCGCCTTCGGCTTCATGTCAGCGACACGTCGTTCTATGACGCCCGACAGGGACTCGTGGGTGGCCTCGTACACAACCCTGCCCCAGGGGTAATCCAGAAATCGATCAACGTTCTCCACAAGCTTCACAATCCACCCTCGTATGGATTTCTTGGGTTCTTCCCCCAGCAGAACTCCTTCGACGATGAGTAGGAGAGCGATCTTAAAACGCTTTCGAGCACTCGGCTCCTTCAAGATGGAGTTCTTGAAGGCGTTCTCCAGCTCACCGACCTTCATGTTGTCCATTCCGAATAAGTCCTTAAGAGCCTTCTTTGTCTTCTTGTCATCGTCCGTCTCTGTCTCTTCCCCCGAACTCGACCACACCACAGCCTAGTCACGAGCGCAAACTCCTTGATAGAGAATCGCCGCAGCTTGCCTTGAAGCATGTACCAAGTCTCCCACTTCTTTTCTGTCACAACCTGCCTTTGTAACACGTAATGCAGTAGTTGCGACGAGAATTGAACCCGGTTTGCCATTTGCACAATACCCCCAAATTGGCTTCGCAGTAGCTTCTCCCAATCGACGGGGTCAACCCAGTCGTCCATGTTGACGAGCAGAGACACTTTGGAACACTGGTTGACCCGGCCTCGGACATGCTTCTCTTCCGGCACTGCGAGTCGGGGCTCCACCTTCTTAGGTGCCCGGACACCTTTCCTCCTCAAATTCTGGGACCGAACCATGTTCTTCCTGCAATTAAGTGGACATGAACATTATCAACATCCAGACAAACTCACCCCCTTCTGAATAAGTCTGTCTGCGACTGCTTCACGAGAAAATGCCCATGTCACCTACTGAAGTAACCCTTGTCACCCAACATAATAGCTCGTGTCATGTATGTCAATTGTCTTCTCCCAATTGTCCTACAGTACCCGATTCCGACAGGGGTTTTTCTCCACTCTCACAATCTGGGTAAAAGGACCCGCAAGCCTCCCACGCTCTTCTTCAACCTCCCTCGCTCCTGTCTGTCAATTCCTCAGTTCCCCACACCCCTTTTAGCCCAGATCCGTATTTCCCCGTATCCCCGATTCCCCAAGTGACAGGAATTCCCCATTTCCCCAAATGACAGCAATTCCAAATCCCCAATTTTCGATTTTTTGTTCGATCCCAAATTGCATGGCTTACAACGAAACAGTGGAATAATGCAAATGAAGTGGGCAAGATTGGAAATTAAGTGAAGATTCAGAATAGTAGAGATGGGTAGGGACAGATTTCAATAATCAATTCAGATGTACCTGTATTCCTGTGCCTTCCTCTCCGGTACTGCCTTCTCCGGCGTCTTGGTCCCTTTTCCGGCGACTACCTCCCTCTCCGGTACGAAACAATGGGAGAATGGAAATTAAGTGGGGAAGATTGCAAATTAAGTGAACATTCAGACTAGTAGAGATGGGTGAGGACAGATTTGAATAACCAATTGAGTTGTACCTGTATTCCTGCGCCTTCCTCTCCGGTACTGCCTTCTCCGGCGTCTTGGTCCCTTATCCGACGACTACCTCCCTCTCCGGTACGAAAAAATGGGAGAATGCAAATTAAGTGGGGAAGATTGCAAATTAAGTGAAGATTCAGAGTAGTAGAGATGAGTGAGGACGGATTTCAATAACCAATTGAGTTGTACCTGTTTTCCTGCGCCTTCCTCTCCAGTACGGGCTTCTCCGGCGTCTTCCTCCCTCTCCGGTACGGGCTCTCCCCTTTCCCTTCACTTCACAACCGCCTCCCTTCTCTCCTAATTTCGGTCTCTATCTCTCTCTCTCCTTCCCCTGTGTAGGTGGTGGTTTTTTTCGCCAACTGCAATGAATGCAAGTTACTTACCTTTACTATTGTTTTGTTTTCCTTTTTCATTTCGAGGAACACAGCATTTTGTTTTCTTTTTAATTTTTTTTAGTAGGTCAATGGAACTGTGCAACCAACTGCCACCCTGGGGAAGATTCCTTTTCCTTTGTCGTTTTGTTTCGTTGTCCCAGTATCGGGTCCCGTCTTTCCATGCACGTGTCACCTGACAGGTTTTTTCGTGTCACTATTAACTGTCTCATATTCCTACGTATAGTGTAAATGACCCATGTCACCCTTTTTTAATCCTCGTGTCACCTTGCGACAAATACCTTGTCACCAAATTGGATAGATACATGTAGCTACACTGCCAAGTTTAACATGTCCGCATATACACAATGTTCACATTCGACAACTACCAAGTTTTGCAAAATATCCAAATGTTTTACTTCCACTATTACAGGAGGGGTTTATGCTTGGAACCAAGTGTTCAACTACGAAGTCTAGCATCCGAGTCGACCATGGAATACCCCAACAGCTAGCATCTGGCGGTATGCCTCAATGTACCTGTCGTCCAATCCATCGAAGTTAGGCGCGGTCTCCAGCAGGAGGTGCATGAATCGAATGGTGTACGGGCCACAATCACCGTTGCAAAGGGGAACAATCAGTCAGAGCGCGGACACCGATTCCCCATCCAATCAAACGAAATTGAACCATGTCATCCTACTTACCTTAGCTTGGTCTGTGGAAGCCTCTTGTCCCGGCGAATGGCAAACGGCGTGGGGACCTTATCGGCATACTTGACCTTCAGATCTGGGTGTGCACGCATGACGACATGGATCAGGCTCATCACAGGCATTAACAGGGTTTGGAGTTGGCGTTCCGTCGCCATGTGGACGTCGCAGTCATACACCCTTACCTCCCACTCCTTAAGATCGATGGCAAGGGCAACCCAGTGTTTGTTCTTGACGTTGAAGGGGAGGAGGATGAGGTCCGCACCTGACCACGCTCGTCCCAACGGCTTCGGCGACCCCCCCTTTAAGTACGCCATCAATGCATCATTAGGCTCGTACGCTTCGGGGGTGGCGATGTACTCCTTCAATTCCCGAGGTAGATAAATTCCCGCTAAGCACGTATCGACTACGATGACTCCACTTGCCATGTCACCCGTTCTGTCTGCGACCGCTTTACGCAAAAGGTAGCAGCACTCCTCCATCTCCTGCATGAAGTGAATCGCAATTACAATCCATAATCCTGACACGGGAAATTTTTTAGGTGACAAGTCGTCATACCACAGTTCCAAACCAATCCTGGGGTTTCTTCAGACGGTTGAGTAACTCCTTCGTCATATCCACACCGCAAGGTGACGTGCGAACCTCCGCGTCCCCACTGCACGTTAAGTTTCTGTCAGGTATTGTGGACGTCCAACTATCTACCTTGGTCGTCTATTCGAGTGTAAGACACATAACCTACGTACCTTGCCAACCAACTTGTCATGGCGTCGTTGTCCGTCGCTGACACCATTCCTAGCTGAACAGCATCGGCGGGAACAGTGGCTGCCTTCTGGGGTCGCGGTTTCTTGGCCGGGGGAGCCAACTCCTCTCCAACAGCCTTCCTCGTCTTCTTCGCCGCCTTAGATACATAAACCTGAGCTATCCTGGGCTTCGGCCTCTCCTCAACTTCAATTTTCTTTCCACCTTCCTCATGACCAGACGCCTTTAAACCAACCTCTCCCAACTGCAAACATATCAAACTTCAGCTAAGATTTACACTTTCCCTTGTCACCTAACAGATATACTCATGTCACTTGACCTATACTATCATGTCACATATAAAATCACCTTTTTTCCATAAATAAACCTTACCTCGTTGGTCTTTCCTTCCCCCCCAACCCCTGCCTTGACAGATTCAGCTTCATCATTCTTCTCCCCAACATCATGACCAGCTAGCTTGCTCTCTCCTGATATCTCATCCTTTGCCTTCACAGTTTCAACTTCTGTGTGCTTATCCCCGCCATCATCCACTTCACTTCCCTTCTCAACAGCACCTCCTAACTGCAAATGAATTCAAATTTGAATTATGGCTCAATTTTTCCAGTGTCACTTAACATAACAAATCATGTCACACAGCTACAATATTCCTGTCACATTCTTCCAATGTCGCTGAAAATAACAAATCTTTTGATGTTTAGCAATAACTAACCTTACCACCTAGTCCACCCTAGGGCTGGGCATCCGGTCTGGACTGGACCGGAATTTTTATAAACTTGGACCGCGGATCGGACCGGGACCGGGAAATATGGTCCCGGGTTTTCCGGTCCGCGGACCGGATTATCCTCCAACCCCTTTTTTTTTGTTACATTAGCACTGTTACAATACAAGAAAATTACAATACAACAGCCGATTACATTAAAAGTTTTCAATCTCTAGATTTCTCTAACCCTAGATCTGAAAAATATCTCAAATCTTAATATTAGATGTTTATAATTTCTCCAAGTTCAGACCAAAATCGACATTAATTTCTTAAAATAATCAAAATATACCTAAAACAAACTAGATCTAAAAGGAAAGAGATTAGGGAAGAAGAAGAACGGTTTTGCCTTACTGGCCAGCGAACAGAGAGGGTTCGGGACGGAGAGGGAAGAAGAAGAACGGAGGGAGTAGCCAAGGAGGGCCAATTATGAGTGAATCTCCTTCAGGACGGAGGGAGGAGTGCTGATTGAGCCATTGAGGAGCGCTGAAGCGGTCGCGAACGAACACGAACCGAGATGATTCGGGACGGAGATGGAAGAAGAAGAAGAACGGAGGTTGGAGCCGAGGAGGGATGACTGAGAGCGGAGCCCGTTCGGATAGAGGGAGGAGGGCCGACCGGCCGACTGAGCCACCGAGGAGCGCTGGTGCGGCCGCAAGCGAAGAGAGGCGGAGACATGAGAGAGAGAGAGTGTCTGAACTTTGAAGAGAGGCACTGGGCAATGTGAAAATGAAACGCGTGACTCTCCTCTTTAGGTTTTTTTTTTTTAAACATGATTCCGGTCCAATTCCGGTCTGGTCCCGGGTTTGGACCGGAACCCGGAAATTAAAATATTTTGGACCGTGGACCAGACCGTAATATCCCGGTCCGATCCAAAGACCGTAAATTCCGGTCTGGTCCCGGTCCGATTTCGGTCCGATCCATATTTTGCCCAGCCCTAGTCCACCCTCACCGGCTTTACCCGCAATTGACTCTATCAACTCGTCAAGTTCAGCCTGTAAAATATATATTAACATTTGATATTGAATCCCCCATTTCAAACAGGACTACACATCGACACGCATGTCACGCAAAAATTAACTTACAAACTCATCCCGTTTTTTCTCATCTCCACCTTGTTCTTTATCGGTTGCTTCTTGCCAGGCCGTCCCCTTACACTGAACATCCCGCAGCTCAGTCACGGCCACCTCCAATAATTTCAGCTGCAGGTGATCAAATTATTACTTCATATCACCATAAGGTGAGAAAAATCAACACAATTCACCCTTCATACCACATTCGTTCATTATCTACACTACTTGTCACTTGTCCAATTTCACGTGTTAGGAATCCATTTACCCTAGTTCACAGTTTAGTCTCCACAGAACAAATAATTGGGAAGTTATTGCGTACCTTTTCATCCATCTTCTCCATCCCTGTTGAAATTGTCTGAAGCTTGTCCATAACTTGTGCCAAAGTCTTGACAATGTCCCCCACCCCGCCATCCTTCTCATTGCCTCCTCTTCCCGTCCTTGGGGACCTCCCACCAGGGGCTTCGAAATGTCTCAGAAACGGTGCAACTAGGTCGTCGAAAAAGGGGTCGGACTTCTCATCATCGTACACACACCCATCCATCAGCTCCATCTCAGCCTCCTCTGGTCTGAGTATTGGGTTATCATCAATCTCTATGGCCTCCTCTCCCTCAGCTTCGGTGCGGCTGGCTATATCCTTATAAGCGAGGTTCTCGTCCTTCAGGGCCCATCTCATGCAACGAGGGAATGCCGTCGTCGACACCTTCGTTGCAAACCGGACCCCCCATTTCGGCATGGATTCCAGCAACCAAATCTGCACCGTATCCCCACTCAAATGAATACATTTTCAGCATATGATTTACAAATTGATCATGGGTGTGGTCGAGAAGGTTACCTGAAAGGATACCGGATAACCCATCAGGCCATAACCATTGCGCTTCTTTCGATCTTCTGCCTTTATCTCAGCCTCCCGGCGCTTTACGGCGCCGTTCAGCGACACGTGTGTGGCAGCATAGATGACCCTCCCCCATGGGAATGCCAAAAACCTATCGACATTTTCCACCAATCGGACGATCCAGCTCCTCAGCCCCTTCCTCTGGTCCTCTCCTAACAAAACGCCCTCCACAATGTACAGCAGCACTAGCTTGAATCGTCTTCGCAGGCTCCGCAACACCATTATTGAGTTTTTCAGCTCGGTCTCGAGGTCACCAACCGTCATCTTCTCGTTGCCAAAAAAGTCCTTGATAGCTTTCTCGTCCTTCTCCATGTCACTAGCTGCTGGTTGACTGCACCGGAGCCCGGTTACTAAGGCAAACTCCTTGAGGGATAACCTCCTGAGCTTTCCCTTAATCCGGTACCACGTCTCCCACTCCTTTTCGCTTGTAAGCTGTCGCTGGAGTGCATAATGCACAATTTGTGAAGAAAATTTCACAGTGTGCGCCAGCCGCACAACCCCACCAAGCTGGGAGTCCAGCAGCTTCTGCCAGTCCCTAGGGTCAACATAATCGTCAATGTTGTTCAGCATTGACAGTCTTGAGCCCTGGTTGACCCGGGCGCGGAAGTGCCTAGCTTCGGGGACTAGGTAGTCAGGCTCTTTGTTCTTCGCGCTCACATTCTTCGTCCTCACCATTTTTCTCCTGCAATTTCCATCACACGAACAAACTCAGCTTCTGCCATTTATATTTGTTCCCTCTGTCACCTAACAGACTAACCCATGTCACTCTACCCTTGTCACTCAGTGTGAAACCCATGTCACCCATTATGAATCGGAAGCCTATTGTAACCAATACCTCAAACCTCCTTCAATAGGACACCTACGACATCCACATATCCCAATTTCCACAGCTCGCCAATTCTCGTATTCCGCCTACCACAATACATTTACAAACCCTTCTCTCCAAAATGGAAACCCCTGTCACCCAATGTCAAACCCATGTCACCCAATTCGAACCTCAAACCACCAATTTCCCCTATCCATAGTTCCCCGACCGTTGCCCTAACCCATTCCGAAAACCACTGTCACCCAATTGGAAACCCTAACCACCGATTTCCCCTTTCCATACCCGAAAACCACCCATGCCACCACCACCCACCATTATCCAAACAAGAAAACCACCACCCCGACCCACCATGCATTCAGGCCACCATTGCCCTAACCCCTTCACCCACTGCTTTCGCGACACACACCCGCGCACCCTACCACCAAAGGGAGAAGAGTAAAAGGGCGTACCTGATTTATGTCGTGTCTGGTGTACTTTCCGGCGACGGTGGACCTGTCCGCTCTCTCTCCTGTGTTGTTCCTCTCTCGAACCGGCGTCTCTGCAACTGTCGAAGAAGAAACCGCCCTCTGTCTCTCTCCCTTTCTATGCCTCGCTGCAACTGCCGATGAAGATGAAGAAGCCTCTCCTCTCTCTCTCTTTGCTATCGGTGTGTTTTCAAACGGGAGAGAGATATGTGATTGGATGAGCATTTATTAACCCTCCCCCTATTTCTCCTTCCCGCCCTCTCTCTCTTCACTAGGCAATGATGCCTCTAATTTCATTTTCTTTTTTTTTTGGCCAACTTTACATATGATAGCCGGTTTATGTTGTGGGGTAACCGTGGCATTTTTGCAAAATTGCGCCAAAAATGGCATTCTTGCAAATTTTTCCGAAATGCTGGTATTTTTGCAAAGTTTTTTGAAATTGTGGTATTTAGTGCTATTTCCTGTAAAAAAAATGCCAATTACTAAGAACGTACACTGAACAAAAGTATACACTTTTGTATACCTATATGGCTATATATACTGTATTACAATGTATATATGTACACACTGTACATATGAATCAAATATATATACTATATATCTATTATATATATAATATACTGTATAAGATAATATATTTTATTTATTTATTTATTTATATATATGCGGGACGAGACGAGATTTGCGGGATTGAGATGGATCGTCCCGCGTCCTGTCCCGTATAATTTTTGCGGGACGGAACTGGGACAGGATTTACTATTTTTTTTTTTCAAAATCCCACCGGGATCGGGACGAGACCGGGATTTGCGGGATTTGTGTACACCCCTAATTTTAACTACCTTAGAAGTTGATGGTTGGAATAAAGATTGACATCATCAAAGTTGTTCATGTATGGAAAGAAAATACTATAGATTAAATAGTAAGATTAATTAATTATTTTTATTTTTAAAAGTAAATTTAGTTTAGTTTGATATTTTAATTTTTATGAAGATTGTTTTTATTTAAAGGGTTAACTTGCTACATAATTTTTATTTAAAAGTTTCATCCATATTACCGATCATTTATATACTACTTCATCCGTTAACCAAAACATGTCAATTTACTATCAAACATGCCTTTTTAGAAGCCAATGTAGTAATGTGCGTGTGTGTAGACACATAAATAATTTCTTGCTTAATAACACAAGGTATGAAATTATATAAAAAAATATTTATAAAAAAGCTGATATTTAATATAGTTTTTATTATTATAAAAAAGCATACGTGAATTGTAAATGACATGATATATTGAGTAATAATATTAGCCATTATGATATGTTTTTTTTTATAAACGACAAGGTGTATTGATAATCACTTTGTTTATTTATATGATTTTGTTAATGATATTGTAATTTATATTTTTTTTTCCTATAATGTACATTTTAATTTTGATAATTTTCTCCAAAATGGTGGAATTTGATAGAAAAATCAAATTTAAAACTCTGAATCATGGACGACAAAATATATATACACTATCCATTTTGATTGAAAATAATTTCTCTTGAAACCAAACATAGAAAAAAATTGGTTTATTTTAGATTCTCATGCCACATTGCCACTTCTCCCCTTCCCAATTCCCATCCTTTTCATTATTCTCCATCTTTACTCTTCCTTTAATTTCTACTAATTACTAATTTGCTAAACACACACCATTAAGTGCTAATATGATGAGATTTGCAAGTTGCAGCAAATTAAGCTCTAATGTAAGATTGTAAGATTTGATTTTGAGCGAACCAGACAGATAGGAAGAGGCGACAGGAGATAAGAAATTCAAATGATATAACATTAATATTCTGATAATAAATTAAGTGCAACTCAAATCAAATAATGTCTTAATTATCTCATGAAAAAGAACCCTAGAAATTAATCTACCACAAAGCAAGCAACAACAGTAGGTAGGAAATCAATTAAAAACAACAAATTAAATAAACCCAAAAGATAAGGCTAATATCGATCGACTCATTTGATGGATCAGTACTGCATGATGAGATGCAGGATGAACAACACGAAGCTGATGGTAGGCAGGAGATATGAAGTCACAGACACCATGCTTGCTGAACTGTAAGGACCCGACCCCGAATGTGCGTGGCTGCCACCTTGACCGCCTGCAGCGGACCCACCTGGGGAAGGTGCCGGTGCAAGGCTACTGCGGTGGTACACATTTTGCACCATGACTCGGATGATGATCCTCTGGCCGGCCTCGCAGTTGTCCTCATCCCCGCTGATGAAGTAGAAGAAGCCGTGGCGATTGAACTCGAACGTGGCCCCTCCTGCCCCGAACCTCTCGACCGGGCTTGACCCGTTGCAGCTCTTGTAGCCCTCCTTGCTCACCACCAGGACCGAGTCGTCCTGGTAATTGAAATCTGGCCGGCGGTTCAATTCAAAACCAAATTAAGGTGAAATTAATATAGCAAAATCTCAAACAAGCGAATTGAATTAAGTTTAAATAATTTGGTTTGAATTGGTGGTGACTTACGGATGGAGTCTCCGATGTGAAACCTGTGCTGCTCCGCCCACTCGTTATAGGTTTCGGCCTCGTTCCCCGTTGGAGGAGCCCAGCCCCTCTCGCCCCCAACCTCAAACTGGTGCCCGGAGACCAAAATTGCGATGGAAGAGACGAAGAGAAGGGGGATCAAAAGATTGAAACTGCAAGAACCCATTTTCGGAATGTTTTTCTTCGATTTTGGAAGAGAAATTGCAGCTCTGTGATTAGATGCAGGAAGATGCAAATAGAAAGAGAGAGGTGAGAAGAACAAAGGGGAGTTTGAAGGGGTTGATTTATAGTGCGAGGGGAAAGTTGCGGTTATGGTTAGTTATATTCTTCCGAGTAGTCAAACATGGTGGAAGTGGGAGAGAAAGTGGAAAGGTGTTTTATTTTAGGAGGGAAAAATATCAAACTGTTTTGACCAGAGCTTCTCATTTCTTGACCACGTTTATCTGAACTCAACGTGTCTGTTTTATTCGGAGTCTTGCTACTGGGCTGAATCGGCCCAAACTCTATTTTCATTTCTAAAAATTAAATAAAGTTAATTTGTGCTAACGCCCGTTTAACTAATTATTTTCTGACAATATATTTAATTGATTACCAACTAAAGAGATATCCATGTTTTAAAACCATGGGTAAAATCTTGTAAAACATATATCGATATTTAACAAAATTTGGTAAAAATAATTGACAGCATATGAAAAGCTTAAAACGGTTAAGTATTATTTTAAAATTTACCCATGTTGTGAGTAATTGAATTGTGGTTGTTTTGTTTTTAATTTTAAAATTACAAAAATCAGTTGTAATAGTGTTTTGGAGTACTTGCTCAGCAAGTTGTATAAATAGCCCTGTAATTGGTTTCAATTGGATTAAATTTCAGTTTTCCTCTTCCATATTTTCTCTCTTTCTCTCGTAACATGGTATCAGGTTAGGAGTTTCTTTCAATGGCAGATCCAAATCCCAATCTCATTCCCAATCCAAATCCCATTCCCAATCGCAATTTCCCTCCAATTGATCCGAATGATGAGCTATTCCTTCATCATTCTGATCATCCAAATTACATTTTGTCCACTTCTCTTCTCTCCGATCGCAATTATGGCCCATGGCGTCGTTCTGCTGAGGTTTCTCTCATGGCGAAGAACAAGCTTGGATTTGTCCCCGGATCCTGTGTTCGGCCAGCTGAGAATCCTCTCCTTGCAGCTCAGTGGGATCGCTGCAACAATATGGTCATCTCGTGGATTTTTTACTCCGTCGAGAAGGATATTGCTGAATCTATCCTTTTCTTCCGCTCCGCTGCTTTGCTTTGGGACAATCTGGCGTCTCGCTTCTCCAGATCCAATCGCACTCGCAATTTCCAGATCCAGCGCGAATTGTTCTCCATCTCTCAAGGTTCGTTGTCTGTTACTTCTTATTTTACGAAGATGAAGAAGCTTTGGGATGAATATTTTACTCTGATTGAGAATCGAGTATGTGAATGTGGATCTGCTAGTCTTCTTCATCAGTTGATTGATGATCAACAGACAATTCAGTTTCTGGTTGGCCTCAATGAATCATATAATGATGTGCGAGCTCAAATCTTGATTATGAGGCCTCCAATTCCTCTCACTGAGGCTTACAAACTGATTCTCCAAGAAGAAGAACAGCATGAATTAGGTAATCCGCCACCTCAAGGATCTACTGATTCTACGGCTTTCGCCTCACAGAAATCATCTGATTCTAGATCTTCTTCAACTAGATCTGCTAGCAGAGGTCAGTCTCCCGCTCCTCGTGGACGTGGATCCACAGGTAGAGGTTCTCAGGGAGGTCGTGGCACCTTATTTTGTGACCATTGCAAGATCGGTGGTCACGTTATGGATACTTGCTGGAAAATTCATGGCCACACTTTATTTTGTGATTTCTGCAAGTTAGGAGGCTATGTTGTTGATAAATGCTGGAAGAAGCACGGTTATCCGCCTGGCAAAGGTCCTACTTCGTCTGGCGCTACTGCTTCCACTTCCAATGCTACTGCTGCACCTCCAAGTTTGACTCAGGATCAGCGTAGCCAACTGCTCGCCTTGCTTCAGAAATCGAATATGTCCTCTTCTGATTCTGCAGCTTTTTTGGCAGGTACAAATTTTTGCTTTCTTTCTTCTTCAGTAAATCCGGTTTGGATCATCGATAGTGGTGCTACAGACCACCTCACACCACATAAACATTTTTTCACCTCCCTTACACAGCTGCCTAAACCTATTCAGATCACTATGCCTAATGGCAAGACAGCTTCTGTTTCATTTTATGGTCCCGTTGTTGTTAATTCTTCCATCACTTTACATAATGTCCTTTATGTTCCTGCTTTTTGTTTCAATCTCATTTCTGTTAAGAAGATCATTTCTGACACTCGTCTTGATGTTCTTTTCACCCCAAATTTTTGTTTCCTTCAGGGCCATTTGATGAAGAAGCCTCTTGTGCTTGGTAGAGCTGTCAAAGAACTTTATGTTACAAATATGATTTCTTCTTGTAAGACTGGTAAACATGATGTGGCTCTTGTTGACAATTTTACTTTGAATAAACCTTTTGCTTGTGCTTTTTCTGTTGCTTTGTCCTCTCATTTGATTGAATTAGGGCATTGTCATCTTGGACATGTCCCTTATTCCCAGCTGAAACTCCTGAGTTTTCTTGATTCTACACAGAAACCTTTGCACTTGTGCAAAATCTGTCCCAAGGCCAAACAACACAGATCTCCCTTTCCAGTTTCTGTCCCCAAAACCACCAAACCTTTTGAGATTATACACATTGATACTTGGGGCCCTTATAGATATCACACTCACAATGGTCATCGATATTTTTTGACCATTGTGGATGATTTTACAAGCTGCACATGGACCTATTTGATGCCTTCCAAGAGCAATGCTCTCACTCTTTTACAGTCTTTTTGTGCAATGGTGAGCACCCAGTTTTCTGCACATGTTCAGATTGTTAGATCTGACAATGCAGCTGAATTTTGTAGTTCTAATGCCTTGCAATTTTTCTCATCCAAAGGAATCATTCACCAAACCTCTTGTCCTTATACTCCTCAACAAAATGGCATTGTTGAGAGAAAACACAAACATCTCCTTGAAGTAGCTCGTGCCCTTTTATTTCAATCAAATTTACCTATATCCTATTGGGGAGAATGCATCCTCACTGCAACATTTCTCATCAATAGGACTCCTTTACCTTCTCTTAAATTTGATACCCCTTTTTTCAGGTTATTTCATAATCAACCTGACTATTCTTTTTTAAAAGCATTTGGCTGTTTGTGTTTTGTTTCTTCATTGCCCAGATCCACTGATAAATTCCTTCCTCGAGCTATACCTTGTGTCTTTATTGGATATTCTTTTGGAAAGAAAGGTTACAAGGCATTAGACATCAAAACCAAACAGATCTATCACACTAGAGACATTGTGTTTCATGAGTCTCATTTTCCTTTTCACCTTAGACCACCTATTGCCTCAACCACTTTACCCACATTGCAGGATCAGCCCTTTGATTTTATTTGTACTCCCATTGCTACTCCTGATCTTGCACCCCCTGATCAGCCTCTTGATCATTTTCCTAATGATCAACCTCCTGTTCAGGCTACTGATGCTACAATTTCAGTATGAAAGTCAACAAAAACACATCATGCTCCCTCTTACTTGAATGATTATGTTTGTTCCTTTAGTTCTGAAATCTCTCTATCTCACAATGTTGCTTCTTTTTTTTCTTTACCTAACTCTCATTTTGCTTTCTTAAGCCACATTTCTTCTCACCTTGAACCTACATCCTACAAAGTAGCATCACTAGATCCTAATTGGATTTCTGCTATGAAGAAAGAATTAGAAGCCCTGCAGGCCAATGGCACTTGGGAAGTTGTCCCTTTGCCTCATGGAAAGACACCAGTTGGGTGTAGATGGGTCTTTAAAGTCAAACTTAAATCTGATGGGAGCCTTGAAAGGTATAAAGCTCGATTAGTAGCTAAGGGATTCACTCAAAAGGAGGGCATTGATTTCCATGATACATTCTCTCCTGTGGTGAAGATGACAACCATCAGGACTATTGTTGCTATTGCTGCTTCAAAGAAGTGGGATCTCCATCAGCTCGACGTAAACAATGCCTTCCTCCATGGCGATCTTCATGAGGATGTTTATATGGTCATGCCTGAGGGTCTTCCAAATCCTTTGAATTTGGTTTGCAAGCTTAAAAAGTCATTATATGGTCTTAAGCAGGCATCTCAGCAATGGTTTCATAAACTCACATCTGCATTGTTATCTCTTCAGTTTGTTCAGTCCAAGAACGACTATTCTTTGTTCATCAAGAGACGCTCTGGCCTTCTCACTGTTCTTGCTGTTTATGTAGATGACATTGTCATCACAGGAACTGATCATTCTGAGATACAGAAACTTAAGATGTTTCTTGACAGAACTTTCAGCATCAAGGATTTGGGTCGCCTACACTACTTTCTGGGGATTGAAGTCTCTTATCTCCCATCTGGGATTGCCTTGACTCAATCCAAATTCACCTCTGATTTGCTTGCTGCAGTTTCAGCTTGCCTGGATAAGCCTGCCACTACTCCCTTACCTTTGCATCTCAAGTTTAATTCTACAGATGGAGATCCTTTGCTTGACCCCTTTTCCTATAGGACTCTAACTGGAAAACTCAATTATCTTACAAACACCAGACCTGATTTGAGTTATGCAGTTCAAACATTAAGCCAATTTATGCAGAGTCCCCGTACTCCTCATTGGGATGCACTTCTTCATACCCTTCGATATGTCAAGCAAACAGTTGGTAGGGGAATTCTTCTGAATAGCTGCGATGCTCCAGTACTTAAAGCTTTTTCCGACTCTGATTGGGCTGCTTGTCCAGTGACCCGACGCTCTATCACAGGTTATGTTCTTCTTCTTGGCTCTTCCCCTATAAGTTGGAAGTCCAAAAAGCAAACTGTGGTATCCCGCAGCTCTTTTGAATTAGAGTATCGTGCAATGGCCAATGCTGCAACTGAAGTCACATGGCTTGTACGCCTTTTACTTGAACTTGGTGTTGATTCAGTCCAACCGGTCACTCTTTTCTGTGATAACCATTCAGCAATGCAAATTGCAAAGAATCCCGTTTTCCACGAACGCACCAAACACATAGAAGTGGATTGCCATTTCACACGAGACAAAGTGATGAGTGGTTTGCTAGAGCTTGCTTATGTTCCTTCTTCTGAACAGTTAGCTGATGTGTTCACCAAGGTTCTGCCCACACCACAACACCAGTACATTGTCTCCAAGCTTGGATTGTACCAATTTCCAGCTTGAGGGGGGCTGTTGAGAGTAATTGAATTGTGGTTGTTTTGTTTTTAATTGTTGAAATTACAAAAATCAGTTGTAATAGTGTTGTGGAGTACTTGCTCGGCAAGCTGTATAAATAGCCCTGTAATTGGTTTCAATTGGATTAAATTTCAGTTTTCCTCTTCCACATTTTCTCTCTTTCTCTCGTAACAACCCAAAACCATGACATTTTTGCAAACTTTCAAAAAAAGTAGTCTAGTTTTGTAAAACGCCCAACAAATAAAAATACATCAAAACTTTTACAAAATATTTACAAATTTAATGAGTGAGTGACAGATGTATTATGTTCTTGTTTGGTGTTATTGTTTAATTTGTTTACGTGATCAATTTTGCTTGAAGATCGAGTCAAATATGACATATGTGGCTTGAAACCGTAAGCATCTTATAGCATATGCTTAGATACAGCAAATTAAGTCAAAGAAATCGATTATTAAAAGGTTTTTAATAGATCCCTTATAAGGAGTATATATTTTTTAAATTAAATACATTTTCATTTTATATTTGTTGTGTTGTGTTGTGTTCATTTGTTTGCCAATTCCACTATAAAAAAAAAATAATAAAACGCTCTCTTTTTATAAAACCTAATTTTTTTCTACCACCGCCACTCGGCTCCTAGCCGCCAGGCTCCTTCGCCTCAAGCCTCCGCCTTCTTCGGGCTAAATGGAGCCACCCTCCATCAACACTACCTTGTTTGTCCGGCCATGTGAGCTCCAGCCGCCGCCTCGACTCACTGTCGACCTAGCCACCGTTCGATTTGCCATCATCCTGGCCTTCGCCGCCTCCTTGCCCATCACCGCCGCTGTCTCCTTGCCCATTCCTGGCCTTTGCCTCGCCCAGCCCACCACCCCCAATCCTTACTGGTCTCCCAATCGCTCACCGGTGCCGCCTCCCGCATCGCTCGTGTTGCTTACCGCCGCCGCCATCACCATGGCCTCCTTTCACCGCCTTCCCGCCTCATCGCCAGTGGTTTACCGCCGCCACCGCCATCACCGTTCGTACCCTCAAGCTTAAACAATTGGGATTGTTGTTTCGCCCGCACTTTCAATCGTTCTCCGGTTCATTATTGCTCCTTTTCGTTTCCGTCTCTCGTTTTTTTATCGCCTCTATTTGGGCTTACCTTTGTGGTAGTCCGCTCACGATCTAGTTATCGTCCTTGAGGGTTGAGATGAGTGCACGGGAGTTTGAATGAGCAATGATGTGGTTTGGGTTTGATTTTGTGGGTTGGTGTACTGGTCTGTTCTTGTTGTGTTGCAGGTTTCTTGTGAGCGGTTGATGATTTGTTATGTTCGATGACGTCGTGGTTTGCGATCGACACCTGATGGCTCTTTTGAGTCCATAATCTGAGGTGTCTGCTAGTTCCCCAGAGTTCTCTGTGTGCGTTGTCTCTTTGGCCGATCGTTTCGTTTCTCTTCTGACTTGTGATTTACAGCGTAGGATGGGTTGTACGATCCTTGTATTTTATGTCATTTGCTTCTGTTTTTTCGTTTCTGTCATTTACTTTTGTTATTTGCTTCGGTTGTACATGATGGTTAGTCCATCCACCGGCTTGTCCGGTCTCTCGGTTTCTCTAGGCTTGTCTAGAGAACCGAATTTCTTATCTTGCTTCAAAAAAAAAAAAAAAAAATTTGTTTGCCAATTCTTTGCTGCCACTTTCCTAATATTTTATATGTTAGATCGGAGTTTATTAAGAATACTAGTATTCGGTACTCGCGCGTTTGCGCATTTTGTTAATAAATTATATTTTATTATATTAATTAAATTAAAATATTAGATTAGATTATTAATTGATATGACTCACAAAAGTAAAACCACATATATATAAATATATTATATTCAATTTGATCTAAAAGGTAGAATAATTGACCAAATTAATATTCATTATTCGTCTTTTGGAATCTTGATGGCATAGTATATATTTAGGGACGGTTTGCAAACTACACAAATAAGGTGGCTAAATTAGCAAAGTATACAAAGTTTGGAAAAAAATAGCAAAGTATACAACCTTTGTGCTCCTCCTGCGTGCCCCCTTCCCCTCCTGTGTGCCCCCTGTGCCCCCCCCCCTCCGCAACCGTTTTTTTTTCCCTCCCTTCGCTCGTCAATGCTGACGCCGACGTCGGGAATGTTGACGTCAGCAATGCTGACACCGTTTACAAGGAATTTTTTTTTCCCGCGCATCAATGCTGACGTCGACGACGATCGGGAATGTTGACGTCAGCAATGCTGACACCGTTTACAAGGAAGGTTTTTTTGTTTTTTTTTTTCGCGCGTCAATGCTGACGCCGACGTCGGAAATGCGGACGTCAGCATTGCTGACGCCGTTTACAGGGATGCTGACGCCAACATTTTTTTTTTCGCGCGTCAATGCTGACGCTGACGTCGGGAATGCTGACGTCGACGGTGATGACATCGAAGATGAATATATTTGACATATTAAGTCATTACCAATTATTTAGATTTCACAAATCAAATAACATTAAATTTTTTATATAAAATATAAAAGGAGGAGAATAAAGAGACAAAGGAATGTTCTAGCAAAAAAAAAAGAAACGAATATTTTATTTTATTTTTGGTAGTGAGAAACAAAGAATAACGGTAAACAATTAAAACGATGTCAGCGTTGAAATATTCAAACTAATACACTGTATTAGAGATAAAGTGTTTGCCATGAAAAGCTATTTTTGTTACAACTTAGAGTAAAGTGATAAAGTATTAATCAATGTATTTTGCAACTTACAGTAAAGTGTTTGCCATAAAAAAATTATGGCAATTAGCTAACTGTGGCAACATTGGCATATAGGGAATCACCATGTGCCTAGCCTGTTTAACCAAAAGAAGAAAAAGGCTAGTGTTACTCTCCAGACAAATCAAATCCAAGCAACAAGCTTTCATATTACATCATGCCCATGAAAAACAAATCTAAAGCCTATGGCCCTATGAAAAAAAATAATGCTACTGTATTAGACATGAGAAAAATTTCTGATATTTTGTATACATACAGTCTTTTCCAATCCGTCACGAACTAGTGGATCACATTCAACCAGAGAAAGTAATTGTCGTATGAAAAACCGTCAGCGCTGACAACCTTCTGTCTTCAATGAAAAATGTGAGTAATCTGAAACTGAAAATTAGTCCTATGAAGAATTAGTGAAGGAATATAGTAAGTAATTGCAACAACAGCTGATTACCATCCAACCAGATCTGATTACCATGGATTCGAAATCGATCAGAGGCGGACTGTTACACGCCACCGGTGAATTGGTTTAAATGGTTGAATGTTAAATGTTTTTTTTTTAATTTTAACACAAGTTTATGATTATACTTTAACATATAAAACACCAATTATTTTTGTTAATTGTTATCATATGAATAAGAACCCAAGTCAAATCAATAGATAAGCAGATAAGTCAATGAGTCAAGTAAGTCAACCGCCATACATCAAATCAAAACATCGATACATATTACGAGTCAGAAATGCTAAAAGTTCATTAATCGTTGCAGATGATATAGCGTGCAACCCAACATCATATTCTTCCAACAACTACTAACAACCCAACAAAATATCATTCTCGGAACCAACAACAATCAGCAATACCTAAATGGGCCAAAAGCTGATAATAATAATGAAAAAAAAAACTAATGTGCCAAAAGCTAAAAATGAAATGGGTATTGAAAATGATATGGGCCAATGATATAGTCAAACCACAAATAAGTTCATTTGCAACTTGCTAGTTAAAATAAGGTTAAAACCTAAATGTACAATTAATTTGATTTAATTAGAGCACCGATCAATTGGTTTAAATGTTTAAAAAAGGACGATTTTGCCGAATATCGAATTTCTGATTATGACTTTTTTGAAAATTGGTCGACAACCGATGAGTCAATAACAATGAGTGTATTCAACCGAGTCAAAATTATATATTCAAGTGTTCAACCGAGTCAAAATCATTTAACATTTATTTTAAGTAAATTACATATTTAAGTATTCAACCGAGTTAAAATCATTTATTTTAAGTAAATTACATATTTAAGTGTTCAACCGAGTCAAAATCAACCTAATTATCCAAATTCTAAACGGGTCGAATATGATTCGACTGAAAACTCAAACCAACTATACCGATATACCCACTTTGATTCGAAACTCAGATGAGACCAACCCGCCTCTTCACAAGAAATCCGAACGAGACCGATGTAACGGCCCAGGATTATGATTCCCGAGTTACGTTTCGAGGGATAAAACCCCTCGTTAGGATCTTGCGCTCCGAGTACAGGTTGAAGGTTTGAAACCGAAGATTTGTAGTTTAAAGCGGGATTTCGCACCCAAATTCGTAAGGTTCGTTGGAGACCCCGGGATAAACCCCTGTGCCTGTCCTAAGTCTACAACGTGGAAAATCCATTTAGGCATGCAACCAACATAAGTGAAGTTAAAGCAAAATACAATCCCAAAGGTGCCACGGCAGAGCCGGGACAACACAACGTAACAAAGTATAAAAGAGAGGGAGTCTAGTGGTCTCTTGAGCTCTCAATCTAACGCCAAAAGTCTGAACCCGCCAAGCATCCATATAAGCAAAGATAGCAGCTAGCGGTTACCTGAATCTAAAAAAATAAGGGGGATCTGGGTCAATCATCAGGCCACTCATGCGCGTGTGTAAACACACTCTGAGAGGCATATAATGAGCATCCTATTCCTGAGATGAAATGCGTAATGCAAAGCGGAACTTAAACAGATAAGCATACGAATAATTAAGTGCGGACATAAATAAAGAGGCGCGCAGTTACAAGAAATGCCAAAATAGCATGTCCCTCTAGGCTCATAAGGAATCCTCTAGCAACTCCCTTCAAAGGGAACTACCTCACCCACGGTGCAGGCCGTCTCTACGTAAGGAGCCTACTAACTATGAAGGGAAGACAAACAACGACACCCATATAAGGCCTAATGCTCTAAGAGTCCTATGGCGACTTATTACCAAAAAGCCTACCTCACCCATCAAGTGCAAGCAACTTTCTATAATAAGCCCCACTAAGATGACAAGAATAGAGAAAAAGGTCACATCCAATAAACACCTATAACGGCCGTTTTCTACCAAAGACATATAGCAAGTCATATGGTTTCCATTTTAGATCCTAAACGTGATTCTAAGTCGTATGCTACATGAACATTAGCCTACTATATAACACCCAGTGCATAGAGCGCCCATCATGAGTAAGTTCAAAGAACTTACTTGGAGAAGCGCAGAATCCAAACAATGATCAGCAATGGCAAGCAATCCAACTTATCAGAGATCACCTAGTAATCCCATAAATAACATAATAAGTCTAAGTCTAATTTACACAAAGCACACAAGTCACATATGAAACATGTAAGATACACACATAAGATAACTCAACCAACTTGTCATTATTGACATTATCATCTCATTTTCAATTCTCATATTGTCTCATCACATCTTATAAATTAACATCTTTCTCAATTTGATCATAACATCATCCTCATCTCATGACAACCTCCATATCATACTTAGTCAAATTCGCATACTATCATTTTATTCTCTTACTTTCCATAAGGATATATATATATATATATATATATATATATATATATATATATATATATATATATATATATATATATATATCATTATCATCATAAGTATCGAACATTTACTCGCTTCTAATAATCACTATAATATCATGCTATTAGTCACACATATCATACCGTTAGTCAAACGATCATATTATCATGCTAGTTAGTCCTCGAAAAAGTATAATTCCCAAGTTAGTTCCAAAACCATTTTGGAATCCGAATCAAACAGTTAAGGATTTCGACTCTTGAAAATACTCGCTAAATTCCTTTTTCAATTTATTTATTAAATCACTCTCCAACCTTGAAATTCTTTTCCGAATTCATTTTAATCTCTAAGTCCAAATAACATTATATGATATTTTAAACACTCTTTATTAACCACTTTTCATAAAATATATTCCAAATCCTTTAAAATTCCAACCACTTTTATTTAATAAAACCAACCCTTTAGAAAATCTCCAAAATAATATTTTCCCTTTTAAATCCTCAAATAATATTAATTAGCTAAATAAATAATTAAATAAGTAAATGGTTAAACCCGAACCGAACCAAACCCATTTAAATCCAACCGAACCGAACCGAATCGAACCCGCCTAAACCCAACCGGTTCAATACTAAACCAAAAAAAAAAATATATATATATATATATATATAACTAAACAGGGGCCCACAATGCCACATTGGCATCTCCTTCTTGATTTCAAACGAAGATCCCGCCCCGCCATGGTTGTCACTGCTCCGTCGAGGAATTCCGCCGGTGAGCCTGAGCTCCACCTCCCGGCCTCCTTCGCTGGCGTTGCTCTGCGCTCAGCTCCACCTCGCCTCGCTAGCTCGCTCGTCGCTCGCACTCCTGGCCTCGTTCCCTTGCAGCGCTCTCAAGCTCGCCTCACCCTCTCGGACACGCTCTCGAGCTCGCCGGAGCTCTCGAGCCCATCTGATCGACCCGCACTCAGCCATCACTCACACTGGACTAATCTAAACATCGAAGGAAGCATGGATTCGAATTGAGGAAGGAAAGAAATGGCGGAAGCTCACCGAGATGATTCACGACTTCGGAGCTCTAGATCGGAGGTCTGGGCGTCGTCGGTGGCTCGCGATGGCTTATCGGACCTGCGTCGGACATGGGGGAGTGTGATGAAGGAGCTCGGGGGTAATTTGGATCGGAAACGAAGGAGAACGGCTTACCGGAAGATTGTTCGTGCTCGAACGGGGCGACGGGGTTCCGGTGGCCTTCGGCGGCGCTGGGGAGCTTCTGGGCTGCTCCGGCTGCTGGTGGTGGCTCCGAGGAGTACGTGGGACCTTCTGCTGGTGGCTCGAGGTGGAAGGAGGGAAGAAGGAGGAGGAGACGGTGGTGATGGAATGGTGGCGACGATGATGTTGGTAAAATGGTGATGGTGACGATGTGTGATGGAGATGAATCAAAATGGAGTGGGAATGGTCCACCTATGGGAGCGGGAGAGTGAGGGAGGGAGTCGGTGAAGGTGATGGTGAAGAACGATGATGATGACAGTGATGGTGAGCAGGTGAAAGTGAGGGGTGAAATAGGCAGGGGATGGGTTCGGGTTCGGGTTGCAGGGTAAGGTAAGAGGGAGTGGGTGGGGGTAGAGTGTGAAATTGGTTAAAACAATACCCGGAATAAATCTCGAATACGTTAATTTTGAATCCCGCAATTAGTTCTTAAATGTTAGTTTCTCCGACTCTCGCTCTCTCGATTAATTAGATTTTTAAAAGGACGGAAATTGTTCGTTAAATTTATACTCCGGTCGGAATCCGCTAAACAAGTTTTAAAACCGATTTAATTTCATTTTTAATTCTCTTATTCCAGAAAATTAGGATTTGAAAATCCGAGCCTTTACATCATCCCCGCTTTGACCCGAACCCGAATGGACATGACCCGACTTAATCCGAAACCCGACCAATCTAAAATTCATTATGACCGAATCCGACCCGAACCCGACCTGACCAATGTCCGACCTGACCAATACCCGACTATAAATTTTACCCGAATTGACCCGACCGAGCAAGCCTAACCCGAACCCGACCCGAACGACCGACTTGCCAGCTCTAATGGTATTCTAAAAAATGGGTTTTGGTCAAATTTTGCTCTCACCTTAGGCCAAAACCCATTTTAGCCTTTTTATATTTGGCCTAATTCCAAAACTAAGGCCAAATTTGGCTTCCACTTTTGGAAGGCCAAATCCTATTTATTTATTTATTTATTTTTAAGTGTTTAATATTTATGTAAATTTATAAAAATACGATTATAAATCTATATATTATATAGTTATGATTTTCAATTAAAAATAAAATTTGTATTATTGTTAAGATATTCAATAGTTCTTCGATATGACTATAATATTTGACATATTTGAATTATTATATTGCATAAATAATATTTTTAGAAAATGACATTAATCTTTTTTTATATTGCACAAATAATATTCTGGTAGATTCGCATTACTCTCTTCATAACCATTTCTTGTTCCGAAGCCATCACTTTGATCATCTTCATGTATATATTTGTCATTTCTCGTTCGAAAGCTACTATAGCCATAATTTTCACTTCCAAAATTTTCATTATCATGCATGCAGCTTCTGATTGACTTTGTAATTGATTATAGTTACCATAACGATAGAATCGAGTGACGGAAATGAGATGTGAAAGTTTTAAATTGTATGAGTATTTATAGAAAATTAGCCTGCCAAAATTGGCCTATGGTGGGAACAATCAAAACGCACAATAGGCCAAAAGAGAATATTTTATAGAATATTCTCTTTTGGTAGGCTATTTTTCCTAGTCATTATGGCCTAAGGGGAAGATGCTCTAACTAAGGTTTATTTACGCGTGTACGTGTGTAATTAACGGGGTATGATATGTACACCGCTAATTTTTACTATTTACACCGCAAATCCACCGCATAGGGATGCGGTGGCTTAATCAAATTTTAGCCCGACATACCGCATGTACATGCGGTATGTCTGTTGACTGTATAAAAACACCGCATGTACGTGCGGTGGGTTAGGTTAAAACGGAGTCCGTAATACGATAATCCGGTTGGGTCGAAGTTATCCAAAACCCACCGCATGGGTATGCGGTGGTTTTTAAAATATTGAAAATTTGGGTACGAACATACCGCATGGGTATGCGGTATGTTTTTAAAATTTGGGTAAAAAAAAATACTGCATCTCCATGCGGTATTTTTTTACCGTTGTGGATTTTTTTTTACCGTTGGGGGCCCATTATAAATAGGCGTGGGGGGCCCAGTTCTCCGACACACCGAATCTTCTCCGATTCCTTTCTTTCCGAGCCCGACTCGAATCTTCTCCCATTCCTTTCTTTCCGAGCCCGACTTTTGGTTCCGTCCATTCCCCGTCCCCATATCTACCACCACTTTGTACCCGGGTTTTGAGATGGTGAAAGACAATCGTGGAAAAGCCGCGGCTGATGATGTCGGTCCTTTTCGGAGACATCCGTTACAGGTAACATTTAATGTTTATAATAATCAATTTGCTTTATTTTTTAATTTGATTCGTGTTAACATTTCATTGTTATATATAATGTAGCCGGAACCCACTATACAGAGGCGGAGGACGACAGATGTACCGCCACCGCTGGAGACACAGCCTCAGCCTACGGTATGTTAAAATTGTTACTAGGTGTAGGGAAATTGATATCGAATAAGTAAATATTTCTGTTTTCTTAGGAATTGATAGTATTAGGTTGAAATCATTTATAAACCTTTGGAAAATCTTGCAACATTTAGTCAGTCATACGATATAGTATCGTATTCGAGCCATAGGATTTTGACAAATACTAGGTGTAGGAAAATTGAAATCGAATAAGTATATATTTATGTTTTCTTATGAATTGTTAGTATTAAGATGATATCATTAATAAACCTTACGAAAATCTTGCCACATTTAGACAGTCATACGATATAGTATTGTAATTGAACGATAGGATTCTGACAAATATATTTTAATTTACACAGTCTGTGTTGTCGAGAAATTTGGGAGAGAGGGTAGTTTTACAATCTGCTATGAGAGCTGCCATTAGGGAGAGGCAGACGTTGGAGGGTGTATCAGTTCCGATGGAGACGGATAGCGACGCGGTAGATGATGATACCGAGGCTGCCGTCAGGGAGACCCAGACGTTGGAGGATGTAGTGGATCCTACGGAGAGGGGTACTGAGACGGTAGGAGCTGATACTGGGCCATCTTCTCAGTCACGTGTTGACCAGAGTGACGGTTTGGGGCACACGTCCCAGTCGTCTATAGAGACATATCAGAGTCTGGTGCAGATTGAGCTGGCCTTGATGTCTGACCACACGGATGACCCAGTGGTGTAGTCGACCGGAGAGTCTGGTCAAGGCGACCAGGGTATTGCGATGCTGAAGGAGTACCTACGAGGGGACCGAGCACGTCAGACGGATGAGCACTTGCAGACTGGAGCTGAGAGAGTGGTAGAGCAGTTGCAGACTCATCATGACAGTTATCGGGACTACTTTGGGACTCAGTTTGCGAGCGAACAATTGAACTCGTATGACGACACGGCACCTCTGCTCGGAGATGTGGGTGTTGGGACGAGTCATGCTCGAGGTGGCGACCAGGAGCCATGGGCCGTTGCGCAGATAGATTTTGCGTCGTTCACCCCGGTAGGTTCTACGGGTGTAGGGAGGACGCCTGGGAGTCAGCATGCGGCGCCATCGTCGACGCCAAGCCTGAGCCGATCATCGGGAGTCAGCAGGCGGCGCCATCAGCGACACCTAGGAACTTGGAGGGTGTGCCGATTGCTGGGGGGCATGAGAGGCATGTACGTGGACAGAGATGTTCTTCGGCCCCACCTTTTGAGTCAGTTGGACTTTCGAGGCATGTGTCGCTGGATATGGGAGGAGACCAATTTGATCCGATGTATGGGGCATCTGACGATGTTCGTCAGGATATGGGAGGAGACCAGGCGCCACAACCCCCTGTCCGTGTAGTGCAGAGGAGGCGGAGACAGCGTGGAGAGAGCAGTAGGGCAGGTGGTGCTGGGCAGCATGGTGAGGGGAGTAGTGCAGGAGGTGATAGGCAACATGGCGAGCCTAGCAGGACAGGGGTTATTCGGGCTGTTCTGCCCGAATGGCCAGGGGGGCCACATATCGTTTCCCTTCTGAGAGACTACGAGATTCACATTGCACAGACTGTTTGGAGACGGGAGGACGAAGCATTGCGTAGGGGTGTGCGTGTGCAGAGACGAGGGCAGTCGCTGGGCCGTGTAGAGGCGTTGTTGGAGGTTGATGGACGGGAGTCCTGGTTTCCCGCAGTGCGGGAGATTGGGTTCTGGGATCTGAGAGATTTCGAGTGGGATCATGTGGATCACACTCTGATCGGGGCGTTTGTTGAGCACTGGCACCCCGAGACGAACAGTTTTCACTTCGCATGGGGAGAGATCACCATCACACTGCACGATGTGCTCTTCATACTTGGCCTTGGTTTGGACGGAGAGGAGTGTATTCACTTGGATGACGTTGGCGCCTGGAGGGAAATAGTTGGGGAGTATTACGGCTTGACTCAGAACGAGCGGACGAGCGCATGGGCCCATGGAGGCCCTACTGTTCAGCTCCTCCTTCAGAAGATAGCACCGATGCGACAACGGGTTCGAGATGGCGCCCCACTTGAGCATGATATGGAGTGCATCTTGGGTGTTGTGCTGGGGATGATTGCGACTGCGACCTTGTTCATCGACAAGTCGGGCGGAAGATTGCGTCCGGAGGTGATCCGTAGGTTTATGGATGCAGCGCAGGTGTCGCATCTTTCTCTAGCTGCAGGGGTCTTGTCGTGCTTGTACCGGGGATTGGGCGAGGCGACTCGGGAGTTGGCCAAAGACATGGACGGTTGTACAAAACTATTGGAGGTAAGGCATTCGTTCTGTGATTATTTATTTTAGAAGTTTTGTAACTAGGTTATAATGAATATGTTGCTGATAGTATTGTTCCTTTGTAGGTGTGGATATGGTTGCATTTTCCGGTGTTCAAGCCCGGCATGACGCTCGATCGGAGGCTAGCTCGGGATCCGCGACGCGGGGTGAGGTACGTCCTGGGGGCGACACCATTATCCAGTATGGTCACCCGGGATGATAGGCCTCGCATCGAGCGACTGGATGTTCTGCGGCGGAGGCTGGATGAGATGACTGTCGACGAGGTACGAACACAATTTATATCCGCACTTACATTTGTCATACTATATACCAGATTTTAGTCGTAATAACAATTTCTATTCCATTGCAGATCGAGTTCATGCCATTTGGTAGACACTTGGATTTTGATGGAGATCTGCGTCTTTCGAGATATAGGGGCACCATTCGGTGGTTGTTCGAGGAGGAGCAGTATATGCCGGACCGTGTGCTGCGACAGTTTGGTCGGGTTCAGCACATTCCCGCTGATCCAATCAGGCCTACCGTAGTGCTCAGACCGAAGTCCGCCAAGTGCAAGAAGGAGGCGTCGTTCCACCCAGCTGACAACCACTCGGCGCACAGGTTCGATCATCTTTTCCCCATGGAGGAGTTGCCACGGACCTCTGAAGAGTACCCATATGGCGTGGCCGATGACTATCTGGAGTGGTTTCACCGCCATAGTCATCCATACCTACTTCCTGACACTCCTCGACACCAGCCCATCATCCCACCGCCGCCACCCCTGCCGTCGCGACCCCCGCCGCCGCCAACCACGCCGCCGCCACCCCCGCCGTCGCCACCCCCGCTGACCATTATTGAGCAGCGCCATCATGCGGCTGGGTTGGAGATTCGGCGACTCATGGACCTTGGAGTTGAGTTGACTCCGGCACACCTGGCTCGCATCTATCAACAATTTTGGGGTCCTCCCCCGCCGTGACGGTGCGATCTGGGATGATGTATGTGGTTGTTCTGTTTACGGGTAGATGGCTTTTTGTGTAGTAGTTGGTAGTTCGGATTCTTTTTTGTGTAGTAGTTTGGATTGTTTTTTGTGGAGTAGTTGATGATTCGATTTCGGATTACGTATGTTGTGTGTTTGTGTGGATTTGATGGTTTGTTACCGTTGCAAATCGTTTTCAAATTTGAATAGTATTTCCGTACCCAACGTTCAATATCATGATTCGAAACGAACTTTATAAATTACAAGCAACGAAATACAAATGGCCCTAATATAGTCAAGTGTTACGCACAGTAGCTTCACCTAGCTTCATTACAAGAGCCTTTTTTTCCTCTTCCAGATCTGCAACTTCACTTTCCAGGATATCAATCCGCCAACGGGCTTGTTGGTTTTCGACCAGGAGCGACCGATTTTCATCACGTAGTCTCTTTATCATCGCCTCCACCGTCTTTGACCGCGGACTACCAGTGTAGAGAACCGCCTCAAACTCTTCCATCGTGCCTTGACGTATTATGTCGTTGCTTGAGCTTTCCCCGCTGTTGTCCGACATGTTGAGGTGTGTGGTCACTTGGCCAGAGACTCCGGGCCATATATATAGGTTTCAGACACCGCTTGTCCATACGGTATGCGATACCGCATGGACATGCGGTAAAACGTACCGGATGTCCATGCGGTGTTTAATACCGCATGGACATACGGTATGTACATAACCCATGGACATGCGGTGAGTATGTACCGCATGGCCATGCGGTGTGAACTAGTCTATATAAGAGGACCAACCCGGCGCCGGAAACACACCACCGCCGGAAACACACCCCCACCGACAATGTCGTCCGAACAAAGACCAATTCCACGTGAAGACATGTTCACCAAACACTACAAGAAGGAGTCGCTTGGAGGCATCGCTTTTACTGCAATGTGCCGTCACTGCGGCCATCGCTACACCGTGACCAACAACCTGCAGCACGGTCATCTTAAGAGGCACATCAACAACAAGCATGCCGACGAGATTTAGGATTCATGTGTTTATCCGACTTATGTGTAGTCGTTCGTATGTGTCAGTCTGATGAACTTGTTCTTATTGTTGGTTGTGTAGTCGTTCGTTTGTGGTAGTGTGATGAAGTTGTTGTTATTGTTGGTTGTGAAGTAGTTTGTTTGTCGTCTAGTTGTAACAATATTGTTTGAATAACAAGTCGGTTCGTACGCTATTTGTGTCATGTGTTTCCTATTTCAATGTACTTTCTATATTTCTTGCAACATTTGAAATAATATGTAATGGAAATCACCGATCGGGATTCGAGAGAGAATTTAATTAAACGGTTGAACTGCTTACAAATGAAAATACAACGCATGCACATCACACTACATACTTGGTAATGCATGTCTAATCACTATCTTCGTCCGATGACCTCTCATTAATGGAAATGACAATATTCATTTGGTTGAACGCATAATACCTTTCACCTGCGTTGAACGCTCGAAGCTTGCGGATAACATGATCACATAGGCCCTCAGCCCCGATACTGTAAATGTCGTAACGACAATATCTTCTGATGTGATTCGCGATTCGCGCCTCTGCATCTAAGTAATACGATCCGGGAAATCCTCTGTCGTCATAACAATGCGCACAAGAGAAGTCGATCGGATATGCTATGTCAGTGTCCGTCTCGATTTGACACTGAAATATAACGCACAAAATTATACGCGATAAGTTCTCGAGGCCATACGAGGATTATTTGTGCAATTATCAGCACAAGCGGTGGTGCCAATCGTTTCCTTGCTGTCTTGCTCACGTTGTCTGCTACAAAGGCGTTGAAGGCGACAGGTACGCTTTCTCGGAGTCGGTTGAAGTGGCGTGTCTGAGAGGTCACCAATTACACGTTGAAGACCCTGAGTCATACTACCGCGAGGCGGTTGAGGCAATCAAATGCGCAATCAGCGACCTATTCAGCGCTGTCAGGCTACACTGCGCACTTGAAATTGCAAGGTTCACTGTCGACAACGTCGTCCGTCCAGCGAACGACAAAGTGAAGAAGTACGCATTCAACCGCATTGAGATCCACATTAGCCCGCGTATTCTCGAGGAGTCAGTAGGTAGTTGTACACCAGATCCTGCATTATGGTGGGACCCTTTGCAAGGTATACCATATTCACAAGTAGAGTGGAGGCTGTAGGTAGTTGTTCCGTGTTCCGTAGATCCTCTTACAAGAGGAACTTTTTGTGTAATTCCTCCGCAGATTCAATGGCTTGATAGAGCCTTCTGAAGTTCACTCTGTTGTATGCAAAACGAACATTGTAAAGATTTTCATCTCTGTGCATTCTGTGGTGGGACCCTTTGCAAGGATATCCATCAGTAGAGTAGGAACCAAGTTTGTGTAAAATCATTATGTAGAATCCGTTTAATAGCCAATGTATCACCGCATGTGTAATGCAAATGATTTATCAGCGAAATATAATTAATGGTTTAACTCGTGACCGGATAAATTCACCATAAATGATACACAACAATTACCAACCGACAACATTTTACCTATGGTACATAACAACTACCAACCGACTCCTCTACATTGCTCGGCAAAATGTGAATATGTATTCGGTGAAATGCGTACTTTCGAAGCTTGGTGTTTGCACGCCGCACGACTTTTTCCACGGTGTATCTTGCCACCTGCGTTGCATTGGCCAATCCGAAGTTGGAGAAAAAGTCGCTAACAAGCTCCGTAATTGCCTCCGTCGCGTGAATATAATATGTTGTAGGGTTATCCCTATACGAGTACGGCCTTGTCATGCGGACATCCTCGTACGTCACTCCTTGAACGCACTCTAGGTCAACCGAATCGAAAACTCTTGTTGTATCGCGTTCTTTGCATACAACTTGGCAAAGGCAGCACGACCATCCTGTCGAGCTTCTGTGCTGACAGTTGCACAATATATCGTCAGGTGGCGTACGAAAAGTTTCGACTGTAAGTCTAAACCTGCTGCCCGATCTTGTCTCCGCTTCATACACTTTGGTAGTTGCCATAGTGGTTATGGTGTACTTAAAGTCTCAACCAACCGCTTTTATAGTTTTCTTTTAACACCACCGCATGGTCATGCGGTATATGTATACCGCATGACGACAGCGTCCCAGCACGTGGATTAATCGGAGTCTAAACGAAGACATGAAGCAACGTACCAGCACGGCGGCATCGTTTCATGGTATGAATTTTGATAATTTCAGGGAATAACACATTACATGAAAACGGATAGAGTGCCTCATTTTTCATATTAATTAAAGATATAAGATTACAGCAAAAGTAACTCAGTTATTTTGTTTTGCCGCGTCGTCGTCATGTCACACATCAAAGGAAATCATTGTTGTTCTATTCCTCTGATGGTGAAACATTCTCCGGCGGCACTACGACTACCCGAAACCGAGAGTTGCCTAAGTAGCTAAACATCAACCCCGCCCCTACGCGCACGCCACGGGATATCGCGAAATTATTCCATCCTTGTGCGAACCAGAGCGCCCCGGATCTGTTGCGCTCAGCCCGGATGCTGGTGCCTCTCCTCCCTACCCCATTAGTCAGCGTTATTCTTTCGACGTCGGCCAACCCGTATTCTTCTTCGAAGTTGGAAGGAAGAGGCTGCAATTTTTAAGATGTATTTAGTGAGTTCGGAACATTGTGAATTATATGCCAGACGACAGAATGGGGCTTACCAATATTTGTGTCAGCGAGAAGTCTTCTACCCACCAGAAAAAATCCCTCGGTCCGCTCCCTGAGACTGAATAGAAAGGTCTTGGTGTATTACCAGCCGCCATGTTGTAATAATCACGACATCGCACGGGGGTAATTTATAGCGGGAAATCATGTCGCGTTATATGCGAGAATTATACCGCATATCTAGGCGGTATACAAGATATGCGGTATACGTTACCGCATGTGTAAGCGGTGGGTCACCGCATATCTATATGGTATGCGTCACCGCATTGATATGCGGTATTCAAATACCTTAAACTCTGCAGTCGGTGATTTCACTCACGTGATAAACACAATCGATCTGATGATGGCGGATCAAATATGGGAGGTGAAGAATACATTGGGGAGAGCGAACAACACCTGGCCTACAGACTCCCACGACCTATGGATTTTCGATCGAATTCGGAATATTGTGTCGAAGGAATGTTTCAACCTGTTGTTCGAAATCTACACAAAGATGGAAGCCAAGCCACCTTCGCAACCATGCAGAGATGCATACTGGAGGGACGTTTACGGTCTTCCATGCACACATGACATGCAAGCTTGTCGAGACACGTAGATACCCATCAGACCATCCCAGATACACATTTTTTGGAAGCAATTGGATTTCAAGAGGCCTCATGTTGACAACGTCCAGGATAACACTCCCTTCAGCAGAGCTGATGTGGACATGTCGCGCATGATCAGTTTGTTCCAGAGCGGAGCTATGGACGAGGATACTCGTTGGAGAATCGCGTCGGCATTCAACGACGGGGATCGTCCCTCCCATACACCGTTGACCACCCCTGACCCGGAGGACCGTAGACCGCCCGGGAGACCGAGGACTCGTCACCCCTGTCAGACGAACCCTCTACCTTGGGAACGTGAGCGTGCTCGGGCTCAACGTCGGGCAGATAAACAGGCGACCACTGGATCCGCACGAGGGCGAGGCCGAGGTCGGGGTCAACCGGCATCAAACGAAACAGATGACGTGGAAGGTACTGAGGAGGCCACTGGGTCCAACGACATTGCCATCGACGACCCTCCTAGGGGCCGAGGAGTAGGCAGAGGACGAGGACGGGGTCATGGAAGGGGACGTGGACGAGGTCGATCAGCGTCGGAGCCAGCTCCGGAGATTGTAGGTGACATTCCAACACCAGCACCTACGGCGCTTCCACCACAGAATCTACCTCGAGTAGAATTCAATTGGGGCACTGGCAACATCGACGAATTCATGATTACTTTCGTACGAGCCGTCACAAATGTTGCAGGTGATGGTCACTGTGGGTATAGGTCTTTAGCTTGTCTTCTGAACTTGGGGACAAGACGCATGGCTTCGAGTTCGACGAGAGCTGGCCGTTGAGTTGCAGGTGCATTCAGATTGGTACCATTACTATCCGGCCTTAGATGAGCTCATCATGAGGGTCAACTATTTCGGCACGTGTCATGATGCTACGTATTGGATGGAGATTCCGATCATGGGCGAGGTGTTTGCCACGCTTCACCAGCGTCCTTTGTTGATTTTGTCACAGATGATGCCTATGTTGTGCCTACCTCTGTACGCCACCGGTGGCCCATCAGTACCGGCCTATGAGGAGCTAGATGGAATAGCTTTAGTCGGTAACATTAACCATTTCGTTCCGGTACGTTTCGTATTTCTTATTCATTAATTTGTTACTGTTTTGTTTCTCTTTTCTGACATCAATATTAACCTTGTATTCACAGATTTGGTTGTTGCCTGGTTCACCTCTTCCTCCAGTCTACGTCACATGGACACGGCATCACGATCGCACTGTCGACGGTTGGGACGAGCAGTTTGCAGCGAGGATTGCACGATATAGAGCTTACCGCCGTCGTGATGGTGGTCGTCCCCTACCGTATTAGCATTTCCCACTTTCTGATGTCATTTTTCGAACTTCATATGTTCAATTGGGTTGTATCTTTCTCTATTCCATTTCACAACCGAACTCCATATTTTCGTCATCGCTTATATTTATCGCACTTTCGTTTTAATCATCTTTCTTTTTCAATTCAACATATGATTTTTTTCAGATCACGACGTTTATTACAAGTTGATTCCACTGTAGTAGGATATACCATTGTAGATGTCCATGGATTATACGATAAATTCGTAGTGTGGGCGCATACCGCATACCCAAGCGGTGTGTATCGGTTCCTATCGGTCCCCTCAGCTCTTCCAAATAGTTACGCGCAAATCGGGTTATCCGATACCCACCGCATGGGTATGCGGTGAGGTTGAAACGGAACGGGGGTGCTCACCGCATGAAGATGCGGTATGTCTCTATACGGTGGGTAGTTCACCGCATGTATATGCGGTAGTTCGTTGACCGTCATTAACTCACCGCATATCTATGTGGTGATTAGCGGTGAAAATATTTTTTTATTCCGTTATTATATAAACTCCATTAATTCATTTAGAAACTTTATGTCCCCAACAAGATTCAAGTAAATTAACACATAAATACACTATTGATTTCGGATTTTAGAAAAATCCATGCAGACAAATTTTCTTGATAGCTATGTTTTCAGTACGAATAAATTAGATGCGAATATTTCCCAATATCAGATTTAGTGAAAGCAAAATAAAATACGCTATTGATTTTGCATAAAAAAAACAAATTGCAGTGATGCCGACATGGAGTCGCTCACGAGTAGAAGGGTCAACCTCTTAAACTGATAATTCAGATGTAGAGAGGTCAACATAGGGATAGTTGGGGTATATGTTAGAGAACCATTCCGGAATGGCTCACCGGAAAGGACTTGTGGATAATAGTCATACGTCCCCGGTTCGAACCCCGGAATGGCCGCTCTTTATTTACCAATTCAAGGGGTATATGTTAGAGAGACGCACCCTCTTTTGTGTATATGGGTGTGGTTAGGCTTACCCTTTTACGACAAGTCCTATTTTGGCTTGACATTTTGTAACTTCGTTATCTCTTCTATAGATTTACAACTTCAAAAAAAAAAGAGGTCAACCTTGAGTTGGTAAATAAAGAGCGGTCATTCCGGGGTTCGAACTGGGGACCTATGAGTACTACCCACAAGTTCTTTTCGGTGAGCCATTGATAATGCATATTTTAGATAGGCATTATAGACATATTTAGTTTAGTTAGGTTGCATTTTTTTCATACTTTGTTGCTAAATTGCATCTTGTGATTATTTTGGAAGAGTTCGGATTCTGCGCAATTTTGTGTTTATCTCGCAGATTGAGTCGGAACACATTTGGGAGATGCAATATCTCGAAGAGGAACACAAGACACATGGGAAGGAACAAGGAAGAAAGAAGCAAGACAAGAGGAGAAACCCGCAATGGAAGCAAATAGGCTACGGCAAAGTACCATGCCGCGGGCGCAGCAGAGGTGCCGCGGGCGCAGCAGAGCCCGCCGCAGCGGGATGTGAAGAAGCAACTTGCGGCGGGCGCAGCAACTTTGCGGCGCCCGCCGCACGGGTCATCAGCGCGCAGCGTTTTGGTTAAAAAACCCTAGATGTTCTATTTTGTTTTGGGGGCCGACTTTGATGTCTTTGAGGCCGACTTTTATGTTATTTTTCATTACTTTCATTTTACTCTTACTGCCAATGAGACACTTTAGAGATTTTTGAGCAATGTCTTCCATGAGGAACTAAACTCATCTATTCTGCCTGCAATTTGAAGCTTTATTCGGATTGATTGTGAGTTTCTAATTCTCGCTCCTTGTTTCCTATTTGTGAATGTTTCAACTTCTTTGTGCTTGATTGATTATTGATTTGTTCTTTCTTGTCTGGCCAACTTGTTAGATCAATTCAATCGCTAAGGTTTTGTAGATTCCTGATTGTGAACCTTAACCTAAGTGGCAAACTTATTCCTTTAGGGCTGATTGAACTAATTGAATGAGTAGGAAGTTGAATGTGTTGTTAAATCTTTTTTTAGGGACTGCAAATACCTTGGCTAATCTCTGAACTTAAAGCTATCAATTGGGTTAAATCCTTCTTTAGGGACTGTTCGATTGATAAGGGTTTCTAGGACTGATTGGACTAGTAACTATATTAGGTCGGGACAAGGGCATTCATAGGAAACTGAATAGGACAAGAAGAAGTTACAAGGATCGCTTCAATCCAATAAAGTGGAAAATTGTAGGTAGAATTGCTTCTCCTAAATTGTCTAAAACAAATTCCTTTACTTTGTTTTCTTTACTTCGCTTTGATAAAAGGCGAAACTTTCACATAAAAACCCCCAAACTGGTTACTTTGATTGACACCTGAATACACTCGAGTTATAATTTTCCCTGTGGATCGACCTCTTGCTTATTGCTATACTTGCTATAGGTTTGAGTTTTCTTTGGCGGAATCAACGATAGGTTTTCCCTCCGTCAGCCATTCCAGAATGGTTGAGAGGTCAACCTCTTAAATGGGCTACACGCCTACACAGTACCTGATTCAGATGTAGAGTGATTGAATCGATCGAATTGGACTAAATAACAAAAAAAAATTTGCCCCTAAAAATTCATTGGAAATCATCTGTCCCGCAACCCCGTCTCATAATATCATCCCATGAAATTATTTTACTTTTAAAATAATATTAAAAAACTAAAAGAATATATTTAGATTCGACATGATTATTATAACATACTAGTCTTATTACCCGTATCGTACGCGCGCGCGTTTTTTTTAATAAATTTTATTTATACATAATTTTTATTGGTTTAAATAAATTAATAAATTAATTTCTATAATAATTTTTATTTATACATAAAGTGATCATATTTCATTTTTATATATAAAGTTATAAGGTTGTTTTGTTAATAAACTATATTTTGTTATATTAATTTGTTTGAATTTTTTTTATTAAATTTTATGCTTGAAATATTTTAATATAACTTTCATTCAATCAAAAAACAAATTAAAGTAAAATTATGTTTGCTAAAATTCAATATACAAACTAAGAGGTTAATTTCACTTATATGTCGCTTCGCTTTCTCTTGTAGTCTAACCCCTTTTAACCACATCAATTAATAATTTCATATCTTTTATCCAACTTATTTGACCAAATCTGTATAAAATTATTAGAAAATATATCAAATTGAATTAGATGATATCTTTTATGTTATATATCTTTTAGTTAAATCGTTTATATATAATACCCTAACAAATAACATATCGATCTTTTGTAAAAAAAGGGCAAATTGTATAAAATAGCACGAACTTTAGGGTTGATTGCACTCAGTGGCACAAACTTTAAAAAATATAAAAATAATCACAAACTGTGGGGTTTAGTTGCGGCTAGTACGTGGCACATACCCCATATCTCGCTAACGTGGACTAGTGGGGATGCTTACATGAAATTTTTTTAATTAAAAAGGCATATAGCGAGATATGAATTAGTGAGAATGCTTACATGAATTATTTTTAAAAAAAAAATTATAAGACATAAAAAATATGTCCAAATTATGAAACTAGCTAGGTTTCAATTTTATTCCTTATTTCATGTAATTCCAAATCAAAGATAATTGTGACAAATATAGCATTTGCAAATTAAAATAACTAGTATCAAATTTTAATTTGCAAATGTTATATTTGTCACAATTATCTTTGATTTGGAATTACATGAAATAAAAAATAAAATTGGAACCTAGCTAGTTTCATAATTTTTGCACATCTTTTATGTCTTTTAATTTTTAAAAAAACTATATAAGCATTCTCATTAATTCATATCTCGCTATATGTCTTTTTAATTAATTAAAAAAATTGCATGTAAGCACCCCACTAGTCCACATTAGCGAGATAGGGGGTATACGTGCTACTGACTGCAACTAAACATCAAAGTTGGTGATTGTTTTTGTATTTTTTTAAGTTCGTGTTATTTTATGCAATTTGCCCTAAAAAAAAGGGCCGATGTATAAGGAGTACTAATTAATTATGAGTGAGGCTAGAGTCAAGATGTCGGAATGGCTATTGACAAGATAATTTCACCCAAATTACCACATGTCCTTTTCATTTTTTCCGAACACATTGCAAAAAAGGCTCAAAACTCTCTTTTCCGAATCGAAACCTAAATCTGTCGAACGAATTGTTTTGATTGAAAACAGCCTAAAATCGATGAAATTAATCAAAAGATCAATCAATCAACACACGAATTGGTATATCGCTCGCTTTACGTGATTATCGAGTGGCGATTTTTGGTCTTCGTCCGAAAAAACTGTCGAAGGAAGAGCTCGGCAGATCGATACGAGGTGAATGAATAAGCTCGGCAGGTTTAGGTGAGGTGAATACGTAACCTCGGTGCATAAAAACGAGGTTATGAAGGAGCCTCGTCTACTTTTCATGAGGTATATAATGACCCCTTTGAAGATCTTATCTAAATCCTCATTTACATAAGCCGAGCTAAATCAATAACCTCGGCTTCTGATGTTGAGGTGAAGGAGGGGGCTCGGCTTCTGTTGTTGAGGTTAAGGAGGGAGCTCGGCTTCTGTTGTTGAGGTTAATATGTAAGCTCGGCCAATGTTGTTGAGGCTATAAAATAGCCTCCTTGACATTGCATAAATTCATTAAATTGTGTATATGTGTGATGGATATTGTTTTAATGCAAACTCATATGCTTCTAATAATGAGACAGACTAAATGACTAAATCAATTTAGAAAATGTTGTTTTCTCCACTTTTGATTGCGACTCTAAATGACTAAATAAATATCATAACTTTATCCAAATTAAATAGTAAATTAGTTCTTCTTAAGCAGACATGAAACAAATTAATGCATATTTTAATGTTTTATCTTACAGTAATTGCTTCAAGTGCCCACTTCCCACTTATCCTCAACCTAAGGATTAATGGCGAGTCCGTCGAGCCAAGCGGTTAATAACGAGGGTCATAGGTCTGCCTGATGTTAAACTGACATATGTCCAATCAAACATGAGCTTTAGAAGTGATGATCTTCAGTAATTTTTTCCTTACCCTTTTAATGCTTATATGGTTATATCCTTGGTACAACTTGTATATGACAGTTGAAAATATCAAATATCATCTTGTAAATATCAAAAATATATTTGCATATTTTTTTTACATTGTAAATATCAAATAACATATATATCTATACTTTTTTTTAATATAAATGAAATTTTTAAAAAATATTAAAAGAATCATTATTTTAGAATAATAATCATAATATTTATTACAAATATCATCTTGTAAGAAAAAATATGCATATATATATTATTGGACATGCACAATATAAATATAATTTTTAAATTATTTGTATTAATTAAAAGTACTCTAAATAATTTTGGGTTACACCTACATACAAAGTATTCAAGAATACTAATTTAAATACCTTGTAGAATGAAACAGGGTTGAATAGGTAGCTTGGGTGGTAAAGGGCCAGAGGCGTGCTGAATGCTGAACTGGTTTGGTAGAAGTCACAGGTTCGAAACCCATTTCTATTTTATTTTCCCATTTACAACTCTTTTTTTCCCCGCCCCGTCTTCTTCTGTTCGAATTTGTTTTTTCAAGCTCAGCAAGCAGGAGAAAAGGGAACCGCGAGCGACCCAGAGGCGTGCTGAATGCTGAACTGGTTTGGTAGAAGTCACAGGTTCGAAACCCATTTCTATTTTATTTTCCCATTTACAACTCTTTTTTTCCCCGCCCCGTCTTCTTCTGTTCGAATTTTTTTTTCAAGCTCAGCAGGCAGGAGAAAAGGGAACCGCGAGCGACCCAGGCCCTCCTCTCGTCGTCCCGCTCTCCGCTCTCCACCACCCGCCTCCACCACCGTCGCCGACAACCTTGCACCCGGTTCGGTTGGCGGCCTTCACGACTTGGACCGTCGACATCGCCGTAAACTCACCCAACTTGGACTGTTCGATTCAAAGGTACATTAAATGAGGATTTCGTTTTGCCCAGTAAATTAAATGCATTAACGAAATATATCATTAACAATTAGGAAAACTTTTAGATTAAAAATAATAACAATATATCTATTTAGATTAACCATTTTACAATTAATATTTTAAATCATAATAATCATATAAATTGGCATAAACATCATTTTTTAATTAAAAATCAATATATTATCTCATCAGTGAGAAATATCCTTTTTAGATTAACATTACTCATTTATTTAATTTCATCATTTTAAAATTAATATTAGAAATCATAATATATCATATTAATTTGAATAAATAGAAGCAAGAAAAAGGTTAGTTGTATAATGTTTGTGGTCTTAAATATAAATGTTAGTATAAAGCACGAAAAACTATACATTTGATAACAATTTAGCGGTTAAAGTTCATCATAAATAACATAACTATATTTATACAAAAATATTTTCCCCTAGCGATAATTCTTTAATTTTTTTTTATTAGGTAATAATTTAAGATCAGATATACCTAAATCTCGATGGCCGACAAGTCGGCAGACGGAAACCCGTCAAAACATACAAACGAAAATAAAAAGCGGCGCAATACAACCAGTGGAAACGCACCCTACAAGAAACAAGCCAAGGAAAAACTAAATCTAACACGAAGGGGACGTAGACTACGGACGAAAGCCAAACACCGTCCCTAGCGATAATTCTTTAATAATTATAACATAAAATATTATTTTATATATAATTTATATAAAAAAAAATTAGACTCGTGCGTAGCACGGGCCAAAACACTAGTGAATAGATGTATTCGTCATGAATGTAACATCAATAGAGGTAATTTAAGATTTCAATATTACTTGTCGAACTGACATATATCAATATTTTTTGTTCATGAAACCATCGTGAATGCAACGTGGATGTAATTCCTAGTTGTTTTTCTATTGCTAATACATTAGATTTCCATAGCATAACAACAGTCACTACCAATGGCTTGTTATTTAGATTAGTACAGGTAATGTAGCTCCAAGTAATTACATTTTTCTTATTTACATATAAGGTATTTTGTGTAACTGCAACCTGTATTAAAAAATGAGTTTAAAGCTACATTGGAAATAATTTACATACAAGGGAACGAATTCTTCATGACCAATGTGAAGATTCTCAACTTATCCTTGAGTTCTTCGCAGATCATTGCTTAATAGCGTGATTTTGTTCTCCGTTCTTCTCTCTCTATTTTTGTAATTCTGTTATTTTTTTACTTCATTAATTAATTAGCTTAACATGTCAAATCTAATTTTGAGGATAGGTGGAAAGCGGCCACTTGAAACAATTACTAAAAGATAAAACATTAAAATATGCATTAATCTGTTTCATGTCTGATTAAGAACAACTAATTTGCTATTTAGATAAAGTTATGATATTGATTTAGTCATTGAGAGTTACAATCAAAAGTGGGGAAAACAACATTTTCTAAACTATTTTAGTCATTTAGTCTGTCTCATTCTTATAGTCTGTCTCATTCTTAGAAGCATATGAGTTTGCATTAAAACAATATCCATCACACATATACACAATTTAATGAATTTATGCAATGTGAAGGAGGCTATTTTATAGCCTCAACAACATTGGCCGAGCTTACATACTAACCTCAACAACAGAAGCCGAGCTCCCTCCTTAACCTCAACAACAGAAGCCGAGCCCCCTCCTTCACCTCAACAACAGAAGCCGAGGTTATTGATTTAGCTCGGCTTATGTAAATGAGGATTTAGATAAGATCTTCAAAGGGGTCATTATATACCTCATGAAAAGTAGATGAGGCTCCTTCATAACCTCGTTTTTATGCACCGAGGTTACGTATTCACCTCACCTAAACCTGCCGAGCTTATTCATTCACCTCGTATCGATCTGCCGAGCTCTTCCTTCGACAGTTTTTTCGGACGAAGACCAAAAATCGCCATTCGATAATCACGTAAAGCGAGCGATATACCAATTCGTGTGTTGATTGATTGATCTTTTGATTAATTTCATCGATTTTAGGCTGTTTTCAATCAAAACAATTCGTTCGACAGATTTAGGTTTCGATTCGGGAAAAGAGAGTTTTGTCCCTTTTTGCAATGTGTTCGGAAAAAATGAAAAGGACCTGTGATAATTTAGGTGAAATTATCTTGTCAATAGCCATTCCGACATCTTGCCTAAAGCCCTTATGATTAATTATGAAAAGATAATGGAAAATTCCGCGTGGTGCCCACGGACTTTTACAAATTTCACGTGGTATACAAAGTTTTAAAATATTCCGCGTGGTGTCCACGAAGTTTTGTAAAAGTCCTCATGGTACCCACGAGGTTTTTCAAAAGTTTATGTGATAATAATAATGGGTTTTAATATTGGAAAATTGAGATTAAAAATTATATTATTGTACATTATAATTTGGAAAAACACTCTACAAGATTGGGTATTGGTTTGAATCTTTTTTTCAAACTAGTTTTTTTTTATATATAAATTTTGTTAGATATAAGCTAACTAATTTTTTTTTCTCAAAAAACTTACGTCTTTAATTTTTATTTGTTCTCAATATTTAGTTTTTATTTATAAGGAAATGAGGAAAAAAAAAAGAACTTGTCATGAATTAGGGTTTTGTTTGTTGAAGAAGAATCCTTCACAGACTAGCAATCGAGAGAAGAAGTAGAAGAAGAAGAACATACCTATCACCGCTGCAAAATCGCAATTGAAGAGACGAATTTGAGAGATCGAGAGTTGTTCTGTAGGGAGAGATGCCTTGGGTCGGACGAGCGAGACAGAGAGAGTCGGGGAGAGAGAAAAGGATTGTAAACCCCTAATTTCCGAGGGGTAACAAATCAGGGTAACCAATTAAGGCCCGAAAAGCAATGAATCCTTTATTAATGTTAAACAAACAAATCCAAAAATTAACTGGTCGTATAATTCCTTTCCCAGCCTAATTTTTAACATCACAAACAAGTTCCAGTCGGGGTGGCTCACTGGTGGGGAATAAGTGGGATGTTAGGAGGTCTCGGATTCGATCCCTACCTACGCCGCTTTTTTTGGATGAAAATCCAAGGTTTGTCTTGCTCTTTTCCAGTGGGTCGAGCCGGTCGGCGCAAGCCGGTTTACCTGGTGTGTGTGGCTCCTACCGGCTGGGTCACGTGCCCGGAGTTTGCCACCAAAGGCGGGTTCCTCGTCATAAAAAAAAAGCCCTAAATTACCCTTTTTGACAAATCAAATACTTTTACATTTATTTTTCGAAGTGTCCTCTTAATTGTTTCCAAAATTTTGCCCTAATTTCCAGGTGCATCGTTAAATCCGACTGCCCTTTAGAATCGAAAAGGATAGGATGAAATGATTGTCAAATTTGTTCTAGTTTCATCTTCGAATTGAATAAGTTTGGGTAAATCATCAAAATTTACTAATAACTTATTGACTGGAGTTAAATGTTAGCCGATACTATAGTATTTTAATCACAAGTATAATGAGTTCAACATATTATATAATTTCTAATCCCATCTCGTTCATTACAAGCCAACATTTTGCTTGTCGACGAACATGACAAATCCGCACCTCTCATGCATTATCATCAATCAAACCAAATATCGACACGACGATACCTATAAATCAATTATAAATTAAAATCTTCAAATACATTATATGTGGCAATATAAGTGGTGATGATTTTGCTTAATATTTTAATATACTCCGTTTTTTTTTTTAAAAAAAAAAAAACATTTGCTACCAACTTCTAGAGAGATCCGTGAATTAAACGAAAAATGAAATAAAAATATTTATCGCTTCGTTGCGGTTATCAATAGCACGGTAGCACGGATCACCAAAAAAAAAAAAAATAGCACGGTAGCACCCAACGTCTCTCCCTCTCTGCACAGCCCATTCACGGAGGGGGGAGATTCTGAACCTCTCTTCCTTGGAGTTGGAGATAAGCAAAATCAAGCTTTTTCCCCATGGCGGGGAACGACTGGATCAACAGCTATCTCGAGGCGATCTTGGACGTCGGCGGTGGCAAGATCGATGACTCCGCCAAGTCCTCGCTGTTGCTGCGGGAGCGCGGACATTTCAGCCCCTCCCGCTACTTCGTCGAGGAGGTCATCACCGGCTTCGACGAGTCCGATCTCCACAAGTCCTGGGTTCGAGTATGTCGTCTAGCTTGCCTGCTGATCTCGCTTTCGTTTCAGTCTGCTTAGTTTTCCGGATTTTGATGTTGATTTTGACTTCGGTTTTGCTTGAGCACTGTTTTTTTTTACTGCTTTGGTCTCCGTGATGTTGAGATTTGACGGTGACTTAGAAACGGTTGCTGTCGAGTTCGTACAGTTTTACTTGTCACGATTTGATCTGATTTGGTTGAATTGGTATGGAGTGTGAAAATTTCAAGTTGTGTTACCCTGTTGCTCTAGTTTTTGGAGTTTTGTGGGTGTGACTTTGAAGTTTGAATTGCGGCTGAATTTGTTCTTTGATTTTCTGAAAATAAGTCGATTGTTCAAATTGGAGGGATTGATTAAATCTTCGCTTAAGAATCTACTGAGGAGTCGTCATGGATGACGATTGGAACCACATGCACATGAAATTAGGTCAGACATGAGCGTAGAGAAGAATAGATAATCCATAAGGTTCTTGTTTGGTTGAAGTTCATTTCTGATTTTTGGTTCGAGTTAGGCGAGAAGTGATAATTATCACATGCCTTAGCTTTTGATAAACATGGTCTGAATTTCTTATTGTATAGTCTTCTGCTCCGAACTGATTGCTGAATTGGTCAGCATTGGAATATTGGATGCATTCTACAATTTTTAGTTTGACATAGCTACATTCAAGTTATGCATTGGTTTGAAATTATTGCTATAGTTTAGCATCGTGCAATCTTGAAGACAGCATTGTTAATTTGATGCTGTGGTTTCACTTATGGCCATGCCATGTATCATTGGGTTGGCATTTTGTGGTCAAAGAAATCTGGACAAATTGCTATCATGAAGCCAAGAGGAGGATCTGCTGTCCTTTTTCAGGATAGCTGTTGAATGTGGACGTGTTCATTCATTACTTATTATTTTCTTGATTCCACTGGCCATAAAATATGAAATTTGTCTTTTATGTGAAACAACATCTTGAAGCAATGTTGACTGTGGGATATCTATTATAAATGTTTTCAGGCTGCAGCTACACGCAGTCCACAGGAGAGGAACACAAGATTGGAGAATTTGTGTTGGAGGATTTGGAATTTGGCACGCACAAAGAAGCAGGTGAGTTGCCATGAAATCGTTGGTTGTTTAGCTCGGACAGAGGGGAAGAAGGGAGGAGATTTTCCAAACTAATTCTTTCACTATATTGTATTCCTATGAGTACAATATGCTGCACATCTACAAATTAGAGGCCTCAGTACTTTCTTTATATGTTGGAATTCAACTAAGTTCGATCAGGATAAGCATCATTTATCACATTCTATGCGCTAATATATTGTGTTTTCCCTTTTTATAGATGGATTATCATGAAACTATAATTTCTGCAGCTAATACTGATGAAACATATGGTCTTTCAAAGTCAAATAAAAATATGCAATGTTCTAAAAGCGGAAACTGGTAATAAAATAAGTATGATCGTGTAATTGTGGCCTGTGGACAGATGGTTTTGTACGTTTTCTTATAGAAACAGCTTATTTATCCTGTTCAAATTTATAGTTGAATGAATGATTTGTGTTACATATATGATATACTGGTTATCTGAGAAACTGCTGCTGAAATTTCTTTCTTATTATTTGTTATTTATTTATACATTGTTTTTTTCCTGTGTAGCATGAGGAAAAGGAAGCTCGTCGTAAAGCTAAACGTCATCTTGAACGAGAAAAAGGCCGGCAAGAAGCTACTGCTGACATGTCAGAAGACTTGTCCGAAGGGGAGAAGGGAGATGCTAGTGATGTTGCGCTGCCGCGTGATAAATTTAAAGCAAAATTGCCTAGGATAAGCTCTGTTGACATGATGGCTCAGTGGGCTAGTCAACAAACCGAAAAGAAACTATATATAGTATTAATAAGGTTATAATTTTATGTTCTGTTCTCATTCCTCTTGCTGTATCTGGGATTGCTTTAAATAAATCCTTCCCTTGTTGAGATCCAGCTATACCTATAAAGCATATCTAGATTGGTTTGAAGTTTCTAAAATGGTGCTTTCTTCTTCACAAAATGTTCATTTTTGCCTATAAATCTTCCTGCAGTCTCCATGGCTTGATAAGGGGTGAGAATATGGAGCTTGGTCGTGATTCTGATACTGGTGGTCAGGTAGCTTTCTATGAGCGACTTATCCTGCACGATTTTCTACTTTCTGGAACCACATAAGACAAATGATGAATATTGTTGATAATCTGTTTTCTTTTGTTGAATCAGGTCAAGTATGTAGTAGAACTTGCTAGGGCATTAGGGGCATCTCCTGGAGTTTATCGTGTTGACCTGTTGACGAGACAAGTGACAGCTCCTGATGTTGATTGGAGTTATGGTGAACCTGCAGAGATGCTAAACCTGAGAAATGCTGACAGTGATACCCAAGAACATGGGGAGAGCGGTGGTGCTTACATTATCCGCATTCCTTTCGGGCCGAAAAACAAATATATTGAAAAAGAACATCTTTGGCCTCACATTTCAGAGTTTGTTGATGGAGCACTTGGCCACATATCACATATATCAAAGGCTCTAGGTGAGCAAATTGGCGGTGGGCAGCCTGTTTGGCCAGCTATAATTCATGGGCACTATGCAGATGCTGGAGACTCCGCAGCTCTTTTGTCAGGTGCTTTGAATGTACCAATGATTTTCACTGGTCATTCCCTTGGAAGAGATAAGCTTGAACAACTTCTGAAACAAGGTCGCCTTTCAAAAGAAGAAATAGATTCAACTTACAGAATAATGAGGCGGATAGAGGGGGAAGAGTTGTGTCTTGATGCCTCTGAGATGATCATTACAAGTACTAGGCAGGAAATAGAAGAGCAATGGACTCTATATGATGGATTTGATCTAATCTTGGAGCGGAAACTGAGAGCAAGAATGAGACGTGGAGTGAGCTGTCTTGGCAGGTTTATGCCTCGTTTGGTTGTGAGTATAATCACTTCTAATTCTTTAAAAAAATATTTTTCTGGTCATTAGCTGAAGCAAAAGTAATTCAGTACAGTTATTTTTCCTTGCTTGTTATTTTTACTATCTTTATTTTCCAATGCCAGGTAATTCCACCAGGTATGGAATTTCACCACATCGTTCCCCATGATGCTGATCTTGATGCTGATATTGAAGGGCAAGAAGAGAGTAATGCTACTCCTGACCCGCCAATTTGGTCCGAGGTTATCATGATGTCTATCTTATGCTATTTAATTTGTGATGATCTTTTCACATGCCATTTTCTGTTTTTTTATTCTTTTGTTGAAATTGAGATGCCATCTACACCAGAGATGCATAATTAACTTTAAGAATTCCTCTGCAATCACAGTCTTAACAGGTCAAAGTTTGGTATTAATAATAAAATCAGTCATTATGTATTTGCAGATCATGCGTTTCTTTACCAACCAACGCAAGCCTATGATACTAGCACTGGCCAGGCCAGATCCTAAGAAGAATCTCACAACTTTAGTCAAAGCATTTGGCGAGTGCCGTCCATTGAGGGAGCTTGCTAACCTGGTAGGTCACATTAGTCAGCTTGCTTAGATTAGAACTTGATGCTAGATACCGTTGCTTTATCCATATCCCCCTCCCTTAGACATGCCTTTACCATTTATGCAGACGCTGATAATGGGCAATCGCAATGATATTGAAGAAATGTCGGGGACAAGTTCTTCTGTTCTAATCTCAATACTTAAGCTGATTGACAAGTATGATCTTTATGGTCATGTGGCATATCCGAAACACCACAAACAATCTCAAGTCCCCGATATTTATCGTCTGGCTGCTAAGACAAAGGTATGTAACTACTTCTCTGGAAACGTACAAGAATATACCATCTGAAATTATATGGAACTAGGTCTTAGATGCAGTATGTTTATATTTTGAATCAAGATTCTCCTTGCCCTTATGATTATCCTTTATCCCAATCTTGTGATCATCTTATCATCACAGGGTGTATTCATCAATCCAGCGTTTATTGAACCATTCGGACTTACCTTAATAGAGGTGATTTCTCTTAATATATTTCAAGAGTTGACACTTACTTTCTTTGGTTACCTTAATATAAGAGATTTGACACTTACCTTTGGTTTGTTTGTCTAATCTAATGTGAACTCGTTGCTGGTGGACAGGCAGCAGCATATGGTTTACCTATTGTTGCTACAAAGAATGGAGGTCCTGTTGATATTATTAAGGTGAGCTTCTTCTTAGACTGTTTTTATTGTCAGATTTTTGCTGCTATCTTACTGAAATTTGACAACTATATCTTACTGAAATTTGACAACTACAGACTCTAGATAATGGTCTCCTCATTGATCCCCATGATGAACAATCAATAGCTGATGCACTTATGAAGCTTGTTGCTGATAAACAACTGTGGGCAAGATGTAGGCAGAATGGACTGAGGAATATCCATCTTTATTCATGGCCTGAGCACTGTAAGAAGTATCTATCTCGAATTGCTAGTTGTAAACCAAGGCAACCAAACTGGAACAAAACTGACACTGAGGGAGAAGAGTCTGAATCTGATTCACCTGGTAATTCTTTGAGGGATTTTCATGATCTTTCTCTGAATTTGAAGCTTTCCTTGGATGGCGAGAAGACTGAAACTGTTGATGAGTTCTTGGATGCTGAAGTAAGAGCTGCTGATGTAAAGAAAAAAATAGAGAATGAAGTATCAAAGTTGTCAAAATCTATGGGGAAGGTTAAGACTGATGCAGCTAATCAGCATTTTCCAGCTATCAGGAGAAGAAAGTGTATTTTTGTCATAGCTGTAGACAGTGATAAAACTTCGGATTTAATTGACATTGTTAAGACCCTCTTCCAGATTTACAGAGATCAGAAAAATGCTGGGTCCACTGGTTTCGTTCTTTCAACAGCTTTGACCATATCTGAGGTGAACTCTCTCTTGGCGTCAGGAAGTGTGAGTCATGCAGATTTTGATGCTTATATCTGCAATAGTGGGAGTGAACTTTACTATCCATTGGCAAGTTCTGAGGGGAACTCTGCTGAATTCCCTTTTGTCCTAGATGACAAATACCATTCACACATTGAGTACCGTTGGGGTGGAGAAGGTTTAAGAAAGACTCTGGCTAAGTGGTCCAAAGAGAGAAAGAGGCAAGATGGTGGACATATTGTTACAGAGGATGAATCTATATCTACTAACCATTGCTATGCATTTAAAGTGAATGACCTGACATCGGTAATGACTTTGCCTTGATACATTCAGATTATCAGTCATGAATATGCTAAATTGGTTGCATTTTTCTTCAAGTGCCATGAAATCATTTTACAATCAGGGGTGCTTTATTTCCTAACCAATCTACTCATCCTTTCTTCTGTGTAGTTACCCTCCATAAAGGAGCTCAGGAAACTACTGAGAATCCGGGCACTGCGCTGCCATGCTATATATTGCCGAAATGGAACCCGAATGAATGTGATTCCTGTATTGGCTTCTAGATCACAAGCACTCAGGTCCGTTGGCTGATAGATCTCTTCCTTCCCTTTACGTTGTTTTTGTTGCATGTGGTCAGTTTTTCACTGGTAGCAGTAAATCAGTAAATCTGCATCTGTTAGTCTGACTTAATTCAATACTGATAAAACATGATGTACATGAAAAATGAGATTTTATTACTCTATCCCTTTCTTCATAGATTCTCTTCCCTTTTCTGACATTTTTCTTTTGGACAATTTTTTTTGGTGATTTGGGTATATAGAATGTGGCCTGTTTGTTACACCCTTCTTGAAGCTGTTTTGTGGCTATTGAGTATTAATGGATTTTATCTTTAAACTAGATTAAGTGGTTGTGAGAACTTGAAGCTGTATTTGTTGCCAAACATAGCCCAAGTTGGCTGAAAGTTGAAATGCATCAACAAAACTACCAAACTCATAATTTTTACTCAATTTAACATGATCTCAATTCTCAAATCGTGTTGTTCTGAATATCATCAACTGCATTCCCAAGTATTGACATGTGGACGTCTCCTGCAGGTACCTATACGTCCGGTGGGGCACAGAACTATCAAAATTTGTTGTCTTTGTCGGTGAATCTGGAGACACTGACTATGAGGGTTTGCTGGGCGGCGTCCACAAGACCGTCGTGATAAAGGGCGTATGCCACGACACGCACAGCCTCCATTCCAATCGAAACTACCCTTTGGATCACGTCGTGCCATATGAAAGCCCGAACATGGTTGAAACTGAAGGGTGCGACGCTGAGGCGCTCAAGGGTGCTCTGGGTAAACTCGGGATCCTGAAGGGCTGATACCCGCGGTCGAGATACTTAACCTGCTCATAGCTTGAGCTACTTTCCTAATGCTGTTTACCAGAACAAAAAAGATACGGTGGATACCAAATAAAATATACGCCTTTTTCCTTTGAACTTGAATCGTTGGGAGCCATTTTGGTGTGAATAAAGGAGGGATATATCATATACGGGAGGAGATCGGGAATAGAGTTGTATAGAATTAATAACTAATGAAGTCAACATTATTGTTGTTGCAATGTAGTATACAGAAAGTGACGGGAGTAAATCTTGATAGATGGATTGGATTAAATAAATTGAACACATAACGGTAATTAAAACTTTTAAACTGAAAAGTTGCTATTACCATTATCGATTTGAAATTAGTTGGTAACCAATTCCTACCAATTATATAACGTTAATACAATATTATAAATAATCCAGATAGATTCAAATAAAAAATAGTAATCTAAATATAAATAATTTTTTACACCAAAAAATAATATACATATAAATAAAATTAGTTGGATAAATTATATATAATCTAAATATATTTTATTTAGATTCTCCCAAAATATAAATAAAATTCACATATATCCTATAAGATTTTTCTTTTTCTAATCCATCGTTAATTAAGTCTCATGTAGTTTAATAGATAGTCGATTTAAAAAAAAATTATTTTTTTATTAAATATATAGTACATATTACGCTATTTACTACAACATCTATGCATGGATGAATTGTGGTTATATATATTATGGCAACGCAATATTTTAATAATTTATTTTGGCATCAAAAAAAAATATATATATATATATAATAAAAATATTAAATAATCAATTTCGATATTAATAACTCTTTCCACCAAAAAATAACCTAGATATAATTAAAATAGCACCTATCAAGTATGACAACCTATTATTTTTTATTTGTATTTTTGTCAATTAGCTAAAATATAGTAAATAGATAGATTGTGGTTTATATAACTTTCTATAAAGTATGACAACCTATTATTTTATCAATTTTTTTTTCTAGAACCAACCACAACGCGCCACATAGGACGCCATACATCGGTTTGAATATATGTATATAGATGTGTATATAAATATATATAATTTATTTATTTATTTTAAGTTTTTATGTGAAAATTTAAAGCAAGGCAATTAGGGAAATTAGAGAAAAAAAAGCTTTGCGTTGAAACTCAAATAGTCAGATCTAGTTTTTTTTTTTTTTTTTAACTTTGAAAAGTTGAAAACTTTGTACCTTCGGCTTCAATGACAGCCACCAAAATCTGAAAGTTTCGTAGTTCCTTTCTCCACTTTTGTTGATTAGTTTTAGTATGTTATTTTCATAAAATTCTTTTAATAAATGGATAAATACTAGCTCAACTTCGATTCAGACCAATACCTAAGCAATATTCGGAAGTTGTCATGTTATTTTGAATATTATCGGACCTATTTATGTTGCATTATATGGAGTAGTTTTTAAATTTATACTTTAGCGCTTAAATGGATGCACTATTTAAGTATATATGTTGCTACTTGAACTGTAAGACCCAGGGTTTTAAGATGTGTTAGCCCATGTCACCTAGCTCTCTCAAGTCTGTTGTACTCACTTGGAACCTGATCAAAGGAAGAACTATTGTGATATAGGTAGAGCTTGAATCACTTTTAAATCACTCCGAACATCCTTATTATAATATCCGATGTGGGATAAGGTGTTACAGTAATAACTTTTAAGTTTTAATTAAGTTGTACCCTCCGTTTCAAAATAAATGTCGTTTGACTTTTTTGCACGTTTTTTTAAAGAAGTAAAAACTCTATAAAATATTATTTTTAATCATTTTTTTAATAAATTGATACTACTTATTACTAAAAAAACTGATTAAAAAATTTTGATTAAAAAAATAATATTTTATAGAGTTTTTACCTCTTTAAAAAGCATGCACTAAAAGACAAACGATACTTATTATGAAACGGATGGAGTGTGTTTTTTCTTCAAAACTCAAAAGATATAATACCATTCCCAACATGTACCAACCGATTTTATTGGTAACCAGTTAAGTTGGTATTATCCCTTCAGTGATTAGTAAGGATAGGGGTTTTACGATTACAAATTCAAATTGGTTAGTACATGGTAAAGGGAAAAAAAAAGAATTGACAATTTACCATTTTCACCCCTACTCTTATTAGCCAATTATTATCTCCATTGCTCATTTTTGGTGCCTCATTGTTGGTTTGGGTGGGGACTGTTTTGAGGGTTTGGATAGGCTCGAAAAATGGGACCTTCAAGATTTACGGGTGCAAACAAGGCAAAGCAATGGAGTGGGGGATGGAGGGGAGACGCATTGGGGGAATAAAAAATGAACTACGGATTAAAGATGGGGAATGGAGGGGAGGAAGGTGGGGACGAAAACGGTATTGGAGCTGCCATATTTGGGCAGTGAGGGGCCCATGTTATTTTGATCTACATATGTTATGAACAATGTTTACAAAAATATTTTATGTAGAACGTTTGGTCGATCACAGTTTTGTTTTTAATTGCTAATTAAGACACAATATGAATATGTTTTTTAGAAAAATACTTACATGGTAATATATGAGTAGAAGAAATTGCGCAAACACATAAACCTCTCCTTTCATTTTACTTGTCCTTTTGCTTGTTGATCCAAGTCCATGTATTCCAGTTTTGTCAATCCATTTTGAATGCAGGAGTCACATCCTGTGGTTGGAGTTGGAGGATGGAAAGTCATACGCTCTTCCAAGGGTAAAACCATGGAATATGCCATGAAGGACGCACTTCAGATCCGTCATATACTGGAATTCATCAAGTCTCACGGCAGCTTCAGTACATTTAAAGGAGGGGTAAGTTTTGATTTCAATATGTATATTCATTGTATCTTAATTATTCATTTTGTTACTAGCTTGATTAATTTTATTTTGGTTCTAGATGAGCCAAGTACTTGTGATATTTTATTTCATTTGAATCACTGCCGATTACAGTGTTTTGTCAAGTTATGTGTCAAATACTCCAAGTCACCACCTTATTGGACTTTGGAGTGATTATAACATTCAAAAGGGAAGGGTAAGTCCACAAATATGAGATTGTTTGAGCCGAGGACTTTGGAGGAAGCATTTTGAATGCTATAATCACTCCAAAGTTCTCCGCTGAGATAATCCTGTATTTCTGGACTATAGCATTCAAAAGACAAGGGTATAATCACTCCAAAAGACAAGGGTATAATCACTCAAAAGTCCTCAGCTCAAACAATCGATCATATTTGTGAACTACCCTTGCCTTTTAAATGCTATAATCACTCTAAAGTCCAATAATGTCGTGACTTTTAAAAGGAAAGGGTAAACTTATGTCGTGTGCATGACTTTGGAGTGATTATACCCTTGCTTGTTCATCGAATGGATATCATTTAACTGGACCAATATATGCAATGTGGGATAAATGCACCCTCATTCTTCTCTTTTTATAGTTTTGGAAGTTTTCCTTCCATTCCCTCATTTTCGATGTGGAATAAGGGCTTCCTCCCACATTGAAAATAGAAAGTTAGAATGAGAAGGCATGAAACTATATATATGTATCCCACTATCCCATAAATCTCACTTCACTTAGGCCCTTTTACAAAAAAAGGGCCGATGTATAAGGAGTACTAATTAATTATGAAAAGATAATAGAAAATTCCACGTGGTGCCCATGGACTTTTACAAATTTCATGTGGTATACAAAGTTTTAAAATATTCCGCATGATGTCCATGAAGTTTTGTAAAAGTCCACATGGTGCCCACGAGGTTTTTCAAAAGTTTATGTGATAATAATAATGGGTTTTAATATTGGAAAATTGAGATTAAAAATTATATTATTGTACATTATAATTTGGAAAAACACTCTACAAGATTGGGTATTGGTTTGAATCTTTTTTCAAACTATTTTTTTTATATAAACTTTGTTAGATATAAACTAACCAATTTTTTTTTCTCAAAAAACTTACGTCTTTAATTTTTATTTGTTCTCAATATTTAGTTTTTATTTATAAGGAAATGAGGAAAAAAAAAGAACTTGTCATGAATTAGGGTTTTGTTTGTTGAAGAAGAATCCTTCACAGACTAGCAATCGAGAGAAGGAGTAGAAGAAGAAGAACATACCTATCACCGCTGCAAAATCGCAATTGAAGAGACGAATTTGAGAGATCGAGAGTTGTTCTGTAGGGAGAGATGTGTTGGGTCGGACGAGCGAGACAGAGAGAGTTGGGGAGAGAGAAAAGGATTGTAAACCCCTAATTTCCGAGGGGTAACAAATCAAGGTAACCAATTAAGGCCCGAAAAGCAATGAATCCTTTATTAATGTTAAACAAACAAATCCAAAAATTAACTGGTCGTATAATTCCTTTCCCAGTCTAATTTTTAACATCACAAACAAGTTCCAGTCGGAGTGGCTCACAAACAAGAGCGCAACCTTGGATTTTCTCAAACCTTGGAAATGAAGTTTGAGAAAAATATATTCTCATATTTTTCTCTCTTACATCCCACATTGAATTGTGGTGGACAGTGGCAGAACGTTTTAGAGGCCGGTAGTGGCCTTGGCCCCCACAAAGAAAATATAAATAAAGGTAAGGTGCAATATGAAACACTAAAACTGTTTGACTCAATGGTTAAGGCACGAATGTGTAGTAAATGGGAGCGCATCAACCAAGGTTTGAATCCCAAGCCTTCACTTTTTACCTATTTTCCCCCCTTTTTAAAAACATCAAGCCACTTGCTCTTTTTACATAGAATTGGTCTGCTGAGATATAATAGAATTATTAGCAAATTGTAAGGTGAAGAAGTGGTCTGTTGAGAAATTTGAGTTCTTGATGATAGGATTAAAGTGAATTACAGTAAGCAAATTCATGAGAAATTTGGATTCTTAGGGTTGGTTTATTTATTTTATAGATTTGGGTAAATGGGTTTGTTGAAATGAATAACATTACCAAATGATGAAATGAATCTTCATGAAATGGATAACAATTGATGAAATGGATTCTTAAACGGGTTCTTGTTCGGCCCCCTCATTGTTAAGCTCGAGGTTCCGTCACTGGTGGTGGATGAAAAAAGTGGTATGGTGATATAAAATCTTCCCACATTTTTCTTCGATCCACTTCATACAAAAATGAAGCGGACGATAGAAAGTGGTATGAAGATAAAATCTTCCCGTAACATTTTTTATATAATAGTGATTTTTTTTATAAAAAAAACCATTTTTTTTAATAATGTAACCAGCCAAGTCAACGGGTAAGGGTTCAGGTCGACCAACCTTGAGACTAGTACTCTCTAATAAGTAATACCTCTGAGAATATCGTGAACTGAAGCATCAATGTAATCAAGCCATTGAATTCAAAATTTAAATATATTTATAATCAAATTTGAATTTAAAAGTATTAAAATATAATATATATATATATAGGGGTGCGCTACGGTGAAAACCAAAATTGCGGTAAAAACCCGTGAGGACTGACTTTTTAGTCCGGTTCACTTGCTTTATAGCCCGGTTATGAATAGAACCGATCTATAAAGTCATAAATTTTAGCTCGGTTTTGAATAAAACCGAGCTATAAAGTCACTATGTAATTTTAAAACATGAGTTTTTTAGCACGATTTTTAGGTTTGACCGAACTATAAAGTCATGTGTTATTTTAAAATTGGAGTTTTTAGCACGATTTTTAGGTTGAACCGAGTTGTAAAGTCACAGTGTGATTGAGGTTTTTAGCACGGGTTTCATATAAACCAAGCTATAAAGTAGTCCTCATGGTTTTTACCACAATTTGAGGTTTTCATCGGAGTCAATCCCTATATATATAGAGAGAAGAGTTAAAATGTAAAATATCCTTAGGGTTTAAAATTGCTTAAGGTATAAAATTTTTGAAAACCGGACACGCGCCTGATTTAAATTAAAAAAAAACTCACGCTTCCTTCTGTGTCTTCTCCCTCAAGCTCTCATCTGGTTCTCTTCAATGGTCGCCGCCTCCCCATGTCTTCCTTCCGCGTCATCTGGTTCTCCTCTCCGAGCCCTTTCAATGGCTTCCACCTCTCTCTGTCCTCCAACGCCATCTACAAGCCCTTTTACTGGCTGCCGCCTCCCCTCCAACGTTGGCTACGGACTCACTCGCTCTCATCTCACTTGTTGCTTAGGCTGACCGGACTTGGAGCCGACCTTGATGGCGAATCCGAAGCCACCTGACATTCTCCATCCTCTCCCTCTCGCCCTCCTCTATTCCGGCGCCACCAGACACTGCCTCGCCTCGTTGGAGCTTCTGCTGCTGAGATCCCATCGATAATGAAAATTAGCTCCTCCCCTCTTTGTTTCAATGCAAATTTCGTATGATTTCTAACCCTAAACTTGTTTATTACAATTATTTAGATTGTTTGAATGATTTAGGTTGAGATTGAAAATCTAGGGTTTGATTTAGGAGTGGAATTTGGGGTTTTTTTGTCAAAAGTCAAATTGATTGAAATTGATGATATGATTGCGTTGTTGAGATGATTTGAAACTAATTTCATGTTCATAGAATTGTCAAATTGTTTATGGATTGTGAGCTATTTGAATGATTTAGTTTGAGATTGAAAACTTAGGGTTTGATTTAGGAGCGGAATTTGGTTTTTTTTTTTATTATCAAAAGCCAAATCGATTGAAATTGATGATATGATTGTGTTGTTGGGTTGATTTGGAGCTAATTTCATCTTCATAGCATTGTCAAATTGTTTATGGATTGTGAGCAGCTAATTGGATTTTAAAATTTTATTGCGATATGCTTTAGGTCGATTATATTCTTCTATTTTAGCATGAAAATCATAATTTAGCATATTAGCTCAATTGGGTAGAGCAATGTGCGTTTGCACAAAGATGTGAGTTCAAATCCCACATAGGTTACATAATAGACAAGAGCGCAACAATCGCAAATTGCTAATCATGCACATCATAATCTTAGTTATGCACTTTTTAACCTTAATTATGCACATTTTAATCTTATTTATGCACTTTAATTTTAAAAGCTTATTATGTATGCACACCATAATGTTATATTTGCACAACATAGCATTATATTTGCACATTTTAATCTTATTTATGCACTTTAATTTAAAGGCTTATTATATATGCACACCATAATGTTATATTTGCACAACATAACATTATATTTGCACATTTTAATCTTATTTATGCACTTTAATTTAAAAGCCTATTATATATGCACACATAATGTTATATTTGCACAACATAACATTATATTTGCACATTTTAATCTTATTTATGCACTTTAATTTAAAAGCTTATTATATATGCATACCATAATGTTATATTTGCACAACATAATATTATATTTGAACATTTTAATCTTATTTATGCACTTTAATTAATTTGAAATTGTTAAATGCTTGAAAACAAATAGACGATAAGTCCGTTTAAAATAAACATTGCATACCGTAAAGCCTGGGTGGCGCTGCCCCCCTAACCCCTGTCGGGGAGCTTCGCCCTCTGGACCCCCCGATGCGACGCCAGTGAAAAATAATTCAAGACACATTAACAATAATCTTAATTGTGCACTTCATATTATTACTCATACACATCGTCATTTTATTCTTGCATTTTATCATTTTATTTATATACTTTATATTTGCACAACAAAAAGTGTCAAAAACAGGAAAAAGTGCATTTACCCATAAAATTAGACGTATTTACCTATTTACCCATAAAATTAGGCTCATTTACCCATAAATTAAGCATATTTCAATTATAAAATTTTATAATTGAAATAGGCCCATTTACCTATTTACCGCATAATGAATTATTATGTCTGTACAATATAAAGTTATATTTTCCCAACATGATGTTATATGTGCACAACAACAAGTTATACTTGCCCAATAGAAAGTGTTAACACGAAAAAAAAAATCATGGGACAAAGGAAAAAAAAACTAGCCGGAGAAGGGGGGCACAGGGGCAGGGGGCACACACACACATGGGGCAAGGGGGCACATGAGGTTGACATTTTACTAATTAAATTAGGCCCATTAGTAAATAAATTAGGCACATTAGCAATTTACTTACAAAAATTAGGTCCATTAAGAGAATTTTACAAGTAAATTTTACACCCTAAGGTAATTTTACATTATATATATAATGTAAAATTACCTTAGGGTGTAAAATTTGCTTAACGAAAATAGATAAAGGGGTGGTGATTTGTAAATAGAGATCATTTAAAGGGTGAGTTTTTGTACTTTTGAATTGAAGGAGTAGTTAAGTGAAAACCTCATATTTAAGGGGTGGTTTTCTATAAAGAAAAAATTTGCAAAACAAGCACTTTTTTTGGACAAATTTGCAAAATGGTCACGTTTTTTGACAAATTAGTGAATTGACCGCTATATATACTAATTCTCAATTTTTTTTAATTTTTTTTTCATGAGGGTTGCCCCCAATCCAATCTCTCTCCCCAATCTCTCTCCGCTGGATCTCGGAGCATCGCCGGATCTTCTCGTCTCCTCAGAGCGAGCGGGGGAGCGAGGGAGGCCGAGCGAGGGAGCGATGGCCAGAGATCTCCTCTGAGATCGCGAGCGAGGGCTGGATCTGAGAATCTGGAGGAGGAGCCGCCATAGACGGAGGAGGAGCGAACTCGGAGGTCGAGCGAGCGGCCGGAGGCGATGGCGGAGGCGGAGAGCGAGCGAGTCGAGTGGCCGGAGCAGAGGCCAAAGCGAGCGAGCGCGGATCTAGTGCTCAAACCCCGATCTGGTCGACATCTCCGGAGACGGTGATGGAGGCGGAGAGCGAGCGAGGAAGCGAGATCCGGTGCGAGGTCGAGCGAGCGGAGCGAGGTCGAGTGGCCTGAGCGAGCGCCGGAGCGAGGGATCGACGGAGTCCTTCTGAGTTCTGATGGTTGCTGCTGCTAGTATTGATTTCTTAGCTTCTATGTATGAACGCTATAAATTGAACTCTTAAATCATGCTTAGCTTCTTTCTATGAACTTACAGTAGGAAGAATGATGTTATGAACAATTAGTTATCCGCAGGGGTTGCTTGTATGATCGAAATTGCCAATTTAAATGGAATTTTTTAATCTTACTAACACTATTTGTCTTCCAAGCTTCTTACACTATTTGTTGTTGCTGCCTTGTGTCTCGTTAGGAGCACGATGAGATTTGCAGAAAGTGCAGACTGTTTTTGAGTTGCAATCTGTGTAGGCCATTTTTTAGTTGTCAATTCATGGAGATTTCAAGTTGGCTGATGGACATGTTCTTTGTGCATTCTGTTTGTTTCTTTTAAGTATAAGGGTTGTTTGAGTTCATTGCATCTGCCTGAATTTTACCAATATTTACAAAAAGAGTGGGATGCTTGACTTCCTTATTGAATCATTTCATTGTCTTTAATTGCATCTTCTTTCATTTGTAAATCCTTGCAAGCTCATCTAATAGTTGGATATGTATATCCATCAGAGATTAGGCTCTTATAACCAATTCATTAGAGCAGTATATTTATCAGATATTTGCAATTTCAATAAAATAAAGCTACTTGCTTGTTTTGAAAAAAGGGTGGGGTGAGCAATCTATTAGTTTAAATAAGTTTGAATGAACAACTCGTTTGTATGGACTGGCTTGAAAGCAAGATTAGTGTTTACAAGAGAGAAGGTTAGTAAAACCACTGTCATGTCTAAATAAAAATCAAAAGATGGCTTGCTGCACTTGTAGTGAATTAAGTCCAATGGGGGGATTGTTTTGTTGAATCCCTAAAATAAAAGTCCTTGGGAATGAAGATTCATATGTGAAATATTATAAAATAATCTCATTCTTGCTGAATAAATTTCCACCTAAAATAAAGCCCTTGGGAAGGAAGATTCTTTTTTTTTTTAATCGCATTATTTGTCTAATTGATTTCCTTTTAATCCTCTGTTGCTGTTTTTTGTTGGGTAGCTAGAAAGACAAGCATCAGTACTCAATCTGTTTCATAATGTGTCAATATGTTGTATCTTTGTTCTATCCATCAAATGGGCTTTTCTAATTGAATAGATAGGCTGAATGAATAATCCCTGGATACTTGGTCTTTTCTTTGGTTGTCTGAAGATGGTTAATTTATTGTTTTTCCTATCGGTTGAAGTGTCTTCAACTTTTGTCAATACATCGTTAACTGATTGGGGTGTGATTTGTAACTGGATTTGTTTCTTCTTAGATGATTGCAAATCTAGCAATGGTTTCTGGTGCAACCTCCCCCAATTTTTGTTTTAATTGGCTCTTTATTTGTTATATACGTACTGAACTCCTAACTTGGAAAAAACCTCCTATGTTTAAGCTCTTGATTTTGAGTGAGGTTGTTATTGCAAATTGAATCACTGGTATGTCAGCATATATTTGTAATAAATCTCCACCCATCTTGTTTTATTATTTTGTGAAGCCTATTAGCTCAAATCGGTTGAGCGTTGTGTACAAACACAAAGATACGGGTTCAAATCCCGTATAGGCTATCGTGGAAAAAATGTGCAATTTTAGTTTCAATGTGCAATTTATAACTTAAAATGTGCAATTTTAGTTTGAAAAAAAAAAAGTTCAATCTCCACCTACTACATCTACTTACTGTTTAAAAAGAAACTAGTACAATTCCCGCGCCATGGCGCGATTTTTAATAAATAAATTTGTAATAACATAATAAATTTATAATATAAAATATTAAGTTAAGATAAAATAATGATGGTAGACTTGAAATCATTAAGAAAATGGTAAAATTATTTACCATAAAGTTAGGCTTCATCAAAGAGTCTTTAATGTATAGATATTAGATTGATATAGATGATGATGATGATTATTATTATTATTATTGTTATTGTTATATATATTAATAGTAGACATTAGAATCATTAGATTTAATTCAATGTTTTGAATTAAACCCAATTGTTAGTAAATGAGTAAAAAATAAAAGAGAAAAAATGTAAATGTATGAAAGAGAAGAAACGAAAAAAAAAAAAAATAATAAGAGAAAATTGTGATTAGTTGAAAAACCTTAAATTAAGGAGGTGTTGACACATCATCATAAGCCTTCTAAATTAAGGTATTATATAGATAGATTGTTAGTAAATGAGTAAAAAATAAAAGAGAAAAATGTAAATGTATGAAAGAGATGAAACGAAAAAAAAAATAATTAGAGAAAATTATGATTAGTTAAAAAACCTTAAATTAAGGAGGTGTTAACACATCACCAAAAGTCTTCTAAATTAAGGTATTATATAGATTGTTAGTAAATGAGTAAAAAATAAAAGGGAAAAAATGTAAATGTATGAAAGAGATGAAACGAAAAAAAAGAAGAAATAATAAGAGAAAATTGTGATTAGTTGAAAAACCTTAAATTAAGGAGGTGTTGACACATCATCAAAAGTCTTCTAAATTAAGGTATTATATAGATTGTTAGTAAATGAGTGAAAAATAAAAGAGAAAAAATGTAAATGTATGAAAGAGATGAAACGAAAAAAAAAGAAATAATAAGAGAAAATTGTGATTAGTTGAAAAGCCTTAAATTAAGGAGGTGTTGACACATCGTCAAAAGTCTTCTAAATTAAGGTATTATATAGATTGTTAGTAAATGAGTAAAAAATAAAAGGGAAAAAATGTAAATGTATGAAAGAGATGAAACGAAAAAAAAAAGAAATAATAAGAGAAAATTGTGATTAGTTGAAAACTGTTAAATTAAGGAGGTGTTGACACATCATCAAAAGTCTTCTAAATTAAGGTATTATATAGATAGTTCAATATTCACCTTGATGTGCATATAGCGCGACATATCCACTTTTTCCACATATCCACCTACTACATCTACTTATCGTTTACTGTGGTATCTATCAATTAGCTAAATGTTATCCTTTCTAAATGTTATCCTTTGTAGTCTCTGATGAATATCAGTTAAGCCTTAATTCATGCCTTGTATGACAAAGAGCGATATTAGAGAAAACAACGGGTGTCAGCAGTGTTTGCAATTTTTAGTGCTGACAGAGTTATAAAGAAATCAAATTGTATAAACTATTATTTGCACAACATAAACTTATATTTGCACAACAAAATGTTATATTTGCACAACTTATGGTTATATTTGCACATCGTATTCTTATATTTGCACGACAAAATGTAAAAAAAAAATAAAAAAACTAGACTTGGATCATATTTGCACAACTTACGGTTATATTTGCACAACATACTCTTATATTTACACGACAAAATGTTTTAAAAAAATAAAAATAAAATAAAACTAGACTTGGTCATATTTGCACAACTTACGATTATATTTGCTCAACGTGATCTTATATCTGCTCAACAATTGAGACTTGTGAAATTGTGTTCAACATGATCTTATTTTTTTTCAATATTATTTTATAGTTGCTCAATAGATTATTGCACAACATGGTCTTATTTTTGCTCATCAATAGACTATAATTGCACAACATGGGGGATTGGTGGAAATTTGCTCAACATGATCTTATTTTTGCTCAACAATAGATTATCTTTGCACAACAATTGAGACTTGTGAAATTGTATTCAAAATTATCTTATTTGTTCTCAATATTATTTTATAGTTACTCAATAGATTATTGCACAACATGGACTTATTTTTGCTCATCAATATCCTATAATTGCACAACATGGGGGATTGATGGAAATTTGCTCAACATGATCTTATTTTTGCTCAACAATAGATTATATTTGCACAACAATTGAGACTTGTGAAATTGTATTCAAAATTATCTTATTTTTTCTCAATATTATTTTATAGTTCTCAATAAATTATTGCACAACATTGTCTTATTTTTTGCTCATCAATAGACTATAATTGCACAGCATGGAGGATTGGTGGAAATTTGTTCAACATGATCTTATTTTTGCTCAACAATAGATTATATTTGCACAACAATTGAAACTTGTGAAATTGTATTCAAAATGATCTTATTTTTCTCAATATTATTTTATAGTTGCTCAATAGATAATTGCACAACATGGTCTTATTTTTGCTCATCAATAGACTATAATTGCACAACGTGGAGGATTGGTGGAAATTTGCTCAACATGATCTTATATATTTTTGCTCAACAATAGATTATATTTGCACAACAATTGAGACTTGTCAAATTGTATTCAAAATGATCTTATTTTTTCTCAATATTATTTTATAGTTGCTCAATAAATTATTGCACAACATGGTCTTTATTTTGCTCATCAATAGACTATAATTGCACAACATGGACTTATTTGCACAACACAATATTATATTTACTCAACATAAACTTATATTTGCACACCAATATAAAAATTTAAAAAGTGCTGACACGGGAAAAAAAAGGTGCAATTTTAGTTTGAATGTGCAATTTTAGCACTTAAATGTGCAATTTTAGTTTGAAAAAATGCAATTTTATAACTCAAATATAAATATGAAAAGTGCAATTTTATAAACTAATATTTGCACAACCTAAACTTATATTTGCACAACACAATATTATATTTGCTCAACATAAACTTATATTTGCACATCAATGTAAAAATTCAAAAAGTGCTGACACGGGGAAAAAAGTGCAATTTTTGTTTGAATGTGCAATTTAGAACTTAAATGTGTAATTTTAGTTTGAAAAAGTATATATAATATATAAATTAATATAAAAGTCAGAGGCAACCTTAGAACTAAAGGAAGAGGAGAATGCTGCACTTAAGCTACAGTTGAAACAATATGAGAACCGAATATCAGACTACGAATTGAAAATGAAATCAATGGACGAGATGTGGCAGAAGCAGATGAAAACTTTGCAAGTAAGACTCATTATAAGTTCTGTGTACAAGCTTGAATTTTTTTATTTACACAATTGTTTGATTATTGTTGCAGGCGAGTCTAGCAGTTGCTAAGAAGTCAACCAAACATGGCTTTATTCTTTAATCTAGCTTCAACATAAATATGGAGACAGACAACAATTCTGATGTTTTCAAGCATCCATATGAACAATGCATCGGAGACCCTCTCCTTTGAACATCACGTCGAACGCCTTGTTGATCTCAGTAAACAGGACATGATGAGTCACAAACTTCTCCAGCTCTAGCTCCTGCACAGTTTAATCCCAAACATCCTTTACAAAAACATAGTAATGAAAATTTGACACCAAAGCTGAAATGATATCAAGGACTTACATTCTTGAGATACTGCTCAACAACTCTAGGGATGTCAGTTCGGGTCTTGAAGTTGCCATAGAAGGTGCCCTTGAGCGTCCTCTCGATCAAGAAGTTGACAGGGTGTGTCTTGAAGCAGTCGTCTTTGTTTGGAACTCCCACCAGCACGCAAACTCCCCATCCCTGCCACAACCGAAACACAATGCAAGCGTTATTTTGCTGATAACTTTGATATATCTAGGCTTCAATTGAAGGGGATTGTCAATTGTGTATGTACGCTTTCGAATGCAGATATCATTGCTTGGATGCTTCCGATACACTCAACGCTCCTGTCTACTCCACCAGTCATCTCAGCGATCACCTGCACATCCAACCGATCAGGCTGTTATAACATTTCTAGAGATTGATTTAAATGTTAAACCTTAGTGTTTGTGTTTAGTATCAAACCTCTTGAACAGTTCTGTCATAATCTTTTGGGTTGACAAACTCATTGCATCCAAATTTCTTCGCTGCATTGAGCCATCACGGTATCCTCATTCGCAATTTTAAGCCTTAACGCGCATACAAAAGCGATAATGGATGTTCGTATTGACACGAACTTACCTGTTTCAAACCGGCTTGGATTTAGATCAACTGTTATAATCCTTGACGCCCTAGAAACTCTTGCCCCTTCAGCAGCCTAGAAAACCGACAAGTCAGTGTGATTCATTCGAGCAATCACAAGCAATAAGGTGAGAGAAGGCGGTACTTACAGCAAGGCCTACAGCTCCCAACCCGAAAATAGCCACAGTTGAGCCCTTGGTGGGTTTTGCAACATTGACAGTAGCACCAAAGCCTGAACAAAAATCAATCAAGTTGTGAATTTCATATAGCAAAGGGAGACCGGATTTGGAGGGATGAGTCAGAGTGAGAGGCTTACTGGTAGCGAATCCACAGCTGACGACGCAAACCTTATCGAGTGGGGCAGCCGAGTTGATCTTGACAACACAGCCTTTGTGCACAACAGTGTACTGGCTGAAGGTGGAAGTGTCAAGGAAGTGATGGATGGGCTGCCCTTTGATGGAGAATCTTGTTTTGTCATGACTCAACATGGTCACCCTTTCGGTGTTGATCCTCAGGAGGTCACACATGTTGCTCTCCTCCAACTTGCAATTGCGGCAATCCCCACACTCTCCTCTGAACACCGGCAACACATGGTCTCCTGGCTTCAGCTCCTTCACCCCCTCACCCACACTCTCAACACGGTCTCATTCAATCTTACGAGAGTCAAAATTTCAGTAAGAAAGCAGGGAAATAAAAATCCAAGTGTTTATTTACCTAGTGGTGCTATACACATCACGCCTCCATAAATATATGCTCAACACAACAATAAATATATGCTCAGTTAATGTGGAAAACATACCTCATCTCAATGATATGAGCAAATGGTGGAACATTTCAAGAAAGAGGGAATCACATTCAATAGAGAGCATCAACAAATCAACAAGATTTCAGGAATTAAGACCCTTTAAGACAGTAGAAGGAAGAGGCTCAGTAGTAGCCTAATTTCAGGAACTCAAAAATTTAATTTTGTTTGACATGAACTGGAATTCAAAGCTGATTTGGTTCAAACATGAAACTACTCCCGATTTCAATCGATCGACAGTGATCCTGCAAGCAAAGAAGCAAAGTCAACAGAAGCAAAGATCACAAAATCAGAGGGATGAAGTTTGGGGAAACTGAGCTAGGCATGTGTAATTGATGAACAATTTGGAGCATTAAACATTGGCCAGTCATTATATATTCTCCAAATCATATTCAATCAAATCACGAAGCTTAACAAGCAAAAGAGGACAAAATCTACAAAGTTTAAGAACAAGAAGGACAAGATTTCAGATTTCGTTCAACAATTGAAGCCATCACAGACAAGATCGAGTTCCTTATCAATCGATCTTCGATCGATTGATAAGGAAAACAATCAAAATCAAAGATCGAGTTCCTTATCAATCGATCTTCGATCGATTGATAACGAAAACAGTCAGAAGCAAAGATTGAGTTCCTTATCAATCGATCTTCGATCGATTGATAAGGATAACAATCGGAAGCAAAAATCGATTGATAAGGAAAAGAAAATCAAATTGACGGGGAAATCGAAGCACAAATCAACGAAAGAACAAACCCTAGCTCCAATTGGGAGAAGAAAAGCAGTAACTGAATATATATGTAAAGAAAGAAGGAGGAACCTTGTTCTTGATGGAAGGAAGCAGCAATTAGCACAGTGGAGGAGAGAGAGAGTAAGAGAGTACCGGCGGAAGTGTGCAGGACATGAAGCGCGCGCCGGAGTTCTGATGCCGAGGCCGGAGATCGAAATTCGGAGAGAAGCACAACACAGTAAGCGAATTGAAGGAGCGGGATGAGGAACTCCATCAAATTCGGAGAGAGAAAGGGAGATGAGCCATCTTCATCAACCGTCATCGTTGCTCACAAAGATGGACGGGAGAGCGTGTAGGAGAGAGAAAGCGCGTAGGAGGGGTTTATATTGCGGTCATTTCACTAAATTGTCCCAAAACGCGGCTATTTCGCAAATTAGGTCCCATTTCGTGGCCATTTTGCAAATTACCCCTTCTATAAATTACCCTAAATAAAAATAGATTAAAAATAATTTTTTTACTTAATTACGTTAATTATATTGAATTTATTTAAAATTTAATCTATATCTATATCTATATCTATCTATATATAACTTTAAGAGAGAAGACTTTGCCGATGTGTCTTGCTCTCCTTCAATTTAGCTAATTCAACCTATCCTGTTTTATCTACTTTTTTTTTTGCCATTCACTTTCTAAGTTTCATCTTCCAAAAGCAAATCGGCCTAGGGTTCCCAGCTCCCACCGCCTCCAACCATCTCTTGCCTTCTCTAAGCATGCTTTCGATTTTGCTTTCATCTTTTCATCTTCGCACACTTCTCACCGGCGATTTCGGTTACCACAACTTCGACTTTCGATTTATTAAGAGAGAAGGGCTCTCGCTGCCTCCAACGGTCACGGATCCAACCCGTGATTTGTTTGTAATTTCGAAATTGTAAATCAGCCTCCCTCCCCGTCTTCCTAGATTCAAGATATTCCTTAACTCTGAGCACATGTTGTTGATGAAATTGGAGTCGATCTTGCATCTCAGGTATGCACTATTGGCATTGAAAATTAGGAAGATTTTGCTGAGCCAACCTGATAGGATTATGCCCCTTCGTGAATTGGGTAGGTTTAGGAGGGCTCTTGGGCTTCAGAAGAAACGTCGGTTTATCGTCCTCTTGAAGTAGTTTCCGGGTGTTTTTGAGAAAATCGAAGAGGGGGTTTACTCCCACAAGTTTGGGATGACTCATGAGGATGAGAATTTGTTCTTGGATGAGTCGAAGTTTATACTATTGGATACTGTTTGATTTCTGTCATTAATTATCTCATTATTTTTTTAGTTGTGGGCAGCTCCAAAGGTGGTTTAGTCATACAGATGGGATCGGCTTCCGCGTATCCAATAACACCTTCCCCTCTCAATTGTTTGCCTGAATTCTCACATTTGGCTATGCACCATTTGATTCTCCCAGATGGTGCTATGCGCCAACATGGATATTTGACTTGGGAAGCTTGGGTAAAAATTATGCTTGGCACTGCAAAGGCGTAAGTTCTCTGACATGTTTGTTAAATTACTCCATTCCTCTATAGAGTTTTAATCAATTATTTAATTTATATGATGTATTTTGTTATAACAAAGTTTATGCTCTTGCTAAACAAAAGCCACACTTTTCTAGCTGTCATTTGATTCTTAAAACCAAAAGGATGCCATACCGAGTACCTTGCTTCAATATTTGCATATTAAGTAATTGCAATCCATTAGGATTTAGTTCGGCCTTCAATTACAACGCCATGAATTGAAATTTGATTTCAAATCTGACCTATAAAGATTCCAGTGGCTATTATACACATGGTCCTTTTTTACGCTAATGGATAGGATCACTTATCATTCCTGCATCTATATTTTTTTTATGTGTGATGGTGTCTGTCCATCTAATTATTTTAATTCCTTTGTTTTCCTTAAATTTGTTTATTATTAAGGGTAAATTGCAGGAAACCACCCTTTAAATATGCAACATTGCTCAAAACCACCCTTTACATGTGCAATTACCGAAAACCACCCCTTAAAACCTAAACGTTTGCATTGAACCACCCACCCCTTGGATCCGTTAGGGTTCCGTTAAATAATTTTGAAAATGTCAAAATACCCCTAATTTATCATAGTAATTTGTAGAAAAAAATTCAAATTAAAAGAAAGGAAAAAGTTGAAACAGAGGGAGAAATATGAGAGCATCTCATTCAATTCGATTAGGATCCAAAAGGCATTCAACTGTACATAATCACTCGTCTATGCGGTCGGGAGAAACAAAGGAATAGCATAAATCCCACCTTCACTCTACTACCACATTCACCGATATTCATCGTCGGCTATCTTCGCACAAGTTGCAAGTCTTGCAACTATGAATGCACTCCCAATTTCGCACATAAATCCCAATTTCACACAATCATAAACGCAACTGAACACTAAATCCATCGAGTTCAATTACAATAGGTCAATTTGTCTAATTTATAAATTAGGGTTTCAACTGGGAAAGATTGAAAATCCATTCAATTTAACTCGATTTTGGGGGAAGACTGAAAATTGAAGTCGTGGGGGGTAAGATTGAATCAAAACGCTAGCTTCTCCATTAAAATACCAAGTCGGGTGATGATTGGTGAGGTTGAAATCATGAGTTTCGGCGGTCGGGGTTGAATCCGAAATGCTAGTCTCTCTGTTAAAAATGTCGGGTATTATTTAGTGACAAAGTAAAGAAAATTTGATCTTTTAATAAGGGTATTTTAGTACTTTTGTCCATTTTTTAATTTAAATCATGACAAAACGTTACAGAAGTCACATGTGGGTGGTTCTATGCAAACGTTTATATTTTAAGGGGTGGTTTTCGGTAATTATACATGTAAGGGGTGGTTTTGAGCAATGTTGTGTATTTAAGGGATGGTTTCTGCCGTTTACCCTATTATTAAAGTTTAAATATTCTTTTTTATTACTTTAATTTCAAAAAGGTACTAAAGAAGGGTTATCCTCCCTTATAAGATAGCTTAGGGGCAAAAATATGATAGTTTTTAGGTATTAAAAGAATCTAATATTTCATTTTTTAATCATTCACATATCCTAACATGTATCTTCACAACTGGTATTTTTCACAAAAACTAATTACCTAAAATCTCATCTTTTTCGAAATCTTTTTTTTATTTGTTCAAATTATTTGATATTTTAGGTTTATCCTACTATACATATCTTAATTTCTGATTTCCTCTTATCTCAACTACCTAAAATCTCAGATTTTTCGAAATCTTTTCTTTTTCTTCAAATTATATGATATTTTAGGTTATCCTCTTCGATAAACGCCTAATTACTACTCCCTCCGTTCGGCAAAACTTATCGTTTTAGAGTTTTGTTTTTGTTCGGAAAAATTTGTCATTTTAGGTATTTTTGCTTCTACTTTACTAAAATGCCCTTGATTTGATTGATGTGCTGTGAGTTGTAGTTTTTGATAAAGTAAAAAGTAGAGTAATAAATGAGGGTAAATTAGTAAAAAAATGAGTGTAATTATTAGCTTTATTAAAAGTTGTGTGGAGAGTTAAAATAACAAGTTTTGCCGAACGGATGGAGTATTTGTTTACCTTAGGAGTCTCATTCAGACGTTTGCTCTTCGGGACATCTTTCCCTGTCTGCTAGGGCTGTGCAGAAAAATATGACACGGTTGACACGACACGAAACCGAAACAAAACGATACGAAAAAACATGAAACGATATGAATACGACACGATTGTGACACGAAACGGTAAAACACGATAATAATCGTGTCGTGTTCGGATCGGCATATCTCCCTTATTGGGTATCCGACACGACACGATAATTTTTTTTTTTAAATATTATAATTCTTTTTTAATACATATACAATAAAAGTCCTTAGGCATCATATAATCGAAGTTGCCCAGATGGTAAGTGCTTTTGCTGTTCGGAGTGCTCGCGTGTGTGGTAGGGGGATTGGTCTCGAGTTCGATTCCTGAACTCTCCCCAAATTTTTTTTTCCATTTATTATCTGTCTTTGTCTACTATCTAGGGTTCTCACTCAGCGTCCTCTTCTTTCATTCCCTTCTCTCAATCTCAGAGACAAGCAGACCCGTCGCCGCCACCCAGCTCCAACTCGCCTCTTCTCTCCGGCTCTCCTCACTCCTCAAGTCCTCAGTCTCGTCTCGAGTCGGTGAGTCCTCTCTTGTTCGCCTTGTCAACTTACGGTTCAGATCCGCCCTCTCCTCTCTTGAGGCTCATCTCGATTGAGTCCTCTCGCTCGCCCTCGACCTCACTTCAGATCCGCCCTCTTCTTTGCTCTTGAGTCTTCTCGCTCACCCTCTTGAGCCTCAGTTCAGATCCACCGCTCACCCTCGGCCGCAATTTAGATCTGCCCCCTCCTCTCCTCTTCCCAGTCTCGCCTGGAGTCCTTTTGCTCCGCCTCTTGAGACTCGGTTCAAATCCGACACTCGCCCTCAACTTCGCTTCAGATCTGACGCTCGGCGTTGCTATTGATCGACAGATCCAACCTTGCTTCGGATCGACCTTGTTGAAGATTGGAGAAGATTACAGAGTCTACATACTACGTTCAGAAAAAGGAAAAAAAAGGATTTTTTAAATGTCGTGTCGTGTTACACGGGTACATGACACGAAACCTTGTCGTGTTATCGTGTCGGATACCCGGTAGTTATCGTGTCGTGTTCGGATCGGCACTTTCCCCCTTACCGTGTCGTGTTTTTTTTTCGTGTCGTGTCGTGTCGTGTCGGATACCCGGTTATGCACAGTCCTACTGTCTGCTCCAAACAAACGACGCACTTACGGGGAAGGCGATGACGATGCTGAGTGTGAGCTGTTAACAACCAAACAGAAGAAGGTCGAGGTGAAGATTGAACCAGCTCATGCCTAAGTTTCGTGTTGTTTTGGGTTTTTCCAGTGTTGATTGTCTCTCATCCACTATGCGAACACTAAGATTTTTTGATGGTGTTGGTTACTTTAGGGTTTAGTGTGTTTGTTACCCCTTCTGTCATCTACTTTGTTGGCCTGTTATCTTGAATTCAGGTACTTTGGTTATGTGCTTTGAGTTTATTAGTTCAGGATATTCAATATCCTTTCTTTCCCATTTTGTTCATCCTAAAACAGCGGTATTTTACCATTTTTCAGACCAGTTTTTCCATTATTTATGGTGAAATGAAATCAATCTATTGCGCTTCTGGGACGGATCCGCTCCTTCTCTTTAGCCTTAGATTTTAGTTCTCGTCTAGCTGCTCATATTTTTACCAGAGTTTGTTTTTCCATTGCTAAGGGGGTTGGCGCGCATCTTGTTTCTCGGCTGCCCGCTAACTTCTTGTAAACATTCGGTTGTTTGATTTCTATAATAATAATAATAATAATAATAATAATAATAATAATAATAATAATAATAATAATAATAATAATAATAATAATAATAATAATAATAATAATAAAGATAATAAATAACTTATTATTATTATTCATGGTTATCATCTTCCCGTCATGTTTTGGATTTGGATGGATTTTTTTATCAACTCCGCGCTGAGCTAAATCAGCTAATAACACAAAATCAATCTTTTTTTTTGTTTAGCCTAGCAGGTACATTCTATTTACCATTCAATGTGCTAATCATAATGTTGGTCTTATTGGGTTTATTAATTTATTTATACAGGCGGAACATTCTATTTACCATTCAATGTGCTAATTAATCATAATATTGGTCTTATTGGGTTTATTAATTTGTTTATACAAGCGGAGTACATTCACTTAGAGTTTGGATGACTTGGTATCACCTATCCATAATCCTTTTTTTTTCTTCATTATGTAAGATTAACCTTACATTATTTCTTTTTATACATATTTTCATCCATTTATATAACCAAACTTTTTTTTTCCAGGAATCCTATGGACGAAGTCTAGCGCATCGATTTCATCCATTCATATATTTATGTATATTTGTTAACATAATTCACCATTTGTATTTTTTTCATTATTATTTTTGTTCATCCTTATAATAGATATTTTATATTTTTTTCCTCGCGCACGCGCTATGGCGCGGGCATTGTACTAGTTATAACTTAAAAAAAAAGATTTATTTAAAAGTTTCTTATATTATTCCAAAATATTTCAGTGACCAAAATATCATCTATTAAATAAAAGGAAAAAATCTCTTATATGCAGTATTAATTAAAAAAAAAGAAAATTCTATAAAAATCCAATTAATAATTAATAAATTATAAAATATTTAAATTTGAAAAGACTGAATTGTTTCTATATATTCAATATTTTATTCTTTTTCTATCTTATATATCATCTCCGATCCTTAATTGAACGTTATATAAATTATAAAGTATATATATGGTGTAACTAGCTAGCTTTTTGGATTCGTTGGTAATTAACTAACTAGCTACTAGCTAGTAGTATACGCTCTAAAGTCTAAACTGATTGTTCCAGACTTCCGGTTCCAAACAAGTTCTAGTTCCTAGATTAAGATAAATAAAAACAGATTAATGATTTTTTTTATTAAGTAAAAATTCGAGTTCAGATCTGCATGAAACTCGAGGGGTCGACAAGTCGGCAGACGACAAACCGTCAAACATACAACAAATACATACATAAACGGTGCAAAAGACCAGACTATACAACAACGACAGATGAAACATTGCAAACCTAAAGCTAACAAGCCAGGGCAATAGAAAAACAGATTAATGATATTAACTCGATCGGGATAGATATCCTTATCATAATTTTCTTCTTTTTAAATCATAAACATTAAAAAACCAAATTATTTTTTTTAAAAAAAAAAGATAAACAAGACTAATAAGCCCACAACTGACCTCCCTATCTATTCTTAAACAAAATTTTATGTTACGATTTATATGGGTAGATTAGATTCTATTTAATACAATTAATTAAATTATAACATTAAATACACACACTCACCCATTGAAAAATAGTTAAATAGGCATATGACATGTAGGCAAATTAAGTTAGGCAATGGAAAATCCCAAAGTGAGGATCAATTTGATGCTCTACACATCTCTCTTCACCTTCCTTGTAACCCTCTCTCTTTCCCCTTCTTCTTCCTCTTCCTCGTTCACCTTCTCCAACCATTCCCGTTTGAGTTACACTAGGCCCCACATTGATCATCTTGTACTCCCTCTGATCTTCTTCATAAACCCTAATTTTGATCTTTGATTTTTCTTTTCTTTTTAAAGAAAGGGTTCTGATTCATTTGTTTGAATGTTTGATGAATTCGCAGGAGAGATTGGAAGAAGGATTGGCTAGAGCAAGGGCAGCCATTCGAGAGGCGGATCGGACTCGGACTTACACCTCTAACAACAAGGAAAAGGAGGGATTCATCCCAAGAGGCCCTATTTACAGGAACCCTTTTGCCTTTCACCAGTTAAGATCTTCATCTTGATTTCTCTCTTTCTTTAGTACGTGGATAGATGATTAATTAGTCAGGGTTTTACCTATTTTCTTCCTTGTTTTTGGGTTGTTTCCGTTATGAAAAATGATTAATTACATGTAAATTAATGATCTTTGAAGATTTGGCCGTTACTTAAAATCTTTATTTTATTTTAATATATTAAGATTGTAAATTTGTAACCCCGTATAACCTTCTCTAAATGATACGGAGTAGCATATTCTTTCATTTCCATTTTGAAATCTTGGGTTAATTTGATTGACATAAACTAACTATTGGTGTTGTGTTGCTTACCGATCAATTTGATTTTGGAGAAAATTGAGTTTAATTCTTTAATAAATGATTTTATCTCTCTGTTAGTACAGACTTAAGAAATTTCAGTTACTCTTACTCTAGCCGTTACCCATCCCATAGTACTGTTGTTTAGAAGAGTGGGGCACCATAACCTAAAGTTACAATTAAAGTTTTGTTTTCCTTTTTCAGACTGTACACCCTATACTTATTTATTTTCAATGCTTGGTCTAAAATAGACCTGCAAAACTGATGAAATTTTGTGTTTTTCTGTCTATTGGATACTTCTTGTTTTGGTATATAAAAGTGTTTTTAATTTAAAATCCATCTTAGGGATATATATGATGAATGTTAAAATTGATAGGAGTCACATAGAGATGGAGAAGAGATTTAAGGTGTGGACATACAAAGAAGGTGATCCCCCAATCTTCCACAATGGCCCTATGAACGACATCTACTCTATAGAGGGACAAATCATTGACGAGTTGAGTAACGGAAAGAGCCCCTTCATGGCCTCCCATCCCGACGAGGCCCTTGCCTTCTTTCTCCCTATCAGCGTCGTTTCAATCATCCATTATGTCTATCTTCCTTACACCAGTTATGCTCGTGACCGCCTCCAGCACATTGTTGAGGACTACATTCATTTACTTTCACAGCGTTACCCTTACTGGAATCGAAGCAATGGGGCTGACCACTTCTTTGCCTCTTGCCATGATTGGGTATGTATATTATTTCTTACTATAAGATTAACTATAGTTTAAACCAAATTAGGGTTTGAAGTTTGATTGAAATTGCTTGTACATTTCAGTCACTATTTGATCGATTGGTCTAAGCTCGTGTTCTAACTCGATTTCATACTATTTTAGGCACCAGAAGTCTCTTTTGCAAGGCCTGTTCTATTCAACAACTTCATTCGGTTGTTATGCAACGCAAATGCTTCCGAGGGCTTCCAATCGATGAGAGACGTGTCCATTCCCGAGATTTACCTCAATAGGGGCAAACTAACTGCAACCCTACCATATAAGGGCCCTGAGGACCGCCACATCCTTGCCTTCTTCGCAGGAGGAGACCATGGCATTGTCCGAAAAATCCTCTTCAAGTATTGGAAGGACAAAGATGAAGATATCCGCGTCCATTACTACCTATCCAAAAACCTAAACTACACCGAGATGATGTCCCAAAGCCGGTATTGCCTTTGCCCTAGCGGATATGAGGTAGCAAGTCCTAGGGTGGTGGAAGCAATCACCTCAGGGTGTGTCCCTGTGATTGTATCGGATGGATACGTTCTACCCTTCAGCGACGTGCTTGATTGGAGCACGTTCTCGATTCATATACCGACATCAAGGATCCCGGAGATGAAGAGGATATTGGAAGAGATACCCAAAGAGAAGTACTTGGAGATGCAAACAAGGGTGTTGCAAGTACAAAGGCATTTCATACTGAATAGGCCTTCAAAGCCTTTTGATGTGATTCACATGATTCTTCATTCGGTGTGGCTTAGAAGGCTCAATGTGCAGTTGCCATTGTAAAAACATCAAGTCTTAGTATCATGTGTATCATATATATCATGCCATGTTATTAATTATGTTATACGGAGTATATTTCTTATATGCATTAGATTTTGTGGGATCAGTCTTTAAAATGTGAACGTGAGCAGGTAAATTATTCGTACATTTTATTCGTATTTAAGAATAGGGCGGACCTGACATTTTGGAGGCTAAAGGCGAAGTGTAAAAATTGGGGCCTTTATACCAAGAAATATAGTCATTATTTTATTTCTATGAATGAAATATACTAAAATTAAACAGATAAATAACATATAACTACTAGTAACATATATAGCATTAATAAATTCAGCAAAATAAAATATTTTATATTCATTCAAAAAAAGTTTTAAGTTTAAAAAATATACAATATTATTACTGAAAAATCACCCTTCTTGAAGAGTGACGCTAGTGACAAGATCTCGAAACGACTATTGACAAGATTATCTTTGTATAATTTCACAACTAGTCCTTACATCACTTTTCGACCTACTCCATCTCCTTCCTACTGTTTTCGCCGCTTCCTCTTCTTCTTCCTCATCGCACTCGTCCATCTGCTTTCCAAACGACCCCGCCTTTAGTCGTTCGTCCAGAGGATCCGTCGACAAATTGCTTAACTTCATCGGTGGCGATCCTTTGTTCACATGCCCCAGATTTGTTGTGTTTCCATTGGAGGCACGCCTCGGCCAGCAACGACGAGGGTTTGGAGTCGCCTCGGCCAGAAACGACGAGGGTTTGAAGTCACCTCGGCCAGCAGAGATGAGGCTTTTGAGTCACCTCGGCCATTGGCGATGAGGCTTTGCAGTTGCCTCATCCTTCTGCGGCCATCGGCGTCTACTTCTAATTCGCCATCGGCTTGCTCTTCCGTGTCTTCGTTCTCGAGGTCTTGCCTCGGTAAATCAACGGCGACGTCGTCGTCTTCTAGCAACAGAAATGCGGAATTGGCGTCATCTGGAAGGAGATTGGTGAGGCTCTACCCGCTGAGCGTGATTGTCGGCGAAGATATTCCCACCCATGCGGCCACAAATTTTTGTACAAACGCAGCGATTCGAAGTCGGTTCGATCGGTCAGATCTAAATTGACGAAGCTTCCGAATGTTGGGAGATCAAATCGTGATATTTTCGGGATAAGGAGAACGAATTAGGCAGCAATGACGATAGGGAGATGATCGAAGGTGGGGAAAGGGATGGAGATGACGCTGGAGAACATAGAGGCGATAGAAGGAAGGTATGGATATGACGAGGAGTTGCCAGTGTACGAATACGGCGAGGATCTGCACAACCCCAATTGAGTTTGAAAACCTCAAATCGAAAACAACTAGCAATTGATTCCTTCATATGCTTCTTCAGATTTGTTCTGCTTATTGTGAGGTTTGAGATGCTTCCGTGTGTTCAATCAGGGAATGAACTGAGAGCTCTTGCCAAAAATGAAAAGGACCAATATATAATTTTATTAAAAATGTCTTGTCAATAGTCGTTTTGGAATCTTGTCTAAAGCCCTTGTGCTTCTTGAATTCTTTGATGCAAAAGTTTCAATCAATTCCCCAAAATTCACAAAAACAAACAAACGATTGACTTTTATAAATTTTGATAAAGTAATTAAGTAAACATCGAAAATACAACTATTTGTTCTCAGTTTAAAGAAGAAAAACAAATCCATAGAAATATAGATCTGATCATTCTAAATTTTCAATTGTATGGCTTTTAAATAGAAATTAAAAATTAGACACTGTTGTTTAAATAGATTAGAAATTGGATGACAGATGACTATCACTTTCTTCTACTTTTTCAACCAATTAAACATGGATGATTGCAAGCACTAGTCAAAATCTAAAGTATGCAGTTTTAAATAATTAAACACACACACACACCGAAACCAAATCAAAAAGAAGAAGAAAAAAGATTAATTAACTTCTTTGGGCCTTTTATAAAATTTGGGCCTACAAAAATTACCTTTCAACTTTTTGGATATATTGTAATATCTATTTATATACGTAAATGTGCTTTTCATAAAATTTGGGCCATACATAAACTGGGGGCTCTAGATAGGTGCCTACTAAGTCTATAGCTAGGGCCGACCCTATTTAAGAATGTAATTATTCATATTACATTTATTCATTCATGTAATTATTCGATGATTATTCTTACACACATATAATATATGTATACACGAATAATCGCATTATTACCTATGAATTTTAATGTAAACAATCTCATCCATTGGATATTTCCAATTCAATGCTTCAGACTTGCTTGCACATTTACATTGTAAGGATTGTCCACACATGATCTATCATCTATACATTCGCGTGGGGATGGTCTAATGATCTATCATCTATAATATATGTATACACGAATAATCACATTATTACCTATGAATTTTAATGTAAACAATCTCATCCATTGGATATTTCTAATTCAACGCTTCAGACTTGCTTACACATTTACATTGTAAGGATTGTTCACACATGATCTATCATCTATACATTCGCGTGGGGATGGTCTAATGATTACGTCAATTTTATTTTATATATTTCTTTGTTTAATTAATTAAAAGATGTTAGATATTATTTTAGATATTTTAATATTTACTTTATAAAAATGCCCATCTAATCATATGTTATGGTTAGTTGTAGTTTTCGAGAAAGTAAAAATTAAATTAATAAATGAGAGTATAATATTATATTTGTTAATCTCCTTAAAATGTACAAGATACTAAAATGACATGTTTTAGATAGTCAATTATCTAGAAGTAATTTATTAGATCGAGAATCAACAACTGTAAATTTGATTTTTTTAAAGAGGAACCCAATTAAGCAATTTTCCACCGGTCAGTTAAATTAAGTAAATGTCTGATGATGCCCTGGAAAATAGCCCTCTTAATAAACAGAGGAAAGACGTCATAAATAGGCCACCCAATGCAAAAGTCATACAAAAGCACAATATTGACATTTGCGTTAAGCCCGCCAAGCTCAGTAACTCATCAAAACCCCTATCACTCTACGCAGATTGTAAACCCTCCAACAAAGGGACACATGGATCGCGATCAGGGCACCAATCATTTATCTCCACATCATTTACGCTAAGAAACAAAGGCTCCACGTCATCTTTCCCTACACCAAGAGAAAGCAGCTCGCTGGTCAAGCACCACCTCGCTGGCATCACCACACGTAATGACTCAAACCTTCTGACATGAGGACATGAGTTACATGTGTCCTCTGCCACACCACGAGATTGCCAACCAGCTGCTCACTTAGCAGCACTATAAATACCCCCCCTCTTAAAGCTCACAAGACATGGTCCAATTTTGGGCAATGAAACTAGAGCTTTGCAACCCTCCCTGAGATAAAGCCCTTGGAGTTGAGTTCCTGGAACCTTTGATCGGAGAAGAACGCCTCTAGAACCAAACACCATCTTACAGTATCCTCTAAAGACGACGATTGAATATTGATGAGCATAGAACGCGAGTAAAACTCACCGCGAAGAACACATTGTCATCCAACCCGACTCATAACAAGGAATCTAATTATATATGAATACACTTCCTAGCTGGCTTTACAGGTAATTAAGGACATTTGTCATCACCTTGAGGTAATAAGTATAGGTGAAATTCTAGAAAAGCTTCATTGGTGCCGTATGTGGGAACCTTTCACGACGAGAGGTTCCTCATAGAAATACGCATTACTTTTAAAATTTTGCGATTTTCAATCTTGAATTCCACAATATGCTATTCTTTGCAAATATACCTGTTTTACTCTTTGCGCTAACCTTTACAGAAACATGAACTTCACCCTTTTTGACGAAGAATTTGGAAATAAGCATCACGACGAAGGATGGAACAAAGGATTAAATATCAATGATCCTTCTAACGGAGAGGCTCACCCCTAACAAAACGAGAACATTCCTTCACAACCATTCTGGAATGTTGCGCCTGCGCCAACGCCCCCCGCCCAATCAATACGAAACATAGGGAGTCTTTCCCCCGTATCAATACTTGGCGGGTAATTATCATCTTCTAGAGGACCTGACCCAATCCATAAAGACAAGGCCACATTCCCCTCCGCATTCGGCAAGAAGACACACGAGATGCCTATTCCCAAAAGGTGGAGAGATGTATCAATCACGAAACACATAGGGAATTTTGACCCCAACGACCACATGAACCAGTTCACAACATCAATGGGGATGAACGAGAACAACAACGCTATGTTTTGTCGGTCGTTCCCTTCCACTCTGAGCGGAGTAACTTTAACATGGTTCACCAACTTGCCCCGGTCGCCTATAAGCAGTTTCGCCCAACTGTCCGACATCTTTGTTGCTCATTTTGGCAGCGCTTGCACGTGGAAACGCACCATGCTGGATCTAAATTCTATCAAGCAAGAACCTTCCGAGTCTCTAGGAAGTTTCTTTAGTAGGTTCACCACCATGGTCGTTCAAATCCCAAAATTCAATCAGGAATCTGCCAGCACCATCCTGATGGGCAACCTCTCTCAAGGCGACTTTAAAACATATTTGTTAAAAAAAGAGCCTCATAACTATGATAAGATTTGTAACGGCCTGGATATGAATATACGGGTTACAAAGTTGGTATCAAAGCGAGGTTGTGCAATTCGGGTACGCAAGGGTCGGGTGTATGTTTTGGAAAACCGCCCATGAATTTCAAAGGATTTGAAAGTGTTTTAAAGGGGCAAAATGAACTTAATATGGCTAACTCAAATGGACTAAATGTGAACTCGGCCTACTAAATAAAGGGAAACCAAACAAAGAGGATCAAAGGAGTAGAAAAGGCGCTAGACCATCCCTATTGGATGTAGTTGGGAACGGGTAGGTGAAATATAGCTTATTCTTTGTAGATGAGCCGGGAAGACTCCAAGGAATTGCACCGCGATGGTTGGAGTGGCGGGTTAGGTAGAGATCATGAGGTATTTCCCCCTCCGGTTAGTCGTTTCTCAAAGAGCGGCATTAGATAACTTGACGTGTTCTATCTATCAATTGGGCCTGAGGGAAATCTCCCTCGAAGGAGATCATTATAATGTTCATTGACTGATTCTATGCTGAGTGCTTGTTATGCTACGGATATGATTGGTATGTCCTAACTATGAAAAGTGTATTGAATGATCTGTGCAAACGGGATGGCAGGAGTACCTTTATTTCTATATGGTCAAGCCCAGCTTGCGTGGAATAGCCCCTTCCACTATGTTAACCCCTAAGTGATCCTATTGAGTCCTTCTCCTGGATATCGGTATCCTCCACGGGAAATTGGGTTGGTAAACACATTGTCGTTAGGAATCATGTTTGGACATGAGGGTTATTTGAGTGAGGATTGAAAAATGGTTCTTGATAAAATTCCGAGTTAGAAAGTAAGGTGTTTCTAGGGATATCCTTCTCAATTCTTATGACGATCAGCAATGTCTTCTTGCCACAAATAGTCATACCAGAGTCCTACGGGAAAGAGGGGTGATGAGTCAGTTGGGAAAAGTCAATGGTTTCCCTTAGGGATCTCTGTCCGGTTGTAATGGTGGCCCTCTCTGAATTGCATGACTGATAGTGCCTATTTTAGTCCTATTTTAAATATAGATTTGCATATTAATTTAGATCATTTTTACATGTTTTATAGCTTATTTTGTATTGGTTTAGATTCGGAGTATACACTCGTATTTTATTACAATTCAGGTATTTTGGAAGAAATTTGGAATAATTCGCGGTTGACAAATTATACGAGTACGGATCATTGGGCCGATGAATTTCATATGGAGGAGGCTTGAGCCAGTGATTGCACCAGGGCCGAACTACAAGAGGTTAATATTACAATCGGATGCGCAAGGAATCGCTGGGCTGTATATTAGTTGAACAAAAACACCGAGAGTGGAGGAGCCTACATGACTTCCAAGTGCTGCCGCATCTCATGTTACCATATTACGTATTTTATTAGATTAAGTTAGATAGACTTTCCATTATTTCATTACATAGAAGTAGATAGATAGAATTAGCTATATTTATTTATATGTTTAAATTAGGATAGATTAGAATATTAGTTAGATAGATTAGGAAATAGCTTATGCTATATATTCATTCATACGACAATTGGAGGACGGAACTTAGCCGTATGGCTTTAGATTAATTTTCTAATTGTTTTGGTTCGTGTTTATGGAGTGCTAAAGTATTTAGTTTTCGCCTACAGTTTTGAGACTTGGTTGGTGGTTTGTGAGTTTCTAATTCAAGTTATTTTTCCTCTATAATTCTTTCAACTTCTTTGTTTGATATTGATTATGTTATTGATGTTATCTTGATTCGTGGCCTTGATAATATTGATTTCATGCTAGGATTTAATACTTTCGTATTTGTGTTATTTCCGTAGTAGCACGCATAAGATTGTGAATTCCGTGTTTAAAGCATGATTATGTAGGAAGTTGACATATATCTTAAACATTGATTTACCGTGTTTAATTGATGTTATTTATATGCTCAAGTTCTTGGGACTATTTGCTATCTCTTTGTTAAATCTTGACCGTGTTAAGGTTGCATTGAGGTGTAAGGGATTAATTGTACTCGTAGGACTTTTAATCTATTTAAACCAAGGCAGGAGGAATTTGTAGGAAAAGATAATAATTTGAAAAGGATTCGATGATCAATAAAACCAACCAAAGTCAAGAACTTGTAGGTGGAAACGTTTTTCTTCTATCATTTATTTGCTTTTGTCAATATTATTTTCTTTTATTATTCATAAAAAATCGTTTCTTTTATATTGATAAATACACCATATTTAGAAATACTTGATTCTCTTGGGTTCGACCCCTTACTTGCATACTATACTAGTTTGTTTGTTTGGGCTTTATTTTTGGCGAGGTAAATCAACGACTTTCCCTCCGTCAATGACATAATATGATTATGAAATCTCCGGAATGTACCTTGCGAATGACCATTAGTGAAAAGTTGCTCATATCATTACATCTATGACTAGTTACATTGCTTAGGTCTCACGTTGTGCCTTGCTTTCGGTCATGATTATATGTTGTCATAGCATGTCTACTTGGCCTATTGTATTGACCGTGCTAATGATTGATGAGAAGCATGAACCACATGATATAAATCTATACGATTGTTGCTTTCTCCGGAATTAGGTCCATGATAGTGTGATCAACTCTTCTTTGTATGAATTCCCGTAAATGATCTCGATCCTTAGCATGCTAACTGATGATGCCTCGATGATTATCATTCCTTTTGTGACAAGAATCTATAGCTAGCATGCCCGTCTATTTGTATTCATTAGGTTGACTATTGTTGATCATTATGCAATTAATACTATTATGTGTTACTTGCGTTGAGAGGAGAATAGGTTGGTATAATTGAGTCTTGATAAATGCGTGTTTTATCCTAGTATGTGTTAGGACTGAGAAAAATTTAGATCGGACCGTAATCGGACCGGGACAGATCGGAATTTACGGTTTTTGGATCGGACTGGGATATTACGGTATGATTTATGATCCAAGATTTTTAAATTTCCGAGTTCCGGTCAAAACCCGAGACCGGACCGGAATTAGATTGTATTCTATTGATTAAAAAAAAAGGTGGGTTAGAGAAAACGCTCTCAAGGGGAAACCCTCCCTCGCCTCTCCGTGTACTGCTTGAACATCAGATCTTCAAATTTCCAATGCTTAATTCTAATATTGTGGAAGAAATTCAAGATCTGCTCCCTCGTTTTCTCAATGGCCACATAAAAAAATCAATTAATTCCAATATTTCGGAGGGGATTTATGGATTTTCACACTTTTACAATAAGGTGAAAGGAGGGTGAAAGAAGTTTCAGTAGCCCTTAAATTCCAGATTCGTGCTTTCTCACCTTGCTCCAAACTAGATCCACTTCACTTTGTGAAGATTTTCGTTCAGCAGGTTTCTTTTTCAAAGATTTAACACCGACTATGGGAGGCGTGGGGTTTGACGCCTTCGTTGGTGGGTAAGAGAGCTGTTCTTCAACTACAAAAATTCTAGATCTAATCTCTCATACTCCTTGATTCGTAGATCTATGTATCTTTTTGTAGATTTACATTGATTTGAATTAGGTTGTTTACCCTTGGTCACTCACAAATTTGATTGAATTTTTTTGGATGGGGATCTTTTTTTTCACTGTATTTTCGGGAGGGTGAAATTCGTGGGTGGGCTGCTGGGAGTTTCCGGTCGTTCAATCCGCGGTCCAATTTCCTGAATATTCCGGTCTATCGGTTTCGGACCGGACCGTAAATTCCGGTACGGTCCGATCCGATCCAAACCGGAAGCTCATCCCTAGTATGTGTTGATTTGAACCCATGTTCCCGTATTCTAGTTATATTGCCCCATTACTTAGACTCATACTATACATCGCTACATTTCCTCCCATGATTCTATATTGTTGGAATGTGATTGAATTGAAGTCTTGCGTATCGTCGTATTATTCAATTAAGTGCATGTATGTATCATACATTATGTTAAGCCATTAGTATCATGTAAGACCATTGGTTGTGACTAGTGCGAATTTATACCTTGCCTACATTATTGTTGATTCTCTCTTGAGCTAAGTCCCTGATAGTGTGGTCCTTCCCTCCTTCTATCCTCTTAAAATGTTTTACTCCTTCTATCGCTCGGTGGTATTTCCCTATTACTCTATGATATCCTCTCGTGTTTGCATGAACATATGACTTGACACCTCGCATGATCACACACCATGCTATATCATGATTTCGCATACGCATGAAACATGAATGTTAGAATGAATCTAGTCGAATTACCTTGATTGTGCTCATGTTCGATATGTGCTATTATTATCCTGTAGGGCTTATGCTTCCCAATATGACTCGCTAAATGGTGACCTATCATGCTAGTTCTATTACGTGAACATGTTTGTCCTTTAATGTGATAATTATTGTACCATTATATGTGCCCTATGACGGTTCATTCCTAGCATGATTATAATCTATCGCCCGTGATGTTGTCCTTGTTACTCTTACTTTCATGAACATAGTGTTGAACTCATTTAAATCACTCTTGACTATGCCTATGCCTTATCATGTATCGCTAGCATCATGTCGGACCTATGCTTTCTAAATGTATATCGTCGTGTGATTACATGCCATTCTTGACCTGATATATGATCATTATTTTCAGATGTGATAGTTACTATGTTGCTCTTATGTGTTCTAGCATGACACTTAGTCTGGTTGTTATGATATGCCTCGCCATGCTATATTTGATCTCACTTGTTGGTGTGTATGACAGAATACGTAGTTTCCGCAGTATATTATTCTGTATTATATTAGGATGTATTTTGTTCACACTATACGTACGTTCACACTTGTAATCCCGATATATATGTCAATGCAATACAATGGAGAAGGCAAGGGGAATTATCCGAATATCTCTCTCACATGGTATCGGCCTAACCTCCTTCCTAACCCTAAATCCTATCTTCTCCCCCACGACACACCAGCCAACAGCCCACCGCATGTCGCCGTCTACTGCAGCAGTGCAGCCCCACCGCCGTCGTGGATCTCCTCACATATTCCCGCCGCCAACGCCTTATTCTCCCCTCCCCATCAATGTCTACAGAAAAAAAACCCTTCCATTCTTCCCTAGCCATCAACAACATCAAAAACACCATCCCTCTCACCCTAGACAACAACATGATACCCTACTCCCCATGGGCTACCCTCTTCAAAGTTGTTGCTAAAGTTCATTGCGTTCTCAATCACATCGATCCAACGGTTCCTCGTCCTCCTTCAATTGACGATGAATTGTTTGATCAACTGGGCAACACCGTCCTCCATTGGATCTATAGCAAAATCTCCCAAGACCTCCTCATCACCATTCTTGATTCGACCAACACCGCCCAAACGGCGTGGGACAAACTCAAGAACCTGTTCAAGGATAACAAATCTACTAGGGCTGTTTATCTTGAGCAAGAACTCTCCAATTGCAAATTGGCAGGGTATCTGACGCTCGATGCATATATTGTCTTGCCCTCAAATCCATATCGGATCAACTTACTACCGTTGGCTCCACTCCCAGCGCCCCAAGCCTTGTGCTCCAACTTCTGGCCGGCCTTCCATCGGAGTACAATACTGTCTGCATGTACATCCAGCAGACGGAGCCGCTTCCTTCCTTTGAAAAAGCCAGATCGCAACTTCGCCTTGAGGAGACCAAGATAGCCAAGCAGACAACGGCTTCTCTGGACAAGCAAGCCCTAATCTCCTCCGGCGACCTTCCACCTACTCAGGAACCCCTGCCTTCGGATCAGAATTCTCGCGGTGGCAGGGGTTGTGGTCGCGGTAGCCGTCGAGGAAGAGGTCGTGGTGGACGCGGCAACAACAACTACTCCCAGCAACCACCAGCCTTCATCCGGAGGGCTCCGTTTGGGTGGGTGCCGAATGCTCCTCCCCCTTCCTGGACATCTCCGGTGTCCAGAAACGGTGGTGCCCCATGGCAGCCTCCTCCCTGTCCGTATCCTGCAGGAAATTATGCCGGTCTCCTTGGATCCTCACCTAGATTAAGTTCGCAGGGTGGCCACTCAGCGTATGCGGCGACTGAGATCGATCAGGCCTTCAACTCTATGACACTCAATCCATCGGATAACCAGTGGTATATGGATACGGGAGCCTCATCTCATATGACTAACGGAACAGGTAACCTATTGTCTAATTCGATTAAAGGCATTTTTAACTCTGTCATTGTGGGTAACGGTAATCGAATTCCATCCACCGGCCTTGGAAATGCAATCATTTCCACCAAAACCAAGCCTCTGAACTTGTCCAATGTCTTGATTACTCCTCATATTGTCAAAAACCTAGTTTCTGTTAGGAGATTCACAACTGATAACTGGGCTTCGGTTAACTTTGACCCGTTTGGTTTTTCTGTGAAGGATCTGACTACAGGGGTTACCCGTCTGAGATGCAATAGTTCTGGAGACCTCTATCCCGTGTCCACAAGTCTTTCCATTCGGCCTACACCAAAATCTTCGCCTCTCGCACTTTCAGTTGAGTCGTCCGGTCTCTGGCATGCTCGTCTTGGTCATCCTGGCAAGTCGGCTTTAGATCACATCTTCCGAAGTTTTCAATTTGGATGTAATAAAGAACGGGTGTCTCCTATTTGTCACTCTTGTCAATTGGGAAAACATCACTGCCTTCCTTTTGTTAGATCAAGTTCTATTACTTGTGCTCCCTTTGATATTATTCACAGCGATATTTGGACATCTTCCATTCCTAGTATGGAGGGATATAAATACTACCTTTTGTTTTTGGATGACTTTACTCATTTTATTTGGGTATTTCCTCTAAAATTCAAATCTCAAGTGTTTGATCTATTTGTCCAATTCCATCAATATGCTAAAACACAATTCCACAGGGACATAAAGTCACTCTAGTGTGATAATGGTAAACAATTTGACAACACCCAATTTCATAACTTCTTCAAACAAAAAGGAATCCAATTCCGCCTCTCTTGCCCATACACTTTCTCCCAGAATAGCAAAGCCGAAAGAGTCATCAGGACTATCTCTAACATGATGAGGACCCTCCTCTTTCATGGATCCATCCCACTACGGTATTGGCCACATGCGCTCCTAATTGCTTGCTACCTTATCAACATTTTACCATCCACCGCCATACATAACAAATCTCCTACAAAGATCTTATTTCATGTCACTCATTCGGTCACTCATCTCAGAGTCTTTGGATTTCGTTTTTATCCAAATCAAGACCCAACCACTTCCCATAAACTCCAACCAAGGTCTACTCCGTGTATTTTTCTTGGTTACCCCTCTAATCATAGAGGTTACAAATGCCTCAACCTCTCTTCCCACAAAATCATCATTTCCCTTTATGTCTCCTTTGATGAACAACATTTCCCATTTGGATCTCAGACTCGGTCTCCACCCCCACCGAATGATGATAATCTACATCCTCACTTGTTAGACCAAATTTGGGAACCCAACCCACCACCATTGGCTCAAACAGGCCCCCTGCACCCACCGCAAGCCCCCCGCATATCCTGCACGCTTCACAACCCAAGCTTCAGCCCAACCCACTCCCGAATCGTACCCAATACACCCAATTCCTACTGCATCAACTCACATCTCTACCCGCCCCATAACCCGCAGTCAAAATGGGATATTCAAACCAAGAATACCCTATGGCCTGTCAGCCCAAACCACTCCTAAACAAACCCACAAACCAATATCCACAATACCCGTATCCCACAAAAGTGCCATCCTTGACCCACATTGGAATACCTCCATAAATGACGAGTATAGTGCCCTTATTCGGAATAACACTTGGGAACTTGTCCCCAGGCTTGAAAGGACTAATGTGGTTTGATGTTAGTCGTTGTTCAGACATAAGTACAAGTTCGATGGTACCCTTGAACGCTACAAAGCAGGACTGGTTGCTAATGGGAGCTCTCAACAGGTTGGCATTGACTGCTGACAGAGGATTTTCAGTCGCCTTAAATCCTATCAAATAAATCCGACTAACCTAACTAATGTAGTTTGGCAAGTACGGGTCGATCTCACAGAGAGTCAACGATTTGTATGCAAGTCAACTGTGTCAACAAGAACAAGAAACGAAGAGGGGGGATTTTGATGGTTTGAACTAACTAATTAAGAAATAAAATTAAACAAAAGAAACAAACTAAACAACTTGAGGAAATGAATATAAGAAAAATAGCTTAGGTCAACCAATCTCAGCAATCAGGTTTGTTATTTGATCATCGAAATCGAATAGATAACTTCCTCTAGAATACTTTGTTGTGGAAAGACTATGTCTTTTGAATCCAATTCCTTATCAAATCTAGTTAACAGGACAACCAAACCCTGAAAACCCTAATTATCAAACAATCTTGAAACTATCAAGATTCAATTCAATAATCGATTAAGCTTAAAGGAAAACAACAAAGACAATCGACGCGCACAACCAGTTATTGCATCAATTGCAAATCAATTCTTTATACAAATCCCTAAATCAACAAGTTTCAGAGATTTATACTTCGCTACTCAAGAATATAGATAATTCAACCAGAAATTACCTATATCTAGCTATAGATTATCATGAAAAGGCATCAGTTGATCAGACTAACGGAAATTCACGAAAACCCTAAACAATCGGCGCAAAGAATTTATAATATTCAAAGAGGAGTATTAAGATAGAGAAATCTCACAATGAAATTGCAAACCTGAAGCTTCGATTAATTTTACCAAGAAAAGAGGTTTAGTGGTTTATGGTTGAAAAGAAATCACAAAAGGTATATCCCTTTGTTGCTTCGTACTGTTCGTGGTTTTCCAATTCAGAAGAAAACCAAACACTAAAACCTCCTCAATGTTCATGTCCACCGTTTCATGTTCTTCCCCATTAATGTCATAATAAAAATTAAAACAACACATTTCAAAATTAAATCTAACTAACAGCTGGCCACGTCTTGCAACCACTACATAACTCGGGCTGAAACCAAAGAACTTGGCCGAGTTTCTTCGTGACCCACCTGAGTTCTTTTCAGCAGCCATATTGAAGTCCCGTTTTCTCTGTTTTCAAGGCTGAATTTGGAAAAGTGGTAAACACAAAAGTTGTAGGTCTTCGAATCCTCTTTCCAACAAGTATAAGTACGCCCCGATCCGATAACTACAGCCTTCATACGACTCGTTTTAGTGCAGCGTCGTCAACCTGGACAGCTCCAATCCTTTATATGTTTAGCTCATCTCCTCAGCTCTCATGCTCTTCTATTTTCGTCAAATCTTTGAGCATTGGCTCGAGCTTAGCTTCACCTCTTTGCAATCACCTGAAATCATGCACAAAAATTGTAGATTCCGACTCTAATCGAAACATGATGAAAACATGAAACCTACTCTAAACTTGTGCATTTTACCCTACATAAATCTAACTAAATGCACATGTTAACACTACCTAAATGTGTCTTATCAAACTCCCCCACACTTAAACCTTTCTTGTCCTCAAGAAAACAAAATCAATCTATCATACATTCCACAAATACGCTCTTCATGCATTCACCTCGTCAAAACACAATTCAAAACCAAGTAAGAAGCACAAGACAATAATCAACATCCTCACATGTATTTGAGCAACTCAAAGGCTTAGGCACATTTCAATCCAACCTCACCGGGTATATAAAGTGTTTCATTCATCGCTCTTGTGTTTAGGCTAATTCAATTCCGCTCAAACTCAATCCAATGCAACCAAGCTACATAACAATTGAAATCCACATCACAATCTCCACCGTGAGTGACATTACAAACAATAATTATCATGAGGTCTTGTAAGGGTTGTAATGGGGCTCGGGTAAGAACATTAAGGTATGGAAAGATTTAGGCTTTGTGGTGCTAAAAATCCGGGAAAAAGAGATCTCAACTATAACCGGAAAAACACTCAAAACCAAACATTTCTTCAACCGAAAGAATTCAAACTTTAACTCCATACACAAATGAAAACTTAATCACAACTCTTGTTAACCAACTCACTCTTTGTTAATTCTTTTCTCCTTCGATTTTTCAATGATTTTTCTTCTTCTCTTTTCTTGATTTTTTTTCTCTTTTTATGATTTTTCCTCGACTTTTACTCCTAAGTGAATTTTATCCTCCTTAGGCCCCAAGTATTAAGCACAATAATCAATCATATGAAGCTCAAAAAGAATAAACCACCCATACATAACTTCCAAATGCTCAAAACACTCCACTAATACACATTTTAACCAATCTTCTCCCTAATTCCTGGATAGGGTAAGGCTAAAATCGGCTAAAAGACATTTTGTGGGGCTAACAAAAATGGGCTCAAAGGCTCAAATTTGGCTTCAAGCAGAGGATAGTATGTAAGGTGGAAAAGGAATAACATGGCCAACAAAAGAATGCCTCAATCACATGAAAATCACAAGTAATAATCAAAATATACGGCCTTGACATAGATATCAATCTCAATTCTCAGAGGTAGTCACATTGGAGAGTATCACACACAAGAAGCAAAGAGGACATCCATAAAGCATAGTCCTAATAAGGCTAACAAAAACTCACAAGGTAAATTTTTGTTGGATTTCAATGCCACCTAAAATGTAAGAGTTATACATGCTCAATCAATCAATTCTCTCATGCTCCAATAGATCAAATAAACTAGACGAGGATCAACAATTCAAGCATATCATGGGACTTATAAATAGATTAAGAAGACATGTGGTACAGATGGGGTTATCTGAAAGATTCTAAATCTAGAATGTCATGCATGCTAATTTTTTTTTCTTTTTATATGATTTTCTGTTTTTTGTTTTTTTTTTAAAATAAAATGCAAGACTAAGAAAAATAACCATGAAATGCAAAAACAAGAAAGAAATATATACAATGCAACCTAAATGCAAACATGTAAATGCTCCCTCCCCCACACTTAATTCACACATTGTCCTCAATGTGAAAAATAAAAGAGAAAGGAAGAAAACACTTACGGAGTCATCTACATATCAAACGGAGGTGATGAATTCAAGCACAAGAGTAAGGTGAGCCAACATTCTTTCTCGTATTGACCTCAAGGATACACCACAACCTAATCTTTACAAACAAGAGCCAAGACAACACCAACAAAGAAATATTTATTGTCCCGGAAAGGACAACTCACAATAATGATCGATGGTGTTAAACCACTCACAACAACACACAACAAAACTACAAACATCAACAATTTACAAATCGATAACAATTAAGCATAAATTGATCAAAACTATAATCGATAAACTCAAAAAGAGACTCTTATCAAGTTTAATATCAAAAAGTAAGATCAATTCAAATGCTCAAGACTCATAATTCCCAAATTTGTAATTCAACAATTAAGCACAAGAATCCCAATCCAATTCACAAACCTCAATCAATCTAATTCACCCCCGAATTTCTCTATCAACAAGTTCCTAATTCACCCAATTTGGCATCCCAAACTACAAATTCAAGCCAAGTCCTAATTCAATCACTCTCCAATAACAAATCTAGCACAAATAAGGTGTAATCTCACCCAAACAACCCCTAAATCACACAAATTTATTCAATTTGAGGAAACCTAAAAATGAGGTTTTGAAACTTTACCTTAAATCTTCAATGGAGGGAGAGGAAGGAAGAGGAAGGCTGACCGGAGGCTGGGCCGGCGTGGGTGCACACGGAAGGCGGCGGTCGGGTGGCAGCAGGGGCTGGTGAGGCCGGCGCTGGCGGTTAGAAGAGAAGAGAAAAGGAATTCGGGTGAGATGTGAGGGCTCCGGGATAGAGGTGTGAGCGCTCCGGGACTCGCCGGGATGCCTGCTGGTCGAAGGGAGGCTCGCGCCGGAGGGGAGAGCGCTGGCGAGGACGAGCGACAGAGGAGTAGGGAACTCCACGGTTGAACGATGCTTCCTTTTTTTTTTTTGTGGACGGCAAGAAACTCGGGTGGGGCTAAAAGAAACTCGAGCGAGTTCTGTACCCGAGTAACCTACTGTAATTCCCATGACTTTGGACATCTTTTTTTTTTTTTTGCAAAAATACTAGAAAAATAACTGAAAAATAATAACAACTACCTAATAAAATTATGAAAAAAAAATGATAATATGAAATACTAACCTTGGGTTACCTCCCAAGAAGTGTCCTTGGTTAACGTCATAGACTCGACGTTTTGGTTGTCCATTTAAGACTCACTCAGACATCGTCAGTGCTCTCAGCAGCAAATCAAACTCTGGTGCACACCATCTAGGTAAGCGGGCACTACATACGAATAAGTTGAAGTCAAAGTATGTCCTCAACTCCTCATATGTCCGAGTGTGAATCTCCGCTGCGGGTATGTAGAACCACCAATTCAGTTCCATTGGTGGTATGTCGAAGTAATGAGCCCAAGGATCGACATAATCACCAACCTTCTCACTATTACAGAAGATATCAATTCTTTGCTTAGGAGCCACAGAAATCAGCTCCGGACTTGGTTCCTTGATATGCGAGCTCAGGACAACCTCATCGAATGAAGGAGACAATAAATCATATGGGATCTCATGCGTCGACTCATGACACTCCATGTCAGGAATTAGTGTACTCTCCTCTTCATCGCTGAAGAAATTGTCATCTTCTGCGAACATATCCTCCTCCGCCAAAACATTATCATGCTCATATCTCAAGGGTAGGGGAGGTAGCGGAGTAGACTCGGATGAAGTCAATAAGGGAGGAATAGGAAGCACACACTCACCTTCATCTTCATGACTTTCTGAGCTTCCCTCGGGTGTGACAAACAGGTCCGTGCTACTCCCTAGGGTGTTCGTGGTGAGGCTCTCTATCGGGTTAACCACCGGTTTAGACGGTAGTTCACTCGCTTCACATGCTAGAATATCATTCCCCACTTGGACCATTCGGTGCACTCGTTCATCTAGTTCAGTGATCTGCTGACACAATTGCTGATTCTCCTCGTAAGAGGCCGTGAATAGATCCTCCGAAGGTGCGTCAAAGTAATCCATTGGTTGAGGTTGTTGGGAAAAAGACACTTCCTGCAAGGCCCGGTGACCCATGTAGCAGATAAGATCCCAAATTCCCGCCAAACCTAACCGTGCTAGACTTCCTCCGCTCATGTATATAGCACTCGCCTTTGTCTCAGCAGTCATCCCCTCTACAACGCAGACAACCATATCTCGCAAACTATCGTGGAAACCCCGCTCACTGCGGATGTCCACGCACCTCTGCAACCTAGTGAGATATAGGTGAAAGTTCTCACCTTCGAACTGCGATAACCTCAACATTTTAAATGGTTAGTAGCACATGTGTTGTGAACCGTAAGATAGATTCACAACAAAAGTTAGTAGCTAAATTAACACAAAAGACAAACACACAAATAACAACTTGACTCCCCGGCAACGACGCCAAATTTGACAGAGGATTTTCAGTCGCCTTAAATCCTATCAAATAAATCCGACTAACCTAACTAATGTAGTTTGGCAAGTACGGGTCGATCCCACAGAGAGTCAACGATTTGTATGCAAGTCAACTGTGTCAACAAGAACAAGAAACGAAGAGGGGGGATTTTGATGGTTTGAACTAACTAATTAAGAAATAAAATTAAACAAAAGAAACAAACTAAACAACTTGAGGAAATGAATATAAGAAAAATAGCTTAGGTCAACCAATCTCAGCAATCATGTTTGTTCATTGATCATCGAAATCGAATAGATAACTTCCTCTAGAATACTTTCTTGTGGAAAGACTATGTCTTTTGAATCCAATTCCTTATCAAATCTAGTTAACAGGACAACCAGACCCTGAAAACCCTAATTATCAAACAATCTTGAAACTATCAAGATTCAATTCAATAATCGATTAAGCTTAAAGGAAATCAACAAAGACAATCGACGCGCACAACCAGTTATTGCATCAATTGCAAATCAATTCTTTATACAAATCCCTAAATCAACAAGTTTCAGAGATTTATACTTCGCTACTCAAGAATATAGATAATTCAACCAGAAATTACCTATATCTAGCTATAGAGTATCATGAAAAGGCATCAGTTGATCAGACTAACGGAAATTCACGAAAACCCTAAACAATCGGCGCAAAGAATTTATAATATTCAAACCTGAAGCTTCGATTAATTTTACCAAGGAAAGAGGTTTAGTGGTTTATGGTTGAAAAGAAATCACAAAAGGTACATCCCTTTGTTGCTTCGTACTGTTCGTCGTTTTCCAATTCAGAAGAAAACCAAAAACTAAAACCTCCTCAATGTTCATGTCCACCGTTTCATGTTCTTCCCCACTAATGTCATAATAAAAATTAAAACAACACATTTCAAAATTAAATCTAACTAACAGCTGGCCACGTCTTGCAACCACTACATAACTCGGGCTAAAACCAGATAACTGGGCCGAGTTTCTTCGTGACCCACCCGAGTTCTTTTCAGCAGCCATATTGAAGTCCTGTTTTCTCTGTTTTCAAGGCTGAATTTGGAAAAGTGGCAGATACAAAAGTTGTAGGTCTTCGAATCCTCTTTCCAACAAGTATAAGTACGCCCCGATCCGATAACTACAGCCTTCATACGACTCGTTTTAGTGCAGTGTCGTCAACCTGGACAGCTCCAATCCTTTGTATGTTTAGCTCATCTCCTCAGCTCTCATGCTCTTCTATTTTCGTCAAATCTTTGAGCATTGGCTCGAGCTTAGCTTCACCTCTTTGCAATCACCTGAAATCATGCACAAAAATTGTAGATTCCAACTCTAATCGAAACATGATGAAAACATGAAACCTACTCTAAACTTGTGCATTTTACCCTACATAAATCTATCTAAATGTACATGTTAACACTACCTAAATGTGTCTTATCAACTGCCATGAAACTTTTAGTACAGTTGTTAAACCCGCCACCATCAAAGCTGTCATTAGTCTGGCCATCTCTCGCTCTTGGTCCATCCATCAATTGGATGTCAAGAACGCCTTCCTACATGGCAGGCTTCAAGAGACAGTATATATGTTCCAGCCACCTGGGTTCGTTGATCTTACACGACCCAAACATGTCTGCCTCTTGAAGAAATCATTGTATGGCTTGAAACAAGCACCGCGGGCCTGGTTCCAACGGTTTGCCTCCTTCCTTCACAGAATCGGCTTCATTGGATGCAAAAGTGACTCATCTGTCTTTGTCTTTCATTAGGGAAACCAATTAGCCTACCTCCTCTTGTTTGTGGATGACATTGTCATAACTGCTTCTTCTGATGCCCTCCGATGCCGCATCATCTCACTCCTCACCAAGGAGTTTGCCATTCTGATCTTGGACCATTATCCTTCTTTTTGGGGATTGCTGTACACAGGTCAGCCGATGGTCTCTTTCTCTCTCAGGAGCAATATGCTAGGGATATTGTTGCTCGCGCCAACATGTCCAATTGCAAGCCCACTGTCACCCCTATAGATGCAGGATCAAAGAGCAGTGCTAGTTCTGGACCACCGGTCAGAGATCCTTCAATTTACCGCAACCTAGCAGGAGAGCCCTTCAGTACCTCACCATTACACGACCAGACATCAGTTATGCCGTTCAGCAGATATGCTTATTGATAGCATGCATTTAGGTAGGTATAATATGTTGCATTTAGCTTAGTTAAGATGCATTTCATGCATGGATTAAGTACAATTTGCATATTTGCTCTCTATGTTGGTGGAGTCGGAATCTACACGTTTTTATTGATTATTTCAGGTAACTGTGGATCCGAGGATGAGACATGGGTCGATGACGCATTATATGAGGATGTATAGTTGATCGAAGAAGCTTACATGAAGATCTCAAGAGGTCCTGAGAAGAAGAAGGTAACCTAAACTAAGAACAAGTCTGCAGAGGTTGTCGCCAGACATGCTGAACTTGTTTTGCACTTTCTGGAGGCCTCGGTTTTCCGATTGACTATTATGACCATGCGTTGGAAAGCTCTTTCAGAGAACTACAACTTTCTTGTTGACAAGAAGAGCAAATTCGAGACGGATTTTCCGTTAAAGACCAATGCAGCGGCCGCCGCCAGGGCCGCTGCAGCGGGATATGGGAGAGCTGTTGATGCCGCGGCCGCAGTATCCATGCCGCGGCCGCAGCATTTGACCTCAGCGCATCGTTTTATTTAAGAAACCCTAGTTTCGTTGTTGGGTTGTTTTGGCCGACTTAGACTTAATATAAGGTCGGATTTATGTTATTTTGGGGACAACTTCTATTCTATTCTACGTTCTATCAGACAATTGGAGAGAGAGCGATGTCTTCCATGGGCGGCTAAACTCTCTTCATTCTACTTTCAATTTGAAGCTTTATTTGGATTGATTGTGAGTTTCTGAATCTTGTTCCTTATTTCCTATATTGAATGCTTAAACTTCTTTGTGCTTGATTGTTTATTGTTTTGTTCTATCTTGTCTGGCCAACTAGTTAGATCAATTCAATTGCTAGGGTTTTGTAGATTCTTGATTGCAAACCTTAACCCAAGTAGCAAGCTTATCCCTTTAGGGCTGATTGAACTAATTGGATGGGTAAGAAGTTGGATGTGTTGTGAAATCCCTCTTTAGGGACTGCAAATACCTTGGTTAATCTCTGAACTTAAAGCTATCAATTGGGTTAAATCCTTCTTTAGGGACTGTTCAATTGATAAGGGTTTCTAGGACTGATTGGACTAATAACTATATTAGGTCGGGACAAGGGCATTCATAGGAAGACTAAAAGGACAAGAGAAAGTTACAATATCAATTCAACCAAATAAAGTGGATAGTTGTAGGTAGATCGATCTTCTCTAAATTGTTTTGCATCAATCTGTTCATAGTTTATTTTGCTTTCTTTCTTGTTTCAATCACCAAAACCCCCCTTTCTACTAATTGGTAAATACACATTGCGGAGAAATACTTGATTCTCTATGGGATCGACCTCTTACTTACTTACCATACTAGTTTGTAGGTTTGAGTTTTATTTTGATACGGTTTACGCGACTAAAAATCGTCTATCACTTATATATGCATGATCCGAGAGAGACGCATTTTCATGCCCTCAAACACATTATTCGATACGTACACATCACACCAACTCTAGGCATCACCATCACTCCTTCTTCCAAGACAAAGCTTATTGCCTACACTGATGCTGATTGGGCAGGGTGCCCCGACACTCATCGCTCCATTTCAGGCTATTGTGTGTTCTTCAACGACACACTTATCTCCCGATCTGCCAAGAGACAGTCTGTTGTCTCAAGGTCCAGCGCTGAAGCAGAGTACCGTGGGGTTGCTAATGTGGTCTCCGAATGCTCTTGGCTCCGAAACCTTCTTCTTGAGCTTCATTGCCCTCTTCAACGCGCTTCTCTGATTTACACTGACAATGTCTCGGCCATGTACCTTTCCAGCAACCCGGTTCAGCACCAACGGACGAAGCACATAGAGCTTGATCTACACTTCGTTCGTGAGAAGGTTGCCATCGGTCACATTCGTGTGCTTCATGTTCCTTCATCCTTCCAGTATGCAAATATCTTTAATAAGGGATTACCTGGACAATTATTTTTAGACTTTAGATCCAGTCTCACTGTTCGCTCTCCTCCAGTTTCGACTGCGGGGGTTTGACAGAATACGTGGTTTCCGCATTATATTATTCTGTATTATATTAGGATATATTTTGTTCACACTATACGTTCACACTTGTAATCCCGGTATATATGTCAATGCAATACAATGGAGAAGGCAAGGGGAATTATCCGAATATCTCTCTCTCACAGTGTATACCATGCTCGTGCATTGTTCATATACATAATACTTGTTATCCTCATTAAAGCTCGCATGACCTCGAGCCCTACATGATCATTGCTGATTCCACATAACTTGCTTAAGTTGTTAGGCATATCTGTTTTCATGGAATAATAGACTGCTAGTTTGTCTCGCATGCATCTCAGTATGGGACTCATTTGTGTCTTTTGGAATGAATACGTATGGCGCGCTCCTTGAGATAATTACATGTTGGACTAATGTGATCGATATGCTCCATAATGAATTTGTGTTTGATTGTCATGATTGTAACCTACTAGACTTTCATAAGGGCATCATTGCTATTCTCGAGTCGGAGTCTTGTCTCTAGTTTGTTGTCTTTAGCGTTGGTCCGTGTTTGCCTCCGAAAGGAACGTTGGACTGTCCGCCCTTTTCGCTCCCCTATCTCCGCTAACTTGGACTCCTACGCGATACCTTGGATGAGCGACTGTTAGGAGGAAAATCAAGTATGAAATAAATATTCCAAATTCGACTCCCTGTTCTCCGCAAATTAATTACAAGACTTCCTCCCGCTGTAGTAGAAGGTAGCGAAGATCGATCCACGAGGAAGCGTGTCAGTGCCCGCTTTTTCAGTTCCAGATCTCAGCACGAAATCGACCAGAAGAGCGCTCGATATCGACCTTACTACTCGACATCAATGATGTGCATGGTTTTTAGTCATATTTTTCCATATGTTTTATCATTAATTTAAGTCTTTTTCATAGAGTTTTGCATTGGGTTTAGTGTCTTTTGCATGTGTTTTCATATTTCATGAGAAATAGATGTCTTCACTAGTTTTTATGTGTTTTACAGAATTTTGGGAGCTGTTTTTGAAGAAACTTTCAACATTGAAAAGAAGCGGAAGAGAATTTAGAGCGCATAGGAAAAAGAACGGAAGCAATCGGAGTTATAACGAAGGAGATACGGGCGTTTCCCAAAGTCCGAGATGGATTACCGTCATACCGACCCCATACCGACCCTAAGGGGGGTCGGTACCGAGGCTCAATCTTGAAGTGCGAAGCAAGAAAAAGAAACAGTGTGTCATACCGACCCTAAGGGGGTCGGTACCGAGGTCACCCGCTTCGGTATGGTTCCCAGCGGACCTTATTTACCCGGATTTAATTATTTTTATCCTTTTCCTTAGATAGACTTTAGATAAAATTCATATATTTGTTATTTCCTAATTTAGTTTATGGGTTATTAAGTATAAATAGGATTTTTAGGGTTTGGAGGAGTCTCTCTCTTCCCACCTCTTTTTCAACACACTTTTAGAATTTGGAACACATGTTTAGAGAGCGTTTGTGAGCGGATTTGAGAGCTTTTTAAAGCGATTTCTTCGGCGAAAGGTGGAGAATGTTTTGTGATGCTTTTCGTGACGCTTTGTTGACGTTATTCTCAGGTTTTTATGCAATTTAATTTTTTGATTTTTATTTATTTCATGAATTTTGCAATGTCTACCATGTTTATGCTTGAGTAGTCGCCTTTTCTAGGGTTGGGGTGATCCCAACGATAGTTATGCTTGCAATTTTGCTATGAATTGATGAATTGATTGGTTTTATCTATTTTATGTGCTTAAGTACTCAATGAAAATTGGGGAAATTTTTTTTGCAATTAAATTGAAAGATTGAATTGTGAATTGGATAGTAATTAGGATTTTTGAACGCAAGTTTGATAACCTAATTAAGATTGTTAGTAAAGTTTGCTTTGCTAGGGTTGATGTAAGTCGACCTATTTAATAGATAAAAACATGATTTTTACTTGAATCATTGCAATGCTTGTATGATTATCGTTGTGGTGATCCCTATGCCCTAGACTTTTATTATTATTGATTTTTCCTGCCTAAAAATTCCAGCATCCCAAAAACCCCCAAAATTCTATAATTTTCCATCTCTTCTTGCTATTTCTTGCTCTTTGGTAACTAGAATTGAGTCACTGACTTTCTCCCTGCGGACGAACTTAACCCTACTATACTATAACGGGGTTTCGATCTTACAAATCGTCTCTCAACTCTTCACCTTCTCTCGCCACCAGCTCTCTCTCTCTCTCTCTCTCTCTCTCTCTCTCTCTCTCCATGTAACTAATTGTAACTGAAATTGAATAAATAAAACTCAGCCCCTAAGGCTTTATTTATAGGCTTCATTCCCTAGCTTATCTAGGAAAGAAATATCTATCTATATCTTAACTTTCTATCTAATAACATTAAGATAAAATTTGGAAATAAAAGAAATAAATCTAAAAGGAAAATATATATAAAGTGATAGATCCTCCTTGACTTGATAAAACTTGTCTTGAGTTGATAAAATATCTCTTGCTTCATGTGGGAGAAAACCAGCTCAGCACCCGGACTCGAAATCGCTCGAAATCGTCCTCTGTAGGTTGGTCGATATCGAGTTGATTTCTCGGATTCGGATTCTGACAACTCGATTTCGGCTTCTGACAGGAATTTCAACCTGGTTTTGGTCGATATCGACCAGTATAGGTCGAAATCGAACTCTTCTATATTTCTTCAGCATTCTGCTCCGTCTTGAATCGCACTTTCCTGAGTCTTCGTTTGTCCGATTGATGCATATGAGCATGCGTTGGAAAGCTCTTTTCGAGGGTTACAACTTTTTTGAAGACATCGGAACTTGATTCAGAATGATGAATGGTGAAAAGTCGGCTTTCCTCCAGCTGCACCATCCTTAGCTTCTTCATGACTTTCCTTTAAGCTCCAAAGTGCGTCCGATTTCTGTGAAATTAAACAGAAACTAGTGTAGACTCCATAATTTGGCAAATAAGCGTAAACTACATAGAGTCTGTACTATTCTAACCCAAATGCATGAAATGTATGCGGAAATTGATATAAAAGTAAGTGTAAAACATGGCAGATTAGGCTCACAAAAGCGACCACATGAAAGAGGGAATGGAAAGTTGGATAAAGATAGTGTAGCGCGGCGGAAGCGTGGGTCCATAACCCATGGGCCTCAGGATCAACGATGTCGGCAAGACGAACATGTCACGAGGATTGCCATTACTGAGTACAATATTACCTGCGAGCAAGAGTGTCCTCTGTTTGAATTGCTAATTCTTTCTAAATTAGTTGATGACGATATTGCACTGACTTGGCGATGAAATTAATGTGTTGATGTGCTGACTTGGTAATTAATGTTGCTTGATTATCCTTTGTCTATGATGATATGATTCGGTGCCTTACTGTTCTCATGTACCCTGATGTCTTGATGTGTTGATATCCCAAGTTGCTAAGCATGATCTAAATTCCTTTGCCTATAAAATGTGAACTACAAATGCTGAGAAACCTGAATTGTTTAATCTGATAAAGTTATGATGAAACTTGATAGCTTGGCTTGATTATGTTCATATATGATGTTTTGCAATAATTATTGAGCATGATAGTAAACTAAGACCTTTTGACATAGTTAAAGTGCTTGATGATGAACTAATGATTCTATTATTATAAATGCCTATTGATATGGTGTAGGCCTTATGTGTGGTGATTTCCCTAATTGCTTCTTCTTTAAGCTTATGGGAGAGGTCCTTTAGGGAAATGGTCGTAGAGTAGAGAAAGAATTTGAGCGATTAGGATGGTCGATGGTGGTATGAGGTAAGTCGCAGGAGAGGGGTGTTGGCTTAGGTTGGACCGAGTGAGTTTTGGGATTTATAAGAGGCGATGCTTGGTGGTTTCCGATGAGCTTTTAGGTGAATCTCGGGCGGGGTTATGGATAGGAATAATCGATCGAGGAATTTTCTAGAGGAGATGTGGTTAGTAGGGTATGATGCTTGTGATGTCTTGGGTAGTATGTGAAGTGTAGGGAATTAGGGGTGTGCATAACCGGGTACCTAACATGAACCGGTTAATCGTGTTGGGTACCCGAAACCGTTAAGCCCAACTTCCCCGAACCGTACCCGTCACGACTTAACTCGGGTACCCGACACGGTTAAGGTATCCGGTTCCGTGTTGGATACCCGGGTACCTGACACGAACCAAGTGTCTTTTTTTTTTCTGGGCTGTTCGTGTGTACTGACTACTATAAAATAAGAATGATCAAGCTTCAACGCTACTATATTACAAAGGCAAATAACAAATGAAAGATCAACCCACATAAAATGAAAGATCAACCCAAATGAAAGATCAACACTACTGTATTACATCAGTTTTTTTTGAAGTATTCAAACCAAAACCCAAGAGCACTAACTTAACCCTAATCGAAATTTGAAACATCATACAAAATACCATACAAACCAATTTAACCCTAATCGAATTTTCGAAGACCCAAGAGCACTAATGGCTAACGCAGAGCATACAGAAATACCATACAAAATCAACCATGTTTCGAGAAAAAACAACCACAAATCTCCTAAAACACGCAGCAAAGGCTTAGGAAAGAGAAAAACAAAGCAAATCGATTAAAAAAAGATAGGACTTGCCATGTTCTTGAGAGGCGAGAGCTTCGAAAAATCGTTTAAAATCTGCTGATTTTGAGACTTGAGAGGGCCGAACGGTGAGATTTGTGAGGATTTGAGAGGAGAGATGCTGAGATTTGAGAGGGTCGAACAGTGCTGTGCGAGGCTACGACTGCGAGCGGCTCTCTGTCCGTCTGTCGGTCTGTTGTGCGATAAAAAAAATCAGTTAGGGTTAGGAAGGAAACTTACTAGTTATGTCTCAGTTTGGGAAAAACAAATTAAAAAGGAGCAGAGGGGATTCGAACCAGGGTCTCACTGCATGAGCTGAAAGGAAGCACTTACTTGGAACAAATTGGGCTAGTAGAGTTATTTGATACATAGGGGATTCTGTTTATACTAGTATTAAACTACCCAGCCTAAAAATTAAAAAAAAAAAATTTAACGGTTCGTGTCAGGTATCCGACAAGGCAATTTGCCCGACCCGAACATGAACCGTTTACAGCCGTGTTTTCTCAGTTCGTGTCATTATTGTGTCGTGTTTTTTCAGTTTCGGGTTTTTTTCGTGTCGTGTTTTCGGTTTCGGGTTTTTCTACACACCCCTATAGGGAATGACTCTTGTGAGTATTGAGTATTGAGTGTTGGTGATTTGTGAAAAGTCATCAATCCATTTGTCTGAAATCATAAATATTAAGTGTGAGAATTACTAAGAGCATCATTCGGTCTTAGGGTGTGCGGGAGGCACGACCCATGTGACCGGCCCTAAGTAATTCTAAGATTTTAAGGGGAAAGGAAATCATGAGGAAAGACCCATGTGATGATATCAACATCAACAAAGTCGGTCTTGAGCTTGTTCAGACGCTTTCCATTAAAGTAAGCAATAGGGATATGCTCGACATTCGATCTAACATGGTTATGATCGAGTTTTGATCACTTATAGTGAGTTAAATCACCATCTCATGATTTGTAAAGGAAGATATTAAGCTCTAAAGCTTTGGTGCAAAATTTGAGAGCTAGTCGAGCTTCAGAACTCCAAAAATGACCTAGCTCTAATTTTGAGCTTGACTAGGGTTTTAGCTTCGTTGAAGCTATAGCTTAGTCATTTTAGTTGCATGGTAGCTACACTCAGCTATGTATAAATGTCATGCACATTTTTTATTTTATGAGTGACCTAGCTCCACCATGCTAGCTTCGTCATGCTAGCTTGTCCTTAATTGGGTTGGTTCTTATTGGGTCTTTATTGGGCCAGCGGTTGGGGGTAGTTATTGGGGGGTAACCGACCAACCACCATAACTACCAGAACTACCATAACCACCAATAACTACCAATAACTACCCATAACCACCCAAAAACTTCCACCCCATTTTGCCTATAAAAGGCCTTTGCCTTCCACTTGGAAGTTTTTTCGATATCTCTCTCAATCGAAAGAACAAACACTTAGAATACAAAACAAGGTATGTATATATGTAATAATGAAATGGGATGCCACCCTTTTATTGTATAGGAAACGTTTTATACCACAACGTTATTGTAGTGCAACCCTTTGGCATATAGGGGCAATAAACGTTGAAGGAAAACTCGATTTATTTGAGTGACTCGTTTGCCATTATCCAAGCCATTTTATATATCTTTTCTAAAGGGCTTAAGCACTTAGTTTTGACGCCTAAAAGAATTCGGTGGAGATTGCCTTTTTGGCCTACTCCCTCGGGATTACCTTTCGAGGTCTACCCATGATATTACCCTTTTTGGGTCTACTCAAATTGCCTTGATTATCTGTAAGGATCTACAAGAACCAAATTTACCTTCAACCCATTAAAACAACATTACCTATAAACCTAACATTGAGGACATAGTATGAGAGGGTGCTCGGGTGTGAAATTAGAGATAGGAGTTCGATTCTTAGAGGTGGATTGCTAGCGAGAGTGCTTGGTGGAATGAGGGGCGAGATTGGAATATCAGAATGAATTTGGATTTCTTTAGGGGATTTTGTCTAAGTTAATGTTGGTGAGCCTAGATGAAGATTGGTCGTGCTTTGAGGGTTGGAGTTGAGTGAGTGGGGATTGCGTTTTATGTTTGCTGGTGATGATGTGGAGATTCTCTTGCTTATGTGAATTATTAATATGCACTAGCATGATATTAGATAGCAACCATGATGAGCCTGATATGGAATGTTATTACATGTTGATATGCAATACTGAAATCTAATTGGTAGTGACCAGTGTTATCATGCTATATTGATGCATTGCTATCCTGCTATGTTGTTTTAGAAGCATGTTATGATGTGTTGTGATATGATATATGAATTATGAGATAATAATGTGTTGCTATGTGGAAGCATGATGTTATATTATATGGTTGATAAGCATGATTATGGATATGTTAAATGATGAATATGAACTAGAGTATGAATATGACTCGTATATATGAGATAAAGGTGCATGATTGCTAAACGGTTGTTATGTGGCATTGTAATGAGTTGAGGTGATGTTTTGAGAGTATGTTAACATTTTGACGATTGATATATTGTTAGACCTCTCCTTTTGCTGAATCTTAATAGCATGACCTTGTTTGTGTTGATGTGCTGACAATTAGTTTTGGTTCGTTGACCTTATGATGAAAATTTCGTCATGACTACCTTTGCAATGCTAATGTTTGACATGATAAATTTGTTATAGCAATGCGGAATAGAATTTGTATAGGTTGATAAGACGATTATGTGAGTTATGTGTTCATTAAATGAGAACCCTGTTATGACTGGTTCTACTTGTATTGCGATGTTGATATGCGATCGTGAGATTTGACTTGTAGTGACGTACTAACTCCATGACACATAACCCATTGATCTCTTGACATGTGTGCTTGCGTGATTAGCTATAATGGTTCAATGATGCACTAGTTATCACTTCTAGTATGATGGGGAGATACCTTTTTATGACTCGCAGTATGATGTTGAGACCGTGTTGGTTGGAGATTGCTTGGTTTATGCGGTTATGCAATTCTTGGCTTATGATTCCTATTGAGTTGAGAATGATGGTTGAATGACTTGGAACCTAGGAAGGAAATATGAGATTAGCCCTTAGAGGTGGATGATTCCACCTCTCGTGATCTGAAATTGGTTGATTAACATCATATTTGAAGATTTTGAACGATTTTAAAAAAAGCCTAACTTGGATTTTAAAACAATAAATGCTATCGAGAATTTCAATGAATTCGAGATCAATCTTTTCGATTTCAAAACTCTTTTGAACTTTTCAAAACTGGATTTACATTATGACGTCTCACGAAGTGGATATAAGAATTTTATAGGGGCACTTATAGATTGCTTGCTAAGACCTAGTCGGGACGCTATGATGCTTTTGAGTTATGGTATAACCAAGAAGTCGGGATAAGGATGTGATAGGGGCCCATATCGCATACTTACTACGACCAATTGGGATTATTATGATCATGACGAGGATACTGTGAGGGCTTCATAGGGGCACTTATGAGGTACTTACGGGATCAATGGAATGATCATCGGACTCACCGATTTCAAACTTCTTTCCATTGCTTTAGAAAGATTTTAGTCTCGGGGGTGAGACTTGTTTTTAGAGGTGGATGAATGTAAAGACCGAATATTTTAATATTATTTTAATTAAATATATTATTATTTGTAAAAGTGGGAGAAAACTCGTCCTCGAGCACAAGTTTGATTTTAAAGTCATTCCGACATCGTTTGAAATATTGGATTTTGACGCATTTTAATTCCGCCTTTGAGCTCCGAATTTTGATAAATTTAATTCCAGAAATGATTTTAAAAAAATCTGTTTAAATTGTCTCATGTCGGGTTTTCGCTTTAGTGAGCGGGATTGAAGTCGAGCGTCGAAATTTTAAATTGGTATATTGGGGGAACCATTCCTCAAATTGTATTTAAATGTCTTTTTCTTTATTCTCTCTCTCTCTCTTCCTCTCACACACATAGGAGGACGTGGGGGAAAATATTCCCCTGCCTCCTCACAATGTGCAATTCCCAGCTCACATTATATTTGTGTTCATCCCTATTCTCTTCCTTATATACGCCTCACCCTCTCCTTTTGGGCTCTTCATCCTCTCACCAAAACCCACAAGGAAATACATTCTCTTCCTCCTCCTATCATTTCCCTGCAGAACCCACGTTGAGGGCCACCATTGCCGAGTCCACAATACTCCAATCCGATCGCTATCCACCACCCCTGCCGGTTTAGCCCACAAGCCACCATCCATTCAATTCCTGATTAGCCACCACCAACACCTTCCTTTCTTCCTCCCTGAGCGTGCCCCCTGAGCGCCTCCGAGCACTTCGCTGTTATAAGAGAGCCAACTAGCTCGTCTTTCAATCCATTCGCATCCGAGCATCAGCAGCACCACAAGCTCCGACACATCCCTCGACGTCCAAGGCGAGGTCGAACAGCCCTGTAGCAGCAGCCGACCGTCGCCGAAGTTTTCTTCTCTCCTTCACCTCTGTTCCTCTAGTTTCGTTCTTTTCCGCGGTAAGGCCTCATTCTACTCTTCCTCGCTTCGAATCGGTGTAAAGTTTAGCCTTTAAACCCCCTTCACTCTTCCCAAGCCGAGAATGAGGCGTTCCCACCATTGCCGGAACCCAATCGACCACCTCGGATCCTTCTCCGATGAAGCCCTTCAAGTTTCAGTAATCCTCCCCTTTCTCCCTCTCCTCCACTCGCTTGCTTGGGTTGTGGTCGGAATCGGATTTCTGTCACTGAAGTCCGTTGGGGCTCGGGATTGGGGGTCGTGTGCACACGTGCGCCCTTGCTCTAATAGCCTAGCACATAAGCCGAGCGGGGTTCCATCCTAAAACCAATTGGCAATAGAAGGAGTAACCCACTAGTTTATATGCTAAGGCTTTATGTTTCACATTTTCAATGTGGGACCTTTTTGTCTCTTCATATTTTTTTTCATTCTCTTAACACGCCCCGCAAGTGCAACTAGGGTCGTTTTTCGCCTCTAGGTTACACTTGGATAACGGGTCTAGCATCTCATTCTCTTTTTATCTAGCCGAGGATCGAGAGTCAGGCCGTTTGGCTTTTCCGCTCTGATACCATACTGAAGTCCGTTAGGACTCGGGATCGGGGGTCGTGTGCACACGTGCGCCCTTGCACTAATAGCCTAGCAAATAAGCCGAGCGGGGTTCCATCCTAAAACCAATTGGCAATAGGAGGAGTAACCCCTTAGTTTATATGCTAAGGCTTTATTTTTCTCATTTTCAATGTGGGACCTTTTTGTCTCTTCACATTGTTTTTCATTCTCTCAACAAGTTTGGGGGTGGTTGGGGTCGGAACGAGGGCCGTCGACAGGCCTGAGCCTTCTCCTTCTTCCCTTTCATTTCCCATCACAGTTGCAGGGGCTCTGCTCTGGAGTTTTGGGGGAGACGGATATAACAGGCTCTGTTGGGCCTAATTTCCTGGCCGTGGGCCATTTCTTTCCGAGTTATTTCATTTTGGTGTGTTGGGTATTCGGTCTTGGGGAAGAGATGGGATCCGGGTCTCAGATTGGGGAAAGCTTGGGCATGTCTCTCTTTCAAATCGGGTTTGGGCTGTTTCTTCGGGCCTTTTATGTTGGGCTTAATTGTTGGGTTGTTGTTATTTGCTAAATGTTGATATTTATATGTGTTATGATTGGTATTTAAAATTTGTTAGTTCACTATTATTATTATCATTAAGATTATATTAGTCTGAGATTTAGTAAATTATAAAATCTGGAAAATATATTTTTTGGGGGGGGGAATTTTATATCTTATAAAGTTATTTTGGAAAGTGATAATATTTGAATATGTGTGATGTTTTAAATATGTGAATTTAGGTAAAATGATTTATTCGCTTGGATTTATTATTAGGATTTGTAAAGAGGATTTAATTTTGATATTTTATTTAGCTAAGTATTGTTTGGTAAATTATTTAAAAAGGGATTTTCAAGTTCTCCGGAAATATCCCTTAAATGATTTGTTGTTTGAAAACCAAAATGTCGGAAATTCTCTAACAACAATTTTGCCCAACGTTGACCGGATTTGAATATTTATTAATGACCTTGAGCTCTCTTAATCGGATTTTCTTGGATTGTTTAACCAACATGATATTGGACTTTGTTTAACGAAATGACGGATATGGGTTGTTGAAATATGATTTAATCTTGCGAGTATCTCGGATTTCGGATATTTTTTCATGTTTTGAGGCACTTAAACAATCGGTTGTTTTCTTTTTGAGAATGTCTTTCGAAAGTATTTCTATGTGTTAAATAGTTAGAGAGTAACTTATGGCCCATTTATTTCTTATATTATTAGGAGATTATTGAAATTGCTTGGATTATGCTTCCGCTTTGATTTCTTTTGTTGTTCGGCATTTTCAGGTAAGTTCTTTGGTGCGGCTGCAGAATGTCGTTACCTTTCTACAATACCCAAAAGAGTAACCCAAACCAACAACTCAACTAGCAACCTAGTAACTAGTATAGTGGAATAGTAAGGGGTCAATCCCACATAGAGAATACCTTTCCAGTCTATCAAATCGCTATCAGAACAGAACAATATCAAGGCGTGATTAAATATCAAAACAACTAAACTCAACAAAAGTAACAATGGTGAATTGGTGAAAATTATGATTAATGAGATAATTTCCCCTACAATTCATCAACAATGGTTATGTCTTTGATCATTGACTTAATCTATCTCTCCTTGTTTGATTCATCTAATGGCGAATCACTCCAACCCTAAGCAAAGCAACAATAATAATCACACAAACAACTCAAGATAGGGGCACAACTCCCTAACCCTAATTGGTATAATTGATAAAGTAGAATTGTCAATGTCCTACACACCCAATCGATGCTTTCAGGGGATCAATTGGTTATGCTATGCTACTAATCCAATTAACTTGCAATGGTTAATCAAACCCTTAGCAGGAAAGCAAATTCCGTCAAGGTGGCCAATCAAGAGGGAATACATGCAATCAATCAATAACAAACAAAGACATTGAATCAATCAAACTCAGAATAGATAGAAATTAAGTATCACAAATCATATAACCATGTCTCCGAATTGCAGACAAAATAAAAGAGGTTTAGCTCTTAATGGAAAGTCTTCCTCTCAATATCTCCATAGGAGTTATCTTCATTAGGTTTTTCTCCACAATAACTCCTCTCTCTATCAAAGTCGGCCAAAAACATTATAAATATACTTTAACCTAATTAGTTCCCAAAAGATGGAATAGAAATTCCGTATCGACACGGGCGGCGGGCGCCGTGCATCAGGCGGCGGTAGGGGTGGCCACGGGTTACGGGTCGACCCGTGACCCGACGGGTTGTACGGGTCAATGACCCGGCGGGTCCGGGTCAACGGGTCAACGGGTGGGGGCGGGTTGCGGGTTAGGGTTAGGGTCAGGGGTTTTGAACCCGATGACCCGACGGGTCGACCCGACGGGTCAACCCACCATCCCAATTTTTTTTTTTGAAATTTTTTTTTTATGTTTATAATAATTATTATGTATATTATTCTTAGAATAATTCATAATATATAAACATAACCTAGTTTGCAATGTGCAATGTGGGTCAAAAGCACTATCACCCTTCTCTTTTTATAGATTTGGAAGACTTCCCCTATTCTCTCAACTTTCAATGTGGGACAAGACTCTTGTCCCACATTGAAAGTTGAGAGTTAGAATGAGAAGGGATGGATGTATATATATGTGTACAACATCCTCCCTTAACCCTCACTCTTCACTTTAAGCTTTATTTCTTATATTGAAATGAAGTAAAGTATGAGAAGTTTTATATCCCTACATTTATATTGTAGTGGATGAATGAAGTTTTATAAAAATATAAAAAGGCATATGTAGAAAAGTCTTTACATATCATTTTTTTTTAATTTTTTTTAGTTGAAAATATTATAAAAAAATAATTTTTTTTTTAAATTTGGGAATCCGCCGGGTCAACGGGTCGACCCGAACCCGCCAACCCGTGGAATTCCCGGGTTAGGGTTCGGGTCGCCCTTCCCCGACCCTTGACCCGGCGGGTCGAACTAGTCGACCCGCCGGGTCCGACCCGTGGCCACGCCTAGGCGGCGGGCGCCGTCTCATCAGTAGCTTCCCTTCTTCAATTTGTCAATTCCGAATCCAAGCTAACTTCCTCCACGCCTCTTTCTTGCCTTCTTCACATGTTTCCTCAGGTTCCTAGCTCTCCAAACTCATCCTTGGCAAGCCATAGATGCGTCCTTCCAGCGTCGGGACATAAATCTGCAGAAAAGCATAAAAAGAGTGTAGATTCCAAACTTAAAAGACTCAACACTACTGACTCGAACTACTTAAATAAAAATGAAATAAGCTATCCTAAACTCACTAACAACTACCTATAATGCCTATATAAAATACACATTATCATTCCTCTATGGGCTTACTCATATTTGAAAGAGAAAAACTCATGCTTGTGATCATATGAAATACTAGGTGTTGCATAAGTATATTAAAAGCATGTCATGTAGTATCATGCTAGGGTTGCACTCATGTGTGAGCATTCGAATACTATGTGTGTTTGAGAACAGATGGGTCATTATCTGTGAGTCTTAGAGTCTTTGCTAGGGCCATAGGATAGTCGAACACCTTCGAGTTTGTCCTGAGTCGTTCTGTCATTATATGAGATGAGATGATAGCCCAACACTATCGGGCATGAGCTTGATTTATGATGAGCATGATGATATGATATGATATGATGATGATGATGATGATGATGTGCACTTATATATATGATGATGGATATGCTATAGCATCGGACTGGCGAGTGTCTGCCCTGACGGAAAGGGGGGTAGAGGTAGGAGAGGGATATGCCACTTGGCATTCCTTGGGGCCTTTTACTGTCTTTTTGCACTTTTATTATATCCCGATAAAGCATGTCTTGCGTGTTTAATTTCCGCACTGAATTAAAGCATCTTTATTATAGGAATAGCGTATGTGTATGCTTGGTTGCGGAACCCAGAGTGCATTAGAGGGGACTCGGTCTGACCCCATGATACGTTTGGGATACCCGATCCTTCACCTGTGGGCTCAAGATCAAGAACCACGCCGTATATTTGCCCGATCTTGCAATGCTCTTTCGATATCTCCTGATTGAACAAATTAATCAACTAATTAATAAACTAATTAATGCGACGAAACCAAAACTTAATTAATTTAAACACTAAAGTGACGAAAAGGGAAGAGAGAAGCGAGAGCACGCGCGAGGTGCCGGTGCGCGAAGACGGGATGTGATCGCTGGAAGCGGGAGCCAAGTGCGAAAGCGAGCGCGACGACACGGAGCAGGTGCGCGAGGGATCTCGGGAACGCAGGAGTAAAGCTCCTCAGAGCGCGCGAGCACCCGGGTGTGCGAGGGCGACGTTGCGAGCGCGAGGGCACGGTAGCGAGTGTGAAAGCGAGGACGCTCCCAGGCGCCAGGCGCCGAAGGCCAAGGAGTCGGTGCCGAGGTCCAAGCGTCGGGTCTGCTTCTTCCTTATTGCGACGGTTTCCGCTAGGGTTTGTGTTTGGGTTTGGTTTCGGTGGTGTTGGATGATGGTAACGATGGTGATTGTTGTAGTGCCGAAAGTAACTAGATCACAAGAGCAATGGAAGCTTTTGGATTGATAATCGAAGAACCCTTTTAATCCTAAAAAGGGTTCCTCAATTCTATTTCAATCTAAGTAATTCAAAGTACAAGAGTTTGTTTAAATAGAAAACTATGAACCAATTCCACCTTGCAAGAGTGGAGGTTTGATTTGCTTAAAGATAGAATTTAAATCCTAAAGATAAAGTGAACCTAAGTAAGATATAAATTTAAAACTTAGTGGACAAGACTTCTATCTAGAGTAGATATAATCTTCCACATTATTAATCCTATGTTACATAAAATAATAGAATTAATTAAATAACTAAGTAATTCGGCCCAACACAAGAGGGGTACTCGACACGGGCTTGTGGCCCACTCAACATGGCACTCGACATAGGTAGGTCTCGAGTGGCCCATGTGTTGTGCCGAGTGTGACTTGTCATGGCGGGTGTTGATGAGTCTTCATGAGCTCCGTGTGTGGACGCAAGCTCAATTCTTGTGTTGGTGGTGTAGTCCTGAGCAAAGTGATCCAGTGTGGCCTGAACCCTTGCATTATAGTTCCTTGGTAATGGACAAGAAGGGCTTTAGTTGCATCTTGAATTCTCTTGGCCCTTGCACGAGTGATAGGACCATCAAATGGAACCTTTATGTTGTCCTCAATGTCACCAGGAGTCATTGACAATTGCACTACATCACCCCGTCCGCACAAATTATTTTTAGGTATGCTTGCTCTATGCTTCTATGGCGTGGGAAATCCTCCTGGGCGAATGCGAAGAACCTATCTAACTCTACTAATTCGGCTAAAGGACTTCTTGGCCATATGTTTTATCGATTGGTTTTGACCCGGCCTCACCGTGGTAAACTGTACTTTACTTTCGCTTTCCGCTTTTCCTTAAATGAATTTCTGCGACATAGGCTTTAGGACAGGTTAAGGGTATCTAACAACCCTTTGATTGTTTTGGCGTTTGAAATCCCCACTTTACAATACTAATCTTTAGGGGTTTGAAACCTTGACTCATACTTGAATTACAAGATCTGAACGAAGGTATCCAATCTTCGAAACGTAACCTCGATATTTATATCCGGGCCATTACAAGATGTGCCATTTCGTAACCTTGCAGATCCACGCCATGGAAGTTGCCAGCTCTAGCTAGCGATCGAATGAAGCAAAGCCCTCTTTGTTCCATAAGATAGCCAATAAGTTATGCGGGAGAAGGTCAGAACGCTCAGCCTCAAAACAACCCACATTGGCAATCCCCTATCACTTTTCAGCAGGCTCACAACGAATATACAATACAACCAATTTACCAGTCCAAACTCATTGGTTTCTCTGACCAACACGATGATGGGACTTCCCTAGATGGTGCGTCCCCTTGTATATGGAATTCCGCCAACTCCTCCTCCCCAACAAGATGTGCCTTTGCAAATATGCGCATCACCCGCCGTCCGTAATCCACCCATCGCGCCCCCACCCCAGTACAATCCTCCCTATGCCCCAAGAGGGAGAGGAAGGGGAGGATACCCGCGAGGCTGAAGTGGACGAAATGAGGAAATAGGGGAGGCGGATACCGACCCCCACCCAGGGATGTGTAGGGCACTCCGGAGGCCAGAACCTCGTCAAACAGAGCCTCGCACTCCAATTGGGACAATCGGAACCCACTCTTGCCCGATGGCTGCATCAACACAATCGCGGGTGGACCGTCTTCCTCTGGAACCAGTAACCAAGAAAGTAATAATTATGAGAGGGTAGGCAACCTCTTCTGAGTCTAGTGTCAAACAGGCTTCTAGCACGCAGTATTGAATTTCTCTTTTTCAGACGCTCGCGATCTTGGATGCCGCATTCGGATCCTCTGGTCATTCACATACAGCTGGGAATAAAAAGAGCCAAACGTGTACTGGTGGAGACTGGTTCCTCAGTGGATGTTTTGTACCGGAATGCTTTCGAGCAATTGGGTATCACGGAAAGCGCCCTACGCTGCTACTCAAGAAAACTCATCTCCTTCTCAGGAGACGAAGTCAAAGTAGTTGGGACCATCGAGCTTGCTCTGTCCCTGGGAAAGAAACCTTTGAGATGATCTAATACAACAAGTTACATAGGCTTATCGGTTGAATGTCCTTCATCCGGAACGAGGAAGAAACCTTCGGAATCAAAGCTATGTACGTGTGGTTAAGACCATTTGAGAAAGGGGAACCAACTATAATATCGATCTAATATAAACTGCATAACTGCAGGCCCCACAATATGCTAGTACCGTTGATCAAACAATGTTGACATACCATCAAGCCAAGAGATTTTGTGGGATGTATTGAGAAAATGGCAGATTTTACCTCATCACCAGAGAACGGAAGCTCTTGGTTGTCCTCTTCCGATAGCGATGTCGAGATCCCCTGGCCGGGTTGCCAAATTTGGTGCTACATTTGGGTTTGACTCAAACAATTCCTCGAAGTGAGGCAACTACCACCCTCGACATACCCTTGGCCACTAAGCGGGCTTAAATATCCATGTGTACTCTAATAGCATGGCCTTTGGATGTCGAGTTAGGAGTAGGAAAGAATGCGGGTTTGTTTTGACGGACTCAAACGAGTTGGGCATAGTAGGGTGCTTAATGGTCTCTGAGGACAGAAAGGCATACTATACAAGACAGTTGGTGTAAATCCATAAGGTGCAAACTCAGACAAACGTATTCTACAAAAAACGAAACCAAGCAGACATAAACCAAATTGGATGTAGATCGACGAATACGACGGTTGAAGCCAAGCTCCACTCTGAAGCAGAACTGTAGGTCAGCAATATATGAGGACCCGATCATCTTTAACTCCAGGGAAAATAGTAGGGAGATAAATTAAAAATAGGAAAAATGGGGTCTTCTGTTTGCAATTGATCGCCATCTTCGATTCTTCTTCCATCTTAAGCACCTTCCATTTTGGTCGTTGCAACCATATATAGGTTTGGTCGTCAAGATCATATATGGATTTGGTCGTTGTGAACGAACTTGCACTAAATTGTAATTTGCCCTTGAGCTAAATAGAACTTGCTTTTTTTATGCTTATTTTATCAATAATAAATACAACACAGTTATGTTCAGTTGAAAACTTGAAAATTGATCAAACAACAAGAAAGCAATCATGTATTTCGTTAACATATTTACCTTTGAAATATTTTGGATGCCTTTTAATTTATACTTGGGTGATACCCAAATTCACCATGAGCAGCCATACAAATGAGATGAACTCCCCGCCATTCTTGAGTTGTTTCGCATGAACATCGGGTCTGCATTTTATGGCCGCGATGCAGAGTAACTTGACCGACACCCTTGCTACCAACTCCCACTTCACAATCTCCCTCTCATTCTCATCGATTTTGTCTAAAATCATCTCTAGATCATTCATGTTTTTCACCCCTTGTGATCGATCTTGTTCGTTGCCATTATCGTCACTAGATTCACTACACATATATCATGTACGCATTACATATATTTAACTAGTTTATTAAAGGAATGTTCAAAAATAATATATGCTTGAATTGTATTGTCAACATAATGTTTTTGCTACTAAGAATAATTTTTAATTACCCCTGTCACATATTTGAATTCAATATATATACTTTCAAAAACCAACCAGTTGAACAAATTCGGGTGATCCTATATCTACTTTAAAATTGAGCAAGTTTGGTAATAGGACGACAAACCTAAACTTGGTGCTTATGCCAATTAATATGATTATTGATGTTTAGATTTTATTTTAAAATTAACTAGATTCAGTATCTATCTATCTATATATCTATCTATAGAGAGAGTATGAATATATTGTTCACAAGCCTTATAGTGTACCTCGTACACAAATCTAGACCATTAATCTATATTAAATGGCGGGATAAGATAACGCCACGTGTCTTGGGTGGTTTAAAAAAAAAGGAAATTGATCTATATTAAGTGAGCGTGGAGCGCGTGTGAGAGATTGAATATAACCCTAAATCTGGACGTCTTCTTCCTAGGGGCCGATTCATTCCTAAATCTCAATCGGGGGCAAAAGCGTTCTTCAATTTCACCAACCGAAGGATCCCGACCGGCCAGTCGGCCTTTCTCCATGCTGCCTCTGGCGTTGTGTCTATGTAGGAGGTCGGACGGGGATGAGGGATTTCTCCGATTTGCCAATTAATCAACACCAAGGCAGCCCACACCAAGGAAGCAATCACTGGAAGGGGGAGGATGGTGGCCAGCGGCAACGGAGGGACGATGGCGGCGGTGTCACCAAATCGTCCAAGCGCAGCTGGCAACGCCTTCATGGCCTGCGACGAGGCGCTTGTAAGCGCAGGTAATCGCCCAAGTGCAGCGGCTCCGATCCATCCCGCCGAGCACCTCTTGCTATCCCTCTCTCCTCCAGAAGAGGCGATTGGCAGCGATTGAAGGTGGTTGGAGTGATGGAGGCGCCTTCTTCTTCTATCGGCGGAGGCGGCACTGTGCAGATGGAGGCACATTCTTCTTCAATGGATAGAGGCGATTGGCGGTGAAGTTCTCAGCGGTGCTAGGATCGGCTCCTCTTCCCCTCTCGCTCAGACCCGGGCGGTGCTAGGGTCGGCTCCTCCTCCCTCTGGCTCAGATCCAGGCGGTTCAATGGCCTTCGTTCTCCGGTTCTCCATTTCGATTCGCCTCCGTTCTCCTTTCTGTCCTCCTTTTTAATGATATTCATCTGCCTTTTTTTGTTGGGGGGCTAGGGGTGGGTGGGAGTGTGGGGGTGGTTTGTGTTTGTGTTAGGGGTCGGTGAAATCGGGATGGCGGGTAGGGCTATCGATACACATAATTTTGATTTATTATTGTCAATTATTCAGACGTATATGTCAAATTTTGGTTACGGGTGATATTGAGTTGGTAACAACTCTTCAGTTTGGCAACAACATAAATCAAAATTATGGCCAGGACTATGCTTTTAGAAAATGCATTACCTAAAACCTATTGGGCTGAAGCTGTTAACACAGCTAACTATATTTTGAATAGTTGTCTTATTCGTTCCATCTTAAAGAAAACTCCTTATGAACTTTTCAAAGGCCGCAAACCACTTATATCTTATTTTAAACCCTTTGGTTGTACTTGTTTTGTTCATAACAATGGAAAAGATAACCTTGGGAAATTTGATGCGCGTAGTGATGAAGGTATATTTCTACTTAGTGTCAAGACCTTTGAGAATTATGTCAAGGTTTGTGAACTAAATGGTAGATCACATATATCGGATCATATATATTTGGTTAATATCTTTCTAGATATTTAATCAATTATATTTTTATCGGATTTCAAAATTGCCTATTTATGTTATATTTTTATTCCGATTAAGATATGTTATTTTTGGAACAAAATATTTCGGTTATTCCCTCCTATTTTAATGGAATAGTTTGAATTTTGAATTGGAAATGTTTTCAAATTTGGCAATGATATCATTACCCTCCCTTGGACCTCTAAACCCGTCCCATCACTCCATCACCATCTCTCTCTACTTAAACCCACTTCTGTACCCGATCTTCATCACACTCTCAGACTTATCCAAACCCTTTCAACTCCTCTTTCTTCAACCTCTCAACCGTTCTAAAAACCCTAGCCGATTTCCTCCATGGCATCCAAAACAAAGAAAGCTTCCACACCCAAAAGTCTTGGCGCCACCCCCAAGGGACGTCAGGTCACTGCCACCTCTCCTACACCTGAACCCACTCCTCAAGCCATTGTCCCAAAACAAAGAAAGCTTCCACACCCAAGGGACGTCAGAGCACCATCGCTGAGAGCACGACCACTGTTACCAAGGGCTCTCAAAACGTTCTGCTAAGAAGCCTCTCAATGCAAAGCAGAAAGGGAAAAAGAAGATCATCGCTGAGGAGGTGGACGAGGAAGAGAAGGAAGATGATCTCGACGCCATTCTGGAAAGAGATGCTGCCAAAGAAGCCGAAGATGAAGCTTTGAAGAAGAAGAAGGCCGAGGAGGAGGCCGAGCTTGCAAGGAAACTTGTCGAGGAAGAAGCTGAGAGGATTCGAAAGGAAGCAGAAGCCGAGGAGGTTCCATCTGAAGAGGAGCCTGAGGAAGAGGACGAAGAGCAAGACGAATTTGGAGAAGACGAGGAAGCTGAAGGAGATGACGCGGGGTCCGATGAGGACTCGGGGTCTGAGGATGATGAGGAAGAGGAGCCAGAACCTGTTGCCTCTCCTTCTCCTTCTCCTCCTCCCCCGTCTCCAAAGAAGCGGAAAGCCCCAACTGCTGTCAAGCCTCCATCTCCCAAGCGCACCAGGAAGGGCACCCTCAGAGGCTTTGAGGCGCCTGCCAAGAGAGCTGCTCCAACAATTGCTCGCAGGAAGAATGCCGATCCACCCGCCTACATCCAGGTAAACCAATCCTTACCCGCTTCTTGGTTTGAAAATGCTGAAACGGCTGGTAAGTGGGTAGATGAGTTTCGAACTCGTAGGATAAGCTGTTCTGATTTTTTAGATCTTGAGTTCTTTGAAGCTTTGAAATTACCTTGCATTGCTCTTCTCAAAAAATCCCCAGCCTGGACCCTTCTTAACCTTGAAACTATCTACTATCCCCAGCTGACCCGCCTGTTCTACATAAACCTAAAAGCCAAAGATGATGTTGACGGTTGGTCCTTGGAGTCCATTGTCAAAGGGGTTAGAATCTCTTTCAAGTCCAATGACTTTGCTGATTTCCTTGGCCTAACTAGACCTTGTCCATCCTCTCCCGAGAACCCCACAAAAGAACAGTGCCTAGCCCTTGCTCGATCCAAATATCTCCTACCCGAAGCATCCACCAGCACCTCAAAGCAGCTAACCCACTCATCCCTTACCCTAGAGGCAAAAATTATTTTCAACATCATTGTTCGATGCCTCTTACCCCGTCTTAACTCTGGCTCGCTCCTTACTGATAATGCCATGGTCCTACTTTACCGAATCCTAAATGGCCTTGACCTTGATCTGGCCAACACTATCCTTGGAACTATGGCTCATGCTAGAAAAGCTAGGAAAGGCTCTCCCCTCCCTTTTGCCACCCTCTTGACCCCTCTCTTCAAAGCTTCTGGAATTAATTTCAAAAATGAAGAACAACAGCGTCATATGGGTAAGTTCGACTCCAAGAGCCTTGAAAAGATTGGCATGGACCTTGAGTCTTGCCACGTCTTCAAAAGCTCTTCCCACTGCCTCAGCCGTTGATGAACGCATGGACAACCTGGAGTTGGGCTTGGAGGAAGTTCGCCTGGATCTCAAGGAGCTGCAAAAGGAAGTTAAGACGGAGATGAGCGGGATAACCAAGATGCTGCAAGGTCTGTGGACGAGGCTCACTGATGATGCTCCGGACGACGAAGCTTAAACCTAACCTATCCCATCCCTATCCCAAACTTGATACATTGCTGGTTTTTGGAAACACTTTCAAAACTTTTGGTGACTGTTTTACCTCCTCCCTTTGTTGAAAGACAAAAAGGGGGAGATGATCTGTGTGGTTTAGACTTGAAAACTTTTTGCTGTGAAGGTCTTGGAAGACCTTGGTTTTTGGTTTGTTTGGTTTTCGATTGGATGACTTTTCATGCCTTAAAATTTTGATCCAACATTTGCCTAACCCATGCAGGTACTTAGTCCGATTTCACTTATATTATTTTTGCTTGACTAAGTTGAAGGGATGCACAGGTTTTGTCTTTCATCAAGGGGGAGATGGATAACTCCCTCCCTTGATGAAAATCGGAATAAGTTTCAAAGGCCTTGACAGTATGTCTGTGTCAAAGGTCTTGGAGCTTTAACAATGTTGATGAAATACAAAACCTGTTCTATTTGTTATTCTGTCCGAATATTATTTAATATTATTATATACTTCCATTATATTATTAACTAACCTTTCAGGAAGTATTTTCTAATTATGTCCTTCCTTGTGATGCAACTTGAGAAGATTCAAATCGGAAAGATTGTGGCTTCGAAGTTTCCAAAGATAGAAGATCCAGCTCAAAGCCATGATCTAGACTAGCCGTTGGAGAAGATCCTTGGCGCCGATTTGTCTCAATATAAAGAGAAGGAAGATGAAGACAGAACATACATTCATTGAACACGAGCTTTCATACACTCCAAGCCTTCAAGAGAAATCTGTCTTCGTGTGCTCTCTGCTTGTCCTAAGAGTCTGTTATTTCATTTCAAAGCATTTGAGAGTTATACACAGTGAGCTTATAGGATATATTCAGTTATAGTGTTATACTCGAGAGTTTGTAACTCAGGAAGTGAACACTAGGCTATTGATTCTCGAGAGTAAGAGGATTGTACTAGATAGCTGAGAGAGGTGGGGCTCTTCTAGATTGGTCTAGGACTCCAAGGGAATGTGAGTTGACTAGATTGCAATTGTATAGGAGAGAGGCTTCTCGGTGAGCTATTAGGATCCTAAGCTTTGTGAATCAATAAAGCCTATTGAATCCTAGGGTTGTGGAAGAACCCTAGGCGGGGACGTAGGCCAAGTTCGTGTCGAACCTCGTTAACAACTCATCGAGTTCTTTACTTTATTGCTTTACCTTATTTCCGCACTTGGTTCGAATTGTCTAACTTTGTGATTCGGGTTTTCAAAGAAAAGACTAAGTCTAATCTCAAAGGGTTTTGCACGAGCTTCAAAAGTCTTGAGACTATCTGCGAAAAAACGACATACTATATTCAACCCCCCTTCTAGAGTATCTTTATATTACTTTGTTTTACATTCTCGAACCTTCAACTATATATCCCGTATAAGCCGGTCTTATTATGTAATTTGTTATCGAATTTGGACCATTGGACTAAGAAAATCAAATGGAAGAAATTAAAAGTAATTTGTGAATAGTAAAATTGGTCATTAATTACACACACTTGGTGATGCAACCTGAGCTCCTATTTTTATTTAATCCCACATTTTTTATCTATGTGAACCAATGAGCCCAAATATTTTAATATCTATATGTCATCCTATACATTCACCGAAATTGATAATTATGTATGATTATTTATAATTTAAATCAATAATGGGTAATTTAATCGTTTCTAATATTTTAAAGGATGAAATTTTATTTTATAACCTTTAACATATTTGAGATTATAGTTAAGATAAAATGCGAGCTAAAATCCGATTACATTAATTAGATTAATGTGAAGCCACTCAAGTTAGATATATAGGTTAATACTTTGAAAGAGATATGAGTATAAAGAAAGAGATTAATTAAAATACCATTGTTAAAAAATAGGATCAAATAAGAAAAATGGATTGTTAATCTTTAATAAATGAATAAATTGAATTAGTTATTTAGACAGTGACACACTTAAGAAAAAATTGTCAAATAAGTCTTGGTTTTAAATAGAGATTACCATGTAACGTCTTTTACAATTCTTTTAGTATTATTATAGATTAGGGATATAGATGTTAGGAGAGTGTATATAAGGGGTCATTGTATACCGAACTCTCCATTCATTCATCAATCAAAAGTATTGTTCTCTTCAATATCTCTCTAATCAGTTGAGCGAACAACCTCTTAAAGCTTAAAAATTGGTATCAGTGCTTGACGGTTCTCGGCAATGGCGAACGGGATGCGCCTCAAGATCAACTATAGATTGAGTGAAGCAATCCAGAAGCAGGACGATCATTGCAAAGTTCTCCAAGAACAGCAACATGCGATAACGGATCTCAAGAAATCATTGGAGGAATCCCAGGCTCGAGCAGAACATAGCCAATTGCATACAGATCAGACGTTGGCGCAGATCGCCGAGTGGATTCGGACCTTGAACCAGTAGGTATCAATTCATTCCAATCTCAATGGCATCGCGGTCGATCAACAGGACAAGACACCGCTGATGGCAAATTGGGAGATTCCAAACGAGACAAATGCGTATAGGGCACCGCCGATGAGGGACGAAGGGTTCCTTTCCGGCCATAATCGTTTTCCAAAAGTGGATTTTCCTTGTTTCGATGGGAAGAAGCCTCGAAGTTGGGTCCGCAAGTGCGAGAAGTATTTCTCCCTCTTCGAAATTCAGAAGTACTAGAAGGTGGAGTTGGCAGCCATGTATATTCAAGATCATGCCGATACGTGGATTTAGGGTTACCTGATGCAGAGACGAGGAGTCAGGTAGAAGGAGATGAGCGAGGCTTTGTGTACAAGATTCGGGGAGAAGTAAGGAGTGGAAATTGTTGAGTAATTCAAAAAATTGAGTCAGATCGACGATCTTGAAGACTATAATGAGAAGTTCGAGGAGATGCGTGCAGGGATGTTCTCTTACAACCCTCATCTTCCAAAGATCTACATCGTTACCAATTACATAAGCGGGCTCAAAGAAGAAATCGAACCCCTCGTGAAGCTGGGTAGGTCGAGAGATCTTGCTGAGAGCCTGGAACTCGCAAGATTACATTGTGATGCAGTGAAAGCATTGGTCAAGGTTAGCAAGAGTCCATGTAAACCAGTTTCCAGTTTGAATCAAGAAGCTACTCTGGGAGGATCAACTGGTTCCAAAGGCGTAGGAGAGTTCAAAAGAACCCCGGGTCGCTGTTTCAGATGCGGGGAGAAGTACTTCGTGGGCCACAAGTGTAAGATCTCTTTAGTTAAGCATTTCTCAGCTCAAGATTTAGATCTTGAGGAGGAAGACGACTCCACAAATGCATCAATTCTAGATAATATTGTGGAGAAGGGAGATCAAGAAGGGTTTGTGAGAGCTCTTACAAGGAATGGAACAGATACTTTGATCATTGTTAAGGGTTATATAGCCTATATATAGCCCTTAACTCGTCAGCTATATAATATAGGTGACAGGTTGATTAATTTCCTAATTGACAATGGCTCGACTCATAGCTTCGTGGATCCCTTAGTGGCCAAAGAAACTGGGTTCAAACTGTCAACAGCTAACCTGATGATTGTTGAAGGGATGAACAAGGGCAAGTTGTTCTGTAGGCAGGAATGCAAAGGGTTCAAATGGACAATGCAAGGGCTAAGTTATGCATTTGATATCAGGGCCCTGAAGATAGGTGAATTCGAATTGTTATTAGGGGTAAAATGGATGAAGAAATACAACCCAGTGCAATTCGACTATAATAAAATCACCATTGCTTTTTCTAATGATGGTAAGAGGGTAGAGTTGCAGGGGATTGTGGATCACAACAAAGGCTCTGTTGTGAGGCATGTCATGGGTAAGGAATTGCAGGCACTAGTGAAGGACGATGAGTTGGAGTATGTCACAGAGGTGGCCCAGTCTTTTCAATTATGCACCAAGGAAGAAGTTGTGCCAGAAGATATGCAGGGAATTTTAGAAACATTCTAGGATGTTTTTGTCGAGCCCACCCACTTACCTTCAAGGAGAGGATGTGAGCACACCGTTCCCCTAAAGCCAAGAACCCAATCAATCTGCTAAAAATCATACAGGTATCCACATGGGCAGAAGGATGAGATTGAGAGACAGGTCAAGGAGATGTTGTCCACATGGCTCATTAGACATATCCAGAGTCCATTTGCTTCTCCAACACTGCTTGTCAAGAAGAAAGATGGCTCTTGGAGGTTTTTTGTGGATTACATGAAGCTTAACGAGGCTACAGTCAAGGATAAATTTCCAATTCTCAATATTGAGGAGTTGTTGGATGAATTACATGGGGCAGCTGTATTTTCGAAGTTGGATCTTAGAGCTGGGTACCAACAGGTACGTGTAGCTGATTGTGATATTCCAAAGACAGCTTTTAGAACTCATTATGGGAACTATGAGTTCAATGTAATGCCATTTGGATTGACGAATGCACCGACAACTTTTCAATCCTTAATGAATGTGGTGTTTGCTGAATATTTGAGGAAATATGTGTTAGTATTCTTTGATGATATTCTGGTGTACATTACAACTCTAAAGGAGCATGTTAGCCATCTAGAGAAAGTGTTAATCTGTATGAGAAATCATCAATCGTATGCTAAGAGATCTAAGTGTAGTTTTGCGGTAACAAAGGTAGAATACTTGGGCCATGTGATATCTGAGGAGGGGGTTGCCACTGATTAGTCTAAGATCGAGGCTATCATCAAATGGCCTATTCTTAAGAATGAGAAAGAGATAAGGGGCTTCTTGGGTTTAGCAAGATACTACAGACGTTTTATAAGGAATTTTGGGACAATTTGTAAGCCCTTAACTGACTTACTCAAGAATGAGGCATTCCAATGGAGTAAGGAAAGCACAGAAGCCTTCCATCAGATTAGAACTTGCTGCCTTGCCCACCCATGTTATCTCTCCTTGATTTCTCACTTCCATTCCAAATTGAGGCAGATGCGTGTGAGATTGGGATTGGAGCAGTACTTATGCAACAAGGGAGACCTCTTGCATTTATCAGTAAGGCTCTTCATGGGCAAAACCTTTTGTTGTCTACCTATGAAAAGGAGTTGCTAGCCCTTCTGTATGCAGTTGAAAAATGGCACCATTACTTGGAACCCTGCCATTTCATTATCATCACTGACCATCAGAGCCCGAGGCACCTCTTGGATCAACAAGTGACCACCCACCTGCTGAAGAAAGCAATTAGAAAATTGATTGGCTTATCCTACTCCATTCAGTATAGAATGGGCAAATGCAATTCTATAGTTGATGCTCTTTCCAAGCGTGGGTTGTCAGTAGAGCATACAATGAAAGGATCTTATCATGCTTTAGTGGAGGTCAAACCTGCGTGGATACGTGAGGTAGTGGGGAGCTATTTGGGAGATCCGGAGATAGATAAACTAAGCCCTGCAGCCGCTATTGATCCGGCTTCTAACTTCAAATGGCAGGGTGAGGTCCTAAGATACAAGGGCAGGGTGGTGATTGGCAATAACAAGGAATTACGAAGTAAGATTGCACTTGCTTTCCATGCCGAGGCCACTGGTGGACATTCAAGAATGAGAGCTACATACCAAAGGATGAAAGCTTTGTTTTACTGGCCACAGATGAAACATTTTGTAGAGGAGCTAATCAAAGAGTGTGATGTGTGCCAGAGGCACAAACACGAGATTATGGCATACACGGGGCTTCTCCAACCCTTGCCTATTCCGGAACTACCTTGGCACTCAATAGGCATGGATTTCGTAGAGGGGTTACCAAAATCAAGGGGCTTTGATGTGATCTTGGTGGTAGTAGATAGACTCACCAAGTATGCCCATTTCTTGCTACTAACTCACCCCTTCTCTGCAAGTCAGGTAGCTCACCTTTTTATGGACAATGTGTATAAGCTCCATAGGTTACCCCGTGATATTCTCTCAGATAGAGACAAAATTTTTACTATAGCCATCTATGGAAAGAGCGTTTCACTAGCTTGGGGACCTCTCTCAAGATGTCTACTGCCTACTATCCTCAAACAGATGGTCAAACCGAGAGAGTGAATCAGTGCTTGGAATCATACTTGCGTTGTATGTCATCAGCTTTGCCCATGCAATGGGCCAAATGGATTACATTGGCTGAGTGGTTGTACAATACTACCTATCATACTGCCTTAAGAATGTCTCCTTACCAAGCTCTATATGGGTATCAACCACCACAATTGGGTATAAGATCCAGCAATGTCACTACGGCCTTTGCGGAAGATTGGTTTCAAGAGAGGGGCATGGCTTTAAATGTCCTGAAATCGGGTCTAGTGGTAGCACATGAACGCATGAAGTTTTTTGCTGATGCAAAGCGTTCTGAGAGGGTTTTTTCAGGTTGGAGATATGGTCTATCTCAAATTGCAACCTTATAGACAGACTTCTCTTGCTCTAAGAAAGTTCTTGAAGCTAAGTGCGAAGTTCTATGGGCCCTTTGAGATCATCAGCAGGATTGGAGAAACTGCATATCGTCTCACATTACCAGCGTCTTCACGATTACACCCAGTGTTCCACATTTCTCAATAGAAGAAGAGAGTAGGTCCTTCCATTGCAGTGTGACCTGAATTGTCAGCAATGGATGACTCGGGCTCCTTCATTGTAGCCCCGGAGACTGTGTTGGACTCTAGAGTGCAACACCTAGCAAATGGGGATCTGGTTGTTGAGTGGTTGATCAAATGGATCAGCTTGCCTGCAGATGAGGCCACTTGGGAGCCAGCAGGCCACATACTCCATCAATTACCTAAATTTTCTTTACCTTAGACCTTGAGGACAAGGTTTTTGTAAGGGAGGGAGTGATGTTAGAAGAGTGTATATAAGGGGGCATTATAAACCGAACTCTCCATTCATTCATCAATCAAAAGTATTGTTCTCTTCAATATCTCTCTAATTAGTTGAGCTAATAACCTCTTGAAGCTTAATAATAGATAGATAGATAATTGTTACCTTCTTTTGCTTGTAGGATCATCCCGCGAGTTCATAGAATCCATGAGAAATAGCATTTCTTCTTTACCTAAGAAAACGAGGTGAAGGAAAGCATAATTCTTTGAGTGTTCCGGGGAGATCGAATATTAACTAGCTAACTCAAGGGAATTGAGTAATTGAATCACACTTTAATCTTTATAAATACATTTATAAATTATTGCCTACACTCTCACTTCCTAAGATGTATGAATATAATATGCAAGTAACACGAGTTTTCTAACGTATGTCTTTACACAAAATGGATATGGAGGATGAGGATTTTCAATAGTTGATTTTAAAATCAACTATTTAGATTCTTTCTAACTCTATTCCTAGAGGGTTTTTACAACTCTAGCTATGAGATTCAAGGCAACCCTTGAGGCATAGGATAGGACTTTTTTTTAATAAAAAAACAATCCTTACTTAAAATGTGTTAGGCATATTTTAAATTAGATTCTTAAAATTCACTACTCTTTTTTTACATAAAATCTTTTTTTTTTTAAATTTAGATTCGTATTCGATGTGCACTAGCATTGACATATACCTTTATCATATATATCCACTAGTTCAGTGCTCATGCCCTGCACGGTATTTTTAAATTTTATTCAGTTTTAATGTGTTCAATTAATAATTCTATCAATTGAACATACAATTATCAATTCAAAATTGATATACAATTGTATTGATTAATGAAAAAATGATTTAATTGGATGAACGGTAAGAAATATCTTTTCAAAAATCTATATCTATCGCTATAAAATAGCTATACCTATTATTATTATTATTATTATTATTATTATTATTATTATTATTATTATTACTATTAGTATTATTATTACTATTATTATTATTATTATTACTACTACTACTACTACATAATATATGCCTCCTCTTTTGACATCTCATTTATCTTAAAAAATGGTTAGAAAATTTATTTTAAAAAGTTGTGATTGGTTAATACTATTACGATTAAGCAGAAATCCTTTATTAAATTATACTCCGTGGCCGTAGGTAATAAATATAAATATCCATGGTGAGAAATTAAGAGAGAAATATAGAATATGATAAAGGAGGTGAGAAGTAAATATAATATTACCTACTGCGCCATACATGACATCGGTTTGCAATAACAAAAGATACTGCAAGTATTTCATAAGAGCAACGGAGATATCCTGACGTTGAGAGATGAGCTTGGTAGTCTGGTCTTCCTTGCTTTCTTCTGTTCCCCTTGCCCTATTATTATAAAGATCTTGGGTCAATTCCATCCACTCTTGTAATCTTTTAGGGTAGTTCTCCTCCAAACAAAGGGGTGGCATAGCTGTGTTTACCAACCTATCAAGGTCTACTAATTCCTCTCCATTTGGCTTTGCTACCCTCTTCTTGTTTTTCTTGTACGCCAACCGCATCGGCACCGTCGACACTGACGATGACTTATCTAACTTCCTCACTGCCTCCTCATATATGAAATCCCACATTTCACTTGATACCCATTTCTTGTTCACTCTCAATGCTCTAGCTACTACTTTGGTCAGCATCTTATCATCATCTTTGCAGATCAGTTTCACGAAGAACCACTTAATCAATACAGACAATTTGCTGCATCTAGATCGTCGCACTACATGATCCAAACCCTCAATTTCATCATAAATCAATTGATGCATAGACTGTGACCACCGCTGAAAAAACACCCTCCTAAACCACGACCATGCTGCTGAGGAGTCTGCAGCTTCCACTTGTACGGCCGCCTCTTTCAAACTGCGGGTTCGAACTGCGAGTAGCTTGTTGTACAACTTGATCCTCCAATTCGCCCACCTGGGCATGGGCATGGATTCTTTCTCATCATCCATAATATGGGCAATGTTCCAATCAGACAACTGCATCCTCAAGAAAGCATACACGTCCACCGCAATCGCCCCAACCACTAGAGCGTACGTGATTCGGATGTCGTAGTCGTCTGGGTATCCTCTTTTCTCAACCAAGAACCAGATCAGGAGGCTCCCCACTTCCAGAAACAACACGATATGACGTAGCCTCTTCCAAGTTGTCTTCTGAATGACTTTCATCTTGGTGTAGATGGCCTCGTATGCGAAATTTAGCTCAATCTCCAATAATTTGTACACCTCCTCCGCAGACCTCCTCTTGAAGTACTCCCGAGTCCTTCTCCTCACCCCACCCCCTAGATGGCGATCTATGAACAACCTCTTGTGACATTGAAAGAGGTTGAAAGCGTCCCTTACCATTTCAATATTCGTCAACCGCCGATCATCCTGACTTTCCAGGTCTTTTTGCTTTGCCACCAACTTCTTGGCATAATCACGAGGGTTCTCATCAAGGGCGTCCATCAAGCGGCCGTGGAAGAGAGACGTGACTCGCTCAAGATACTTGATGATCCCGGCAACAAACATCATGACGGTGGCGGCCCACAGACCACTGCTCCTGGTCGACCTGAAGAGGACGCCGAGTGTCCCATAGGCCTGTGTTCCTAGATGCAGAGCCGTGCGGAGCCACAACTCATTGTCTTCGAGTGCTAGCGCAGTGATGGTGTCAGGGCCACCAAGGTGGATAAGCAGAAATTGAGCCCAAAAGGAAAAGAGGTAGGCTTGAGCTTCGGAAACCGATAGGCACCCGGGCTCCGTGGCTTTTATAATGAGGCCGATGGCTTGCGCAGCAACCCAGTCGGCCGCTAGATAGGAGAGCCAAAGGGAGAAACGGGTGATCCAGTTTGAGGATCTTTTTCGAAGAGGGGCGACTAGGATGAGGAAAAGTTGGAGGGTGAAGCTAGCAATTAAAAACATGGGAATGTTCCATTTTTTCCATACGACTTGGAGCAAGGCCACCCGGGAGAGAATGAGGCTTAGTGCAGATAGGAATTTCATGATTTGTGGCTTTGGATTTGATCTTATATTCAATTGATCGATCAACTCGAGCGATTGATTATTGTAAGTGATCGATATCAAAATGGGTAGTATGCTCGTATATATCAATTGTTGATTTCACTTGTACCAAAGTTAATTATGCCACTTTTGAGATTATTCTATCCTTGGAAGAAGATGTAGGAATGTTAACTTTTTGAGGTAATTCTATCCTTTCAATATAATTTAAGAATTTATTCCCAATGAAATATTGCAAGCAATTAACGTATGTACACTACATTTCCCTTAAGTTATATTGAAAGGATTTGGAAAACTATATTTTCAAAATGGATTTATGTGGAAAATGCTCCAATAAGAAATGACATAAAATGGATTTGGAAAACTAACTAAACTCCAACAATTAAGACCTTTTTGTGGAAAGCCCAATTAGTAGATGGATTCCCAACTACACAAAGACCAAATAAATATTTTAATAGAGTCCCAACCCAATATTCCCTTTGCTCTTCCCAGGATGAGGATTCCACGCATTTACTTCTCAATTGTAACTTTGCTAGAAATGTGATAGCGCAATAAGAAATTATAAATGGTAAAAATCTCCTCAACCAAGCTGAAATCAAGCTAGATATAAATGACCTTCTGGTATTGAACAAAGGTAAAGATAAAATTCAAGATTTAGGTTTTATTTGACAAGCTATTTGGGAAGTCATGAATAACAATATTTTCAAAAATAAACCCATTCTCCCTCCAATTAATTTAGCTCATACTATCACCATAAATATTAATAATTGGAATGTTGAGATGGACCCAATTAAAAAAATGGCCTATAAGATTAATATAGATGACTCGGTTAAGTCCACGGGCTCTTGTCAGGTGGGTGGGGGGTGGGGGATCATTAGAGACTCTGAAAGTAACATCTTAGATGTATTCTTCGAAAATACATCAAAAGGCAATCAGGAAAGGAATGCAACAAGCAGAAGTAGTCATACTAGGAATGCAACAGGCAATCAGGAAAGGAATCAGAAAAGTGATCATTGAAGGCGATAATCAAACAGTAATCAACGCAATCAGAAGAAATCTAGACACTCCTTGGGAAATCTTCCATCAAGTAGGCAAGATTCATCATATGACTATTGCTTTTGATAATATCCAATTTAGGCATTGTCTTAGGGAAGCTAATAAAGTTGCTGATTATATAGCCAGGAAAGGTATCATTTATAATAGACTTACAGATCCTATTAATAAGGAATTGTACTCCATCATCCTTAATGATGATACTAGTAGTATGCTACGAGTTTTGTAGCATCTACCAAATTCTTGCATACTGTAAAAAAAACGTTATATTGAAAGGATTGATCTTATATTCAATTAATCGATCGACTTGATCGAACGGTTGATTATTGTAAATGATCGATATCAATGGGTATGTATGCTCGTATATATCAATTGTTGATTTCACTTGTACCAAAGTTATGCCACTTTTGAGATTATTCTATCCTTGGAAGAAGATTTAGGAATGTTAATCTTTTGAGGTAATTCTATCCTTTCAATATAATTTAAGAATTTATTCCAGATGAAATATTACAAGCAATTAATGTACGTACACTACATATCCCTTAAGTTATACTACGTATTGAAAGGATTGATAGAACATCAAAAGTTATCATTTTTAAACCATCTTAATAATCTAAGAGCATGTCCAAGAGCATCCCCAAATTTTCTTCGTAGAGAATCAAACCTCATCTTCCCTAAAAAAATTTGTGCCATTGTAAATTAATTTTTTAATTGTAATCTTTCCCTTTCTTTTGGCAAATATGTAAAAAAAATAATTCAAGAGGCTTTCAAAGGAAATACAGCTTGAGTGTGTACCATAATGTTTGCTTCAATGATGCAGAAGTTGACATTTACATTCACTTGGTGTTGTGAATTTCCCCGAGTGAATACCGTTAAAGAGAAGGAGAATGAACAATAGAACACAAAGGATTTCCGTGTTCTGGCAAGGACCGCGCAGAACACCCTACAGAGAAAAACCTCTCTGCAGCTAGGGTTTCTTATTATTGTGATGCTTTGATGGATACACGGGCACTTCATAATTCAACCCTACACCCTCTATTTATAATAGAGAACCTCATATAGATAACCATCTAGATAAACCTAGATATAGATAAAACCTACCTTATCTAGAACCTATTATAGATAAAACCATCTATAATAAACCACCTATATATAAAACCATATATAGATAAAACTTGTTATAGATAAATTGACTTGGGCCCCAATCCAATTTATCTATCTACCTAGGATGATGTTGAATACGCTCTCTTTTGAGCGTATCCTGCCGCCGCCTCACCATCTTTCCTCCTACTATCGCCCACACCAGCCACCACCTTCCATGGTTCTTCAGGCCACGAGCCCATCGCTTCCCGCAACATGTGAGTTGCCCTCGGTTCACCCATCGACTCACCATCCTCCGTCGCCACCGCCTATGATTTCCCCTACCTCTGTGTTGCCCTCGGGTGTTTGTTAGATGGAGGTCCGGCCTTCCGCGGCCTCGTCTCATCCCACCGCCTCGGCTTCCATCGGATTCGTCTTCACGCACCTACCCCAACTTCGGCTTCCACTGGCTTCAGCTTCAAAAAGCCCCAATCTTCCATAGCCATAGCCTTCCTCAACGTCGGGCTTCCCCTGCTTTCGATTTCACCGCTCTCGGCTTTACTGCCTCGGCTTCCACCACATCGATTTCCACCGGATAACTCTGTCCCCTGCCTTGGGTCACCGCCGTTGGGTTCTCCGCCGCCTGTTGCCTCAAAACGTAGTTCTGCTCTCAAAATAGTCGCCGCCACCGCCGCCGCGGTACTTGGTTCCACAACACCTTTGCCCACAAACCACCGGCTACAACCACCCAGGCCCTTCTTCACCCTTCCTAACCTAGGTTTGCACCGCCGCTCTCGGTTGCCGCCACTTCCACCTCCCTCCTAGCTACCGCTGGTATTCCTCGGCTCACCACCGCACTTTCTCGGGCCTTCCACCTGCCTTGAACTGCCTTGAATTCCCCATCTTCATCTCCGGTCGATGGTTCTTTGGCTTGGGAGTCCATTGCTTCCCGCAACGTCGTCGGCCATCGCTATCATCCGATTCCACCGCTTTTGGATCGCACCGCCTCGTCTGGTTGCACCGTCTCGGCTCCGCCCTCCCTCCGCCCTCCGGTGCTCCGGGGAATCCTCCTGCGCCACCGGTTTTTTTGATTGTTGTAGTCCGCTCTTCCATTCGCTTTCTGGTTCATCACTGCTCTTTTTGTCTTCCTTGTCTTGTTTTTTATCGCCTCTATTTATGCTTATCCTTGTGGTATCATGTCCAAGATTTTATTATCGTCCTTGAGGGTTGAGATGAGTGCTTGGGGTCTGATTGAGCCTTGATGTGGTTTGTGGTTGAATTGCGGGTTAGTGTATTGTGCTATTCTTGTTGTGTTGCAGGCTTCTTGTGAGCGATGATTGATGTGTCATGTTCGATGACGTCGTGGACATGCGATTGACATTTGAAGGCTCTTTGAGTCCATAATCTAAGGTGTACGCTGGTCCCCAGAGTTCGATGTGTGCGTTGTCCCTTTGGCCGATCGTTTCGTTCTTCTTTTGGCTTGTGTTTCGCAGTGTATGATGGCATGTACGTTCCTTGTTTCTTGTTGTACATGATGGTTAGTCCATCCACCGGCTTGTCCGGTCTCTCGGTTTCTCTAGGCTTGTCTAGAGAACTGAATTTCTTATCTTGCTTCCAAAAAAAAATCTACCTAGGATGATTATTTGCCTCCTACAACAATCTACACCTAGACAAATAATCTATCTATAACATTGAACAGAGACATCTTTAGGACCTTGTCTGCTCCAGGTCTTCCCGTGCTCCGCTCCCTGGGGCTCCTCTCTTGAATATCATCAAGTGATGTTGATCAAGTCCAAGTGGCGCTCCTTGAACTTCTTCTTGGTGGTATGCTTCACCAGTCCGGTACCCTCCACCATCTTCCATCTTGACAACCTTTGCAGTAGATACAACTTGTTGGACAAAGACTTTGACATATACCTCTTCTCCGATTCAATCTGAATCTCCTTCAAAGATTTTATGTCAATCATGTGGTATATCACTTTATCCGCTTGACAAAGTCGAATACCCGACGATGCCTTCTCTTGTATCTTCTCCCATTCATCATCTTTCAACGAAACAAGTTTCATCTCTTTCGTCTTCTTTAACATCCCCTTCCATGTCAGGAGACTCTTCACTCGTCATTGCCAAAGACTGAAATCTCTAGTGCCATCAAATTGGAGGGCCTCGAATTCAGCACTGAATGCCATCGTCTAACTTGGCTCTGATACCAATTGTTGTGAATTTCCCCGAGTGAATACCGTTAAAGAGAAGGAGAATGAACAATAGGACACAAAGGATTTCCGTGTTCTGGCAAAGACTGCGCAGAACACCCTACAGAGAAAACCCTCTCTGCATCTAGGGTTTCTTATTATTGTGATGCTTTGATGGATACACGGGCACTACATAATTCAACCCTACACCGTCTATTTATAATAGAGAACCTCCTATAGATAACCCTATAGATAAACCTAGATATAGATAAAACCTACCTTATCTAGAACCTATTATAGATAAAACCATCTATAATAAACCACCTATATATAAAACCATATATAGATAAAACTTGTTATAGATAAAATGACTTGGGCCCCAATCCAATTTATCTATCTACCTAGGATGATTAATTGTCTCCTACAACACTTGCATTTAAAAAGAAAAACAAAGTAACATGTGGAATAGAGGAAGTTAACAAAATCACATTCACAGGTTAAAATGTACACTTGAATTGCACTTGCATTGAAAACTCAACGATGGCTCTGAACTTAACTCATGCTGGCCTGAACTCAATCCCTTCAACAATGAGCCCTCTCTTTCAGTGCAAGGCATTCACCTCCCTGACAGACAAATCCACTTCATCATCTTCATCCCCCGGATAGGTGAAGAATTCTCCTATCTTCAGTTCCCGCCACCCATCCATTCTGGGCTTTGAGACTTGATCAGCCATTGCCTCTATTCTCCTATCTTCAGTTCCCGGCTTTGATTAGTGAATAGATTGTTAGATAAAGGGAGAGGTTTAGCTTTGGCGTCAACCTTCTCCCCATGATCCCCCATGCGTGCTCAAAAGTGCGCGTATTCGTCTCCAATATATACGGTCCGTGTTATTTCACCTCTGGTAGTCGACACTGAAGCATCGGAAGCACTTTCTAACCCATGTAGGCATCCTCTTTTGTGTTGAATATCAAATATGCAGCATATTGTGTGCCAGGGGACAACATGGAGTTCGGAATCCTCCCGCGCATATCAAGTCAGGCAACGTTGAGGAGTTCAGCTACTTGTGGAAACATATTCACCAAAACAAACATGAGCACTGTTCAAAATTTTAAAATCATACTAGCTTTATTGAACATTAAATGATGAGGAATTAGGAAGGGTAGTTGGGAGGCCTAAGACAATTTTACAGACAGATGGTGTGCACTAGGAACAAGAAGCAGCATTTGCAACGGATCAAGTTCATCATTCAGCCTACGATGCTTCGTCATTCTTTCTCCATTCTTTCTCCTTTCACATCAAGTCAACCATACAAAGCAATCCGAATCTAATGACTAATTTATAGAGTAACTGCTGAAAATTGTTTGTTTGCACGAGTTCTCAAATTCAGGATTCTGATGAACAATTCTACTTGTGCAAATCTTAGAAAAATATCCCAATTGAATACCTTGATTGCGACTAATTGAATTGATAACACAACATCGATTAAACGTTTGACCTAACTGAAATCATCGAGGACAATTACTTCATTCAAGCCATACCTCTGCCTTTATCTAACAATCTATTCACTAATCAAAGCCGGAATTTGGAGGATCGTACCTTGGAAGCTTGCGATATGCCATTCCCTTCTGCCGAACCAGACGCTTGAATGCTTGTTGTAGATGGAGAAATGGTGGAGGAAGAGAGCGCGGTGGAGTCGACACGGTTGTGGCTAGAAGAAAAGTAGTCGGCAAAATTTTTGGCGATTGCTGCAAAGATAGGGAAGAGACCCTATTTTTCATCCTCTTTCTCCATTTTGGTGAATGGGTTGGAGAAGTTGTTGGGTTAAAAATGAGCTCAATATTCTCCAAAAGCCCAAAATTCTCCAAAATGGAGAAACTGTTGGGCATGCTCTAAAAATTAATCATTTCTGAACTGGTAAATATAGGGTGTGTATGGTTACCCAAATAAGCGGTTAAAAATTAATCATTTGTGGGTATTTATTTTTTAAACAACTTACTTAGTTTTTTGGATGATCAAAATAAACAAAAACGTGTTAAAAATAAACTATAAAATTGAGGTTATTTGGGTATTTATTTTACCCCTTTCCTTTTATCTTATTTGGTTTGAAAGTACCACAATACCCCTAATAAAAACCAAATAAACTGTTTGTCGCCCCATACGGAGATTATCTTGTTGTTTAAATTTTTAACTATTTTACCAACCGTTTATAAATTTTTACCTTGTTTATAATTTTAGTCAGTTTATTAACTCCGTCTCATACGAACCCATATACTCCCTCCGTTAATTAAAACTTGACGTTTTACTATTCACGCACGCTTTTTGAGGTGTTAAAAACTATATAAAATATTAGCTTTTTAATATATTTTTTTAATAATGTCATACTTGTTACTATTAAGTATGAATTTATAAAAACAAATTTTAAAAAGAGTTGATATTTCATATAGTTTTTATCCTTCTAAAAAAACGTGCAAGAATAGTAAACGACAAGTTTTAATTAACGAAGGGAGTATAAATCTCCAAAATGAGGGAAGGTACCAAGTACCTCTGATGAACGATTTTTAGCCGCGTAAACCGTATCAAAATACTTTCGAACCTACCTAACTAATGTAGTGTGGTAAGCACGAGTCGATCCCACAGAGAATCAAGTTATTCCTAAGTTAGTTTATTTACCAATTAGTATGAAACGGGGGGTTTTTGATTGGTGAAAATAAGAAATAAAATAAAATAAACTATAAACAAATTGATGGAGATAACGATTAGTAAAATAGTTTCACCTACAATTATCCACTTTATTTGGTTGAAACGATCCTTGTAACTTCTTCTCATCCTTTTAAGTTTCCTATGAATGCCCTTGTCCCGACCTAATATAGTTACTAGTCCAACCAGTCCTAGAAACCCTTATCAATCGAACAGTCCCTAAAGAATGATTTAACCCAATTGATAGCTTTAAGTCCAGAGATTACCCAAGGTATTTGCAGTCCCTAAAGAGGGATTTAACAACACATCCAACTTCTTACTCATTCAATTAGTTCAACCAGCCCTAAAGGAACAAGTTTGCCACTTGGGTTAAGGTTCACAACCAGGAATCTACAAAACCCTAGCAATTGAATTGATTCTACCAAGTTGATCAGACAAACTAGAATAAAACAATCAATAATAAAGCGCAAAGAAGTCGAAACATTCAATATAGGAAATAAGGAATAAGATTCAGAAACTCACAATCAATCCAAACAAAACTTCAAATCGTAGACGAAATGGGAGAGTTTAGGTTTCCATAAAAATAAAACAAAAAACAATTAGGGTGAAAGGAATGTAAACAAAACTAGTCGGCCGAGACTCGGATTCACGTATGTTCGGCCTCCCCTTCCCGTATGAATGTATGAATGTATATATATCAAAATAAATCCTACGCTATTCTATTTATCCTAGTATAGATCTATAGATATAATACCAAAAAAAACAATTAATATTGTTATGAACATATTTTCTCTTCGAATTATATCTTACAAACCTTGCTTACGCTTTTTTTTTTAGAAACAAAATTGAATTCTTACCGGACATGTTCAACCAACAACGAATTCTTACCAACCCAAAACGAACTAGCTTACAAGGCAAACTCGTATTTATAAAAGGTTGTGACGTGTTCGTTGCTTTCGCCTTTGAGTTCTGTGTGTTACATATCCCAACCCTTGTAACAATATCTGCTTGTCTTAGACTAAGTGCTACACACTTGCTTTTCTCAAACTGTTTTGGAGTACCCAACCTATTATCCAACAAAATTTATAAATGGGTCTTACCAGGCCGAACCACTCTTATTCAGAGCTTATTTACAATTCAAGTGAGCCGTAATCTCGGTTACGAAACTCGTTTAATTAAGTCAAACACTGACAGGTCGACAGATCCTGGGATTCCCCCCCCCCCCCCCCCCCCCCTCTTTTTAAACAACTCATCCCTAAGGGCCACACAGGACCATCTTGCTCCCACCATGAGCTGCGGCCAAAGCCAGCCCAAATCATTAGTACAAACTGTTCGCCCAAAAAGGTTTTTATGAATATATGCACCTGGAACTCACTCGGCATCCGGAGCCATAATTTCTGGACAAATGTAGATATTTTCTGTCAAAATAATAAGATCAACGTTCTAGCTCTTTTAGAAACTAAGACTGATAAGGTTCCTTCCGAAAGCACACTGCGTAAATGTGGCTTCTCGAATGTTGCTTTTGACCCGGCTATTGGTTTTTCTGGGGGTATCTGTCTTCTATGGAAAGATATCCCTGCCTCACAAGGATCCATTGAACTTATTTCGGTTCACCACCGATTTATTCACTTTAACTACTCAGACTACACTACAAAGCGATGTTTTGCGGATCTTGTGGTCTATGCCCCACCGGATGAGCGTCGCAAATCACCCTTCTGGGATACAATCTCCCTTTATATACAGTCACTTGTTATTCCCTTCTGCATCATGGGAGACCTTAATGAAATAGCTTCCCCGACTGATAAACTTGGGGGAGTCTATCCTTCGGCGTCGCGGTTCACGCGCTTACTAGATTTAAAGAATAAACTATCACTACTAGAAGTACCATCTAGCGGGGGTCAGTTTACTTGGCAACGGAAATCGAAAGATGTGGTCATTTGTTTGGAAAAAACTTGATCGCCTTCTAATCCACACGGACATGCTTACCATTTTTTACTCACTTCGTACACAGATCCATCCCTTTACTAGATCTGATCATGCCCCGATCTCCACAGATTTTTGTCACAACATTCAGTCTAAGAATAGACCATTTAAGTTCGAATTGGCTTGGGCCGCAAGGGCCGATTACAGAAATTTAGTCTCGCAAGCTTGGAGAGCAAACCCACAAGGTTCTTTGATGTTTAAATTGCTTCAGAGGGCAAAAGTTCTTAAAAAACTATCCAAAACCTGGCATAAGAATACGGTTCGCAATATTCATAACCAAATTCTAGTAACGGATCAAAAGCTCCTTAGTTTACAGACATCTCTTATCACAAATTATAACAGTCGGGATGTTCAAATCCTAAAACAATTACTCAATAAAAGAAAACAAATGCTCGACTTTCACCGTCGCTATTGGAGCCAGCGGGCTAAAGTTAAACATACCAAACTTAATGACTCCAATTCAGGCTACTTCCATAAGATCGCTACTGCAAAAAGAGGCAGAAAAATGATCAAATCTATCCTACTTACCGGTGGGGAATCCACAGCTGATTTCCACACAATCCAACAGGAATTTGTCCGCGACTTCAAAGCTCGTTTCAGAGCCTCTTCGACCCCTGTTTCGGATCTGTCTCCAGACCTAGCGGTCATCCCATCCTTAGTTTCACAAGCAGTTTACGACATGCTCTCGGCACCTGTTACAAACAATGAGATTAAAGCGGCTGTATTTTCTATGAGCCCGGATAAGGCTCCGGGGCCTGATGGCTTCCCAACTGGTTTCTACCAAAAGTTCTGGCCTACAGTTGGGCGCTCTATAATAAAAGTCGTCAAAGCTTTTTTCACCAGTGGCAGGTTACTACGTCAGACAAACCATACTTTCATTACGCTTCTACCGAAATGCGATGACCCGACTGCAGTAAACCACTACAGACCGATCAGTCTATGCTCTACAATTTACAAAATCATAGCTAAAGTAATTTCAGCACGGTTAACCAAGATTTTTGACAAACTTAAACACCCCCTCCAGGGAGCTTTCACCAAAGGGAGATCTATCCAGGACAACATTCTGATTGCTCATGAGGCCTTGCATTCGTTTCGGATGAAGAAAGGCAAAATGGGCATGATTGCTCTTAAGTTAGATATGGAAAAGGCATACGATCACATCGAATGGGCCTTTCTGTTCCAAGTTTTATCTAAGTATGGTTTCAATGACCTCTTTATTAACAGAATAAAGGAATATGTTTCAACTGTATCCTACTCGGTCCTCGTTAATGATGAACCAACCACAGTATTTAAACCCACCAGAGGTTTAAGACAAGGAGACCCCCTCTCCCCTTTTCTCTTTATCCTAGCCTCTGAGGTATTAGCACGTACACTGCATAACAAAGGGCTCGCTAGCAAGGACCTCGGTATCTCTTTCGGTCGTCCGGGTATCAAGGTTCCCTTCCTAGCGTTTGCTGATGATATTCTTATTTTTTGTAAAGCCTCACACTCGGCATGTACTTCTGTACTGTCTATCTTAGACAGATACTGTTTAATTTCGGGATAAAAGGTGAACCTGCACAAATCTAGCTTCCAAGCGTCTCCTAACACGACTGCTACCGCCATAGCGTCTACTATTGCAGTACTTGGCATTCCCCAGGATAACAATTTTGACAAATATTTAGGTTTCCCTATCGTTAATGTTATGACCAATAAGGACACATTCGCTGATGTGGTTCTCAAAACCAAAAATCAACTCACAAAATGGAAAGCTTCAAATCTATCTGCTGAAGGGAGACGGGTGCTTATCAAAGCAAATCTGAGTGCCAAACCGATTTTCCTTATGCAAGCTTTCCTGCTACCCTCTCATGTTCTTCATGAACTTGACAAAGTGTATAGACAATTCTTTTGGAACAAAACCTCTAAAGCTCCACCGCTAATTAGCTGGGACAAAATCTGTTTGGACACTTTGAAAGGTGGTTTGGGGATTCATAAGGCGGAGTCTATGAATATAGCTCTCCAGATGAAGCTTCTTTGGAAAATAATTTCTAAACCAGACAACATCTGGGTTCGTGTCATCTCACAAAAATATCTTAAAGGCCAGAACCTTTCCAGTTATAACAAAAAAGGTAATACCTCGTGGAAATGGTCCCGCCTTATGTCCATGAGACCTCAGTTCCTCCCAGCTCTTCAGTGGAGGGTCGGAAATGGGGAATCCATTGATTTTTGGTCCCATAACTGGGCCTTCGAAAGGCCGTTGAGTTTCAAAACACTGAGACCCATCCCGGATAATCTCTTGGGAGTTTCGGTGGCTCACTACATCACCAACCACCAGTGGAACAAAATATTTATAAATGACTCATTAGCAAATGTTCTTAAACAAGATGATATCGACCACATCACGGGTCTAACTTTTCCTAGTAACCAAATCTCGGATCGTCTATATTGGGGCCCAAGCAAAAATGGCTGGTTCTCAACCGCCTCTGCCAACTCCTTCCTATCTGTTAACACCGGGTCGCCTGATTTCGATTGCGATTGGATCTGGAGTCTCGATGTGCCCCCTAAGATTCGACACCTTCCTCTGGAAAATCTCCCGTGATGGTCTCCCAACCAAAACCAGATTACAGAGGTCGCACGTGTCTGTACCTGCTGGTTGTGTTTTCTGTGGCAATACTGAAGGAATTGGTGTCCTTTAATTGATGTGTACAATACTAATGATATAATAGGATTAAAATGGAGATTTATAATCTAAATAATTTAGGTAATTATAGTGCTTTGCTAGAAGCCAACTATAATTTATAGATTAAATTATATTTAATCTATTGCTATTTTATTCAGGTCCTATAAGGTCACACACAAAGAGTATTAGGAATTGGATAATTGATTAATAATAATAATAAGTTATTGTTGTTGATATAGTTTGTGGATATATAGAAGATAAAGGTGACTTATTAGGAATAAGTTGACCTAGTTTCTACAATATATAAGGAGACTTATTGAGAATAAGTCTTAACCGAAGATTGGATTGTATGTGTGTCTCCAAAAACTTCTCCCACCACAAATCGCTAGCCCCCCTAACCCGTAGGGTGTGAGTTGCAATCCTTCGATCATTCGTTCTAGCAAACGGAGACAAGGAGATCCAATCCCGTGCTCGTGTGGACCAAGTAGAGGAGTCGCGCTTAAGGCTCTTTTCTCCAAAGGTGATTTCGAATCAAGGTTCCGCACAAGAAAGGTACGACTTTTGCCTCTATATTGTTCATATCAATTCATGCATGAGATCCCGAATTAGATGTTAGAAAATAGTTTTCTACCCTTCCGTTGCGCATCTAATTTTCCAACAGTGGCATCAGAGCCTCTTGCATAAGTTGATATGATCAATTAATTTTCTTGTTAGTTTTGATTCAATTTAGCAATATATTTGATATATGAAATAATTTGTATGATTGAAATTATTATTTTGATTGATTGGATAAATTTTGATATGTCAAATTAGCTCAACGTACTGTCTGAAGGTAGTGCCTTTTGATCGAAAAACTCTGGTGAAATTAGTTCACCGTCGCCGACTCGTTTTTAAGTCTATCGATTTCATACAGTACGTGATTGTTCACATATATGATTGGAATTTGATTCCGATCTAAGCCGGTCAACCTTGTCTAATTGATTGGAATGCATCGATCAATGTATGAAATTGAAAACATACTAGAGATGTGATTTCTTATATAATTAATGGAATATTTGATTTCGTAAAATTATAAGTTTTATGAAAATTTACCATCTTAATCCTACAATTGTCAAAGGTTGTAATTGTTACAAAATTTGAGTGGGAGTGGATGGGGCGGAATTAGAGTTATGGAAGACATTCATGATTTTAGTGTAAAATCTTAAATTACCTTAATTAGATATGGTAGATATCTTATCCCTAATAAAAATATTCTATCCAATTATACAAGGTAATAGTTACCATAAAATTTATTCCATATATATGATTGCTAAATTTGGATTAAATATCAAGAATATTAAATTAGTTATTTTATTAGATAATTTAATTGATATGAGTTAAATAGTTTATTAATATGATTAATATTCTATTTCTTGTTTATATTAATTTGATTAATATTTTGATGTTATATTAATTGTGATTAATATTTTTAATATTTGATATTATTGCATGCGGTGACTAGTATGGCCCAAGTAGCATATAAATACGATCTGTGTATCGTTATGTATTTTTGTACACGATCTGCGTATCGTTATGTATTTTTGTAATTTAATTTTCGAAAGTAAATTTATTTATACATTGTACAAAAGAAGATGTTACAAGATTCAATGATGGGGATCCAAAAGGCGATTATAGGATGGAGATCCAAAAGGAGAATCAAGGATGAGGATCCAAGAAGTTAGAAGAACCTTGAAGATTTATCTTTCTGGTTTTCTTTTCTTTAGGGGCCATACTAGGATCACAATTTATTTTTGTGCATGTGTTTGGTTTATGCTTGCATGTTTTATTATGTTGTTTGTTCACTTGATAATTAGACTTGCATGAAAAACCTAGTTCCCTTAAAAGAAAATTGAGAGTATGTCTTTCCAATTCATAACCTATAAGGCCCTTGGAATTTGATGGATAGGTTTTGCCAAAGCAAGGTGTCCATGCTTTGACCTTGGGATAGTATGGGTAAATCTATATAAGGGATTTATAGCCATGAATTGGTTCTACTCAACAAAAGAAATCTATATGAGAAGAATAAGCTGAACGGCAACAATTTCCTCGATTGGGAAAGAAATCTGAGAATTGTTCTCAGGTCTGAAGGAAAAGAGAGTGTACTTGACACCCCAATCCCAAAATTGACTGATGCCTCTACTCAAGCTGAGAAGGATCAGGAAAAATAAATCAGAGATAAGTCAGTGATTGTCACATGTCTTATGCTGGCTTCTATGGAGTCGAGCCTTCAAAAGAGGTTCGAAAAGATGGATGCTTGCACCATCATTCGCACCTTGAAAGTTATGTTTCAGGAACAAGCGAGGATGGAGAGGTATGAGACTCATAAGGCAATACTTGATTGCAAACTTGAGAAAGGCAAGCCAATTGATCCTCATGTCTTTGAAATGATTGGTCATTTTGAAAACATGGAGAGACTTGGCCACCCCTATAGCCAAGAGTTGGCTACAGACATCATACTTCATTCTCTGCACGATGGATTTACTCAGTTCAAGCTAAACTTCAATATGAACGGAGCTGTAAAAACGCTTGAAGAGTTGCATGGGATGCTTAAGATTGCTGAGCAAAATCTAACTATGGGCAACAAGAAGGAGATCTTGATGGTCCAAAAGGGAAAAGGGTTCAAGAAAGGGGCATCTGGACAACAGAAGAATGCAAAAGGGAAGGGTAAACCAGTTACCCAACCCAAGAACACTTCTGAGAAAGCTAAAGTAGCTGCTGACCATGATTGTTTCTACTGCCATACCAAGGGTCACTGGAAGAGAAATTGCCCAAAGTATCTGTAGGATAAAAAGAATGGAACTGTGAGTTCCAATTCAGGTACGCATGTTATAGAAGTCCTATCGGCTAATGCTTCTAGCTGGGTATTCGACTCAGGCTGTGCAGGTTCTCATATTATTACGAATGTGCAGGGGCTAAAAAGGCGTAGAAGCTTGGCCAAGGGAGAGGTAGATCTTCGAACTGGAACTGGAGCAAAGGCTGCTGCACTTGCTGTTGGAGATTATAGTCTACCTTTACCTTCTGGTTTAGTTTTAGAACTTAATAATTGTTATTTTGTTCCGTCTATTACTAGAAACCTTATTGCGGCTTCTGTTTTGGATTTAGAAGGCTACAATTATTCTTGCAAAGATCAACGCTTGTCTATTTTCAAAGATAACATTTTTTATGCCGATTTTGTGTTGAGTAATGGACTCTACATTTTGGATCAAACATCCGGCATTTATAACGTAAGTACCAAAAGGCAAAAATCAGATGCAGGTGATAACACCTACCTATGGCATTGTCGATTGTGTCACATAGGCTTAAATCGCATGAAGAAGCTCCATAAAGATGGACTTTTGACATCAATTGATTGTGAATCATTTGACATATGTGAGTCATGTCTAATGGGAAAAATGACAAGGTCACCTTTTACTGGGGTAAGTGAAAGGGCAACTGAGCTCTTGGCACTAATACATACTGATGTATATGGACCTATGAGTACAGAAGCTAGAGGTGGGTATAGATACTTCATAACTTTTACTGATGACTTAAGTAGATATGGCTACATCTACTTAATGAAGCATAAGTCTGAATCATTTGAAAAGTTCAAAGAATTTCATAATGAAGTTGAAAACCAGCTTGGCAAGAAAATTAAGGCACTTCGATCTGATCGTGGTGGTGAATATTTGAGTCAAGAATTTGATCATCATTTGAAGAGTTGTGGGATATTATCACAACGAACTCCACCCGGAACACCCCAAATGAACGGTGTATCTAAAAGGAGGAACAGGACCCTGTTGGACATGGTTCGATCAATGATGAGTTTTGCTAATCTTCCAATATCTTTCTGGGGGTATGCTCTCACAACCGCAATGTTGACACTAAATAGGACTCCATCTAAGGCTGTAGAAAAGACACCATATGAGTTATGGACTGGAAGAGTTCCAAGTTTGTCTTTTCTCAAAGTTTGGGGATGCGAAGCATATGTAAAATGTTTACTAGCAGATAAGCTCGCACCCAAATCGGATAAGTGCTTCTTTGTAGGGTACCCTAAGGAAACTAAAGGGTACTACTTCTACAATCCCACCGAGCACAAAGTGTTTATTGCTAGGGATAGTGTCTTTTTGGAAAAAGAGTTTGTTTCGAAAAAGTCAAGTGGGAGAAATGTTGATCTCGAAGAGGTTCGAGAGAAGCAACAAATCGAGCAACAAGAAGACATGGATCACTCCATGAATGAGGCTGTGAGCTTTGAGGACCTAATTCCAGAAGAAGATGGAACTCAAACTCATACAATGGAGGAGGCAGAATTGGAGGTGCAAGACCCCATTCCCAACAACCCACAAAATGTTGTGGTGGAACCTCCAGTTGCTCAACCCACGCGTAGATCAGAAAGGGCAAGATCGCTACCAAATAGATTTGCTGAATTCATATTGAATGCAAGTCTAGACATTCTGTTGTTAGAAAGCGATGAACCTACTACATATAAGCAAGCTTTGATGAGTCCAGACTCCAAGAAGTGGCATGATGCCATGGTATCCGAAATGGATTCTATGTCTGAGAATCAAGTATGGGACTTGATAGATCCGCCAGATGGGATAGTACCCATTGGGTGCAAATGGGTTTATAAACTCAAAACACACAAGAATGGAAAGGTAAATCTATTCAAAGCAAGACTGGTTGCGAAAGGGTTTAACAGATTCATGGTATTGACTATGATGAAACTTTCTCACCAGTCGTTATGATTAGATCCATCCGGATACTCCTAGCAATTGCAGCTCATTATGATTATGAGATCTGGCAAATGGATGTCAAAACCGTGTTTCTAAATGGATACTTAGAAGAGGATGTGTACATGACACAGCCTGAAGGTTTTGAGGATCCACAAAATCCTAGGAAGGTATGCAAACTTAAGAAATCCACTTATGGACTTAAGCAAGCATCAAGGAGTTGGAACCTTTGATTTGATGAAGTGATCAAACAGTTTGAATTCATCAGATGTGAAGAAGAACCTTGTGTTTACAAAAAGTTTAGTGGGAGCAAAGTTGTATTCTTGGTTTTGTATGTGGATGACATACTACTCATTGGGAATGACCTTCAAATGCTTGAGTCTGTAAAAGACTGGCTCAAGAAGCATTTCTCAATGAAAGACCTTGGAGAGGCAGAGTACATTTTAGGCATCAAGATCTATAGGGATAGATCCAAGAGACTCATTGGACTAAGTCAGGGAACTTATATAGATAAGGTTCTAGACAGGTTCAAAATGAAAGATTCCAAAAAGGGATTTTTGCCCATGCAACATGGTCTATATCTAAGCAAGAAGCAGTGTCCAGTAACACCTGCTGAGCTGGATAGAATGAGTCGGATCCCTTATGCATCAGCAATAGGATCCATTATGTATGCCATGATATGTACTCGCCCAGACGTTGCATTCGCCTTAAGTGTGTGCAGCAGATACCAATCGAGTCCAGGTGAAGCACACTGGAGTGCAGCTAAGAACATCCTCAAGTACTTGAGAAGAACTAAGGATGATTTCTTGGTGTACGGTGGACATGATGAGTTGATCGTTCAAGGATACACTGATGCCAGCTTCCCAAACAGATAGAGACGACTTCCGATCCCAATCCGGATACGTTTTTATTCTTAATGGAGGAGCTGTGAGCTGGAAGAGCTCAAAGCAAGACACAGTAGCTGATTCTACAACAGAGGCTGAGTACATCGCTGCAGTGGATGCTGCTAAGGAAGCTATCTGGATAAGGAAGTTTTTAGCCGAGATTGGTGTGGTTCCCAAAGGGGTTGAAGCCATTGACATTTATTGTGACAACAATGGTGCCATTGCTCAATCCAAAGAACCAAGCTCCAATTCCAAATCCAGGCACGTGCTCAGGAAGTATCACGTCATACGAGACTATGTCCAAAGAGGTGACGTGAGACTATGCAAGATACACACGGATAACAACATAGCAGATCCGTTGACTAAACCTCTTCCCAAGCCCAAGCATGATAGTCACACTAGAGCTAAGGGACTCAAGTCCATTGGTGAATGGATTTGATTTATATGTTTAACGCATTAGATATTGATCAAGATTGTTGAAACATATTTTCATCATGTTTGTTTGAAATAAAATTTCATTATTATTCAATTATGGTTTAGAATTGAATAAAATGTCCTAATAATTTATGATTATCAAATAGGATCGCTGCGAAAGTCGTGGTGGTTGAGACCCTATTAAGTGAACTGATATTATGAATTATGCTTTGCCATAGTCTTAATCATTAAATGGGACATAAATGATTTAATATAGACTATTATGCAAGTTGATTGATAGCGTCAAGTTTCACGGGCTATAGGGACATAGAGATGTCTAATCAATTGTATAGACAAGTATGGTGGATACTTGTTAGGCAGACCTGCCTTAAGATTTTTCAAATAAGTTGAAGAATTTAAGGTTAAAATATTATTAGTAGGTTCCTCAGACATGAGTGTGATATCCCTCTCACTTGATGATTGGTAGCCTTTGACACTGTCAACCGCTGATCCCTAAAAGGCAGTTATAAAGGCAAAGATTGGGGTTGCTAAAATTTAAGTGGGAGCTATATTCACGCAAGATTGGAGAAGTCCTCCTATTCTGGATATTTGGATATCTGAGTAGGAATAATGTTCCGGCAACTCGAAGAGTAAGAACTGTAAAATGCATGGCCATGCTCAAATGGATTAATACGTAATCATTTGTTTATTTGACAGCTCAAGCTCGGGATCGAGAAATAATTTGAATTGATATGGATAACATGAGATGCTATCATATCGTCAAATGGAACATTAAGTGACAAAGGAATTGAAACCGCACATCCACTTAAGGACAAGTGGGAGATTGAAGGAATTGGTGTCCTTTAATTGATTTGTAAAATACTAATGATATAATAGGATTAAAATGGAGATTTATAATCTGAATAATTTAGGTAATTATAGTGCTTTGCTAGAAGCCAACTATAATTTATAGATTAAATTATATTTAATCTATTGCTATTTTATTCAGGTCCTATAAGGTCACACACAAAGAGTATTAGGAATTGGATAATTGATTAATAATAATACTAAGTTATTATTGTTGATATAGTTTGTGGATATATAGAAGATAAAGGTGACTTATTAGGAATAAGTTGACCTAGTTTCTACAATATATAAGGAGACTTATTGAGAATAAGTCTTAACCGAAGATTGGATTGTATGTGTGTCTCCAAAAACTTCTCCCACCACAAATCGCTAGCCCCCCTAACCCGTAGGGTGTGAGTTGCAATCCTTCGATCATTCATTCTAGCAAACGGAGACAAGGAGATCCAATCCCGTGCTCGTGTGGACCAAGTAGAGGAGTCGCGCTTAAGGCTCTTTTCTCCAAAGGTGATTTCGAATCAAGGTTCCGCACAAGAAAGGTACGACTTTTCCCTCTATATTGTTCATATCAATTCATGCATGAGATCCCGAATTAGATGTTAGAAAATAGTTTTCTACCCTTCCGCTGCGCATATAATTTTCCTACAAATACAAATGAATCGGGTGATCACTTGTTTCTTCGGTGTCCCATGGCTACTGATTTGCTTAAAGCTTTACGCATCCACATTCCGGGATTTATCACCGTTTTTGTAGGTATGGGAAATGTGTTTCCTCTTACTGCTATAAAATGTGCTATTGGGACCAACAATTTTGCCGTTCTAGCTACAGCTTGGTGGGCCATGTGGTTCTTTAGAAACCAACTCGTTTTCAATCATACTAACAAGGTAACTATCAATGAAATCCTGCTGTTCCACAGCACAACTAGTCATTGTTGGAAACAGTCAAAACGTTTAGACGATGATCCAACTGGTCTGTTGATCCCTAATCACCGCAGTCATAGCGGTACGCACAACCAGGCTATTAGGGGTTGTGCTACAAAAGCCAGGGCTCAGAATAGGTCCGGGAAGTGGGATAAACCTCCATCGAACTGTTATAAGCTCAATTTTGATGGTTCGGTACTCCCGAGTGGCAACTCGTCTTATGGTTTTGTCATCCGTGACTCTGCGGGTTTAGTGGTCTCTGCTGGCAGATCTGTTTGTACAAATATCTCAGTAATTTATGCCGAAAATCTCGGACTCAGAATGGGTTTGTTACATGCAAAGGAGTTGCAATTATCTACACTTCTGATCGAAGGAGACAACCTACTTGTGGTAAAATCTCTACTGGGGGATTGGAAATGCCCCTGGACAATAGAGATGCTACAAGCTGATATACTGTCTGATATCTCGTCCTTTACTTATGTTGCTATTCATCATATTTTCAGGGAATCGAATGCTGTGGCTGACTACCTTGCTCGTAGTGCCCACGTTTCCCCTGCAGACGTCTGCTGTGAGGATGATTCAGAACTGCTAGTTCTCGTCCGAAAGGATGCGCTAGGAAGGGCTTCTGCTGCGGCCGACCCGACCTAATTCTTATCTTGCGTCAAAAAAAAATATAGATATAATACTAATATATAACAAATTTAATTAATATTAATATAATAATAGCTTAACAACAGCTATTTGCTTGGAGCATTCCAATCACGTGGGCTGTTGTCTCCTTGGATGAACCGGTCCAAAGGGAAGAATCAGGCCTAATGAGTAACGATCAGCTCCGTATATAACATCTGGCCATTTATTCATAGCTTGCACCTTTCCATCTTTTGTATAATTTGTCCAATGTTAATTATTCCAAACTTCCTCCAAAATACCTGAAATATATAAAAACACTAGTGTACACTCCGAAAACTAAATAATATAAAATAAGATATAAAAATATGTAAAAATACTATAAATTAATATGCAAACATATACTTAAAACATGACTAAAATAGACCCTATCAACCTCCGATGTACAAAAAAGAAGTGGTCGAAACAAGGAACCACTTGTAAAAGGCCAAAAAACTATATATTAGGCTACTAGCTTATGTCTCCAATCCCTATCTACCCTACCAGACTCCAGTAGATCTACCATTTACCCTTAGTCTTTCTTTGCACTCATTTACAATTAACCTCGACGTCTCCTCTATACTAACAAAAGTGTTTTTCAAATTTGCGAAGTTCTGGGCTTTCCATATGTTGTAAATCACACAATTGAGCACGAACAACCTAGATTGGAACATGTTGGTCTTCTTCCCACTCCCACCCGCGAACCAATCAAGCCACCCTTGGATGTTGTCAAACCGGACCAAGACGCCCAGGCAGTTTATCACAATGTCCACTACTCCTCGGGAGTAAGCAAAGCCAAACCACAAATGGTCACAATCTTCCACCTCCGCCCCACATAACATACAATCTTGGGACTGAATCGCATTCCATTTGTATAGCCGGGCTCGTGTATATGCAGCCTATCCTGGGCGCCCAACCATGTTATGAAACTCCACCTCTTACACTACTGCACAATCCATATCATGTCACCCCATCGTTTGTCCTGCCCTCTTCCTCTCTCAACACCTCATAGGCTATCTTAGGGAGATTTCTACCCGGACTCCCCAACACTACCATCGCCGATTCCTCAAGCCCAAACATCTCAGCTTTCTCATTGAACTCTAATATGAATTCTTGGGCAACCCCTACCACACATCTCCAGGTCCACGATACTCTGGCAGTCAGTTGCACATCATGTATCTCATGCCCTTTCAAGAGATTCGCATTCGCCCACCTCGTCCAGACACATTCTCGCTGCTAGATTACTAAAGTAATCTAATAGCTTCTTCTACAAATTATTTCTGCAAAACCAAATATGGGACGTTATCCTCACTTCTCATCCATAGAAGAACAAGATATTCAAATTTTATTTACTTTCAAATACCTATTAATGAATGGAACAAAACCACAACACTTGGGATGAGGAATTTAGCTTGCTATGAAAAACAAGGCTTGGGAAAAATACAAATCTACAAACTTGTCCATATTATATACTCCTATAAAAAAAAATTCATAAACCACAATTCCAAATCACAAATTAATTTCTCAAAATCACAACCACAAACCACAAATTCACAAATTTATTTCTCACCACCACAATCACAAACTACAATTCCAAATCACAAAAAAATAAATTCACAAATTTATTTCTCACAAGTCACAACTACAAACCACAAATTCTAATCACAATTTCTCGAAATTTATCATCAAAAGCACAAACCCAAATTGAAATTTCCTCCGATTGATTCTCAAATCCACAAATTCTAATCTAAATTGATTCTCATCTCAACCAATTGAACTTAAAAACAATCAAATTAAAAAGGTAGAGGAAGAAAACTAACATATCTAGAAGGCTGAAGGTCTAGATCGAAGAAGAACAATAAGGGTTTTGATGCGTCATGCGGGAGACGGAAGTGTGGGGTTCGCCGAGCACCGAGGGGCTTGCGGCGGCGGTCGACTCGGGGTGGCTCTCTCGCGAGACTCGCTCTGTTTGTGCTGTGAGACTAGGGATGGCAACGGGGCGGGGAGTACCCTCCCGTCCCCGTCCCCGTTTGAAAAAATTCCCCCGTCCCCGTTCGGGGATCAAAAATATCCCCCATCCCCTTCCCCGTCGGGTCTCTGTCCCCATCGGGGAATCCCCATCCTCGCTTAATTTTTCCATTTGTATTCCCCGCGGGTTTCCCGATCGGGTTCCCCATTTAAAACTCATGGTTTCCCCCCTTTAATAGAAAACTATAAGATATTATTAAAGTTATGTAAAAAAACATGATATAAATATTACATATAATATCTCATAAATGTAAATTATAAGGTAAAAGTTTAAAAATAAAAGAAAAATTATTTAAACTTATATAAGATCTAAACAAAAATGGGGATTTAATACTCCCTATCGGGGATCGCCGCGGGGTTCCCCAACGGGGGCGGGGCAGGGCGGGGACGCGGGGTTCCCCGCGACGGGGATTCCACGCGGGGATCGGGGAGTCCCCGCCCCATTGTCATCCCTATGTGAGACTGAGACGTGAGTTTGCAACTTTGCACATTGCACTTGCTACGCTGTTCGGATCTGTATTAAAAAAAATGGTTGTTGTTTTTTTAAAAAAAAGATACGAAAGGGTGGGAGACGAGATTTGAACCTGGGATTTCACACTCCAAAAATAAAAGTTGTATGCTTGTTTGAACAATCTATTTTGAACACATGAATTCCGTTTAGCGCAGGGTATTTTTTGCCTTTAGCGTAAGGTCACAATGACCATGGTCGCAACAACCAAATTTGGGGTTAGTCGCAACGACCATGGGTGAAATGGGTCGCAATGACCAAGTAGTATAGGGCATGTGGTATTATGGTCGCAACGACCAAGGGCTTTACAACCAAGCTATAAAAAGGTGTCGTGAATAAAAATGGTACTTTTTAGCTTGGTTCTTTTAGGAACCGGACTAAAAAGTCCCTTGATTTTGCAACAAAAAAAAAGAAACAAGCTCCTTCTCCAACAGATGTCGCACAGCGTCACAGACCCATTCTCCATTAATGGTGGATTCCATTTTTTTAAAATTTCGCTCGATCTTTAGCAAGTTTGAATGAATTTCAACCCTTCAAATTCAATAAAAACATCAATTAATAGTTTATTTATCAAATCTACATTCAATTTCAACTGAAATTGATGAAACCCTAAAAAAACTTAAATTCAACCGCGGGTGCTTCGGGAAAGTTGGTTCACCTTTGCGAGTTTGCCCGGGTGCTTCGGGGGAATTTGAACGCGATGATACATCCTTGGCATTGAAACCGCGGGTAATCTTGTTGGCATTCTCGTCGAGCTCCGGACCGGGGTTAAGAGGGCCACCAGCAGGGTTGGGGAAGTGATTGACCGTTGTAGGCACAGGACCCTGTCGTTGATAGTTGACACGGGGTCGCGCTGGAAAGGTACTTCATTCGCTTGTTGATTGAAGTATGTACTCTGCGGGTAACTCCCCGCGAAGAATTGGTACGGGGGGTAACCACCCCACATTCCCTAAGGAGCAAATGGGGGAGGTTGCGTAGTGTCCCAGGTAGGTTGTTGAGGGACGTTCTCGTTGCCGCTGTGTAGAGCTTACTCGTTGGGGGGGGGGAACGTTAAGGTTGAGACCGTTAGTTTCCTCGACATCATGATGCTGGTTTTCGAATTCTTCCCCGAATAGTGTAAAATTCATGATTCCTGCAAAAGTTGTTAGTGTTTGAAAGGGAAATAAGCAAGGCTATTTATCATTTCAGGTAAAGCTTATGAAGAATGAAAAGGGTAAAGAAGCAAAAAAGAAGGTAATAAAAGAAATTGAAGGAACGTGATGTAAAGAAGCGTATCGCTACGCAGAACCTCTCGTCGCGAAAGGTTCCCACAGACGGCGCCAATGACGCGATCGTGCAATTTCACCTATACTTATTACCTCATCATGACGACAAAATGTCTTAAAATACCTGCAAGTCTAAGCTGAGATGGGAGATGATCAGATTATACACTTATTAGTTCAAGCGATGAGGATGATATGTTCGGCTCGTGATGATTTAAGTTGTTCAGTCGTCGTATTTAGAGGAACTCAGGTGATGTTCTTATTCCAAGAACGTTCTTCTCTGATCGAAAGACCTTAAGAACTCAACTCCGGGGGTTTTAGGTCAGGGAGATAATCAGAGCTCTTCTACTTCTCGCTTCAATCGGATCCCGTTCTTTGGGGTAGAAGGGGGGTATTTATCGGGAGGCCAAGCGAGCATCTTGCTGACGACTATTAACCGTATATGTAAAGTGTTGATTTACTCCGTAAATATCTATCTAATTGTAACTAGAATTATTCTCCTCTATCCTTCTAGGATTAGGAAAGATACGTAGCCTTGTAATATTTATATCCTCTTTGATCAATAGAATATACAACATTCACATTCTCACATGGTATCTAGAGCTTAGGGTTTTTTCTCCAATCAATCGCCAACCCTCTCTCTCGCTACCCTCCCACTGCCACCATGGCCAACACCAGCAACCCTGCCCTTTCCGGCAACCTTCTGCTTGCCGCAACCAATCCCAGTACCACTCCTCTCAATTTCCAAATTCCAAACATTACCATCAAGCTCGACGGTGACAACTATTCCCTTTGGAAGAACACCATCCTTTCGGCCTTGGAAGCCTTCGAACTCGAATCCTTCCTCACCGACACAACCCCACCATCCAAGACTCTTCCCGGCGCCGCTGCCGAAGCCGACCCAATCCCCAATCCCGCCTTCACCCTTTGGTGACGTCGTGATTGATTCGTCCTCCTCTGGCTCCGCTCCACCATTGCGGAACGTGCTCTCACTCTCATCACCCGTTGCACCACCGCCGACGACGCTTGGTCCACTCTTGAGCGCACTTATCAGGCTCAAACCCGGGCTCGTCGGAGGGCACTCAAACAGCAACTTCAGACCATCCCGAACGGCGCTTTAACAATGATGGAATACATCCATCAAAAACGCTCGATTGTTAATTCCCTTGCCGAGAGCCTCTACACCGTCGACCCCGAGGACCTTGCCAGTTACATCCTCGCTGGTCTGGATGCCTCCTACAACCAGTTCATCACCTCCTTCATGATGAGAACCGGCACCCTCGTCATCGAGGAGCTCGTCGGCCTACTGCTTCAGGAGGAGGCTCGCCTTCTTCGTGATCAGCAGGCGACATCGGCGCTCCTCCCCCTGCCAGCCGCAACCAACTCGTCCACCACACCTCCTGCTGCCAACGTTGCTGCTTCCTCCCGCGGCGCTCGCTCCCCGAGCACCCAGCGCCAACCTTTTGCAGGCCGAGGGCAGCCCTCCTCTCCGTCTCCTGACAACGTATCCAACGCCGGCCATGGGAAGCAATCTGGCCGCCGTCATCAGTGCCAAATCTGCGGCAGACTTGGACATCTTGCACTCAATTGCTACAATCGTCTCAACGAAGCGGAGTTTCCGCCTCGACGTCGCGACACATCCACGCAGCAGCGCTCCGCCAATTACTCTTCCCCTTCGACCATTGTGGATCTGTCATGGTACTTCGACTCGGGTGCCACTGACCATGTGACGCCTGATCTTCAGAAGCTGCACATCTGGGACACCTACACTGGCTCTGTCCGACTCTCCGTCGGGAATGGTAACCGTCTTCCTATTTCTCACATTGATTCCTCTTATTTACCTGGGTTGTCTGCTAATGTCAATTTACCTTCAATTCTCCATGTCCCTGCCCTCACCAAAAGCTTACTTAGCGTTTATCGCCTTACAAATGACAACAATGTGTTTATGGAATTCTTTCCTGGCAAGTGTTTTGTCAAGACAATGCAGGGCAAAATCCTCCTCCAAGGAACCACTGAAAACGGCCTTTACCGCCTCCCCAACACCGCCACACCACCCGTCCGCACCACCCTCACAAGCTCTCGTACATCTCTCGAAGGCTGGCATCGTCGTCTAGGTCATCCTCATGAGTCTGTTCTTCGTCAATTAGTGTCAAAGTTTCAACTTCCTACCACCACAAATAAGCTTCCGCCTGTCTGCGAAGCATGTCAGTTTGGAAAGAGTCGCAGGTTGCACCTTCCTGCCAACCACGTGTCCTCTGCATCTCCTTTTGATCTTGTTTATTCGGATGTTTGGGGCCCTGCCCCTGTTTTGTCTTTACATGGTTCTCGTTACTTTGTATTTTTTATTGACGATGCCACAAAATTCATTTCGATTTACTTCTTATCTCACAAGTCTGTTCTTGCAATGATCAAAACACAATTCAAAACCACAGTCAAAGTCTTACAGTCCAATTGGGGAGGAGAATACTGCTCCGTCTCCCCTTATTTCGAGTCTTAGGGCATTATCTGTCGCCTGTCTTGCCCCTACACACAGGAACAAAATGGTGTTGTTGAACGACGAAACCGAATCGTCGTCGAAAAGGGTCTTGCCCTTCTTGCTCAAGCCAAGCTCCCTTCTGTCTTTTGGGAACATGCTTTTTTGCTGCTATTTACCTCCACAGCAGGACCACCACCCCAAACCTCCACCACAAAACTCCATTTCACCTCATCTACTCCAGAGATCCTGACTATTCCATCCTCAAAGTGTTTGGTTGTCTCTGCTATCCCTTCCTTCGGCCTTACAACCACCACAAACTTGATTTTCGGACTCTCCCATGTCTTTTCTTGGGATATAGTTCCAAACACAAAGGCTTCTATTGTTACCACGTTGCCTCCAAGAGGATGTACATTGCTCGCCACGTGGTCTTCAAGAAACCACCTTCCCTTACCCTGCCTTTACCGCCCCTCCTCGCGAGCTCACCCCACCCCCGGCCTCTCCCTCCCCTGCGGTTCTCCTTGACCTCGCTCAGCCCCCTCCGCCACCACCTACACCACCACCACCAACCCCTATGCAGCCCCCTCCTCCTCCCAATGATTCGACGCCACCCCCTTACCCGGCTGACACCCCTGCTCACTATCGCCCAAGCGATGCCAGCACCCACCCTATGCCCACCAGAACGCGAACTAGCAACCTCAAACCCAAGGCCCACACTGCCTTTCGTCACCTGCTCCCACCCCTCCCGCCCTTCATGAACCCACCACCTATGCTCAGGCCTCCAAACACCCACATTGGCAGCAGGCAATGCAGGATGAATACTAGGCCCTTTGTAGAAATAGGACGTGGTCACTTGTTCCTCATCCCCCTAACACTAATCTATTTGGTTGTAAGTGGGTTTACAGGGTCAAGAAGACCGCTAATGGCACCATACAACGGTCATACAACGGTACAAAGCCCGTCTTGTCGCAAAAGGCTTCCATCAGGAGGAGGGCGTCGATTACTTCGATACCTTCAGTCCTGTCATCAAGCCTACTACAGTCTGTCCGGTACTATCTATTGCACTCTCTCAGAATTGGCCCATTCGCCAGCTTGACATCAACAACGCCTTCCTCAACGGCGACCTCACCAAAACGGTGTACATGGAGCAACCCCGTGGCTTCATTGATTCAGCCGCCCCTACCCATGTCTGTCGTCTTCATAAGGCTCTTTACGGTCTCAAGCAGGCTCCCCGGGCTTGGTTCACCAAGCTTAAACAGTTCTTCATGGCCAATCAGTTTCATGCCTGCCAATCAGACACCTCTTTGTTTGTTCATCACTCCTCCACCATCACCATATATGCATTGGTTTATGTTGATGATCTTATCATTACAGGCACTCATCCCTCGCATTTCAATGCTTTCATCCAGCATCTCAACAGATAATTCTCCCTTCGAGATTTGGGATCCCTGAGCTATTTCTTCGGTATTGAGGTTCTTCGGGACTCCTCTGGCCTCTTACTCTCCCAAGGGAAGTACATCAGAGATGTTCTCGAGCGTGCCAAGATGTCCGATGCCAAGCCTATCGGATCACATGCCGATGCCTCGTCTCGTCTGCCTCGCCAGGGCACTGCATTCTCCAACCCCACATTGTATCGGCGGACTGTCGGGGCATTATAGTACGTCACTATCACTCGTCCTGAGATTGCCTATGCAGTGAACCGTGTCTGCCGATGCCTCGTCAATTCATGCATAACCCGTCAGATGTCCATTGGGAGGCTGTCAAACGCATCCTCCGTTACCTCAAAGGCACCATTGCTCTCGGCCTTCACCTTCGGCATGCCTCTGACTCTCAGCTAGTTGCTTTTTCGAACGCTGGTTGGGCGCCTGACCCGTCCGACATGCGGTCTCAATATGGCTTTGCCATATACTATGGTCCCAATCTCATCAGTTGGACGTCTCGCAAACAGAAATTCGTTGCTCGCTCAAGCACAGAAGCGGAGTATCGAGCCATTGCCTACACCACGACCGAGGTTCTTTGGATCCAGCAGCTCCTTGCGGATCTTCATCGACCTTAGCGATCAGCTCCTCTCCTACTTTGTGATAATTTGGGTGCCACGTTCATGACGACGAATCCGGTTGTTGGTCCTCGCTCTAAGCATAACAAACTGGACTACTTCTTTGTCCGTGAACAAGTCGAGGACGACAACTTGCTCATTCGTCATGTCTCTTCTGCCGATCAACATGCCGACATCTTCACCAAACCACTTGGTACGGGCCGCTTCTGTCATCTACGGTCCAAGCTTCAAGTTCGTTCCCGCCCTTGAGCTTGTCGGTGGGTATTAACCGTGTATGTAAAGTGTTGATTTACTCCGTAAATATCTATCCAATTGTAACTAGAATTATTCTTCTCTATCCTTGTAGGATTAGAAAAGATACGTAGCCTTGTAATATTTATATCCTCTTTGATCAATAGAATATACAACATTCACATTCTCACTCGTGGTCTAACATGGAACACGTGTAACGCATGCCCTCACGCTAGGGAACTAGGCAATACACATGGCACTGTTAGAGGAGAGGTGTTTGACCCTGACCTAAAACCCCCGGAGTTGAGCCACGAGGTATTCGTGGGTTCCAGTGTTTATAATTTTTGTCAAATGCAAGAAAATTATAAAAAAGTTTATTTGAAAAAAATTACAAATAAACTTCTTTTCTTTGTCATATGGGCCTTCTCGTGTCAGAAGGTGTCGATAAGCTTTTTTTTCAAGCAAAAGAAGTTTACCTACATCGAAAATCGGTGAAATAATTGTGTATTTGGCGATATAAGACTATACGTGTAGCTAGTCGAATTCAAATTGTCCCAGATTGGTTTTTCCCCCTTCTGGTGCTTTACTAGGTCACGCCACACACCTGGTAACCGACTAAGTGAAAGGACGAACACAGGAATTGAACCCTATTAACCCCTCACAGTCCTTACCATTGCGCCATCCCATGGATGATTTTTTTTCTTTTTTTTGATAATTTAATGGTGCCATTTCTTTATTTTATTTTTTTTTGAAAATTAAATTACGCGGTCAAGCGCCTATAAAACTCTCTCCCTCTGATTTCTTCACTCTGTTTCACCATTGACGCCTCTATCCGCTCTTTCGAACTCATTTTCTCCTTTACTCTCTTTCTCTCCGCTTCAATCGATATAGAGTGAGCTTCGATCAACAGATCCAAACTGCGTGTTCTGTTCTCTGCGAGAGATTTAGAGAGGAAGAGATCGAATGGCGATCTCTGTCGTCTTTACAATCTCCGTATCGCTATTGCTCATCGTCCTTGTGACGATCACGCTCCAGCATCTGATAGATTCGCCGGCGAAATTCGCCTCAAACACCGCCGTATCAGCCGCCGCCGGTAGCTTGAGGTTCTACGACCGCGATCGTAGCTTTCTCCCGATCGTCCAGCTGAAATCGAAGTTTGCCGCCTCTGATCTCGGAGGATTTCTCCGCGCTCACTTCTTCTCCGGCGATTCCTCCGCTGGAGATCGCAGATCTTTAAATCGAACGGTATAATATATGATTTTTCGTAGCCTCACTCTCTCTCTCTGTTTTCACTTCCGGCCTGAATTTGATTTTGAAAATTTTGGTGAAAAGCTTCACCGTTACGCAAGTCTTGAAATCTCCAACGATAATTTGAAGATCACTGTTAGATGATTAGGAAAAGATAATTGAAAATTTAGTTTCATATGTGAATTGTTTCAATCTGCTTCTATTTTGTTAGCTGTGAAGATACCGCGGTGGTAAATATCTTTAATCGACGTTTCTGTTTCTCTAAGTGAAATGATCAGAGCACACAAACTACATCGGTGCTTAACCTTTCAAAATTCTTAGACGTTTTGTCTAATTTCGCTGCGATTGTCAACTGCGAGATTAAGAACAAGCGATATAACATCTGGAAATAACTGTTAAGTGTTAACATTCAAAATCTGAATAGAAAAGGAAGTGAGTGTAGTTAGCCACTAATCAAGTAATTGGTGATTCAAATGTTGCTAATTAATTACATCAGTTTTCATGGAATTTGGAATGTCATAGGGATCAGGAAAGAATACAGGAAGGAACGACGTCGGAGCAGGACTCGCAAGAGCACGTGCAGCCATCCGCCAGGAGGCCGCATCGGGTGCTAAGCGAACGGTGCACGTAAATGAAACCGACTTTGCGAGCTCCATATATCGCAATCCCCAAATGTTCTATCGGTAAGATTTTCTATTACGCAATTTGTGTCATTATATAAATTTTCAGCTATATTAAAATTCATCAATGCATGCAACAATCAAGAAAATAAAACTGAAAAGGACTAGACAGAAAAATTGGAAAGTAATTAAAATAAGTTCCTGGTTAAGTTTAATTACATAGGAGACACATGGTGTGTTTGGATTCCAAATGCATTATGTTGTAAAATAATAAGACGGTGTTTGGTTAATAAATTTTTTAAGGTGTTTAAATTATGATGTTTTTGGATTCCACGATATATTAATTAAAATGCAATTATTTTATCTCGATTTATGTGATTATTTGGTTAAATTATGATTTTACCTCGGTTTTTACGAGATTTTTATTTTTACAATCAAATTGACACATAAAACGAGTTAAAATAATTACATTATAATGAAAATGCAATAGAATCCAAACACAGCCACAGTTTTATTTTAATTTTTTTTAAAAACTTATTTACTTGATGGCAAATTGTAATCCACGTGGCTGTGTGAGATTAAGCAAATTAAATGAATTGAGTATATATTGTGTAATCTTCAATTCCCATTGCATGCGTCTACGCCGACATTAGTATATAGAACATTTAATTCATTAATTAGTCTCTTTTCAGATCATAAACCGTGATGTGAATATGTGATGTATGATATATGTCGTTATTACCATTCAATGGATTACAATCTTGAAATTTTATACTTCTTCCATGAAAAAAAATTTAAATCTTTATATTTTTTGACATGTTTATTAAAAAGCTTTAAAAAATATAAAATATTGACTTTTTTTTATTAAAATTTTATATATAATGTCATACGTATTATTGATAATTATAAAATTATATTCAAAATTATTTTTTATACAATTTTTTTACTTTTTAAAAAACGTCTCAGAAATAAACATTATATATAAAAATTATACAAAAAATAATTTTTGAGACGATAACATGAGAAACTAGAACTAGCCCTTGTTAATTTGGCGCACGCGGCACGGCTAAAATGATTTTGTGCTATATGCTTGATATATAAATATAATAAAATAATAGTGGTTAATTTCATCCTTAATTTTAATAAATAAAAACTCCGTAAATAAATACTAGTGTTCCCCTTTATGAGTGAAACGAGAAAATTAAAAGGACATAACTTTGCTTACAAAGTGGGATTGATGTGTCCACAGTACACATTGGAAAACCCAAACATGAAGCTTCACAAATAGCATGTGCTAGAGTACTAATTCTAATGAGCATAAATAAATAAGGTGGAGGAAACTTTAGTGTTTAGATATCATCACATACACGTCTTAAGAGGCCACCGTTACCTTTTTTTTACTTTGGTGGGTACGTAATAATAATACACATGAAGCATTTGCTAGATAGAGCCTATCATCATTCATTCACGCACTCCATATATGATATATATGGCCTATATCTAGAAGAAAATTAAGACTTGTTTTGACGCCTTATAAATGATCGGCTAAATATAATACTGTATGAATGTTTGTTGTCATAAGAAGTTTCACAACTTAATAGAAAATCTCTATTAGATGATCGGCTAATTATAAACCTAATCAGTACTTTTTTTTTTTAAGGACTTGAAACAACTTTAAAATGGTGGGTTCCTCTGGTTGAGGGTCCATAATCAAAAAATGTCCTTTATTTGGGTAAGCATACACAGTGCACTGTTTTTACATTTGCACTACTTGTAGCACTCTATTAGGATGTAGACTTGTAGTTTATGCAGGGAACAGGGCATGGCGGGCTACATTTAGGCACGGTGTTATGAAATGAGCCCATCTCCAATAAGGAGGGCCCGTAATAAGCAAGTTTATAGCACATCTTAGTCTTGTTTTCTCAAAAATCAACTTCAATATATAGGAAAGGGTTAAAGGACTTTGAGATGGATATAGATTATAGAGATAGCCCTTAAAGTGGTTCGATCTTCTTATTGAAGATGGCGTGATGTGCATATCCTAATTTAACCAAGATATTTTTCGTTAACTGGTTTGGCTCTTTTAAATTGATCCATTTTAGACTCATTTAACTCTTGGCTGGCATTAATTAATGAACTTAATTAGCTTGGTTTTTGACATAGGAGCTACATGGAAATGGAAAAGAGGTTCAAGGTGTACATTTACGAGGAAGGGGAGGTGCCGATGGTACACTATGGACCATGCAAGAACATATACGCAATAGAAGGAATGTTCATCCATGAGATAGAGCAGGGCAGTGGCAAATTCAGGACAAGGGACCCCCAAAAGGCCCATGTTTTCTTCTTGCCCTTCAGTGTTGTCATGATGGTCACTTACCTTTACAAGCCGCTCACCTACGACCTCTCTCCCATCACCAACTTCATCTCCGATTACGTCGACGTCGTCTCCACTCGGTACCCTTTCTGGAACCTGTCCCTCGGTGCTGATCACTTCATGCTTGCTTGCCATGATTGGGTAAATTAAACTCTCTCTACATTCCTCTTAGCTTAGCTTAGAGAATATATATGACCAAGCCATTTAGTGCATGTGTGATCATATCGATATCAAGGATGCTATTTGATATATATACCCTCAAAACCGGTATATCAAAAGCCTCCAAAAGTCTCAATATACTGATATAACAAACACTAAATATATTAATTTTGAGGGATATATTTGATATTCCCCCAAAAAGTCTCAAATACATATATTAAACTATGAAAGTGATATTGATATATGCTGATATATCAAATACTAGATGGACTATTGATAATACACTTCTAGCAAATTGCACTGCATTTACGAGATATAGTAGCAGCCGAAAACCGCTACCAATTGACTGTTTCGTTTGCGCGTTTATGTACTAATGTTGTGTCAAACACGCCCTTTTACAATCTAATTAAATTTTGGTGTATGCATTTAATAAAACTGCAGGGACCTATGGCATCACAGGGCAACCAGTACCTCTACAACACATCCATCAGGGTTCTGTGCAACGCCAACTCCTCCGAGGGATTCAACCCACAGAAGGACGTAAGCCTGCCGGAAATCAAACTCGACCCTGGCCAAATAAGCCCCCAGCTTCAACTTGCCCTCCAAAATGCCACCCACCAGCGGCCCCACCTCGCCTTCTACGCAGGTGGGGTCCACGGTCCGATCCGCCCCATCCTCCTCCACCACTGGAAAGACACTGACCCTGACATCCTGGTCCAAGAGTACCTCCCCCAGGGCCTTGACTACCACAAGCTCATGACTGAATCCAGGTTATACGAACTTTCGCTACTTGAAAAAACATGTAAATCTCGACATTTCATTCTCGACGTGATCATTGTGCGTCAGCTATTTCCGACACTTTGAAGTGTCGAAAATTCTGATTAATTGTTACTAAAAATGTAGAGAAAGGTAGAAAAAAGTGTCAAGAATGTTGATTGTAGCATTTTCTTGCATCAACTTTGACGTGAAGTCGAAAATACTGCAGGTTTTGCCTTTGTCCTAGTGGCTACGAAGTGGCGAGCCCCAGGATAGTAGAGGCAATCTACGCCGAGTGCGTGCCAGTTATCATGTCGAGGAGCTACGTGCTGCCCTTCAGTGATGTACTGAGGTGGGAAGCGTTCTCACTCCAAGTCGACGTAGAGGAGATTCCGAGGCTGAAGGAGATATTGACGGCGGTGTCAGAGGATGAGTACCGTAGGCTCGTTGAAGGCATCAGAGCTGTTAGGCGACACTTCGTCGTTAACAAGCCTGCTAAGAGGTTTGATGCATTCCATATGATCTTGCACTCTGTTTGGCTTAGGAGATTGAACTTGAAAATAAGTTAGCTCAATATACATGTTTGTGTGTATATCGATCATAATGATATAGTGATAGACGACTGATAGTTAAAAGGAAACATAGGGGCCGGGAAAAGAAGGTTAATTTGAAAGCAATACTTAGGCAGTTATAATAGAACGAGAGGGTTCGAACTCGTGATCTTTGATCATCCTTAATGATAATATATATATATATATATATATATGAATATGAATATGGATAGACTATGATGAGGTCGAATGGAATGAGATCAACATATATATGCTTTGTGTAAAGTTCATAAAACCTGAATTGCTGAATCTAAATTGAACAATCGAGATTCAAAATTTATATATATATATATATATATATATATAACCATTGTCCGTCAAGTTCAACTCCATGGAATCCTACCAAAGTTATTCTGAAAATTTGTACTATAAAGCTACTCGACTCCTAAATAAACCAGAAATAACAAAAATCCGGTGAGGATGGACCCTCGCATCTCTCACCGAATTGCATCAAAACTAAGAGCAATATTTCATCAACGTAACTTGCATATATTGTTCAATTTCTTTGTTTTTTATTTTCCGACTTGAGTACCGTTGTACCGCGCACTGGAAACCGGAGATCGACGATTAGAAAGGAACAAATCACAGACGTGGTAGATATGGCACGCCACAAATATGTGGGCGAGTTGATTATTCTTGGCATTAAGGATGTGTGTACATGCCACTCTAGCTAAGAAGCTACAAATCAGCAATTAACAAATGAACTTAACTATGTACCTAACTTCTATAAGTTCTAGGGCTCCTCTCTTCATCAGTGCATTAAAGAGTGGGAGATGCGCCCAATATGAGACCTTAACATCTCGCCTAGGGACAACCGACATCTCTCGTGCGAGCTAGCCTCAATGGCGGGCTCGTTCTTCACTTGGACCGATATAGGGCTTCCCATTTCCCTCTTTACCGACTCCAAAAACTCCATGTCTATGTCCTTACCCGACAAGTCCCTAACATAGAAGGCATTCACCGCCTTCTCCCCCTCTGTCGCCACATCTGCTCGAACCACTGCAAGGCCGTTCTCTCGGAGTACCCTTGTGATGTCCGAGAGTAGCCCTAGCCGGTTGTTCGCGCACAACTCTAACTTCAATCCCTGTTATATATACAAACAAAAGGTCATTGCTAAGTGGACTGTACACCACGAATGAGATTGTTTGTTTAATAAGTTCTCACCTCGCAAACCCTTCGCTCTATGGCCGCCTCGAGACACTTGGTGACGCGGTCTTTTTCGCTCTGCGTGCTCAATGGACATCCATCGACATGTCGAATAAAATACTCCTACAGTACATATATAGATTAACTCGATGTCTACCATTTCCTCAATCAAACAAGTAACGGCTTAGTGAGTCTTGCAATGAAGCAGTAGTGAATACCTGAAAAGCGAAGCCATCGCGGGAGGAGACGGAGGCATGGAAGATGACATACTGCAAGTCGTTAAGAGTGCAGACGGTGTCGAACATGAGGCGTTGCCTGTCCTTGCTCTCCAGCGTCACTATCGAATACCCTTTCTCGGCGCAGCTCTCCACCTTCACCCTCACCTTCCTCGACGACGTTGTCGACCCCATCTCCTCCACCGATGAGGACGTCGACCTCCTAGGTGAGCTCAAAGACGACGATGACCTAGGCGAGCTCCACGCCGACGACGAAGACGATGATGAAGATGAGGAGGAGGAGGAGGAGGCGTCCTCAAAGTCCCTAGCGGAGTGCATGAGCTGGTGGAGCCTCCGCTCGACGTCGGAGATCATGCCAGAGACGTGATCGGAGGAGGCCTTGACGGCGTCGTGGGGGCCGGCGTCGGCCGGGAGGGGGACGGTGGTGCCGCGGAGGACGGTGGAGAGGTGGTCCTGGATGCCGGGGAGGCGGTCGGAGAGAGGGGTGGGGGTGGCAGTGTCGGAGATGTGGGCGACGCAAGCGAGGCGGTCGTTGTGGAACCAGGCGTGGGCCTCGACGACGTTGCAGCCGAGGTCAGCGAGGGCGGCCGAGATCTCGGAGAAGAGGCCAGGGCGATCGGCCCCGGTGATCTCGATGGCGGTCGGCTCCGTGATGGTGGGGGAGAGAGAGTGGTGAGGTTTAGGGCGGGTGAGGTTTGTCTTCCAACTCGGAGAAAGAGAGTCGAGAGGAGTACTATTTCCGCTACTACTACCACTACCACTACTGCTATGATCCGAACTTATTCCCTGCATATGATCATTTCACAAAGGGATTAATCTTTATTCATGTATGTGGAGCCTTTTATCAAGAGAAATAGAGCAATTAACATGCATCCAAAATGTGTCAATTAACCTTAATCAATGTCATATTGTTGATAAACTAATTAAAATAACTAAATCTTTAGATGTGTGGTAAAAAAAAAACATTCTAATTAACGGTAAAAAAAAATAATTCAACCTTTGCTATGTGATAACAAAGTATCCCACCCTTTTTTTTCGACCATAAAACGGATAAAAACAATGACATATCATCAATGAAATTAAGATCTTAGAATGTTTTGGATGATATTGAGTTACGAGAATGATACAATTTGACCACTTTCGTGTTAGTGTGTTTTACACAAAAAAATACTAGCATTCTTCTCTTAAGTAGATTTATTTTTCTATACAAAATTTGTTTTTATTCCGTTTATCTTACCTGCTTATACCAAACGAGTCCCAATATTTAAATTGTTTAAATTATTGTGATAGAAAAAGGGATCGTAAACTTAATGCAACTGTGATCGGCACAAACCATATAGTTTGTTGGCCTCACCGGATTCATCGGACTTTGACAGACTTATAGGCCTAAAACGTTAACAAAGAGACTATTTGGGCAACTTGGATTTTATATCTGATATGGGTTTGTAAATGGATTTTTAGTTTATTATTTGTACTCTACTAGAATTTGAATATTTTTGTTAGTTAATTCAATTAAGTATACCTGTTGGATGTGGTTGATGAGGGTTTTGTCTGTGATCTTGTTGCCTTGTTCATCTTTCACATGGAAGACTGCGAGTGAAGCAAATGGTATTTATATACATGGGAGAAGATAAGACATAAAATGATTGCTTCAAGTGGTTTAAGAGTCGAGCTCGAGTGCATGTATGCAATACGTTTTGGATCCACCTTCTATCACAAAAGCTTATACAGGTTTCACGTTGTTTTAGATTGTATGTAATAATTTATGTTCTTTATATTCTCATATTCTTAACAAAGAAAAACTAAACTACACCGGCCATAAGCTTTTGTGATCATGGTTTAATCCTCCAGAGTTATTGATTTAATACGCTTATATAACAAGGGTTGGAGGTAATTACCGTCCATGAACCATCCAGCGTCGGAGGAGACATAGCCTTTGACGATGCGAAGGTTGAGGTCCGTCAAAACCTGAACTAGTCCCAGCAAGAGGTCATGCTTATTTAGTCCATCCACCTGCAATTTTTCAGGGTGTGTCAAAACTAAACTCAATCAAATCAATGGGGAATTAACTCTTCAAGCATCTTTGATATTATGCTTACCTTAATCACAGTGCATTCATCCATGCTCTCATTGTCGATCATCGCTCTGCATCTGCAATGCCCAACAAACCGAAACTCTATGAGGATGCACATGAAGATTGAATCTCAATGGTTGAGACAAGTTTTCGAGCTCAAACTTACATGGGGCCGTATAGCCTCTCGGGAAGGTTGTCGAATTCAGGGTCGAAGTAAGGCCAACAAACCTCCTTCATACTGCACAACATATCAGTTAATCCTTGATCAATAAATCAATGTTTTGAAGGCATACAAAAGCAAGAAAAAATCAAGGTTTGCAAGATCAACCTCAACAGTTTCTCTATTTTAGAGTTTTTGAAATTTTTAAGTTTGTTTTTTATTGTCTAATGAATTTTTAGTATCGTTTTCCAAAATAGAGAAGCAACAAAAAAAAATAAAGAATTTCTCCAAATCTGAGCATTCTCTAAAACTAAATACTTCTCCAAATTATCGAAATGAAAATTTTGTTAAGTTGCAGCAAAAATGTCTTTTATTTCCCTATTTTTTAAGAAGCTATAGGAGATGGTCTAAGAGCTTAGATTTAGTTTCATTTACAAATTTGCGACTTTTCATCGCGAAACAAAGGGGAGACACATACCTAGCTAGATGGATGTCGGATGAGATTCGGAATGTTGAAGGGTGAATTGCTTAGGGATGAGTTTGTGAAGAACTTTTTTTGGCCTTCAAGCAAAGGGAAATTTGTTGTTTGAGAGGCTATGAATTTAAAGGAGAGGAGGAGAGAAAATTGAGGGAGGGAGGAGTTTTAAACCTCCTATTTATGGGACTTGTGAATCGATCCCTTGCCTTTTGAAAACGTGGGCACATGTCATATTCATCTTCAAAACGTGGGTTTGTCCGGTTTGTGTGGAAGAAATTTAATTGACAAATCAAATAAGATAGAGATCAAAAGGAGGGAAATTTATCAAAATTAGGGTTTTCTTAACTTATAATCAGCCTTTTATAGCCTCACATTTTTCTTCCCTTGTGAATGTTTTGAAAATTAGTATGTCATTTTTAAGTGATGCATATCTTATTATTATTATGATGGAGATAAGCAATTGTGTAATATTTGATTAACTATGACCTTTGAGCATGACGTATTTTATGATGTGATTAAAATGACATAAATTTTAAATAAAATCAATAATAAATTTTATAGTCTCCTTATCTATGTTATATTTTTTATGATGGGTTTAAAATAACATAAATTTTAAATAAAATATAATATAAATTGTGTCAATCAAATTATATTAAGTTTATAATGTAATTATAAATTTAACGCAATAGTGAGTGTTTGATTAATATAATTTACAGAATATTTTATTAAAAAATTATGTTCTTTTAAATACATTGTAAAATGTATTAAGCAAATATCATTCAAGTATTTATATTTAAAAATGTATTATAATTAAAATACATTGAGATCCAAACACACCCTAAATATGTCATTTTATGTGGGTTATTTGACAAAAGTTTTTTTTTTTTGAAACATTAGATAAAGAATTGGTTCGTGCTACTAAAGAAAAGCAAACCTAGATTCATCTGTTGTAATGAATGATAATAAATTAGAAATCCTTTAAAAAAAATAAACAAGAAATTAGGATATCCTTCTAATAAAAAGGCCATCTTAGATCAGATAAGTTAGAAATCCTTATTCGAGTTATATACATCATTGTAAGGATATCAATCCTTACTGCCTACGTATTAGGCTACCTGATTTCCCTAAAAATTAAGATGTCAAATTAGTTGGTCAAACTCTCCAATGATCAACTCAATCAGATTTCCTAGCAATTTACGAAAGTAAAGTTAGATTTCTTATGCAATTTAAATAGTTGATTCAACTTTGTGTTAACAACATTCAAGATTTGGATTTAGAATTTGTAAATATCGTCCAATTTATACATCAATTACCCGAGGGACTAAATTTTTTTGGGCAACAAACCTTCATTTCATCGCTACAAAACCCAAAGGGGAAAATATAATGGAAAGTTCCTTTTCATCATCAGTTTTAACACGATTGGGATAAAGTTCAGCTTTGGGTTCATACATTAAACTCTTTATCAGTGTTTTATCGATCGAAACAAGTTTTAAAACACCTTTAACAAACAGAAGACAGGAGTTAGCAAGAGGCGATCGATCGAGCTTAAATTTTCAAGCACAACAGACAACAGTAACAGTTTTGCTCAATGCAAACCTCTCAGACCTATAAAAAAAAGATTGAATCTCATTATTTATGGGACAAAAGTTTGTTGTATGCCAGCAACAGTCACATTCAATAAGTCACCAGCAGTTGCTCTGAACCAGAAACATATGAACAAGAGAAAAATTCCTGATCAGAGGTGTGAGGATCGAGAAAAATATGCCCCTGGAATTCGGGGAATGCCCCATTTAAGGGGATCAAAGGAAGATGGTGTGCAGGCAGCAGCAACGCTACCGGAAATATTCGAAACCTTTCTTAGCTTTGGGTATGGGGAAGAAGAAAATGTATGGTGGGGAGTTTGATTGCAGATCCATGGGCCTTTCATTCGCATCCTCGGATCACAATAGCAAAAATGGCGAAAAAATAATTGGACTCTACACCATAGTTATGGTGTGCCTATGATTTCCCCTTTCCGCAATTTATCTTATCTGTTCAAATACCAGGTACAAGGAACCAGAAAAGGGAGAAAATAACCAACCTCTGTCGATATGGATGTAGCCGTTGAAACCAAGAAGCTTTCAAGAGTGCTTGAACCAGGGCCGGACTGCACCATTCACATGGCCGTTGCCATGTATGCTAACCCCACTGGGGATGAAAGACGGGGGCAGTCCGACAGCCATAGATGGGGGAGCACTTGGGAGTGTGTTGGGAAACAATGTGTGGGTGCGAGGGAACGTGTGGGGACTGATTAGAGGACTGCAAATTGGAATGCCCTTGCGGCGTCGGATAGCTTGGATTTGTTGAAGTCCCTCTTCATGGATACGTGCCAAGGTCCCGAGCTCTTTCATTGATAGAGCTTCCAAGCCAGCGCCATATAAAGGAGCATGCCTAGACATTTCTTCGTGAAGGGAAGCCTGAAGAGTATGTATGTATTGCTGCATTGAGAAGAATACGAATTAGGATGCCAATCCAGCTCTTTTGCTTCAATGCTTCATACTGGTAAGCTTTCATAAATAGATCAAAGACCACTATAGGATAGAGAAACTCCTTATATTCACACTTATCAGATTGATCCCTTACCCGATTTAAAAGATAACTTAGTTCATTACCATGGGCAAGGCAAGGTTTTCCATCAAAAGCAAGTGGTTCAACAATGAAGAAAAAAACATCTTCCGAGCTACAAATTTCTTATCCTACCAAATAATTGTAATGCTACTCAGATGATAGCTATATTTGGCATCGTTAAAAACTGAATGGCATGCATCAAAGTCATACATGATACATGTTTGTTTTGAGAAATCCAAGCAATTCTTGGAATATGACGATTGACCAAGCAAGCAGAATAAAGATACCTGGCAGGCTTGCAATTTTGATTCCACTCCATCAATATACGCCTCACATCTAACAACTTGCTCCTCCTTCTCCCGCTTCTCTCCTTCAGTCTGCCCGACTGTTTGTGTCAAATGTTTCACCTTATCCTCAAGGGACCGCCGTATTTCCTCCCTGCTGACCTTCTCTGTAGCGTAACGCTTCAACTTCTCATCAAATTGTTTCCTAGCAGCTTCTGCACTTTTTAATCGTTCAGCAAGTGTATTCTTCTCTTTTACCACTCTCTGCATTACCATAGCCCTTCTCAGGAAAAAAAAAATGCTTGCGGAAAAACAAAAAACAGAAATGAAAATATTGCAATAACAACTAATGAGTAGAGCTCAATATAAACCACTCTTATAAACTCACAAGTCAAGCATCAAATCTTGCTATGAAATCAGAAAATATGAACAACATAGCTTAATCAGGTAGCAATCATACAAAAATCATCAAACTCGTCAAATCAACAATCATCTATGTAATGCCTAAGAATGTTTATAAGTTATAACTATGATGCACCAATGCTAAGAAACATTCATGCTGCATCCCCTTTCCCCCCTAAACAAATGTCTATCACTCTGCACTGAGGAGAACCCATCATGTGGGAAAAGCACTCTCTCACACAGTCACACGTTAAAAAAGTGCTCCATTCTTAGGACTTCAACTAGAAAAGAGAAGAGGTTCTTTCCATTTCATTACCTTCTTTTTTTCATATAGTTGTGCTAGTATTATTATATAATTTAGGGCGTCTTCTCCAAATCAATCACTTAACCTTTGTAATGATAAGAAAAATGTCAATCATTCACAAGAGAAAAGACGTGATTTTTTCTACCTGCAGCTCATCGCGTTTCCTTGATCTTAACTGAGATATTTGAAGCTCTGCATCATGGAGACGCTCCTGAAGAACCTTCTTCTCAGATATCAACTTTGCAGTCTCCTCATCCTTCTCAGAGCGAAGCCAGTCTAGCTGACTTTCTAATTCTTTCATTTGCTCTACAAGCTCCTTCTTTTCCCGAGAAAGGCGGTCCATCTGAGATTTCATTTCAGACTGCCAATTCATCTTTTGTCAGCCAAAGAATTGCACTAAGCAAACATAACGAAAAAATATATGAAATGTGATGCCAAAATGCTATCTCAAATGTAATATCGAGCACTGGTTCATTGAGCATGATGTGTATTACTATGGTAGGCATAAAATATACAATATGTTAAGACTGATCATAACCTTCAGATTGGTGTTGGAAGCCTCGGACTCAATCAAGTTTTGTGATAGAAGAACTTTGTCTTTATTAAGAATAGAAATCTCTGCTTCCTTCTCTTCACGTATTCTGACAATTTCATCTTCATTGGCACATAATTTATGCCATAGTGCTGCACGATCAACATTTGCTACTTCAACAACCTCCCGCATCATGCTCAAAACGGGTCTTACAATTCCCTGCTCCTCAAAAACAAGGAGTCCCAGAACATCCAGATCAAAATCTACTTCCTTGTCATCAGGACTACTGGTGGCACGATGAACAAGCCTCTTGAGCATTCTTCCTTGATAAGAACCATTAGCATACCATTTGAAGAGTATTGTGTAAAGAAGCTTTACAAAGCCCCTTACATGAGGATTCCCGGAGAGAGCAAGAGTTTCAGCTAGACCAAAGATCGCTGCAAAATCATCTTGAACATCTCTAGGCTGATCTATGCTTTCTCCATCTGCTGGCACATCTGGCTTCTGCAAACCTTCACCAACCATTCTTGTATCATTGTTAACTCTCATAGTATGACGTCTCTCTAATACCATGGCTACTACTGGAGCTGATATTACCCCTCGAGACACAGCTCTTTCAAAGGTCTGTGCTGCCTCAACTGCAAGGCAATCTATAGACAACATCTCAACCAGTAGATAGATATCAGAGAAATGATGAGTGACAAAAAAAGATTGATCTTCTGCCACATGCAACGTTTCAGATGAAGACCCATTTTCATCAAAAAAGAAGAGGCCACTAGGTGTTACGCTGCAGTCATCATCAGAATCAATACTTCTCATTATAGCATCAGAAACATCAGCCCAACTGTGCACAGTCCTACTCAAAAGATCAAGAACACATAGAGAGACTTCAGCCCCCAACTGTTTTAGCCGCATCCTGACATACCCAACCTACATATGAAAACAAGAAGAGTCAGACCTGTAAAGAGAGACATGGTTAAGTACAAGACAGCCAAGAAGCACCAGAAGAACCAGAGAACTTTTCCACAAATACGGAGATACATACTGACTCTTCTAGATGCTGGCATTGGATTGCGGCTTTCAAGATGAAATTTATTGTTGCAGCAAGTAGTTCATCATTTGAATCTGCCAGAAATTCAAAAGATTGAAACAAAATACGCTCCCAAACTTCACTGCTACACTCCAACTGACTTAGAGCACTAAAAACCTGAGAGATCAATTTGAGTTTGATGGGAAAGTCAAGCAAGAATCCAATTATCCAGAAGAAACGGAAAGCATATATTAAGCAAAAAGTGATGACTATCAGGAGAGTTTTCTAAATTGAGCTCAATCAAGTGTAGCAATACACTAAAGAAGAATTTCGAGGAGTTTCTTACAGGGAGCCTCAATACAGGTTGCACATCAGATTTTTGCAGCCTTTCCATGAGGATAGAAGCTGCAAGTGGATGCTCCGAATTTTCAACCAATTTTGGTACTAGAGCAACTATATCTGGTTGCAAATGCTTTGGAGCTTTCTCCAGCACAAGCGCGATCTTTTGTGCAGATTGAGGCCTCCGTCTAGGCTCTGGGCAACCTTGAGGAATGACACTATCTAGTGCTCGTAGAGAATCAACAATAAGTCCCAAAAGCTCCTCGGATTGCTGAGGACCCTTGATCTGAAGGCGTAAAAAGGCTAAGTATTGCATGAATTAAAATATCATAAACTACATCCATTATGACAATGCACAATAACAGGTATACCTTTGAGCAACCTAAACCATTACCACAAGAGCCCCGAGCTGAGGTTTCACAAGGAGTCATAAGCTGTCCAGGAACAGCCTCATCCTGGGCCTCAGATCTATCAGAGCTTGTGCTCTGGCCAACAGAGTCACAGCAGCATTCACCCACCCCAGAATTCAATCGCTCAAACAAAGAAAGGGGCATTGGCTTGGCTGCTTTGTCATCATCCCTTCCACATTGTACAGGTTTTGTGGATCCACTTGCTTCTGAGTGATTTTTTGTACCAATGGAATCCTGGCTAGAAGTTCTTTCAGAGGGTTGGCAACACTCCACCATTATATCCAAAAGCAGGTCAATGATTGCCTGCTGAAGGACTTTCACACTCATCAGCAATTTCATCAAGCTGGGGGAAGAGTCCTCACCTCCTTTGACCTTCTCGTCATTATAACTATGTAACTTGGTGGGAAGAAGCAAGTGTTTTACTTTAGCAGGGTCATCAAGGTACTCACGAAGGCCATTCAAAAAACCAGCAATGGCACCAGCATCCATCAAAAGCTTCTCCCTTAAAGTGACCCGTGGCTGAGACGAATTTTCACCATAAGTAAGATTGAATCCTGCCCGGGACAGCAAGTTCCTAAATATATCTTCATCATCCCCGCTAATGCCTTCGCTATATTCAGAGTCAAGTTCATCAGGATCAGATGTCAAAGGATCTTGATCATCCTCGGATGCTAGAACCTGATTTTAAGAAGAAAAAAAAACAACAATATTGAATAACTGGCAAGTAGTAGCTAAGGAAGCAAACTCTATGAACATAGATTTATTCCAACACCTAATGGAGTATATGATATAGATTTATTCCAGCAGAAGTTGACATAAAGTCTGAGGACATAATAAATTTGGAATTTGAAGAAGAGCGTGGACTCCAATTAAAATGCACGTATAGAGTTGTATTGATGCAACTTGCTTGGTTAAAGAATGAGAATTCCCCTCGTCACAAGTTGCGTAGAAATACTCATCTCCAGATGATGCATCCAATCTTGCGAGTTTGGTGAGAAAAAGATGTGGAAACACTATTTCAAACAGCTTAAACTACAAAACTAATAAGCAGCAAAAACCTCAAATGAAATACATAAGCTAAATGAAAGATAAATCATTTGAAAACACTAAGTCCAAGAATGAACCATTATGTGGTGTTGGCAATCATTATATCATCTAAAAGGTCAGACTTGCAAGTGATTTGCAACATACTGAAAGCTGAGGGATATTGGTCAAAAGACGGAAAGCAAAATGACACTCAGAGGCCATTACAGACTTATAATTCACTGATACATGAACAACCTGAGTGCAGAGAAGAACCATAACAAGCAGAATGAACAGGCCTATACAACTCCTAGCAAGCAACAGTATTTTGATTATAAATCCTGCTCCACTAACCTCCAGGTCAGAAAAGTCAAACCATGGGCAACAATCCAGAACTTCACAAACAAAAACAACAGTATCTCGCACAAGAAATCCTCCATTTGAGTCTAGCATCTCTGACACCTTCATAAACTGAAGAACTGAATTGTTCCAAGTTCTTGTACATATTGAAGACTCCTTCCAGACAGTCCTGGCAGGGTTTTTCTGATTCACCACACCGATCCGGTATTTGATCCAAAAGTTCTTATCTATATCACCTCCAACTGATTGATCACTCTCAAGATATACACAGATGGCATCAAAAGATTCGTAGACACCTAATCATGGGAGGGAAAACCACTAATTAGAGAAAAGGCATACAAGGAATCGGAAATTTATAATTGAATGCCTGCAAACAAAAAAAAAATCCAACCTATGCGTAGCTCACATCCACCAGCTTGAAAGAACTTGCTGAAAATCTTTTTTGTTTCAATTATTTCCTTACAAGACAGGAAGTTCTCTACTTTCCATGTAAATGAAATTTTCTTTGTAGTGCCATTAGACTCTGCATCATGCTCAGTGAAGTCCTCCTTTACAGAGTACTCTTTCAAAATAATAACCTCTGCAGAGAATATAACAGTATCTTGCACGAGGAACCCAGAATCCTGATCAAATAGACTGGTGAGAGTCACAAACTCACGCCATCCCCAATCTTTAGATGTTTTAGAGTATCGGTTCTGAGATTCCTTGGTCACAGATTTCTCTTCCGTCTTGTGGTTCACAACTGATAACCTATGACTAACAAAACAGCTCCAATCACTAGAGGTGTTTGTTGAGTCTGTGACCTCAAGAAACACAGAGAGGTGACTAGGTGGCTGAGACTGTCCTGGTACCAATACAAAAGGCAAGGTCATAGAAATGGCATTGATAAAAACATATCTCAAAATACTGCATGTGTCTATGTCCTATTGAACAATTGTCAATCATACATGAATCACTAAACTTTGTTCTTGAATAACATTTGCATGGAATAATTTCTAGCTCGGAGACGAATAAAGGAGGTAATTATCCAGAACAAGCAACTAATCATAGAGCACAAAATATATGTACCTCGGGGATAAACAATGAGGCGACAATCCTGATTGCCTATTTGAAATCTCCTGCTCTTGATGCAGAGCCCAGTAATCTTCCTCTTTTTCAAAAGATCTTTCAACTTGGTAAAATTATCGATTCTCCAGGTGAATTTCCCACCATATCCATCAGATTTCCTTGCTCCACTTCCACCCCTCACCCCAGGCAAACCTCCATTTTTGGAGAAGCTACCAAACTCCTTAATGACATGAAATGAAGCGCTAAAGGTTGCTGCATCATCTGCCAAATACCCGGCCTCCTGCCCTAGGAAGTCAGACAACTTCATGAAATCATTCCATCCAAGACTAGTATTATCTCCACTCTTACTATCAGCAGCAAACCTTCCGTAAGAATCCTTGTGCACATGATTCAATCCAGGCTTCTGATTTAACACAGACATCCTAAACAAGCACCAGCAACTCCTATCTGAAATTGAAACAATGCTTTTCTCAGAATCCTTACTCTCCAAACACATAGACAAATACTGATCCCCATTGACTGAACTCTGGTAGAGACTAATCCTCAAATTACAATCCCCAGCAGGAAAAACAGGGCTCATGATCTTCTGCGTCTTCATCATCTCCTTAAACAAACTGAAATTATGCACCTTCCAGGTGAACTTCCCACTCAATACATCCGAAACAGGGCCGCTTACAACAGCTGAAATAGCTCCTCCGGCCCCGTACTGCACCTCATTGTTATCCCTAGAGAAACTCACACTCTCATTCAGCATCAAAATATCAGCCATTATCAATATCGAATCATTATTATTAGCCATAAACCCAGCCTTAGGGTCAAGTATAGGAGAGGAGGTTGTGAAATCGCACCAACCGTGGGATTTCGTCTTGGTAGAAAACCTATACCAAGAATCCCGATGAATTGTCTTAGAATTATCAACCAAATTAACAAGCGATATCCTGTAACTCGTGAAACGGTCCCATTTCGAGGAATTGGTGCCCCTGGGGTCTACAACCTGTAGATAGATTGAGACGTGGCCGGGGAGAGCTTGGGAGTCACCTCTAGGGTAGAGAAGGAGCCTGCAATCGAGCCCGCCGACTTCGAAGTACTTGCTCCACAACGAACGAGCTTTCGTTCTCGGAAAATTCGCCACCGTCCAGCGGCACAGCGCCGAGTATTCGCCGCGACGCTCCACTGCGATTGAATCCTCGCCGCCGCTCGACGTCGACGGCACCATAGAATCATCCGCCGACGCAGGCGCCTGCACGGATGTAGGCGGCGTGTGCGTCTGCGACACCGCCGATGGCGATGAAGCCGTCGCCGATTGGAGATAGTCCGCCGTGGCGATGGAGGAGGCAGAGAGAGAAACGGATTCCGATGACGATGAAGATTGTTGAGCTTCCATTTGGTCTTTACTCTCTCTCCGTTCCTCTGCGAAGTTTAACCTTCGTAGAGAGAGGGGGGGAGGGGGGGGTGTTGGCTCTTCGGCGCTTGGACATGCTGTGGGTGCACGATAAGCTACGATGTCCGAGCACCCACTGGATCTCTGACACGTAAGCGGCGCCAAATGTGGGCCCGGTGTCCTTGTGTGCAGTGTGGATCCTGTTTGATGTAGCGCATAAAAAAAGATTCTTGTAAGAAATTTGGGTGCAAAATGAGAGATTCCTCATATTTATTTGGGAAAATTATATTTAACCACCCGTTATTTTACCCAATTTTCATTTAATCACCTATGATCTTGAAAACTAACAAACAATTACCCAATTTTCTATGCTCGTGCCTCGTGAGGTTGGAATTATTTTTTTCATTTATGATTCTCAACGTTATAATAAAAATGATATAGCAACGTCATTTAAGTAAATATAATTTCATATCAAATCATATATCTATCATCTAATTGACCAATAAATTTCAAATTAGATAAATTGATTTTTTTGAAAAATTGGTAGTTATGGCTCCGTATAGGACGGGTTGAAAAAATAACTAAAATTTATAAATGGATTAAAGTTAAAAATCTGTTTGAAATAAAGTTAAAATTTTGTGTGAAATATAAACTTTGTATGGAGTGCAAAACAGTTTATTTGTTAAAAGTGAAATTTATTTGGTTGTTATTAAGGGTATACTTGTATTTTCAAATCAAATAAATACTAAAAAAAATACTATCAAAACAAGCTCTTTTTTTTAACTCCTCATTTAAACCAAAATCTACTTAAATATCTTTACCTCATACACCTTTTATATTTTCAAGTGAAGTTTATTTTTTAATTTCAACTACTTTTAAGATCCCCGTACACCCCCTAATCTATCTATTCTACAGTTTGTAAATTTTAAAATAAGTTATGGTTTGTAACTCAAGTTTTAGTGTCAATGAGTAGAGTATTCATGTGTATGAAATGAAACACATATTATACTCCTTCGGTTAAGAAAAACATGTCGTTTTAGATGTAAAGTCTTGTTAGGAAAAGCATGTATGTTGTTTTAGGTATTTTGGTGTTCACTTTCTAAAAAACTAAAATTACACTTGCGATGATTATGAATTTGTTAGTGGTAATTTTCAATAAAGTGAAAAAGTAAAATAATAATTAGAGATATAAGTGTATTTTTATTTGCTTTTAATTAAGTGTAAATGTCTAAAACGACGTGATTTAATTAACAGATTGATTAACTATTAAGATAAATGAGAACAATCTCCATTTGAACTTTATTATACAACTTTAACGATTTATAACTTTCATTCAATGGCACTAGATGGAAAACATGAAATGTATGTACTCTATTTTGAATTGTTATATTATAGGCCGGTATTTATCGATTATAATGCTACATAGTTTTATAAAGTTTATCAGCGCCATATATATACCGTCGCATCATATAATATACGGAGTATTTAATATTACAAGCCTCATATTTGCGTTTCATAAACAATCGAATTGAATCACCCATAAACAAATCACAGACAATTTAAATTTTTTAAATGCCCCTTAATTTACTTTTTCGTTAGACGCCTTTAGATCGTCAAACAATTTTATTTTTTATTTTTTTGTGTGTGTTGCATTCGACAAAATGGTAACGATATGTTCTGATATCGATTGATATATGATGGGTTGACCTTGAACTTGATTAGGAAGATGAATTTGATTTATCAACCTCAAAAGCCAATTGCTTGTACCAATTGAATTTACATGAATTGTTTTATCAATTAAATCACTTAAAAACCTTATCATATTATTCAGATAACAAGCATAAGTAGGACTGTTTTTTTTTTTATTATATCTAAATATATACAATTATACAAGCATACGACTGCTCTATTTGTCATTTCTCATTTATCAAGATAAATCAGATTGAGAAAACAATCTTATCTCATGATTCATGTAATTTATCATAGGTTAGAATTCATGTAATTTTATATAATTTTAAAAATTGAGGTTGTATTAAGTAAAGTTGGACAAGCAGTTTTGATCTATTTAAAATATAAAAGGTAAATTTGTACAAAGTATAACTAATTATGGATTATTTCTATAATTTTAATAAATAAAGTTTTATTTTAAATATTACCATAATTCAAGTTAAAAGATTTGTACTATTTTAAGCCAAAGTTTCATGATTTGTATATTGTTTGTTCTACTATAGTGTAGACTCTACTATAGTTTTTATTTTTTTTATTTTTTTTTATCTAGGGACTCAAAATTTCACGATTCAGGAGTAAACTCTACTATAGTGTTTTTTACCCTTGTTTTGGTAAATAAAGAGTGGCTATTAGGGATGGCAATGTGGCGGGGAATCTCCATGACGGGGACGGGGATGGGGGGCAAAGTGATTTTACCCTTGTTTTGGTAAATAGAGAGTGGCTATTAGGGATGACAATGGGGCGGGGAATCTCCATGACGGGGACGGGGATAGGGGGCAAAGTGATTCCCCGCGCGGGGATGAGGATAGTAGTCCCCACCCGCCCACCCCGAACGGGGGCAGGGGGAATTTTCGCAAAAGGGGATGGGGACGGGGAGGGTACTCTCCGCCCTGAACTTGTCCCGTTGCCATCCCTAGTGGCCATGTCTAGGAGTCGAACCGAGGACCAACGGGTACTACCCTAAGATCCTTTCCGACTCAACCACACCGACATGGTTGTTTTTTTATCCATGAACAAGCAAAAAGCTGCACATACGAATATTGCAAAATACCACACATTCAATATTATAATATAATACTTATATTAGTGTTATATATTTATTCACTTCTAACTTTTAACATTATATTTTTAATTTTTTTTCTATATTATTATTTAAACTAAATTAATATACCTGTGCAATGCACGAGTTTTCACTAGTTATATCTAGGCAAAATTGCAGAAAATCACCCTTTAAATAAGGTGTTTTGCGAAAAATCACCCCTTAAAACTAAAATTGCATAAAATCATCCATTAAAACCTTTTTCTTTGCAAAGTCACACTCATCACCCGATTTCCGTTAATTGAATATTAAAATGGGTGAAAAGTCAAAAATTGAGGTGTAATTTATATTTTATAAGTTTAAAAAAATGTGTATTACTATAAGGCTACTTCATGAAAAAAAATTAAAAAAATATTTCATACAGTTTTTATTATTCTAAAAATGTATGTGGAATAGTGAACCTATTTTTAGAATAATAAAAACTATATGAAATATCATTTTTTAAAAATTTATTTTCTTCAAGTAGCCCTTTAGTAACATACACTTTTTAAAATATATGAAAATCAATTATATCTACTTTTTATATAGTGTTTTTACTAATAAGAGCGTGTTTGGTTTATAACTAAAAAACCAAGGAAGTGGAAATTCCCAGGAAGTCGGAGAAATACATGTGTTTGGTTAACATTTTTGAAAGATGAAAATCCAAGAATTCCACTTCCCAGGAAGTTGAATTCCTCCAATTTGGAGGAAGTTCACTTACCTAGTTCCCCCTAGGTAAGTTCAACTTCCACCCTTTTATATTTGTAAATTTTTCAATTCCCCCTTTTATTCCTCTAACACAAAAAAACCAACCAAACACATTTTCACAATTCCCATCAATTAGACTTCCCGGAAATTTAATTCCCATGAAGTAACTTCCTGGGAATTTCAATTCCCACATTGAAACAAACGAGCCCTAAGTATGAAATTATATATATATAAAAATTTATAGAGTTTTTTAATTTTTGAAAAACATTTTAAAAAGGTAAAACTAAAAAGTAATTAATACCGATTGAATAAAGTAAAATAATAATAAAAAGAATATAAAATTATATAATTGACTTTTCACGCACTTTAACATTTAATTAACGTAAATTGGTAATGGATGTGAGTTTGCAAAGAAAATGGTTTTAACGAATAATTTTATACAATTTTAGTTTTAAGGGGTGGTTTCCGCAAAACACCCTATTTAAAGGGTGGTTTTCTGCAATTTTGTCTTATATCTAATAAGGCATTATTTGTCATTTCTCATTAATCAAGATATGTTTAACTCGATCACGATCCAAACATGACCACACTCGATAATGACTTAACCACGGATGGGTCATTATCAGGTTAGATGACATCGTTTCGATTTCAGGTCACTATCGAGTAAGTTCAAATTTACTTAATTTAGATGTTACTCTGGCCATGCCATTAAGTTCCCTCATTGATGAAAACAATCTACGACACACCTCAAGAGCAGTGACTAGTGACAGACAAATTCGTAATAAAATTTTAAGAAAACAATTTGTTGGAATGTGGTTGTCCCACATCGGTAGTCTAGAGAATACTTGAACAACATATAAGGTTGAAGAGCTAATCCTCTCATTGACAATTGGTTTTGAGATGGAACCCCGTTCGGGTTTATGTGTTGTTCGAGTCTCCCGTATGTGGGCCCGCACACACAATCTCTCCCTCCAGCGTCTTGACCCCACCGAGCCCAGCCAAGTTAACATGGTATCAGAGCCGGGTTCGGCTAGTTGTGGTATGGGCTCTATCTGGTGGGGTTGCTAGCCGTAGGCATGTCGCGGGCATTGTGGTTCCCATTTAAGCGCATGTGGCAAGTGCAACTTCTTGGTTAAAAATGCCGTTGCACTTGAGGGGGCGTGTTGGAATGTGGTTGTCCCACATCGGTAGTCTAGAGAATACTTGAACAACATATAAGGTTGAAGGGCTAATCCTCTCATTGCCAATTGGTTTTGAGATGGAACCCCGTTCGGGTTTATGTGTTGTTCGAGTCTCCCGTATGTGGGCCCGCACACACGATCTCTCCCTCCAGCGTCTTAACCTCACCGAGCCCAGCCAAGTTAACACAATCCAGTGTACGATATATCACCGAAGAACATAATAGGTAGTTTCGTGTATAATACAACCTCAAAGACGCAAATACATTGATTGGCGTCCGTCCTTTGAACATCTTGTCAGTAGCGATCACACATAATCGGGGGACTAAGCAATAAACTTACATTCATGGGATGGCTGCGAGGATCATACAGCAATACAGCACATCAGTTTCAGCTCCACTGGTCTCATTTTAGACAACTGGGGAGGGCAAGCCCGTGACATGCGTACACAAGGATGATGTAAATGATAATCAGCAGAGCGAAAACCAAAGCAACCCTGCAAGATGAAGCATTCGGTCAAGGAGAAGGCATTTCACATTTTACTTGCTAGTGTGCACTGGATAGAAGAAACGGTTTTAGGAGATGCATTGTGAGAAGAACTAGCTCTACATACAAAAGAACGTAAATCTATAAATTCAAACGGTAGGTCATCTTTTTGAAGCATACAATCTGATTACATGTTGCTAGGCGAAGCATTTCATAATTCTTAAGTCTAACTACCTTCCAAAATGTATAATAACACTTGAACCATTAGAACAAGATTAAGAAAAAAAAACAATCAAAATTTAGAAGCTCGCATTTAGACCTTCAATATAAAGGTTCTATTATTCTGCAAGACTTGGGTACATTTGATGTTAGGGCCTATTATCATATTACAAGTTTCTAATCAACTCCTTACGAACATTTATAAGTAGCTTATTAGCACAAATACCCTCCTTATAAGCAATGGGCAGTCACGCCATAAAACTCCTATTTTGGGGGCAATGGATCAATCAAATTTTGCAAGTAGAGTAAGCAAGCATGATTATTGTCACCGTGATTCATGGCTGATGCTCCAATCACGATTGTCTAACCTCAGAATCTCAGATATTTGTTTCCATGAACAGTTCAATTAACCCTGCCCAAATATCCCATATTTTGGGGCCAAAATCAACCACTCAACTCAACCCAAAATATAGATGGTGGCTAATGCGCAAGAACATGGCATTTCATCCCTAACCACTCAGTCCTCAGTAGTCATTGCTTCAATACACCACACCCCGCACCCCCCGCACCCCACCCCGCTTGTCCTCCTCCATCCTCAATCAATTAATCACATAGAAAAGAGTGCAGACTGCAGACCAAAGATATATATCAATCATGCATGGACAGTGGACAGTGGACACGCACTCTTAAATGAAGAATGGTAAAGTCGTAGAGAAGACATACATAATCTTGACATTTCTCCACCAAACATTGCTTCTGAAACGCCGAGCTTGCTTTCTGAAACGGAAGGTGTTTCCTTGCAGGTTGGCACTCTTATCAACTAGCAACTCCAAACGCTCACCTCTATCTAAAACCTTGTCGATATTGTCTATCATAACAGTGCGTACCTAATAAATCCATAGTTCAACTATGCCCATGAGTCAACACAACTTATGAAACTCCAAACCTTATGTGATACAACAAAAATGAAGCCAATCTATAATGGTGATCACAGATCAGTATTTAGTCAAAATGAGGTATGGTATTGACTTTTGTGGAAACTTCATTTAAATCATGTCAAGTTCCACAAGGTTAAGCAAGCCTTGTGGAAACTCTTCAAACAGGAACTTAACTTTAACAATGTGTGGTTATGGTAAACTTATGGTCAACTATATTACAACTACACTGGCATGTATGCAATTAGTAGCAGCTGTCGTTTGTTTGTTTTTTGGTGCAAAATTAGTAAAAAGAGAATAGCATCAAACAGAAGTCAGCTTTAAAGGTCAACCCGAATGATACAACAGCACAAATCCTCCGGCACCATTCAGTATGCCCCTTACACTGCCAAGCAATGCAATACACCCAACGAATTATTTGATTATAAAGCCATGACACCTGAGTACCATGATACGCTTTGCCACAAAACATGAAATTATAGGAACTGAAGGACAAAGGAGGGTACATGATTGCTAAATATAGGCTGTAGCACATTATAAACAGAATAAAGAAAAAAAAAACGTTCAGTAAGGAACATTAACTTGCTAGAATACTGCTCAAATGTACCTGGTTCATTTCACCTCGCAGTCGATTCATCCTATCAGCATTTGGGTCATTAGAGTAGTATTCCATTTGCTGGCTGAGGACCCTTGAAAATTCATCATTCATAGCATAAGCTTGCGCAGTCAGAACTGCACGTCCATATGTCCGCACAAATCTTTGATGTATGTCTTCCAGAAAAGCAAACGGTATTCTCCCTACACAAAAACCGTTTAACATTACCACATATGTCCATTAACTCCATCTTGATCACATATAAACTAATTTTGACAATCAAAGGGAAAAAAAAATCACAATATTGCTTATAATGCTAGATTCCCACCTCATTATTAACTGCACTGACACAAAAAAATCCATGCCTGTTGCTAAATTTAACATTTTTCCCTTCTACTTGACTACTGAGCCAAAGTTGTGAAATCAAGCAAAAAAATCATATATATATTATCATGATTCATGACTCTACCTGTTACTACTTAGTATATAAAACTTAGCAAGCATGGTCTTCCCCGATCATTTCATTTTGACATCTTATCTCTGCAAAATTCGCTACTTTTTTCAGTCTCCATTCGCCAAAATTCCATCAAATTAGCAAGAAATAAATTGCAAACATACCCGCCATGAAACAATTTAGACGTTAGTATGAAAACTTACGACCGAGAGCTTCATCGGCCATACAGAGGACGGTGAGCCCATCGGTGCGCTTGACATGGAAGATGTAGCGATCCTGGGAGTACGAAACGTGGCTGTCGTTGGTGCCGGGGATCTTTTCCAGAATCTGCCGTGCTATCGTGCTGGCGTTCGTCGACGTCGCCGTGAACTCTGCCAACACCACCGAACCTCTCGCCACCAGCGAGTACAAAAACGCCATCTTCCACCGCCACTCTTCCTCCTCCTCTTCTCTCTCTAGAAACTTCCAGCTAAACCCATACCATCTCAAATCTCAATCAATCTCTGATGCTGATGTTTCCCACCCCAATAACAACAGGACAAGCAGGTAAAGCAACACCGATAACAAGACAAGCAGATAAACTTCCAGCTAAACCCTAACCATATCAATCAATCAATCTTTTCCCCAATTTGATTTCCACTATTGATCGCACTCCATTTTCCCCCTTTCTAGGGATTTTGAAAATTTGGGGGAAATTTCGGTGCTTTGGCGGAATTTGAAGGCGCCTTTTTGAAGCGAAGGTAAAGTAACACCGAAGTAATTAGGTCAAATTGATCAAAATAGCCCCAACTTTTGGATAGCTGTGGGAAATAGCAGAAATTAATATTACAAAAAATAACATTAATTTTGTCATAAGTTACAAATAATTCACAACGATCATTTTTTTACAAGTTTTATGTTTCTTAAAACTTAAATGACATGTTATTTGTGCTTAAAAAAACTCATGGATAGAGGTAATTAATCAATGTTCTGAAAAATAAAATCTTGAAATACGTTAAAATAACCAATATTGTTCTAATTCATCTATGCATCCTTAGTCCTTACCACCTTACATTTTTTTAGAACACTAATGTTGATCTTGTGCTATTATTTACCCCCATGTAGATGCAACAACAACAACAACAAACCTCGTATCTCCCGTTTATAGCAAGGAATCGGGCAGAGGAGGGGAGGGCTACTGTAGGATGTTGTTGGCGGAAGATTGGACATTGGGTTAGAACATGGCCGATCTCCTTGCACCACTGACAACGCCCTCGAAAGGGCTTGCTGCCAGTTGGCACAGGCGGGGTATTTGGTTTGTTTTGTTGGCTCCAGTTTTGTCGGGACAGATTCAGTTGGGAGGGAATGGAGGGTTGCCAGACAGGCTGAGTTGTACTTTGCTTACCTTTGCCCTTGACAGGCCGGGTTTGGACGTTGAAGGCTGTTGCGGGACTGGAGTTCTGCTTTGCCTCTTCCTTCAGAAGGAGCTCGTGATTAATCAACTTATCATGGAGCAATTCAAAGGAAATTGCAGTGTCCCGAGCGTTGATGGCGTGAACAACTGGTTTGTATGGTTCATCAAGACCACGGAGAATGTAGTCTGTGACATCTTCATTTGACACCGGCGCCTGAAGAGATGCAAGAAGATCAACAGATGTTTTAACCTTCCGCAGATACTCTGTAACACTGAGCGACCCTTTGTGAGATGAGCGAAGGCGTTCTTTGATCTGTTTGATGTGAGCACGAGAGCTACTGCCATAGGTTGTCTTGAGTAGATCCCAAACTTGTTTAGCAGAGGTAGCAGTTGTGACAAGACAAGCCACCGAGGGTGCAAGAGTTCCAAGGATTGCTCCATATAGGATGCGATCTTGGCGCTTGTAGGTTAGGTATGCCGGATTTGGATTTGTGGTATTGTTGGCTGTGATGGTTTCCGCAGAAGCGGTGTGAGAACCATCCAGGAACTTGAAAAGATCATATCCTTCAAGAGTTGCTTGGATTTGAACTTTCCAAGTTAAAAATTTTGTAGGTTCTAATTTGATGATGTTTGAGAGAACAACAATGGTGAAAGGTTGATTTGGTTCATGTGGGTTTGGAATTTGGGTGGCAAATTCGGCAGCCATTGTTGTGGTGGGAAGCGTTTGATAAGATCGTTGGCAGCTCGATACCATATAAGAGATAATGAATGAGAAATGATTGTATTTGATATTGATGAGGATCGATGACTTTATACAGGAGGAGTAGGAGATACTCTCCTAAAATAGTGCAACTGATATTTAAATTACAAATAATAATTATCCTCTAATTGATTCAATTATTCACTAATAGGTGTTTCCGAGTGACCCATGACCGGACATCAAAGAAAAGAGGAAAACCACACCCCAAGAAACTGGAAATAAGATAGGAAAAAAGATGAAAAGTTGGAAAGGATGCACGCAAGGAAAGTTGAGATAGAAGGGAAGCATGAATGAGAAAATGTTGTCCCTGACTAGCGTTCGTCAACGCGGATAGTACTCTTCCACTGAATCCTGTCGCGTGTCATCTCCTCCGAGAGTCCCAAAACGGTCAGATCATGTATAATCACTTCACCTCAACTCTTCTTAGGACGCCCTCTTCCTCGTAGATGGTTGATGCTAATTCTCAAGACAAAATTTATATACAACTACCTCAGATTAGGGTGATTGGATGATTCAAAGGAATAGCATTCTGGTTTTGGTTTGTTAATTTATTGTCTCTATCTAATGAGTTAGATAGGTTGGTGGGTTGGGGAAAAGAATGGGGCAAGATGTTATCCGTTAATTTTGATTTTTAACAGTTAAAATCTTGTCAAGTCTACCAATAACTTTTTTTTAAAACTCTATTGGAACTCAGCTCGAGCTACTCATATCTAGTTCTAGTTTACCATGTTTGCTTTGGGACTAGTCGATAACCTTGTTCCGCGTTGTAAAAAAAAACGGGTGTGATTTTTTACACCACAAATTTTTACTATATACACTACACATCTCATTTTTTCCATTTTTTTAAAATACACTATGCCCTCCTTAACTCACAGACGTGTAACTCAAGAAAGACAGAGGTGTGACTCAAGAGGTGCAGCCGCGCATGTGTGGTGCATAACTGCATATAGTAAGTAAATTTTAGAGGTACAAATATCATTACTATATAAAAGCTCAAGTTCCCCTTTACTGTTCCTTAATGCCAATTACTTTTTTGCCCCTCAGTTTCTTCATCGGTGTGGAATTAATTAAAGGTTATTTTTGGGTTTCTACTTTATTTTGTGTATCCCGGCTGTATGCCACCCAAGAGGACCTCCCACCCAAGAGCCATCGCCTCTTTCCAGTCTCTGTTCCTTCTTCTTCCCCGCGCCTTACCACCAAATAACCTCAGCCGAGACCTACACCACTGCCTCTTGTCCCGTCGCTCACTTTCGAGCCTCCGTCGCCTCACTTTGCCTCACTCCTCCGTTCAATCCCTTTGTCAGAATCACCACCGCGCCTCCATATCTTCCCGACCTCTTCAGCGATCCATCGTCGCCTCTCAATAACATCTAAACGTTTAAAGGTTTGATCCCCTTCTCAATTTCTCATCGCCTTCATTTTATTTCTAGGGTTTTTATTCACTTCTTTGATCTGAATATCCATTTTCTTTTATCCCCTCAATTTAGGGTTTGATTTGGGAATTTAGGGACTTTAGGAATTCCTTTGATTTCAATTTGCAAAGGGATCTTTTGACAGAACTGTATTCAACTATGTTGTTCCAAAAAGATTACTATTCTACTCAAGTTTAGGAAATATCCAGTTCTAGCTCTTTCCAAGAGTATCCAATTATCCAATAACTATGCATTCCCGTCATTCCAAAATTATGCTTCCATTCTATTTAAGATGTTACAAAACAACAGTTTGTTTAGTAGCTAAGTTTCAAAGTGTTCTTAGAGCCACTGGCTCACATCAAAGGAAAACATCCAGGAAAACAATAATTTTGGCGAATGAAGCATTCAGCTGGAAACTGTAAATATATGTCTTGTATATACTGCATTCAAAATTAGTTTAGCATCAGTTTAAATGCTTGATGGAGAGAGGAAGCGTGAGATGTGTAATGCCATCTAAACTTTGTTAAAACCATGTTTATTAGTGATGTTTAATTGAATAAACTCAGGTTCTAATCTCCCTTTTTTGCTCTTCTTACTCCAATCACATCATTTTAAAAGCATCTTTGTTAGTAGAAGAAGATGAACACATTTTGTCAAAGCATTACTACTGTCAAATCATTTTGTCAAAAGATCAGCACCTAAACATTTCAAACTTTAATTCTTACTATGAGATTCTAGAAAAATAGATGGATATATGGATAGATAGATAAATCCTTAAACAAGAGACATGGTAAGATAGATAAATAGGTAATGCTAAACATCACGGGGAAGTAGAGAGACATGGAAAGAGCCTGACTCCATTCATCATCCTAGGTTGCTTGCATGGTAGAGTGAACCAAAGAGCCTCATATCACTCCCAATTGACCACATCATACATGAAGAGTAGTTGATTTTTTCGGAAAGCATCGACTCTCAACTCTCAAATCTCAAAATGAATTATTAGACGAAGTCGCCGACGAGCAAGTGAGGTGTTAGGGACGGCGCTGATGGATGATCTTTCGCCCAACAGAAGGTATGTCTTCGATTTTTCTTTTGAAATTTCCATAATTTAAGGTTTTGATGTTTGAATTTGAGAGTTTGATTAAATGGAAAATTTGAATTTAGGGTTAGTTTGTTTTGATTGCGTTTTATTTCTTATATGTAGACTAGGTGCAAACCATTTTTTCAAATAATCTTGCTTCAATTTTCCCTTTGGTATTTCAGCAACGGAATTATACTCAACAACTCGAGGGAGAATTACTATAGGGTAACCATATATGTCCTCTAAGATTCTTCCTAGGTGCTCATCTTATGTCCTCTAAAATTTGAATTTAGGGTCACTTTGGTATTTCAAATAATCTTGCTTCACTTTTCACTTTTCACTTTGCCCATTCTTCCCAATTTTTTTTTTCCAGTTTGCAATTGCTCATCTTTTTCCTGGGTGCTCTACCTCCAATTCATACTGGTTCTAGGCTTTCTCAAGCCATCAATTTTAGGTGGTGATGAATTTGAATTTGTCAGCTCCCTATATATTGCACGTGAGAGGGCAGAAGCATGTGGAGAGCTCTCAAGAGATGTGCATACTACAGCTAAGGCTGGGGATGAAAAGGTTATACTTTCATCTCTAGCTTTTGCAATCACTTGGGAAGGTGTCTGGTTTGGGATTGCATCAGCATAGTGTTATTTTGAAGGTTGATGTTCTGGTAGGGATCTTAAGGGCATTTGGCTTGAACTTTCTGGTTATTTTACCTGAATGAGAAAGAAAAAGATTTTTTTTATAGATCTACTAATTACACTCTCAATATGTTGAAAAGATATCACATCTTTTTTTATGTTTGTGTTGTGGTTGATCTTATGCAATTTGCTAACAACTCATTATTTAATTTTTTTTTTTTACCGTTTATTGGTGCAAGAGGGTTGAGTTCCATCTTATGAACTTTAACTTCCCAAATGCAAACAGGGTTCGACAGAAGCAGTCAGACAAACCTTGCAAGTTCTTCCACATCATAATGTTACTGTGAAGTTTTTGCTGCAAGCAACTGGAGGCACAAGCAAAAGCGATGTCGAGCTTGCAGTAGCTAGCAAAGCCAATATAGTGGGCTTCAATGTAAAGGCACTCGGTCCAGTGAAAAGTTATGCAGATAACAAAGGAGGTGAGATTAGATTATATAAAGTTATGTATGAACTTATTGATGATTCTCTATAAGAACTTGACTTTTCTTTCTTGGGGCTGACATGGTTAGAGTTTAGGCACCTCTAGATATCTTCTAGGTACTCATTGCTCTTGATCTCCTTTTTTGTGTACTGAGCACCACATGTGTTTCGGTTTTTACAAGCTTGTCTTGTACTCATTGCTCTTGAACTGCTTTTTTTTAGAACACTTATACTCCTTTTGCTTTTTTTATTGGGGTGTGTTCAGTTAAGTGAAGGGATTTGGAATTGCAAATCAGAGATAGTGCTAAACTGCTAATGCACCTGTAGTCTTTCTTATTGTTAATCAACCTGTTTAGCTCCTTTTTTATACTTACTTAACTTGCTTAAACTTCCTTTGTAACTTTGTTTCTACTTGTCCTCTTCTCACCCCCTCCTTAAATTTTGAGTCTTAAAGAATTTTTACTGTTCTTTTCTGTTGATTTGTGCGATGATGTTGCTCTACCTAGAACAGGGATAACTTTAAGCTAAGTTATTTTATAATCACCTTCGGACATCTTGGCCTCATTATTCCCTTGTATACACTATACAGGGCTTATTCCTTTGCTCATTGAACCAATTACATGCTAGCCTTCTAGGGCTTATGAAATGTCTTTCATTGCATATTGCTTGTCAATATTGTATAATTCTTGCTTGTGAATATTGCTCATCTTTTTTAAATAGAATTGACAAGGAACTTCTTGACATGATTAAAGTTATAGGAATGTCTGATCTTGAACGCATTCGAATTGTGGTGATCTTAATTTATTTTGTTACAAAATACGAAATTCAAATCATAAAACATAGGCTTTAATCTGATTTCCTTTGACATTAAGGTAGGGAGAAAAAATCATTTTAGCAGACGTTGGTGACTCGTGCGCTGTGCTAGCTACCAATTCAGACAACGGTAGCTTGGTTGTTCAGCTTATTGTCGATTTCAAGCCCAATCTACCAGGTGAGCTCAATGCTTCATCTATCTCCTTGCTCGTCTTGTCGTGATGGTGAATGCCATTACGGGCTTTGATAGGACTGAACTGAACTCCTTGGATTTGCTTGTTTTGACAGAAGAGGGAGCATACACCGATGACGACTTTGATAGTGATGAGCATTTGAAAAGAGATGTTCATGTAGCTAACTGTGAATATGTGGATGATCATGCACATTTAGGTAGTGTTAATATAGGCATTTAGAGGTGTTTAGGTAGGGTAAAATGCATGAGTTTAGAGTAGTTTTCATGTTTTCATTATATTTCAATTAGAGTCGGAATCTACGAGATTTGTGCATGATTTCAGGTGATTGTAAAGAGGTGAACCTAAGCTCGAGCCAATGCTCGAAGATTGAATGGAAACCGAAGAGCACGAGAGCCGAGGAGAAGAGCTAAACATACAATTGATTGGAGCTGTCCAGGTTGGCGACGCTGCACTAAAACGAGTCGTTTGAAGGCTGTAGTTATCGGATCGGGGCGTACTTATACTTGTTAGAAAGAGGATTCGAAGACCTACAACTTTCATGTTTATGACTTTTTCAAATTCAGCCTTGAAAACAGCGAAATTGGGACTTCAAATGTGGCTGATGAATATAACTCGGGCTGGGCAACAAACTTGGCCGAGTTCTTGGTCTCCACCCGAGTTATTCAGCTTGGCCAAGCCGGATTGGGCCATCTTTTGGGCTGAGTTTAATTGACATGTTATTATTATTATTAGGGGGAAGAACAATTAGGGTTTTGTTAAGTAGGTTTGAGACGGAATTTCATCAGATTGTTTTTTCACGTTGAAAGTAGTTTTAGGTTTTCTTTTGAAGCATGAACCGCTAAACTCCTTTGCTTAGGGAGATCAATCGAAGCTTCAGGTTTGCAATTTTATTGTGAGATTTCTATTTCTTAATACTCCTCTTTGAATGTTATTGATTCTCTGCGCTGAATATTTAGGGTTTTCATGAATTTCTGTTAGTCTGATCAACTGATGTCTTTTCATGATAATCTATTGCTAGATATAGGTAATTACTGGTTGAGTTATCTATGTTCTTGAGTAGCAAAGTATAAATCTCTGAAACTAGTTGATTTAGGGATTTGTATAGAGAATTGATTTGCAATTGATGCAATAACTGGTTGTGCGCGTCGATTGTCTTTGTTGATTTCCTTTAGACTTCATCGATTATTGAATTGAATCTTGATAGTTTCAAGATTGTTTGATAATTAGGGTTTTCAGGGTCTGGTTGTCCTGTTAACTAGATTCGATAAGGAATTGGATTCAAAAGACATAGTCTTTCCACAACAAAGGGTTTAAGAGGAAGTTATCTATTCGATTTCGATGATCAATGAACAAACCTGATTGCTGAGATTGATTGACCTAAGTTATTTATCTCATATTTGTTCAATCAATTTGTTTAGTTTGCTTCCTTTTGCTTTTTACTTAGTTAGTCTGAATCATCATAATCCCCCCTCTTTGTTTCTTTAGTTCTTATTTGACACACTTGACTTGCATACAAATCATTGACTCTCTGTGGGCTCGACCCGTACTTGTCAAACTACATTAGTTAGGTTAGTCGGATTTATTTGATAGGATTTAAGGCGACTGAAAATCCTCTGTCAAATTTGTTGAACACTAGAATTGAACACTAGTGATGAGCATTTGAAAAGAGATGTTCATGTAGCTAACTGTGGATATGTGGTTTTATTTGTTTGTAAGTTCATCCCTTCACACATAGCTTCATGATTTCTCTTTTTACTGTTTTGATATCAATGAGGGATGTTTTATACTCCAAAATGGAAACTTAGTGAAGTAAAGCACCCAAAAACCCACCTGACCCAACCCATTTTTGACCCAGCATCTGAATAATCGGTAGCTCAAACTGGCCCAAATTCCCCATCTTAAATGTTGTTTGTATGATTTTCACTAATCGATGTCACTATCTGCAAGAGAGTCTTTCAAAATGTCATTGCCTGCAATTACAGTCTTATGATTGCCTACAATTACAATCCTTTTTATGAAAGTTCTAATAATTCTTTCCCAATTATGCATTTGGTTGATCTACATTTTTTATTGTATCGAAATCATTGGAAAGAACAAAAGAGGTTGAGTTGAGTGAGATGAATTGATGAAGGTGAGACTTAAAAGTTTGGTGTTGTTTCATAATGAATCTTCTATTTACTAGCTACGAGATTTCAATATAGCATGTGGAGTTACAAATATTTTAGGCCGTTGTATTTTTTAATTTACTTTAAGTGAGACATTATTGTACATATTTGTCTGTTAGACTTATGAAATTATTTTAGATTGGTCAAAAGTGCAGCCGGATTATATACAAGATGATAACACCGCGCGCAAATGCGCGCGGTTAATAATAACCTAGTTATCACAAAAAAAAAAAAAAAAAAAAAGACGGCAAACTTTTGTGGGACCGAGCCTCCAAAAGCTAAATTGGGCCGTGTAAGCCCAACAAGGATCTATTTGGGCCAAAGTCCAAAGCCTACCGACCATCCCATAAAGGAGGAAGACGGGTAGTTGAGACGAGTCTTCATCCTCTGGTGGGGTCTCACACCGTTCCCACCACGCCATAGAGAATCCAAAACTTCTTCATCACAAAGTAGCACGTTTGCAGTTTTCATGGTGAAGCAGCTGATCACCCCACCAATTGGCGCACTTTAGCGGCGTCCCTTTCCACCGAGTCTTAGCGTGCACCTTCGCTGATCGGTTCCCCCCCTCTTTCTTCAGTTGAGAGCTACCTCCTTGTTGCTTTGTTGCCGATCCGATCGCTGTCCCCTTTCTTAGGGTTTTTCGATTGGCATTCCGATGGTAAATTCACTGTTTCATGGAGTGGATTTCATCGCGGTGTGATTAATCGGTTGAATTTCAAGTTTGTTGCTGGTATCTTTGAGAATTTGGAGAGACCGGTGGAGATCAGGTGGTGTGATGATGATGAGGAGGACGAGTCCTCCGAAGCATAGGCACGATGGAACGTCGCCCTTGCCTCTCGGGATGGATTGGAGTCCTCCACCTAAAAAATGGGTATCAATTCTGATTCTTTATTTACTTTTGCTATTCTTTAACGATATTGGGAAATTCCAGCTCAAATGATTGCTAGTTCTGGAGGCTGACTGCATTCTGTCTGATTACCTCAAAACTGGAGTGCAATAAGACTAGAAATTTCAAGCAATTTGCAGCTAACCACTACAAACAATTTGAGAATTTATAATTGCTTCTTTTTTATTCAATTTTGGTTTATAATATCTCAAAGGCTCAAACTTTTTTTGCATGGAGGGCACATCTATTGCTGATCAGTGCAAAAAACATGCTGTTTAAAAATGGGAATTTTGTGTGAGTTTTCATTTTAGGAAGTGTACAGGACCCTCCTTTTGCCTACTTGGGTTGAAACAGTAGTTATTTGCACTTCAAAGCTCTTGAGGAAATGTGAAGTATTTGTCCAGTTGTCCTCCATGTTCTTGTCGATTTATTAAGTTCGAGTTGAACATTTTCCACTTTGTTTTAAATTCCTTCTTATACCTGAACTCTTTGATTTTGTAACATGAAATCTTTTGCTGCACCTTGTAGAATGGACGAGAAACAGTTTGGCCTCATGATCCTCGTACTGGATGGAGTTATTGTGTGACCATACCTTCTTGGATAGCTCTTCCAAACTCGCACTCAAGTTCTGCTGATCCCGTAGTGGTACAGAAATTGAATGATTCTCCAGTGTTTATCTATGCCAAGGGTTAGATGTTGTTTTCATTCTATTGATTGGCTTTCCCATACAACACTTCATTTGGATTCTCCATAGCAAATAGCATAAAAAAGGTTTAAAATGAAAATGCATACTAGTTATTATTCTTATCTGCAGTGGATTGAGCACTATCTAGGCTAAATTGTAACAGAAAGGAAGGCAGGACATCAGGATGCTGTTCTTGTGACCATTTGTAGAGGGTTCTTTATGGACTATTTTAGCTAGCCTCTATCATGTACCTGCTAATAATTGCTAAAATATGTTCTTTGGAACAAGATGTACTATTGGAATTTGTAAGATTCTTGAAATGCTCTTTTTCACATTTTTATGGCACAGTTTTACAGATTGCAAGTTGGTGTTCAGTCAACTGAAGGTATTACAACAACTCGGGGAGTATTAAGGAGATTCAATGATTTCCTAAAGTTATATTCTGATGTAAGCACAGAGAATCCTTTTTTTGACAATCTTTACTTCCTGTTCAACTACTACCTCCAGTACAGTGAAATCATTATTCATGTTGCAGATATAACTCTCATACCTATTTAATTGAACATATTAATGCTTCAATTAAAGCAAATGTCTCATAGCCTACACTTTGATGTTCTCATCTGCAGTTGAAAAGGGCATTTCCAAAGAAAACTCTCCCATCGGCTCCCCCTAAAGGCCTTTTGCGAATGAGAAGCAGGGCACTTTTAGAAGAAGTTAGTGGCGTACCCTAGCATGCAATATAATTTTTTAGTTCAACTCCAATTACTTAAATTTTCTCTTTCAGTACTGGTGCTACTTTAGCCCTTCTGTTACTTGAACTCTTGAAGATATATGACCATAGAATGATCCTGGTTTTGCTGTTTGTTGCAGCGAAGACGCTCTTTGGAGGGATGGATGACAAAGCTTTTGTCTGATATTGAAATATCTAGGAGTGTTGTTATTGCATCTTTTCTTGAACTGGAAGCTGCTGCTCGATCTTGTAAGTGCTCTTTCATGTAAACATGCCTTTAAGATTTCTGCTGTTCTTCTCAAGTCAAAATGCCCCTCCATTCATTGCTTCATAGTTCATACCGATGACAGCTAATTCTATACTACAGATTATGTATGCAAGGGTGTTTACCTTGTCTTTAGTTTCCCTTTTTTTTTTTAATTTAGTTAATATAACATCTTGAAGTTCTATCCTTAATATTGTTGGCTATAACTTCAGCGTGTTTGGAGGCAAATGAGACATCTTCAGAGGCAGATCCCCCTAATAGTATTGTGTCTTCAAATGAATATCTTGCCAGTTTGAGCTCATCTGCCCTAGCTGGCAGCCTATCAATCAGATCTGATTATGGCAGTGATACTGTCTATGAGACTTCTGAGTTAGGAACTAGTTTGGACAGGGATGACAATTCTGAACCTGGCCTGGAAGACCTGAAAATGTATGAAGATTTTACTACTCCTATAGAGAATCTTGTCAGATATGGCATGTCAAATATTGATGAGGGACTCCTTATGGGGGAGAGTATCTTAGATCAATTGGAAGGTCATAGAAAGAATAAAGCCCTAACAAAACTCACCGATAATGGGAAATTTCACAAGGATAATTCTTTGGCTTATGAAAGGGTTGATAATTTATTTGATGAGGAGCCAAGTAGAGTTGCTCTTCATGCTCGAAGGCCTTCGAACGAGAGTATAGGGAGTGACATGAGTTCAAATAGAGGCAGTGAACTGTCCAATTCATGGACTCCTAATATGCTTAGTGAAGCTGCTCTTGAACCTAATAATGCTGAAGTTTCTAGAGCAGCGGGAAGCATTGGAGACCCTGGCTTGCAATTACTTAATGCTGAACAAATACTTCTTCCAGTTGATCAGCAAAGTAAATTGAATCGGATTCTCATGTTCATGCAACGTAGATTAGTTACTGCAAAAACAGATATGGAAGATATGATTACTAGGTTGTCTCAAGAAATTGCTGGTAAAGATTATCTTACTACCAGGGTATGTGATAAGCTAACCTATCTGTTAAATTTGTTATAATGCATTTTATTGTGTGCAATTTAAGTTAAGCTTGTTTGTTATGCAGGTCAAGGACTTGGAGGTTGAGCTGGAAACTACAAAACAGAAAAATAAAGAGAACCTGCAGCAGGCACTTTCAATTGAAAAGCAAAGGGTTACAAAAATGCAGTGGGATATGGAGGAACTACGACGGAAGTCTCTGGAGATGGAGTTGAGATTAAAATCTCGCGAGGTTTCTTCTTGATCTATTTTCTGGTTCACCATTGATTTCTATCTGGAATATTGTACTGTAGTAAACTGCATTAGACGATTTCAGGATGATAAGTTGCATGAAGACCCTGCTTCAGCATCTTCTTTTCAAGAGAAGAATGAGTTGCTAAGAGAGTTGGGTGCTGCTAAAGAGCAGATCAATACCTTGCTGAAGCAACATGAAGAGTCTGAAGCAAAAGCGAAATCAGATATTAAGGTCCTTGTTAAAGAGGTCAAATCTCTGAGGAAATCTCAAAACGAATTAAAGCAACAGTTCCAACAATCACTTCTGGATAAGTCGGAAACAGAGGTAGTATTAATCTTGGTGTTTCTCCAAATTTATGTTTTTTTTTATTCTTTGTTTGATTGAGCGATCGGCCCTCCTTGCCTTCAGATGGGATGCCCCTCCCACCCCGAAACGTATTCATGACCCAAGCTGATCTTTCTTCCATTAAACAGTTTTAGGGAGATCTCTCTTTTGTTCAACGTTTATTATGCTGAAATATGTTTGGTATCTGCAGCAACTTCTGCAACAGGAGAAGCAACACAATGAAATTGCCCTAGCTTCTAGGAAAAAGCTGCTTGAAGATTGTGAAATTCTTCATAGTCAGATCCAGGAATATAGCAGTAAGTTGAAGGAAGAGATTACTTCTATCGCAGATTCATCCACGTTGGACAATTTCTTAGAACTCTTGACAAAATCTGACTCCCAGATCACTCAAATTCTTGCTGAGGTACCTGGCTTTTGTCTTTTCCTGCATTGCATTCAAATTATCTCTGATTGTTATTTTATTTTCTTTTAGTTAAATTTTATCCCATAAATGTTCTCAGGTACACAGTATTGCTGAAGAGAATAATATACTTGCTGAGGGTGATGGGAATGTTAACAGTAGTAGCTTGAGAAGGGTGGATATTGAACTGAGGAAGATATCGAAAGAGATCATAGCTGATAACGCCAAACTAAGAAAACAGGTTAACTTTCTCATTCGTTCCACCCTCAAAATTAACACAAAGGAGACTGGGGAAGAATCCCTATCTGTAGGAACTGTATTGAAGGAAATTGTAGAAACATGGGTATGACGAATATGAGTGTAAATCTTTGTCTTTTGGTTCCCTGGAGAAGAGTTCATTCCCCCATAAATATTTTCACTTACCTCTTTGAGAAAGCCTGCATCAGCCTATAATATCCTCTGTTGAATAAGAGGTAGAAAATTCGTGGAAAGCAAAAAAAAAAAAAAGTTGGAAAATTAGAATATCATTTGAGGGTTCCACTCCTAGCAGGTTTTTGTTCATGTAGAAACTGCTTCCACTATACTCACTGTTGTATTCATAATTTGCCCTCATTCAGACTTTTGTCCACTTTGCTGCACTGCTGGTTCCAGTTTAATGTATATGCATTGATCAACTTGGTGAAATTTATTCTGCATTCTCAGTTTTCACATAGGCATGTGGCATTGCATTTGCAGCTAAGCTTAATCTTCAAGGCGTGTAGCTTAAACCTTTTGTAATTACCCTTGCAGTAAAACAAATTTACATTGTTCATATATAACCCCATCAAATTTACACCAACAATTCTTAATACATCATTTAGGGTTTTGAAAAAGTATATTAAGGAAATGGTCATTTACATGAAACTACATGCAAAATTGGAACTTTCACTAAAACGTCTGTTTGAGGGTCATTTACAGAAGTTTAGTATAGCAAAACTCCTAAAATAAGGAATTTTGGTGTAGTTTTCATTTTCCTAATGATTTTGCAAAAAGGTCCTATTCTATAAATTGGTGTAAAAACTAAAAAGCATTAAGATTCCTATCCTCAACCATACCATTTGTTGGTAACATTAATAGCTCCAGGTACAAATCTAAGCCTACACTTGAAATGCCTAAAAGAAAGCATAGAAATTTATTCAGGCAGCTGGGTTGGGTTGCAGAATTTATTGAATCTGAGTTACTCTGAGCCAACCAAATGCATTTGCAGATAACCACAGATTTGGCACCAAGAAGTAAATGTTGGCTTTCAATTTGAATTTTGAATAAAGCTAACAGCAGGGGAGAATGCACTACACATAGGCTCAGGCAGTAATAGCCCTATAGCCAAAAAGTACACAGGTTACAACAACTCATAAACCCAGAAAAAAAGAGATTAAAAAAAAATAAACAAGAAAAAAATAAATAAAAATCTTCTACTTTCTTTTATCACCCATCAGGAAGAAGAACTGAAGCAGCAACTTCCTCAGAAAAACTCATCTGGTATTTTGAAGCCTCACATCATCATCATCATTCATCATCATCATCATCCCTTCTTGAGCTTGTTTTCAAGGCTTCAGATTATAGGTTCCACTTCCTGCAAACAACAAGTCTACAATGGCAAATCAGCAAGATGCTTTGTCAAAAGATCAGCCATACAAAAATGGATGGCATAGAATGGAAACTGACGAAAAAATATCGCAACGAATGCTCCTTAATTGGTGACTCGGAACTGAAGGGAGGTCAGCTAGTGCCTAGAGCGGGTTCTACGGTCTCCATTATTAGCCAGACGAGTATGATAGTGGACTAGCGTGAGTGCACTAAGACAAGAACATTTTTAGGATGAGACTTTTTAAATGAATTGTATTGTGTTGATGTGATCAACTGCAAGATTTGTTCAGGGAATATGCTACTTTAGGGATGAAAAATGGATCTATTGGTTACCTTGAAGGGCTATTAAGGTGATGAGATATTCTCAGTCTAATCATGATGGCAAAAATGGAGACTTAATTCATTATTCAGATGTCTTTTTCCCCTGATTTAGTAAAGTAACATACACTATAAAACATTGTAGCTATGAACATGTACCTTACAACAGCAATCCTCCATTTGGCGTGGCTCCACGAGGACATAGAGCGGTACTCCTTTCAGCTTGAATTTACCCTACATGAGCAACCAATGTAAAAGGTTATGTTCATCACTTGAAATTCCGCATAAACAAAGCAACTGTTTTCTGACCAATTTTCTAAATCCTAAGAAAAGAATGGTTCCGCCTCCTAAGCAGCGAAATGAAAACCATGCCCGTTAAAGATAACTCGATTTGCGTCTATGTTTTCCCCAATTCTTCATCCAAATCTTGTTGTCCAATGCATACTTCATCTCAAAAACATCAAACAAATGTAACTAACCCAGAATCCATGCAGCCAAATGCTATGCTAAATTGCAAAAAGATGAACAATCCGTATGAAGAAAACTGAGAAGCATGTACTATGAGGAGATACCTTAACTTCAGGCAACCCGATTACACAAGCACATTCAACTACCTTGGCCTCAGCGCGCTCTACACATAACAAGAAAGCAAGTAGGCATGACATGATCAGACTCAACTCAAGATCACAAATAACAGCGAAAAGGATCAGAAGTTAAATCTAAAGAAAAGAGCTAAAATGAACAAGACCTAAAAGCTTAATTGCAGCTGAAAGAGTTCCCCCGGTCGCAACCAAATCGTCTATTATCAATGCATGGTCCCCTGGCTGAATGGCACCTGTATGCATCTCCAAGCAGTCGGTCCCATACTCGAGTACATATGACTCCGAAATCACTTCCCCTGAACCCAAAACTCATCATAATGACAACCATGTTGAGATCGAAAATGCCCATAATTCAACAAGGAAATCACATTCTCCAAAGGATGAGGGGGATGTGGGTTACCAGGCAACTTTCGGGGTTTACGAAGAGGGACGAATTTCGCTCCTATAGCTAAAGCAATCGCCGGGCCAAACATGAACCCTCTAGCTTCCACTCCTAGCATTCACAATTCATCAAGATAGCAAATCATGAGCACCAAAAGCACCAGACAAACAACAACAATGGAGATAACTTTTTGAATTGTGTGGGGAAAAAGTTGAAAAGGGTCATTGCAATGACACTTGCAAAAAGGAGATTAATCATTAATTGCAAGTTGAGGTTTTTGATATCAATGGAGGAATCCAAATCTTTCATCCCTTATCTTTCTGGGGTAGTAGGTCTAGGCAACACTTGATTGCTCTCAAGTTGTTTTTTCTTTTCCTTTTTTCCCTAAAACTATTTTTCCAATACAACTATTTCTTTGGAAAGGGGCCAAAATCTTGTCTTGGTAAATCACCCATTTCACACAGTATTTACTGCTTTGAAGGATGGGGTTTTGCAACCACCTTTAAAGCCCACATTGAGGGTAAAAAAATCAAACAAGAAAATAAAAATAGTAGTACAATTTTGGGGTTTTATCTTCTTCTATTCTCCCTATCTATCAAGCTATTGAAAATACCCCATGCAACAAAAAAAGGAGTAAAAAATCAGTTGGTGGGAAATAAAAGTGGCATTAAACCAAGCACAGTAATAGGAAGTCAGAGATCATAAGACTAAGAGGCTAAAAAAATATAACAAACAGTAAGTATGATGTGAAATTGGTGATTGTAAGGAAACAAGAGAAAAGACAGGGGAGGAGATGAGAATACCAGCAACAACAGAGATACCCATGTCTCTGTATCTATCAACAAAGATGTCAATAGTGTGCTTGAAGGCCTTGTGGTCCAACAACAAAGTTGTGATGTCTTGGAACATTATCCCTGAGAACAAGAACAAGAACACAGGTTAAAAAGATTTCATCTTCTTTTACCTATGTTAAAAGAAACAAAGGGGTTTGGAGTACAAAAGCAAAGGAAGTACAAAAGATGATGAGTGAAGGGGGAAAAAGGACCTGGTTTGGGGAAATCAGGTACAACCCTGATGGCATCAGAGATGGCTTGAAGCCTTGGGTCACCTTTAAGCCCATTCTCAGATGCAAACATCTTCTTCTTCTTCTTCTTCTTCTTCTACTACTACTACAACAACTTCTACTACTTGCCTTTTACCCCTCTGTTTTTCTTGGTCTTCAAAGGTTTGGGTTTCTTTTCTTTTACCCACAGATTGATTCACCAGAAAAGATTCAAGCTTTGGGCTTTTAAAGACCTGGGTTTTGCTAGAAAGTGAAAAGGGAGGGGGTAATGGGTGGGTTTCAAAATTGAGGGAAATTTTTTGGGGTTTTGATTTGCTCTGCTTCCTAGAAAGCTACTGTTCTGTTGTGTTGTGTCAGTCCCTCCTTCCCCTCCTTCACAGATGACTATGAAGAAGACATAGGTTTCTCTTTCTTGATTTACTCCTCTTCTTCCCTCCTCTCCCCACAAAGTGAGTAAAGTCTGAGCTGTGATCAAATCTCTCTCTCTCTCTGGATTGTGATTTGTGAGAGTGGGGTGGGGGGTAAAATGGTTTGAGTGGAAGCCCAAATGGGGAAGAGGATGGATGGTGTTTTAAATAGAGGAAGGGGGCAAAGGGAAAGATTTTATTCTTTTGGATAAATTACATAAAATCATCCTTAAAGTACTCATTTTTTTAAAAATAAAACCACAAATAAGATACCGTAGTATAAAATTATAGGAAATTCAATTCTCTATAAATTTTGCTTTCTTTTAAAATAGACCCATGTTTTCTTAATTTAAATAAACTTGATATTAATATCCATTTAATCAGTTAATTTTTTTTTTAATTTTTCTGAATTGTACGTAGAATTAAAAGAAATTATTATGATACATACATATATATTCTTTTTTAAAAAATTGGAATTTAAATAAATTTAGTATTTATACTTATTCTTCTAATTCTATGATTCTAAAATAAAAGTTAAACATTAGATAATATAATTGATTATTTAATTTTTATAGGCATAAGCGATTTGATCTTTCATTATATATATTATAGCCCTTAGATAACTTATTATTTTAACTTTGTGAAGTTTTCATATCTCATGCAATATATATTTTTTTATAATAAAAAATTATGAATTGAATTATGGATAGAATTGGATTAAAAATAGAAAAATTATTATATATATGTTATATATATTATATGAAGATATACTCCGTACAATATACTACATACTACGCATTGATTAAGTGCATGAGATAAGTTTTTATGTATATATATAATTATTGTCGAGATCTTGCAAAATTTGGTAAAATCTTTCTAAAATATATCTATATCTAAAATATTTGGAAAAAACTATGGGTGTTTTTAAACACACCGCAAATCCACCTTTGAAAATGCATGTTGCTTTCGACGTGCAAACCACCATCACTAATTAGCACTTTTAAAAAATTAATTAACCCACTTTAATCTTGCACGTCTGAATTGACATGCAGGGTTTGTGGTGTATATAGCGAAGGCGAAAAACTATTATGTTAAGATTGATTGAGGTGAGGAGATCAAAAAAAAAAATTGATTGATGAATATTAATATGATTGAGGAGAATGCAACATGTGTCACAAACATCTTCTTGTTATAATAATAATAATAATAATAATTATTATTATTTGATCGAGGCATCCGACAAGATAAAAAGGGGATAGAGTGGATTTATAGATTGAGGGAGAGTTTTCCGGCGACTTTTCCGACGAGTCTTTCTGGGTTTGAGCTGTTTTCAGTTGGGGTGGGCTGGGGTGTCCAGGGATGGTTTTGATTGACCCTCTTGCCTTGATTCCTTGGTCCTGGCATATGGATCTGGTGGTTGTCTAAGCCTAACCTTACATGCAAATCCCAGTTCATCCATACTAACACCCACAAACAAACCTAAACAAACCTTAAACCTCTATCAACCCCAACTATTATGGATTTATCACCATAATATAATACCCAGTTATTTCAACTGTCATCCTTATGGCAGTATAATGTTTGCTCTGCATCTCACAAAACCACCCAAAGTTCTTATGGGAAACTGGAAATCTCAGATTCCAAAACTGAGAGAAAACCCTTTGATTTTCCAACGGTTATTACAAATTTACTCCCCAAATCTGATAACTCAACCTTTAATCATCACAAATCTACACAAATTTACCCTATCATCTATATCATTAGCAATACTAATCCCTGTTTAAGAGGTAATAATGAGCATGCAGATGGGAGGATTGGTGTGGATTGGGCGGCAGTAGGGGCTACCTTCTACTCTCTAATTCACACCTCCTCGGCTCCAACAATTGCAACGCCCAGTGATGAGAAGAAGCGTCGATTGCAACAACCAAGAACGAAACAGAGCAAAAGGAGAATGCATCTGGACATGGAAAGGGGAAGCCTCAAGAACACAAGCACAATTTTCAGGAAACGAGGTATGATTACATCTAGTTTTTTGAACTTGCCTAGACTTCTACATTCTACAAATCACCTTGAGTATGGTTTCCCTCATATTGCTTGGAGGGCTCTTTACTGGGCTATTAGTGCTATAAATATTGGTAACCTTGGATCTTCCAATTTGTGCCTTCTCATCCATTTCCATTCTCATACCTCCCTGGCTTCTACTGTCATTACCATGGATCCCAGTAGCTCTTTCATGAACGTGCTCATCAACACCACCCAGTCTGGTGCTGTTGGGGATGTTCAAAACCCCACCACTCTGCATGAAACCAATGTCCCCATTTCAACTGAAAACACTGCCTTGGTATCCCTTCCTGCTGATATTCAAGGACTTCCCACCCTTCCGACCAATCAGGCTCCGGCGGAGGAGGCTAATCCGAGTAATAACCACCCTCTCTCTGATCCCTTCTCTGTCCCGGGGGTCAAAGACCTTCACACTAAGCTCTCAGAATTCAGCCTCATTGGCAAATTTGTCCAGACCCACATTGATATCAAACAAGTTGCTGGCAAGATGAAGGTGGAATGGAAATCGCTGAAGGGAAGTTGGGGGATGGATACGATCGGGAACGATTGGTTCATCTTCCGCTTCTCGAACAAGGAAGACAGATCAACAGTTTGGAGCAATCGGCCTTACCATGTGCAAGGCTCACTCTTAGCTATGTTCCCTTGGAACGACAGCTTCAATCCCATGGAGGAGGATACCATCTCGGCTGACATGTGGGTCAGAATTCCGGGACTCCCTCAACAGTTCTACTCTTCTGAAGCCATCGCCTTCATCCTCAGGGAGGGAGGTGTCGGTAACCTCATCCGCATCGACCAAGCTTCCAACTTTAGGAACAAATTCAGGTTTGCTCGTGCATGTGTTAATGTCTCCCTCTTAAACAAGCTTACCACTTTCCTCCAGTTCAAGAAGAATGAAGTTGAGTTTGTGAAACTCCGGGTCTGGTACGAGGACTTCTCGGAGGGGTGTGGGTGTTGTGGCGCATATGACCATGTCTACGAGGAGTGCCCTCTTAATGCCCCGAGACCCCGAAAGTTTAACCTGATCCTCGAAGAGAACCCCAATGTGGACTTGCTTGCCCCAAACCACCCCGTCAATCCTGCCAGACATGCCCATGAACCCAGAAACCATGCCACCCCTTCGGCCTTTGTTCCCTACCCCCAGGCTGACCATGAGTTCTCCCCCATTCAGACTATGATTCCCCGTCCCGGTGAGTATGGTTTGAACCCCTTGACCAGCACTCCTTTACCCACTGGAAGACTTCCTCCTCTTCCCCAAAGCACCCTTGGCTATTCTGCTGATCTCCTCAACCATCTCATCTCCATCAACAATGCTCACGTCTCCAGAATCACTGCTGACTGCTCAATTCCCCCGTTTGCCATCACCCCTTCTATTCTGCATACCATTATGGCGCCTAGCAGCTCCAACAACACAACTTCTAACCATCCTATTGAAGGCACCTTGGAGGCTGTCATTGCTGCCCAGGCTAGAGGAAAAGGTATTGAATCTGCAGTCGACTCTGATAGCTCTCAACTCTCTCTCAAATCTGACCACTCGGTGGTTAGAAAAATGAGTGGTATTGTGATCAAGCCTCAAGATGAAGATGCCACTAGAAGCCCTACGGATTCAGGCAAGCGCAGGGATGATGAAGATCAAGCTGAAACCTCTTCCCCACTTACCAAGAAGTCCAAGAAGAAGAAGATGTGATGATTAGTGGGATGCATATGAACAAAGGCACTGAGCGTTATAAAGCTCATTCTATCCTAAATAATACCAGCCTTGCTCATTTCAAGTTTCAGTTTATTATGGTCCTTATTTGCTACCCTAGTGGTAATCCCATGGATAGATCCTTTTGCTATTTTATTTCCTGCAAGATGTATTGGGACTTTCAGTCATTTTCCCTTCATACTGATAGCCTCTCTCTTTTTAATGATAACCTGAATTTTAGATCTACTGTCAAGCATTGTGTTGGGTATCTCTTCTCTTGTCTGTTCTCTTTCCCTTTGGTATTATGGCTCAGGTGTGTGCTGGCTCTTCTGATGGCCGAGATGGCCATGATTTTGAGGTTTCTGTTGAAGAATAAAGGCGCCTGTGCTACTACTTTGTGGTGGGATTTTGATCCAAGTTCACCCAAGGTTGCTGCTTTAGGTAATTTGTTTCCTAATTCTTTCTTTTATGTTACTTTTACTGGTTGGTTCCCCATCAACATTCTTTGCTGTGTGGGGATTTCCAGAAACAAACCTTACTCTCAACACTCATTCTTACCAATATCCTTAAACAATTATCCCAAAACTGGAACACAAAAGGGTTACATCTATAAACAAGACAGGATTAAGGCATGGCTGAGATCCCCCTTGGAGATTGACAGCAACAGAAGCAACAGTAGGCCTGAATCTAGAGGGCATTACAAACCAACAGTAAACACCTTAAAGCTACATACTTCCAATTTCAGCATGAACAAAATTAATGATATAAACAAATGCATGGATAACTATAAGAAACTAGTAAGTTGTAACAGAAACAGACCAAATTCCCAGTACAGAGGGATCCCCAAAGAAATTGATAATGATTAGAGTAGGTTATTGGAATATTAGAGGTTCTAAAAGACTCCTGCTTTGGCAGGAAATCAAACAGGTAAGGATAAAACACAAACTAGATGTCCTAGCCCTCACAGAAACAAAGAGTAGCATCCCTCCGTTGGACTGGCAGTTGAAGGAATCTGGATTCCATAAGTTAATCTTTGTTCCTTCGATTGGCACCAGGGGTGGAATCTGGATTCTTATTAAAAACGAAAATTTGATTACTGATGAAGCTGTACTTGAAACTACAGATAGAATGGTGATGATAAAACTCTTGGTAGATGGGCTTTCACTTGCCTTAGCTTTGGTGTACGCCCCTACAAATGAACAGGAGAAAAATAGGTTTTGGCGAGATCTATACCCAAAGATCTATAAACACAACCTACCTATCATAATCATGGGCGACTTGAATGATATAGAGAATGATACTGAGAAAGTGGGTGGTATCTATCCTTCTATAAACAGATTTCGTCGGCTTAGGGATGTCAAACAAGAGCTCAATCTGCACACAGTTCCTTTCATAGGCTCTCCATTTACATGGAGAAAAAACCGAAATAAGGTGGATAACACATTTGAGAGATTAGATAGGGTTCTTGTTCACCAAGATATTCTCTCTAAGTTCAAAGATCTAGCAACTCACCATCACCAATTTACTTCCTCTGATCACTGCTTAATAACCATGAATTTGGGTATAACTAAGAGTGAAAAAGGTTCTCCATTTCGCTTTGAAATGGCATGGACCACGAACCCAGCCTATAGAAACATAGTTGCACAAGTATGGAAAAATAAGATACATGGATCATTTGGTTTCAAACTGATTCAGAAACAGAAACTACTAAAAAATAACACCAAGACATGGTGCAAAACCCATAAGAACAACCTTGATAGACAATTACAGATTGTGGATCAACATATTAAAAGGTTGCAAGACTCCCTTCCTTGGGGTCATCTATCAGCCAAGGATGTTGAGCGCCTAGAAAGATTAGAAAATAAAAGAATACAAATCATGAAATTCAGACACAAGTTCTGGAAACAGAGGGCGAGAAGTAGATTTCTACAACAAGCAGATAAAAATACCAAGTACTACCAAGCCATGGCCAAGATCAGAAGCAACAAAAACGCTACTGTTAGTTTCACCTCCAAGTTTGGGGAACTAATAACAGACAAAGAAAGGATTAGAGAACAGATCACTGCTGAATTGTTTGAGAGGTATATCTCTCAACGCATGACCAACATTGATCCTAAGGATATCAAACATATAACAAATGAAATCTCGAATGACCAAAACGTTAATCTAACAAAAGAACCAACAGTGACAGAAATTAAGAATACTGTTCTTAGTATGCCTGAAGATAAATCTCCGGGTCCGGATGGCTTCCCCCCTGAATTCTATTCGTACTGGGATATAGTGGGAGACTCTGTCTGTAAAACAATCAAATCGTTCTTTCACTCGGGGACGTTTCTCTCAGAAATAAATCAAACTTTTATAGCTCTTATACCTAAAACTGATAATCCTACCAATATCCATCATTTTAGACCTATTAGCCTTTGTAATACTATTTATAAAATTATCACTAAACTTCTAGCAAATAGACTAAAAACAATTCTTCCTAAAATTATAAATCCCTTTCAAGGGGCCTTTGTAGAAGGAAGATCAATCCAGGATAACACACTAATAGCCCATGAAATTTTCCATTCCTTCTATAAGAGAAGGGGCCGGAAGGGATGGATGGCTCTAAAACTGGATATGGAGAAGGCATATGATAAAATCAGTTGGAAATTTATTGAAGCATCTTTAAAAAAATTTGGTTTTCATCCTTAGTGGATTCAATGGGTTATGAAATGTATAACCACGCCCACTCTATCGGTCTTGGTTAACAATATTCCGGGAAAACAGTTCAAACCTCAACGAGGCATTAGACAGGGAGACCCTCTTGCTCCTTATCTATTCGTCATCGTCATGGAAAGCTTAGCTAGAGAACTGCAAGTAGAATCTGCTCACGAGGATCCTCTTGTAGGAATCAAGCTCACCTCGAATGGTCACTCTATCCCCTTCCTTACATTTGCAGATGACACCCTGATTTTTGCGAAAGCATCTCATAAAAGTCTAGACACCATCAAGAACATTATTAATGATTTTTCAAATAAGTCAGGGCTAACTATAAACTTCCAAAAAAGCTCTATCCAGTTCTCCAAAAATGTGGATCCAGGTTTAGCCAGAAGCTTGGCGAATCAGATGAATATCCCGATTGCTAGGGGTATGGAAAAATATCTGGGGATCCCAATAATAAATGGTAGGGTCAAGAATTGTGTCTTTGATGAGGCCATACAGAACCTTCAAAAACAACTACCTAAATGGAAAGCCTCGTGTTTGTCACAGGCGGGAAGAACAACCCTAATAAAAGCCAACCTTAGCTCCAAAACTAATTACCTTATGCAAAGTTTCCTTCTCCCAAAGGAAGTCCTCAAAAAAATTGACCAAATAAATAAAAACTTCTTTTGGAATAAAACTAATAATGAGAGGTACACCCCGCTGGTTAGTTGGGACAAAATCTGTGCTCCCAAAGATTTAGGTGGCTTGGGTATCCGAAAGGCCGAGGAGCAGAATATCTCTCTTCAGATGAAACTCCTCTGGAAACTCTATACCCAACCAAACAACATTTGGGTAAAAGTTATCAACGAAAAATACCTTAGGAATAATAATATCAATAACCTCAACATTCACAATACTTCTTGGCAATTCGGACGTCTCCTGAAACTTAAAGAACAATTTCAAGAAGGCCTCCTATGGATAATAGGAAATGGAAAAAGAGTCAATGTCTGGACAGATCCTTGGTTATTAGAAGGAACCTTAGTAAGTTATAGAGGTGGTCACAGCATTGACATGAAGGTGTCTGAACTATTAACACAAGAGCATCAATGGAACATAAATCTAATTAACCAACTATTTCCTACACAGATTTCCCAACAAATTATTGAATTAAAACTGCCGGAATGGGATACCCCTGATAGACTTATTTGGAAATTTAGTAGAGACGGGGCTTTTACTACCAAACATGCAGTAAAAAATGCAACTACACAGATGTCAACCGGAAACGGAAATTCCTGGATTTGGAAGCTCCAAATCCCTCCACGAATTCAACAATTCATTTGGAAAATAAGTATTGATGGGCTGGCAACTAAGGAAAGATTAAATAGATTCTTTAATAGGGTTCCCTCTCGGTGTTGCTTATGTGACACTACGGAGGAAGACAATGATCACCTGTTCCTGCAATGTCCATATACCAGAGCAATTATAAACAAATATGAGACTGAAACAGGGAACTGTTTCATTGGTATTGAAACACCCATGGCATCCACAAAGAACTTGGATGCTATGAACAGAAGCAACACACATTTTGGAAAACTTTGTTTCATTTGGTATGCCATTTGGGAGGCCAGAAACAATAGAATTTTCAGAAACACAAAGTTGGAGAGCATAGACACTGTAACTATCAAAGCAATCAAGGCAATAGATGATTGGGCAAAATCATGGGTAAAGGATGAAACAATACACCAAAAAAGAAGACGCAAACATTCCAAATGGAATAAACCTCCGCTAGACACATACAAAATTAATGTAGATGGATCGGTCAAACAATCTGGTGTTTGCCATATTGGGATTATTGCTCGAAACTGGCTTGGCCAGGTTGTTGATATTATTCATAGTGAAGTTTCTAAGGGAACTGTATTTGTGACAGAATCCCTAGCGGTATGTAAAGGGCTAGAGTTAGCTCGAACTAGAGGGTGGACTAATATTATAGTTGAATGTGATAATATGAATGTAGTTAAAGCAGCTCAGGATCTACAAGCTCCCCCGTGGGAGGCAATTGGAATCATAGAGCGAATCAAGAGATTGAAGATGGAGATCTCGACAGCACACGTACGACACTGTTTCCGAGAAGCCAATAGTGCAGCTGATTACATAGCTAAAAGTAGTCATGAATGTAATATCTCTACTCTCCCTTTGAACAGGGATCTTTGTACCATCATCCGTCAGGATGATCAAGGATGATCTTGTGTAAAGACATCCTACTGTTTGCCTACTGTAAAAAAAAAGAAAAAAAAAAATAATAATTATTATTATTGTTATTATTATTATTATTATGACAATTTTTGACGAGGGATTTGCGGTATCGAAAATTGGCTTAATATTGGTTTGTTAATAATACGGAGTATTTTGTATTATTTTCTAGTATTATTTTTTTAATTAAAAAAAAAAGATAAGGAATTGGTAACACGCGCCAAGTATGAAAATGTGGGTAATGAGTAATGACTCCTGAGAAGGTGGTAGGTTCCATCTCACTGTTTTTATTTTATTTTATTTATTTTAGGGTTTTTAGGTTTAACCGGCACCAAATTTTCTTCTAGTTTTGTCTCCCAATCAATAATTAGATTTACATGTTAATAATAAGATATGGGGAAAATAATACCAAAAAAGAAGATACGGAGAGAGGGGGTAAACGAACCAAGTGAAATTGATTGAAAATGAAAGTTGACAAAAATAAGATATCTATGAATTGATTAACATGCTTATTATGGGATAATCTTATCTGAAATAGGGATTTACTCCGTATTTATGATAGAGTACCTTGTACAAAACTTCTACAGTACAAATACTCTAAAATTGATACAGTATATAAGTTAAATATATTTTTTACAAATTGATATACAAGTTTTTTTTTTTTGAATTTTTTTTTTTTGATATAAGGAAAGAAATTCGATTATTTAGATAGGGCTAGAGAAGCCGAGAGCCCAGACAAGCCGGGAGATGAACTAATTAACCATCATGTACAACCTGAAGCAAATAACATAAGCAAATCATATCAATGAATCATATTAATTTTATAATATAATTATAAACTTTAAGTAATAGTGGATGTTTGATTGACACTATTATTTGTTTGAAATTGATGTTATTTTAAACACATTGTAAAATAAGTACCAAATATTTTTAAAGTATGGATTCTCTAATCATAAATATCTATTAACAACATACTAACCTCCGTCCTAAAATATATGGGCTTTTAGCATTTTGTACAAGTTTTAATAAAACACTTTACTTTTAAAAAACATCATCATTGCACTAACTTTTTCATAAATTTTAGTTTTTTAACACCCACTACACATTTTAACCAATCAAATTATTTTAAAAAGTCAACAACACACAAATCAATACTAATCATTACTCCCTCCGATCCAAAAAGATTGTCGTTTGACTTTTTATCACGTATTTTAAGGAGCTAAAAACTATATAAAATATCAACTTTTTTTAAATTATTTTTTTACAACTTAATATTTGTTGGTAATAAGTATTAGATTATAAAAAAATAATAATAAAAAAGTTAATATATTATATAGTTTTTAGCTCCTTAAAATACGTGTTAAAAAGTCAAATGACATCCTTTTTGGATCGGAGGTAGTATAATTTTCTACCTAGAAAACATAAAATCTCATCTATTGTTGAACAAAAATTTACCTCTAAAAACCCATTTTTTATTGGACGGAGGGAGTAGCGTTTTTATCTATTGATAAAATGAAGTGTAAACAATTACACTGATCAAGTCATTTTCATTTTTAACAAAATAATTACGTTTTAGCCCGAGAGCTAAAAAAATACCCCATACCTCATTAATAACAACGCAAGTTGAAAACATCAAACCATAGCCGCAAAATCAACCGATATATAGAGATCGAGAGAATAGAGGGGCGCAAAGAGGAGAGGAAGATGGCTGGAGTCTTGGAGAGGATAACAGAGGGACTTGAAAGAAACAATGGTGTGAATCGAGGAAACTAGGGTTAGGAGAGCCACTATTACAAGAGATCCTCAAAAGCTAAAGATGGAAACATCGATCCTCGATTGCTATAATCGCGACCGTGAGATGGGCACTACGACGGTGGCTGGCCAATGGTGGATTTTAGAGGACGATGGTCGTAGTAGATCTAGTGAAGAGTGAAGATTGTTTGAAATTCCAAAGAGACGGAGATGAGAGAGAATGTCAAAACAAAAAGACTCGACTATCTAGGCCGAGAGTATGCACTCAACTTGGTAAAGTTCATTGAGATAAAGCAAGAAGCGAGAACTTAACATTGTCGAGGGTATACAATCAACTCGGTAAAGTTCATCATATCAAGGTCTAGAAAGAAGCTCGTAGAATATTTCCGAGAGTATGTCATAGCCTTAGTCCAGATTGATGATCCCATTTTCGACTAATCGACCCCCCTCGAAAACTCCTAAAAGTTGTCAAAAACCAAATAAATCAAGCGAAAAAGTCAAATTCATTCTCATATATCGTTTTTCAACACACTTCAACACCATTATCGTTGTTTTTGGAATTTTTGGATTTTGATTCAAACCCCGATCTCTCTTTTCTCTCGGGCCAAGACCCCATGATTATTTTATCAAAAATGAAAAAGGACTAAATGCAATTTGGGGTAAATTATCTTGCCGGTAGATGAAACACATGTTACTAGCCAATAGTCTCTCTCTCTCTCTCTTCTAATATGTGACCTAGGATCAATGTACTGAACTAAATTATTTTTCTTTATGTAGATGTCTAATGTGTGTCTTATAATTATAATCATATTATATTTATAACTAGTATATGTCCCGTCCCGTGCACGGAGAATACAACAATAAAATATTATAAATAATTTAGATAGATTTTAATAAATATAAATAATAATAATAATATAAATATAAATATAAATAATTTTTTTCACCAAAAAATAATACAGTATAAATAAAATTAGTTTGATAGATTATATTTATAATGACTTCGAATCCAAAACACCGACCCCTAGATCTGTTACATTACCATATCTTTGTTTTTTCCCTCACAATTTTTTCTAAATCTAATTTTATTAGGTGACCCTAAAAAAAGGAGTAAACATTTTATCATAAAAATATTTTTAATGGTTTAAATTTGCTCAACTCTCTATTACAATGCTTCATCATAGCTAAATATGTGGTTGAGGAGCCATGATTTCTAAATCATCACATTTCTTTCTTCATCACACAACTTTCTTAAATGTCATCATTCCTACTACATTATTTTGTTTCACTACCAAAATTCTTTGCAAGGGGCTAGATTGAGTTGCACCAAAAAAGTGCTACGGTGGCAATAACATTCAATTATGGCAACTTTGTAAAATTGTCAAAATAATATGAATTTAATTTGGGTTGATATGAAAATAATATATAATTAACATGTGACTAATTTATTCAACAAAAGCAACAAAAACCTCGTGTTAATGTGTGTAAGAGCAACCCCAACGGCTTTTGTAAAATAGATAAAGTTGAAAATTTTAGAGAAAATATGAGCTTTTTTTAGATCCAACGGCTCCACTATATTCATTTATAAAATAGGGAAACCGTAGGGGAGAGAGAGAAAATTTCTCTAAATTTAGAGGAAGATGGTAAAAAATATAAAATTTAATTCTCCTCGATATCAATGAAAATTCATTTTAATTCATCAACAATTGAACAAGTTTGTTATATTTATACAAAAATTAAGTTAGGAGTATTTGTTATAATTAAATTAAATTGAATGTTTTGCTAGAATTAACTTGATATTTAATTTACACATGTTAGTTTTAAGTTATGTGAAAACTCATGTTATACATAAATGTCAAACTTATACTACTTTACATTTTAAGTTAGAGGGAATGGTAGTAAATGACATTTGCCCCGGTCAAGTTTGCTAGCCTAACCCACTATCCACAACAATTGCAAGGGTTAGCCCCCCCCCCAAAAAAAAAAGAATTGCAAAGTTTCTGGTTAAAAGTGGTTGAAAATAACCGGGATAGAAGAGAGAGAAAGTAAAGGAGGAGAGAGAGAGGAAGCGGGATGGAGAGAGAGAGGCAGCGGGGAAGTTATTGTGGAGAGAGAGAGAGAGAGAGGAAGCGGGGGAAGTTAATGTGGATAGACAGAGAGGAAGAGTGAGAGAGGAAGACAGTTTAATTTGAAAACTATCGAGTCCAACTGCCTCTCACGGCTTACAAAAGAGGAAGAGAGAGAGAGAGAGGGCAATAGTTGCTCATGCAAACCTGAGGAAAACAAGAAGAGAAGGAAGAAGAAGAGGAAGAAGACGACAAAGCGAGAGAGAAAAAGAAGAAGCCAACCCGAGGAAGAAGACGACAGAGCAGGAGAGGGGACGAAGAGGCCGATTTTGAAGTAAGTAAACCCTCACAATGGCGATTACGTTTTGCTTGGATTCGTAGGGGAGGAACCGATTGGAAGAACCTAAACTGGTTTTGATTGTGTGAAAATGGGAAGAAGGGGTCGAATGGGTTGACAGTGCGCAATATCGCACTGTCATGTAGGAAGTAACCGGCGTCAATTTAAAAACAAAGGGTGGAAAGTTTGGGGACTGGGGTTTGCGCGTCTGGGAGAAAAGGGAATTTTTGGGAATGGGGAAATTGGGCAACTGTCTTGTCGAATCCAACTTATCAGGAGTAGGGTGAGTGTATATACGTTCAGTTTAGGGGGAATTGGGCGAAATGGGGCGTATGACTGTAGATACGTTCACTTTTGGGGAAAATTGGATGAAATGCGGCGCATTAGGGTTAGGGAAATGTTAGAAAGGGTGAAACGTTTATGTGGAATCGACATTATCTGGAATAGGGTGACTTGTGGGCAATTGGAGATGTACAGATTGAATAAGTATGCTGTCATGTATTTACAAGTATGTGTCATGTGTACCTGTGTTTGTGTCATGTTACATTTGATATTGATATGAAGGGAACCGTGAGTTGGGGGAGACGAATTGATTTGTAGAATACTGAATTTTGGTCTCCCATTATGCAGGGTATCTGGTGAATATTAAAAATGTTACAGCAAAGTGTAAAGAAGATTGTAGACCGTAGAGCTCAAACCTCTGGCGCGGTAAGATGGCTTTCGTTCGAGTAATGTAAGTTGTGATTGTTGTGCTGCAGTGTGGCTGACATGTTGAAGTCTGTGCAGGCTGTGTACGCCGTCGAGGAAGACAGACACTTTAAAGCAAAAATTAACCAACACTCCCGGATGCAACTCCTAGTAAACATTGACAACCGGTTGAGCGAGTCCCATTGGAAGCGCCTGACGGACAGCCCGTTGAGGGGCGTTGCAAGACTGGGCACAAGGGTCCAGTTCTCGGGACAGCTTATACACTACGTTCTCCAACGACAATTGAAGACGAAGAAGGAGAATGAAACGTGGTACAAGATCCATGATGCGGTCGTGAGGTTCTCAATAGCTGAGTTCGCCCTTGTCACCGGTCTCAACTGTGGCTATGACGAAGAGCCAGAGGACGACGCGGCGTTCGAGAAGGCAATGTTTTATTTCTTTGGAGTTTCAAAGTTGAAGATGTCCGAGTTCGAGGTGCAGTTCCATGTGACAATGGCATCTGAGAAATCGTCAACCAGAAAGTTCAAATTTGTCCTGCTGATGCTGGTCGAGGGAGTATTGTTCGGGAAGGAACCCAAAAACTACATTCACGGGTGGGTGGTCGACCTTGTCGGCGACATTGACAGGTTCCTGGCGTTTCCGTTGGGTCGGCTTTGCTACGAGCGAACGAACGAGTTCCTGAACCGTGCAATCGAGAGGAAGCTCCAACGGGATGAGGGCAGCTCCAATGCACGCCCGACCTATTACCTGCTGGGTTTCCCTCTCGCCTTCCAGGTTCGTACACAGATCTCACTGGACGCCGTATACACGTTTACTAGGCGTCCAATATTTATTGACTAGACAGAGAGTGAATATTTACCGGACAACATTTGTTTGCAGCTATGGGTGTACGAAGCCCTCCTTCCAATGGCCAACCAATTCGCGAACGTCATAGATGAGAAGTTGTACCCCAGGTGTCTGCGATACGAGTTTAGAGACCCGAACCTCGAGTATGCCTCCATCGAAACCCGATTGCAGGAGGCTAAGGAGCTCGGGCACTTCAATGACCCTGCAGCCGTGAGGCCGCTTCTACTCCCCGATGAAGTGGATGGAGCTACCCGTTTGTACCGCGATGCCCGAAACACTCACGAAAAGCGGGACAACTTCTTCGACGACATTGTCCGGGAGTTCGTATTCGCAAATGTCAAACCCCCACCAAAGAAACAACCAAAGGGAGCACGTGGGTCAACGCAAGAATCAAGGGAGGGCACGCAGACACAAGCTACCCTATTAGAGATCGAGTCATGGTTACTGGCAAAGATGGACGACATGGTGAGGAGTATAACCGCGGAGGTAGCCTCAAAGATGGCCACGCTTGAGGAGGCGATTGAAAACATGAAGAGGGAACTGAGGTGGAAGGGGACTAGGGAGTCGGAGGAGCAAGAGGAAGTTCTGGGAAAGGAGGTAAAGTTATCCTCGTATCAGATCAGAATCGTCATGTCATTTTATTTTACTGTCATGTTGTTCATATTGGATGTCCTGTGCATGTCGGTACATGTCATGCCAATTCCAGTATATGTCAATTTACTTAGAGGTCATGTGCTTAGGTTCAGGGATCAGTGAAGGACAAGGATAAGGGCAAGGAGGACGAGGACAAGGACAAGGACAAGGGCAAAGACAAGGGCAAGGAGGAGAGAGAGCCCACGAAGGAGGACAAGATGAAGGCCAAGGCCAAGGTCAAGGCCATAGAGGTTTGCGCATGAGACTGTCATGTTAAGATATATTTGATGTCATGTCAATTGTTTTTTACTGTCATGTTAAACGCACCATAGGCTGCAAGTTGCAGGAGGAGTTGGTGGCACCCAGTGCCTCCGAGGTTGAGGCTGAGTCTGAGGTGCCCCTCCTACGGCCGAGAAGAAGCACCCGTCAACATCCTGATACGTTGTCCCAAGCGGACGAAACTCAGCCAGTGAAGAAGCCGCGTTTGGGCAAGAAGCCAGTGGATGCCGCTGAGCTAGGCATGGCGACGAGGGCAGATGTTGATGCGTTCGCTGCGTGGATGAAGGACGAAAGTGACCCCGTCCGGTCGATCGAAGGCACCCTACTGGAGAAGCAGTTCTTTGGGACACTTCAATCACCGACCACCTAGGTGTCATCCGAGGTTAATTACGTTCCCACATCGTGATTCGATGCATCACCTTCTTCCTGATATGGTCTTCCATATAAATGATTTTTCCTTGCGTCCAGCATATTGAGCAAGCTTGCGCCCTCCTGCGGAAGGACATCAACGCAGGTGACAAGTACAAAGGGGTCGCCGTTCTTGATTTCATCTGGGGGGATCTGCTGCAGAAGCAACTGGTGGATGCGAAGGGGAACCTTGACGTGGTGAAGGGGGATGGCACAGTGACCCAATACTTCGACGGCAAGTCGCCACAGATGTTTCCGACGGGTTGGGCCGATGTCGACCGGTTGTTGGCACCTTGGAATCTGAAGAACGAGCACTGGGTAGCCCTTGACATCAACTTCGTGGAGTGGACATTGGACGTCTACGATCCCGACATAAGCCACGTTGTTGAGCGCCATATGTCGGGCCTTCTGAAGCCAGTGACCCACCTCCTCCCCATTTTGATGAACGCCCACCCCGAACCTCGAGTCAAATGGGTCGACAAAGTCCCGAAACCCTTGGCGTACAAAAGGGTGAAGAGGATTCCCCAAAACAAACAATCGTAAGTCATTATTTCCACTTCATTTATAAAAAATTGTCAAGGTTGGGTGAGCATATTTCGTTATTGTGATGTAGGGGCGACTGTGGTCCATACGCCATCCGTTACCTGCAGCTCCTCGCGACCGACGACACCAAGTTCCGTGGCCTGGACGATCAATTCATTGCGGCGTACCGCCAATCCCTTTGTGTTGCCATCTTTCACAGACGTCTTACAACCCCATCCGATCCTTAAAAAAACTCCCCCGTTGCTTTTATATACATTGTTGGTTTGTGTAGACTTGTTGGTTGGTTTAGACCGCACATTGGCTGGTATGTCGGCGGTTGTTGCTTCATTTGAAATTGATGTTTGTTGATTTTAGACATTTGGATCTGCAGTTATTGGTGGTTTGTGGTATTTGTTGGTTTTCAATTATGACATGTCAATTGCAATAAATGTCATGTCAATACGAGGATAATATCATGCCAACATCGGATATTGTCATGTCAAAAGTGGGTAATGTCATGTGACATTCCGTTAACATAACAGAACAAACTAGAACTAGAACAAACTAGAACAAAACCCTCCATACGAAGTTGCAGAAAGGCAACATACTTCATTGCGAAAGACGTCTAACCAAAATGGGCTAACTATGTACTTAATTGCGAAAGGCGCCGCAACTGAAAGTTCCTATGCCCCCGCTAGGTGCGGCGACGCTTCTGCAATTTCTCAGCCACACCCGTCCACTCTGTTGGTTCAAGTTTCACAGTCGTCGAAAATGCTCCTGTCTTCCCTTTTCCGCGCTCGTATGCTTCCTCTACTTCCCTTACCGCTCGCTCGACCTCGTGATCCCACGGGCTGACTACATCCTCGACGTCACTGCTCACAGAAATTACCTGCTTCCCACGGCCATAAGCGACTGTGTTGTCAAACTCATCACTTGGTTCTAACTTGACACGTGGATATTCTAACTGGACGATTTAGGTTTCTAACTGGACACTGTTTGTTTCGAACTGGACACCTCTTCCTTCTCGATCGACACCTTGTGCTACCAAAACTTCCAATTCTTCATCCCCTGCCAAGCGGGGTTTCGTTTTAAACTGTGGGTGATCTTCTTGGGTCAAGGGTGGGCCACTCCCGAGTGAATGGGCCGTTGTGGATCCTTCCGTAGTGGTGAAATCTCCGCCAACTTTGCGTACCAGGGAGACATGGAGGTCGATAGGCCAGAATCGTTCACCGGAAAGACCGTTTACGAACTTGTAGGCCTGCAAGTCTTCGTCATCCCCAATGGAAAAAGGACTGCACCCTTCCTTCTTCGGCTTTACATATGTGAGCTCGACGTCATGCCTCCTCCCATTGACATTAAACTTGGCCATCAGTTGTTTCTTCAGGGAGACGTAGTCAATACTTTCGTCTACCAGTACGGCCTTCTGACTCCTCGACGACTTCACGACCCAAGTGCCCTCTTCACAAGCCCACCATCCGCCAAACAATACAGTGATACACACGGACGATTTCTCCCCTGTTCCCTTAGTTAGAGGGGGGGGGGACATTCAGTTTTACAGGGAGAAGAACATATTGTACGGAGAGACGTATCGCATAACCTAAATGGAAGGAAGACTTACTCATTTCCTTCAAGAAGTCGGTATCTGTCCAGTTAACCCCAATAGGTGTCAAGCGCGTGAATGGGTTTATAGTCTCCCCCTCCTCCATCCCCTCCCTCTTATTCTCTGCAGGCGCAAATGACATGGCGGGAGATTTAATCTCACTCCCGCCCTCTCTCTCCCTCTCTCTCTCTCTCTCTCTCTCTCTCTCTCTCTCTCTCTCTCTCTCTCTCTCTCTCTCTCTCTCTCTCCCCTCTCTTATCAAATGTCCTTCTCTACCCTCTGCAAGATCCCCCCCTTTGGTCTCTCTGAATTTTTTGTTGGGTCAAATTTTATTCATTGCTTTGAACTTCATATGGTTTGAAAATGTATTTCGTCGTTTGAAATTAACGTGGGTATACTTTCCTATGGTTTTGCATTTTCTAAGTATTGAGTGTGAGTGGGAAACCCAGTTTTATACGAAGGTCAAACTTTTACTAAAACCCCTTCAAAAGGTGTCCAGTAGAAAACTGTTTGTTAACCAGTTGAGAATAGTTGACCGGGTAGTTGGTTTTAAGGGGTGACATGTATCGTCTAACGACAAGAAGTAAATCCCCTTCATTTATATCATGTCAGAAATGACACGTGTCATGTATACACCAGAACACTGCCATGTTAATTTTAGACAACAATAAAACACTACAATTTAATCCCCATTGCTTTTTTTTTCTCAACGGTCACATGCTGAACAATGTTGATATTTCCCAAACACCCCACTTATATGATAGCCATTCACCATCCATACTCCCCACAAATTGGTGAAGTTAAATCCTCATTGCCATTTAACAACCTCTCCAACAACACTTCAACGAAATGGCATCCTCTTCACACCACCGCGGCTCCTCATCTGGCCTCCCTCCCCGACCTGTCCCCATCGTTATATCATCCAACGAATCAGATGATGGAGGTTTGTCGATCACTTCATTCGTGTAGATTTCAATTGTGCTACTTGTATCATTATACTACCTTATTTTTGTTAATTTATGCAGGACCAATGTCGCCGCCGTAGTATGGACGACATTAAAGAGTAGATATTGTCGGCGGTGAGTCTGGGATGCTCGGGTCGTTCTAGGAGGCGACCCTTGTACGCAACTGGACCCTAACCACTAGGAGGTCGAATATGTGACCCTCCTACGCAACAACAGAAGAGAGCTATTGAGGGAGGTCATCCCGGTGCAATGAATTCATCCCCGGACACCTCGTATTTAGTAGGACGCGTACATGCCCGAAGACCGTGTCGATTGCCGCGACAACGATGGGTTTTGGGCCAGGAGGGTCCTGGGTGTGTCCGGTTATGGGAGTGATCGAACTTTCACGGTCAACTTCCCACTGAGCGACGAGACGTCTAATCATCGTTCCCGCAATATCCGCCCACACTTCGACTGGGATGGATACAGATTCACCACGCTGCCGCAATTTCGCTTCTTGTTACCGTAAATTTCGTTTTCACTGTCTTCTATGTTGCTACTCTCTCTACTACTATCTTTTAAATGTTTGCTCCTGTGTTGTATTTGATTAATGCAAGTGAATCTGTCTCTGAGATATTGTGTCAAGTATATTTCACTTTCTGTCATGTCGTATTCATGTTGTGTCCAGTTACAACTACGCGATTACTAGTCGGCCTACGAATTCACCTCCACCCACTTTATTCTTATTCCATGGTTTTTCTCTTCAACTTAACATGTAATTATAAGTATGTTTATGCCTTCTCACTGACAGTCTTATCCATTCGATTCCAATATGGGTAAAGCATACTAATGTCGACCGGAGATAACGAAATCATGGCATCCAAATATGGGTATATATTATAATTGGACACACATAAAAACAATATGTCATTATAGCGAATCTGCTTCTCCCAAAAATCTTCTCCATTCGATAATGGTAGTAAATGACTTGTGTTTTTCATAGTTACAATCGTGTCTAGTGAAATACAATATGTGACATGTGTATCTAATATGGATGGCCAGTTACAACTTACTGTTTACACGTAATCCTTCAAATAAACCCCCCGGACCCTTCCTTCTTCAATTGGTTTTCTCTGAAACTTATAATTTAGTTGAAAGAATCTTTTTCCCCCTCACTGACACTCTCACTGATTTCTTTGTCCTCTCAGCCTGCACTTTTCTATTTAACCTCTCTCTGTCTCCGTCTCTCTGTCTCTCTCTTCTATCCTCTGCCACTGCAACAACTACTTTTTCCCTCCTCTCTCACTGGTCTTTGCTTTTCAGGAGTAGAGATGTCTCCCTCCCTCTATCTCTCACTGTACATGAAACCGAGATGGAGTCCAGCTGTACCCCACAGGGTGACCTGCTACCTGCTACCCTTGGCAAGCGGATATCCGGTTTTTAGCAATTTTTTTCCGGATTGGGTTATTCATGCAAAGCTTTCGGATAATAGGGTCATTTTAGCAAAAGGCCCTTTAAGTTATGTTAAGCTTAAATGTTATTTCAATTAAACGTATTTACAGTTTTGGAAAATTTAAATTAAAATTCATGTTCATCTAGTTGTATTAAATTATTTTACAATTTGCATAAAGTTTAAGGATAACTAAAAATTGAAATTGTTTCAAATAGAAAGGATTTGTAGTGTGTAATAAATGCAGAAATTTGTAAAATAGAGAAACTGTTGGAGTTGAAGTGTAAATTTTTTAGAGATTTTGATATTTTTTCCCTCTATTTTAAAGAATGTTTAGAGGGGTTGTTGGGGTTGCTCTAAGTCTCTAAAAGCAACCCCAAGACCTCTTGTAAAACAGAGAAAGTTGGAAATTTTAGAGAAAATATGGGTTTTTTTAGGTCCAACAGCTTCTCTATACTCATCTCTAAAATAGAGAAATTTTAGGAAAGAGAAAAAAAATCTCTAAATTTAGAGGAAGATTGCAAAAACTCTAAAATTTAATTCTCCTCAATACCAATGTAAATTCATTGTCATTCATCAACAATTGGACAGATTTGTTATATTTATACAAAAATTAAGTTAGGAGTATTTGTTATAATTAAATTAAATTAAATATTTTGCTATAATTAACTCGATATTTAATTTAAATACGTTAGTTTTAAGTTATGTTAAAACTCATGTTATATGTAAATGTGACACTTTTACTAGTTTACATTCTAAGTTATGTTAAGCCTAAGTATTAAACTTCATATTTCAATTAAAATTATTTACATTTTTTTTAAAAATCTAAACTTAAAATTCATATTCATCTAGTTGTATGAAATTATTTCACAATTTGTATAAAGTTTAAGGATAGCTAAAATAGAATTTGTCTTAAATAGAGAGTATATGTACTATGCAATAAATGCAGAAATTTGTAAAATAGAGAAGCTATTGGAGTTAAAGTATAAAATTTTTAGAGATTTTGATATTTTTTCCTCTGTTTAAAAATTTTTTTTAGAGAATCTGTTGGGCTTGCTCTAACCATTTGAACGAAACTCTTCTCACTAAATACAATCTTTGTTACCAAACGTTATTATCATGTAAAATTCACATTAAACATTTTATACGATTCTGTTGTATATGGTATGGTTTGTGTGAATGTTTTTTTATTAGAAAATAAATAATCTCGTGATTAATGTGGTATGGTTTGTAACAAGATAGTGTAACTGTATTTATGTTTGAAATTATTCAAAGTATACGCGTGTGTTAACTATATATGTACAAGGATAAAATTGCATTGTCCAATGTGATATTTTAGTGGAATATGAATATCAAGGAATAAAGCGAAAATTGCAATGGGGCAAATAAATTACAGCTTATTTTGGGATTTATTTCTGTTTTATAAAAAATAAACTTACACTAATTTTTATAATTTAAAGCTAAATTTTACTTGTTAAATCTAAGCTGGATTATATATATATATATATATATATATATATATATATATATATATATATATACTCCCTTCGTTAATTAAAACTTGAAGTTTTACTATTCACGCATGCATTTTGAGGTGTTAAAAACTATATAAAATATTAACTTTTTAAATATTTTTTAAAAACTAATTTCATACTTCTTACTATTAAGTATGTATTTATAAAAACAAATGTTAAAAAAAGTTAATATTTTATATATTTTTTTATCATTTTAAAAAAGGTAGTAAACGATAAGTTTTAATTAAGAGAGGGAGTATAATATTTGTGTGTGTGATGTAAATTAATGTTGAATTAATGAGCATTACCCATTTCAATTTTTATGGTTTTCAATTTGTTCCACTCTCTGTTACAATACACTAAAAGATCCAATAAAATAACTTGGTGTATATTAATGTTGAATTAATTAGCGTTACCCATTTCTAACTAAGTTGAAGCTAGATAAAAAACACTAAAACCTCCACAAATAAACCGAAAATAAATTTAAAAATAAAAATAAGGCATTAATTAGGAAGTAGATTAGCATGGGGAGGGAGAGGATGGGGTCGTAATCAAGGACTCTTAAATGCCCACTCTCCCTCGATGTGGACTCTCATGTGCTTCGATCTCCTTTACTCCCACACACCCATCACACTTCCATCTCTCCATTACTTTCAAATCTTCATTTCAAATCTCTTCTTAGATACTATGTCCTCTTTTTTTCCATGCGAATCTTATAGGTAAAATGAGGGTGCGGAAATTCTAATCAATTTCAAATTTTATTAGCGATGTGTATGATCTATCTAAAAAAAAAGATAGACCATACACATGTTATATATATTATGCGTTGTCATTGTCTGACATATAATGTATTATCAGATATGAAAGTTATAAATATTTTTTTAATTAAAAAATTAAGCATTTGTGTAATTTTTTTCCTCTTTCTAGAAGGAATATTTTGGATAAATAGCTTAGAGGAGATTCAATCATTTTCATTTTTGTTTCACTTGATTGTTAGGTCACATGACACCAATCAAAACTATTAACTTTTGGCTAGAGTGTAGAAAAAGGCGATCGAGGTACAATAAAGTTCTCTTCAATTATAAGGCAATTTATGAAGTTTCACCATAATAAATTTAGCTAATTTAATAAACTTTCAATCTCCTAATTAAAAAAAATAAGAGCAATTTAAAAACATAAGTGAGATTATTTTTTACATATTGGTCAATCATTACTCTTTTTTTTAAATATACACAAGACTTTAGTGGTGTCAGACTTTACTTATTCATCACCCAATTGCATATCTTCTAACAAGAGATAAGATATCTGGGTGTGACATAATGACATCATAGTCCAAAGCATACCTAAAAACACCACTTAACATGCACCATATTTATCTCGCGAAAAGACATGAGTGCGGGAGGACCATTCAAAGTGTTGAAGAAGTTGCAAGATGTTTGTGACGATCATCTCGTTTTTTCAAGGGTTCTTCCACTTGTCGAAGACAAAGTTCATGCTTTTAAGATTATCACCCTCGATGTCAATATACTGAAAGCTGAGGTCCCAAGCTGCTAATAGGGTGGACTAAAGAGCCAATGCTTCTTCCATCAAGAGGGAAGCATCACCACCAAGGTTTTTAGGATCGAGATACTATTATAGGATTGATGCAAGCCTCTAAGATCGGATCGTAGAGTCGTAAGATCCTAGAAATAAGTGAAAATAAAATAAATACTAAAATAAAAACAAGCCATACCAAATAAATACCTTAATTTTAAAATAAAACTAATCATTTTATTCATTAAACAAACCAAGTAACTAACATAGTCAAATAATAATCACTTAACATTCATAATTGGTCAAGAACAACTTCTTAAAAGGTACAATAATAGCTGCTTGCCGCTGACACCCTTATCTCTTCTTTATTTTCAAGTAGTGGAGCTCGGGAGGATCGACGATGAATGAATTGGAATGAGGCTTAAGGTTTTAATTTCTACTAAGGGTTGGGTAATGATTAAAATTTCTACCAACATATTTTGAATTACAAATAAACTACATTCACCTCGTTTTTGTTTATTTTTTCAAATTTTATACCAAAAAACCCTAGAAGTATGGGAAAAAAAACAAATTGGACCGTTCACTTAGGAGACAGGCTTAAAAAACACAAATTAAGGGGCCCATTTTCTTTATTGTAGGCTTACAATACTAAATTCCAAACAAAAATAGCACGTAACATCACATTATAAAGTATTGCTCGGATCTTACTAGGATATTACGATCCTAGCCGACCCCAATCGATCCTAGCAGCAAGGAGTATTTACACCCGATCCGGATCAAAATCTAGCCTAGGATCGTAGAATCATAAGATCCTATGATCCGGATCGGGATCCTAATAACAATGATCATCACAAAGGAAACTGTCGGAGGCCATGATCGAGCCATTAACATCCTTGATGATGTAGCTAGTTGTTGCATGCCCAGACTGGTTTGAATCCATCAAAATTTATTTTGAAGTATCCAACTCTAGTTTTTATCCATCTAATGCTTTTTTTTCATGGGTTAGTTTTGTGTTTGTGAGGTTGGCCGTTGGCGCGTTCGTATTGTCCCAGAATGCCGATTTGACATGGAATCATTGATTTGATGCAAGAGTTTTCTCATATACCTTTCTTGTTTTCTATTGTCGATGAAATTATCGTCATATTGAAAGTGATCTTGTTCCTAATTGTCCAAATGCCTCACTAAAGAGTAGCTAGCTTTGTTTTTCTGTTTTATTTAGGCTGCTAAACATTTCATTTGTGATTCGTCTAATGGTGTGATCCGCAGTGTTTATGGCTATTATTTTGTTCAACATGGTGTTGTCAATCTTGGTAAGCAACTGTAACGTGTGAGTTGTTGTGATGAGGAAAGTTCGATGCCTGTGCTCAATCAATCAAATATATTTATACTCGAAATCCTTCTATAACATAGTGGAATTCGAGGTCGATCGAAGGGAGTTGGTCAGTGGTTCTATCCTAGTTGTTTAATGGGTGGAAAATAGAGGAGGCGTGTGGATGTAGGTATCGATGTGTAGGGTTGCGAACACACAAGTAAGGCTGGAATTTAGGATGAAATCAATATAAAGGCGAAATCTTCCAAGGCAATGGAACGCCACAACAATAGACACATGCAGGGATTAATGAATCATATAAAGAATTATGCTTTTATTAATTAAACAAGCAAATCAATCAACTTTCGTATAAAAGACCTACTTGTTTCTACCTTTTAACTAGGATCTTAATTATAACTCACATTAGAAAACCCTAATTACTATCCAAGTTAACAACTTCCACTTTCAAGTAAATTACAACATAGAATTCCTTAAATTCAAGCACATAGGTAGAATAAGATAAAAACATCATAGATTCACAAATTCATTCATCATACACATGCCTATTGTTGGGCGTACCCCAACCTTAGAAGATGAGGGGACTACTCACACATTGCAAGAGAAAACATGATTGAAGTATAAGAAAACATAAAGTGAAATTGTAATTGAATAAACCTGAAATAACATTCCACAACCCCAAAGCTCTCGCCCTAACGCTTCAAACAAACCCTAAAACTCGTTATTTCTTTTGCTGGGAAAATTCAGCATGTGTTGATGATGTAAGTCAGCCCCTAATAGGCTTTATTTATAATATAAACTAAGACTTAATCCCCAAGGAAATATATTTTATCTTAGGAAAATATAATTCTATTTCGTAGACTTCTATAGAAAAATAAAAATAAAAAAAACCTAGGGCTCTGGTAGTGGCGTTGGAGTGCATCCCCTTACAAACGGCAACTGCTATCCCTCTCTCCGGTCAAGGGTCGTGGGAGCTAGGGTGATCCTTGCCGGTAGTGCAAGATTCACCGTTGTTGGTTGGGTTGGCTACAACAGAGACATATTTTGGAATTAGGGTTAGGGTTAGGGTAGGGTGAGGCTTGAGGGAGATGGAGGATAGGGGAAAGAATGTGCATCTGACACAGTAGGAGTTCGAGACGGTGGTTGGGGAAGAACTGGTGAAGGAAGGGGCTATTAGAAAGGAGACGACAATGCTTGTAGTATCCTTGTTGATGTTCAGAAAGTTCAATGTGCATGATTTGCAAGGCACGATGAAAATTGCTTGGCGACCAAAGAAAGGGTTTCTTTTTCGTGAGATTCTAATTAACAGATTCTTGATTCAATTGGTGGATGCGTAAGACAAAGAACGGGTGATCATAAGGGGGCCTTGGTCCTTCGATCAATCCCTGTTTATGCTGAGCGGACCAGGAATGAAGCAAGCCTCAAAGGTGAAGTTTGAAGAGGTGACAATATGGGTGAGACTGTATAATATGCCGATAGGGTGTATGAAGAAGTATATGGCGAGGATTATAGGGTCAAAAATTGGCCGACTAGAAGAGACTGATGAGTCGACGACAGTGGTGTGTGGAAAGTTTATTAGGATCAGAGTCACAATTGATGTTCGCAAGCCGATTCGACGAGGGGTGATGATTCAACTGGAGAAAAGCAAAATATAGATCGAACTAAAGTACGAACGACTGTCAAATTTCTGTTATGACTGTGGGAAACTGGGTCATGTGGTGGTAGATTGTGCTATGGAGGAGGAGGCATAGTTCCATAACGAATATAGGGAGTAGCTGCAGGCTTCACCAATGAAAATGGCCAAGGGCAAGGAAGCGAATGAGGTGGAGAGGGAGAGGAAAATACTAAGGGAGCTAGGAGCAGGAGGGAGTAAACAAGGTGATGTGGAAGGAGAGGGCAAAAAAGGGGGTAGGAGGAGTCTAATTGAAATTCTTGAGAAATCACAGAGGGAGGACAAAGATAGGGAAGAAAGAGGACAAAATAGGATAGAGGCGAAGACTGAATTGGATGAGGCTTTGGGTGAGATAGGAATGGAGGACAAGCAAGATGGAGAGGGGACTGTTGAGAAGACAATAGGAAGGGAGGGGATGGGCAAGGAATTCGAGAGAGAGAGTGACAGGGGGGATGGGAAACTAACATGGAGGAAGAGAGACTTGAAGGGGGAGATCAGAGAGAGAAGGCAGTGAGAGGAAAGACGTGGAAGAGAAGGGCAGAGAGAGTAATAAAGAGGGAGGAGGCCAGGAACAATCCGCAAAAGAAAGGAGGGGGGGGGGGGGGGGGGTTGAGGACTCTATGAGCATAGATGAAATTGTGGTGGGAAAGAAAAAAAGAGGGCAGGATAAGGACAAAACGAGTATGGTGGGAGGGGAAACCCCCTTCCGCCAATTATTAAGAATCTATTAAGCTTTAACTGCCAAGGATTAGGGAAGGACAACGCAATTACAAAGCTCACAAATCTGGTGAGAAGGGAGGCCCCGAAGGTGTTGTTCCTAACTGAGAATAAGAGGGATAGGGATGGCAATGGCATGAAGTCGGTGAGTAGAAGGTTAGGATTCACGTGTTGCTTTGTTGTGGACAAGGTGGGAAGATCAGGTGGGCTATGTGTGATGTGGGAGGAGGGTGTGGTATTGGACATTCAGAGCTACACTCGACATCATATTGATGCCTTGGTGAGGATTTATAAGGAGTCGATGCAATGGAGATTCACGGGGATGTATGGATGGCCAAGGAAGGAGGAGAAACGACACACAGGGCATGCTGAAGAGGTTAAACGAGGATGAGCAATCAAGCCCGAGATCGAATCTGATGTTGGGATCGCGAGCTGAGCTTGAGCACCAAAAAAGCTCATATAAATTTTAGGCTCGAGCTAGGCTCGGCTCGTTCGGCTGGTTCGACTCAAATAACACCCCTACCAACCGTACATGACATTGAACACATATTTATATGACACCTAATGTATGCGAATATGACAAAAAATTGTTGAACCATCAAAAAAAGTCCATAAACCCAGTGCAAGGGTAGCAAAGCGTTCATATACTAGAAAAGTGAAGTCGAAAAACCAAAAGTCTCGCAAACCAAAATACAGTACTAACAACATATGTTCAACCAAACAACAAAGTCTAAAAACCAAGTACCAATGTTTAACCAATAATGTTCCATCATGAGGCAATAATGGAATTACTTTTGAGGAGCGGAGGAGGGTATAAGACGTCTGTGGAAGATGGTGACACATAGGAGTTGGCAGTACGCCGCAATGAAGCCATCGTCAAGGCCATGGAAGTCGGACTGACCGACCCCAAGGAGCTGCATGTAGCGGATGACATATGGATCACAATCTCCCCTACATGACGGCCAACAAATGTGTCAATTCCAATCGGATGGGCAAAATTAAAAAACCACTAAATGTATACCACCGACTTACTATTGTTTGTTTTGGGGAATCCCCTTCATACTCTTGTACGCAAAGGATTAGGGGACTTTCTAGAGCAATTTCAGCTGAAGTTGTTCATGGATGCTCAACAATATAGGGAGGACGTGGGTCGTCGACTTTAGATGGGCATCCATCTGGCACTATGAAACGAAGTGGATGTCGGGATCATAGACGTTCATGGTCCACTCGTGCGAGGTTGATCGCTAGTGCCACCCAGTGCTGGTTCTTAAATATCCACAATGCCAACAAGCGATCGACATTCGCCCAAGACTTGGGAAACCTCTCGGGCAACTTGTCGTCGAATTAGTAGGTCGGTGAGCTCATCGTCGATATGTTGCACCTCGAGCTTTCCCTTGGTATCCCCCACTTTCTTTTGTAGCAACACCCCCTAGAAGTGGCCAAGAACAGCGACGCTTGCGTACTTTTTATTCGCCTGGATATCCTTTCGGAGAAGGGCGTATGCCTACTCAATATGTTGGACGCACGCAAGCCGTTTAGATGGTGACGCATGTGGCCGAAGGTGTTGTATAGTCCAATGATGGGGGAACATTACCTCGAATGTGACCCAATGGGTCGTCAATTGGAGTTCCTCAAAGAACTCCTTCTAGCGTAATGTGGCTTCGATCAACCAGACAAGGCCACTCCCGTCGCTCATCCAAGCAGAGAATGCATCAACATATTCCCTCGTCTCCATGCCTAGTTCCACGACATCCACTCCCTGCATTAGCTTCTTGCCCTTGGGGAGGCATGACTTCTTCGATGGGTGAGTCACCTCATGTGAAGAGAACGTTGCAGGAAGTCGGCAGGTCCTCTCACCCCTACGTTCGAGGGACACCTCAGCCTGGAAGCCCTCAAGTGCCTCCCACTTGTCTTGCAACCAGCACAACACAAAGAAAAGTTCATATAAGATGATAGGTATAAACTACTTACATGTCACCTACTGAAATTGACATGACAGTTAGAGGACCAATACTTACCGCGCCAGTTTTCTGAGTAGGTGCATTTGACTCACTCTTCTTGCCGTTCCTAGTATCCTGATGCTTGGTCGTTTGTCTAACCTCCTTGTCCTTCTGGGCTTCATGAACCTATCCACAAACAGAAGTAATTAACATGACACCTATAATATATTACATGATGGCCATAACAAATTAAATGACACATAGATAACCTTACCTGATTCTTCGATTGGACCTCGATCCCCTTGCTCCAACTCCCTCCCACGCCGTGTTCCATCCCTTCCCAATGACCATGCCTCATCATCCTCGCTCGTCCTTTCCCCCTCACTGCCCTCTTCAAGTTGTGGGTGGACTCCTTAAGCGTTGCCAACTTCGATCTAAACTTAGCGATTTTGCTCCTTGCCATGTCGTCCATCTTCCCTAGTATCCTTAACTCGATCCCTGACATCTTCGCTTCTTTCTACGTACCCGACCTGGATGCTTGCGTCCCCCGCGAGCGTTCCTCTCTTGCTTTCGCTTGTTCAACTTCAACCGCTATGAACGTTGTGACGATGTCGTCAAAGAACTTATCTAGCTTCTTGAGAGAGTAGCGGGCATGGAGGGCCACACATTTTGCATCCTCCACTGCATCGGGGATTAGGAATGGCCTCACGGCGTCAGGGTCATCGAAGTACCCAAGATCCTTCTTCACCGCATGCAGTTGGGTTTCGACGGCGTCGTGGCCGGGGTTTTCTTCTTTTGACTCGTACCGCAGACACCTAGGATATAGGTCCACATCTATAGGGGTGGAAATGGGTCGGGTGATGGATGAGTGAGGCTATTTTTTCACCCGACCCATCTAAAAAAAATCTCACCCGACCCATCACCCACCCACGAAATATTTCACCCATCACCCGATCCATCGGAGACCGGGTGGGTCGGGTGATTAATCGGGTGAAGCCAAACACGTTAAACGGTTGAAGCCAAAACAAGATTATATAAACCAAGACCATACATTGAAGCCAAAATAAGATTACATAAGCCAAAATAACATAAGTCACAAGCCAAATGAACTACAAATGGAAATCTATACGAAGCTACTGGAAAGTGGAAATCCAATTAAAGATTTAAATCATAATTCAAAATAAACTGATGGAGCTACAAGGAAGCATTCCTTGTCCAAAAGAAGGGAAATGCCGAACAAGCGAGTGATACTTATTTGGCAAGGCCCAAGGGTACGTAATATACAATATTTATTTATGTATTTATTTATAAGTATTTCATAATAAACGGGTGATCTAATGGGTGGAATAACGGGTGAGCTAGCGGGTGATTTAGCGGTTCGGGTGATGGGTCGGGTAATGGGTGAAAGGTTATCACCCATCACCTGATCTATCACCCGTTTCACCTGACCCATCACCCATCCGTCACCCGGTTTTTTTCGGATGGGTCGGGTGAATCGGTCACCCACAGGTGATTTCCACCCCTACACATCTATGACGTTCGCGCATTGGACGACCATTAGAGGGAGGGCTTCGTACACCCACAATTACAATAACGATTGTCAAGTACGAAATCAATTGATGTCTAGTATAAAATCAAAGGATGGTTAGTACAAAATCAAAGGCTGGGTAGTACAAATTCAAAGGGCGTCTAGTGATGTTAGGGTACGAAGATGGAAGGTGAGGGGAAAGCCAAACATGGTTGACCATCCACCTCTATAGACTGGCCAGTACAAATTCAAAGGGTACGAACCTAGCCCCTTGCTAGAGCTTCCTCTCGATTGCATGGTTGAGGAACTCGTGGATTTGCTCATAGCAACGTCGACCCCACGGGTACGCCAAGAACCTTTTAATATCGGAGACGAGGTTGACCACCTCCCTCTGAAGGTAGTTTCGGGGTTCCTTCCCTAGTAGCACTCCCTCGACCAGCATGAGCATGTCAAATTTAAACCTTCGGGCAGGCGATCACTCAAATTTCATCGCCATGTGGAACCGCACCTTGAAGTCGGACATCCTCATCTTCTTAAAGCCGAAGAAATCATGGATTGCGGTCTTGTCTGCTTCATCGTCTTCAGGCTGCGAGGCGATGTTGTAGTTTAGGTCGGTCACAAGCGCAAACTCCGTTATTGAGAACCTGCCGATTGCATCCTACATCTAGTACCAGGTCTTATGCTGCTTCTTCGTCTTCAGTTGTCGTTGTAGGACATAGTGTGTAAGCTATGACGAACCAGACCCTTGTGCCCAGCCTCGCAACGCCCCCAACAAGCTATCCATCAGCCGCTTCCCTTCACCCTCGCTCAAGTACCCGTCCATGTTAAGTAGGAGTTGCGACCTTGAGTATTGGTTGCATCGACATTTGAAGTGTCTATCTGCCTTCACAACGTACATAACCTGCACAGACTTTGACTTGTGAGCCACGCTGCACGATAATAAGAACTTACATTGCTCGAATGAAATCCCATAATACCTCGTCGGAAGATTGAGTCTGGACAACCCTCTTTTCACTCGATCAAGACATTTTGTTCTTTATTAGATATCCTGCATGTTGGGATATCCTGCATGTTGGGAGACCATGCATCAGGAATCTGCAAAAAATTGCGTCTACCGCAATCCACAATTCCCTTTTTCATATCAGGCCCAAATACATGCCAACAGTCAATATGTGCATGACAATTACTTATTTTTACATGTCACCTGTATATTTATGTATGACAGAAACCAAAATTGAATCTATTCATATCAAATTTCACGCGATTTTGAACCTATGTATATCACAAATGTCAACCTATTCATATCAATATTGAATGCACCCAATCCTTCCACATACTCAGTACCTCAGTTTCCCTTCCACATATTCAACCCATCAGTTTCCCTTTGTACATGACAAAAAGACAATTAAACATGTCACTTGTATATTCATACATGACAGTTGAATTATTGATTCTATGCATCTCCAATTGCACACGATTTTTGAACATATTCATATGAAATTTTGACCTATTCATATAAATATTTATCTCCCCTACCCAATTTTAACCTACGCATATGAAAACTCACCCTTTCTAACATTTCCCCTAACCCTATTTCGCCCAATTTCGTCGTAAATTGAACAACATCTGCATAGTTCTACCTTGCATATCTCCACATTCCCGCATTTCACACAACACCAAATAGAAATTAGTTTCTAAAATCAGTTGCTCCCCTTCGAATCCATCAACTTCTTCAATTAAGCATTACATGTAAGGGTTATTTACTTGAAAACCGAATGTCGTTGTCTATGTGTTCTTCTTCTTCCTCCTTGTCACTTTCTGTTACTTCTTCCTCTTCCTTCATGTCGTTGTTGCCGTGTTCTTCTTCTTCTTCCTTTTTTTTTGTTTCACTGCTATCGTCTTCTTCTTCTTCCTCTGGTCATATATGGCCTTTCCTTTCTTTCCTCCCATTAAGAGCCCTCGTGTGTTGGCGGTTGGTTGGACGTTTTTTTTTTAAAAAAAACTGACTTCTCTCTCTTTCTCTCTTCCACATCTCACATCAATCTCTCTCCTCATTAATAAGCCCAACAGGTTGTTTTCTTTAACATAAGGGCTTTAGACAAGATGTCGGAATGACTATTGACAAGATAATTTCACCTAAATTGCCACAGGTCCTTTTCATTTTTTCCGAACACATTGCAAAAAGGCTCAAAACTCTCGTTCCTCGAATCGAAACCTAAATCTGTCGAACGAATTGTTTTGATCGAAAACAGCCTAAAATCGATGAAATTAATCAAAATATCAATTGATCGACACACGAATGGGTATATCGCTCGCTTTACACGATTATCAAATTGCGATTTTTGATCTTCGTTCGAAAAAACCGTCGAAGGAAGGAGCTCGACAAATAGGAACGAGGTACATGAATAAGCTCGGTAGGTTTAAACGAGGTGAATAAGTAACCTCGGTGCATAAAAACGAGGTTATGATGGAGCCTCGTCTAGTTTTTGCGAGGTATATAATGACCCTTTTGAAGATCTTGTCTGAAGCCTCATTGACATAAGCCGAGCTCAATAAATAACCTCAGCTTTTGTTGTTGAGGTTAATGAGAAAGCTCGGCTTCTGTTGTTGAGGTTAATGAGGAAGCTTGGCTTCTGCTATTGAGGTTAATGAGGGAGCTCATCTAAACCTGTCGAGCTTATTCATGTACCTCGTTCCTATCTGCCGAGCTCCTTCCTTCGATGGTTTTTTCGAACGAAGACCAAAAATCAGCATTCAATAATCTTGTAAAGCGAGCGATATACCAATTTGTGTGTCGATCGATTGATATTTTGATTAATTTCATCGATTTTAGGCTGTTTTCAATCAAAACAGTTTGTTCGACAGATTTAGGTTTCGATTCGGGAAAAGAGAGTTTTGAGCCTTTTTGCAATCTGTTCGGAAAAAATGAAAAAGGACTTGTGGTAATTTTGATGAAATTATCTTGACAATAGTCATTCCGACATCTTGCCTCTAGCCTCACTCTTTTTTTAAAGGGAAATTTACAGAAAACCACCCATTATATATAGCCTTTTACACTTAACCACCCACTAAAAGCGAAATTACATAAAATCACCCATTAAATGGGTTTTGTTTTCAAATCACCACCCACCACATAATTCCATTAGAATTCCATTAAATATAGTATATTTTAATATTTTATACTTTTTTTTACAGTAGGCAAAAATTAGGTGAGCCTTACTAAAGTAAGGCGCCACCATGATCATCCGACCGGATGATGTTACAGAGATCCCTAAGAATAGGGAGATTACAAAGAGTACAGTTGTCTCTAGATCTAGCTATGAAGTCTGCTGCCTTGTTAGCTTCTCTGTAGCAGTGTCTAAACTCAATGCTGTCAAAGTTAGCACTAAGATTCTTGATTAGCTCCACTTCCCTTGATATTTCCCATCTGCCATGATACTTATCATTAATCGTCTTGATCACTTCCAGGCAATCTCCTTCCACTATGACTCTCCTTAGGCCTCTTGCTATGGCTAAGTTTATACCTGCACAAACTGCGTCAGCTTCTGTTTGGATAGCAGATGTAGCTGCCGTTTCCAACTGAAGGATATCAATAACTGAACCATAATGGTCCCTAATAATGACCCCCACATGGCATTCGCTTGTGGGTTTTAGCAAGCCATCCACGTTAATTTTGTAGATAGCCCTAGGCGGTTTAGTCCATTTAGAGTTTCTTTTCCTTCTAGCACTATGGTTGGCTTGAGGAGAGGATTGTTTATTTGCAGTTTGCCAGTCCGTACGATTGGACAAAATTCTGCTTGCTAAATGATGAGATGTGGTTGGTTTCTTGTTTCTGAAAATCAAGTCATTTTATACTTAAAATTTAAAGTTGAAACTTGAATATATTTAAATTATATTTATTGTATTTAGGGGTAAACACTTATATTAATATATTAGGGGGAAAAGCGTGTACAAATTTTAAATTTATTTGAAGGGGTGGAGGTTCTAAATGTAGAAAATATTATTTAATTTTATTTAAAAAGTCAAACAAATTTTAATAAAGATACATTTAATAAACAATACTTTTGAGCCTAGAAAAATATTATTTAAACAATATTTATATTTTTTTTTTCATTTTTAGTATATTATAGGTGTTTACAAATATGAAAGAAAATGAGAAATTAATTATTAGTATCAAAATAATTATTAAATTTAAACAATGCTAATGACTTATAAACTAATTTTTAATTTTGATTAAAAAGAAGTCTATAAATTTTTAAACCATTTTTAGGAATAAAATAGAACAAATTTGTTCATAATACATCATGCTTGTAACCAATATGTTTTTAAAAATTTAATCAAATATATTTTGATATGTATTTGAGATTTTAAGTTAAATATAAAACTTAAAATATAAAACTTAAAATAATGTATTATCATATATATATATATATATATATATATATATATATATATATATATATATATATATATATATATATATATATATATATATATATATATTTGACAAAACCCTAATAAAAATAAACAATGGGTGGTGATTTGAAAACAAAACCTATTTAATGGGTGGTTTTCTGTAATTTTTTGTTTAACGGGTGATTAAGTGTAAGATGTTACATTTAGCGGGTGGTTTTCTGTAAATTTCCCTTTTTTTAAACTGGCATTTCTCTCTTTCTCTCTCCCATATCTAACATCAACCTCTCTCTCTCCTAATTAATAAGCCCAACCGATTAAGATTGTTTTTGCCAAACTTTTGTGAAAGGTGCTACCCATGCAAAGCATTTCGGGTAGGGGCTATTTACTGTCATATCCTCTTCAACTTAGTCGAATTAGATTTTTTTTTGTTTTATAGGTAGACACTAGTCGAACTCTTGACTTATTGGTCACTACACGTCATCCTTATTAATTTATTTAAGTAAAAAGTATTTTCTCGTGTCATGATTTACATACAATAATTAATTAAAAACATTCTTATCCACCTTTATTTTTTTTATTAGTATAACTTATACCTTTTTCAGTAAGTCGTTACATACACCCTCATCTCCAATTTACATAAGAAGATAAACTTAAGCCACAAATGACAAATCTGACAATTTTATAGTTGATCACAATCTTATTATTTAATTAGATAAATGATTACCCAATACCCTAAAAAAACTTACAGAACATATACAATACTCCACCATAGCATTAATTTTCATTAGATGTGAACGTGATGTATTAAAAAATGGGGTATAAAATCTTAAACTTTGATGCTTTATTCTTTTGTTTGTACTCATATTACGAAAGTGGCCTTTCAGAATTAAACTAATCCTGACAAAGATTACACCTTTTCTTGAAAGACGGCCATTGGTTAACTTAAGCCTACCATCTTCCCCAAGCCGTACTAAAAGAAGTACCCACCTTCAACATTTCAAAAAGCTTATACATATGGTTAAGTTTACCGCTCATTTGAAATACTCCGGTACATGTTTTCCCAACAAGGAAAAGTTAAGTTTACCGCTCATTTTTACTAGATCCACCACTAATTCACTGTATTACGATACGGTAAGTTTAATCAGAGCCGGACATGAGGCGAGGTTCAACAGGCCGTTGCCTCAGCCCCACATTCCGTAGAGGGTCCATATGTTATATTTACACGATTTCTGTTTAGAGCAGGGTTAAATTTCCGTTTAGCGCAAGACCAATTGGTCGCAACAACCAAATATCAATGGGTCGTTGTGACCATTTTTTTATATACAAAATACATTGGTCGCAACGACCAGATTATGGGCTGGTCGCACCGATCAGATCCAAGATGGTCGCACCGACCAGGTTTCTCAGAGGCGAGCACGTCGACAAATATGCACCTCCCCAGTCTGAACCCATGGTCGCACCTGTAGTCGAAGACAAACTTCTCGATCCTACTCCTCCTCCTGTGGCTACCACCGGCGAAGATAAACTACTGCTGTCCGCGAAGGAGTAGATTGCTAAAGCAATTGCACCTGTCAAGCGCAAATTCCTCCGTCGTCCTCCCGCTCGTGCCTCTTCTTTGCCGGGAAGAAGGATGAGGAGGTTCCGTGTGTAGATAATCCAAATCGTCTAATAGCAGCATCTTGTTGATAATCTGATATGGGTTTATGTTAAAATTGACGAATCTGAGTTTGTGTTAAAATTGAAGAATCTGGGGCTGTAGGTGGATCCCGATTTTGGAAATTGTTCACTTTGCTTCCCATTTTGGAAATTGACGAATTGGAGTATTTAAACAGGTTCAGTTTTCGATTCGATTATTTTGGGTATCACTTAATGTTCATCACTGGATTATCATGAATCATGATCTTCGATGCAAATTTCACGGCCCGCAGTTTGGGGAAAACGCATTAGAGCCACAAAAGGAAATTCTAGGTTTGGGGAAATTAGTACTAGTATTTTTTTCCTGATGGGGGTTGTGGAGTAGCGGGTAAATTTTTACAAGTATAAGGTTATTTTGGTCCTGTTCTAAAAAGATTTTTACCTGCTCTAAAAAGCAAACCCCAATATTTATATACGGTATATATTTTTTTTAAAAAAAACTCACATTAGTAGGCACACATACGATCCCGGATCCCCCACGGCTCCACCCATATTCCTTATCGACTATCCTATATGTTCCTATACCAATAAAATAATACTTTATTATAGGACATTGTATGGATTATACACCAAAAAAAATCACTAGTATGCCGTACCATGAATGAGCTTCACAAAATTTATTTATATTGAAATTATTATTAATTCTTTTAAAAAATTACAATAATGTGGTATTTGATAATTCATATGCATTTGTAAAAAAATATTTTTAAAAACAATATAAATATGTTTCTAAAAATAAATATGAATAGAAGTCATAAAATAACAATAATTTCAATTTAAATAAATTTTGATTTCAATAGATTAGGGTTATTTATCTCACTTTTATGCAATAGGCTAGGGTTATAAGATTTTAATTTTTGCAAATACCTAAGCTTTGCTGGCTGCTGCTATGTTGCGTAAAATGTTCTGAGGTCTTAGTGGTTGTTTTTTATCATATGATATACTATATTTAATTACTGATCTTTTGTTTTATAGTTTGATATTCGTTTTGTTATTATTGAAAATAGTAGAGGGTCCATTTTGAAATCTCGCCTCATGCATTAAAATTGCGAGGTCCGACTGTTTAATGAACGTAATCAAAGCCACCACATCTTACAACGGTGAGTCTATAGACTCTATATGTATTCAAACCCACCACATCAAAATGCGATGGGTTAGTGTACGGGGAAAAAATGGGGTTAAAGATTGTTACAGATGTTGTTCGCTATACGTGTGTAGCGAACAACCCACCGCATTGTGTGCGGTGGGTTTTGAACCCCATGTAAGAGGGTGGAGCCCCTCCCATTTGGCATACATTCTCCATTCCATCCACTTCCCTCGTTCTGACAGTTAACTCCCTTTCAATCTTTTTCCCCTCTGCTCCTCACTTCGTTGATGTGGGCATGTAACAGCCCCAACCCACCGCGGTATGTTGTGTTGGGTATGTAAATCGTAATTAAAGTCATCGCATCTTGTTGCGATAGTTAGCATCGTACATAGTACAATAAAAATTAGCAGTGAAAATAACAACCCTATTTTCCAATCCATATAAACTTTATTCCCTAATTGGATATTTAGGTTCGAATTCCAATAAGGGTAATTTTTACAAAATGAATTAGTATAAAAATTTATACAGTTGAGTCATACTAGTTTAATTGGTAAGGAAAACATATAGTGATTAATATGTTACGAGTGCAAATCCTTCCTTTCTATTGTAATGTCATAATTGTCTAAAAAAACTAATACTCCGTATATGTTATCACTTATCACCCAATATTAGTTTATCGATTGAAAATAAGATAGTACAACTCTTAATTGATATTCCTAGTTCAAGTCTTGATGATAGCATTGTGAATTGAATAACGATAGGTATGTTAGATATCGATCAGGTAGCCGAGATTTTTTTTTAAAAAGTGATTTCTAGAATGGCCTAATTTAAGGTCTTTATTAGTTAAATGTCCACCAAGGGTTACAAATTAGCAAAATGTCCATCTCCCCTCTAGGCCCCTGTGCCCCCCACGTGTGCCCCTTGTGCCCCCTTTTTTTCTTTTTCTTTTTTCCCGTGTTGCTGAAACAAAGTTGCTGAAATCGGAGTTGTTGAAACCCCGATTTCAGCACTGTTGTTGATGCTGAAATGGTTATTGCTGACAATGCTGAAATTATTATACATACAAGCTACTGAAACACTGAAATGCTGAAATGTTGAAAGGCTGAAATGCTGTCATATATGCTTGTAAGATATAGTAGCTCATACAATTTTATAAGAATTAATTTCATAAAAAATCAAGAAGCTAATAAGCTCTCCAAAAGTTTTAGCAAGGCAATTTTTTTTTTTGTTGAAATTGCCAATACACAATAGGCATTTGTATTCGCAATAAATACACGAGCACACTAGTCAAATACACCACTAACTCCAGCTTTAGCTCCCAAACTCTTGATCTGTATTCAATAGATGGAAATGCAACGACATAAGCTATTAGAATGTGCCTTGACATAAACAAGTGAGATTGCTATTGATTGAACACAATTTCCGCAGAGGATATTCAAGACTACTATTTCAGCAGCATTCAAAATTCAAATTGATTGAAGTACAGAAATTGACCGAAGTGCAGAAAACGAGTAGCTAGAGATCAAAGGCTATCAATTAGCTGAAAATAACACAGAATTTCTGCAATTAAACTCGTAAATCTAGAAAGGTAACCTCTGCAAAGTGGCTTTGGTGAACCACGAAGCGCTTCCAGCGGATGGGGGAGGACGAAGCGGGACCGAATAACTGGCTTTGGAAATCTGATCCTTAACAGATCGAAGATGCAAAACGAAAGGCTCGAGGAGTCCATAAGCCAACTTCTCATTCAATTTATCGGCGAAAAGGACTAGATCAAATCTGTTACAGCACCGAGAAACGAAAAAGTGTCATCCACAGGTGAAAATTAGCAAAGTGCAAGACGAATAGAAATTGAGCGCGGGAAATTACTACCTGGTTCTCGTCAGGGTGAGCTGAAATAGAATGTAATCGAGCCTCGCAAGCAGAAGACACAGGGGAGTAGTCGACGTCGACTAGTAGTCCTCGACGTCGAGTAGAACGGTCGTGGTCGAGTACCTGTAGAGACAAAAACGAGCAATCGATCTCGAGAAAGCACTCGATTTCGAATGTTAGTAGTCGACTACTCGACGTTGACTAGTTTAGTCGACGTCGAGTAGTCCTGCAGAAACGTGTTTGTGACGGCGAAAGATGGCCGAAGAATGTGAGGATGGTATCGAAGCGTGGAAAAAAAGTAAACCAAGGTGTTGATGATTCGAAATAAACAACTATGAAATAAAACTTCCAAGACCGGGGTTTGCAACGACAATAACCAAACATGCATAAGGTAAGATAGAAATAATCATGCAATCTCATCAAAGGATCAAGCTTTCGCCATTTCCAACAATTAGACAACTCTTTCAAGTAACCCTAATTGTATCTACCAATTTTATGTTTATAAACATAAACATCGAATCTTTACCTTAGGCAATAAACATAATAAAGATAGTGAATGATCAAAACATAATAAAGATCGAATCTTTACCTTAGGCGCGCATGGCTATCGTCGGGCTCACCCCGACCCTAGGAGTTGGTGGACTACTCGCTCTTCATCATAGGAAAACTCATCAATAATGAAAGGAAACTAACTTGCTTTAATGAAATAAAACCAAGCTTACAACCGATCGAAGCCAAATTCCACTCTCGCCAAACTTCACTCCTCTCGGCCTAGCGCTCTCTCTCTCTCTCTCTCTCTCTCTCTCTCTCTCTCTCTCTCTCTCTACTCGCTTTCTATGTAATTGGAACTGAATAAGAATATCCTAAAACTCAACCCCTAGGGCCTTATTTATAGCATTCAATCCCCGCTATCCAAGGAAAGAATATCCTATCTGATAACTCCCTCCCTTGATGAAAATCGGAATAAATGTTTCAAAGGCCTTGACAGGATGTTTGTGTCAAAGGTCTTGGAACATTAACAGTTGATGAAATCCAAAACCTGTTCTATATGTCCGAATATTATTTAATTTTATTATATACTTCCTTTATATTATATATATGCTTGACTAATCTTTCAGGAAGTTTTTCGAATTATTTTCTTCCTTGTGACAAGTGTTGAGAAGGTTCAAATCGGAAAGATTATGGCTTCATTTGTTTCCAAGTTTAGAAGATCTTAAAGATGGCCATGATCTGGAATAGCCGTTGGAGAAGATTCTTGGCGCCGATTTGTCTCAATAAATAGAGAAGGAAGATGAAGACAGAATACACAAGTATTACACGAGCTTTGATTCATTCAAGCGAGATCTGTCTTCCAAGTGTACTCTCTGCTAGCGCTCAAGAGTTTGTTGTTTATTTCAAAGCCTTTGAGAGTCACTGTGAGCTTATAGGATATATTCATTTATAGTGTTACTCGAGAGTTTGTAACTCGGGAAGTTGCACTAGGCTATTGATTTGTGAGAGTAAGAGGATTGTACTAGATAGCTGAGAGAGGTGGGGCTCTTCTAGATTGGTCTAGGACTCCAAGGGAACGTGAGTTGACTAGATTGCAATTGTATAGGAGAGAGGCTTCTCGGTGAGCTATTAGGATCCTAAGCTAAGCGAATCAATAAAGCCTTTTGAATCCTAGGGTTGTGGAAGAACCCTAGGCGGGGACGTGGGCCAAGTTCGTGCCGAACCTCGTAAACAATTACTCGTGTCCTTTATTGCTTTACCTTATTTCCGCACTTGGTTCGATTGTCTAACTTTGTGATTCAGGTTTATCTCAAAGGGTTTTATACGAGCTCCAAAAGTCTTGAGACTTTCTGCGAAAAACGGGCATACTCTATTCAACCCCCCTTCTAGATTATTTCTTATTACATTGTTTTACATTATCGAACCTTCACTATCTATATCTAAAACGATCTATCTAAAGACTTAAGATAGAACTTAGTAAATAAATCTCTAGAATAAACAAGGGAAATATCTAATGTGGATAACTCCTCCTTTGTCTTGATAGACCTTCATGTGGATGGATAGAATTCCACATATCTTCTCTTGCAAGTAATCCTCATGGCTCGGCACACACTCGATCTCGTCTCGGATTGACTCAGGTGAGTACTCGACGTCAACTAAAAGTACTCGACGTCGAGTGACGCTTTTCTCTTCATGCATTCGAGATCGGGTACTCTCTGGACTCGATATGTGTATGATGTGAGCCTAATTCGCCATGTTTTACATTTAAGTTTATATCGATTTCTGCATATATTGCATTCATTTGGGTTAAGATAATACAGAAGCTGTGTAATTTATGTTTATTTGTCAAAATTATGGAATCTACACCAGTTTCTGTTTAAATCGCAGAATTCGAGGCGTTTTACAGCAATTCTAAGGAAGGTCGGAAAAGCTCGGAAATCCACTACAGAAGTCCAAGGTCAAAGCAGCAGCAGAACCAGTCGAATCAAGCTAAGAACCCAAGCTACTCGATCTCGAGTAGCCCTTACTCGATCTCGATTAGTACGTCCGAGCACAGCCTTGTCGACCAGGAGCAACGTCGAGAGCCAGATCAACCAAGCTCCGGAACCCAACTCGATCTCGACAAGACCTGGTCGAGATCGACGAAGCCTATTGCCACACCCGGAGTCGACAAGGAGAAGAGCTGATCGAGAAGCCGAGGACAAGAAGCCGAGCACATCCCTACTCGACATCGAGTACAGCTACTCGAGGTCGACAAAAACGTGAAGCCAGGACCCGGACTCGAGGAGAAGTTACCCGACCTGACCAGGAAACCAGACATCCTACTCGATCTCGACAAGAGTTAGTCGAGATCGACGAAGCCCGGAGCCCAGATCCGAGCTTGTCGAGCACACCTACCCGAGAAGACCTAGTCGACAGAACCTCTCTACTCGACCTAGACAAGAGTTACTCGAGATCGACGAGCACCAGGATCCATGTCCGAGTCTGTCGAGCACCAGCTAGCCGAGACGACAAGCCGAGCCAGTCGACCAAGATTTCTACTCGAGATCGACAAAGGCCTTGTCGAGGTCGACGAAGCTTCCAGAAACCATGTTACTCGGTTTGACCAATTCTACTCGACTTAGGCTTGCTTGGGCTCGAAGATTGCCGATTCTATCCGAAACTATCAAGATCCATCATGAAGAGAAGAAGATCTATCCATGGAAGACTTTAGATATATTTTCCTATTTTGGATTTAATTATGTTATGTCTTTTATTTATCTTCAAAGTTTTAGATATAGTTTTAGATTTAGATATAGATATTCTATCCTTGAGTAGCAAGGATTATAAGCCTATAAATAAAGCCCATGGGGCTCAGTTTCATTCATTCAATTTCAGAAGGAGGAGAAGTAGTAGGAGAGAGAGAGTGAGTGGCCAAGAGGAGTTTTGTGAAGCGAGAGCGGAATTGACTTCCTTTGGTTGTAAGCTCTATTTTATTTTATTAATGCAAGTTTATTTCCTTTTATTATTGATGTCTTTAATTATGATGAAGCGCGAGTAGTCAACCCACTTCTAGGGTTGGGGCGAGCCCGACGATAGCCATGCACAATTGAGGTAAAGATCTAACCTTTATCATGTTTTGAGTATCTCCTACTTGTTTATGTGTTTATTGCCCATCTAATGGAGATCCATGTTAACCACTTGGATTATAAACATAAAATTAGTAGAGACAATTAGGGTTTCTTGAAAGAGTTGTCTAATTGTTGAAAAAGGAGAAAGCTTGTCCTTTGATGCAATTCACATGATTATCTGTTTATCTCTGCCTTATGCATGCTTGGTTACTGTTGTTGCGAACCCCAATCTTGGAAGTCCTTTTACATTAAGTTTAGTTCGAATTCCAAAGCATTTGTTTTTACTTTCTTTCGTTTTCGTTTTATGTTTCTGCCCTCGTCGACCTCGACCAAGCCCTGGTCGATCTCGACTACTGATCTTTGACCCAGAGTCGCCGTAGCTTACTGTGTGCAGGAACTCGACCAGACCCACTCGACCCAGACGAAGGCTACTCGATATCGAGTAGGGCCTTGTCGATATCGACCACCATCTGCCGAGTTGCTGCTGCGCGTTGTTCGACTGTCCGATCTTCTGTCGACTACCCTAGTCGAGATCGAGGACCCTGTTGTCGACTTCTGTTCGTGAGATTTCTCCGCTGCCTAGGATCCGCTGACACGCTTCCTCGTGGATCGATCCTGATTTCCCACTGCTACATCAGGAGGAGGTCTTGTAATTATTTGCAAGGGACGGAATCTGGTTTGCTGTGATTTATCTATATTTTAATTTTGCATACTCGATTTCCTCCTACCAACAAATTGGCGCCGTTGCCGGGGAAGCTATCATTCGCGCCTTAGGTAGTTGAATCTCACATCTACTTTGAGTTACTTTACAGGTGTATGTGTCGTTCTGGTCAACCACCTGAGTTTGACGGCTTAGACGAACCAGAGCGCCTACTACACATCAGAGCTAAACTACAAAGAGCCATGGCGGCCGCTGAAACACAAGAACAGCTGATTGCCAGGCTTACAAGGGAGCTGGCCGCTAAAGATGCTGCTATCGCCGCTGAGAAAGCAGCAAGGGAACAAGCGGAAGCTGAGCTTGCCCAATATCCAACTATGCAGAGGATTATATGCATCCAACTCTCGTCGTGCCTGAATCGGCGATTCTAATCCCTGAAAACTCTTTTGAAATTCGCACTCAGTTTCTTATAGAACTTAAAAACAATGCTGTTCATGGAAGATTTAATGAGTGCCCTCTTGAACATATTACCAATTTTCATGACATGTGCCGTACTCTTGCTGAAGGTACCACTCTGGAATATGTCAAGATGAAAGCTTTCCGCTGGTCGCTCGCTGGACCTACACTGAAGTGGCTAGAAGGACTGAAACCAAGATCCCTTACAACATGGGCACAAGTAGAGCAAGAGTTTCTCAACAAATTCTTCCCTCCTGCCAAGACAGCATTCCTCCGCCAAAAGATCACAGCTTTCAAACAAAAGCCTGGGGAGCCGCTAGCAAAGGCATGGGAAAGGTACAAGGAATTACTGCGATCTTGCCCTACTCATGGACAGCCACCCTACGTCATTCAGGAGATCTTCTTCAACTCTCTTGACCAAGTCACTAAGGACAGGATCAATCAGTACACTCGATATGAGTACCTGACGATGCCAGCAATTGACGCATGGGGTGTACTGGACAAGCTCACGGCATATGACAACAAGTATGGGACTTATACAAACTATGATGAGAACGCCTATGCCAGACCAGCACCATCTATGCCACTCTATGAGCCAGCAAAGGAGATTGACCCAGATGTCAGGGAGCAGTTCTACAGAGACCAGAATCGCAAGCTCCTCAAGCAAGTCAAATATCTATATGTCAATCAGCCTTGCATCGAATGCGGATCACAGAGGCACACCACTACTGAGTGCCCACACACTGAGCAAATCAGAATGGCAGAGACACATGAGGAAGCAGCCTATGCTGGGGGTCCAAATCGCTACATGGGAGATCAAAGGTTCTATCAACCTCAGTGGAACCAAGGTCCTCCTAGGAATCCCCCACCCTACAGAGCCCCAGGACATCCAGAAAGGGATCAAAAGAAGGATGATCTGCAGCTGATCCTTGAGGAGATGCGTCGGAATCATGCACAGAACCTGCAGGCTACAAACACCATCAACAATCAGCTCCAGAACTTCAACACAAAATTTGGAGAGCTGGACATCTGGAAAAGGGGAATCGAGACACAGATGGGTCAAATCGCTGCACAAGTCCCACGACCATCCGGACAGCTCCCTGGGCAAACAGAACCAAATCCTAAAGGGAAGACCGGACACGTCGCAGCTATCAAACTCAGGAGTGGGCATCAGTTACACGAGCCAGAGGTCGGGAAACAGCAAAGCAAAGCAGAGCAGCAACTCGATGCAGAGCAGACCCAACTCGACCTCGAGGAGCCCGTACTCGATCTCGACAAGACCCTACTCGACACAGACCAGAATCTGAACTCGTATTCCACTGCGAAGCCTAGCAACTCGAGGTCGACAACCCAAGTCGAGATCGACAAGCCCCAAGTCGAGATCGACAAGCCCCTGGTCGAGATCGAGGAACAACATCTGGCCGACGCCGACGACTCTGCAACACCTTCGACAGCTGATCTGGCTCCAAAACAGAAAAAGCCCCTGCCTTTCCCTTCAAAAGCTCAGAAAGATCCCACGGCAGGTAGGTTTACCAGGTTTGTTAATATGCTGTAAGAACTGAACTTTTCTATTCCTTTTACAGAAGCCCTGCAGGAGATGCCTGGATATGTCAAATTTCTAAAGGAAATCTTGAGCAAAAAGCGATCTATCTCGGAGATCGCAGGCGAATGCAAAGTACTCCACTTCCCTGAAAAGAGACCTGACCCTGGTAAGTTTTCTGTTACTGTGGGTTTTGGACAATATAAATATGATTCTCTATGCGATTTAGGAGCAAGTGTGAGCATCATGCCTCTATCAATCTGGCGGAAAGTAAAAATAGGATGCATAGAACCTGTGGATGCCAAACTATACATGGCAGACAATACAGTGGTCATCCCTACAGGTATAGTTGAGAATGTCCCCGTCCAGGTTGGTAAATTCTTTGTTCCAGCAGATTTCCTTATCATAGACTGTGCTGAAGATCCTACTAGCCCTATTATTCTCGGTAGACCATTCTTAGCTACTGCAGATGCCAGAATAAGTGTCAAGAATAGATCGCTCACCTTCACCATAGGCGATGAAGTTTTGGATTTCTCTTTTGGCCCTGCAAAAGAGGAAGTCTCCTGGCTGGAGGTGAAAAGCATCAGCGACCACGGGACCAAGCAAACAGCGGATGAGGGTGCCAACACTGTACTCGAGATCGACAAGGGCTACTCGATCTCGACAAGGGCCCTACTCGATCTCAACAAGGCTTTGTCGATCTCGACAACCACTGCTGAGCCAGAGACTTGCCAAGAGCCTAAGTATGGGGTCCTTGTACTCGAGGTCGACCAGCTGTACTCGATCTCGACTAGCCCCAAACCCAAAGTTTCCTGTTTTGGGTCTGAAAAGGTAAGTTTAGGTATGACTTCTACTCCCCCTCAGTCCATAAAGAAATTTTTTAATAAATTAAGAAGAGATAAGGCCCAGTGGCAAGAAAATCTGCGAAAGCTAAGGGCTGGAAGGAAGAGAAAGAAAGAGAAGAGAGATGATGCAAGCAACCACCTATCAGCTGAGCTTGCATACTACCATCAGGACCTAGATGATCTAGGAGAAGGGCCAAGCATGAGCAGGCCCCACAATAATGGTCCTTGAGCGCAAACAGAGAAGTCGGCCTAGCGACTCTAAAATCTAGAGCATGTATATAAACTTTATGAACTTTTGGGACTTTTTGAACTTTTTGGTTTTTGTTTTTTGTTTTTGTTTTTTTGGTCTTTTGGTTTAGAATACTTCATGTGGATAGTCTTGTTTTTGTGCAATCTAACACTTTTAGGTCGGCAAGCATATAAGAATCGCGAAAAGTGGAATAAAGAAGTCCCTGAAAACAGTCAGAATCGACGAAGGCCAAGTCGACGACGACAAGGAGGAGAAGCCCAGAAGTTACTCGACCTCGAGTAGGCCAACTCGATGTCGACAAGCCCAGACGCTCCTCGACTTCGGAAAACTACTGGACGCAGATGAAGCTACTCGAGATCGAGTGACATGTACTCGATATCGACGAGCAACTTACTCGACATACACTGATTCAGCCTCCTCGATGCATTATCCTGTGAGTTCCTTCCTTTACTCTTGTTTTTATTTGATTTTATATAGTGGGGACACTGTAATGTTTAAGTATGGGGTGGGGGAAGGGCTTACTTTGTGCATATTGGATTTATTTAATCATATTTTGACATTATTGGTGCATTATTTCTTTGAATTGCTACATGGCTATTTTAGAATTCATTATTGATTTATGTGCTTATATATGCATGTTTTCCAAAATTTGAGAAAAATGACCCCCATTGAATTTTTTTGAAATAATGTCATGGAAGCTTATATTGAACTCAACGATGCAAAATTGGATTCATTAGAGATATAGCATGAAATTGCCTAGTAAAGGGAAGTTACACTGAAATGCATATTTTGATGAAAACCATGAAAGGAGGTAAAATTTGAAGTTGCTTTTGACATATTGCATGATAAGATGATGGAGGACTTTATATTTCCATATAATGCTCATATTGTTATAATCCTAGCCTTACCCATGCTTATGCATCACAAAAGCTATAATGAGCCTTATTTCATATTATTGCTCCACATGATCTAAATATTTGCCATTCTTTACCCTATCCGGGGATTATGTTGAGAATGATGTTACATTATGGAGATGTTATATGGTTTTTGTGTTGTTCTATATGAAGTTTGGCGGGAAAATGTTTGAAATATATGGAAAATTTAATGAGTGAAAGAAAATTCGATCAAAGATCGACCCTGCTCTCTGAGATAATAGTTTGGAGAGATGGGACACATGGTGAGGAGTCCAAAGCACTAAGTATCCGGGGCCATTCATGACACCCATGTTTGCGACTCGCGAGAAGGCAGTACTGAGGTTAGAGAGGTAAAAGCATTATTATTGAGAAAAAGCATTATGAAAGGTGATGAATGTTATGGATAAGGAATGTGGAAATTCAATTTGGAAATACTCCATTTCCCCGGATCAAAAGCACCACATTGCCAAAAATTGCCCACCTTTAGCCTTTTACCAATTCTACTCCTTATTTGAGCTTAAATTAAAGTCCTCTTGATTATTAATGCTTTGTCACGTATAAATTGTTTTTGCATAACCCTCCTTTTGTGAATAGATGTTGCTTTTGTATAATTGCACATGCATGGATCTGTGACACTAGTACCTTTTCAAGGATGGTAATTGATTGCAGGGTTATATGAGAATGAATCTAATATGTTGAGATTTTTGATTTCTTCCCCTGAATGACAATTAAAAGTATTGCTTGAGGACAAGCAAGCTTAAGTATGGGGTGTTTGATGTGAGCCTAATTCGCCATGTTTTACATTTAAGTTTATATCGATTTCTGCATATATTGCATTCATTTGGGTTAAGATAATACAGAAGCTGTGTAATTTATGTTTATTTGTCAAAATTATGGAATCTACACCAGTTTCTGTTTAAATCGCAGAATTCGAGGCGTTTTACAGCAATTCTAAGGAAGGTCGGAAAAGCTCGGAAATCCACTACAGAAGTCCAAGGTCAAAGCAGCAGCAGAACCAGTCGAATCAAGCTAAGAACCCAAGCTACTCGATCTCGAGTAGCCCTTACTCGATCTCGACAAGTACGTCCGAGCACAGCCTTGTCGACCAGGAGCAACGTCGAGAGCCAGATCAACCAAGCTCCGGAACCCAACTCGATCTCGACAAGACCTGGTCGAGATCGACGAAGCCTATTGCTACACCCGGAGTCGACAAGGAGAAGAGCTGATCGAGAAGCCGAGGACAAGAAGCCGAGCACATCCCTACTCGACATCGAGTACAGCTACTCGAGGTCGACAAAAACGTGAAGCCAGGACCCGGACTCGAGGAGAAGTTACCCGACCTGACCAGGAAACCAGACATCCTACTCGATCTCGACAAGAGTTAGTCGAGATCGACGAAGCCCGGAGCCCAGATCCGAGCTTGTCGAGCACACCTACCCGAGAAGACCTAGTCGACAGAACCTCTCTACTCGACCTAGACAAGAGTTACTCGAGATCGACGAGCACCAGGATCCATGTCCGAGTCTGTCGAGCACCAGCTAGCCGAGACGACAAGCCGAGCCAGTCGACCAAGATTTCTACTCGAGATCGACAAAGGCCTTGTCGAGGTCGACGAAGCTTCCAGAAACCATGTTACTCGGTTTGACCAATTCTACTCGACTTAGGCTTGCTTGGGCTCGAAGATTGCCGATTCTATCCGAAACTATCAAGATCCATCATGAAGAGAAGAAGATCTATCCATGGAAGACTTTAGATATATTTTCCTATTTTGGATTTAATTATGTTATGTCTTTTATTTATCTTCAAAGTTTTAGATATAGTTTTAGATTTAGATATAGATATTCTATCCTTGAGTAGCAAGGATTATAAGCCTATAAATAAAGCCCATGGGGCTCAGTTTCATTCATTCAATTTCAGAAGGAGGAGAAGTAGTAGGAGAGAGAGAGTGAGTGGCCAAGAGGAGTTTTGTGAAGCGAGAGCGGAATTGACTTCCTTTGGTTGTAAGCTCTATTTTATTTTATTAATGCAAGTTTATTTCCTTTTATTATTGATGTCTTTAATTATGATGAAGCGCGAGTAGTCAACCCACTTCTAGGGTTGGGGCGAGCCCGACGATAGCCATGCACAATTGAGGTAAAGATCTAACCTTTATCATGTTTTGAGTATCTCCTACTTGTTTATGTGTTTATTGCCCATCTAATGGAGATCCATGTTAACCACTTGGATTATAAACATAAAATTAGTAGAGACAATTAGGGTTTCTTGAAAGAGTTGTCTAATTGTTGAAAAAGGAGAAAGCTTGTCCTTTGATGCAATTCACATGATTATCTGTTTATCTCTGCCTTATGCATGCTTGGTTACTGTTGTTGCGAACCCCAATCTTGGAAGTCCTTTTACATTAAGTTTAGTTCGAATTCCAAAGCATTTGTTTTTACTTTCTTTCGTTTTCGTTTTATGTTTCTGCCCTCGTCGACCTCGACCAAGCCCTGGTCGATCTCGACTACTGATCTTTGACCCAGAGTCGCCGTAGCTTACTGTGTGCAGGAACTCGACCAGACCCACTCGACCCAGACGAAGGCTACTCGATATCGAGTAGGGCCTTGTCGATATCGACCACCATCTGCCGAGTTGCTGCTGCGCGTTGTTCGACTGTCCGATCTTCTGTCGACTACCCTAGTCGAGATCGAGGACCCTGTTGTCGACTTCTGTTCGTGAGATTTCTCCGCTGCCTAGGATCCGCTGACACGCTTCCTCGTGGATCGATCCTGATTTCCCACTGCTACATCAGGAGGAGGTCTTGTAATTATTTGCAAGGGACGGAATCTGGTTTGCTGTGATTTATCTATATTTTAATTTTGCATACTCGATTTCCTCCTACCAACAAATTGGCGCCGTTGCCGGGGAAGCTATCATTCGCGCCTTAGGTAGTTGAATCTCACATCTACTTTGAGTTACTTTACAGGTGTATGTGTCGTTCTGGTCAACCACCTGAGTTTGACGGCTTAGACGAACCAGAGCGCCTACTACACATCAGAGCTAAACTACAAAGAGCCATGGCGGCCGCTGAAACACAAGAACAGCTGATTGCCAGGCTTACAAGGGAGCTGGCCGCTAAAGATGCTGCTATCGCCGCTGAGAAAGCAGCAAGGGAACAAGCGGAAGCTGAGCTTGCCCAATATCCAACTATGCAGAGGATTATATGCATCCAACTCTCGTCGTGCCTGAATCGGCGATTCTAATCCCTGAAAACTCTTTTGAAATTCGCACTCAGTTTCTTATAGAACTTAAAAACAATGCTGTTCATGGAAGATTTAATGAGTGCCCTCTTGAACATATTACCAATTTTCATGACATGTGCCGTACTCTTGCTGAAGGTACCACTCTGGAATATGTCAAGATGAAAGCTTTCCGCTGGTCGCTCGCTGGACCTACACTGAAGTGGCTAGAAGGACTGAAACCAAGATCCCTTACAACATGGGCACAAGTAGAGCAAGAGTTTCTCAACAAATTCTTCCCTCCTGCCAAGACAGCATTCCTCCGCCAAAAGATCACAGCTTTCAAACAAAAGCCTGGGGAGCCGCTAGCAAAGGCATGGGAAAGGTACAAGGAATTACTGCGATCTTGCCCTACTCATGGACAGCCACCCTACGTCATTCAGGAGATCTTCTTCAACTCTCTTGACCAAGTCACTAAGGACAGGATCAATCAGTACACTCGATATGAGTACCTGACGATGCCAGCAATTGACGCATGGGGTGTGCTGGACAAGCTCACGGCATATGACAACAAGTATGGGACTTATACAAACTATGATGAGAACGCCTATGCCAGACCAGCACCATCTATGCCACTCTATGAGCCAGCAAAGGAGATTGACCCAGATGTCAGGGAGCAGTTCTACAGAGACCAGAATCGCAAGCTCCTCAAGCAAGTCAAATATCTATATGTCAATCAGCCTTGCATCGAATGCGGATCACAGAGGCACACCACTACTGAGTGCCCACACACTGAGCAAATCAGAATGGCAGAGACACATGAGGAAGCAGCCTATGCTGGGGGTCCAAATCGCTACATGGGAGATCAAAGGTTCTATCAACCTCAGTGGAACCAAGGTCCTCCTAGGAATCCCCCACCCTACAGAGCCCCAGGACATCCAGAAAGGGATCAAAAGAAGGATGATCTGCAGCTGATCCTTGAGGAGATGCGTCGGAATCATGCACAGAACCTGCAGGCTACAAACACCATCAACAATCAGCTCCAGAACTTCAACACAAAATTTGGAGAGCTGGACATCTGGAAAAGGGGAATCGAGACACAGATGGGTCAAATCGCTGCACAAGTCCCACGACCATCCGGACAGCTCCCTGGGCAAACAGAACCAAATCCTAAAGGGAAGACCGGACACGTCGCAGCTATCAAACTCAGGAGTGGGCATCAGTTACACGAGCCAGAGGTCGGGAAACAGCAAAGCAAAGCAGAGCAGCAACTCGATGCAGAGCAGACCCAACTCGACCTCGAGGAGCCCGTACTCGATCTCGACAAGACCCTACTCGACACAGACCAGAATCTGAACTCGTATTCCACTGCGAAGCCTAGCAACTCGAGGTCGACAACCAAAGTCGAGATCGACAAGCCCCAAGTCGAGATCGAGGAACAACATCTGGCCGACGCCGACGACTCTGCAACACCTTCGACAGCTGATCTGGCTCCAAAACAGAAAAAGCCCCTGCCTTTCCCTTCAAAAGCTCAGAAAGATCCCACGGCAGGTAGGTTTACCAGGTTTGTTAATATGCTGTAAGAACTGAACTTTTCTATTCCTTTTACAGAAGCCCTGCAGGAGATGCCTGGATATGTCAAATTTCTAAAGGAAATCTTGAGCAAAAAGCGATCTATCTCGGAGATCGCAGGCGAATGCAAAGTACTCCACTTCCCTGAAAAGAGACCTGACCCTGGTAAGTTTTCTGTTACTGTGGGTTTTGGACAATATAAATATGATTCTCTATGCGATTTAGGAGCAAGTGTGAGCATCATGCCTCTATCAATCTGGCGGAAAGTAAAAATAGGATGCATAGAACCTGTGGATGCCAAACTATACATGGCAGACAATACAGTGGTCATCCCTACAGGTATAGTTGAGAATGTCCCCGTCCAGGTTGGTAAATTCTTTGTTCCAGCAGATTTCCTTATCATAGACTGTGCTGAAGATCCTACTAGCCCTATTATTCTCGGTAGACCATTCTTAGCTATTGCAGATGCCAGAATAAGTGTCAAGAATAGATCGCTCACCTTCACCATAGGCGATGAAGTTTTGGATTTCTCTTTTGGCCCTGCAAAAGAGGAAGTCTCCTGGCTGGAGGTGAAAAGCATCAGCGACCACGGGACCAAGCAAACAGCGGATGAGGGTGCCAACACTGTACTCGAGATCGACAAGGGCTACTCGATCTCGACAAGGGCCCTACTCGATCTCGACAAGGCTTTGTCGATCTCGACAACCACTGCTGAGCCAGAGACTTGCCAAGAGCCTAAGTATGGGGTCCTTGTACTCGAGGTCGACCAGCTGTACTCGATCTCGACTAGCCCCAAACCCAAAGTTTCCTGTTTTGGGTCCGAAAAGGTAAGTTTAGGTATGACTTCTACTCCCCCTCAGTCCATAAAGAAATTTTTTAATAAATTAAGAAGAGATAAGGCCCAGTGGCAAGAAAATCTGCGAAAGCTAAGGGCTGGAAGGAAGAGAAAGAAAGAGAAGAGAGATGATGCAAGCAACCACCTATCAGCTGAGCTTGCATACTACCATCAGGACCTAGATGATCCAGGAGAAGGGCCAAGCATGAGCAGGCCCCACAATAATGGTCCTTGAGCGCAAACAGAGAAGTCGGCCTAGCGACTCTAAAATCTAGAGCATGTATATAAACTTTATGAACTTTTGGGACTTTTTGAACTTTTTGGTTTTTGTTTTTTGTTTTTGTTTTTTTGGTCTTTTGGTTTAGAATACTTCATGTGGATAGTCTTGTTTTTGTGCAATCTAACACTTTTAGGTCGGCAAGCATATAAGAATCGCGAAAAGTGGAATAAAGAAGTCCCTGAAAACAGTCAGAATCGACGAAGGCCAAGTCGACGACGACAAGGAGGAGAAGCCCAGAAGTTACTCGACCTCGAGTAGGCCAACTCGATGTCGACAAGCCCAGACGCTCCTCGACTTCGGAAAACTACTGGACGCAGACGAAGCTACTCGAGATCGAGTGACATGTACTCGATATCGACGAGCAACTTACTCGACATACACTGATTCAGCCTCCTCGATGCATTATCCTGTGAGTTCCTTCCTTTACTCTTGTTTTTATTTGATTTTATATAGTGGGGACACTGTAATGTTTAAGTATGGGGTGGGGGAAGGGCTTACTTTGTGCATATTGGATTTATTTAATCATATTTTGACATTATTGGTGCATTATTTCTTTGAATTGCTACATGGCTATTTTAGAATTCATTATTGATTTATGTGCTTATATATGCATGTTTTCCAAAATTTGAGAAAAATGACCCCCATTGAATTTTTTTGAAATAATGTCATGGAAGCTTATATTGAACTCAACGATGCAAAATTGGATTCATTAGAGATATAGCATGAAATTGCCTAGTAAAGGGAAGTTACACTGAAATGCATATTTTGATGAAAACCATGAAAGGAGGTAAAATTTGAAGTTGCTTTTGACATATTGCATGATAAGATGATGGAGGACTTTATATTTCCATATAATGCTCATATTGTTATAATCCTAGCCTTACCCATGCTTATGCATCACAAAAGCTATAATGAGCCTTATTTCATATTATTGCTCCACATGATCTAAATATTTGCCATTCTTTACCCTATCCGGGGATTATGTTGAGAATGATGTTACATTATGGAGATGTTATATGGTTTTTGTGTTGTTCTATATGAAGTTTGGCGGGAAAATGTTTGAAATATATGGAAAATTTAATGAGTGAAAGAAAATTCGATCAAAGATCGACCCTGCTCTCTGAGATAATAGTTTGGAGAGATGGGACACATGGTGAGGAGTCCAAAGCACTAAGTATCCGGGGCCATTCATGACACCCATGTTTGCGACTCGCGAGAAGGCAGTACTGAGGTTAGAGAGGTAAAAGCATTATTATTGAGAAAAAGCATTATGAAAGGTGATGAATGTTATGGATAAGGAATGTGGAAATTCAATTTGGAAATACTCCATTTCCCCGGATCAAAAGCACCACATTGCCAAAAATTGCCCACCTTTAGCCTTTTACCAATTCTACTCCTTATTTGAGCTTAAATTAAAGTCCTCTTGATTATTAATGCTTTGTCACGTATAAATTGTTTTTGCATAACCCTCCTTTTGTGAATAGATGTTGCTTTTGTATAATTGCACATGCATGGATCTGTGACACTAGTACCTTTTCAAGGATGGTAATTGATTGCAGGGTTATATGAGAATGAATCTAATATGTTGAGATTTTTGATTTCTTCCCCTGAATGACAATTAAAAGTATTGCTTGAGGACAAGCAAGCTTAAGTATGGGGTGTTTGATGTGAGCCTAATTCGCCATGTTTTACATTTAAGTTTATATCGATTTCTGCATATATTGCATTCATTTGGGTTAAGATAATACAGAAGCTGTGTAATTTATGTTTATTTGTCAAAATTATGGAATCTACACCAGTTTCTGTTTAAATCGCAGAATTCGAGGCGTTTTACAGCAATTCTAAGGAAGGTCGGAAAAGCTCGGAAATCCACTACAGAAGTCCAAGGTCAAAGCAGCAGCAGAACCAGTCGAATCAAGCTAAGAACCCAAGCTACTCGATCTCGAGTAGCCCTTACTCGATCTCGACAAGTACGTCCGAGCACAGCCTTGTCGACCAGGAGCAACGTCGAGAGCCAGATCAACCAAGCTCCGGAACCCAACTCGATCTCGACAAGACCTGGTCGAGATCGACGAAGCCTATTGCTACACCCGGAGTCGACAAGGAGAAGAGCTGATCGAGAAGCCGAGGACAAGAAGCCGAGCACATCCCTACTCGACATCGAGTACAGCTACTCGAGGTCGACAAAAACGTGAAGCCAGGACCCGGACTCGAGGAGAAGTTACCCGACCTGACCAGGAAACCAGACATCCTACTCGATCTCGACAAGAGTTAGTCGAGATCGACGAAGCCCGGAGCCCAGATCCGAGCTTGTCGAGCACACCTACCCGAGAAGACCTAGTCGACAGAACCTCTCTACTCGACCTAGACAAGAGTTACTCGAGATCGACGAGCACCAGGATCCATGTCCGAGTCTGTCGAGCACCAGCTAGCCGAGACGACAAGCCGAGCCAGTCGACCAAGATTTCTACTCGAGATCGACAAAGGCCTTGTCGAGGTCGACGAAGCTTCCAGAAACCATGTTACTCGGTTTGACCAATTCTACTCGACTTAGGCTTGCTTGGGCTCGAAGATTGCCGATTCTATCCGAAACTATCAAGATCCATCATGAAGAGAAGAAGATCTATCCATGGAAGACTTTAGATATATTTTCCTATTTTGGATTTAATTATGTTATGTCTTTTATTTATCTTCAAAGTTTTAGATATAGTTTTAGATTTAGATATAGATATTCTATCCTTGAGTAGCAAGGATTATAAGCCTATAAATAAAGCCCATGGGGCTCAGTTTCATTCATTCAATTTCAGAAGGAGGAGAAGTAGTAGGAGAGAGAGAGTGAGTGGCCAAGAGGAGTTTTGTGAAGCGAGAGCGGAATTGACTTCCTTTGGTTGTAAGCTCTATTTTATTTTATTAATGCAAGTTTATTTCCTTTTATTATTGATGTCTTTAATTATGATGAAGCGCGAGTAGTCAACCCACTTCTAGGGTTGGGGCGAGCCCGACGATAGCCATGCACAATTGAGGTAAAGATCTAACCTTTATCATGTTTTGAGTATCTCCTACTTGTTTATGTGTTTATTGCCCATCTAATGGAGATCCATGTTAACCACTTGGATTATAAACATAAAATTAGTAGAGACAATTAGGGTTTCTTGAAAGAGTTGTCTAATTGTTGAAAAAGGAGAAAGCTTGTCCTTTGATGCAATTCACATGATTATCTGTTTATCTCTGCCTTATGCATGCTTGGTTACTGTTGTTGCGAACCCCAATCTTGGAAGTCCTTTTACATTAAGTTTAGTTCGAATTCCAAAGCATTTGTTTTTACTTTCTTTCGTTTTCGTTTTATGTTTCTGCCCTCGTCGACCTCGACCAAGCCCTGGTCGATCTCGACTACTGATCTTTGACCCAGAGTCGCCGTAGCTTACTGTGTGCAGGAACTCGACCAGACCCACTCGACCCAGACGAAGGCTACTCGATATCGAGTAGGGCCTTGTCGATATCGACCACCATCTGCCGAGTTGCTGCTGCGCGTTGTTCGACTGTCCGATCTTCTGTCGACTACCCTAGTCGAGATCGAGGACCCTGTTGTCGACTTCTGTTCGTGAGATTTCTCCGCTGCCTAGGATCCGCTGACACGCTTCCTCGTGGATCGATCCTGATTTCCCACTGCTACATCAGGAGGAGGTCTTGTAATTATTTGCAAGGGACGGAATCTGGTTTGCTGTGATTTATCTATATTTTAATTTTGCATACTCGATTTCCTCCTACCAACAAATTGGCGCCGTTGCCGGGGAAGCTATCATTCGCGCCTTAGGTAGTTGAATCTCACATCTACTTTGAGTTACTTTACAGGTGTATGTGTCGTTCTGGTCAACCACCTGAGTTTGACGGCTTAGACGAACCAGAGCGCCTACTACACATCAGAGCTAAACTACAAAGAGCCATGGCGGCCGCTGAAACACAAGAACAGCTGATTGCCAGGCTTACAAGGGAGCTGGCCGCTAAAGATGCTGCTATCGCCGCTGAGAAAGCAGCAAGGGAACAAGCGGAAGCTGAGCTTGCCCAATATCCAACTATGCAGAGGATTATATGCATCCAACTCTCGTCGTGCCTGAATCGGCGATTCTAATCCCTGAAAACTCTTTTGAAATTCGCACTCAGTTTCTTATAGAACTTAAAAACAATGCTGTTCATGGAAGATTTAATGAGTGCCCTCTTGAACATATTACCAATTTTCATGACATGTGCCGTACTCTTGCTGAAGGTACCACTCTGGAATATGTCAAGATGAAAGCTTTCCGCTGGTCGCTCGCTGGACCTACACTGAAGTGGCTAGAAGGACTGAAACCAAGATCCCTTACAACATGGGCACAAGTAGAGCAAGAGTTTCTCAACAAATTCTTCCCTCCTGCCAAGACAGCATTCCTCCGCCAAAAGATCACAGCTTTCAAACAAAAGCCTGGGGAGCCGCTAGCAAAGGCATGGGAAAGGTACAAGGAATTACTGCGATCTTGCCCTACTCATGGACAGCCACCCTACGTCATTCAGGAGATCTTCTTCAACTCTCTTGACCAAGTCACTAAGGACAGGATCAATCAGTACACTCGATATGAGTACCTGACGATGCCAGCAATTGACGCATGGAGTGTGCTGGACAAGCTCACGGCATATGACAACAAGTATGGGACTTATACAAACTATGATGAGAACGCCTATGCCAGACCAGCACCATCTATGCCACTCTATGAGCCAGCAAAGGAGATTGACCCAGATGTCAGGGAGCAGTTCTACAGAGACCAGAATCGCAAGCTCCTCAAGCAAGTCAAATATCTATATGTCAATCAGCCTTGCATCGAATGCGGATCACAGAGGCACACCACTACTGAGTGCCCACACACTGAGCAAATCAGAATGGCAGAGACACATGAGGAAGCAGCCTATGCTGGGGGTCCAAATCGCTACATGGGAGATCAAAGGTTCTATCAACCTCAGTGGAACCAAGGTCCTCCTAGGAATCCCCCACCCTACAGAGCCCCAGGACATCCAGAAAGGGATCAAAAGAAGGATGATCTGCAGCTGATCCTTGAGGAGATGCGTCGGAATCATGCACAGAACCTGCAGGCTACAAACACCATCAACAATCAGCTCCAGAACTTCAACACAAAATTTGGAGAGCTGGACATCTGGAAAAGGGGAATCGAGACACAGATGGGTCAAATCGCTGCACAAGTCCCACGACCATCCGGACAGCTCCCTGGGCAAACAGAACCAAATCCTAAAGGGAAGACCGGACACGTCGCAGCTATCAAACTCAGGAGTGGGCATCAGTTACACGAGCCAGAGGTCGGGAAACAGCAAAGCAAAGCAGAGCAGCAACTCGATGCAGAGCAGACCCAACTCGACCTCGAGGAGCCCGTACTCGATCTCGACAAGACCCTACTCGACACAGACCAGAATCTGAACTCGTATTCCACTGCGAAGCCTAGCAACTCGAGGTCGACAACCAAAGTCGAGATCGACAAGCCCCAAGTCGAGATCGAGGAACAACATCTGGCCGACGCCGACGACTCTGCAACACCTTCGACAGCTGATCTGGCTCCAAAACAGAAAAAGCCCCTGCCTTTCCCTTCAAAAGCTCAGAAAGATCCCACGGCAGGTAGGTTTACCAGGTTTGTTAATATGCTGTAAGAACTGAACTTTTCTATTCCTTTTACAGAAGCCCTGCAGGAGATGCCTGGATATGTCAAATTTCTAAAGGAAATCTTGAGCAAAAAGCGATCTATCTCGGAGATCGCAGGCGAATGCAAAGTACTCCACTTCCCTGAAAAGAGACCTGACCCTGGTAAGTTTTCTGTTACTGTGGGTTTTGGACAATATAAATATGATTCTCTATGCGATTTAGGAGCAAGTGTGAGCATCATGCCTCTATCAATCTGGCGGAAAGTAAAAATAGGATGCATAGAACCTGTGGATGCCAAACTATACATGGCAGACAATACAGTGGTCATCCCTACAGGTATAGTTGAGAATGTCCCCGTCCAGGTTGGTAAATTCTTTGTTCCAGCAGATTTCCTTATCATAGACTGTGCTGAAGATCCTACTAGCCCTATTATTCTCGGTAGACCATTCTTAGCTATTGCAGATGCCAGAATAAGTGTCAAGAATAGATCGCTCACCTTCACCATAGGCGATGAAGTTTTGGATTTCTCTTTTGGCCCTGCAAAAGAGGAAGTCTCCTGGCTGGAGGTGAAAAGCATCAGCGACCACGGGACCAAGCAAACAGCGGATGAGGGTGCCAACACTGTACTCGAGATCGACAAGGGCTACTCGATCTCGACAAGGGCCCTACTCGATCTCGACAAGGCTTTGTCGATCTCGACAACCACTGCTGAGCCAGAGACTTGCCAAGAGCCTAAGTATGGGGTCCTTGTACTCGAGGTCGACCAGCTGTACTCGATCTCGACTAGCCCCAAACCCAAAGTTTCCTGTTTTGGGTCCGAAAAGGTAAGTTTAGGTATGACTTCTACTCCCCCTCAGTCCATAAAGAAATTTTTTAATAAATTAAGAAGAGATAAGGCCCAGTGGCAAGAAAATCTGCGAAAGCTAAGGGCTGGAAGGAAGAGAAAGAAAGAGAAGAGAGATGATGCAAGCAACCACCTATCAGCTGAGCTTGCATACTACCATCAGGACCTAGATGATCCAGGAGAAGGGCCAAGCATGAGCAGGCCCCACAATAATGGTCCTTGAGCGCAAACAGAGAAGTCGGCCTAGCGACTCTAAAATCTAGAGCATGTATATAAACTTTATGAACTTTTGGGACTTTTTGAACTTTTTGGTTTTTGTTTTTTGTTTTTGTTTTTTTGGTCTTTTGGTTTAGAATACTTCATGTGGATAGTCTTGTTTTTGTGCAATCTAACACTTTTAGGTCGGCAAGCATATAAGAATCGCGAAAAGTGGAATAAAGAAGTCCCTGAAAACAGTCAGAATCGACGAAGGCCAAGTCGACGACGACAAGGAGGAGAAGCCCAGAAGTTACTCGACCTCGAGTAGGCCAACTCGATGTCGACAAGCCCAGACGCTCCTCGACTTCGGAAAACTACTGGACGCAGACGAAGCTACTCGAGATCGAGTGACATGTACTCGATATCGACGAGCAACTTACTCGACATACACTGATTCAGCCTCCTCGATGCATTATCCTGTGAGTTCCTTCCTTTACTCTTGTTTTTATTTGATTTTATATAGTGGGGACACTGTAATGTTTAAGTATGGGGTGGGGGAAGGGCTTACTTTGTGCATATTGGATTTATTTAATCATATTTTGACATTATTGGTGCATTATTTCTTTGAATTGCTACATGGCTATTTTAGAATTCATTATTGATTTATGTGCTTATATATGCATGTTTTCCAAAATTTGAGAAAAATGACCCCCATTGAATTTTTTTGAAATAATGTCATGGAAGCTTATATTGAACTCAACGATGCAAAATTGGATTCATTAGAGATATAGCATGAAATTGCCTAGTAAAGGGAAGTTACACTGAAATGCATATTTTGATGAAAACCATGAAAGGAGGTAAAATTTGAAGTTGCTTTTGACATATTGCATGATAAGATGATGGAGGACTTTATATTTCCATATAATGCTCATATTGTTATAATCCTAGCCTTACCCATGCTTATGCATCACAAAAGCTATAATGAGCCTTATTTCATATTATTGCTCCACATGATCTAAATATTTGCCATTCTTTACCCTATCCGGGGATTATGTTGAGAATGATGTTACATTATGGAGATGTTATATGGTTTTTGTGTTGTTCTATATGAAGTTTGGCGGGAAAATGTTTGAAATATATGGAAAATTTAATGAGTGAAAGAAAATTCGATCAAAGATCGACCCTGCTCTCTGAGATAATAGTTTGGAGAGATGGGACACATGGTGAGGAGTCCAAAGCACTAAGTATCCGGGGCCATTCATGACACCCATGTTTGCGACTCGCGAGAAGGCAGTACTGAGGTTAGAGAGGTAAAAGCATTATTATTGAGAAAAAGCATTATGAAAGGTGATGAATGTTATGGATAAGGAATGTGGAAATTCAATTTGGAAATACTCCATTTCCCCGGATCAAAAGCACCACATTGCCAAAAATTGCCCACCTTTAGCCTTTTACCAATTCTACTCCTTATTTGAGCTTAAATTAAAGTCCTCTTGATTATTAATGCTTTGTCACGTATAAATTGTTTTTGCATAACCCTCCTTTTGTGAATAGATGTTGCTTTTGTATAATTGCACATGCATGGATCTGTGACACTAGTACCTTTTCAAGGATGGTAATTGATTGCAGGGTTATATGAGAATGAATCTAATATGTTGAGATTTTTGATTTCTTCCCCTGAATGACAATTAAAAGTATTGCTTGAGGACAAGCAAGCTTAAGTATGGGGTGTTTGATGTGAGCCTAATTCGCCATGTTTTACATTTAAGTTTATATCGATTTCTGCATATATTGCATTCATTTGGGTTAAGATAATACAGAAGCTGTGTAATTTATGTTTATTTGTCAAAATTATGGAATCTACACCAGTTTCTGTTTAAATCGCAGAATTCGAGGCGTTTTACAGCAATTCTAAGGAAGGTCGGAAAAGCTCGGAAATCCACTACAGAAGTCCAAGGTCAAAGCAGCAGCAGAACCAGTCGAATCAAGCTAAGAACCCAAGCTACTCGATCTCGAGTAGCCCTTACTCGATCTCGACAAGTACGTCCGAGCACAGCCTTGTCGACCAGGAGCAACGTCGAGAGCCAGATCAACCAAGCTCCGGAACCCAACTCGATCTCGACAAGACCTGGTCGAGATCGACGAAGCCTATTGCTACACCCGGAGTCGACAAGGAGAAGAGCTGATCGAGAAGCCGAGGACAAGAAGCCGAGCACATCCCTACTCGACATCGAGTACAGCTACTCGAGGTCGACAAAAACGTGAAGCCAGGACCCGGACTCGAGGAGAAGTTACCCGACCTGACCAGGAAACCAGACATCCTACTCGATCTCGACAAGAGTTAGTCGAGATCGACGAAGCCCGGAGCCCAGATCCGAGCTTGTCGAGCACACCTACCCGAGAAGACCTAGTCGACAGAACCTCTCTACTCGACCTAGACAAGAGTTACTCGAGATCGACGAGCACCAGGATCCATGTCCGAGTCTGTCGAGCACCAGCTAGCCGAGACGACAAGCCGAGCCAGTCGACCAAGATTTCTACTCGAGATCGACAAAGGCCTTGTCGAGGTCGACGAAGCTTCCAGAAACCATGTTACTCGGTTTGACCAATTCTACTCGACTTAGGCTTGCTTGGGCTCGAAGATTGCCGATTCTATCCGAAACTATCAAGATCCATCATGAAGAGAAGAAGATCTATCCATGGAAGACTTTAGATATATTTTCCTATTTTGGATTTAATTATGTTATGTCTTTTATTTATCTTCAAAGTTTTAGATATAGTTTTAGATTTAGATATAGATATTCTATCCTTGAGTAGCAAGGATTATAAGCCTATAAATAAAGCCCATGGGGCTCAGTTTCATTCATTCAATTTCAGAAGGAGGAGAAGTAGTAGGAGAGAGAGAGTGAGTGGCCAAGAGGAGTTTTGTGAAGCGAGAGCGGAATTGACTTCCTTTGGTTGTAAGCTCTATTTTATTTTATTAATGCAAGTTTATTTCCTTTTATTATTGATGTCTTTAATTATGATGAAGCGCGAGTAGTCAACCCACTTCTAGGGTTGGGGCGAGCCCGACGATAGCCATGCACAATTGAGGTAAAGATCTAACCTTTATCATGTTTTGAGTATCTCCTACTTGTTTATGTGTTTATTGCCCATCTAATGGAGATCCATGTTAACCACTTGGATTATAAACATAAAATTAGTAGAGACAATTAGGGTTTCTTGAAAGAGTTGTCTAATTGTTGAAAAAGGAGAAAGCTTGTCCTTTGATGCAATTCACATGATTATCTGTTTATCTCTGCCTTATGCATGCTTGGTTACTGTTGTTGCGAACCCCAATCTTGGAAGTCCTTTTACATTAAGTTTAGTTCGAATTCCAAAGCATTTGTTTTTACTTTCTTTCGTTTTCGTTTTATGTTTCTGCCCTCGTCGACCTCGACCAAGCCCTGGTCGATCTCGACTACTGATCTTTGACCCAGAGTCGCCGTAGCTTACTGTGTGCAGGAACTCGACCAGACCCACTCGACCCAGACGAAGGCTACTCGATATCGAGTAGGGCCTTGTCGATATCGACCACCATCTGCCGAGTTGCTGCTGCGCGTTGTTCGACTGTCCGATCTTCTGTCGACTACCCTAGTCGAGATCGAGGACCCTGTTGTCGACTTCTGTTCGTGAGATTTCTCCGCTGCCTAGGATCCGCTGACACGCTTCCTCGTGGATCGATCCTGATTTCCCACTGCTACATCAGGAGGAGGTCTTGTAATTATTTGCAAGGGACGGAATCTGGTTTGCTGTGATTTATCTATATTTTAATTTTGCATACTCGATTTCCTCCTACCAACAAATTGGCGCCGTTGCCGGGGAAGCTATCATTCGCGCCTTAGGTAGTTGAATCTCACATCTACTTTGAGTTACTTTACAGGTGTATGTGTCGTTCTGGTCAACCACCTGAGTTTGACGGCTTAGACGAACCAGAGCGCCTACTACACATCAGAGCTAAACTACAAAGAGCCATGGCGGCCGCTGAAACACAAGAACAGCTGATTGCCAGGCTTACAAGGGAGCTGGCCGCTAAAGATGCTGCTATCGCCGCTGAGAAAGCAGCAAGGGAACAAGCGGAAGCTGAGCTTGCCCAATATCCAACTATGCAGAGGATTATATGCATCCAACTCTCGTCGTGCCTGAATCGGCGATTCTAATCCCTGAAAACTCTTTTGAAATTCGCACTCAGTTTCTTATAGAACTTAAAAACAATGCTGTTCATGGAAGATTTAATGAGTGCCCTCTTGAACATATTACCAATTTTCATGACATGTGTCGTACTCTTGCTGAAGGTACCACTCTGGAATATGTCAAGATGAAAGCTTTCCGCTGGTCGCTCGCTGGACCTACACTGAAGTGGCTAGAAGGACTGAAACCAAGATCCCTTACAACATGGGCACAAGTAGAGCAAGAGTTTCTCAACAAATTCTTCCCTCCTGCCAAGACAGCATTCCTCCGCCAAAAGATCACAGCTTTCAAACAAAAGCCTGGGGAGCCGCTAGCAAAGGCATGGGAAAGGTACAAGGAATTACTGCGATCTTGCCCTACTCATGGACAGCCACCCTACGTCATTCAGGAGATCTTCTTCAACTCTCTTGACCAAGTCACTAAGGACAGGATCAATCAGTACACTCGATATGAGTACCTGACGATGCCAGCAATTGACGCATGGGGTGTGCTGGACAAGCTCACGGCATATGACAACAAGTATGGGACTTATACAAACTATGATGAGAACGCCTATGCCAGACCAGCACCATCTATGCCACTCTATGAGCCAGCAAAGGAGATTGACCCAGATGTCAGGGAGCAGTTCTACAGAGACCAGAATCGCAAGCTCCTCAAGCAAGTCAAATATCTATATGTCAATCAGCCTTGCATCGAATGCGGATCACAGAGGCACACCACTACTGAGTGCCCACACACTGAGCAAGTCAGAATGGCAGAGACACATGAGGAAGCAGCCTATGCTGGGGGTCCAAATCGCTACATGGGAGATCAAAGGTTCTATCAACCTCAGTGGAACCAAGGTCCTCCTAGGAATCCCCCACCCTACAGAGCCCCAGGACATCCAGAAAGGGATCAAAAGAAGGATGATCTGCAGCTGATCCTTGAGGAGATGCGTCGGAATCATGCACAGAACCTGCAGGCTACAAACACCATCAACAATCAGCTCCAGAACTTCAACACAAAATTTGGAGAGCTGGACATCTGGAAAAGGGGAATCGAGACACAGATGGGTCAAATCGCTGCACAAGTCCCACGACCATCCGGACAGCTCCCTGGGCAAACAGAACCAAATCCTAAAGGGAAGACCGGACACGTCGCAGCTATCAAACTCAGGAGTGGGCATCAGTTACACGAGCCAGAGGTCGGGAAACAGCAAAGCAAAGCAGAGCAGCAACTCGATGCAGAGCAGACCCAACTCGACCTCGAGGAGCCCGTACTCGATCTCGACAAGACCCTACTCGACACAGACCAGAATCTGAACTCGTATTCCACTGCGAAGCCTAGCAACTCGAGGTCGACAACCAAAGTCGAGATCGACAAGCCCCAAGTCGAGATCGAGGAACAACATCTGGCCGACGCCGACGACTCTGCAACACCTTCGACAGCTGATCTGGCTCCAAAACAGAAAAAGCCCCTGCCTTTCCCTTCAAAAGCTCAGAAAGATCCCACGGCAGGTAGGTTTACCAGGTTTGTTAATATGCTGTAAGAACTGAACTTTTCTATTCCTTTTACAGAAGCCCTGCAGGAGATGCCTGGATATGTCAAATTTCTAAAGGAAATCTTGAGCAAAAAGCGATCTATCTCGGAGATCGCAGGCGAATGCAAAGTACTCCACTTCCCTGAAAAGAGACCTGACCCTGGTAAGTTTTCTGTTACTGTGGGTTTTGGACAATATAAATATGATTCTCTATGCGATTTAGGAGCAAGTGTGAGCATCATGCCTCTATCAATCTGGCGGAAAGTAAAAATAGGATGCATAGAACCTGTGGATGCCAAACTATACATGGCAGACAATACAGTGGTCATCCCTACAGGTATAGTTGAGAATGTCCCCGTCCAGGTTGGTAAATTCTTTGTTCCAGCAGATTTCCTTATCATAGACTGTGCTGAAGATCCTACTAGCCCTATTATTCTCGGTAGACCATTCTTAGCTATTGCAGATGCCAGAATAAGTGTCAAGAATAGATCGCTCACCTTCACCATAGGCGATGAAGTTTTGGATTTCTCTTTTGGCCCTGCAAAAGAGGAAGTCTCCTGGCTGGAGGTGAAAAGCATCAGCGACCACGGGACCAAGCAAACAGCGGATGAGGGTGCCAACACTGTACTCGAGATCGACAAGGGCTACTCGATCTCGACAAGGGCCCTACTCGATCTCGACAAGGCTTTGTCGATCTCGACAACCACTGCTGAGCCAGAGACTTGCCAAGAGCCTAAGTATGGGGTCCTTGTACTCGAGGTCGACCAGCTGTACTCGATCTCGACTAGCCCCAAACCCAAAGTTTCCTGTTTTGGGTCCGAAAAGGTAAGTTTAGGTATGACTTCTACTCCCCCTCAGTCCATAAAGAAATTTTTTAATAAATTAAGAAGAGATAAGGCCCAGTGGCAAGAAAATCTGCGAAAGCTAAGGGCTGGAAGGAAGAGAAAGAAAGAGAAGAGAGATGATGCAAGCAACCACCTATCAGCTGAGCTTGCATACTACCATCAGGACCTAGATGATCCAGGAGAAGGGCCAAGCATGAGCAGGCCCCACAATAATGGTCCTTGAGCGCAAACAGAGAAGTCGGCCTAGCGACTCTAAAATCTAGAGCATGTATATAAACTTTATGAACTTTTGGGACTTTTTGAACTTTTTGGTTTTTGTTTTTTGTTTTTGTTTTTTTGGTCTTTTGGTTTAGAATACTTCATGTGGATAGTCTTGTTTTTGTGCAATCTAACACTTTTAGGTCGGCAAGCATATAAGAATCGCGAAAAGTGGAATAAAGAAGTCCCTGAAAACAGTCAGAATCGACGAAGGCCAAGTCGACGACGACAAGGAGGAGAAGCCCAGAAGTTACTCGACCTCGAGTAGGCCAACTCGATGTCGACAAGCCCAGACGCTCCTCGACTTCGGAAAACTACTGGACGCAGACGAAGCTACTCGAGATCGAGTGACATGTACTCGATATCGACGAGCAACTTACTCGACATACACTGATTCAGCCTCCTCGATGCATTATCCTGTGAGTTCCTTCCTTTACTCTTGTTTTTATTTGATTTTATATAGTGGGGACACTGTAATGTTTAAGTATGGGGTGGGGGAAGGGCTTACTTTGTGCATATTGGATTTATTTAATCATATTTTGACATTATTGGTGCATTATTTCTTTGAATTGCTACATGGCTATTTTAGAATTCATTATTGATTTATGTGCTTATATATGCATGTTTTCCAAAATTTGAGAAAAATGACCCCCATTGAATTTTTTTGAAATAATGTCATGGAAGCTTATATTGAACTCAACGATGCAAAATTGGATTCATTAGAGATATAGCATGAAATTGCCTAGTAAAGGGAAGTTACACTGAAATGCATATTTTGATGAAAACCATGAAAGGAGGTAAAATTTGAAGTTGCTTTTGACATATTGCATGATAAGATGATGGAGGACTTTATATTTCCATATAATGCTCATATTGTTATAATCCTAGCCTTACCCATGCTTATGCATCACAAAAGCTATAATGAGCCTTATTTCATATTATTGCTCCACATGATCTAAATATTTGCCATTCTTTACCCTATCCGGGGATTATGTTGAGAATGATGTTACATTATGGAGATGTTATATGGTTTTTGTGTTGTTCTATATGAAGTTTGGCGGGAAAATGTTTGAAATATATGGAAAATTTAATGAGTGAAAGAAAATTCGATCAAAGATCGACCCTGCTCTCTGAGATAATAGTTTGGAGAGATGGGACACATGGTGAGGAGTCCAAAGCACTAAGTATCCGGGGCCATTCATGACACCCATGTTTGCGACTCGCGAGAAGGCAGTACTGAGGTTAGAGAGGTAAAAGCATTATTATTGAGAAAAAGCATTATGAAAGGTGATGAATGTTATGGATAAGGAATGTGGAAATTCAATTTGGAAATACTCCATTTCCCCGGATCAAAAGCACCACATTGCCAAAAATTGCCCACCTTTAGCCTTTTACCAATTCTACTCCTTATTTGAGCTTAAATTAAAGTCCTCTTGATTATTAATGCTTTGTCACGTATAAATTGTTTTTGCATAACCCTCCTTTTGTGAATAGATGTTGCTTTTGTATAATTGCACATGCATGGATCTGTGACACTAGTACCTTTTCAAGGATGGTAATTGATTGCAGGGTTATATGAGAATGAATCTAATATGTTGAGATTTTTGATTTCTTCCCCTGAATGACAATTAAAAGTATTGCTTGAGGACAAGCAAGCTTAAGTATGGGGTGTTTGATGTGAGCCTAATTCGCCATGTTTTACATTTAAGTTTATATCGATTTCTGCATATATTGCATTCATTTGGGTTAAGATAATACAGAAGCTGTGTAATTTATGTTTATTTGTCAAAATTATGGAATCTACACCAGTTTCTGTTTAAATCGCAGAATTCGAGGCGTTTTACAGCAATTCTAAGGAAGGTCGGAAAAGCTCGGAAATCCACTACAGAAGTCCAAGGTCAAAGCAGCAGCAGAACCAGTCGAATCAAGCTAAGAACCCAAGCTACTCGATCTCGAGTAGCCCTTACTCGATCTCGACAAGTACGTCCGAGCACAGCCTTGTCGACCAGGAGCAACGTCGAGAGCCAGATCAACCAAGCTCCGGAACCCAACTCGATCTCGACAAGACCTGGTCGAGATCGACGAAGCCTATTGCTACACCCGGAGTCGACAAGGAGAAGAGCTGATCGAGAAGCCGAGGACAAGAAGCCGAGCACATCCCTACTCGACATCGAGTACAGCTACTCGAGGTCGACAAAAACGTGAAGCCAGGACCCGGACTCGAGGAGAAGTTACCCGACCTGACCAGGAAACCAGACATCCTACTCGATCTCGACAAGAGTTAGTCGAGATCGACGAAGCCCGGAGCCCAGATCCGAGCTTGTCGAGCACACCTACCCGAGAAGACCTAGTCGACAGAACCTCTCTACTCGACCTAGACAAGAGTTACTCGAGATCGACGAGCACCAGGATCCATGTCCGAGTCTGTCGAGCACCAGCTAGCCGAGACGACAAGCCGAGCCAGTCGACCAAGATTTCTACTCGAGATCGACAAAGGCCTTGTCGAGGTCGACGAAGCTTCCAGAAACCATGTTACTCGGTTTGACCAATTCTACTCGACTTAGGCTTGCTTGGGCTCGAAGATTGCCGATTCTATCCGAAACTATCAAGATCCATCATGAAGAGAAGAAGATCTATCCATGGAAGACTTTAGATATATTTTCCTATTTTGGATTTAATTATGTTATGTCTTTTATTTATCTTCAAAGTTTTAGATATAGTTTTAGATTTAGATATAGATATTCTATCCTTGAGTAGCAAGGATTATAAGCCTATAAATAAAGCCCATGGGGCTCAGTTTCATTCATTCAATTTCAGAAGGAGGAGAAGTAGTAGGAGAGAGAGAGTGAGTGGCCAAGAGGAGTTTTGTGAAGCGAGAGCGGAATTGACTTCCTTTGGTTGTAAGCTCTATTTTATTTTATTAATGCAAGTTTATTTCCTTTTATTATTGATGTCTTTAATTATGATGAAGCGCGAGTAGTCAACCCACTTCTAGGGTTGGGGCGAGCCCGACGATAGCCATGCACAATTGAGGTAAAGATCTAACCTTTATCATGTTTTGAGTATCTCCTACTTGTTTATGTGTTTATTGCCCATCTAATGGAGATCCATGTTAACCACTTGGATTATAAACATAAAATTAGTAGAGACAATTAGGGTTTCTTGAAAGAGTTGTCTAATTGTTGAAAAAGGAGAAAGCTTGTCCTTTGATGCAATTCACATGATTATCTGTTTATCTCTGCCTTATGCATGCTTGGTTACTGTTGTTGCGAACCCCAATCTTGGAAGTCCTTTTACATTAAGTTTAGTTCGAATTCCAAAGCATTTGTTTTTACTTTCTTTCGTTTTCGTTTTATGTTTCTGCCCTCGTCGACCTCGACCAAGCCCTGGTCGATCTCGACTACTGATCTTTGACCCAGAGTCGCCGTAGCTTACTGTGTGCAGGAACTCGACCAGACCCACTCGACCCAGACGAAGGCTACTCGATATCGAGTAGGGCCTTGTCGATATCGACCACCATCTGCCGAGTTGCTGCTGCGCGTTGTTCGACTGTCCGATCTTCTGTCGACTACCCTAGTCGAGATCGAGGACCCTGTTGTCGACTTCTGTTCGTGAGATTTCTCCGCTGCCTAGGATCCGCTGACACGCTTCCTCGTGGATCGATCCTGATTTCCCACTGCTACATCAGGAGGAGGTCTTGTAATTATTTGCAAGGGACGGAATCTGGTTTGCTGTGATTTATCTATATTTTAATTTTGCATACTCGATTTCCTCCTACCAACAAATTGGCGCCGTTGCCGGGGAAGCTATCATTCGCGCCTTAGGTAGTTGAATCTCACATCTACTTTGAGTTACTTTACAGGTGTATGTGTCGTTCTGGTCAACCACCTGAGTTTGACGGCTTAGACGAACCAGAGCGCCTACTACACATCAGAGCTAAACTACAAAGAGCCATGGCGGCCGCTGAAACACAAGAACAGCTGATTGCCAGGCTTACAAGGGAGCTGGCCGCTAAAGATGCTGCTATCGCCGCTGAGAAAGCAGCAAGGGAACAAGCGGAAGCTGAGCTTGCCCAATATCCAACTATGCAGAGGATTATATGCATCCAACTCTCGTCGTGCCTGAATCGGCGATTCTAATCCCTGAAAACTCTTTTGAAATTCGCACTCAGTTTCTTATAGAACTTAAAAACAATGCTGTTCATGGAAGATTTAATGAGTGCCCTCTTGAACATATTACCAATTTTCATGACATGTGCCGTACTCTTGCTGAAGGTACCACTCTGGAATATGTCAAGATGAAAGCTTTCCGCTGGTCGCTCGCTGGACCTACACTGAAGTGGCTAGAAGGACTGAAACCAAGATCCCTTACAACATGGGCACAAGTAGAGCAAGAGTTTCTCAACAAATTCTTCCCTCCTGCCAAGACAGCATTCCTCCGCCAAAAGATCACAGCTTTCAAACAAAAGCCTGGGGAGCCGCTAGCAAAGGCATGGGAAAGGTACAAGGAATTACTGCGATCTTGCCCTACTCATGGACAGCCACCCTACGTCATTCAGGAGATCTTCTTCAACTCTCTTGACCAAGTCACTAAGGACAGGATCAATCAGTACACTCGATATGAGTACCTGACGATGCCAGCAATTGACGCATGGGGTGTGCTGGACAAGCTCACGGCATATGACAACAAGTATGGGACTTATACAAACTATGATGAGAACGCCTATGCCAGACCAGCACCATCTATGCCACTCTATGAGCCAGCAAAGGAGATTGACCCAGATGTCAGGGAGCAGTTCTACAGAGACCAGAATCGCAAGCTCCTCAAGCAAGTCAAATATCTATATGTCAATCAGCCTTGCATCGAATGCGGATCACAGAGGCACACCACTACTGAGTGCCCACACACTGAGCAAGTCAGAATGGCAGAGACACATGAGGAAGCAGCCTATGCTGGGGGTCCAAATCGCTACATGGGAGATCAAAGGTTCTATCAACCTCAGTGGAACCAAGGTCCTCCTAGGAATCCCCCACCCTACAGAGCCCCAGGACATCCAGAAAGGGATCAAAAGAAGGATGATCTGCAGCTGATCCTTGAGGAGATGCGTCGGAATCATGCACAGAACCTGCAGGCTACAAACACCATCAACAATCAGCTCCAGAACTTCAACACAAAATTTGGAGAGCTGGACATCTGGAAAAGGGGAATCGAGACACAGATGGGTCAAATCGCTGCACAAGTCCCACGACCATCCGGACAGCTCCCTGGGCAAACAGAACCAAATCCTAAAGGGAAGACCGGACACGTCGCAGCTATCAAACTCAGGAGTGGGCATCAGTTACACGAGCCAGAGGTCGGGAAACAGCAAAGCAAAGCAGAGCAGCAACTCGATGCAGAGCAGACCCAACTCGACCTCGAGGAGCCCGTACTCGATCTCGACAAGACCCTACTCGACACAGACCAGAATCTGAACTCGTATTCCACTGCGAAGCCTAGCAACTCGAGGTCGACAACCAAAGTCGAGATCGACAAGCCCCTGGTCGAGATCGAGGAACAACATCTGGCCGACGCCGACGACTCTGCAACACCTTCGACAGCTGATCTGGCTCCAAAACAGAAAAAGCCCCTGCCTTTCCCTTCAAAAGCTCAGAAAGATCCCACGGCAGGTAGGTTTACCAGGTTTGTTAATATGCTGTAAGAACTGAACTTTTCTATTCCTTTTACAGAAGCCCTGCAGGAGATGCCTGGATATGTCAAATTTCTAAAGGAAATCTTGAGCAAAAAGCGATCTATCTCGGAGATCGCAGGCGAATGCAAAGTACTCCACTTCCCTGAAAAGAGACCTGACCCTGGTAAGTTTTCTGTTACTGTGGGTTTTGGACAATATAAATATGATTCTCTATGCGATTTAGGAGCAAGTGTGAGCATCATGCCTCTATCAATCTGGCGGAAAGTAAAAATAGGATGCATAGAACCTGTGGATGCCAAACTATACATGGCAGACAATACAGTGGTCATCCCTACAGGTATAGTTGAGAATGTCCCCGTCCAGGTTGGTAAATTCTTTGTTCCAGCAGATTTCCTTATCATAGACTGTGCTGAAGATCCTACTAGCCCTATTATTCTCGGTAGACCATTCTTAGCTATTGCAGATGCCAGAATAAGTGTCAAGAATAGATCGCTCACCTTCACCATAGGCGATGAAGTTTTGGATTTCTCTTTTGGCCCTGCAAAAGAGGAAGTCTCCTGGCTGGAGGTGAAAAGCATCAGCGACCACGGGACCAAGCAAACAGCGGATGAGGGTGCCAACACTGTACTCGAGATCGACAAGGGCTACTCGATCTCGACAAGGGCCCTACTCGATCTCGACAAGGCTTTGTCGATCTCGACAACCACTGCTGAGCCAGAGACTTGCCAAGAGCCTAAGTATGGGGTCCTTGTACTCGAGGTCGACCAGCTGTACTCGATCTCGACTAGCCCCAAACCCAAAGTTTCCTGTTTTGGGTCCGAAAAGGTAAGTTTAGGTATGACTTCTACTCCCCCTCAGTCCATAAAGAAATTTTTTAATAAATTAAGAAGAGATAAGGCCCAGTGGCAAGAAAATCTGCGAAAGCTAAGGGCTGGAAGGAAGAGAAAGAAAGAGAAGAGAGATGATGCAAGCAACCACCTATCAGCTGAGCTTGCATACTACCATCAGGACCTAGATGATCCAGGAGAAGGGCCAAGCATGAGCAGGCCCCACAATAATGGTCCTTGAGCGCAAACAGAGAAGTCGGCCTAGCGACTCTAAAATCTAGAGCATGTATATAAACTTTATGAACTTTTGGGACTTTTTGAACTTTTTGGTTTTTGTTTTTTGTTTTTGTTTTTTTGGTCTTTTGGTTTAGAATACTTCATGTGGATAGTCTTGTTTTTGTGCAATCTAACACTTTTAGGTCGGCAAGCATATAAGAATCGCGAAAAGTGGAATAAAGAAGTCCCTGAAAACAGTCAGAATCGACGAAGGCCAAGTCGACGACGACAAGGAGGAGAAGCCCAGAAGTTACTCGACCTCGAGTAGGCCAACTCGATGTCGACAAGCCCAGACGCTCCTCGACTTCGGAAAACTACTGGACGCAGACGAAGCTACTCGAGATCGAGTGACATGTACTCGATATCGACGAGCAACTTACTCGACATACACTGATTCAGCCTCCTCGATGCATTATCCTGTGAGTTCCTTCCTTTACTCTTGTTTTTATTTGATTTTATATAGTGGGGACACTGTAATGTTTAAGTATGGGGTGGGGGAAGGGCTTACTTTGTGCATATTGGATTTATTTAATCATATTTTGACATTATTGGTGCATTATTTCTTTGAATTGCTACATGGCTATTTTAGAATTCATTATTGATTTATGTGCTTATATATGCATGTTTTCCAAAATTTGAGAAAAATGACCCCCATTGAATTTTTTTGAAATAATGTCATGGAAGCTTATATTGAACTCAACGATGCAAAATTGGATTCATTAGAGATATAGCATGAAATTGCCTAGTAAAGGGAAGTTACACTGAAATGCATATTTTGATGAAAACCATGAAAGGAGGTAAAATTTGAAGTTGCTTTTGACATATTGCATGATAAGATGATGGAGGACTTTATATTTCCATATAATGCTCATATTGTTATAATCCTAGCCTTACCCATGCTTATGCATCACAAAAGCTATAATGAGCCTTATTTCATATTATTGCTCCACATGATCTAAATATTTGCCATTCTTTACCCTATCCGGGGATTATGTTGAGAATGATGTTACATTATGGAGATGTTATATGGTTTTTGTGTTGTTCTATATGAAGTTTGGCGGGAAAATGTTTGAAATATATGGAAAATTTAATGAGTGAAAGAAAATTCGATCAAAGATCGACCCTGCTCTCTGAGATAATAGTTTGGAGAGATGGGACACATGGTGAGGAGTCCAAAGCACTAAGTATCCGGGGCCATTCATGACACCCATGTTTGCGACTCGCGAGAAGGCAGTACTGAGGTTAGAGAGGTAAAAGCATTATTATTGAGAAAAAGCATTATGAAAGGTGATGAATGTTATGGATAAGGAATGTGGAAATTCAATTTGGAAATACTCCATTTCCCCGGATCAAAAGCACCACATTGCCAAAAATTGCCCACCTTTAGCCTTTTACCAATTCTACTCCTTATTTGAGCTTAAATTAAAGTCCTCTTGATTATTAATGCTTTGTCACGTATAAATTGTTTTTGCATAACCCTCCTTTTGTGAATAGATGTTGCTTTTGTATAATTGCACATGCATGGATCTGTGACACTAGTACCTTTTCAAGGATGGTAATTGATTGCAGGGTTATATGAGAATGAATCTAATATGTTGAGATTTTTGATTTCTTCCCCTGAATGACAATTAAAAGTATTGCTTGAGGACAAGCAAGCTTAAGTATGGGGTGTTTGATGTGAGCCTAATTCGCCATGTTTTACATTTAAGTTTATATCGATTTCTGCATATATTGCATTCATTTGGGTTAAGATAATACAGAAGCTGTGTAATTTATGTTTATTTGTCAAAATTATGGAATCTACACCAGTTTCTGTTTAAATCGCAGAATTCGAGGCGTTTTACAGCAATTCTAAGGAAGGTCGGAAAAGCTCGGAAATCCACTACAGAAGTCCAAGGTCAAAGCAGCAGCAGAACCAGTCGAATCAAGCTAAGAACCCAAGCTACTCGATCTCGAGTAGCCCTTACTCGATCTCGATTAGTACGTCCGAGCACAGCCTTGTCGACCAGGAGCAACGTCGAGAGCCAGATCAACCAAGCTCCGGAACCCAACTCGATCTCGACAAGACCTGGTCGAGATCGACGAAGCCTATTGCCACACCCGGAGTCGACAAGGAGAAGAGCTGATCGAGAAGCCGAGGACAAGAAGCCGAGCACATCCCTACTCGACATCGAGTACAGCTACTCGAGGTCGACAAAAACGTGAAGCCAGGACCCGGACTCGAGGAGAAGTTACCCGACCTGACCAGGAAACCAGACATCCTACTCGATCTCGACAAGAGTTAGTCGAGATCGACGAAGCCCGGAGCCCAGATCCGAGCTTGTCGAGCACACCTACCCGAGAAGACCTAGTCGACAGAACCTCTCTACTCGACCTAGACAAGAGTTACTCGAGATCGACGAGCACCAGGATCCATGTCCGAGTCTGTCGAGCACCAGCTAGCCGAGACGACAAGCCGAGCCAGTCGACCAAGATTTCTACTCGAGATCGACAAAGGCCTTGTCGAGGTCGACGAAGCTTCCAGAAACCATGTTACTCGGTTTGACCAATTCTACTCGACTTAGGCTTGCTTGGGCTCGAAGATTGCCGATTCTATCCGAAACTATCAAGATCCATCATGAAGAGAAGAAGATCTATCCATGGAAGACTTTAGATATATTTTCCTATTTTGGATTTAATTATGTTATGTCTTTTATTTATCTTCAAAGTTTTAGATATAGTTTTAGATTTAGATATAGATATTCTATCCTTGAGTAGCAAGGATTATAAGCCTATAAATAAAGCCCATGGGGCTCAGTTTCATTCATTCAATTTCAGAAGGAGGAGAAGTAGTAGGAGAGAGAGAGTGAGTGGCCAAGAGGAGTTTTGTGAAGCGAGAGCGGAATTGACTTCCTTTGGTTGTAAGCTCTATTTTATTTTATTAATGCAAGTTTATTTCCTTTTATTATTGATGTCTTTAATTATGATGAAGCGCGAGTAGTCAACCCACTTCTAGGGTTGGGGCGAGCCCGACGATAGCCATGCACAATTGAGGTAAAGATCTAACCTTTATCATGTTTTGAGTATCTCCTACTTGTTTATGTGTTTATTGCCCATCTAATGGAGATCCATGTTAACCACTTGGATTATAAACATAAAATTAGTAGAGACAATTAGGGTTTCTTGAAAGAGTTGTCTAATTGTTGAAAAAGGAGAAAGCTTGTCCTTTGATGCAATTCACATGATTATCTGTTTATCTCTGCCTTATGCATGCTTGGTTACTGTTGTTGCGAACCCCAATCTTGGAAGTCCTTTTACATTAAGTTTAGTTCGAATTCCAAAGCATTTGTTTTTACTTTCTTTCGTTTTCGTTTTAAGTTTCTGCCCTCGTCGACCTCGACCAAGCCCTGGTCGATCTCGACTACTGATCTTTGACCCAGAGTCGCCGTAGCTTACTGTGTGCAGGAACTCGACCAGACCCACTCGACCCAGACGAAGGCTACTCGATATCGAGTAGGGCCTTGTCGATATCGACCACCATCTGCCGAGTTGCTGCTGCGCGTTGTTCGACTGTCCGATCTTCTATCGACTACCCTAGTCGAGATCGAGGACCCTGTTGTCGACTTCTGTTCGCGAGATTTCTCCGCTGCTTAGGATCCGCTGACACGCTTCCTCGTGGATCGATCCTGACTTCCCACTGCTACATCAGGAGGGGGTCTTGTAATTATTTGCAAGGGACGGAATCTGGTTTGCTGTGATTTATCTATATTTTAATTTTGCATACTCGATTTCCTCCTACCAACAGTGTACTCGAAGTCGACTAAAACTCCTCGATTTCGATTGAAATTCGCCTTCTCGAGTGGATGCTTTGCTCGTGCTCGACTTGCTGAATTCGACTTGGATGTACTCGACATCGACTAAAGTACTCGACGTTGAGTAGAATTGTCAGCTTTCAGCATTCCGCTCTGTTCTTGAAACGCACTTTTCCGAGTCGTCGTTCGTTTGATTGATGCATATGAGTATGCGTTGGAAAGCTCTTTTCGAGGTCTACAACTCTCATGAAGACATCAGAACTTGAATCGGAATGATGAATGGTGAAAAATGGCATTTTCTCTAGCTACACCATTCTGCGCTCTTCCTTAGCTTTTATAATATCTTCATGATTTTCCTTTAAGCTCCAAAGTGCGTCCAATTTCTGCAAAATTAAACAAGAACTAGCGTAGATCTCTATAATTGGCAAATAAGCATAAACTGCATAGTTACTGTACTATTCTAACCCAAATGCGTGAAATGTATGCAGAAATCGATATACAAGTAAACGTAGAACATGGCGAATTAGGTTCACATCACCCCCCCACTGATCCAGTGATCCCAAATCCCACCCCCACATTCAAATTGAAATTGGTAAGGTTATTCCGATCCGTATTATTTGCATTTCGATATTGACAGTTCGAGTGTTCCCCTCTTCACCATTAACGCGGTAATTTCGATCCTAACTCTTATTTTGGTATTTTAGCGTGGTAATTTCAATCCCTACTCTATCTTATAGAAATTGTTAAGTTGTATATATATTGCCCACATTTAGCTCCTTGTGATTTCAAATCGATTGCTCATTTTTTTTTATAGCAATTTTAGTTGCCTTCTTTTGAATTCTTTATTCATTGTGTGTTAGTTTTTTTCGCCACTTTGGTTTGTTCTTTGTCCCTTCTGTTGCTTGGTGTGTGCTTTGGGATACTCTTTGTTGCTTGGGTGTGTCTTGCTAAGTGGTGTTTATTCCGGTGGAGAAGAATGGAGAAATCGGGAAGATTAGGGATAAGTCTTTTTGGCTAAGGGTGGGATCTTGGAATATTGGAACCCTTACAGGTAAATCTATCAAATTAGTCAAAATCCTCAAAGAGCGTAGAGTTGAGATCCCATGCATTCAGGAGACCAAGTGGGTGGGGGACAAGGCTAGAGTGATCGACGGATGGAAGTTGTGGTACTCTGAAACTAACAGGAGAAGGAATGGAGTGGGGATCCTTATGTGTGAGTCTTGGAGCGATCATGTGGTTAAGGTTGATCGCAGGAATGACAGAATGATGTTGATTAAGTTGGTGGTTGAGGGAACTTTGATGAACATTATCAGTGCTTATGCCCCACAGGCGAATCAATGTGAAGAGGAGAAGAGAATTTTTTGGGAGGAGCTTGACGATTTGGTCCAAGGTATCCCAAGTTCCGAGCATATTATAGTGGGTGGCGACTTCAATGGTCACATAGGACACGCCAGTGATGGATATGATGCAGTGCATGGAGGGTTTGGTTTCGGTGACCGTAATGACAATGGAGTAGCTTTGCCGGAGTTCGCGGTGGCTTTCGATTGTGTTATTGCCAACTCATGTTTTGCCAAGAGAGAAAGCCATCTAGTTACTTTTGAGAGTAGAAGTGGCAAGTCTCAGATTGACTACTTCCTGGTTAAGGGAGATGATAGATTCCATTGTCGAGATGGTAAGATTGTTCCGTTTGGTGGCCTTACAACCTCACACCATTTACTAGTTCTTGTTTTCGAGGTCAAGGGTATCCGAAAGAGAAAGATGAGTAGACAGAAGCCCAAGATTAGATGGTGGAGACTTACAGATTCAACTGGACCGTTATTAAGGGAGAAAATCCTAGAGGAGGCTAAGAGGAATGGAGCCTGGCAAGCTAAAGAAAGTGCAGATGTGATGTGGAGTTGTATGACTGAGTGCGTTCGGCGACGGGTTGCTAGTGTGTTGGGTGTGTCGCGAGGCTGCGAGGTTAGTAAGAGACACAGAGGCAACGAGGTTTGGTGGAACGAAGAAGTGCAAGAAAGTGTCAGGGCTAAGCAGACAACATATTAGCTACTAGCGAGTTGTTCCAATGAGGAGGAGAGAGTTGTTCGTTTGGTTGAATACAAAGAGGCTAAAAAGAACGCAAAGGCTTCAGTTGCTAAGGCTAAGTAGAGGGCTTTTGATAAAATGTATAAAGCTCTAGACGAGAACGGTGGAGAGCGACTCCTACTCACCCTAGGCCGTGCTAGGGAACGAAAGGGTAGGGAATTGGACAGAGTAAGTTGTATCAAGGATGAGTTGGGTACAATGTTAGTGGATGAGCTTCAGATTATGCAGAGATGGAAGAGCAATTTTGCTGAGCTTCTAAATGAGGGTTACAGTTCGTCTGCCTACTTACCTAGGGGCACAACCGACGCTAGTTTCTGTAGACGGGTCTCATATGAGGAAGCTAAGAGGGTGGTTAGCAGAATGAGGTGTAAGAGAGAAGTGGGTCCGGATGAGATCCCAGTTGAAGTATGGAAGTGCATTGGGGGTGAGAGGTCTAAAATGGATTACACAACTCTTCAACATTATTCTCAGAACAGCAAAGATGCCAGAAGAATGGAGACGGAGCAAGTTAATTCCTTTATACAAGAACAAGGGTGATGTGCAGCAATGCGGGAACTACAGAGGTATTAAACTCCTTAGCCACACAATGAAGATATGGGAGAGAGTTATTGAGTTGAGGTTGCGAAGGAGTGTTTGTGTGTCCGAGAACCAGTTCGGTTTTATGCCAGGGCAATCGACTACAGAAGCCTTACACTTAATGAGACGTTTGGTGGAGAAATATAGGGAAAGGAAGAGAAATCTTCACATGGTTTTTATCGATTTGGAGAAAGCTTACGACAAAGTGCTGAGAGAGCTCATTTGGGAGTGTTTGCAAGCTAAGGGTGTTCCAGGATCATACACCAAGATCATCAAAGACATGTACGAGGGTGCGTTGACTAGTGTTGCCACCTCTATAGGGGACACTGAGTACTTCCCAGTGAGGGTAGGGATTCATCAAGGCTCGGTCCTTAGTCCTTTCCTTTTCACTTTGGTCATGGACGTAGTGTCAGGGCCTATCCAAGAGGAGGTTCCATGGTGTATGCTCTTTGCGGATGACATTGTGTTAATGGATAAAACGAGAACTCGGGTGAGCAGGAAGTTAGAGAGGTGGAGAGAGACGTTGGAAGGCAAGGGCTTCAGACTGAGTAGATCGAAGACGGAATATGTGGAGTTCAGATTGGGAGGAGAGGAAGATGTAGAGCAAGACGTAATGTTGGGTGAGGATATTGTCCAGAGAAAGGATAGCTTCAAGTACTTAGGGTCGGTGATGCAGAGTGACGGTGGTGTGGACATAGATATCAGACATCGGATTCAAAGGCGATGGCAGAAGTGGAGGGCGACATCAGCGATAGGAGAGTGCCTCCAAAGCTCAAGTTAAAATTCTACAAAGTGGAGATCAGTGCCTCCAAAGCTCAAGGAAAAATTCTACAAAGTGGTAGTTAGGCCTGCTATGTTGTATGGGGTTGAGTGTTGGGCAACTACGAAGGCACATGCAGAGACTTATAGTGGCAGAGATGAGGATGATCAGATGGATAAGTGGTTTTACTAGACTTGACAGGATCAAAAACGAAGTTATCCGCAACAAAGTGGGAGTATGCAGTATTCGAGATAAGTTACGGGAGTCAAGGCTTTGTTGGTTTTGTCATGTGCAGAGAAGAGAGCCGAGCGCGCCAGTTCGTAAGTGTGACAGTTTGGAGATCTATAGAGTGAGACGGAGCAGAGGGAGACCGAAGAAGAGTTGGAGGGAGGTGATAAGACAAGATTGTGCCCTTCTAAACCTTACCGAGAGCATGGTTATGGATAGAGCGCATTGGAGGAGAGTCATCCACGTCGGAGAGGGTTAGACTGGGCCTCATGCGAGTGACAGAGACCATATCTCCCGTTTCGCACACCATGTCATCGTCTTTTTTAGTTTCGCTTGTTTCATTTGCCATTTTGTTTGGGCCACTAGGAAACACTCTCTCGATGACTTCGGGGAAATGATCTCTATTAGCTAGTTTTTCATTGATATGTTGTTGTTGTTGTTTGTATACTATTATACAATAGTTGATTTGTGATTTAAATAATTTATAAGATATTTTATTTAAATTTTATATTATTTTAAATATGTTCTAAATTTACTAATCAAACACTATTTAAGTGTTTACATATATTATAATATTATATCCAATTCCCAAATCGTTACCCATATCTAGTAGTTATCACAAATAATCTCTATTAGCTAGTTTTTCATTGATAAGGTAATAATATGATTTACCCCCTACAATTACTTTGTTATATATATATATATATAGAAATATATATACACATTTTTTTAATTAAAATTAGGGTCCATGGTGCATTTTTTTTAAAAAGGCACGTAAGTTTTGGTGGTAAATAAATAGTTATTGATTGTAGTAGTATTTTTTATGAAGATTTTATTAGGTTGGTTAAAAATACCCAAAAAAAAATTAATAATGATTTTTGAAGTATAACAAATCTTTTCATGCCAAGATTTCGGAAATTGAAATAATTATATTAAACCTAATTGATTTTATCTTTTGTAAGATTTATTCAAATAAGTCATAAAATTTTATAGAAATATAACTAGCAAAACATGATAATATTTTATTACATATATTATTAATAAAAATAAAAAAAGTGATAATTTTTTATTCGATTAATATACGTGGTTAATATTTCTATTAAAATGAATATATTGATGACTTAAATTTATTGGATCATCATTAATTGATGTGGCAAAAACCCAACCCAGATGTATTTATATTTATACAAACCCTTAAAACAGAATAGTTTTTGTTTACTTGTCCTTTTTAGCTTATTTTTAGGAATTTTAACCAATAATCAATTTCTATTTTTTCATTATTTTCTTGAGTAAATTACAGAAAACCACCCTTAAAATAGGTGAGTTTTCACAAAACCACCCTTAAAATAAAAGTTTGCAGAAAACCACCCATAAATGCACTTTTCTTTCAAAGAACCACCCATGACCATCTTTATGTGTAAAAAGCTATAAAGTTTTTAAAAGTTTTTATATTTTCTTAAATGTTTTTGTTATTTTATTATATAATTGGGGTACTTTGAATACAAAAAATAAGAATTTAACATATTTAAAACACTTTTTACACACAAAAATAAGGGTTAAAGGTGGTTCTTTGAAAGAAAAATAGGTTTATAGGTGGTTTTCTGTAAAAAAATTATTTTAAGGGTGGTTTTGTGAAAACTCGCCTATTTTAAGGGTGGTTAAAAGGAGATTAAAAGGAGATTTTGATATAAAAGGTTGTGAAGATATTCTTTCCTTAAATTATTGTCTATATTTTGATTAGATAAACTATTTTTATTTTTTTCTTTTATTAGTTTTATATTTTGATAATATATATACCTTAACTTAATCTATTTCTGATTTCACCAAAACCTAATCACATATCCCTCCACAAAGTAATTTGTTATATATGCAATCCACTTTTGTCAAAAATACCGTTTTCCAACATCATTGTTCAAATACTAATGTTAAAAATTTATATATTTAGTATATGGTATTGTTTTATTGATTAATATGAAACGTGCCACAATTTTAAATTAACATTTTTCTTTTACAAAATACAGTATAAGATTATGAATTAGATTCACCTTACATAATTAATTTTCATCTATATAATTTTCATTTTTTTTGTTAGTCTTTTTATTTGAAAAACTAAAATATACTCCATATTAATGCACTATTTTATTAAAAAGCAGCATGATGTAGGAATAGTACTGGTTCGTATTTAGAAAAAAAAAGTAAGCAGTTTTAAAAGACAACTATTACAAAATGGAGTATCAATTATAGAATGTGGTATAAATGATAGTCCTAGTTCATTAACATTAGCATTGCTAATAGTTGGTATTTTTAAAGGGCGGTTTTTTTTTATTGGGAAATAATTAGAGGGCCGGACATACCCGAGATCTCAAGAGGCCGATAAAGTCAGACGGCGAACCGTCAATACAGACAACACAAGAAACAGAGAAAAGGTGCAATACAAACAGTGAAAAGCACACAAATACAGTCGAACAAACAAACCTAACACAAACATGCTGGAGACATCGTAGACTAAGAGCCGATGCCAATCACCACCAAACAGTGACACCGCTGGCCAGCAGTACATCAGAGGACCCTGTGGGCAATGAAGACGATCCTCTAAGGAAATATCTGTAACGCGGAGTCGCCTCGATACACGTCGTCACGACCCCCAGCCAGACCCGACACCGGACGCCAGAGCCCCAACTCAGGAGAGGAACACCACGAACAACCGAACTCGCAACTGAGAACCACCCTTGTAAGACGCGCCATATTAATTATTGAAGCCCTAACGGAATTTCAACAAGCCTTTTCGGGATTTGGTTTAATCCTTTCGGGTGATTTTATTCAAAGTATATATATAATATATATATATACACTAATTTTTATTTTTAATTTCTTGTTCTCAGCGATTTTGGGCAACCGGTCATCCCCACCCAAAGCCCAGGCTGAGATCAACGACAAGCAGAGGGACTCTACCCACGTCGTTCGTCAACGGAGGCCCTGACCAAAGAACGATGGCCTGGATAGAGCGAGCGCCTCAGCGCTAAACCAATATAGAAGCATCTACCCGGTGCAGGAAGGGGAGTACCGAGAGATCCAGATGAAGGCACCGAAGAAAGGCCAGAATGACTAAGCCGAGACCAGCGACCCTAGTTTGGAGACGAATCACACCCAGAATCAAGTTTGAAGACGAATATGAAGCCCAGCCGGACACGACAACCATCGGAAGAGTTCGAGGGTCGAGATTGGAGGTCGAAAGAGGAGCAAAGACCCCAAATTGGAGGTCGAGATCGATAGACTGGCCGCAAGCGACCCAAAATTGGCATGAAGACCAGCCCAAAGAAAGGAAGAAGGAGATGAATAGGACCGATGGGTAGAAATCTAGGGTTAGAAATTGGGGATTTTCGGACCGCTCTCTCTTCAAGCTTCTCGGGGTGGGGGGGATGAAGGGTAGGCGAGATATGGGGCTAGGCGGGTGGGAGAGGGAGGCCGGTGAATCCGGATGATACAGGCGGCGCCGTGGTGGACGATGGTGCGGAGGGCTAATACAGATTAGGGGTTTTAGAGAGAGAAAGGCAGGGCCTCTCTCTCTCTTGTGACTTTGTATTATAACTCTATTCTTTTAATGGGCGGTGTTAATACCACCACAAGAAATTTGGTAGGGCACTAAAAAAAAAGTAATACACTTTCGTGCTTTGAAAACGAAAGTTGTGCTATTTGAATTATTTTTATTTTTCATTTTTCGAAAACCATTATACATAACTTCAGTTTTTAAAAAACAAAAGGTCAAATCAACTTTAGACTTTTTATCTTGAATACACGAGAGTCAAAAGCTACTGCGGTATAGCGTAATTCGGGTGATAAACAATGGATTTTTCGTGCAGGTAACCCTGTGGCATACAATGGGATTTCGAATTATTACATTGTTTAAAAAAAATGGATTTTTCACGAGGTAACCCTGTGGTATAATGTTGTGAACCTCACCTACCGGATCTATAAAAGGGTCCGAGGGGAAACAATGAAGGGCATGATGAATGAAAGCCAAATTCCCTCAACCTTTATTTTCCTCTCTTCTTCTGTAATCTCTCTTCTCCCTCTGAACTCTACAACTTTATCGCTCCTCACCCCCATTCCTTTCCTTTCTTTGTTCAGATGAGTTGGTTAGCCGATTAGCTAACCGATTCCATTGTTGTGATCCTAGGGTCATAACAAGTTTGGTATAAGAGCTTTGTCGCGATTGAGAGCTCAATCAAAGCTGCATCAATGGTGGACGGAACTAGATCGAAGACATCCGAGGCGCAATTCCAAGAATTCAAGGATGATACGCGTGCGTTCATGGCGTCAACTGCAAAATTCATGGAAGATTCACAACGCAGGCAAGGAGTGCACGAGAAACAGTTTGAGGATTTCAAGAAAATGACTGAGCAGCAATTGGAGCAGTTGACAGAGTACATATGAAATCATCCCCGACGAGTTCGGGTTACGAAGGATCCCGATCCAGGGGGGCGGCAGTCAGATCATACTTTGGGAAACCACCATTCTTTGATGGGATCATGTCCGGCGAATCGAGAAATCCCGAGTGCAAGAAGATTCGCAGGTGTACAGGGTGGATCAAGTAGCAATTCCGGAGGATTGTCACCGGATTCCAATATGGGAATCAGGTTGCCAAAGCTTGATTTTCCCTCCTTCGATGGCAAGAAACCAAGACACTAGATCAGAAACTGTAAAAAATACTTCAGCATCTTCGCGATTGCTGAGGAACAAAAGGTGGAAATCACAACAATGTATCTTAATGATAAGGCCGATACGTGGTTGCAGGGTTATGCGATGCATAAACCTTTGGTGAAATGGCCCGAGTTTTGTGATGATTTGTGTGTGCGCTTTGGGGATAGACGTGAATTGGATATTGTTGTAGAGTTCAATAAATTGGAGCAATCGGACGATCTTGAAGCTTACAATGAGGCCTTTGAGGAATTACGAGTTAACATGTTATTGTTTAATAGCCATTTTTGCGAATCTTACTTTGTTTCTAGCTACATTAGTGGCTTGAAAGAAGAAATATGATCTTTAGTGTTTTTGGGAAGGCCTGAAACCATGGATGCAGTTATTGAACAGGCAAGCCTTCATCACAGAGATGTTCAGGCCCTCATTCGGATGACTAAGACTCCTTGGAGTTCCACATCTTCACCAAGTTCCAGTTACACGTCTCATGGTACTGGGTGGTCCAAGAATACAGGGGCTAGAAGTGATTCTACGACAGTGTTAAGTGGTCCAAGATTGACGGCATCTTCTTCAGGTTCAGAGGTGTCAATAGGCCATTTAGATGACTCCAAAAAAGAACTCGGCTACAAATGTGAGGACAAATTTTTCTTCGATCATAAATGCAAGAAACAGTCCCTGTTTAGTCTGATTGCACAAGAAGTGCAGGAACCAGTGGATGGTGAAGATCACAAGGAGAATGATTGGAAAGACGAAATCGAGAGGGCAGAGAATGAAGTTGTTGTAGGAGGAAATCGAGACTTGCAATTAAAATATAAATAAAGCAATGCAAACCAGATTCCGTCCCGTGCAAATAATTACAAGACTCCCTCCCGATGTAGCAGTGGGAAGTCAGGATCGATCCTCGAGGAAGCGTGTCAACGGATCCTAGGCAGCAGGGAAATCTCACTTGGTTTCGACCTCAGAAGACCAACTCGATATCGACTGGTGGAAGTCGATATCGACCTAATCAAGTCGATTTTGGGCAGCTGTGCAGAAGGTAGTCGATTTCGGCTTGGGGCACTCGATATCGACTGGTGGAACTCGATATCGACTTGTCTTCCTCGAAATCGACCAAACCTGCAGAAACACAAACGAGCAGCGATCTTTCTGGATCGGGAATTAGAAGTCGACGTCGACTAGAATTGTTTGAAATCGAGCAGTAACAGAAACTTAAAATAAAAGACAAATCTTTGCGGAATTCAGAATAAACTATGTAAAAGAAAACTTCCAAGATCGGGGTTTACAACAACGATAACCAAACATGCATAAGGCAAGATAAATAACGATAATCATGCAAATCGCATAGAAGGATTAAGCTTTCGCCTTTTCCAACTATTAGACAACTCTTTCAAGAAATTCTAATTGTATCTACCAATTTTATGTTTATAATCCAAGTTGTTAACATGGATCTCTATTAAATAGATAATAAACACATAAAAGGTAGTAGATGGTCAAAACATAATAAAGGTTGGATCTTTACCTCAAACACGCATGGCTATCGTCGGGCTCGCCCCGACCCTAGAAGTGGGTGGACAACTCACTCTTCATCACAATCGCAGACATCATTGATTGAAAAGAAACAACTTGCATTAAACCAACTGAAGAAAGTACAAACCGAACAAAGCCAGATCACTTTCGCTCTCCTTTGCTCCACTCGGCCTCTCTCTCTCTCTACTTACTTCTCTTCCTCTGAAATTGAATGAATGAAAACTAGCCCCATGGGCTTTATTTATAGGCTTCCAATCCTTGCTAATAAAGGAAGAAAATTCTATCTATATCTCTATCTAACATAGAAGATATAATTCTACTTAGGAAATAAATATATCTAAATAAGTAAAACTGGATAAATTCCAGGGTAATTAATTGTTCAACCCTTAGGATAAATAAAAAGATAAAAAGATAAAAATATCCAAATCTTCATGTGTTGGGAATCTTCTCTCGGAAATATCTCCATCAAATTCCGGATAGAACCTTAACAAGACTCGGACTAGCTCGAAACCGGCCACTGGGGGTCAACTTGATATCGAGTAGGCTTACTCGATATCGACCAACTTTTCTCGGTTTCAGCTTCAGCAACTCGATTCTGGCTCTAGGAGTGAATGTCGACTTGGTGTTTACTCGATATCGAGTAGATTAACTCGATATCGGCCAACGTATTCCTTCTTCAGCTTCTCTGGATCGATTTCTAGAATCTTGCTCGATATGGGGTTACTCGATATCGACTTGAGGTAGTCGAGATCGACCTCTTTGTTCTTCCTTAGCCAATTCTTGGCTTTCTGGGTGGAAATCGAGTGGATTTCTCGATATCGACTAGATGTGCTCGATATTGACTTGTCATTTTCGACTCGATTTTCTTGCTTCCAGCTCGATTTGTCCTGGTTCCGCTGCTCCTTGACCTCGGACTTCTGTAGTTGACTTGAGCTTTTCCTCCTTTCTCTGAACTGCTGTAAATTTCCTCGATTTCTGCGAAATTAAACGGAAACGGGTGTAGATTCCATAATTTGGATAATAAGCATAAACTACATAGATTCTGTATTATTCTAGCCCAAATGTATGAAATGCATGCAGAAATCGATATTAAAGTAAGTATAAAACATGGCACAAAACATGGACATTAAATCACCCCATACTTAAGCTTGTTTGTCCCCAAGCAATAACTTTGATGGTTATTCGGGGGAAGAATTCAAACTCTCAACATCATAGATTCATTCTTATATGTCCTTGCAGTCAATTACCATCATTGAAAAGGTACTTGTGCCACAAATCCATACATGTGCAATAAAAAGCAACATCTACTCACAAAAGGAGGGTTATGCAAAAACAATCCATAAGTGACAAAGCAACAATAATCAAGAGGACTTTAATTAGCTCAAAAAAGGAGTAGATTCGGTAAAAGGCTTAAGGTGGGCAATTTTTGGCAATGTGGTGCTAATGATCCGGGGAAATGGAGTATTTCCAAACTTTCATACCACATTCCTTCTTCATAAGAATCATCACCTTTCTCTCATTGTTTTTATCAATAATAATGCTTTTACCTATCTAACCTCAGCACTGCCTTCTCGCGAGTCGCAAACATGGGTGTCATGAATGGCCCCGGATACTTAGTGCTTTGGACTCCTCACCTATGTGTCCCATCTCACTGAACTATTATCTCAGCGAGCAGGGTCGATCTACCTTTATCTCATGAGGTGATCGGATTTTTTCTCACTCATTAAATTTTCCATAAATTTGAAACATTCCTTCCAAACTCCAAATATGATAATAACAACAACACAAACACCATATAATAATCTCCATAATGTAACATCATTCTCAACATAATCCCCGGATATGAAATAAGGTAAAGCATGGCAAATATTTAGGACATGTGGAGCAATGATTGAAATAAGGCATATTATGTTTTTTGTGATGGATAAGCATAGGTAAGGCTGGGAATATAAACAATATGAGCATATATGGAAAATATAAAGTCCTCTATCCTCTTATCATGCAACATGTCAAAAGCAATATCAAATTTTAACTCCTTTCATGGTTTTCAAGAAAATAATGCACTTCATTGTGACTTCCCTTTACTAGGCAATTTCATGCTATATCTCTAATGAATCCAATTTTGCATCGTCGAGTTCAATCAAAGCTTCCATGACACTAATCTTTAAACAATTTACAAGCTTTGGGAGATGTCTCATAAAACAAACTTTGAGTTTAGCAATTAAGCACAAAAATTAAAAATTTACTCAAAATTGACCATGTAATAGCAAAAACTAGAATAAAATATAAAATAATGATAATGAGCCCTTCCCCCACCCCATACTTAAAATATACAGTGTCCCCACTGTATAAAATCAATATAAAACAAAGGTAAAGGAAGAAGCTCACCGAATAATGCGTCGAATAGGCAAAACAGGGGCTGTCGAGTTACTGGGTTGGTCGACGTCGAGGAACTTGGTCGACGTCGAGTACAGATATGCTGCGTCGAGTGAAAGATGAAGTCGAGGATGCTCCTGGTGGTCGACATCGAGTAGCTAGGTCGACGTCGAGTAGAACGGTTCTGCTCGATCCTCTTCGTAGTCGATTTCGACTGACTGTCAGGGACTTCTTCTTCCTCTCTTTGCGATCCTTTATGCTTCTCGACCTAAAAAATGTTAGATTTTCGCGCGAAGACAAGACCTTCCACATAAAGCATTCAAAACAAAAATAAACAAAACCAAAACCAAAAGTTTCAAAGTCCCAAAATTCAAAAGTTTTATGTACATGCTCTAGATTTTAGAGTCGCTAGGCCGACTTCTCCGCTTGTGCTCAAGGACCGTCAATGTGGGCCCCCTTTGTGCTTGGCCCTTATCCCGGATCATCTAGGTCCTGATGGTAGTATGCAAGCTCAGCTGATAGGTTGTTGGTTGCATAGTATCCCTTGCCTTCCTTATTCTTCTTTCTAGATCTCATCCTTCGCAGATTAGCTCACCACGGGGCCTTACCTCCCGTTAAATTTTTATTAAATTTATTAATGGACAGAGGAGGGGTTGGAATTATACCTGGACTTACCTTTTCGTGCCCAAAACAGAAATCTTCGGGCTTAGGGTTGGTCGACATCGAGTAGGTCTGGTCGACGTCGAGTACATGGACCCCATACTTAGGCTCTTGGCAAGTCTGGTGTTCAACAGAGGAAATCGATTTCGAGAAGTTTTGGTCGAAGTCGAGGACGGTGGTCGACGTCGAGTAACCTTGGTCGACGTCGAGTAGCTTCCTGGTGTTTTCCTCCGTTGTTTGCTTGATCTCGTGGTTGCTGATGCTCTTCACCTCCAGCCATGAAATTTCCTCCTTTGTAGGGCCAAAAGAGAAATCTAAGATCTCGTCGCCTATCGTGAAGGTGAGCAATCGCTGCTTTATGCTGATCTTAGCATCTGCAGTAGCTAGGAATGGTTTACCAAGAATAATAGGGCTAGTAGGATCTTCAGCACAATCTATAATAAGGAAATCAGTGAAGACATAGAACTTACCAACCTGGACAGGGACATTATCAACCATACCTGTAGGGATGACTACTGTATTGTTTGCCATGTATAGTTTGGCATCCACAGGCTCTATAGATCCTATCTTTATCTTTTGCTAGATCGATAAGGGCATTATGCTCACACTTGCTCCTAAATCACACAAGGCATCATAGTTAAATTTTCCAAATCCCATAGTAATGGAAAACTTACCAGGGTTAGGTCTCTTTTTAGGGAAATCGATCCTTTTGCATTCGCCGGCGATCTCTGAGATGGATCGCTTTTTGCTAAAGATCTCCTTGAGGAACTTGACATATGCAGGCATCTCTTGAAGAGCTTCTGTAAAAGGAATTGAAACATTCAGTTCTTGAAGCATCTTAACAAACCTTTTAAACCTACCTACAGTGGGATCTTTCAGCGCCTTGGAAGGAAAAGGCAGCGTCTTTTTCTGTTTCGGAGCCAGAACAGATGTCGGAGGTGCTGCTAAGTCCTCGACTTCGAGTTGATTCTCCTCGGCTTCGACTAGGTCTTCCTCGACTTCGACCAAAAGAGTAGTCAACTTCGAGTTCTGTTGTCGTGCAGAAGTTCCCTCGATGTTATCTGGCTGGTCGACTTCGGGTACATCTACTCGACGTCGAGTAGACTGGTCGACGTCGACTTGGCTCTGCTCTATTTCGAGTTGTTTCTCAGCTCCGTCTTGCTGCTTTCCGACCTCTGGCTCGCGTAGCTGGTGCCTGCTCCTGAGCTTTACAGTCGCGACGTGTCCGGTCTTCCCCTTAGGATTTGGTTCTGTCTGCCTAGGGAGTTACCCGGTCGGTCGCGGAATTTGTGCTGCGAATTGACCCATCTGGGTCTCAATATTCCTCTTCCAGATGTCCAACTCTCCAAATCTTGTATTGATGTTCTGGAGCTGATTGCTGATGGTGCTTGTAGATTGCTGTTGTTGTGCCTGATTTTGACGCATCTCATCGAGGATCATCTGTAGATCATCGTTTCGCTTATCCCTTTCTGGATGTCTTGGAGCTCTGTATGGCGGGGGGTTCCTAGAGGCACCTTGGTTCCATTGTGGTTGTTGGAACCGTTGATCCCCCATATAGCGATTAGGAACCCCTGCGTAAGCTACTTTCTCGTGAGTTTCTGCCATCCTGACTTGCTCTGTATGTGGGCACTCTGGAGTGGTGTGCCGCTGTGAGCCACATTCAATGCAGGGCTGGTTAGCAGAGAGATACTTGACTTGCTTAAGGAGCTTGCAATTCTGATCTCTGTAGTACTGTTCCTTGACATCCGGATCAATCTCCCTGGGAAGCTCATAGAGGGGCATGGATGGGGCTGGCCTTGCATAGGCATTCTTGTCATAGTTTGTCGGAGCCCCATACTTATTTTCGAAGTTGGTGAGCTTGTCGAGGGTAGCCCATGCGTCCGCTGGTGGTATTGTCAGATACTCAAAATGAGTATAATGGTTGATCCTATCCTTATCGGCCAGATCAAGACAGTTGTAGAAGATCTCCTGAACGACATAGGGTGGCTGCCCATGTGTAGGGCAGGATCGCTGTAGATCCTTGTATCGTTCCCATGCTTTTGCTAGCGGCTCCCCAGGCTTCTGCTTGAAAGTTGTAATCTTCTGGCGAAGGATCGCTGTCTTGGCCGGAGGAAAGAATTTATTCAGAAATGTCTGCCTTACTTCAGCCCATGTCGTGAGGGATTGTGGAGTCAGTCCTTCAAGCCACTTCAATGCTGGACCGGCAAGAGACCATCGAAAAGCTTTCATCTTGACATATTCCAGAGTAGTACCTTCAGCAAGAGTATGGCACATATCAGAAAAATTGGTAATAGGTTCAAGAGGACATTCATTAAACCTTCCGTAAAAGGCATTATTTTTAATCTCAATTAGGAAAGCAGTGCGAATTTCAAAATTATTTTTAGGGATTAGAATGGCCGATTCAGGCACGACAAGAGTCGGGTGCATGTAATCCTCTGGAGTGGTAGGGAATTGGGCAAGCTCAGCTTCCGCCTGCCTCCTACGTTCAGCTTCTTGCTCCGTGCGTGCTCTCTCAGCGGTGAGAGCAGTATTTTTGGCTTCTAATTCTGCCTGAATCCTCTCTATCAGCTGGGCTTGTGTTTCTGCGGCCGCCATGGCTCTTTTTAATTTAGCGTGGACGTGTATAAGGCGTTCCGGGTCGTCTAAGGCGTCAAACTCAGGTTGTTGACCAGAACGGCGCATACACTGCAAAATCAAAACTTAAAGAAAACGTGAGATCTAACTACCTAAGGCGCGAATGATTGCTTCCCCGGTAACGGCGCCAATTTGTTGTAGGAGGAAATCGAGACTTGCAATTAAAATATAAATAAAGCAAACCAAACCAGATTCCGTCCCGTGTAAATAATTACAAGACTCCCTCCCGATGTAGCAGTGGGAAGTTAGGATCGATCCTCGAGGAAACGTGTCAGCGGATCCTAGCCAGCAGGGAAATCTCACTCGGTTTCGACCTCAGAAGACGAACTCGATATCGACTGGTGGAAGTCGATATCGACCTAATCAAGTCGATTTTGGGCAACTGTGCAGAAGGTAGTAGATTTCGGCTTGGGGCACTCGATATCGACTGGTGGAACTCGATATCGACTTGTCTTCCTCGAAATCGACCAAACCTGCAGAAACACAAACGAGCAGCGATCTTTTTGGATCGGGAATTAGAAGTCGACGTCGACCAGAATTGGTCGAAATCGAGCAGTAACAGAAACTTAAAATAAAAGACAAATCTTTGTGGAATTCAGAATAAACTATGGAAAAGAAAACATCCAAGATCGGGGTTTGCAACAACGATAACCAAACATGCATAAGGAAAGATAAATAACGATAATCATGCAAATCGCATCGAAGGATTAAGCTCTCGCCTTTTTTCAACAATTAGACAACTCTTTCAAGAAATCCTAATCGTATCTACCAATTTTATGTTTATAATCCAAGTTGTTAACATGGATCTCTATTAAATAGGCAATAAACACATAAAAGGTAGTAGATGCTCAAAACATAATAAAGGTCGGATCTTTACCTCAAACACGCATGGCTATCATCGGGGTCGCCCCGACCCTAGAAGTGGGTGGACTACTCGCTCTTCATCGCAATCGCAGACATCATTGATTGAAAAGAAATAACTTGCATTAAACCAACTGAAGAAAGTACAAACTGAACAAAGCCAGATCACTTTCGCTCTTCTTTGCTCCACTCGGCCTCTCTCTCTCTCTCTCTCTCTCTCTCTCTCTCTCTCTCTCTCTCTACTTACTTCTCTTCCTCTGAAATTGAATGAATGAAAACTAGCCCCATGGGCTTTATTTGTAGGCTTCCATTCCTTGCTAATCAAGGAAAGAAATTCTATCTATATCTCTATCTAACATAGAAGATATAATTCTACGTAGGAAATAAATATATCTAAATAAGTAAAACTAGATAAATCCTAGGGTAATTAATTGTTCAACCCTTAGGATAAATAAAAAGATAAAAATATCCAAATCTTCATGTGTTGGGAATCTTCTCTCGGAAATATCTCAATCGGATTCGGGATAGAACCTTAACAAGACCCGGACTAGCTCAAAATCGGCCACTGGGGGTCCACTCGATATCGAGTAGGCTTACTCGATATCGACCAAATTTTCTCGGCTTCAGCTTCAGCAACTCGATTCCGGCTCCAGGAGTGAATGTCGACTTGGTGTTTACTCGATATCGAGTAGATTAACTCAATATCGACCAACGTATTCCTTCTTCAGCTTCTCTGGATCGATTTCTGGAATCTTGCTCGATATGGGGTTACTCGATATCGACTTGAGGTAGTCGAGATTGACCTCTTTGTTCTTCCTTAGCCGATTCTTGGCTTTCTGGGTGGAAATCGAGTGGATTACTCGATATCGACTAGATGTGCTCGATATCGACTTGTCATTTTTGACTCGATTTTCTTGCTTCCAGGTCAATTTGTCCTGGTTTCGCTGATCCTTGACCACAGACTTCTGTAGTTGACTTTGAGCTTTTCCTCCTTTCTCTGAACTGCTGTAAATTTCTCAATTTCTGCGAAATTAAACGAAAACTGGTGTAGATTCCATAATTTGGCTAATAAGCATAAAGTACATAGATTCTGTATTATTCTATCCCAAATGTATGAAATGCATGCATAAATCGATATTAAAGTAAGTATAAAACATGGCACAAAACATGGACATCAGAAGTCTATATTCATGCGCGCCTTGACCAGTGGGGACTCGGGTAGCACTATTTGAGTGAAGGGATGGTCAAAGGTAGAGAGATCACTTTCTTGATCGATAGTGGGGCAACTCATAGCTTCTTGGACACTATCCTTGCAGTGGAAACTAGGTTTCATATTGGAAAAGCTGGATTGATGCAGGTCAATACCATAAACGATATCATGTTCGACAATAAAGTGTGTGAGAACTTTGAGTGGGAAATGCAAGGATCCAGTTATGGATACAACATCATATTGTTGAAAATGGAGGGAAGTGACATGATCTTGGGAACTGAGTGATTGGTAGGCTTTAACCCCGTGTTGTTTGATTTTGTAAAGGTTCAAATTTCATTTGAAAAGAACAGGAAGAAGGTGATCTTGAAGGGCATCAGAGAAGATAAAGAGAAGGTTATTGCCTTTGTGAAAATGTTGACAGGCAGATAGATTCAAAAGTTGTATGCTAGGCAGGAGGTGGATTAGGGTGCACAGGTTGGTCAAATATGTAGTCTCAATTCTCCATCAACTCAGTGCCCTGGAGAGATAGGACATGTTTTGTAAGCCTTTGAGGATGTTTTTCAAGAGCCCAAGGAGCTACCACCTATCAGGAGGCATGAACATGCGATTGTGTTGAAAGAAGGGGCTCAACCGGTTGCTTCACGCCCATACAGGTATCCTTATTTTCAGAAGGTAGAGATTGAGAAACAGGTCTCTGATATGCTCTTAAATGGGATTATTCAGCCTAGCCATAGCCCTTTTGCCTCTTCAACATTGTTGGTTAAGAAAAAAGATGGCTCTTGGCGTTTTTGTATCGATTATAGAAAGCTGAATGATATTATTGTAAACGATAAGTTTCCCATTCACTAGTAGAAAATGACGTTTTTACCGCGGTTCCGTTTGCAAACATTACCACGGTTCACAACCGTAGTAAAAGTGGCTATAGTAAAACTGTTTACCACACACCCAGAACCGTGGTAAAAGTAACGACCCGCGGTAAAATTGTTTGTAGTTAAAATGCATAACAAACCGTGGTAAATATGATAAACCCGTGGTAAATCTGTATTAAGGTAATCTTGTTTTAACCGTGGTAATATAGCAAGAACCGTAGTAAAATTAATACACGTGGTTTTCGAGGTAAATTTATTTTTGTAGCTAGGCAACATATTATAAATTAATATTATATTATCTGCTAGTAAAACACATACGCACATTGCACTTGAAAAAATGCACAGAACATTTTATTATGAACATGAAACACTGTTTATGTCTAAATGACAAGAAGTTTTGTGAGATTTGCAAAAGGATAAAGATCAACAATTTCCTCAATCATCCCCTCTAGTATCTAATCTCCAATTTCATCGCAAACTTTGTCCATAAGACCATGTAAATTATGATGTTTGTTCATAGCCATATGAGCTCTGTTCAGCAGCTTGATTATCTTCTTTTTCCCCATTTACTGATCTGCTTGTCTCAATGCATGAGTTTGTCACAAATGGCCTGCACAAATCGCAATGAGTGTCCTCATGATGGTAACAAGTATACGAACAAGCCCTTTCCGAATGAAATAAATATACACCAAACTTTTGGAATTAAAACAGCACAGAAAGTCTTACACATCTTGAATTCAAAGAGAGGCATTCAACACCATTCTTATCAGTATGATACACCAAGGCCAATTTGAAAACACAGCAAGTCGAGGAGAACTCAAACTACACATTAAAAGCATGATTATGAACAATTTAGGCTTGAAAATTTATAATTGAAGATATGCAACATGAAGAAGGTTCATGCCTGACAGCGGGATACACCAAGCGGAAGCTCCAACTTTGACAAAGTGTCCCCTTGGTTGTTCTGTAGGTACAAACCCTCACAACGGCAATCGAATAGTATAAAATAGGAAAACGAACAAGCCCTTTTCGAATGAAATACATATACACCAAAATTTTGGAATTAAAACAGCAAAGAAAATCTTACACATCTTGAATTCAAGGAGAGGCCTTCAACACCATTCTTATCAGTATGAAACACCAAGGCCAATTTGAAACCCCAACAAGTCCAGGAGAACTCAAACTACACATTAAAAGCATGTATATAAACAATTAATTTAGGCTTGAAAATTAGTAATTGAAGATATGCAACATGAAGAGGGTTCTTGCCTGATAACGGGATACACCAAGCCAATTATTAGAAGCTCCAACTTTGACAAAGTGTCCACTTGGTTGTACTGTAGGTACAAACTCTCACAACAGCAATCGAATAGTATAAAATAGGAAAAACGAACATGAAGCTGATTCCCAAAGTCATTTCTACCAGTGACTCACGTGCAAGCTGAGACAAGCAAAATATAAGTCTTAGGAGCAGAATAGTTGCAATTCAAGAGAAGCTAGATGAACAAAGATTAATTAGCCTGACTGCACACCTGAACCTCACCATGTTGACGGGGTTGATTCCTTACAAATGATACAACTTCTGATCAAATAAAAAAGAGCAAAGGATGGTTGGTTAAAACTCTATTCACATCCCTCAAACATGCTACAACAATGATGTGAGGAAATTAAAACTCTATGCCACTACTTGATACACCGTAATAAAATTTGGAGGATAATAACTTGCAAGTAGCTTTGAGCTTTCCCAAAAGCTATTGCAATTGCTTTGCCATTTCCTCTTGATGCTCCTATCACAACAATCACTTGAGTTTCGGCTGTTATAGGCACATTCACGCTCACTTGTTCTATGGTAGCAACTTTAGCTTTAAAAACCTTCACAACAGAAATATTAACAAGATGAAGAAAATCGGACAAAATAAAGAATGAGACTCTCATTCAGATATCAGAAAATTGTTAGTGAACTAGAAGTTAAGCAAATAAAAAAGCTAGAACAAGCCAATTCATTAAACCAAAAACTACAACGCCTGCGGCTAAAGGAAAACAGATGACAAATTTCTATTAATTACTTAACATCCAATTTGTAATACAGAGTTTGCAATCTTACAAATTAAACACATGTTCAATCAAATCCAACAAAATAATCAATTTTGAAACCTCCCATTCCTCAGATTTCTAGTAAATAAGCCATACTAGATCTAAATTCATAAATGTAAGAAGCAAGAGAAATCAGCCAACCTTAAACTCGTGACGAGAACAGCAGCAGTGGTCGGGGCACAAGTGCGGGCGTTGTTGAAAAACGACAAGAAACCAGGGTTGATTGGCTCTTGTTCATCCAAGAATAGATCCTTTCGAACACTAATTAAAGGTACTGTGACTAGAATTATAGCAAACCCGAGCTTGGTAGCGGAACTGACACTAGGGTTTTGCGATCTGAGAAAGATAGGTCAAAGAGGATGACAGGCTACTCGATCAGTGGGGATCGGAAGAAGAGGTTATAGATCCAGGATGCTTGGAGGTAAAGGAGGAAAAAAGAGCGAGAAATAGTGGCCGGGTGATGAGGAACACAGTGAGGACGAGGGCGAGGAGGGAGAGGTAGTTGACGCAAAATTCAGAGAAGTTGTGGCGGATGTTGGAGGCGGTGACAGAGAAGGAGTCACGGCGGGAGAAGGTGGAGTGGTCGACGACCTTCAACCACGGGCAGTGCCACGAGAAGCTCTAGTTGAGGGAGGCGGAGAGACGGGAGACGAAGGATTGGAGTGCTGGATGGTGAGGAACTGAGGATGAGTGGTTTATTGCTTAAAATAAATTAACAAAAATTAGAAACCGTGGTAAATGGCTGTCAAAATACTACGGGTGTAAGAGGAACCGTGGTAATTCCGCATTTTATGAAATTTACCACGCAAAAACACGGGAGTGTGGTAAATTTTTTTTTTTTAGATAAAACTACGAACCGTGGTAAAAGGTAGAATAAAGACCACGGGTGTAAGTTGAACCATAGTAAATTTACCTTCCTTGCAATTTTACCACAAAATGACACGGAACCGTGGTAAAATCTACGTAGCCAAAGCCCTCTTTTCTACTAGTGATTCCTCATATTGATGATTTGTTAGATGAATTGAGGGGTGCAGTTGTGTTTTCTAAATTGGATCTATGAGTTGGGTATCATCAATTTAGGATGTTGGAGAGTGATGTTTCTAAAACTCCATTTAGAACACATCATGGGCATTATGAATTTCGTGTTATGCCATTTGGATTCATTTATGCCCCGGCCACTTTTCAGACACTTATGAATGATGTGTTCCAATAGATGTTGAGGAAGTATGTCTTAATGTTCTTTAATGACATACTTGTGTATAACACTGATCTGTAGCAACATGTGGTCCATTTGGAAAGTGTGTTAGCAACTCTTAGACAACACACTCTATTTGCAAAAAGGTCAAAATGTGAATTTTTCAAATCCAATGTGGAGTACTTGGGGCATATCATATCAAGATCAGGGGTTGCAAAAGATTCTAAGAAAATTGAGGCCATGCTTGGTTGGCCCGTGCCACATAATTTCAAAGCTTTAAGAGGTTTTTTGGGGCTCACTGGTTACTACACGAGATTCATTCAGAATTATGGTGTGATTGCCAAACCACTAATTGATCTTCTTAAGAAGAACAGTTTCCAGTTGTCAAGCAGTGCTTAGGAGGCTTTCAACAACCTCAAAGAAGTAATGACATCTCTACCAGTTTTAGCTATGCCTGATTTTGAAGCTCCTTTTGTGGTTGAGACTGATGCATGTGGTTCAAGAGTGGGTGCAATCTTAATGCAAGGTGGTAAACCGATTGCTTTCATCAGTAAGGCATTGAAAGGGAGACAATTGTGGTTAGAAGTGTACGAAAAGGAGCTACTTGCCCTATTATTTGTAGTGGAGAGGTGGATACATTATTTGGAGGGGCATAAATTCATTATCAAGACAGATTATCAATCCTTGCAACACCTTCTCGATCAGAAGTTGTCTACATAGTTACAGAAAAAGCTACCAGAAAGCTTTAGGGCCTTAATTATGATATTTCTTATAAGAAGGAAATAGAAAAGCGAGCAACAGATGCCTTGTCAAGAGTTTATGAGAATGAACAAGCTCATTGTGCAACCTTGTATGTTGTCCAACCTACTTGGATCAAGGAGGTAGTTGATAGTTATGAAGGTGATCAATCAATCCAAGAGTTGATCCTGAAGGGTTTATCTGGGGAGCCAGGGCACTTGTCTTTTAATGGAGGCTTGCTGAGGTACAAGGGTCGCCTGTATATTGGGAAAAAAGGGACACTGCAAGAGAAGTTATTGAAAGCTTTCCATGAAGAGCCTGTAGGAGAACATTCGGGCATTAATGGAACCTACCAGAGATTGAAATTGCTTTGTCATTGGCCTGGTATGAAAGGAGTTGTCACTGCACTTGTTAAGGGTTGTGTTGTCAGCCATAGCAGTAAAGTTGAAAGCATTGCCAACCCAGGCCTCTTGCAACCATTGCCAAATCCATCAGAAGCATGGACACTTATCAGTATGGATTTTTATTGAAGGTTTACCCAAGTCTTAGGGTAAGAATGCAATATTTGTTGTCGTGGATAGATTGACGAAGTATGCTCGTTTTATCCTTCTCAGTCATCCATTTACAGCTACCTCAGTTGCTCTGTTATTCATGGATCATGTGATTAAATTACATGGTATGCCCAATAGCATTGTGTCAGATAGGGACAAAATATTCTTGAGTCATTTCTGACAACATTTGTTCAAGGCATTGAACATGAGCTTAGACATGAGTGCTGCCTATCACCCACAATCTGATGCCCAAACTGAGCAAGTGAACAAATGTCTTAAAACGTACTTGAGATGAAAGTCTGCAGACAATCCGAGGAAGTGGGCAAAGTGGTTATTCTTGGATGAGTGGTGGTTAAACACTAACTTTCATACGATCTTGAAGATGTCACCATTCAAGGCATTGTATGGTTGCACTCCTGCCCACCTTGGCATTCAAATAGGTCCAACTAGTGCTTCACTTGTAAAGGATTGGTTGATGGAGAGGCAGGGCCTATTGAAGCAATTGAAGTTGCACCTACAACAAGCTCAGAATAGGATGAAGGCATTAGATGATCGTCGTCGATCTAATAGATCCTTTCAGGTGGGTGATTTGATGTATGTTAAACTGCAACCATATCAGCAATTTTCAGCATCTGTAAGAAGAAATCTCAAACTCAGTCCAAGTTCTATGGACCTTACAAGATTCTCAGTAAAGTAGGGCAGATGGCTTATCGTGTGGATCTTCCTCCATCCTCCAAAATTCGCACAGTGTTTCATGTGTCCCAACTCAAACCCAACGTGAGAACAAATGTTGCTGCAAATGTAATGATGCCAGAGACTGATGATGGGGCGATTTTGGCACGACCCGAGGCAATTTTGGATACTAGATTGTATATCATGCCTAACAGAGATCCAGTAACTGAGTGGCTCGTTAAATGGAAGAATCTCAGCTGTGAGGCGGCCACTTGGGAACATGCGACTCACATCTTGTCTCAATTTCTTAATTTTCAGCTTTCTTAGTTACATTTGTGTCACCATTGGTGTTGGTTCAAGCCTTGAGTCAAGGCTTTGTAAGGGTGAGGTAATGTTGTGAACCCCGTGTTACCATTGGTGTAGTTTCAAGCCTTGAGTGAAGGCTTTGTAAGGTTGAGGTAATGTTATGAGCCTCACCTACTGGATCTATAAAAGGGTCCGAAAGGAAACAATTAAGGGCATGATGAATGAAAGCCAAGTTCCCCCAACCTCTATCTTCCTCTCTTCTTCTGTAATCTCTCTTCTCCTTCTCAACTCTACAAATCTATCTCTCCTCACCCCCATTCCTTTCATTTCCTTGTTCAAATGAGTTGTTTAGCCGATTAGCTAACTGATTCCATTGTTGTGATCCCAGGGTCATAACATATAACTTAATTCGGGTGATAAACAAAAGTTTCAACATTTTCGTCTGGTAACCCTGAAGTTTTGAATTTTTTGTCTTGTGCCCAAAACATTAGTTTTGGTTAAAAATGAGAGTTTCAATCTCTATTGGGAAAGTTTATGTAATTTTGATAAATTATTGAGTTTTTTAAGCAGTAACTGACATTACTGTCAATTAGCACGACTTGAATCTCAGCTCTAGGTCATTTTTGCAATTGTCGTATGACTTAAATAGGCCAACATCTCCGATAACGCCGCTGTTGTACATAGGAGGCGAAATCGAAATCGATGTCATTGGAGTTGTTGCCGTAATTTGTGAAGGTGTTGAGTTAGTCTTTGCCATCCTTGTCATAGCTTGCAAAGTTCTGGCCGTCGACGTTGTCTTCTCTTGAGTAGGTGGAGAATGACTAATGGCGGTTGTTGCCATTGGCGGAGTAGGGCGTGCAGTGGCGGCTGAAGGATTTGCTAGAGGAGGGGGGGGGGGGGGGGGGGGGGGGGAAGGGGAGGGGGGGTTGGAAATTTTGGTCGGGAATTTTTTTTCCTCGGTATATATAATAAAGAAATTTTTAAAAAATATATTGAAAATAAACCATAAATTATGGTATAAATATGATATTTTATTAAAAAAATTCATACAATAATTTAATAATTTATATATAAATGTGTGTGTGGCAGGATTAAGATTTTTTTTTTAAATATTGAAAGAAAATGATAATTTTTTTAAAGAATTTGTCATTGGTAAATGAAAAAAAAATGATAGGATTGAAAAGTATGATAAAAAAAAAACTCATAAATTGTAGTTTAAATATGACATTGATAGTAAAAAAAAATTCATAGAAGTAAAAATTAGAAATATATGGGTAACATAATGAATAATCTTATCAAAATATTAAAAGAAAAATATAACCAAAAATAAAAAATTAGAAGAATTATTTAAAATATATGGGTAACATAATGAATAATCTTATGAAAATATTAAAAGAAAAATATAACAAAAAAAGATAAGGAATTAAAAGTAGTGCAAAAAGGTAAGTGAAAAAGGTAGTGTAAAAAGTTAAGTAATAAGATTTGAACTCATGACCTTAAGATTTGAACTCATGACCTTGCTTCCCTTATAGTTCATTTCCTACTTTAATCAACTAAGCGTCTAAGCTAGACAATTCTCTTTAACATTTTATTATCATTATTATTATTTTAAAATACTGCAAAACTCCGTCTCCGAAGTAGGGGTGGCCGCCCCTGAGGGCGTGAACTTAACCCTGGACTGGGATGATTAGCCATAAAACCCCCTAAAATTAATTTCGAAATTCGAAACCCTAATTCGTAAAAACTCCGAATTTTTTTTTTAATAAAGAAAACCATCTCCGTTTTAAATTGACGGCTATGGTTGTCAGAGAATCAAGCAAAGTAGTACAGTTTCAAGATTTAGATATAGAGTGAGAAAAAATGGTCCCCTTTTGCCCTGCTTTTCAAATGCCCTGCAAATGACGTGGATTTTCGAATTTTTGTACAAGATACTCCGGTATCAAATTTTTTTTTTATATTTTTTTAGAAAAATATAAAAAAATTTGTATTTCTAATTATTATTTTATTCTTTTTACTTTATAAAAACTATACCTGACAACTATCTAATCTTTACAAGGGCAATTTCGTAAAGCAGATAATCAAATATCTAAAATGATAAGGTTTTCTTAATAAGATTTACTTTCTAAAATGACATGTTTTAATTAACGGAGGGTATATATAATTTCTAAATTATTTTGAATATAGATCAAAGTCAATTTAAAAAAAATTAAATTTATGTTTTATCCATTAAAATTATTTTATACACCATAAAAATATATATACTCAATAGTTAATCAACTTAAAGATTGATTATTATTTAAAAATAATTTTAATATTTTTTAAACATGTGTTTAATCAAGATTTATAAATATATAAATATGTGTTTAAAATAAAAATACATAAATTTTTACGGAGTAGCTTTTACACTTAAGCACTCATTAAGTATGAAATTACATAAAACCACCTATTAAATGGGGTCCATGAACAAAACACCACCCATCACATATTTCCGTTAGAATTCCATATATATATATATATATATATATATATATATATATATATAGGGATTGACTCCGGTGAAAACCTCAAATTGAGGTAAAAACTGTGAGGACTATTTTATATAGTTTGGTTTATTTGAAACTTGTGCTAAAAGCCTCAACCACACGGTGACTTTACAACTCGGTTTAACCTAAAAACCATGCTAAAATCTCCAGTTTTAAAATAACACATGACTTTATAGTTCGGTCAAGCCAAAAAATCGTACTAAAAACTCATGTTTTAAAATTATATATTGACTTTATAGCTCGGTTTTATTCAGAACCGGGCTAAAATTTATGACTTTATACATCGGTTCTATTCACAACTGGGCTATAAAGCCAGTGAACCGGGCTAAAAAGTCGGTCCTTACAGGTTTTTGGTTTACATCGGAGCGCACCCCTATATATATATATATTATATTTTAATATTATATACACAAAATTTAAATTTAAACTTGAATATATTTAAAATATATTATGGTAGAATAAAAAAAATATATATTAATATATTAGAGGCAAAAAATATGTAAAAAATTTAAACTCTATATTTTTTTAGATGGCAGAGGTTCTAAATGTCGAAAATATTATTGAATTTTACTCGTGAATTTAAGCAAAATTTTAATAAATATAATTGTAATAAAAATACTTTTGAGTTTATAAAATACTTTAAAAAAATATTTAGATAATGTTTTTCATTTTTAGTATATGATGTAGGTGTTTAAAAATGAAAGACAATGAGACATTAATTATTAGTATAAAAATATTATTAAATTTAAACAATGCAAATGACTGGTAAAATTATTTTAATTTTGATTAAAAATTAGTCTATAAAATATTTTTAAAATTCATAACAATTTTTAGAAATAACAATGGAGAATTTGTTCATATATATATATATATCAAGTTTTTAAGAAAACTTTATTAAAATATATATTTAAATATATTTGATATTATAATTTAAATATAAAGCTTAAAATATTATATTATCATATATATTTGACAAAACCCTAACAGAAATAGACATGAGTGGTGATTTGTTAACAAAAACTATTAAACGTGTGATTTTATATAATTTCATATTTAATGGATGTTTAAGTGTAAAATCACATATTTAATGGGTGTTTTTTCTACAAATTTCCCAAAAATTTAAGGTTATTTTTGTGTTGATTTTTATAATTTCTTTAAATTGTTAAAAGTATAAGTTATATTCTTTTTATCATCTAACTTTTATAAATGTTAAATATTAATATATTTTTTAATTTATATATATAATTTAATAAATATAAAATTATAAAATTTTATATATTTTTTAACCAATTAAAATGCGTATCTAAAATTCAAACAATAGATATAAAGAAAATTTTGGTGAGTTGGCGGGAGGGTCCCACCACGAAGAAGCAAGCACGCTGATTGCGTGGATCAGGATCGTCCAATGTGGTGGGTACAGTAGGATGCGATACATCTTAAAGGATCCCACTGGCGGGCAGCCCCAGTCAGGGCAACGCGAAGCTCCAAATCAGGAGCTCAGAGACGGTGACACGTGTCCAGTTGAAAATTTTATTTGAAAAATAAAATGCATTGAAAGTAAATTATTTTTAAAAGCTAATTTTATTATATAAAAATATTAGAGTGGGAAATTGACTAAATCTAATAAAATATTTAAATGGGGCCCGTTTAATACTGTGGGGGCAGTCCATCATAGAGATTAGAGAGAGTGGACTCCAATGGATTAGGCGGGGGTTGTTGTCGTACTCCCCTTCGATTGGCGCGTGTTACACGTCCCATCTTTCTATGATTTTAGTACTACTGTAGTAAAAATATCATTATCGAATGTTTTTTATGCAGAATGTTTTTTCAAAATATTAAAGTTTTCTAAAATAATTACCATAATATTCAAGTTTTTAAACTATTTATCAAAATATTTAAAAATTTTAGCTTTTTGCTGTTGATTTTTCAAAAGGTACCCGTACTTTATACTAAATTACAAACTTGGTCTTTAACTTTCTAGTTTTTGATAATATAGAATACTTATAAATGACTTTTGGTGGTACTAACTACCATAATCTACTAACTATATTATGAATACTAAGTTTTCTGTGGTTTTAAGCCCACCACGCTCTGCAACTAAAACTTCAAGCTAAAGAGGTTTGACCCATACCTGAACGTAGTTACTCTGGACTACCGGCGTTCCTTAGCTTTCGACTTTCTAGAGGCGACTAACCTTCAACCAGTCCTCCTTAGTCCAGATTGAGCACAAATCTGTTTCATTTCCTACCTCAGACCGTAGTCTACAACTTTTGGTTTTGATTTTGAGAGGGTGAAGGGATTAGAATCAAGAAAACAGAATATTCAGAATATAGTGTTCAATTAAGTAGCTTTCCCTTTCTTAAAAACAAACTTTATTGAATCTGAGAAATATTACAACACACAAGCACTCCTAATTTAGAACTTAAACACACTTAACACTCATATCAGAAGATTCATTGAAAGGTTTTGAACTTTAGAGTGATGGAAACACCAATCTACTCAAATTCAAAACGTTTCTACTTCTCTTTCTGGTTTACAAACTCTCTTCCCTCTCTGGAATTCCATGGTCTTAGAAGTCCGAGGAGAGCTCTATATATAGAGCTACTTGAATTAAGGCATTGGATGCCTCTCCAACGACTAAATCAAGTGGCCTACAGGTTGGCCTGATAAAGCAAACAGTAAAAGCATACAGTACACCCATTATTTTACAGGTTCACATGTGAAAAGTAAAGCAAATCAGAAAGTACAATAATTGTGATGGTGCTTTGATGATGGCTTTCAGTCGTCCAGGTTCTGGACCCATTCGTCTCCCATGTTGGCTCCTATGTCATCATCATTGTAATCTTGAATTGGATCTAGAATATTATCAAACTCTAGATCTTGATCGTTGTCTAAATCGAGATCAAGCATTAATTCTTCAGTGTATTCTCGATCCCATGCAATCAGTAAATCAATCATTCTCTCGCGACCTCTTTTATCAAAAAAGTGTCCGGCTTCTATTTGTGCTAAGTAGAGCTCGATGGATTCAGACCTGTCTATGGCTTGCTGCATTAATGGCTTGAGTTGTGGGGTTACGATGAAGGTTGTATTTCCAACTTTGAATATTCCACAGTCAGTGTGTCCAAACTTGGTGACGTTGTAGTAGATGTAAAAGAATCATTTTGCTCTTGCCTCCCATGAATACCTTACTACGTCGATTCTTCTCTCCACTACTAGATCTTTCACGTACCAATATTCTTCACTTAATAATAGGAAGATTAAGTAATGTGGTAACCGGGTTTTTCCCTGGTTAACATCCATGCAGGCACTGATAACACGGCAACAATTTATTTCCTCTATCTTCTCGAACTTTGTTGCTCTGAGGAAGACCTCCTTCTGGAATTTAGTGAAGTACTTGTACAAGACGCTCTGTTCCTCTTCTTTTGGCCATGGTCGCTTGTAATTGTAGAGTCCGTTACACATTCCATATTTCCATGATTTTAAGTAGTCTGCATCTTCTTCTGGCACGATGGGTAATGATAATCCTCCCAATCCGGCGTCATTGTTTACACAAAAATGGTTACACCCTTCTCTCATCCTTGTTGGAGTATCGTGATCTCTCAAAGTTACCATCCAGTAGAAGTTTTCGAAATCTCTCATTCTCCATCTTCTACAGATGTCTTCCTGGAGTTCAATAGGTAGCTGGAGAACTTTTATTATTATCTCTAGGGTTAACATTCGTATAACCGCTCTGTGTCTCGTTTGTAAGAGTCCACGACGGAATCTATTTTCAGTAAATCTTCCAAAATCAACAGAAATACAAAAACTGGGAGGGGAAACCCATCCATGGTATCCTCGTATTTCTCCTAAGAGATCAATATCGTATGGGTGGAACACCCACCGCGGATTTTCCGATCGAGTTTGATTTCTCTGATCCATTAGCTAACTCTCTCGTTAAGCTGTCAGCTAGAGAATTTTTCGATCCCTGCACATGTTCAATGGTAAAAGTGAATTGATTAATTGCCAACGCAGGAGTCTCCCATGCGCTTTCATATTATCAAGATTATTATTTATGAAACCCAATATTCCTTTACAATCTGTTCTGAATGTAAAAGGTTTAGGAGTTAAGAAGATTATAAACTTCTGGATTCCACGATAAATTGCAAGAATCTCCTTTTCCATGATAGTGTAATTATATTCAGATTTGTTGAAGCTTCCACTGCTATACCTGCAAAGCTTATTATCTTTCTTTAGTTTCAAAACTGCTCCCCAATGATAATCACTAGCATCTGTTTCTAGAACTAACTCATCATCTTCATTAGGTAAAGTCAATATTGGAAGTTTTTCACATCTTCTTTTCAGCTCTTAGACTATTTTAGTATCTAAATGAGTCCAGTTCCAAACTTGATCTTTCTTTAATTTAACTTGTAGAGGTTTTCTTAATTTGGCTAGATCTTTAATAAAATCAGAAGCATAAGTAAGACATCCTAGAAATCTTTCTAGTTGTTTCCTGTCTTTGATTTCAACAGGAAATTTTTCTACCTTTTCTAAGATATGTTCTTGTAAGACAATTTGACCTGCTTTAATCTTCAATCATAGGAACTCAATTTAAGGTTCAACATAAATGCATTTTTCTGTCCTAAAATGATTCCATGGTCAATGCATTTTTGAGTTATAGCTTTCAAGTCATGCTTATGTTGTTCTATAGTTTTAGAGAAGATTAATATCCATAAAAAATAGTATTATCATTAAGCTTTTTATAATAGATAACCATTCTAGCTTTTCCTTTTTTTTCTTCAGCATGATTCCTGACCATAGAGGCAGGACTAGAATGAGGATTTTTACTTTCTCGAATTAAACATTTCTTTAAGAGTTCATCAATTTGTTCTTTAAATTCTTGTTGATCCTTATAAGTGTAAACCATTTGTTTTACTCTAATGACAGTTGTTGGATCTATTAGCTCTATGGTAGCAAATGATTTATCTTTTCCCCAAAATTTTAAAGGATTTTCAGAATATAACTCCTTACACATTTTTTCTTGTTGCTTAAGGATTTTTTCTTTTAGTGTTACCTCGCATATAGAGAGTGCAAATTCTCTTTGTGTAGGAAGAATATATTCCTCACAACGCTTAGTGCGTGTAAATTCTATTGCCTGATGTGTATAAGCTTGTTTAATCTTTTTAACCCAAGCATCTTCTCCATTGATGTTGAAGACCATCATGTTTAGGTGCTGATCGAATTACCGGAACATGGAGTCTTTGGAAATTATTTCCAATTAACATATCATGTGATGGCTGATCAGTTGCCTAGAGTGTAGGAAATAGGAATTACACATTAGACTCCTCCTATCATGATAGGTACATCAGAAGCTAATTCTGAATGAACCATGATACTATCATCAGCTATTCTGACTTGAATTGGTCTACGGGATATCTGCCAAATAAAATCAGGAAATAATGTCTTTTTACCAAAGCATACTGAACATCCGTTGTCCACAAAGGCACATAATTCATATTTATTGAACCCTTCTAAGCAAATACTTATCGGGATATAAATACTATTAGGGTTGGTAATCCTATAATTTTTCTTTGGCGATTCGTTGCTGACATGTTCAAGGCTTTCTTCTACCCTCATATTATCTCCATAGAGATGTCTGAGGTCTATTACTTCCATTCTCATTCTTAATTCGTCTTCAAATAAAGAATCTGTGAGAGATTCTTTGAACTCCTTAGCCATTGGAATACCCTATTAGTTTTCCTTTTGGCTCAGAAATAGATGATCCTTCTTGATTTTCTCTAACCTTTTGAACTATTGGGGGAATTGATGTTATTGATTCCCTAAAGGGCTAGAACCTAAGTCTAGATTATGTCTGGCTGGTTCTTTTATAATTTTGTTTTCTAACCTCTTGTTTAATGCCACTATCATGCTCATTATGTCTTCATTTACCACAAACGATTTATCTTTTCTGCTTGTAGTAGCTCCCTAATTTCTTGGAGTAATACTAAGATTAGGATTGAACCTAAAGCTAGTGTTTCTGGATATTGGACATCTAGAGAGACTGACTAATGGTTTAGCATTCGTATGGATTCTACCTTCCTCATCTATGGTTAAAACTTTGTCACTGCTAGTGGCTGTGGAATTTTCAAATGCATTTACCCAAATGGTTTTGAGTCTTATTTGATCAGGTCTTAACTTAACAGGCACAACCTCTTTACTTGGACCTACAACCTCGTGTTTCTCAGCTTCTACTATATGACATTTTCGTGGAGGATTTGTATTATTCTCAAGTTTATAAACTACCTTCCACTTTATTTGTAAAGGACAAATTCCCTTATGCATACTAATACATTCGGTCAACAATTTTATGGCTAAGAACTTAGATGCATAATGATCTTCTAGACTAACATAATAGTTAGGTCTACAGATCCAAGAAACTGCTCCTTGACTCAAATTACAGACTATTCCACTAATGCATTGATCACTAAACTTTTTATGTCTAATATCACAAACAAAATTAATGCATTGCACATCTTTTCCATAGTCTTGTAATGGAGTTATAATTACTTGGATGCCACATATGAAAATATATTTAATTTTTTTTTTATCTTTGTTATGTTTTTGAATGTTTGCCCAATTGATTAAGTTTACTTTAGTTGCTTGATTTTCATTATTCTTGACAGTTACATCTCCAGCCATTTCTTCGCAAACATATTTAGCATATTTAGAGAATAATGACTTTTTAACAAACTGTTTTTTAGCGATGATTGGGAAATCAGCCCCTGATCTAGTCATTTCTTCAACTTGTTCCTCATCTATAGAGGTTTCAACTTGCTAGAGTTGAGCTAAGGTGGTCATTTCATATTCATGAGAGAACTCACTAGGAGATTCTCCTTCCATCATTTCATTAATTTCTTCACCTTCTATTGATTCAGTTTCAGATTCTATATCTTCAAGCTTTTCTTCTATTATTTCTACTATCCCTTTGTTATTTCTTAGGGCTAGATCTACTGCTTCTTCTTCAGATAGCTCGATATAATCCAAACTACCTAGGGCTTCTGCTAATATATTGTTCTTCTTGTTTTTGCATTCATTAGCATAATGACCGGATTCTCTGCATGCCTAACATTTGCAGTTTTTCTTTTTTCTCAGGACAAAACGAGGCTTTCTGAAAAAACCTTCTGTTTTTAGAGAATGTATTTTTATAATACTTCTTATAAAATTTTTCACCTCTTCGTTTATTGAAACTTTTTCTTTTATAGTTTTTTTCCCCTTGATAATCTCTGTTGTTACATCCCCACTCTGTTGGCTTCTCCCAACAAGTTAAGAATTATTTTTTCATTCTTTGGGTGCTTCTCACGTCTCGATATTTTTTCTCGACCCATTTTCTAACATAGGAAATTCTGTTACCAAGAGTATCTTTATCTCCAAATTTAATTAACTCTCGATACTCTTCACTTATTTGTTCATTAATTGGGGCAGGAAGTTTATCAAAGAACATTTGCAGATTATTGATGTTTTCCCCTATCTTATAGTAATACTTCTCGAATTTCGTTATGTAATTATCAACATATTTCATGTTACAGATTTCAAGATTGTTTAAGGTTCTTTGCCATTTTAAAACTTCCTTATCTTCATCTTCTTTTTCTCCAATGAATTCGTCTTCTATTAATTCACATATTAATGTGAACATCGTCATTGGGCTTGCCAAATTCCTAAGTTCTTGTTTTGGTTCATCACCAATAGCTCCATACCAGTCGGCAATACATCCAAAGAAACTATGTTCAATGTAATTAAGGAATTGAGAAGAGTTCCATCCTACGTTCATGTTTAATACACTCATCATACTTTTCTTCCAGAACTCTATGATTTCACGCCTATTCCTTACACCATCTAGGTTTAATTTATAACATGTTTCACTTATGGCTTCTAGATTAATTTCTCTTTGATTTGGTCTATGGTTTGGCATAATGCTTACTCCAAATCTTTTCTTCTTTTCCAGAAATTCTTTAGGCTTTAACCTAGGTCTGTAATTACTAGTTGAACCATGTTCATATCGTCTTTAATGTCTTCTAGCTTCATTTTCCATGTCTTTTAGGTTAATTAATCCCATTTGCTGATACACAACTTCTTCATCTGAGTTCTTTTCAGACTCGTCGTCGCTCATGACTTCTTGGTTCATAAAGTTGGTTTCAATGGCTTTTTGTTTTTGTAATTTCAGCTTCCATTCTGGGTCATCCAGCTTAGTGCTAAATCTCTTTATTTTTTGAATTGGATGTTGATTCATTTTTAGGATTTTCATTTTCGTCTTGGTCTTCTTCTTCTTCTAAAGTCGCTTTTTTCTTTATATTATCTAATTTAGTAAAAAACTTCTTTTTGAATTTTTTGAATGGATAACTGTATTTAAAAGGATCTCCTTTCTTGATTTCACCACCTGATGTTAGGCTTATCTGATGGCTAATTTCGTTAGTGGCTTTTAGATTTGCTGAGTGATGTACTTCGCCTGTTTCTTTTACAATCTTAAATATTTTACTGCTAATCTCGATATATAATTGTTTTAATTTTTTAACCTCGAGTTTTAGATCTATAATTTGGTCTGAAATGGCATTCAAAATTGCTCCAAAATTCTCATCACTTACATCTAAATGTAAAACATGAGGATAAGTTTTATGGGGGCAATTAGTAGACACCTCCAGATTGTCTTATAGATAAATACCGATTATTTTTAATTATCTTGCCTCTAATACCAAATTTCATGATTAAGGTTCTAATTATAAATTTTTAATGCGGAATATAAACTAAACAAGTAACATACAAGGATATTAATGCAAATTTTAAAAAAGATAAGGTGATTTTATATGATTTTTACTTTTTATGGGAAATTATAAAAGACAAGTGAGACCCTAGTGAATATTTTGGCAAATATTTTCAAACTCTAAATTTTTTGGTAAATATTTTCTTTTTTGTGATTATTTTGGCAAACCTCTCTTTTATGCAAAATAAAGTTTTATTTTTTCTTCTTTTCATAATAAAAGGGAGTATATTATAGGCAAAATTGCACAAATATATCACTTTTGGATGGCTTTGGAAAATATAGAGGGGGGGGGGGGGGAGGGTAAAAATAGCATGAGGTAAACATTGCACCCGACAGAGGAGGGGATGTGGTTGCACACGTGTCGATGTGGGAGAGGGTAGGAAGCCATGAGTCACACATTTCATCCGGCTTGACTGTTATAAGGAGGAGGGTGATGTCATGTGCATTTAATGCACCTCCCCTTTGCATCTTGACGCAAAAAAAAAGAGGGAGCAATGATTGACCTTTTAAATCAAGGAAAGCTTAGGAATCTCACCTCCATTCCATCTCAGCTTCAGGTAAGGGGAAAAAATTAAGAGGGTCTCCATTGAAGCTGACCGGGAGGCAAAGGTGGGGCCAATTACGAGTTATATGCCGAACATCCAAGAAAACGAGACAACAACTGACTATTACTTGCCACAGGAAAAGTGACACGTGCCAACACCATACAGTGGGCATTAACAAAAAATGGGTAAGCTAGCTTGTGAGTTTCTTTTTATGGCCATCACTACTTCCACTTTTCTTTATATCCCCATTGAAAGTTCTAAAACCATTTTATGCTTTTACGAGTGCAGGGGAGAAAGAGCTCGTATTTGTTACAATTGTGGCCGATGGGCAGTGGCAAAGTAGAGGAGATGGATGGGTGTTCGAAGGACCAATTTCGAACAAAGCAATGTTGATGGATCAAACCTTGCAACTTGGGGATGTGAGGAGGATGATCATCGACAAGTTTGGGGTGGATGCCTTTCAGTTCGAGTTGGAGTTGACGTACCTTCCCCACACAATAAAGGAGGGATGCAAACCTTTTCCAGTGTACGACGAGTCCGACTGGGATGCGTTCAAGTTTCTCAACTCGACCATAGGAGAACGAGTGTGGCCCTTGTCGTTGTACGTGTCATTCAAAGAAATTGGCACCCAAGTAGGTTTCCAGTCTTTGGTGATAGACTTGTCTCCAAAAACCAACCCATCCAGAGGTGTAGTCCCTTCTGAGTATCGGGGCACCAACGACCCGATGAACATGGAGAGTACAGATTCTGGAATACCAAAATCCATGTCTGGCACAGAAAACCGAGAGTCTGGCACATAATTTCCAACATCTGTCACAGACATTTCAGTGCCAAAAACCCGCAAAACTACGATAACGGATTAACCAAAGGGGTCAAGCAAAGTGCAGGAGAAAGACCATGAGAAATCGGTCATACGTCTCAGTAGTGATAATGAGGACAGTTTAGTATGGGATGGTGAACAACCGCATGAAACTTCCTTCCACTTGGGGGTTCTTACGAAGAGGGTCATGACATTCCCCATGTAGTGAAGGCGGAAACGTTGGAGGCAGTGTCCTCCGAGGGTTGTGTTCAACTGTCATCCGATGATGAGTCGCAGGAAGTGGAACAGTACAGTTCGAGACGGGGGGGGGGGGGGGTGCCCAGATTTACATGGAGGATATCGAGGCGATGGTTGAGAAATTTGTCCTTAGCTAGGAGACCCTCGATGCAACAACACGGATATTCGGGAGGGATTGTTCTTCAAGTCTAAGGAGGAGGTGCGAAACCGGATAAAGTGGGCTGCACTCGAAGGGTTCTTTGACACTCATGTGAAGAGGTCATCCCAATCGGTTTACATCGTTGTGTGCGTTGATCCCAAGTGCGCGTGGATGTGTTGTGCATCGAAATATATGAAGACGAGTTTGTGGAAAGTTCGAATGTTGTACGTGCCTGCGCACACGTGCAGCGTGAACGTTAGACACAACCACCAACACCAAGCCTCAGTCGCTCTGCTAGACACGTTCGTTGTCTCAACATATGATTTCTGTTCTGATCTTGTATAAATATGTGCCATTCCAAGTACTTTATATGCCAAATGTTTATTCAACCCTGTCATTAACTATTGTTTGAATGCCAAACTTTCAATCCGGTCCGTTTCAGCTTCACTGGGTGTCGGAAGGCACTAACTCCAGCCCAGATTCAGTCGTTAACAAAATCTCAGCTGGGAGTTGGTTCCAGTTACTGGAAGGCCCGTCGGGCTAAGTCCAATGCGAGGGACACCCTGTACGGCATGGACGAGGAGTCATACAAGATTCTGTCGTCGTACCTGTCCATGCTCGAGAAGGCGAACCTAGGAACACATACATGGGTCCAATGGGATTCAAACAAGCAGTTCAAGTATGCTTTCATCAGCTTCGGGGTCTGGAGGAGGGCGGTCCCCCACCTTTGCAAGGTACGTCCCCATCACTACTAATTCAACAATGTGCCAGTCCAATTGTTTTTATAGCCAGACACATTGAAATGTGTGCCATGTCCCTTGAAATGTGTGCCAACTGTATTATGTGTGTACATGTCGTAGGTGTTCTCGATAGACGGGAGCTTTCTCAATGAAAAGTACAAAGGGACGATGCTATCGGCCACATCCCAAGACACGGACCATAAACGATGGCGAAAGCCTACACCCACCCTGAGTTCAACGAACATTTCGCTGACTTTTGCGCCCAGTGTCCTGCGGCGGGCCAGTACATCTGCGAAGCAGGTTTCCGAAATTGGGCAAGAGCACACTACTTGGGGAACCGGTTCAATATCACGACAAAAAACAACGCCGAATGCCTCAACAGTGTTTTCAGGGATCCTAAGGATTTGCCCATTGTGGCACTTATCGATTGCATAATCGAAACTGTGTCGAAGTTGTTCGTCGATAGGAGGGAGTCAAGAAGCAGAACATCGAAGACTGTTAGTGATTGGGTCAAATCCGCCATTGTGGCGAACCACAATGCCTCAATCTGCTTAGTTGCCCGCCCGTTAAGCATGCACGAGTTTGAGGTGCGGAAGGGAACGAACAGGTGGCTTGTCAACCTACACGCACGCACATGCACGTGTTGCCACTTCAACATCGATCACTACCCATGCACGTACGCTATGTCAGCGACAAAGGCCAGAGGACTGGATGTCTACACCATTGTGCATGAGTTCTACAAGGTGGATGATTGGAAGGCTTGCTACGAGGAGGTTTTGTACCCCGTTCACCCCCCCTCCCGACACGTGGACTGGTCTAGGTGAAATATCTCACCTGCAGCTGCTTCCTCCGGTGGTGAAGAGAAGGCTTGAACGCCCTAAGAAGTCTAGGTACCCCTCTCGTGGAGAGTTTCGTTGGACGAAGCGCCGAAGAAGCTGAACTAAGTGGGCGGTTTCCGAAATTGATAGGTGAACATTTTGGTTGGTGAACATGTGTGCAAGTGGCAATTTTGTGTCGTCTTTTGCAGTAACGCATGTACATACGATTGTGGACGCCACCTTCTTAGATCCTGCTCTTTATTTCTCTATCGACAATATTTTATATAAATGCAGTTATGTTGGTGTCTTTGTTTCCCATGCTAGTCACACGTATTCCCATGCCAAGAACAACATATCATGTGCCAAGTTAGATTTGTTCGATAGGCTTACGTTGGTCCTTTTTGGAGGGCAAATCTTGACAATATGCCAGTACAAACATAGTATGTGACAATGACTATATTTCTTGTGCCAGAAACTGTAATTGTCGTGCCAATACATAAATACATACCAAAAGGTTACTACGAGTACTATTACAAAATTGTAAACACCAACAACCGTAAAAGGGATGGTACAATCCAATCTTAACAGCATACAGACAGTCCAGTTGTTGGAGTCTTAAAGTCTTAATGACCTTAACATGTACGGAACTGATGGAGTCTTAAAAAACTTAACAAGTACGATTCAACGTAGTACTAAAAACCAACAGTCATAGACGGAAGATTCGTCAAACATTAAACAATCAGGAGGCAGAGCTTCCGGCCGGCTGTGACAGTGGGGGTTTCGCTCCTCGGGGTGCTTGGGTAATTGGTGTGCAGCGGGTGAAGATGTGGGCAGCCAACATGAGACGATATTCTGCGATGAAATCGTCATCGAGGTCGGGAAAATCTATGGCCCCCAACACCCTTTGTTCGATGAAGCAGAGAGTGTACGCACCACAGTTCCCGCTGCGTAGACAAACCATACTACATTACTATCAAATACATATAAGGGAAAATGAACCTACATTTACTATAACAAAGCATAAGTTAGAATGACATACGATTGCTTGTTCTGGGGTACTCCCTCCATCCGGGTCAACTTGAAAGGCTCGGGTACTTTGTCCGCGAACCGCGTGGAGAGTTGCTCATGGTCGGCGATGATGCGGGGGATGAGCTCTGTCACGTATCAGATTTCTGCGGCAAGCTGTCGGTCACGTATGAAACCAGTGTCAGAGTCGTACAATTTCACGGTCCATTCATCGAGGCAAAGGTCCATGGCCAGTCAATGCTTGTTCCGGATGTTGATTGGGGCAAGGATGGACTTCTCTTCTGCCCAGGACTTGCTATGTTGGGCAGGAGAAAGACCGTCGAGGAATTTAAGCATGGTGGAAGTGACGGTGACTCCCGATGGGCCTGCCTTGTCTGACGCCCACTCCTTCAATAGCACCGACCAATAACAGTCCATGATTACAACGTCTCCAAACTTGGTTGAGTTAGCCTGCACGTTACCCCTAAGTATATCAAGGTACTGCTCCAAATGTTGTGGTTATGAACGAGACACACTCGGTTACACGGACCAGCAAACGCATTCAATACTGCACGTCAAGGTGTAGAAACAAGAGAAACGAAATTACCTCAATATACATCCATTGTGTGGGCTTCATAATCTGCGAGAAGAAGGCATGTCCAACCTCGACCCCATCAAGCCCCCTTACTGTTGCATCCTCACTGAGTAAGGAAGAAAAGCAAAGCCTAGGTTGGCGAATGTGAGTGGGAAGGTTATTGTTTGGTCAGAGCAGGGAAACGGGGTACTAACCTAGCCATCCATGCATCGAACGCGGCCTTTTCCTCCTCTGTAACAAGTCCCCGGTCTAATTCAGGAGGCGTGGGTGAATGCGACTTCACCTTGGGAGGCCTCGCCTTCTTAATTACCGGTTGGAGGACACACTGATCGAGTGCTGGGGGGACCTTTCTAGCCCTCTTCGGCCTGCCGGCGGCCACTTCATCGCCTGCCTTCTTAGCTGCGGGTGGAGGAGGTGGTGTGTTTGTGGGGACGTTCGGCTCAGCGTCAACTACTGGCTCAGGAGGTGGAGGAGATGGATTCCACAAGGGGTCACAGTCCTGCATTTGTGCCATTGGTTTGGAATTCAGTGCCAGTAATACTATACTATATGACAACCAAATCCGTTTCATATCCAACAACATGTTGGATAACGATATTCATAAAAGGGTTAGAGGAACAGACCTCCTACACGTTCTCCTGCCCGGACTTGTTTCTCCAGGCCAGAGAGGCGGTCCAGTATTTGTTGGTGCATTGCGACAACTATCGCATCAGCGCCCTCGTTCACTTCAGCAGACGTGTCCTTCAGCGTGCTCTCGGTTTGAGTCAGATCAGTAAGAGCGTGGGCGCCATTATATTCACGCACAACCTTGTCGAAGAACTCGTCGGGGGATTCTTTGATGTTTGTACAAGCTGGTATCATGTTCTGCTCCGAGCATTTCACTATAAGGAATGTGTGTGCGTCATCCAACTTGATGTCGTCCTCGTTCTCTTCGTCAAACAATCTTTTCACCCTCTCGTATGGGACGTATGTGTCCTCCGTCGTCCAGGTCAGACATCGAGGATAATCCACCCCCTCTATCGTCTTAGTGAATGTACTACCGATGCCGGGAACCGCCTTGTACATCCAAACCTGCGCATCATGACGAAGAACATGATTACACAACGAGCCTGCCAAGCAGTAGAGCACATGTGGCATGTGTGTGCCAAAAACAAGAAAGAAAGTGCCAGAAATTACTAATCATGTGCCAGAAACATATATTTAGATGCCATATCAACAATACATGGAATGCTAGCAGGAATCCGTTTAGAGTATAACTGGATCTGTCAATGCCGTCCTTGATACCCTGCTTAACCCTTCTGACCAAAGCACCATTCGGACTTTGGTGCGTTAACTCGTACACGACCCTTCCCCATGGATAATTCAGGAACTGATCAACATCGTCCAACAACCGAGCCACCCACCCACGGGTGTTCCTCAAAATCGAACCCGGTAGAAGGATGCTCTCAATGATGAGGAGGAGGGCAAGCTTGAACTTTTTGCTGCTGCTCCTCTTCGTCTCCTTAGCCACCTCTCACATAAGTTCAAGCTCTTTTACCTTGACCTTGTCTTTCCCGAACAAGGCATTAATTGCATCCGTGTAGTCGGAGTCCTCGAATTCATGCCTTCGATAGCCATAGTTCATACCCGTCACCAAAGCAAACTCCTTCATGGAGAAGCGGAGCAGCCGCCCCCGTATTTGGTACCACGTCTCTGCCTGCTTTAGCATCACTAACTGATGCTCGAGAAAGTAGTGAACGAGTGTGGTGGAGAACGTGACGTGAGTAGCCATTTTGACAATCCCCCCTAAAGGGCTAGCAATGAGCTTCTTCCAATCTGAAGATGCAAGACCATCATTCATGTGCCGAAGGAGCCACATCTTTGAGAAATGGTTGGGCCTCCCTCTGAAATGCTTCTTCGGTGAAAGAGCATATTTGGCCTGCGAAAAAAAACCAACTTAGATAAGTTGCATAACGATAACCAAGCTTTTATAGCATAAAGGCATTATCTTTGGGTTTACCTTCTTGCTCGACGGATTTTCCATTGACTTCCCTCCTCTAACTCTAACCATGGCTATCTTTTTGCTCTTCCTGACAAATGTATGTAGATTGGTTACATGATGGTTAAGTAGTTGCCAGTACTTCTGAAATGCATGCCATCTGATAATGCATATTTCATATAGGCATTATAGATATTTCTTATTGTGTTTAGGAAGTGTTTTTTCTTATGTTTTAGTCTAGTTTCGTATATTGCTTGTGAAGTATTCGAGTTCGGAATCTATGCCTTTTTAGTGTTTATTCTGCAGAATTACATTCCGACCTTGAAGGGACTTTGGAAGAGCTTAAGAGACATGTTTTAGAGCATATGGAGGCCCACTACTAGAATTGTCTTCATATACGTCGGTTAAAAACCGATGTAAAACTAAAAAAATTCGACGTGTTAGTGGGTGGCGTTAAAGATACAAACTTTGCCACATCGATTTATAACTGATGTCTTTAATAATTTATATCATCGTTTTTCTTTTTAATAATGATTTAAATACATGGATATAATTACTTTTTGATTGATTCACATAATGTTAAACCATTATTATTTTTCATTTCTAGCCATTTGAAGGTATATAGGGTAATACAAAATTTCAAATTCACATCGCTATTTTTTATAAATCTGATGTCTTACATTGCTACACACATCGGTTATGTATTATTCAATTTGTGAATACTCTTTTTTCATTTGTAATTTGTGATATTATTTTCTATAAATACAACATGCAATATTGAATATTTTTAAAGTCAATGTTATTTATACATTTTCAAATCAGTTTTTTCTTTGAAATGACGTTTTGATTATTTACAACATCATTTTATATATTTTTAATGATGTAAGTGCTACATATACACATCTGTTTTTGTTATAATTTCCATATATGATGTATCTTAATGGTCGACATATTTACAAACGTAGACATCGCTTTTCGCTCTCAAGTTCGATGTGTTTCATCAAATACACCTATTAATCTATATTGTGACATTGTTTTGACAAATAGAAAATTAAACAATGCAAAAGACCATAACCAACACATTAAATAATGACAATAGAGTCGAATACAAGATGACAACATGGCTAAATATAAAACAAAACACAACAATAGTCGGACTCTAAGCTTGACATAATATCACTTGAAAATAAAGTGAATGAAGTCAAATGCACAACATATCATTATCAAAGGCATAACGATCCTTTATAAGCTATACTAATTATAAAGACTACTCCAATCCCTCATCTTGTTCTGCTTTTGATGCAAGATGCACAATTTGAGGTAGTAGAAAATTTTACAATAGCATACCCATCCAATATGTACAACAAACATTCATAATTGAATAATTAAAAGGAAATGTGATAGATTTTAAGAATAAGGCAAAAGTTTAAAACCACTAAAGGTAATATCAAAGTAGAAGACATCTGAAAAGTATCAAAAGCTATGCATGAAAATAACTTATGAGAATATGTGAATAACATGATTGATGATATATTAAAGCCACAATATGTAAATTTTCAAGGAAGTAATTTGGTATGTTGAATGGCTAAAAGCAATTAAGGTTCTCACTAGATGATAAACAAGCATTTCTTATGAAATGAAGATTCTAGCGCTAAATGAGGCATTTCACTCAATAAATGTATATCCCCTACCTAGATGGCCAATATTATAAACTCAAGCAGGGAAACATAAGGAATCAAGACGATTGGAAAGAGTCAAAATAACTTGTTTGCTTTTATGTACATCTTACTAATCGATTCAAATTAAATGTTCTATTAATCATACAAAGCTGAAATTTGGGCACACTTGATGATTATAGTTCTGGCCACCGTCTGAGGTCAGAAAAGAGAGGTTGAGAAGAGCTGCGCCACTCACATGTACTGGTGTGCTCGGGCTATGTCTCGAGCCAACGGATCGTCGACAAAGTCCCCCGGATCCGATCTAGGCAAGGATGGCAAGGCCAAGGCGTTAGATGAATGATGGAAGCGGGCAAGGGCGTCGATGGTCGTGGAGGGAGTTGGGGCTGCGGAAGTTGATGATGACGGAGTCAATGGATATGTGAAGCAAGGTCCCGAGGGTATCGCGCCCTTGGAATCTCCAACACTTGATCAAAGACACCCTCCGAATCGCACTTCGGGTGTTGTTGATCCTTGTTGTCGTCGGTATCGTGCCTAGGACAACTTTCTCGTAGGTATCGCGCCTAAGAGAGATCGATTTAAAATCGCACTAAATCTGATTTTGTGAAACTCAAGGAGAGTTCTTTTCATTCAAATTCAACCTGCAGAATATAGCCTTGTTCATACAATATATATAGGAAAAACACAAGGAAAATGCAAAGAGGGAAGGGAAAAGGGTGGCCGGCTCCTAGGGAAGGGAAAAAGAATGGCCTTGAGTTGATTGTGGCCATGAAGATGGCTAGGGGAAAGGGCTGCCGACCACGAAGAGCTAAAGAGGAGTGGTTGCTCTCATTTAAATTGGTAAGTGGTCTTTAAATGAGTTTATGGATGAGTGGATTTTTAATGTGAGAGAAGGGATTTATTTGAACTGGTTCATGGGTAAGGTTGGGCTCGGCATGGATCCTTGGTTTGCCTCGGAGTTGGCTCGCTCGTGACTTGCAGCATTGTGAGTATTAGAACCGGCGAACTTTTGTTGCAAAAAAAGTTCGGAGGCTAGGGCCACATGACCAAGTGTGCGTGCTCGGGCACGAGTGGGAGGCGGCGTGGTCCCAAGAATAGGAGGGGTCAGAGTAGCAAGCTCACCCTCGATCTCTTCGATGTCCAAGTCTCAGGGAGAGGCCTGAGAAGCAAGCTCGCCCTCAGTCTTGTCGGTGCTAGATGGGAGGATCACATCATCTTCCCCCACTTGGAAAGGATTCGACCCTGAATCTGCTAGTTGGTCAAGCAATCCATCACCTGCAAAAATGGGTTAAGTCGGCAACATTAAAGGTCAGATGGACGCCATAGTGATTCGGGAGCTCAATGCGGTAGGCATTGTCGTTGATCTTCTTGAGGACCCGGAAAGGACCATCAACTCGTGGTCGTAGTTTGGATTGACGGTGAGTTGGAAAGCGATCCTTGCGAAGATGAACCCACACTAAATCTCCGGCCTCGAAGAGAACTTCCTTGCGGTGCTTGTTAGCCTGGTGCACATATTGCTCCGTGCGGTGCTCAAGTTGGCGTCAAACCTGATCATGGAGAGAGCGAACGAACTTAGCCCTTGCTACACCTTCAAAGTCTTCTTGCACCTTAGGGCGCTGCAGAATAAGGTCAAGAGGAGTGATAGGATTGCGCCCATAAACTATCTCAAATGGAGAGCGTTTGGTAGCGAAATGGGTGGCTCGATTGTAAGAAAACTCTGTGAAGGGCAAGCACTCTTCCCACCTGCGCAAGTTAGTGGACAACATAGTACAAAGCAACACACCAAGAGTACGGTTAACAACCTCGGGTTGCCCATAAGTTTGGGGATGACAAGAAGTTGAAAATAGTAGTTTCGTCCCCAACTTAGTCCATAGAGTTCTCCAGAAATGGCTAAGAAATTTAGAATCCCTATTCGAAACAATGGTTCGTGGGATCCCATGCAACCACACAATGTTATCAAAGAAAATGTTGGCTACATTGGAAGCATCATCAGTTTTTGAACAACCCACAAAATGTGCCATTTTAGAAAATCTGTCCACAATCACAAAAATAGAATCATGGCCTCTTTTAGATCGAGGCAAGCCCATAACAAAGTCCATAGAAATATCCTCCCAAGGAGCGTGAGCAATAGGCAATGGAAGATACAAACCTGTTGAGCTCAATTTGGACTTAGCTTTCTTACACACGGCACAACTTGCATAACACTTCTCGACGTCCGATTTCAGCTTTGGCCAATAGAAATGTTCATTGAGGATGCCGAGGGTTTTGGTGACCCTAAAATTCCCCATCAAACCACCACCATGTTCCTCTAAGACAAGCAAACCATGCATGGAACAAGAAGGAATACACAAGCGGTTTGACTTGAAAAGATAGCCATTATGCACAAAGTAGGGACAATCATGGGTAGATCCAGTAGGTAGCAAGAATTGGGCATAAATGTCACCAAATTCAGCATCATGGGCATACAAATCTCGTATCAAAGAAAAACCCAACACGCTAGCATCAAGAGTAGAGATCAAGGTATACCTCTGAGACAAAGCGTCAGCGACGACATTGTCCTTACCTATCTTGTACTTAACCACATATGGAAAAGCTTCGATGAACTCAACCCAGCGAGCATGCCTTTTATTTAGCTCGGCTTAACCTCTCAAGTATTTCAATGCCTCGCGGTTAGAATGGATGACAAACTCTTGAGGTAGAAGATAGTGTTGCCAAGTTTGAAGAACTCGAACAAGGGCGAAGAGTTCCTTGTCATAGGTGGGGTAATTGAGGGCAGCTCCTCCTAACTACTCGCTGAAATAAGCTACAGGACACCCTTCCTGCATGAGAACTCCCCCAAGTCCAATCCCCGAAGCATCACATTCGATCTCGAAAGTTTTTGAAAAATCTGGCAGCACTAGCAACGGTGCATGCGTGAGGCACTCACGATGGGTGGAGAAAGACTGATCTTGGCCAGGCCTCCATTGAAATATCACGTTCTTTTTTGGTTAGTTCAGTGAGGGGGGCTGCAATGGTGCTAAAGTTCTTGACAAAGTGACGATAGAACCCAGCTAATCCAAGGAAACTCCAGACTTGTGACATGGACGTGGGCTGCGGCCAATACCGTGACCTTGATCTTTTCTTCATCTACACGAAGTCCTTCCTTTCCTACAAAAAAACCAAGAAACACAACAGATTCGGAGAAAAAGTCACATTTTTTAAAGTTAACATACAAGTGCTCGGCATTAAGGACTAACAATACACTTTGCAAATGCTCAACATGCACATCTAGGTGTTTAATATAAATAAGAATATCGTCAAAGTAAACGACAACAAATTTTCCTAAGAACTTTCTAAGCACATGATTCATCAATCTCATAAATGTGCTAGGGGCATTAGTGAGCCCGAAGGGCATAACCAACCATTCATAAAGTCCATACTTAGTTTTAAAGACGGTTTTCCACTCATCGTCTTCCTTCATTCGAATTTGGTGGTAGCCACATCTCAAATCAATTTTAAAAAAAATTCGAGCACCATATAATTCATCCAACATATCATCTAAGCGTGAAATAGGATGTCGGTACTTAACTGTGATTTGATTGATCGCTCGACAATCCACACACAATCTCCATATGCCATCCTTCTTAGGCACCAATAGAACTGGAACCGCACAAGGACTAAGGCTCTCATGGATGTATCCTTTCTTCAAGAGCTCATCCACTTGCTTCTGGAGCTCTTTGGTCTCGTCGGGATTAGTTCTATAAGCTGGACGGTTCGGTATATCAGCCCCGTGAAGGAAATCAATTTGATGCTCTATCCCACGAATCGGTGGCAATCCTTCGTCATGTCGTCTGGAAGCATGTCCTTGAACTCCACTAGTAAATCTACGATGGGTAAGGGCAAATCAGCCACACAAGTAGATGAAATCATGGATAAATCGTTAGTACACACAAGGAGAAAGCAAACGGAACCCCCCTGAATAGTTTTGCGAGCATCATGAACCCGAGCAACAAGAAGGTTGCGAGGATTGGAGACAGTGCCTAGCTCCTTCTTTCCCTTCAAAGCTATTTTTGCGACTTCTTCCTGGGCGAGTTTCCGTTGTTCTCGGGCCACATGGTCAACCATTATCTCATGGGGTAGCAGCTTTACCTTCTTCCCGTTAAGTGAGAAGTTGTACTCGTTGGTGTAGCCGTCGTGGATCATCTTGCGGTCAAATTGCCATGGACGTCCAAGGAGAAGATGACAGGCGTTAATAGGAAGGACGTCGCAGCTCACAACATTATGGTAACCTCCAATGGAGAAGGATACTTCGGCTTGGTGCTTCACTTGGAGAGGAGAATCAGCGTTAAGCCACTGGAGAGTGTAAGGAAGCGGATGTGATCGAGTAGGAAGTGCAAATCGATCAACCACCTCATGGCTAATAATATTACAACAAGATCCACCATCAATAATAACCGTACATAGAATGTTATTAATCAAACAACGGGTGTTAAAGAGGTTTTTTCGCTGCGAAGTATCCGGAGATTTCTCACAAGTACTCAAAGCACGCTTTACCACAAAACATTCTCCGGTAGAAGCATGAGCAATGATCTCATCGGCCTCTTCACGGGTCTCAAGGGGAGTATCATCAACACTAGTTCCGGAGACCTCGGTCAACACATCACTAAAAGCATTATAAAGTACCTTTTTGGGATTAGGACACTCACGAGCGTAACGGCCATACTCGTAGCATCAAAAGCACTTGGTAGAGCTAGTGCCTTTGATAGGCTCTGGCCTAGGTGTTAGAGGAGGCGGCTGCGTAAAAGGAGAGGGGACAGCTGGCTTGGAGCCGGAGGGAACCAAAGGGCTAGATGACAAAGGAGCATAGGGCTGCTGCGAACCACATGTGCCACGGGGATGCTCGGTACCGGTCTCTTGTGGGTTCCATCATCGGGACAAAACCTTAGATTTCTTGCTTTGAATCCGATCATATGCGTGTGTGTCATGATGGAGGGCATAAACTATGTCGGTGTGACGCAATTGCTCCACAATCTCGAACACATCGGAGTTGAGACCTGAAAGAAACTTAGCAAGCACATATGTATCACTATGTCTAGAATTAGAGCGTTGCAAAAGGGTTCTATGTTCCTTATAGAATTCATCGGGAGAACGGGGGCCTTGTCGGAGTCGTTCAACCTTGAGCAAGAGTTGTTGCTCGTAGTCGACTGGAATGAACCGTGCCCGCATCATTCTCTTAAGTTCAGCCCAAGTCTCTATGGGCATCTCATGGTGGTACTCACGATCATCACGCTCCTCTCGCCACCAAGTCAAGGCAAAATCAGTAAAATGGATAGTGGCTAGCTCAACTTTCTCAATCTCGGTATAGCGACAATACCAAAATACTTGTTCCGCTTTGGCTTCACAATCTTGGTAGAAACCTGCATCGGAATCACCTGCAAAATAAGGAATGTTAAGTTTCAAGCCATGGTGTCGATGGTGGCGATCATCTTCCTCACGGCGGCGATGACGGTCATCGTCATCAAGATCGTTGTACACGTGGTGGTCATTTCCCTCTCGCTGGTTGTGCTCACGTGAGTGCCCACGTGAAGGTCGGTTCCACCCACCTCTTGGAGGATCGTTGGCATTCAGATCCGCATTGACATTCCGGGTGAGGGCTTCCATAGAAATCCTAAGTCGCTCAATGGTCTTCACCAATGTTAATTGAACCGCTCTTGCGGCCCTTTGTTCCTGCTCCATTCGGGTCATTCGATCATCAAGAGTGGCTGCGTGGTTCTCCTTGTTGCCATGGACACTCGACTGATCATCGTCCATTGCAACAGAAACACAACAACAAACAAGCAAACGCGTAAGGTTAGACAAAGCTGAAAACGCTCACACTCGTGTGTTTTGGATGTGTTTGTCCTCACAAGCACTCACGCTCCTCGCTATAGGTGATGCTCTCGAACTCACGATCACTCGCGCTCTTCTCACCTTTTCCAACGCAGGGGCGCTGCACTCAACAGCAAACTCAAACAACAAAATCAAGTACAAGCGGTAAGGTCGCAGCGATGGCGCCTTACAATTCTCACACGATCAACAAATAAAATGTTCCCAAAATACCCACACTCTCACCAAAATACCGCAGCAATGCTACAATTCAGTCCAAGCCAACGCACGCAATAGAGCAACGAGGGAGTATCGCAGCAACGATAGTCAAGGAAATGTTCAATCTTCGGCTGATCTCCGAACTCTTTTGTACATGCGAGAAAATTAAGTAATACCAAAGACAAACAAACACAAGCGTTCCGACGAGTATTTGCAAGATCTAAGGCCTCGAAGTAGCTGATACTATCAAGTATAGATCCAGGAAGTTGAAATCGACGGGAGATGTTGACGGGTTGGATGATCAAGTGAGTAACAACAGAAGAAAATAAACACTTAGAAGCAAATTTTCTTTTTTTTAATCAAATACCGATTCCTTTCTTTTTTGTAATTCGGTTTCTGTTTTTTATTTTATTTGAAGAGTACTAACACAATATGACAAGTAAAATAAATGAAAATGATATAGACAAGTATGAAGATGGAAGACAAACGATTAGCAAAAGCAAACACCGATTCTTCTTTTTTTTTTTTTTGTAATTTGGTTTTTTTTAGAGCAATAACACAATATGACAAGAATAATATGGAGAAGTATGAAGATGGAGGGCAAAGAAATGGAATTCTTATGGATCGAAGTTGATGATGGTGGTGATTTTCCCGAAAATGCACAAGTAGATCTAGCAATTCGAAGGCACAAAGAAAAGCAATTCGTACCTCGGAAACCATGAAGTACTTGTGTCGGTCAGCTCTGATACCACTTGGTGTGCTCGGGCTATGTCTCGAGTCAACAGATCGTTGACAAAGTCCCTCGGATCTGATCTACGCAAGGATGGCAAGGCCAAGGCGTCGGATGAACGATGGAAGCGGGCGAGGGCGTCGATGGACGTGGAGGGAGTTGGGCTGCGGAAGTTGATGATAACGGAGTCGATGGATATGTGAAGCAAGGTCCCGAGGGTATCGTGCCCTTGGAATCTCCAACACTCGATCAAAGACACCCTCCGAATTGCACTTCGGGTGTTGTTGATCCTTGTTGTCGTCGGTATCGCGCCTTGGACAACTTTCTCATAGGTATCGCGCTAAATCTGATTTAGAATCGCACTTCGGGTGTTGTTGATCGATTTAGAATCGCACTAAATCTGATTTTGTGAAACACAAGGAGAGTTCTTTTCATTCAAATTCAACCTGCAGAATATAGCCTTGTTCATACAATATATATAGGAAAAACACAAGGAAAATGCAAAGAGGGAAGGGCAAAGGGTGGCCAGCTACTAGGGAAGGGAAAAGGAATGGCCTTGAGTTGATTGTGGCCATGAAGATGGCTAGGGGAAAGGGCTGCCGGCCATGAAGAGCTAAAGAGGAGTGGTTGCTCTCATTTAAATTGGTAAGTGTTCTTTAAATGAGTTTTTGGATGACTGGATTTTTAATTTGAGAGACGGGATTTATTTGAAATGGTTCATAGGTAAGGATAGGCTCGTCATGGGTCCTTGGTTGGCCTCGGAGTTGGCTCGCTCATGACTTGTAGCATGGTGAGTATTAGAACCGGCGAGCTTTTGTTGCAAAAAAGTCCGGAGGCTAGGGCCACATGACCAAGTGTGTGTGCTCGGGCATGAGTGAGAGGCGACGTGGTCCCAAGAATAGGAGGGGTCGGAGTAGCAAGCTCACCCTTGGTCTCTTTGATGTCCAAGTCTTAGGGAGGGGCCTGAGAAGCAAGCTCGCCCTCGATCGGTCTCGTCGGTGCTAGATGGGAGGATCACATCATGTACAAAATAAGATAGAAATGGCGCACTTTAAATCGTTGACAACTACTAATGTTCCTCAAATGTTTTCAAGGTCCAAAACTTCTATGATACTTCCTCAAATGTTTTATTTACAGCTTCTCAATCTACATTATAAAAGGAGGAGAACCATTAATCACTCAAATAGAATTAAAACTCATATAGCAGCAAATAGAACTAAATTTTCAAACTTTTCCAGCATCAAATTGAAGGGAAAACCATTAATAATCACTCAAATAACAACAAATTTTTGAAACCTAATTTCAATAGAAATATACAAGAAATGAAATCGAATGAGAGGAACTCCATACGAACAGCAAGAGAGGTTCGGAATTGGGCTTCCACAAAAGGCATTCCACTTAGTTCGACAACCCTGCAACTATAATTAGAGATCCATGTCAGCTTGAGAATTCAGTATCACAAAGGATTAATATGAGAAGGAAATAGAATAGAAGCTACAGTGGAACAAAATAGATGCAAACACTAGTGATCCAAAGCCTGAAGGAAAAATTAGGATTAGAAATAACACGATGTCAGGAAAGTACATTGGTTTATTGGCGCCTGATAAACAATAAGTAGTTAGTAAAACCAGTGATAACTCGTGACATGAAAGTACATTGGTTTATTGGCGCCTGATAAACAAAGAGAAAGATAAGCTAATTAATTATAATCACCTGATATAATTTCCTTCTGGTTACCATTTGCTAATGCACAATACCATTGAATTGAACAAGCTGCAAGGTCAGAAGCATCATTTGAACGCGGTTCAATATGTAAACGAGATCCAAGGATTAAAGGCCCATCAAGTCTATACACACAAAGTCGATTTTCCTCCACCCTCTTGGTAATCACCAGCTATAAAAGGAGGAGTAATTGGTATTGCATATACCACAAAATTTTGGGTTTCGCAAAACTAACACCCCCTTGAAAAATCTGCAAAACTAACAATTAAGGTCAAAATTTTGTAAAAATAACGGGTAATCTAACCCATTGTTGCAAGTGGAGAGGGGGGTATTAATTGCAGAGAGGGAGAGAGAGGGCTGCCAAATTGTGAGAGAGAGAGAGAGAGTGTAGAGATTTGTAGAGGAGAGAGAAGAAAAAGTGTCCAATTGAGAGAGAGAGAGAGAGAGAGAGTGTGTGCAGAGATTTGCAGAGGAGAGAGAAGAAAAAGTAAAGGGAACCGTCCCACCATCATACAATAGTATATAATAATGAATATGTGTCTCGGTCGGATTCATGAGAGTTGGCACATGAAATTCATATATTGGCATGTAAATAAACGTTAGTGGCACAATGACCGCATTGAGTGGCATGTAGTTGACTGTCATGATAGACGTTAAGATAATTGTAATATTCGGACTTGGGTTGATCTATTAGAGTCAAAAGAGTTGGCACGAGATATACCTATACTGGCCCATAAATAGACGTTGGTGGCACGAAGAATGTATTGACTGGCACGTAAGTCCCATATTTATCTCTCTGTCCAGAAAATAAACTCACTTCGAAATATTTTCTTCCATAAACATATATAAAGTGGGTGTCTATAGATAGATAAAATTAAATTAAGTTCAAAAATAAATTTATGTTTTAATATTAACTAATGAAAATGATTGAAAATTAGTTTAAAACAATTAAATTTTAAGGGTGGCCCAAACCTGTAACCTGTTGAAAGGGTTACCCAAATATTTGCAAAACTAGCATTTCTCCCCCCTCTTGCAAATTTTCCACTAGCAATGCTAGTTTTGCAAACTCTCAAGTTTTTTGGTATAGTTATGCAAATTTGCCTAAAAGGAGGACTTCTTGTTTAGATGTCAAATGAAGTTCTAAAACTAATATCACATCATCTGAAAGCATACCTCTTTCTGAAGCTTAACTGAGAATATTGCCTTTCTCTGATTCTTATTCTGAGTTCTTGAAGCTCATGCTCTATTTCCATGACCTGGGAAGAAAAGGTCCAAATTTCATAAGCAAGCACCTTTCTTGGTCACACATCACATATTATACGGATTAAGGAGTATACAAGAAAAAAGCATGGAGCCTCTTTCATTTTGACGAGGGCAATTAAATCCCAAACTAATTACACCACTCAGTGATAAGTGTTTAAACTTTAGAGACTAGTAAATTTCGAATCAAGGAATATAAGCATATTAAGCGCTATGGAAAATAAATAAGCAAACGAACATTCTTAGTTAAGCTATCTATGACTGGAAAACTGATCATGCGACTAATACATTGCACTATGTTCAACATAGCCAAATAGTCATATACATAAATGCAGATTGAGATGAAAGATGTCAAACCAAAGCATAATTGATAAGATAATTATACATCATAGAACATCACATATCTTGATTTCACCCAACCTAATCCAGTATATATGGAAATGATTGGCAAGGCAAAAGCATAAGTAAGATCACCCAACATTTCTTGTATCCCATTCTTGATGAAAGCCTAAAGTTCATAGTCTAGGTAAGATTACTAATATACAAGTTTCAATAATCAAATCACATAGATTTCTCTTCTCTAAATTGCACAAAAATTAAACATAGGTTGAATAGGAATAAAACATAATAACAAGATATACCTACCTACCTATTTTGGTGAGCAAAATCGATCAGAGAGAGTGCAACCCTAAACCACCAGAGAGAAGGCAAAAATAAAAAAAATAAAAACAATTCAAGGTTAACAATGGAGATATGCGGGATATGGGTAGTTTCGTAATAAGAGGCGAGAAGAGATTACATGTCGATCCGAGGGAAGTCTCTTTGCAGGGTTCAATTTCTTGAGACCATCCAGTGTCTGTGTCACTCATCCGCCCCTACGAAATCCAGAATCCAGATCCCCTATTTCACAAAATCAAACCCTAATTAAGCTCGTGAATTGAAAGAAGAAGGGTTTGAGCAACCTCTAGAATTACTTGAACTTGGAACCGAGGAAGAGAGAAGGGGAACATCCCCTTTTAAAGGGTATAGAGAGAGACAAAACCAGATCTAAAACCTCTGATATGAAAAGGGTTGAAAAATCTATTAGAGAATGCTTACCAGTTAGGGTTTTGAGATAAAGTAGCCATCTTTTGGTCAGAGGAAGAGAGAAGGGATGAGACGATGAGTGTAGTCGGTGTCGACCATCTTCTTTGTAGTCGCCACCCAGAGGGAAAGAATAGGAGAGGGAGATGACAACTGAATCGCCAACCAGAGATGCCTTCCCCGCCACAACGCCTTCCTAGAACACTACCCTCAACGATTTCACTAAAATCGCAGGAACGGATGGCGGAGCGAATGAGGGCAAAGGTGTTTGATCTCCTGCGGGCGCAGACGATGATGGTGGAGAACGGCGTTCTTAGAGGTAAAGCAGATGAGGATGATGATCGGGTTGAATGATTTTGTGTGTGAGAGAGATGAATGGATGGGATATTTTATTAAGTGTTAACTTTCTCCAAAATTTTGAAACACCTATTTTTTTCTAACTTTTCCCATCCCGGGCATTTCAATTTTGGGAATCCAATACCCCGTGTGTTTCAAATTTTTTTGAAATTAAGTATTTAATATCGATAAAAAATAATAGTTGTTGTTAAAATTTGTTTTAACATCACAAATTTAATAACTGATGTAATATAATCATTTATCATCATGCGTATTTCTGACTGATGTAAATAATGCGATGTCTATGAACAAAATTCTAGTAGTGAGGCTAAGGAGGAAGCTAGAAAGGAGAAAGGAAGCATGACATTGGAGATTATTGAAGTCAATCGAGAGAATCCCGCCACTGCATAGGCGGCATTTGCACGGCGCCCGCCGTGGGCCGGTTTCCAGCGATTGCGATTTTGGATCCGAAGACCCTATTTCCAATTATTTTATTACTATTTCCATTAGGGTTTGGCTGACTCCTTATGAGTATATATTAGGTTTTATTTAGATTATTCGTCCTGGGTGGCTATTGTGTGAGACTATGAACACCATTAGAGAGAGAGAGAGAGAGAGAATTGGCCTATAAGTTGCTAAACTCATAGTTTCGCCTGAGACTGATTGTTTGGATTGTGATGATTTGATTCTATTTAGTTATTCATATTCATAGTTATCAACTTGTGCTTATTGATTATATTTGTGTTCCTTTCTATGATTGATCGCCATGTTAGGAATTGCATCTTAGCTATGAATTCGTTATTGTGTTCTTGATAGCAAACAAAGGTATTGAAGTAGTGATATTTCTTTGTCTTTGTAGTGGATGATTTCAATTGATCTATGTTGTGGATATGTCGATTAGGGTTGTTCCAATTTGTCTTAATTGTATTGAATCAATATGACAATTGGTCTAATTACTTGAGTCCTTAATGCTATTCTTTAGTGATACTGAATAAGGTGATTGTATCTCTGCGGATCTCTCAACTTTAGTCAAGTAGACATGTGTTTATGAATAATTGATAGATCAATCCTAGGACCATGAATTCCAACCATTATTAGAGAATTACAGGTGAGAAATATTGTTTCTACTTTGTTATCAATCTACTTTGCAATCATAAAGTTGGTTACTTTTACATCTTGGTTATTCGCTACAAACCATTGCTTTGTCATAAGAGTCTTTGTTAAGAGTTATTGAATAGGAAATCGCTTCTCCCTGTGGGTTCGACTCCGGACTTGATTGTTATACTAGTAGTTGTTTAGTTTATCAAGTGATTGATTGACTAATGTATTGGTTTTGTGTTTGAGTTTGGATTATATTACTATTTGGCAAAGGGCAAAAGTGCCAACGACGTTCATCCCGCACCACCATCTAAGCAAAAAACTATGCCATCTCAGAAAATATGCCTGCCAGCACTTCTAACATACAGTTTTTCTCATGACCTTTCTACATTTTTTCCTTCCACCTATTTCGTCCAAGTGACAGTAATAACAAAATGCATGCTCTTACAAGACACAATAATGCAAGTTCATTCAAAATCTGTGCAAGGCAGAGCATTCAAACATTCATTCGTGCAACTACGTGATTTTGAAGTCATCCATATATAGGTTTCTTATTCGCCCCCAATTCGATTTTTGGCACATGTATATCTGTTTAGCCTACATCTCATAAGAAGACTATGCAATTCGATTTTTTTTGGCTTTAGTAATCATGAATCGTTTGCCTTACCTAGTTACCCATAATCCTGATTACTAAACACATGCGAGACAATAGTTTAGGGATGCCACAATCCTGCGATTCATTGCCTTCCCCATGTTCCCCAATTCCAAATTCCCCCTCTTAATCACCATTTTCAATTGATTTCTATGCCATTGAGACCTTCAATTTGAAGTTCATGTTCCCTCATATCCCCAAGTACACACCCAAAATCGGTCATACCACCACAAACTTAGGGTTTCAAGAACAACTAACCCGATTCCTCCCCAACCTGCTTACATATCAATGGTGCCACAATCTAAAAGGTTTTCGGCCATAGGAGGGAGGGTTTGAACTTACTTGATTTCTTTGTGAGATGCGAGGGTCTTCTTCTTCTTCAAAATCGATAGGTGCTTCGACACAGGTGCTTCTACGATTTCCTCGTGCTCTTCTTCCTTCTCCAAATGCGGAAAGGCATCATCGACTTTCCTCCCGGCTTCGGTGTCTTCCTCGTCACTAGCTTCGGTGTCACCGGATATGGAGTCCTCTCTCTCCTGCCTTCTCAAACCGCTCTCTCCCCTGCTCTGAAACCGCCTGTTCAACTGGAAATGGGGGGTTTGAGAAAGGGCGGTTTACTTTTACTATTGATGTGATAGGGTATTAATTATCCTAACCTTCTACACCCCTTAACAAACTTGTTATTTTGTGCAATTTGTAAGGGGTATTTTCTACTTTTGTAATTTTTTCAGGGGGGTTAGTTTTGCAAATGGCTATGGATTTTGGTATATTGGGTGCAATTCTCTCTATATTATATTTGTTTAGAAATCGATATGGTTTGATTTTTTTACATATCTTTTTTAAAATTTAAAAACTACATAAAATAATAATTATATATAGAGAAAATTTGTGGTTTTGTACCTTTTTTTGCCTTTTAATTAGCTATTGACCCTATTAATTTTATTATTGGCCGTTGCGACCTTGACCAAAATTTAATTAGCCCCCTTGTACACTTCTCCTGTCTCACTCTCTCCTCCCTCATCTCTTTCTCCTTTCAGGCGATTCCTTGCGATTCGTCATCTCCGTTCACCTCCGTCCTTGCGTTCATCGTTGTTTTGTGTCTTCCATCCTTGTCCGTTCACTGGTTCCTTCTATCCTCTTTCCTTTTCCTGTTTTCGTCCTCTCTTGTGTCCATTTTTTTGTCATCTGGTGTTCTGTGAAGTTTATCCAAGTGAGCTCTAATGGCAGCTTCTTCTGGTATGTTTTTGTGTTTTTGATCTTGTTTTCGTACTAATTTATTGGTTGTCTTCCAATTGTTTACTCTATTGCTTGTTGTTTTTGCGGATTTTTGATCTTTTGTTGTATGTTTTTATTAGGGTTTCAAAATTTGGGGAAATTTGGGGGAAATATGTGATTTTTGTGTTCTGTTAAATTAATGTTGATTGTTTTTTTGTTTGATGTTATTGAGTTGTTTGCAATCTATGATTCCAACTATCCTTTTCTATCCGTGCACATTTGGTTGGTGATTTTTGTTCTTTTTATTTTTTCTCTTCTGTAAGTTGATGCCATTTGGTTGTATATATGAGCACCTTGTTTGTCCTCTTTAGATTTTTGATGCCATTTTAGTTGTCTTATGTTTATATTTGACTTCCTTTTTGTTGATATTGTATTTGGTGAAAGTATGTGTATGATATTTATGTTTCTTAGTTCCCAATTTATGTAACTGATTCCAATGTCATGTTGTATGTTTGTACATCATTCCTTACTTCCCCAAGTGACGTATCTGATCTGTTGCCTTGTCCAGTATTTTCCTTTCTTTTTTGTGGTTCCGTTTATTTTGGTTTACATTTTGCTTCTTTTTTCTGATTCCCAGTTTATTTTTGTTCTGTTTTTTATGTAGTGTTTTGAGTATATTCATGAAGATCGTACTACTCTTTATGGGAAGTACAATTTGTATTCCCATAATGATGTTATTCTTACCATTGAAAAAGAATTATCTCTTGATGATTGGGTTTCACTCTCTAATTCTCTTCTTAAGCGTGTTATCTGGTTTGGTAAGAATTTTAAATTTGCTCAACAACTTGCAAACTATTTCATGATGTATGAACTTAAAACCTCAAAATCTAGGGAGATGTGGTTTAAACTGGAATCTTCTCACCCTGCGAGGTTTTCCATTTCTGAGTTTGCTGCCGTTGCAGGGTTAAAATGTTCTTTTGATTCCCCTGTGGATGTCCCTTCTGTATCCATGAAGTCTGTCTTAGGTGTAGACAACATCTCATTTAATTAATTACTTGTTCTTTTTTACAAAACACCCACAAAATCACCCAAGAAACTTCTGATTGCTTATGTTTTGATAATGGATAGGGTTCTGTTACTTCATCGGGGGGGGGGGGGGGGAGGGGGTGTTAGGGAACAGATTGTCTCCCTTGCTTCAGATATGAGCAAGTTTAATGAATATTCTTGGGGAAGGTTAGTTTACGTAGAGACTATTACATCATTGATGAAGGTCAACCATTCATCTAAACGTAAATTGTCTAAGCATTCAAAGAAGCAACTGACGGGGAGTGCTCATACTCTTGTCAAGAACACTTCAGTTAAATTTGGTGATGACAAAGCCTTAAAGGGTAGGAGTGGCTTTAACTTGTTAGGCTTCCCCTTAGTTTTCTAGGTTATCATACTTGCATCATTCTGTATTTTTGGTCTTTTGTATTTGTACTGTTCTATTTATATTTTGTCTTATGTATTTTTGGGCTTTTATCCTTTTTGTCATTTTAGTTTTGGATGTTGGAGGCTTTCCCCTAAATCTCTCCAATTGTCCATTGCAAAGTTTTAACTGATACGGGTGATAGATCTTCTCTGAAATGGCAGAGCTTACCATCTTGTAAGGGTCTTCGAGCTAGTCATATTCTGTGTGAATTTTTCAAGATTCGCTTGGTAATTTCTATTCTTTTTCTTTTCCATCTTTATTACTTTCTTTAATATGACTACTGTATGTGTTTGGTCTCGTTATTTATTCTGTTATGTTTCTTATGTATGATTGATTTTTTAGTTATTTGTTATATTAGTTTGCGGTGACACTTTTGTTTCTCATTGTAGGATACAATTTACCCTACTTTTGGGGAATATTTAGATGGTCCTTTAATGTCGTTCCCTAATGAAAAGGATGATTCCGTTGTTTCCGCATATCTCGAGTGGTTGACATTGAAAGCATCTGGGAAATTACCCACTCCTCACCCTACTGAACCTATTGAATCTATGCAACCGGCATTGATATCTCCTGGCCTTACGGATCAAGTTGTCCCTTGCACTAATATGAAAGCTGTTGTATCTCCTTCATTTGTATCTGCGATGACACATTCTAAAAATTCTTCAGCTGGGCTGGCTCTTGATTTGGTTAGGTCTTCTAGGAAGAGAAAGCTTTCTGGCTCTCCTTCCTTTGTTTCAGATAAACCCTCAAAGAAACCTATTGTTGATGAAAGAGTCTTTCCCCTTGTGTTCCATCTTGTCAAGCCTGGCCCAACGGTTTCTGTTCCAATGTTTCTTGTTAATCGTGGTAAGTTGAGTCTGAAGAATGTGATTGCGTCTAAGTAGTTGACTGATGGAAAGGTTTCTACTAGTGTTAGTGATAGTTTTGATGGTTGGATTGATAAAGAACAAGCAGATGCTCGAAAGGAAGCATCTGGAGCTTTTCCAGATGACGAAGGTGCAGCTGGTGATGTTGGTAAATGAGTGTCTGCTGAGAATGGCGGCATCAACTCTGGAGCCTTGCCAGATGACGAAGGTGCAACTGGTGGTGTTGGTAAAGGAGTGCCTGTTAATGACGCCGTCATCAACTCTAGTGAGCCAAACTAACGCCGTCATCAACTCTGTGTTACGTTTTGATGCACGATCTTACAAGTTGCTCTCAATCTTTAAACGCCTTCCCTCTAAGTTGGACACCCTTCAATCTATGGTTGCTTCTACTCAGTTGAAGGTTGATTCCATCCATTCCAAGCTTGAGTTCACCATTTCACTCCTTGTTAATGTCCCTCCCAATCTTGCTGCTGGTTCCAGTAAATGCTCCCCTGTAAAATCTGCTGACTTTGATGCATCTCTTCAAAATGTACTCAGGGGATCAGAGATTGTTGCTCTCTCGATTTTCTGAGCATGAGTATTTATTCCGTAACATTGTCTCTACTCCTCAGTCTACTGCACACAAATCTCCTTCTCCATCACTCCCGAAATCTGACAATCTAAGGTCTTTAGGTCTTCCTACTAGAAAGTCTATTCGCATCGTCAAAGCTGCTGCTTTAGAGACCCCATACACTCAAGGTGAAAAAAAGCGTGCAATTCCTAGGAGGCCTAAATTCTCATTCTTTGAACTTGAAGATCATAAACCTTTTATGATTGGTTTCTTTTTGAAGAGTAAGTTTTACATTTGTATTTTCCTTTTGAAATAATTTTACTGTCTTCTTTTATGAGTGGTTTCTAGTTATTGTATGCTTGACTTCGTTTATGAGTGGTTGGTTTTGTATTTGTAGGGATTAGTGTTATCAAATTGCAGGAAATGAGGGTATGATGGATGATAGCACGCATTTAGATGGTCATAATAGGTTGCATTTAGCTTAGTTAAGATGCATATCATGCATGGTTTAAGTACAATTTGCATATTTGCTCTCTATATTGGTGAAGTCAGAATCTACACACTTTTATTGATTATTTCAGGTAATCGTGGATCCGATGATGAGACATGGGTTGATGACGCATTGGATGAGAGTGTCTTGTTGATCGAAGAAGCTTGCATGAAGATCCGAAGAGGTCCTGAGAAGAAGAAGCGAGCCTAAACGAAGAACAAGTCTCCAGAAGTTGTCGCCAGACATGCTGAACTTGTTTTGCTCTTTCTAGAGTGCTCAGCTGTTCGATTGACTATTATGGCCATGCGTTGGAAAGCTCTTTCAGAGAGCTACGACAATCATGTTGACGACGAGAGCTGATTTGACCTAGATTTACCGTAAAAGCCAGATGAAGCAGCCGCCGTATTAGAGGCAGCGGTTGCCGCATATTTAGGGACAGAAACATCAATTAGCGGCCGCCACATTTATGCAGCGGCCGCCGCATGTTCCAGCAGCGACGCGTTTAGGAAGACCGACTCTTGAGGAGGACATTGGAGGGGCTTAGCTTTAGGTTTTCATTCATTCATTAGGTTAGGATTCAAGATGATGAAGTCGTAATGGAGGGTGAAAAATCTGAGGAACGGCGACCGTTGCACTGTTGGTGATGAATCCCCGTAGTCTTCTTCTCTCGATTCTAAAGAACCCATCCCACTAACCCTTGAGGCTTTAAAGGATGCAAGAATGGAAGATCCTATCGAAGTCATTACGCTTAGTTCATTCCCTCCTATGTGGTTTAAACATGACAATGACATGCCGAATGAAGAGAAATTGGTTGCAGACAACGATAGCTTCTTCGACGATGGAGGAGAGGGCCTAGTGCTTCTTGACTTTGAATCTCATGAGTTGACGCATGAGGTTCCATGTGTTTTGGTTTCGACTCCATCAGACACATCCATTCTGAACTCGCCCATTGATGAACCAGGTACAAAGTCATCAGCTGAGGCTCAAGAGGTAACAAGGGTAAACTTTTGCAATTTGGAAGGTAATGATGATTATGTTGATCCTTTTGATTGCTATTTTGAGAAGCCACCAGTGGAACTGTGTTGGTGATATCATATTCCTTCAGTAGAGAGTCATGCTAGACTCTTTGATAGATTGAAAGGGTTTTTGAATTCCATATTTTATGCTTTCAATTTATTGTTCTATGATGTTCTTTGTAAGATGTGTGCACAAGAATATGATAGGCTACTGAGGGCCTTAACGATGTTTGATAGGTAAGAATCTTGAGGTTTAGAATAAGTCAGACCAATAACATTAAAGAAAGGCGCTTCTCGGGAGGCAACCCGAGGTAAGTTTTCTAATTTAGTTATTTCAATTCCCAGTTAGCTAGTTTTCTTTTCAATAAATTAGGTTTTCCATTAGACATTAGATAGTTGCTTTTAGTTTTTAAATAGACAAAGTTTTCAGGAAAGCTCAAGACGGAATGGGCAGCTACTGCATAGTGCGGCGGGCGCCGCCAAATGTCGCGGTCGTCGTCTTCAACCCGCAGCAAAAAGAAAAATGCAGCGGACGCCGCAATCCTCAGATCCGGCTTATCTGGCAGCTATTTTAAAGATCCGTCCACCACATTGTGAGTATTCCATTTATCTCTTCCTCTATGTTTTTACGTTTTTATTGTCTTTGATTTTCATTGAGGATAATGAAAGGTTTAAGTGTGGGGGAGGGATAGCATTGCATATAGATAGAGTTTGCATATCATCTTTATTTATGTCTTCATATTTAATTTTATTCATATATTGCATTTAAAAAAAAAATCCAAAAATTTCATGCATTGCATACATAAAATTCCAATACCCACCTTAGTTAGCGAAACTCTACATTCTTATGGCATGAACTTGTAAATCCTACGATGAATTTGAATTGCTTAACCTGATTGTCTTGAAATGTTTTCTGATGAAGCATGATTTTGTGATGTAATTGAGCATGTATGATTGAGCTAAAGTATGTTTGAAATCCTACAAAACATGACCCTTATGAGAATGTTTTAGCCTTTTTGGAATCATTTATAATTACTTTTTGCTTAAATGTGTGAGTTACTCTCCTTATGTGTCTACCTCTTGATATAGACTTCATTATCTATTGTCAAGACCGACTCACATGTTTGTTGCTTGCGGAGTTTATGTTTTTATGTTTATACTTGGTTTTAGTTGCCTGTGCATATTGAGTGAAATAAGGTGGCAATGGTTGATATACTTAGTAACCGGGTCTACGCATGACACCCACGGGTATGATTCGCGCAAAACGGTGTTGAATACTATCCACTAAGAAAGGAAGCTTGATCATTGAGTAACCGGGTACATTCATGACAACCATGTTTGCAACTCGCGTCAAAAGATGTTCAAGTGGACTTTATTTAAGTAAGTTGAGGTGTTGATAGACCGGGGCCATTCAGGACACCCATGTTTGCGACTCGCATAAGGAATACACCAAGGCCGAAAGAAAACAAAGCAAGAAAAAGAAAAAAAAAAGAAGAAGAAAAGAAACAAAAATATAAAAAGAGTGAATTCTAGAGGCAATTTTCTTATTTTTATTGTTTTCCCGCAAGTAATGGCATTTCGATGGAGATGTGGTGATATTGTTGTCAATTTCTTTGAGTTTAGTGCATTTTGGATTGAGTTGAGAGTTGAACTTTAAAGCCTAAACACATGAGAGCATGAACGAAACACATATTCTTGGTGAGGTTGGATGATTTATATTTCTATGCTTTGATCGCTAAATACATGTTATGATGTTTATTCACTTGGTCTTGTGTTCATTTCAAATTGATGTTGCTTTTGATTTGGGCTAATGCATAAAGAAGTAAAGCATAGGTATAGGTTGCTTTTATATTGTTCGCTCGAGGACTAGCGAAGCTTAAGTGTGGGAGAGTTTGATAGAACGCATTTAGATGGTCATAATAGGTTGCATTTAGCTTAGTTAATATGCATATCATGCATAGTTTAAGTAAAATTTGCATATTTTCTCTCTATGCTGGTGGAGTCAGAAGCTACACACTTTTATTGATTATTTCAGGTAATCGTGGATCCGATGATGAGACATGGGTTGATGACACATTGGATGAGATTGTCCAGTTCATCGAAGAAGCTCACATGAAGATCTGAAGAGGTCCTGAGAAGAAGAAGCGAGCCTAAACGAAGAACAAGTCTGCAATGGACAAGAAGTTTTTCTTCTGATATTGTGGGGAAGCAACATTGGCTTCGTGATGAAGTAAGTCAACTCATTCCTAACTTGCAATATTAATTTGTTAATGTTCTTTCTTTCTTTATTTCTATTTTTTTTTTCCTTTATATTATCCTTCTCAACTGTAATTTTCCATATAGTGGAGGCCTTATCCCATTTTAGGAAGCATATTGCTGATAATGATGCCAAATACAAATATATCATGATTATGGACTGGGTTTGGCCTAGAAAGTTCAGTGAACGTTTGTTTGATAAGTACAAACGAGGTAAAGCTTCTTTTGATGGTTTCTTTTTCAAGTACCTTGATGGTCTGTTGCTGAAATTTTCTGGGAAATCATTGATTGGTGCAAAAACTGTCTATGCACCCTTCACTATAAAAAACAAACACTGGGTTGCATTAGAAATTGATCTGGGTCTTGGGCAAATGAATGTGTGCGATTCTGGAATCTACCTATATGGTGAAGATGAGCTGCAGTCACTATTGGAGCCACTCTGCACCTTGTTACCAACTCTTTTGAGAGAGTCAGGCCATTTTAGGTATTTGGGGCAAAGCATTAAGTCCCTTTTCAAAGTTGACAGATTTCGTGATCTCCCTCAAAACAATGATGGGTAAGTGTATCATCTAGTTTAAACAACATATAGATATGTAGTTACAGTATAAGTTGATCTAACCCCTATTTTTTTTATTGCTATGTAAGGGCAACTGTGGTGTTTACACGATTAAAGCTATTGAAGAATTAACGTTTGGGGGGAATATGTATGAATTTAATGACAACCATGTTCAAGTATATCGCGAGAAGATGACAATCAAATTTTCACGTGTACGTTGGACTGTCAGCACTCTTGGGTGATAACGTTCTGCTAGGGATGATCTGAGGTATTAGTTCTTTAGCTTGCCAAAAATATTGTAGAGCTTTCATGCTCTTATTTTTGTAACTATTGCACTAGCTTTCCAACACTATCTTAGAGCTTCCATGCTCTTATTTTTGTAACTATTGCACTAGCTTACCAACACTATATTAGAGCTTCCATGCTCTTATTTTTGTAACTATGACACGTATGGGTTTTCCCTCTGACAATGTAGCCCTTATAGCTTGCAAACTCTCTTTCTCAACTAAGGTGGTTGTTTATATACTCTTAAACAATGTGTTTAGTTCTTTGAACTGTCTAATTACTTTAGTTGCAGCAAATTAATGGAATTATCTGAATGCCATTCTAGTTAACCGTTTGTTACATGATTTCAATCCATCTTTTGTTTATAGTTGCCATATCTCATTAATTGTATCACATTAGGTTAATCACATGTTTTGCATCAAACGAAATGACCCACATACATGTCATCAAACCTACTATCCCATCAAACAAATTGGCTAACTTTGCTTCATCAAATCAAGGTCCCTATATACATTTTGAGTTCAAGAATCTTTGGCATTCTCAACATTGTTAGTAACTGACTCACATTCTGCGAATCACATGTTCTCCATCAAAAAAATGTACCCACCTAAATGTCATCAAACCTACTTTCTCATCAAATGAATAGGCTCACCATGCTTTATCACCACTGTTAGGCTGTTAGTGCCATCTTTCATCCAGCTGATGACAGTCCCCATTGGGTTGTTTTGTTAAAAATCATATATAGTGATGCTAAATGTACAAATGTAATTCCAACACAAATGAAATATCATATTAATTTGTTTATATCATGAACTTTGAGTTTTTAATCCATATAAATCCAATGTTTCATATAAAGAAATATAAAAAAATAGAGATATCATGTTTTTGCTCAAATTAATCACTTTGGTTTCATATGTAAAAAAAAAAAAAAAGATAATGAGTTTTTTCATTTTCCTAAATGCATTCCTCGTGTGTGTGAGTGTGTGTGTGTGTGTGTGTGTGTGTGTGTGTGTGTGTGTGTATGTGTGCGCGCGCTACTTGCTGCTTTATTTGGGCATGTTGTCTTGTTATGACCTTTCTTCCCGCAGATACCACACGTGTATATCACATGCCTTTTCTTCTGTTGCCCTTCACCAACTGACGGAATCTTGCATTTTCTTGGTCTTGCACTCTTCTTACAAACTTTTGGAGGGTGACACTTGATCTGTTTGACATCTTCTGATACATATCAATTGTCTTGGCAAGCCACCGGTTATATGGTTTCTTGGTATGCCATGTTCCAAGCTTGAATTTTGTAGTATTCACTCACAAAACCAGTGATATCGAGTTTCGTCCGCTGAATTGCAGCAATAACCCTGCAACTGCATGTCTTTTGTGCCAAATCAACTACCCTAGTAAACTTCCCACCAACTACAATGCAATGTGTATCATTCAGTACCTTTACTTCATATCTACATGAATGATCATATCTTTTCTGTAAAATGTCTTTCACAGTGGGTGGTAAATCGATCAGTTATCTTTGCTGCCTTTCCTATACGTTCATTGAACCAGTCAACCATTTTACTCCTTATATACTAAAAAAAAAGGCAACTGTAGGATACCCTCTTGCTTCCTTCAATATAGCATTTATAAACTCGGCATTATTTGTTGTCATAAGATTGCAACTGTCACCTTGGAAGTAAGCCCCTGACCATTTTTGAAGTCTGCATCTCTGAGATAATTTCCAATCTCGTTGTTGATGGCACAAATGCTTTGGAAGTATCCTTCACAGTCCCTTGTAGTGTAGCATTCGGAAGCGTTGGTGACAAAGTGAAGGACCCCACGATGCTTGTATCTTGCCTTTATGTTCTGTTTCAAGTGACGTGTGCAGATAACGTGTTTTGCTGATCTATATACAACTTCTATAGCTTTGCTGATGCTCCCATGCCGATCAGATTCAAAGATGAGCTCATGTGAATCTGGAATTACAGCAGTCGATCTCTGAATGAACCACTTCCACGCATTATCATTTTCTGAGTCTGCCACTCCACATGCAAGTGGATATACATGCCGATCAGCATCTTGCGTTGTTGATGTAATTAGAATCCCTCTGAATTTCCCATGTAGAAAAGCAGCATCTACCATAATAACCTATAAAAGGAAAATTTATAGTTTTTAATATATTTTAGAAACCTCCTTTTTTTATTAAAAAGAATGATTTAGTGTGTACCTTTCTCATCATGCTAAATCCTATAATGGATGCCCCAAATGAGAGGAATGCATACTTGAAACGGTTAAAATTATCAATCTTTATGCATGTGTATGTCCCTGGGTTTACTTGTTGTATCATGTGCAAGTAAGATGGCAGCAACTCATAATTTTCCTCTTGTGTTCCTCTTATTAACTCTTGTGCCAATCCTTTTGCTTTTCATGCCTTCCAGTAGCTTACATCTTGCATAAATTCCTTTTGCATTGTATTCCGAATCTGATTGGGATCTGCCCCTTTTGTGACACCTTCATACCTTTATTAGTGATAGTGAAAAATTAAATGATAAACTCAAATTTGATCACAAACTGATTGTCATCGTCATTCATACAATTGATTTAATGTAGTTAATAAAATTGTCATCAATCATACCTTATCTTAATCTTGTCCGCTACAACTTGATATGATGGTTTCCGGTGTTGCCTGCATCTAACCGAAAACCAACAGGTGTGTCTTCATTTACTCTTCTGATCTCAAAGTAGCTTGAGTTCTTAACACAAGTTGCTACCACTGTCCATTTGCAGCTAGCATCAATACAAATCACCTTGTACTTTATAGGTGTTGATTTCTTCACTCGAAATTGGAAGTTGTCTTTCACTGCCATATTAGTTACTGCATTCCTTAGCTGAATCTTTTAGTTGAAAATCTGCCCCACATGGATGAAATCAACCTCATCTTTCTCATGATCACTAAGGTCTTCATTTAGATCTTCATCATTGTATGTCTCTGTATATTCTGATGCGAAATCAGTAGTAGTGAGAGCTAGTGTGTCATCTGATGCCCATGATTTATGCCATGTTTTTATGCTTATTTCAGCTCCTTATTCTATCGTCATATGTATTCTAGGTTGGGAATATAGTACAGAATCTATGTATTTTATGCTTATTTGTCAAATTATAGAGTCTACACTAGTTTCTGTTTAATTTCGCAGAAATCGGACCCACGTTGGAGCTTAAAGGAAACTCATGAAGAAGCTAAGGATGGTGCAGCTGGAGAGAAGGCCATATTCCAACATCCATCATTCTGAATCAAGCTTTGATGTCTTCATGAGAGTTGTAGCCCTCGAAAAGAGCTTTCCAACGCATACTCATATGCGTCAATCCGACGAACGAGGACTCGGGAAAGTGCGTTTCAAGATTAGAGCAGAATGCTGAGAGCTGACACATCTACTCGACGTCGACCAACTTCCTCAACGTCGGCCACGACCAGAACCCTACCCGAGCTCGAGAAGAGACGGCTAATCGAGGAGCTGCGAAGAGAAGCCGAGATCGAGAAGCTTACTCGACGTCGACCAACTTCCTCGACGTCGACCAAACGATTTTTAGGTCGCAAGTCCGTTGGGTCAATCCGATCATGTGATGATTACTTGGGCACGAAGCAAGGCCGGATCCATCCAATTCTATCAAGATCTATCTATGGAAGGAAGGATTTATCCACTATATGAAGATTTTGATATTTGCCTTTTAGGATTAATGTTTCTTTTATCTAAATTTATATCTTTAGGGTTAGATAGAATTTGCTTACCTTGACAAGCAAGGATTAAAGCCAATAAATAAAGCCTATGGGGCTAGTTTTTATTCATTCTAAGCTAGAGAGAACACAAGTAGAGAGAGAGAGAGAGAGAGAGAGAGAGTGTGGAGGCCGAGAGAAGTTGGAGAGCGAGAGCAATTTGGCTTCGATCGGTTTTAAGCTTTGGTTTATTTTAAGGAAATTTTACAGAAAACCACCCCTTATTTATTAGTCTTTTCATTTAACCACCCCTTATACAAAACCTTTCACTAAACCACCCCTTATTGATTAGGCTTTTCATTTAACCACCCCTTATTGATTAGGCTTTTCATTTAACAACCCCTTATACAAACCTTTCACTAAACCACCCCTTATATAATTCTGTCAACAGATAACCACCCCTACCTCTATTCCATCCAATTTGATGTTAAAAAATTATGAAAAGACCAAAAAGTCCTTTTTAAAACTATCCATCTTTGACTCTCTTGCCTCTGCTCGTGCTCGATTTATCTCAGTTCTCTAGTGGTGGACTGGTGGATCACGACTGGCTTGGCGGTGACTCGGGTGGTGCTCGACCGGATTCACTGGCTTGTTAATTAATTTCGAATGAACCGTCCTAGTATAGGGGTAAATATAAGAAAATATTAAGAAAACGTTTTGACCGCTAAGAATCCGCCAATAAGGCCGCCGAACCGTCTTGGCGCTTAGCGGTACCCCACCGCCGAGCATCTGCCGAGCGTTTTTTAGAACATTGATTATACCTTGTGATTGGAGAACCTTCTGCATTCGTGATCAGTTTACATCATCGAATCCCTCTCCGAATCCCCTGGTCGTGTAGCCTGAAGTTCGTCGATGGCTCTGAAGTCTGGACGATCGTAGGATTTCTATATATGGCAGCAGAAAGGTTGAAGATGGATAGTTAAAAAAAAGAAGGGCATTTCGGTCTTTTCAGAATTTTTTAACATCAAATTGGACGGAATAGAGGTAGGGGTGGTCATCTGTTGACGAGATTATATAAGGGTGGTTAATTTAGTGAAAGGTTTTGTATAAGGGGTGGTTAAATGAAAAGCCTAATAAATAAGGGGTGGTTTAGTGAAAGGTTTTGTATAAGGGGTGGTTAAATGAAAAGCCTAATAAATAAGGGGTGGTTTAGTGAAAGGTTTTGTATAAGGGGTGGTTAAATGAAAAGCCTAATAAATAAGGGGTGGTTTCCTGTAAAATTTCCTTATTTTAATGCAAGTAGTTATTTCCCTTTTATTATTGATGTCTTTTGCTATGATGAAGAGCGAGTAGTCCACCTACTTCTAGGGTCGGGGTGAGCCCGACGATAGCCATCCATGCTTGAGGTAAAGATTTGACCTTTATTGTGTTTTGATCATCCACTGTCTTTTATATGTTTATTACCTATTTAATAAAGATTCAGGTTAATCACTTGGATTATAAACATAAAATTGGTAGATACAATTAGGGTTTTTTGAGAGAGTTGTCAAATTGTAGGAAAAGGCGAAAGCTTTTTCCTTTGATGTGATTGCATGATTATTTCTCTTTATCTTGCCTTATGCATGTTTGGTTATCGTTGTTGCGAACCCCGGTCTTGGAAGTTTTCTTTCATACGTTGTTTATTCCGAAATTTACGAACTTTGGCTTTTGTTTCGTTAGTGTTTTCTCCTCGATTTCGACCAACCTTGGTCGACGTCGACTACTGATTCTCGATCGAGCAAGATCGCTTCTGTTTCTGTCTCTGCAGGTACTCGAGATCGACAGGCTTCCTCGACTTCGACTAGCTTTCCTCGACGTCGAGTAGCTTCCTCGAGATCGACCACCAACAGTAACCTTGCTTGCTCGTATTCGACTGTGCTCGGCCCCTATCGACTACTTCTGGTCGATATCGAGCGCTTCCCTAAGGTCGAATTCCGACGTGAATAACACGCTACCTGAGATCCACTGACTCGATTCCTCGAGGATCGATCCTGACTTCCTGTTGCTACATCAGGAGAAAATCTTGTAATTATTTATGTGAGCAAGATCTGGTTTGATTTATATTTCTATATTTTGAACTCGATTTCCTCCTACAACATCATCAACACTTGTCACTTGAGCATACTCATCAAACACTATGCCCACACTTGTTTGCTGGACAATTGTTGTTATTTCACTCCCATTTACCTTTTTCTTAGTAGATACATATAGTGGCAAAGGCCATGCTACCTGAGGCGCATCATTTATAGCCATGAATTTCTTGAGATCTTCATTTTTGTTGAGTGTAAATGGATCCTTCAATTTATGTAAAGGATGCAAGTGGCTTAACTTCAGCTCATATGTTGCTAGGCAAATGTCAAATCTGTCACTAATCATCCGTTTGATTGATTCCAACTCAATTCTACTTTCAATTACAAATGCCTTAGAAACACTTTCTCCCACATATTCACAGTGACCATTTGTCATCTTCAATTCTCGTCCAAAACAAACTGTCAATATTTTGGTTTACACAACACAGGGTACAATATATGAAGAACAAAGAATCAAATTTCATCATTGTATACATTTCCTTATTCCAATTCTCAATTCAGTGCTAAATAACAACAAATCAGTCTAATGCAACAAATTAATTCATATCACAGAACAAACTAAATTGAGATTCCAAAAAATACTCTGAAGAATGCTCAAAAGAATGTATAAAACAGTCCAAATTCAATTCCAACCATACTAAATCATTCTCAAAATTAATATTTTTAGATCTACACTAAATTGAACAGCAAAAAACAAGCAAGATATGTCAAAACCCTAGGTTGTATAATTGAGATTCAAATTCTAAATTGAGACATTCAAAGTGATGTTTATGTTGAAATTTCATGTTACGTACCTTTATTATCTATCAAATCCGGTATATTCTCGTTACTTCTGATTCCAGTGTGTGTTTGATGGTGGCAATTGTTGACAAAATTTCACTCGTATTGGAAGCTTGAGCTTGGATGATGTAAACGGTTGCTGGCTTCAGGAGTGAGTTTGGATGATTCCAGTGTGTGTTTGATGATTGAAGCGACAGATGGAATCGCGCGAGAACGATGGAGGAAGGAGGGAGGAGGAAGGAGAATGGTAGCGTGTGTGGTCGCGGGTAAAGGTAAGGTATAGGTTGGCTAATTAATTAAGTTTAGGGAATAATTAACTAATTAAACTTTCATAAAGGTATAATTACCTAAATCACCCTTATATATATAATTTCACAACTATTACTAACACGTATAAATTATATAAAAAAATTAATTAAAAATTTTGATCTTTTTAAAAGACGTGTTAAAAATGCTCTTTTAAACTTATAGAGTTATAGGAACATGCAATCATGCTCTCACAAACAAGATGATAACAAATAAATATTATGTAAAATAAATTGAAATAGCGGAAGACTTGAAAATATAAATAACTCTTTCTTAGACTCTCCTCTAAAATGGAGGAAGTAATTTACATCTTGATAGTAATAATGCAAAAGACTTTTAAATGAAATAAAATATTTAAACTCCTATACAATATATCTAAAAATTTTAATCTTAAATACAACGTTAAAAGTAACTTAAATGTATTCTCAACTTCCCTTATCTTCTCTTCTAAGACTCAACCTAAATCTGCGAAAACTGGTTTGGCGTCCAGGTATGATGAAGGACACCAACCATCCAAATAAAAGACGGTTAGTTCGCGAGAACTAGCAAATGACGGCTCGAAAATTGGGACTTCTCTGGATTCAAACTCATTGACCATGATATGATATGAATCTAAACCCAAATGCGATTATTAAGAATATTTTGTGTAGGCTCAACATTTTAAAACACGACTCATATGACATGGATAACCCAAAGGATTGAGTAAGAAAAAGATTTAGGAACCATAGTCTGGTTACGAATGGAATATGATATAAACCTAATTGTAATCACCGTGAAAACATTTTACAAGACATTACTTCACTCAATTCCTCGTGTTGAATAACTTAAAAACAAATTTACTTTACACATTTACTACCTTTAATAGGAGTCAATAGCTCCACAACACATGTTGTTCCCATCACTTTTATTACTTTACATGTTACGTTCACTTTGGTTTACATTGATTGATACGTTTTACTCTGATTAATCTTGATATTCAATTGAGTTCCAATCGTAAAACACAATCCTCATATTGTTACTATTTTCTTAAGACATCCTAGATGATCACACAACACAATATAACCCATGTTATTTATAGCGGAAACGATATCTCCATCGCTAATTTTTACTATTTCCACCGCTAATCACCGCATAGGTATGCGGTGGGTTTAATGACAGTCAACGATCCCACCGCATACCTATGCGGTGGGTCACCGCAAAGTATTGCGGTGGGTCGAGAAATATACAAGTCTAAAACCGTCGCCTTAACAGTCTAAAACCGTCGCTATAACCCACCGCATAGGTATACGGTGGGTTTGAACCGTCGCCATAACAGTAAAAACCGTCGCCATAACGGTCCAAAACTGTCGCCATAACCCACCGCATAGGTATGCGGTGGGTTATGGCGACGGTTTTGGACCACTTCTATAAACCGTTTTCAATTGCCCAAAAACTGACCGCATGTATACGGTCGCCATAACCCACCGCATACCTATGCGGTGGGTTTGTATACGGTCAACGGATCCACCGCATATACATGCGGTGGGTCGGGGAAAAAGTGGATTAAGACCACCGCATACCTATGCGGTGATTAGCGGTGGAAATAGTAAAAATTAGCGGTGAAGATATCATGGATGCCAAAAGAAAACAATTAAAATAAAGGATGGAAACATCAAAGAAAAATACATGTTTCATACCTAACCAATTAGCATGAAAGAATAAGGATAAATCATGCTTTAAATAAACGGTGGCTAACTATATTATTATCTTATCTTAAGGTTACCCAATTATACTTGCCAAATTCAAACTGAATGGTAAATAAATCACACAAGCAGGTGAATTGTAATTTATTTTAATTAATTTGGCAAGCAATCTAAGGAAAGAAAACAATTTGACACGAAAGGCACCAAATGAGCATAAATGCTCGAAAAGTCACTTGCCTTATTCGTCTTGTTGGATTTCGGTATCAACTATGGATTTGGAAGCACTTGGTGACAGAGTTGACGAAGTCTACGAACAATTCTGCAGGAATGAAATACAAGACAAAAGAAAGTATTTGATAATTGGAATTTTAATAAATGGATTTGACTTGAAATATCACCTGGTCCTCTCAGGTCTGTTGTCCATTACTCGTCCTCACTTGGATCCTGAAAAGGAAGAGTCATTATGACACGGTTTAAACTTTAATCTACTTATAAATCACTCTCAACATCCTTATGATATCTGATGTGAGACGAATGTGTTACAAATATCAGATAAGATAAAATATCATGACATTAGATACCTAAAAATATAACAACCCTCAAAATTCATAATAACAAAATTCCTACCTAATACTCAACATATATACATTTATTTCAATTTTCTTTCCTTACAACCCTTTTTTTTTCCCAATAGGAACATTGACACATTAATTAATCAAAATTAAATATGAAAGACCAAGCTTCCATGTCTCTTTTGGACGGCATATCCTAGATACCTCGAGCTAGGCTAAAGAGCACAAGAGGGATTCGTCCAATTTTACACCCAAATCTCTTAAAAGTACCAAAAGCAATCTATCGGTATCAACACATAGTACTATACAAAATGCAATTGTAGCATCTCATTATTTGACTATTGATACTATTATCATGGGATTTTGCACATTCCTCCATAAAGATGGAGCACTAAAATATTTCACTACAGTATTGATTTTATCCATGATCACATACAATCAACTTTGAACATGAAAATGATCAAAGCACAAAGTCCCGTTTTCCCTGTTTTAAGAGATATAGCCTCTCACCCATACCCTATAATAATTAAAAGTTCTTTCGAGATTATATAATACGGAGTATAACAATAAATATGATATATTCACTTACTGTATTAACTAGAGTCTGAGGAATTGAGGATTACACAGTATTTCTCTCACGATATTGAGAGAGTACTTCTGAGCGATTGTATTCATCCTAATATTAACATAATATATTAGCATAATAGTACTAATTAATAAGGTAAAAAACAACACAATATGCCCCAGTCGGGGTGACCTAGTGGTAAGGAGTAAGGGGAGGGGTAAGGAGGTCCCGGGTTCGATCCCTGCCTCCGCCTCTTTCCTTGGGTGAAAATCCAAGGTTTACCTTGCTCCCTACCACCTGGTACGTGGCTCTTGCCGGCTGGGTCACGTGCTCGGGGTTTGCCACCGAATGTGGGGTTAAACACAATAATATATATATATATATATATCCCTTTTCACCATTATATGCTTATATAGAATAAGTACTCCGTGCATGTTAATTATTCACTACCATTAAACAACAATTATCATTACTTACTTAAGTGTTTTGAAAGTGTAAAAGATTTATAACCTAAAAAAAAAGTCTAAAAAGATTTGTGAAAAGCAATTAGTTTTTTCATGGTGTTTAAAGCAAGAGTGTAAACTCCTAGCATATATTCAATTTTAAATAATTGGCTGTCTCTATCAAATCACATAGCATTCTCTTTAATATTCACTATTCGTTTGTATTTTCTTGTAAATTGATTTGCTGGATGTAAATAATTCCCTTTATATGACGAAAATAGAAAGAAGTAAACGGTTTGTAATTTGTATAATGCACTATTTTTTGAACTAAATAAATTCTCTCTCTTACTTCTTCACTTGCCACAATAGATGCTTTCACACTTTCCACTCTTTCTTTTGGGCTGTGTTTGACAACTGGATGAGGGATGGGGGATGAGGATAGATTTTTTGGGATGGAAGGGATGAAGTCATGAAGATTATTTAATGAGATGGACGAGATGGAGATTTAATCAAATTAATCCTGTTTGTGTTTGTTTGAAGTTAGTAATTTTTAAAGGTGGAGAAGATAGTAGTTGACTAAAGAGACCGAAATGCCCCCACTCCCACCCTTTGCCATAAGGCTTCAATCTAATCTGCATCAGTTCTTTCCCTCTAATCTCTCCTGTAATTCAATTGAAGGATTTGGGTAATTGATAGGTTAAAAATGGGTTCAACAACGAGTTTTGCCCGATCAAAATCTGAGAGAGCGGGCGACAACCATGGAAGCTCGGAGGATCCTTCAATGGTGACAACCAGTGAGTGAGGCGAGAGGGTGAGAGGCGACATCGCTAGTGGCGGACTCATTCGTAGTTTGTTTCGGTGTTGGTTGAGGGATCAGTTGTGAGGCATGGGTGAGGGGCGACAACACTAGTGGCGGACGACCGGGGAACGTGGCGGCGGTGGTGGCACCGACGATCGGTGGTGGTGCGATGGTGGCGGTCGCGAGGGGAAGAAGAAGCACGGGAAGAAGTAGGAGAAGAAGAAACACGGGGAGGAGCACGGGGCAATTTTGAGTGTTTCACATCCTCATCTAGGCGTGGCCACGGGTCGGACCCGCCGGGTCGACGGGTTCGACCCGCCGGGTCAAGGGTCAGGGTTGGCCGACCCGAACCCTAACCCGTAAATCTCACGGGTTGACGGGTTCGGGTCGACCCGTTGACCCGGCGGGTTACATTATTTTTTAAAAAAAAAATCTTTTTTTTTTTTAAAAAATGACTATTAAAATAAATAAATAAATAATATGTAAAGATTTTATCTTCACAACACATTTTATCACTTTGATATGAAGTGTTAAAAATGTAGGAAGATTATATCTCCATATTAATTCTTTCATCCACAATAATTTCATTGTGTGATGTAAGAGAATAAAATATGAGAATATATTTCTCAAACTTCATTTCCAACTTAATTTCCAATATAGGAAATGTAGGAAACAAGTGAAGTGGAAGAAATGTGGTAGTGGGATACATATATATAGCCCCATGCCTTCTCACTCTATCTCCATATTTCCGATGTGGGACAAAGCCTTTGTCCCACATTGGAAATTAGGGGAATGAAGGAAGACTTCCAAGTCTATAAAATGAGAAGGATGGGGTTTATTTGTCTCACATTGCACATTGCATATTAGTTTATGTATTATTGTGATTTATTTTAAGAATAACTTACATAATTTACATAATATTATAAATTTATTTTATTTAAAATAAATTTTTCAAAAAAAAAATATTTTGAAAAAGCGGGTTGACCCGGCGGGTCACGGGTCACGGATTCCCCGACCCTAACCCTAACCCGCTACCCGTCCCCACCCGCCAACCCGTCAACCCGGACCCGGCGGGTCAACGACCCGGCGGGTCACGGGTTGACCCGTAACCCGTGGCCACGCCTATCCTCATCCCCTCCCATAGTCCCACCTCATTTTACAAGTTGGAAGAAAATCATCAATTTTTGGTGTTCTATTCCCATCTTCATCTACCTTTATCCCGTTGCCAAACATAATGGCATGGTTCTCAAAATCAAATCCCCATCTCATCCATCTATCTCCATCCCCTACACATCTTTAATGAGCTAAAAACTATTTAAAATATTTAATTTTTTATTATTTTTTTAAATAATATTAAATTTATAACTAATAACTACATGGTATAAAATTATATAAAAAAAAATAATTAAAAATTTGATATTTTATAGAATATAATTTTAACTTCTTATAAAAACGTGCTAAAAAGTGAAGCGAAGAAGTGTAAAATACTAAAAATTGTACTCCAGTTCACTTTGTCAATAGTTGGCGAGTGGGTATAAATGAGGCAAGTTGGGAGGTACAAAAGAGGCGGGCCCTTCTAAGAAGACAAAACCAAGGAAACCAAAGGTAAGTGATACACTATTCATAGGCACGCGCGATCACTATTTACTCATTAAAAAAATACTAAATGTTGAGTAGATTAATCAAATTTTACATCTAAAATACATATCATTATCTCTTTTTATTTAATATGGAGATTTGACTATTTTGGAGTATATGATTACTTTAGCTAAAATTAAGAAATGAAACCAGGATAGAGTAATAAATTTTATATGAAAAATAAGAGGAGAAAGGAAATGAGGATAAGACACTAAATTTTGTATGAAAAGTGAGAGGAAAGTAATAGTTAGATTATTAATAAATAAATCTTTAAATTATATAAATTAGATTTATGAGAATAATCATTACATTTTTCTAGTAACAAAAGATATATGACATGTTATATTATTTTTAAAAATATTTATCGGCCTATTTTACAGAAAATATTATTTTTTGGAAAAATAAAATAATTTAATACACATCGGATATATATTAATTGAATTAAGAGGTAGAAACAAATCAGCAGGTGAGAAAACAAAACACAATCTAAAAAAAAGGACACATAAACTCCTCAAAAACAATATTGATGTGGAATATGTGAAATGATACATCTCACATTGCTAATATAAAGAATTCAAGTCTTGCATATAAATTGGTGAACTGTTCCTCCTAATGTTAATTGATTTTATAATGAAACTCTATTGGGCTTGTGTGCTCGTGTTGGTAAGCACATGCTACACTTGAACGCATGACTACTCTATGCCATATGAGTCATATGACCCACCGAGATTTAATATGGTATTAGAGATAATATAAAGAGTCAAAGTCTTACATGTAAGTTTATGGACTATTTCTCTTTATCTCAATTGGTTTTAGGATGAAACTCCACTAATCTTATGTGTAGTGCGCTTACTCCGCTTAGATGTGTGATCCCTTCACGTCATATGGTCCACCGAAATTTAATAATTTAAAACGTTGGATTTGGACAGCACCCATTAAGATTTGGGTTGTTATACAATTGACTGTTTTGCCAATTAATCAAACCATCAGCTCATAGTTAAGAACTAACAACACCCAATTAAAGAGCATCTTTACATATTCTCGGATAAAAAGTGTTTGGCCCATTGATAAGGCGAATGCAGTATTTGTTGTCTACATGTAATTGGTTTAGTAGATAATCACATTCCATCTGCTGACAATGTTAGAACGAGGAGGCCGAGATAATATTTTTATTAAGATAGGATAATATTTTAAAACACTATTATTTGTGTATATTCATCTAGTCTTAGTCTGTGGTGATCATTCGGTTATTTATAATTGCACCCTGTATAATCTTTAAATGGACGGTTATATACTTATATGTAATTATAATTTGTGGACGGTGTGAGCATTGGTGGAGCTAGGATTTTCATCCGAGGATACTATTTTAAAAAAAAATTATTTTTGTGTATATGTATAATAAGAAGAATATTTTATTAAAAAAAAATATACGAAAAACCCTAAAATAGGTCATTTTTAATTCAAATCATTGAGAGGAATAATAGTATAGCAATATATATATATATATATATATATATATATATATATATATATATATATATATATATATATATATATATATATATATATATATAGAATAACTTTCTAATGCATTCACTTCTTACAATACATTTGTGAGACCAATTTTTAGCCATAGGATTAAATTAGAATGAATGGATAAGATTAATTGTTAACTAATAAATTTTATTTTAAAATATATTTGTTAATAATTTAATGATTTAAATAAAAAAAATTAAAATATTTTCTCTCTCCATTCTATCATTTTTGCTACGTGACTTTTCTCCCCAAATTAAAATTACGTGACTAATTTTGTATATTCATATGAATACATGAATATATATTCAAATGAATACATGAATATAATTGCCCGTTAATTATGACGTTATTTTCACAAGGAATATGCAAAGAATATTCGTTATGAATGAATATATGAATATGGATGAATATTATTCAATAACGCTTCTATGAATTAATATTCGCTATGAATATGAAAAGAAAGTAGTATATTCAAATATTCATCAAATTATAATTGCTCGTTAAAGAATATTCGTTGTGAATGAATATAGGAATATGTAAACAACACGAATTTGAATGAATATTATTCAATAACGCTTCTATGTATTAATAGGCGTTATGAATATGAAAAGAAAATAGTATATTCAAATATTCATTAAGAATATGGAAATAAAATATGATATTCAAATATTCTTTATGAATAAGGAAAGATTGCAATTTAATTTGAATCGGTCGAACCTTAATCTCTAAATAACAATATTCGAAATGAATATGAGAGTTTTGACGCTTTTTAGTTGTGAGAGAACGTGAATTGTGATAAATTAGGAGAACAATTAGTGATTTGGTGAATTGTGATAAATTAGGAGAACAATTAGTGATTTGGAGAGAGAAAAGGAAATTGTTATTTAATTCTTTTTTATTTTTTCTTCCATTTTTATAGGGTGCATATTCATATTCAAAGATATGGTGGATTTGATTTATAGTTAAATCTAACCATCCAATCCTAATTATCTAACGGTTTACAAAGGGTCTCACGAATGCATTGTAAGAGATGTGTGCATGTGAAAGTCCCCCTATATATATATATATATATATATAGGGTATAACATGTAACGTAATTTTAGACGTTAGATTAAAAGTTAATCAATGGATGATATTCGTTTGAAATATGCCACATAAGAATTATGGTGGAGGAGTTGTACCATATTGGGAAATTCAAAAGCAAATAATAGATATTATAAATGGGAAGACTAAAATCATGGTCATCATCAGACGTATATAGTAACAATTCAAACAAGAAAGGATACCATATAGAATTTTCTAATCAAATCATTACAAAATACGAGTATTGAACAAAATTCGGATAAAATATTATTTGCATTCCAGACGACTTTCTAAAAAAATTGGATAAAGTATCAAATCAATTCGTAGAAACTGAATACACCAATTTAATAAAGTGAATACGTCATTACATATTATATTTTTTTTTCCCAAAAAAATGAATATTATATTTTGTTAACACGTTAAAATTTATATCCAACTTATCTAAACTTATTGGCTCATTTTTTCTGGCATATAGTCATTTATGAAAATCGAATATTTAGTAAATTAAGTATGAATATTTAGTTAATCACATATGAATATTTCATTAATTTAATATGAATATGCAAAACATTGGATATATTCAGCCAAAAGTAACTACAATAAATGATATAGAAAAAATTATGGTCACCGTCAATATGTTATAAAATTAAATATTTTTAATAAAATCAGTAAAAAAATATAGAAGAAAAATTTGGATGAAATATTATGACATTGCCGAACTTGACTTTAATGGAACATTATAAAGTTTATAAATATTTAAAATATCCGGATATGAAATATATAAGTAACTTAATATTCACTATGGGGGACTATATTATTCGAGGTTAATTAGATATATTTTTTTGTATTTATGAATAACTTAATATTCATATAGTAAGTTTATTTTATTTGTTATTTTAGAAGGTGATGTCCACTCTAAAAAGTGTTGATATTCATTATTGTGAAGTCTGATATTCATCATTTGAAACAGTGATATTCTTTATTTTGATCGGTAATATTCATATAATAAAATGTGATAGGTAAATAATACCATTGCTTTATTTAGAGAAAATATTCGACATTTAAAAGAGTGGTATTTGTTATTGTGATTAGTGATATTCATATTTTAAATGGGGAATTCATATTTCACTGTAATGGAGTTCACGATTGTTTTTCCATGTCTTAATTTTATCCTAATTTGCCTACCGACTTGTACATTCTATTGAAATTATCATCATTCCATAATTTTCTCAAAACTTCACGTATACAAGGTATGATGACAATAACTTGTCTTTTCAATTCACTCACTCATTTAATGCTAACTAATAATATAAACAATCTAGTATGGTAGAGTTTATCTACAATTAAATCTCATCCACCCATTCTATCTTAATCCAACGCCTATAATTGTGTTACATGTTACACCCTATAAATCGTTTTATTGGAACCTATATTAACGATAAGACTAATATCCAAGTCGAATAGGTTTTTGTAATGTCTTGAACGGATTGACGGTGGGCGACGATGGTTGTACCGACTGATGGAGGTGTAACTGGAGAGGAAGAGATCGTTAATAGAATAGGAAAAAGAGGTAGAGGTAGTTAGACGGGGAGGGAGGGAAAGAAATAGGAAGGGAATCAGATGAGAGGTAGAGGGAAAGATTATTATTTGTATTCAACATATCCTCGTTGTACACTCCCATCCCTATTTATACTTCTCAGTATATATGCTAATACAGAGGCAAATTCACTATAGGAGTAGCTAACATGACATATTCTCACTATAAAGGTAGCTACATGGCATTGCTCCCCGCTTTAAAAAGCCTTTGAAAAACCCCGATACAAAAGACCACCATTTTTATGTGGGGCCCGGGAACCTACTTAATGAAGTGACCGACCTTCACAACGGACTTACCTGACCAGCGTCGAAGAAATCGACGCGGCCCAACCTGTGCCGCGGGAAGTTATGCTAATTGATTTTAATTTCGAAGGACGGTTCCCTTATCGAGTTTTTCCTAGACAATTTGGAAACTTGACTTGCTTTACCTGTCGTCGTTGAATGTCTTGAGATTTATTAACGTCAACCCTTAATAGAATTTGACACTAAAAACGGACAGGTTTTTCATCCGCGGAGTTTGACATTGTGAATGATGTAGACTCTCTTCAATTTATCGGACTTCTTTCTACGCGTATGATTGCTTTTTGATCTTCTTTCTTCTGGGTTCACTATGTCTTGTTCCGCCCTCTTCCCTTTCCTCCGTCTCCAAAAAGTCCTCCACTTCTATGAAGTTTTTTTCCCTATTTATAGATTCTTGACTCTCTTGCATGTTACGCCACGTGGTGCTTAACTTTCAACACGTGTTATACTCGTGGGAAGTGAGCATGGTTGCCACGTATCTGTTCTTTTTCATCCGCGGACGATTTCCCTTGAGTGGTTTTTTGGACTTTTGTCCGCGGATAATAAAATGAGTTTCTTGTTTGTTCTTTATTTAATTGTTTGGTACTTTTTATGTTTCGACAGATGTTTTTAGCATTGGTTTAGTCACAGCTCCTCGGGCCGTGTTGATTATGTCTAGTAATTGACGCGGATCGACAAAAAATATAAACATCTGTAGTTTTGTTGCCGTTATTGACTTCGATGGGGTTAATGGGCCTTTCCATCATCAAGTCACGGCCCAATTTGGGCCTATTAGGCCCATTTATGTTTGGAATTTCAAACGTCGGTAATTTTTCTATAAGTTACCCCGTTCCGTTCTCTTTTTTCACCCAACATTTATCTTCTTCCACTTTCCGCAATCTTTAATCCTTATCTTTAGCTTTCCGGTGGCGGTTTTCTAGGGTTCCGGCGGTTTGTTTCGAAGTTTCTGGTGGTTTTCTTCAGTTTTTCAAGGTATTTCTTCTTGCTCTTGGCTGTTCTTGAGTTTTCTTTGTTGAGTTCTTTGATTTTTTGTCCTTTAGATCGTAGATTTGGGTATGGAATTGTCTCAAAGGTGTTTTTTGGATGAAATTTTACTTTGTGTGAGTAAAACTTCGTACAATTTTCTTCTAGTTTCTTTTAGAAATGGCTAATTTCAACAAGGAGGGTGACTCACTAGAAGATTTTGAGAGGGATGAAGGATGGAGAGGTGGTGCTGTTTCATCCTCTCAAGCGCGTCCGTCTCCGGAGACGCTTTCTACCTCCTCTGGGAGTTCTTCTTCTTCCTCTGATGATTCCTCGTCGGAGTCATCTTCTTCTACATCCGCGTCTACCCCGGATCGAATTGGTCCTAATGGTAGCCCTATTAAGGTGAGAAGGCGTCGGAAGCGTTCTGACCCTGATTACTATTCTTCACCTTACTCAGTTTCTTCTTCTTCGAAGGGATGCGCGGATGGTGAAAATCCAACGACCGTGGATGATTAGGGTGCTAGTTCTTTCGTGGACGCGGGGACATTGTCCGCGTCTCAGTCGGCGAATCAAGAGTCGGAGGAAGTTTGGATTCCTTATGAGCTTCCTCCTATTGGTTTAGCAGAAGCCCCTAAGGTAATTCGTTCTAAGGAGAATTTGAGTGACTTGGACACTCCTGTGTACGACTTAGGGGATCTTGATTCTTGTCTCTTTTTGGGGAATTTCAAACCTCTTCCCCCTCCAACCAGCCGTCCACCAGTTGTGCTTGAAAGGGTTCATCCATGGAGGTCCCCAGTGAGTAAATTGAGGGGTTGCACTACTCTATTGAACCTTGGAGATCTTGATGCTCTTTCGCAAGTTTTCCCATGGCCAGCGGGTGTTGAATTCTGTCTCCCTGAGGAAGGAGGTGGTTGTCTGGACGCTTACGAAGATTGCTTAGTTGTATATGCAGCTAGTCTATCTCAGGGTTTTCGACTTCCTCTTCATCCCCTTTTCTCGAAGTTTTTGGAGGAATATAACCTGAGTCATGCTCAGATTGTTCCCAATGGTTGGATGTTCTTTACAAGTTTTGTTATGAGGTGCAAGGAGATTGGTGTTGCCCCTTCATTGAAGTTGATGCTCAGTATTTTCTCTCTGAAAAAGGGGGCTCAAGACACAAGATTTTACCAATGCAACTCAAGTTGTAAATACATGGAGAGGTTGTCTAGTAAGCCAAACTGGAAATAAAAGTGGTTTTTGGTCCGCGATAGATCCGGACAAGGCTTTAGTTGTCGAACGGTGCCAGGGCCTTTTTGCTCTGCTTCAAAACCAAAAATTTCCAATCTTTCTCAGTTCAAGCTGTCCTTTTCTCATATTCCTAGATTTCCATGGGATAAAATGTTATCTGCGTTTCGTCTTGAGATGGCTGGCTTGAGCATGCCTCATCCGCGACTAGGTGGCTTCTTTGTTTAGTAATTTGCGCTTCCATATTTTATTTTTCTTAGAATGGGTAACTTATTGAGAAATGCATTGTGTTTTTCAGACAAAATGGATTTGGATGCACTTTTGAAGCGGCACAAAGCAAAATCGGGAAAGAAGAGGAAATCAAGTTCGGTAGCCAACGATCCTCCTGCTCCTCTTCCTGTTTTAGAAGTGACATCAAATGTTGATGTGAGTGTCGCGGACGAGGCTGGCGCTTTAGTTGAATCTTCGTCATTGGTTCCTGCCCTTCGAGAGAAACGCACTGGTCCATCCGCGCCGGAATCTTCAAGATCCAAAAAGAGGAAATTTGCCATAGCTGTCGGGCCATTTGCTTCAGATAAAAAGGGGCTCTTTTTGGAGGGTGTGGCTACTCTTCGTGAATTTCCTATCCCAGGTTTCGATCCAATTGACCTACAAGGTCTCGCCTTTCCAGCCAAGAAACGTTGCTTCCCGGAGCAAGGATATGTTAAACGCTTGGACTCTGTCTCTCTCTCCGCTAACTTTGATCGTTTAATTCAGTGGGTAAGTTTAAATCCTTTGGTTGTTTCCCATTAACTTTCTTGACTTTCTTGACGTGTTCTATTTTCAGATTTCCTTATTTTTACTCCGATTTTTATAGTTAAGGGTGATCCAGCCGGATGTTGAGAGACGCATGGTATGCGGAGAAGAAGACCTTAGGAAGAAGGATGAAGAAATCAAAAAATTGAACCACCAGTTTTGCATATTGGGGAATACAGTAGGGGATCCAGCTTCAGTGGAAAAGTTTAAGAAGAGATCGGTTGACCTTCACGAGGAGGTGCAAAATCTGAAAGAGGCTATGGCTGTCTTACAGAAGAAATACGATGATTTAAAAATTTCTTCAATCTCTGCCGCCTCCCGCGTCAAAGAGCTAGAGGCTTCTGATGGTGTCTCGCAGAAGCTCCTTCAAACTAAACAGGCTACCATAGACAAGATGGAGGAAGACTTTTCCATTCTTCGCGAGGAGCTGTCTATTACCAAACAGGAGCTTGACATTGTGAAGGCGCGATCAGATCAGGACGTGGCTCTGCAATGGCTTCAGAGTCCTGAGGGTTTGAAGCATCTATCCTCTGAGTGGATCAAAACTGAGGCTGGTCTCTCTTTCCTATCTTCCGCGGCAAAGGCATGTCTTCAGACTCCAAAAGGTTCCAGTATTCTGAAAGACAAATGTTTTAGTTATTTTCGGAAGGGCATGGTTGCAGGGATCAACCAGAGTGTGACGCGTTCATCAAACAGCCCAGGTATCCCTTTGGAAAAATTCGAGCCTAGCTTGGAGAGTGCTGACTGGGGCCTCTCAAAAGAGGAGATGGACGCGGATGACTCTTATTCTGAAGGTGATGACGATGATGAAGCGGAGGAAGAAGTTGAGAAGGCAAACTCTCCTTGAAAGACTTTAGTACTTTGGGTTTTTTTTTTGTGGTGATGAAACATTGGGAATCTGTATATGGTTTCCTGGTTTTTGGTGTATTATTGAGATACTTCCTTTGTTTTGAAAATAGGTTGAAGATCTCTCTGGCTAAAACATTTGCGTTACTTGCATGCTTTGTTCGTAGTAAATATTTATATATTTATATTCCGGATCTTCCAAGTGTTGAACGGGTTTGTCCTAGTGTTCAGGATTCATCACCACTTGTCTTTATTCTTTCGGATGAATTTCTCTTTTTAAGGCTCCGATCTCTATCTTTTGTTATCTCTTGAGTTGAATTAACCGGTCGCGCTACTGCAAGTATCATGTCCTCCGGAAATTTTAATCCTTGGGCCTTTTTTCAAAAGATTGAGAATGTGGAACAACTTTCTCGGCTAGTGAGTATCTTTTTAATTTTGTTTTAAATGAAGTTTGAGCTTTCTCAACTTAAGCCTTGACCTGATTCATATGTAGGTTATGCCTCCTCAATTTGAGGCCGAGTATGGACCTCTCCCGCCTCGATGGGTCTTTCTTTCGTCTTATCTCGTCCGCGATTTTCCAGTGGCCGTATCATGGAGTGAAAACGGTCTTTTTCAAATTGATAATGGTTGGGATGAATTCCTCATGCTTCATCACTTGGGAGTAGGGAGTGCGATGATGTTTTTTTCATAAGGGCAATGTCTCCTTTTAAGTTTGTCCGCGTCGTGAAGTCGTGGATGAACCTAAAGCTACTTCGGACCCAGTCTCTTCATCGTGCAGTTCTAATTGAGTGATTTCCGCGTTGTCCTTTTGTAGTTCTTCGAGCTTGTCTCTTGATTTAAGCTTTTTAGTGGAACAAAATAAAGAAAAAAAGGGAATTCATGATTTCCTTACTATTTTCACATGTTTTCTCAAACTAAAATAAAAGGAAGGGATCTTGATTATTGATAATAGAAACTGCGTACAGAAACCTTTCATAGGGGTTAGATCCCTTTAAGCTCGTTACATAATTGACGTGGGGAACTTATTGAGAGATCAAGGATGGCTTATCTCTCCATTTTCTTCGCTATCTGGGCTGACAACGTCGACTTCAAAGATAGAATCACCCTTGGGTTAGCCAAAAAAGGCCATCTTCATCTTTGTCTACCTTCACCTCGTGTTCCTGGTTGGAGCGGGACCAGAGTCTAGCCTGAGTATGAGCGTCTTCATCGATTAGGACGTACATGAGAGGGAGGCGAAGGGTTTGAAGTTGTTCTTCCCTCATAATGACTCTGTAGAAAGCCCTAGGCTGTGGGTTTGGATCCATTTTGCTTTTAAGTTTGCTCTTTACTCCTGGATGTTTTGGGCGAGTTTTATACTCGTCTCGTGAGGTTTTCCTGTCTTTGGTTTCGTCGCTTTTTACCGATAAGTAATTTTAATCTCCTTTGAAATTTTACTTTTATCGATTCTGGGAAAAGATTTAACATCTGGTTAATTTGTCTCGAAAAAGTGGGACGCGTGCCCTTGGTGGTTGTGCCACCCGTTGCATGTCACGCATGTGTTTCTTTTTCTTATTTGACTGTCCCCCTGTGGCTGATAAGTAAGGGGTTTCTTACTGTTTTTTCCAACCTCATCGAGATGCGGGGATCTATTATAGTTCCTCCCTTGTCTTTTAGGGCAGACGGGGTTGTCGAGTTGGAAACCCGCTGGGCTTTCTTTCAAGCGATCGATTATCCGGAACAGTTTTTGCAATTGGTGAGTTAACTATATTGGAAGTCTTTAGAAAACTTACTTTTAACTAATACTTCTTTATTTTTTAGTTACTTCCACTTCAGTTTGAGGAGGAGTATGCCGACGCTATCCCTGGTCAGGTTTTTCTTTCGTCCTATCTATTGCACAACTTCATGGTTTGCATAGAGCGGCGTAACGGTGGTCTTCTTTATTTTGGCCGCGGATGGAAGGACTTTGTAGATTCTCATGGCTTCGAGCAAGGGGTTTCTATGATTTTCACCCATATGGGTGAGGCTCATTTCGAAGTTCAGGTGGTTGATCCGCGTGGGGGAAATAACGAGGATCGGGCTCCTCCTGAAACAATTTCGAATGGTTCTTAAAAAATGCTTAGTTCTGAATAAGGTTTAAGGCTCTTTCAACTGTTTCGTAATGTAGAGGTTTAGCCAGCTTATGGCAATTACTCCTGGGAATCTCTCTGTTCATGCATGTTAGTCTTTCGAGGTTTATTTGTCATGATGTTCACCTCACAGGATTTCTGAGAAATTCAGTAATAGTGTTTTCTATTTATCTCATGCATGGTGCCTGTGGTTTTTGTCTCAATGATGTGACATTTCAAGCTTATTTGTTCAATATTTTCAGTTTTTCGACACATGTCTGGATCTTAGATGCTGTGGGGGATGAGGTGGACGCGGAGTGGGCCTCTTCAGAGTCAGATGGTCCCCCTTCAAATGGATTTTGTTTAAGTCAGGGTAGAACTCGTATCATCCCAGGGCGTTTTCCGCGGATATAGGTTGAAGAATGCTTGTTTTAATCATGTGTCAATCGCTGTGATTTCTTTCAATAATTATGATACTTTTTTGGGAATCCCAAAAGAGTATCTCTTTTGTAATATTTCAATTGTGGTTCACTGATGAGTTTGGTTCTTGGAAAGGTTGACCATACTTCAAGCACTAATGATCTGATTAATAATGAAGTGTCATCTTTGAGAATACGGATTTAATTAGAGACCTGTTGCGGAGCCGAGCTCCAGCGTCTTAGGACTTTATATGAAGTATTATCTCTGAGAATGCGGATTCGATCAGAGGCTTGACGCGGAGCCGAGCTCCAGCGTCTTAGGACTTTATATGAAGTATTATCTCTGAGAATGCGGATTCGATCAGAGGCTTGATGCGGAGCCGAGCTCCAGCGTCTTAGGACTTTATATGAAGTATTGTCTCTGAGAATGCGGATTCGATCAGAGGCTTGGCGCGGAGCCGAGCTCCAGCGTCTTAGGACTTTATATGAAGTATCATCTCTGAGAATGCGGATTCGATCAGAGGCCTGACACGGATATAAGCTCCAGCGTCTTAGTACTTTATATGAAGTATCATCTCTGAGAATGCGGATTCGATCAGAGGCCTGACGCGGATATAAGCTCCAGCGTCTTAGGACTTTATATGAAGTATCATCTCTGAGAATGCGGATTCGATCAGAGGCCTGACGCGGATATAAGCTCCAGCGTCTTAGGACTTTATATGAAGTGTCATCTCTGAGAATGCGGATTCGATCAGAGGCCTGACGCGGATATAAGCTCCAGCGTCTTAGGACTTTATATGAAGTATCATTAAGTGCGAATCATCATAGAAAGCGCCCTCTAACCGCCTTATTTGATTCTTGCGGGGGCGACTCAGTTTTAGCGATTACACATAATACTTTTTTAGATTGTCCGCGTTCCAAGTCTTGTTCAGGATGATTCCTTCGGGAGTGCTGAGTTTATATGCGCCTTTTTGAACTTCTTTGATAATTATATATGGTCCTTCCCAGTTGGGATCTAGCTTCCCCCCTGATGTAGCTTGTCGTAGCACTAGATCTCCTTCTTTAAGATGCCGCGGGGAAATTCGTTTATCTTGATACTTGGAAAGCCTCCTCTTGTATTCTAGCTCCTTCAAAGCAGCTGTCATTCTGCGTTCTTCTATGAGATGGAGCTCAAATTCCAGTGCTTCATCATTGATGTCCGGGTCATAGGTCATTATCCGTGCTGACGGTATCAATCTCTCCACTGGGATAACCGCGTCCATACCAAAGACTAAAGAGAATGGAGTTTCTCCTGTGGGAGTCTTTGCTGATGTGCGGTAGGACCAGAGTACTAATGGTAAAAGTTCTGCCCAACGCCCTTTTGCTGTGTTGCCATGTTTCTTTTGTATCCCATGTAACAACTGTCGGTTGGTTGTTTCCGCCTGCCCATTCGTCTGTGGGTGAGCCACAGATGAGATTTTAAGATTGATGCCCAGCCCCACACAGAAATCTCTGATCGTTTCGCAATCAAATTGTGGTCCATGGTCTGTAATTATTGTTTCGGGTACTCCGAAGCGGCAAACAACATTTTTCCACAAAAACTTTCTCACCTTTTCCGCGGTTATTAATCCCATCGCTTCGGCTTCCACCCATTTGGTAAAATAATCAACTAGGACCAAAACATATCTCAACTGTCCAGGAGCAGTGGGAAATGGACCGAGAATGTCCATTCCCCAAACGGAAAAAGGGCAAGCTCCGGCTATACTCTTCATTGTCTCAGAAGGACGGTGATTTAGATTTCCGAACCTTTGGCACGCGTCACATTTCTGTACATAACTTTGGACATCATGTCTCATAGTAGGCCAATAATATCCTAGCCTGATTGCTTTGGCCACAATAGCTATCCATCCCTGGTGATGCGAGCAAACCCCATCATGCAGCTCCTCCACCACTTGACTTCCTTCTTTTGACGGTATGCACAATAGATCTGGTAAGCAATACCCTCTCTTGTACAGTTTTCCTTCCCTGATAGTGAATCGAGAGGATTTAACGAGTATCTTCTTAGCAGCGGCTCTATCTTCAGGTAGGGTACCTTTGCCTAAATAGTCCGCGATTGGTGCTCTCCAGTCTTCCATCTCCATTTCTTGTACTTGATAGATTTCTTGAATGAGTCTTCGGTTACTCATCCTTTCAAGAATCACCTCTTTTCCTACTTTCTCTGGCATTACAGCTCCCAAACGTGCCAATGCGTCTGCCTGCTGGTTATCTTCCCTAGGAACAGCTGTCACACAAAAACTCAAAAAAGCTTTGGAAAGTGCTCGCGCTTTTCTCTGGTAATCTGGCATTAATCCAGTTCTTGCTTCATATTCCTCTGTTATTTGCCGCGTCATGACTTCTGAATCGGTGTAAACTGATACTTGCCTAGCACCTTTAATCAGAGCTATTTCCAGTCCGGCAAGTAAGGCTTCATATTCGGCTTCATTATTAGTAGTTTGGAACTCCAACTTGTAGGCATAATTGTACTGCCGTTCATCAGGTGCTGTTAACGTAACCCCTGCTCCGCATCCATCTTTGTTAGCTGCACCATCTACCCTGAGTGTCCACTCACTTCTTTCCGTTAGAGAATTCGATTCGAAACTTGTCTCGCTGATGAAATCGGCCAGAGATTGAGCAAGGGTTGCTTTCCGCGGAGTGTACTCTATCTCAAATTCTGTGAGTTCGACTGCCCACTTCATCATTCTTCCTGATAAACATGGTGAGTGAAGGATCTGTCGCATCGGCAAATCTGTCATTACTCGGATAGGATGATCTTGAAAATAAGGCCTTAGCCTTCTTGCCGCGAATAATAAGCACAGGATCATTTTCTCCACTGGTTCATATCTTGTCTCCGCGTCCTGAAGAACACGACTGATGTAGTAGACCGGGAATTTTTCTTCTCGCGTCAAGACTGCACTGATGGTGACATTTTTTACAGATAAATACAGATGGAGGACCTCTTGTTTCTCAGGTTGGTGAAGGGTAGGAAGCGATGTCAGAAAAAGTTTTAAGTTTCCAAAAGCTTCCTGTAATTCAGGAGTCCACCGTATCGGTCCCTTTTTCTTGAGCAGAGCAAAGAAAGGCAATGACTTATCCGCCAAGCAGGAGCAAAAACGGCTCAAATAGTTCACTGCTCCATTTAGAGATTGTAACTCTTTGATCGTCCGCGGTGGTTGAAGATTTTGAATTGCTGTAACTTTTTCAGGATTTATGTCAATTCCTCTATGGCTAACCATAAAACCAAGGAATTTCCCAGAATCAACCCCAAAGACACATTTTTCTGCGTTTAAATTCAAACCTCCTTTTCGAAGAGAATCAAAAGTTTCCTGTAGATCCGCGGCGTGATCCTCTGCTCTTTCACTTTTGACGACAATATCATCAACATAAATCGAAACATTCCTGCCAATTTGATTACGGAAGATCCGATCGACTGTTCTCTGAAACGTTGCCCCAGCATTTCTGAGTCCAAAAGGCATGACGCGGTAGCAAAAAATTCCCTGACTGGTGATGAAAGTCATAGCTTTTTTGTCTGAAGGATCCAAGTTTATCTGATTGTATCCTGAGTAAGCATCAAGAAAACTAAGGACTTTGTTCCCCGCGGTTCCATCGACAAGCTCATCTATGGATGGTAGTGGGTAACTATCTTTTGGGCAGGATTTGTTAAGATCGGTAAAATCGATACACATCCTCCACTTCCCATTAGATTTCTTCACTAGAACTACGTTTGAGAGCCATTCAGAATCTTCCACTTCCTCTATGAAGCCCGCTTCTAAAAGTTTATTAGTTTCCTCTCTTGCCACGGCAGCTTTTTCTGGTGCCATTTTTCTCCTCTTCTGCACTACGGGTTTCGTTCCCGGACGAATCCTTAAAGTATGTAAAGCTATCGTAGACGGGACACCTAGCAGGTCTCGAGGACTCCACGCAAAGATGTCTCTTGACCTTGTTATGATTTCTAAAACTCTAACTCTTTCTCTTGTTTCCAGTGCTTGTCCCAGATAGACTTTTTCCTTTGGGTTAGGAAAGGGTGTAAATGCAATTTTCTCGTCCGCGGTTGACACCTTGACTTCTGTCGGCCGGACCTCTAGTTCAGCTTCTGAGAGTTCGACTGAGTCACTGTCTCCGACCTCGGATTCACAATTCTCACTTATACACATTACTTCTTTATTTTTCTTGATGGAGGTTAAATAACAGCTTCTACTTTCTAGTTGTTGTCCGCGGACCTCGCCTATTCCTCCTCCTGGTAACGGGAATTTTCCCAAAAAGTGGTAGATTGAAACTACCATTTGGAATTTGTATAGCGAGACACGGCCCAATAAAGCATTATACACAGTGGGAATCTTCACTACTGTGAACACAATATTTTCCATACGTCTGTTAGGAGGCGTCCCCAGAACAACTGTAAGCTCGATTGTGCCAGCCACTTGTACTTCTCCTCCTGAAAATGTGATCAGCGTTCCTGGATACGGTTTCAGCGAAGCCGCGGAGATTCCCATTTGAGAAAAAGCTTCCCATGACAGGATGTCGACAGAAGACCCAGTATCAATAAATACTCTTTTTACGGTTTTGGCAGCTATCTGTGCGTGAATGACCAGCGGGTCTGAGTGCGGCATTCTTATTTCCTCCGCGTCTTTCGGAGTGAAGGAAATATTCTCATGCTGTGTGAGAGAAATTCTTCTACTTGACGCGGATGGTGGCTGTCTTCCTTCCCTTTCATAGTTTCTTTTTTCCTGCCTACTGGACCCAGCCATAGACAAACCTCCTGCAAGGGTGTTGATGAAGCCTTCTGGTTCTGGTATTTGACCTCCTTCTGTCTTTCGAGCTTCTCTTTGATTGACAGATCTCTGGGCTACTGGCGTGTTGTTGTACCTTCCTCCGCGTCCTCTTCTTCCTCTCCCCCTTCCCCGGTTGTGGAATGGGAGATCTCTGTGCGGATCTTGTTGCCTATCAAATCGTTCTTGTGGATTCCGAGATTCGTCAAACCTAGGACCTCGGTCCTCCCATCGAGGTCTGTGATCGGGTCGGTTCTCCCTCCTAGGTGGAGATCTCATATCGCGATTTCTGTGTTGATTCTCTCGTGGATGATGAGAACGCGGATGATTTTCCCTACGACAAGATCCTTGACCCCTTTCTAAGTTCATATGCACTTCATCACGGTGGGGACGAAAATCTATTACCTCTGAATGATGTCTAGGAGGCTTGGCTTTCTCTTTTCTGAATTTTCCTACCAATTTCCCAAAAGGTCCTGAATTCCCAGTATTCGCCTTTGAGCTGGACGCGGCTGCTTCCTCTGCTTCAATCTGTCTAGAGACCCGCTCTCTCAAGTCATCATAACTTGTGGGCTTTTTTTGAAACAAATATGTCTTAAAATCCCCTTCAGCCAGATTGCCCATAAGTATGATAATAGCCGATTCGTGATTGAAGTTAGGGATTTGGACCACCATACTGGTGAATCGAGTGAAAAAATGCCCCAAGGACTCCCCAGCTCCTTGCCTAATGGAATTCAAATCGAGCATAGGCTTCTTTCTTGACCGCGCACTCCCGAAATGAGAAGTGAAGATGTGGGACATTTGGGCGAAATTGGTCACGGACCCCTTGGGAAGGTTGGTGAACCAAGTTAGCGCGATCTTTGTTAAGGTTGAAGGGAACGTTCTGCATAACATGGCGTCATTATACTCGTTTATCCCCGTTGCAGTAGCAAAATGACAGAGATGATCTTCAGGATCAGTTGTTCCATCATACTTCATGAGGTTCACATCTCTCCATCGCTTTGGTACTGTCGCGGAGCAAATCTCTTGAGTAAACACTGATGGGAAACCGGCTGGTGCATTTTCGTTTCTCTTCTCTACTGAGTCAGATTTTGTAGAGGTAGAAACATCTGTTGACTTATCCCCGCGTCGATGTTTATTTTCTCTGTAATAGTGATCATTTTGCCACGTCTGGTATGGTATTTCTTGGTTCTGAAAACCATAGTTCCAGTTACTGGGATTTTCATAAGCAGTGTTACGTCGATCAAAATTCCCATACTGTCCTTCTGGCATATAATTTCCTTGCTGACGCGGATTCTGCCCCCATTGATCATAGTAAAAGTATTGAGCCTGCTCCTGTTGAAAAGGGTTTGGCTGTTCATGTCGCGCTTCATAATACCAGAAGTTTTGAGGGATGAATCCTCCGTCTAGTCCATACTGATTACCATAGGGTTGAGGAGGAGTTTCAAGGTTCTGTTCCCCCATTTCAGCATTAAGATTAGTTGGGGGCGTCAGCGGGACATACATGCTAGAGGCTTCTTGATCTTGGTGATCCCCTTGACTCATATTCTGAGTCTGATAATTCTGGCTATCACTCATTTCCTTGCTATTGTGAATCTGTCTGTCGTGAGAAAGTTCGATGTTAAATATCTGAAAACTTGTATTTATAGATTTTAATCAAATTAATAAGGAAACCCCTTAGTGTGAGGGGGTTCCCACAGACGGCGCCAGTGAAAAACCCCGATACGAAAGACCACCATTTTTATGTGGGGCCCGGGAACCTACTTAATGAAGTGACCGACCTTCACAACGGACTTACCTGACCCGCGTCGAAGAAATCGACGCGGCCCAACCTGTGCCGCGGGAAGTTATGCTAATTGATTTTAATTTCGAAGGACGGTTCCCTTATCGAGTTTTTCCTAGACAATTTGGAAACTTGACTTGCTTTACCTGTCGTCGTTGAATGTCTTGAGATTTATTAACGTCAACCCTTAATAGAATTTGACACTAAAAACGGACAGGTTTTTCATCCGCGGAGTTTGACATTGTGAATGATGTAGACTCTCTTCAATTTATCGGACTTCTTTCTACGCGTATGATTGCTTTTTGATCTTCTTTCTTCTGGGTTCACTATGTCTTGTTCCGCCCTCTTCCCTTTCCTCCGTCTCCAAAAAGTCCTCCACTTCTATGAAGTTTTTTTCCCTATTTATAGATTCTTGACTCTCTTGCATGTTACGCCACGTGGTGCTTAACTTTCAACACGTGTTATACTCGTGGGAAGTGAGCATGGTTGCCACGTATCTGTTCTTTTTCATCCGCGGACGATTTCCCTTGAGTGGTTTTTTGGACTTTTGTCCGCGGATAATAAAATGAGTTTCTTGTTTGTTCTTTATTTAATTGTTTGATACTTTTTATGTTTCGACAGATGTTTTTAGCATTGGTTTAGTCAGCCTTGACTCAAGCTTGAGTTAGAAATCTGGAAATGGTGAAGTATGTGGCCTCTTTAGGGCTCATCTTCGTCCACTTGATCAACCATTCAGAGATGGGGTCACCATTGCTCAGGTATGTGACTCTGCTCTCCAAAACAGCCTCGGGTGCAGTCAGGAGATCACCCTCCTCATCAGTAAGAGGTGGCTCAGCTGCAAGCACTTGATGTCTTCCGACCTGAAGCTTGAGCTGTGAAACGTGAAACACTGGATGGATTGCTGAACGGGGAGGCAACTCCAACTTGTAAGCTACTGGACCTTCTCGAGCAAGGATCTTAAAAGGCCCATAAAACTTGGAACAAAGTTTGATATTTTTCTTGATAGCAAGTGACGACTATCTATAAGGTTGTAGCTTCAAATACACCATGTCACCCACCTGGAATTCCCTCTCGGATCGATGCTGATCAACAAAGTGCTTCATTCGAACTTGGGCTTGTTGCAAATGAAACTTCACTTGGGCGAGCATGTGTTGTCTTTGTTGAAACCACACAGAAGCGTCCATATTCCCGCCTACAAACGAGTTTATCCCCAGTATAGGTGGAGGTTGCACATATAAAGCTTGATAGGGAATTATTTTGAGAGCTGAATGGTAGTTGGTGTTATACCAAAATTCAACGAGGAATAACCACCCGTACCACTTCTTTGGGTGATCAGAGCACATGCATCTTAAAAACGTCTCTAGGCATCTGTTTACCCTCTTCGTTTGGCCGTCCGATTGAGGGTGATAAGTTATGCTCATGTGCAGTGCAGTACCCAAGCTCTTAAATAGTTGCTACTAAAAAGAGCTAAGGAACACCTTATCCCTGTCGAACACGATGCTCTCGGGTAAACCATGGAGTTTGTAGATGTGGTCCATGAATACAGAAGCCACCTTCTCAGCCGAAAATGGATGGCTCAGACCCACAAAATGTGCATACTTAGTAAGCCTGTCTACCACTACCAAAATGGAGTCTTTACCTTGACTCTTAGGAAGTGCCTCAACAAAATCCATTGAGATGTGTGACCAAGGGATGCTCGAGACAGGGAGTGGTTAAAATAGTCTAGGGTAGGCCACATTTTCTGATTTACTTATTTGACAAACTTCATAGGATAGCACAAAATCAGTAATATCTTTTTTGAGTGCAGGCCAATAAAAGAGATGCCTCATCTTTTTATAGGTCCCCTGGACCCCTGAATGTCCACCTATTGGTTCTTCATGTAGATATCTAAGCAATTTGAGCTTCAAATCAGTAGTTGAACCAATATACAACCTTTGATTCACTCTAAGGATGCCCTTTAACTCCGAATATTTTCCATTGGTATCCGATACAGCATCCACCAGTAGCTGTTGAACTTGATGATCTCCTTTGTAACTGGCGATAATTTCAGACATCCAAGCTGGTTGTACTACTGAGACAGCCAAACAAGACCCGTTTAAACCTTCATCCCTACCCTTCTTGTATGCTATACAATAACTCAAACCCAGTAATTTCCTCATTGCTTTCCTTTGGAGTTGAGTTGTGAGTTTCTAATCCAACAAATGCTTCAGTGGTTGATGGTCTGTTTTGATCACAAAAATCTGTTACTCCAAATAATGCGTCCATTTTTCTACAGCCAATAAAATTGCTAGCAAATCCTTCTCATATATTGATATAAGTAAAGACTTCTCATGCAAAGCTTGACTGAGAAAAGATAGGGGTCGACCCTCTTGCATCAGAACAACCCCTATGCATGTGTCACAAGCATCAGTATCCACCATGAACTGTTTAGAGAAATCCGGCATACCCAACACAGGAGGCGTAGTGAGAAGTGATTTCAACTGCAAGAAGGTTGAATCTGCACTTGCAGACCAATTGAAGGCATCTTTATTTAGCAAATCAGTTAATGGTTTTGCAATGCCCCCATAACCTCTTATGAAATGTATGTAATACCCCGAGAGTCCTAAGAATCCTCTTAGTAATTTCAGATAAGTAGGAACATGCCATTTAATAATCGTATCAATTTTCTTAGGATCAGTAACTACCCCCATTATGAATGATGTTTTCAAAGACTGCTTTTAGGACTCATCATGGCCATTATGAATTTAGAGTCATGCCATTTGGTCTTACAAATTTGCCAGCAACATTACAAACGTTTCATAATGGCCATGACTCTAAAACTAGCACATATTTCCTCAATACATCTTTGAAAACATCATTCATTAGAGCTTGAAATGTTGCTGGCGCATTTGTAATACCAAATGGCATGACTCTAAATTCATAATGGCCATGATGATTCCTAAAAGCAGTCTTTTCCACATCCTTGTCAACCATTCTCACTTGGTGATAACCGGATCTCAAATCTAATTTTAAGAAAATAGCAGCACCCCTTAATTCATCTAATAAATCTTCAATATGAGGTATAGGAAACTTATCTTTTATGGTTGCTTCATTAAGCCTTCTGTAATCGATGCACATCCTCCAAGTACCATATTTCTTCTTAACCAGTAAAATCGGAGAAGCAAAGAGGCTGTGACTTGGCCTAACCACCCCACTCTATAACATCTCAGTAATCTGTTTCTCAATTTTAGCTTTTTGAAAATGTGCATACATCTAGGGTCTGCTTGAAATAGGTGGGGTACCCTCCTTGAGACAAATAGTATGCCCATGGCCTCTAGCTGGGGGTAGTCCTTTTGGTTATTCAAATACATCAGCAAAGTGAGTAAGGACCTCCTCAATCTCAGCATGTCCACTGGATAAAGATTGTTGGACACTGCAGGCCTGTGACACTTCGGCTATTAATAGGTGCTCCTTGTTCATGATCAACTTGCTCATCTCTTTCCCTGTTAACATTCTTATACTTGCTTCCATTGACTCATGCCCATCTTTTATGCCCTTTATGACTACTTTCTTACCATTTCTAAGGAATGATATCTGTACTGCTAGAAAATCAAACAACACTGGATTAAAACCTGCTAACCAGTCAGCATCCAAAATCATCTCACTATACATCATGTTGAGCAACCTGATGTCATAGACATATTTAATACCTTGCATCTCCTACTCACAACCTTTGCAAATTTTGTTGCTCACCATTTTCCCACCTAATGTATTAACAACCATTAAGCCCGTTTTGTAGATGTCAAAACCTGATGCTTGTGCAAGGTTAATATCCAGAAAACCGTGAGTAGCCCCACTATCAATCAAAATGGTTACCTCTTTGCCCATGATTGATCCCTTTACTCTGATAGTAGTACTTGATTCCTCTCCCCCCCCCCCCCCCCCCCGACAAGTCCTGCACAAAAATTTCAGGCACTTCTTCCTCATTCTCATTCCATTTCGGCGGCAATAGACAATCTTCATATCTTGAGTTTTCTTTAAACTCAATTCGGACAACTGGTTACTGATATTTTTCAATTGTGTGCCCGACTCCTTTGCGTCCCCTTTCTGACTGTTAACTCGAGACCAAGTACCCTTAAAGGATTGTGTCGTTGTATTCCCCAACTTCACTGGAAACTTATTAATTCTTACCAGGGCCTGAACTGCTCTGTAGTGCAACCTAGCTTGCTCAAATACCATAGTCATTGAAGAAGGACAACCCAGCTGCACTAAAGATTTGATTTCTGGATCCAAAATAGGATTCAGTCAAATGCGGGTGGAATGACATCATACTGGCTCGTAGCTCTTCAAATTTCTCAATATACTGCTCAAGATCGTCCCCTTGATCTAATTTGTTGAATTCGGCAACAATTTCAGTTTCGCGTCATTCCCCGAATCGTGCATAGAGATCATCACAGAACTCTCCCCACCTCGCCCAAGGTTTGTGGATCATGTAACCTTGCAACCAGACATCCGCACGATCATTGAGGTACATAGTTGCGATTTCGACCTTATGAAATTCTGGAATCGCAAATATTGAGAAAAATTTCCTGGCCTTGCGAATCCAGCTTCGTGGCTTCTTACCATCGAAACAAGAAAAATCCATTTTAGGCAGTCTATTGCTTCGCAAACTGTCATTGGACCAACTAGAGCTCGAGCTTGATCCACGGTAAGTACACCCGCTGTTCTGATGATGATAACCGTGAATTTCTCTCTCCGGCGGTTCGGTCCCCATTAAGGAATGTGATTCTGACCTTGCTTGACCAGCCTTGTTAACAGTGTCCACGACGACCACCCGAATCGGAACTTTCTTGAATCTTGTCACAGATCGGAGGGTTTCGTACCAATTCCATCAACTGAGCGAACTGTTTCTCTGTGAATTTCTTGAATTCCTCTAGTTGCTTTGCCTGATTTTCTATCAATCTTGTTTGCTTTTCCCGCCGCGTCTGCGAATCTGTGATTGATTGTTGTGTTGAAGTCGCAAACGCTCTCATGTCATCCCAGAACTCAACAAATTGCGTCTCCAAAGTCTTCGAACGAGTACCTTCTGCCATGGTGATGTTGTGCGTTGCCCCGGAAAGGGCTCTGATACCAATGTAATGTCTTGAACGGATTGACGTCGGCGATGGTTGTACCGATTGATGGAGGTGTAATAGGAGAGGAAGAGATCGCTAACAGAATAGGAAGAAGAGGTAGAAGTAGTTAGACGGGGGGAAAGGGAAAGAAATAGTAAGGAAATCCGAGGAGAGGTAGAAGGAAGGATTATTATCTGTATTCAACATATCCTCATTATACACTCCTACGCCTATTTATACTTCTCAGTATATATGCTAATACAGGGGCAGATTCACTATAGGAGTAACTAACATCACATATTCTCACTATAAAGGTAGCTACTTGACAGTTTCATATCAAATAATGTAATGTATGTTGTTAAATATTTTTTCATATAATACCAAGCAATGTAATGATTTGCATAACATATAAGTCTAATAAATTTTATCTCAAAATCAATTGATAATGAATTCACTAACCATATATAATGTTAATATATTTCGATGTAGGATCATTTTGCAGCCAAATTTATAAAATAAGGTATTTATTATTGCAAAAAATGATATCCGATAAATGAAGTATTTTGATAATATAGGCGAGGTTTGAAGAACTCTCTTCACCCCATTATAAAATTCATTTTTACCCGTAAAGTTTCAAGGAAAAACATTCAAATTCAATTCATTAACATAAATTGGTATCATACTCACATCACACTGATGAACTAAATCTTCATTGTTTGGATTTGGCATTTTGGACCCACATCAACTATGTTCCTTCCTTCTTCTTTTTTTATCCCCACTGTTTTTAATTAATGATATATAATATATTTTGACAGTTAATCGTCTAAACTAGCAATAAGTTAAATAAAATATAGCACGTATTGTTTTGTCCGTTATTGATGAGCTATTATGATAGAGACACGACTAGATAAGAAATTCAGAATACCGTATCTACTCTAATGATTTGCTACTTTGGTATACTATTAATCATCTTCTTAATTAACTTTAAAACCCATTTCTCCCCTTTCTACCATCAAATTAGGTATATCAAACTGGAAACGAAACACAAAACCACCACCATTGCCTTTTAAGGGTCTGTTTGGTAGGAGGTAAGAAGGGGCTTTTGAAGCTTTGAAAACAAAAAAAGCTAGTGTGTAGTGTTTGGCAACAAGATATTTGAAAGAGATGTAGTTTAGGAGGGTGTTTGGATGAGCTTTTATTTTCTAAAATTTTGTATATGAATAAACAAGCTTTCAAAGCTTTGAGAAAGGTTTGGAATCAATTTCCCTCTTATACCCTTTTTCCCACATATTCCTTTTTTATTTGTTTTTTTATTGGGAGCCCTTTGTTGTCATTTTACTTGAAAATAACTATTTATAACCTTGTAAACACCAAACACTCTTCAAGATTACGTAAGGTTTCCGAAAAAAATAAAAACTAGTCCATAACTCCTCACACTATTTCCAGCTCCAGCTTCAACTCCAACTACCGAAAAACCTTGTTTTACCAAACACACCCTAAGTTTAAACAACCTATTTTATTTTCCCTGAAAGGGGTATTATTTTCTACATAACAAAACCTTTTGTATGTAATTATACTTTTTAAAAAAATATAATTATCTCTTTTAATTTAAATCAGTACTCCCCCCGTTAAAAAAAAGATGTCGAGTAAAATCTTATTAAGAAAAACATGTCATTTTAGGTATTTTGGTGTTCACTTTCCAAAATAACCCTCGTAATGATTAGAGATTTGTTAGTTGTAGTTTTCAATAAAGTTAAAAAAGTAAAGTAATAATTAAGGGTATAAGTGTATTTTTATTTGTTTTTATTTGCTTTCTTAAAAAAACGTGCAAATGTTTAAAATGACATGATTTAATTAACAAAGGAAATACTAGCTAACCCATTTCGTATTTTTATAACAAGTAAACTTTTTAAAAAGTGATATATATATATATATATATATATATATATATATATATATATATATATATATATATATATATATATATATATATATATATATATATATATATATATGTATGTATGTATATATGTATGTATGTATGTATGTATGTATGTATGTATGTATGTATGTATGTATGTATCATAAACTCACCTTAATTATCTCAAATACATGATTGTTTGCAAAATGAACTTTAAGCTATTAAATTATCTCATTTTACATATCAATATAAATAGCAAGCGTTTTATTTTTGTGGATAAAATAAGGTTTTTGTCACAAATTAAAATTTAATCAATTAAATTTTTTTTAAGAAGGGGCAACGGCGCAACCTTTAATGTTATTAAATGATCATTTTTGCAGTTTAATAAGGAAAATCCAAAGCCCGGATGTTGCATCACTACGCACGAGTGAGATCATAATTCAAACTTAGCAAGTGCCTTGTTAGTTATTACTTGTTGGATAAAATAAGGTTTTTGGCCCTTCCACCTGCCGGACCACCCTCCTCTGGTCTCTCCGGCCTCTCCATCTCCATCTCCGGCCGCTTCCATTCCCAGTGCAGTCGCCCATGCCTTCCACCGGACTCTTCATCTTAGCCGATCTTGTCTTCGCCCCATCCAGCCTGGTGCTTAGGATGGTCCCTCCGTGGTTTCGCCTCCGCCTTCGGTGCTCTTTCATGCCCAGCGTTGTCGCGTCGGGTTGCTGACCAGTTGTCTTTTAGGGTTCCATTCCGTTCTTCTTTCCTCATGTCTTTGTATTGTTGTTTCAATTGCTCTTCTATTCCGTCTCAATCGTCTCTCTTTTGACTACCTAGTAGTCTTCTACGATCTTTTTATCGTCCTTTGAGGGTTTGAGACGGGTTGGGGGTTTTATTGGGCAATGGTTTGACTTGAGGTTGGTTTTGAGGTCTGGTGTGTTGTGTTGTTCTTGTTGTGATGCAGGCCTCTTGTGAATGGTGTTTGATTTGCCGTATCCGAAGACGCCGTGGATGTGCGATCGATATCTGATGGCTTTTTGGAGTCTATAATCTGAGATGTCCGCTAGTATCTCCAGAGTTCTCTGTGTGCGTCCTCCGTTGGCAGATTGATTCGTTTGTCATGTTGTCTTTGCTTTACAGTGTAGGATAGCTTGCACGTTTATTGTATTTTTGCATTTTCCTTTCTGTTATGTGCTTCATGTTATTTCCTTCCTATTATTTGCTTCTGTTATTTGATTTGATTGTAGATGATGGTTAGTCCATCTACCGGTTTGTTCGGTCTCTCGGTTTCTCTAGGCTTGTCTAGAGAACTGAATTATTATCTTGCTTCAAAAAAAAGTTATAATTTGTTGGATTATAATTACTATTTATTAAGCTCACCTATGGTAGCTGTTTAGAATCCATAAACCAATCCAAAAATACTTTTGTAATAGGGATATTGACACATTGTTAATATTTTATTGCGAGTTTAGTCATAATTATTTTGGAAAATATAGATAAACTAAAAAGATGTTTTATTCGTTAATGGGTTATATAGTTGTAGCATGTAGGGAAATTAGATATTGAATGAACAACAACAATCCATTATATCCCGTGATTAAGCGAGGTTTGAGGGGCTAGGATGTACGCACTATTTCCTCAAACTAGTCGATAGAGTGTTTCCGATAGACCCAAAAATAACCGAACAATGAACAGAATGGTCACATGTAGCCAGGTAGGACAGATAGAACAAAAGGGAGCTAATAGCTAGCAAAGAAACATAGATGTATAGTAATTAGACACCAAACAACAGCCCAGGACACTAAGCATCTGCCGCCCGAATGCACCTCGATCCACCAGTGGTCTCTATCCAGAGTCATATCTTCCGAAAGATTCAAAAGATTGAGGTCATGTCAGATGACCTCCATCCATCTCTTTTTCAGTCTACCACTTTCCCTTCGGGCAGTTCCCAGATTCAAACTCTCGCTCCTACGAACTGATGTCGAGGGAAGTCTCCTCTAAACGTGCCTATATATACCAACACAATGTCGCAATCTGGTCTCCTGCGGCTTATCCATGATACTCCACCTTGCTCCTAATGTCAAGATTTTTGATTCTGTCAAGTCTTGTGTGTCCACTCATCCATCGCAAATCCGCATCTCAGCCATTGACATCTTTTGTTCTTGAGCTTTTGTAAGAGGTCAAAACTCAGAGCCATATAATAACGCAGGTCGAACAACCACCTTGTAGAACTTTCCTTTCAGTTTTGCAGGAATTTTCTTATCATAAAGCACATCGACACCCTTCTTCATCGCAACAACCCTGCCTGAATTCGATGATCAATATCCCTATTAAAATGTGTCACTTTATTATTCATACACACTTTTTTAGGAGTTAGAAACTATATAAAATATAAACTTTTAATTGTATTATTTTATAATTTTATATTTGTTAGTAATAAATATGAATTATTTTTAAAAAATTAATTAAAATAGATTATATTTCATATCATTTTAAAAAGCGCATGTGAATAATAAATGGCATGTCTTTCTTATAAAAGCAGGTCCGGTTCAAGCGTAAGTCTAAGTCGTAAGATTCGATTATATCACTTTTCTAGTCCATACCTAAAAAATGCAAATTCTACTTTGAAAACACGTGAAAAAATATTTTATCCACTTATATAAAGTGAATTTATGAAGGCTATAAATCATTTGATAAGAAGCGATGATAGTACAAATGGCGAGTGGAGACTTGATAAAAATGACAAAAATAACTAAAACTATAAGGCGATAATACATAGAAAGAAAAAACAAGCTAATTATAAATAATGCAAGTCGTGAAGCACCCTAAAGAATAAAGATCCCGATTGATAATCAAATATATTGTAGGCATGTGATCCGAGTGCAACGAGACTATACATGAACGTGGTGGAGGAGCATTAACGCATCCACCAAATAGTACGATGTAACAACGGATTTGACATGGTTGAGTGGATGTATATATATGTACGAGAGTACCTCTTCTTATAATTCATAAATGTGTGTGCTTTCAACATGGAATTCCTTTGCAGAGTGATATCTTACAACGTACAAGTAGTTGTGATATCACTCACGCAGTTGGTGTGAGGCTTGGGTTTCGTCCAGACAATTTTGTACATTCTCACTTATTTTGTGGGCCGACGCTATCCCCCCATTGTACGTTTTGTTTTTTTGCATAGGCCCAGATATTCAACTGCTTCAAATGAGGCCTTTTTTTTTAAAATAAGCAATCGACACATCACGTCAGATTAGTCATTCAATAACATTTTCTAGACCTATAATAAAAAATCAATTCACTTAAAAATGAAGGTATTAAAGTTGCTTAGTGTAGATTTTTATTTTAATTAGAAAGAACATTTATTATGGAGTAGGGACTATTCAACCTCCAAATAATCCAAACCCAAACTAGTTGTTTTAAACCTAAATACAATCAAGATTTTTATTGGTCACTGTATATCAATATATCATCTTTGTTAACTTATCTAGTAAGGCTTGATGCAATATATTGATTATTGACAGTAAGTTTATTAATACACGTAAGAAGTTGGTTTAAAAATACGAACTTGTTCATACATGCTTATAGAGTTACAGGGAATAAATATTCCTACACCAAACAAGACTTCTCGAAATACTATTGATTTTAGGAGGACTGAGTTCTGGCATTGTATAAAGACCTCTCCTCCCAAGATTGACAAAAAGACACCACTTGGGCCGTTGAGCCGGGCCCAATGAAGATATTGGGCTGGTCCAAAAATAGTTCACACGAATTCTCTATCCTCTTCTGATTGAATTTTTCGTGGATTTTTTTTTTTAACAAAAGTGAATTCTTAATACTATTGATTTTGTTGTGAGGTTTTCGTGAAATTGATTTGGGGAGGTTCTGTTTACCTTGTGTTATTGGCATATTGTTGCTCTAACTATTCCGGAATGCCTCACTAAAAAGGACTTTTGGGTTGTACCCAATGGTCCTCAGTTCGAATCCCGGCTATGGTTGCTCTTTTGTTGCTCTTACTATTTTTATCAGATTGATTTAAATTTTTGTTGGGTGGTTCAAATTCCTCGGTTTCTTGTTCTAATTTTATGCATTTGTTGTTGTCTCATTTAAATATAGTTGAAGAATATGCCTCGAATATTTTTGTTGTCTCGTTTTTCATCAATTCACGGTAGAATTTGTGCTTACCAAAAATTTTAAAAAAGTTTCAATTTGATGCTTGTATAAGCTGAAATTGGTTCGATCGATCAGTGCTTTAGGGTTATAAAGCCACCCTTATCTTACCTGCGTGCTCTTCCAATAGTCATCAAAGAAGTCACAAATAAAGCAAACATATGAAGGCAGTTCTACACCTATTTATTCATAGTGTTATTGGTTCTCACTTCTCAGAGCATCTTCAATCATTTCTTAGGACCCATTTGGTATTGATGTACGTATATCAGATATGGATATCACTCATACTCATATCTAGTGTTTGGTGAATGGGTATATGGATATCAAAGTGATATATTCATATTTTCCTTCCTTTGTATTTTTCCCCAATCCCATATACCCATTTAATCAGGGATATCAAAATACAACATGCGCTTCTTTTCTCCTCATCGATTCACTGCTGCCTCCCTCTTGCTCCGGTTTCAAAATCGCTGCCACTAGTCCCAACTCGTCCCAACCTTCGATTTCGCTGCCTCCCTCCACTCCCAAATCGATCCAGAATAACTTGTTCACACCTTTGATGTCTGGCGCTGGGAAAACTAGGGCGAGGCTATAGGGCTGCGGTCGATTGGGTAGTCTTCTGGGTAAGCGATCGCAGAGGGTGGGGGAGTGGGGGTCGCAGGTGGGGGTAATTGGGGTCAACTAGGTAGGTAATTGTACGGTGGGGGTTTGGGGTCATTGGGGTGAATGTCGTGGGAGGGATAGGTAGGGTTGGAAGCACAAGGGGGTGGACCAGGGGGCGCGAGCTTGGGCTTGGGCTAGCAGATCGAGTGGTGTAGGTGTGGGGCTCGGGAGTTCGATCGAGCGGGGGTCGAGCGGTTTAGGTGTTGGTTCAGCATAGCTGAGTGTCACCGGAGGTTTAGGCAGGGGTTGGGCTGGTGCGAGACTGCGAGTTGGGCGTCGGGGAGATAGCGCTGGTAGAAAGACTTTTTTTTAATTGATGTCTAAAACCCATATCTAAAACATACCTGATAGATTACATAGGTCTCCTCATGTATAGTGGGCTAAAAGCCCGTTAAGGCTCAATACCTTTGTAACCTATATATATGTTTATCAATGAATGGAAACCCTCAAGGAGGACATTACAATCAATCTCGTGATCTCACATGGTATCACAGCCTAAAGATCCCTAAACCCTATTCCTTTTCTTTTCTCCTACCTCCTAGCCGCCACCTCTCCCCGCCACCACCACCACCTTGCCGTCGCCACCCCTACTCCCCTTCGGCCTCCCTAGCACCGCCACCCCTCCTTCCTCTCGGCCTCCCTTGCGCCGCCACCCTCCCCCCCTCGCACCTCTCTCTCTCTCGCTTGTCCCAATGGCCACCGATCCACCCACCACCAAACTGCCCTTCCACTCCGCTCTCACGATCTCCAATATCAAAAATTGCATCCCCATCATCATTGATCACGAATCCAGTTCCTACACCATGTGGTCTCACCTCTTCAAGACCCATGTCAAAGCTCATAAGGTCCTCCACCATATTGATTCTTCCATCGATCGTCCCGCCTCTGAGGACGACGATCTCTTCGCTCAACTCGACACCATTGTCCTTCAATGGATTGTCAACACCATCTCAAAAGATCTTTTGACCACCATCCTCAACCCCAAAGACACCGCCTTGGATGCTTGGAAGAAACTTCAGAATCTCTTTCAAGACAACAAGTCCACACGTGCTGTCTATCTCGAGCACGAGTTTTCAAGTTGCAAGCTTTCATCTTTTCCGTCAATATCCGCCTATTGTCAGCACATCAAGACCCTGGCTGATCAACTAGACGTCGTCGACTCCAAACCCAGCGCCACCCGCCTTGTTCTCCAGGTACTCTCGGGTCTCCCTTCTGAATACAACGCTGCTGCTACTCATATCCAGCAGACGGAACCTCTCCCTGCATTCGAAAAGACCCGGTCTCAATTGATCCTGGGGAAGACTCGTCTTCAACGTCAGACCACCGACGCCGCCAAGGACAAGACAACATTGGTATCGTCCAATTACATCGACGAAGGATTTGCCTCGCCGCCCTCCCGCAGCAATAACCAGCAGCAGGGATCGAGAGGCGGCGGCCGCAGCCGCAGCAGGTCGATACCCCCCACCCCTCCTGGTACCCCAACCCCGGCTATCCGCCTTGGATGCCCTTTGGCTACCCCGGTTCGTCGTATCGCGGACCAGCACCGTATCCCAACCGTCAGCAGGGCTTGCTGGGTCCTGCTCCTCGCCCCGTCGGTCATCAGGCTTACCCGTCGTCGTCTGATCAGGCATACCCTCCTCCGACTGATGTACATCACGTCTTCTCTTCAATGCAGCTGGCACCTCCTGACGCCGCTTGGTACATGGACACTGGCACTACCTCTCATATGACGAACTCCTCAGGTACTCTCTCTTCTCTTTCTTTTAAGGGTTTTGCTCATTCTATTATCGTCGGCAACGGTGGTCGCCTTGCTACTTCGGGCATTGGCCACGCCACACTACCCTCCCCTACCAACCCATTACACCTCAACAACGTCCTTGTTGCCCCCAAACTTGTCAAAAACCTTATCTCCGTCCGTCGGTTCACCACTAACAATAATGTTTCTCTTGTGTTTGATCCGTTTGGTTTCTCTGTGAAGGATCTAACTACGGGGGTTACTCGCCTGAGATGTAATAGCACCGGGGAGCTCTATCCTGTGTCGTCGCCCTCACCATCCAGCCCGTCAAGTCCAGTCGCCCTCTCGGCATCATCATCCAGTCTTTCGCATGCGCGCCTTGGTCATCCCAGTCCTGCAGTTTTAGATTTACTTCGTTCTAAGAGTCTTGTCCAATCTAATAAAGAGCCTCGCTCTAGTTTATGTTCTTCTTGTCAGTTAGGCAAGCATGTCAGACTTCCATTTCAGCGGTCTTTACACACTACTTTTGCACGTTTTGATATTATTCATAGTGATATTTGGACATCTCCTGTGCCTAGCAAGGAGGGTCATAAGTATTACCTTTTGTTTCTGGATGATTATACACATTTCTTATGGGTTTTCCCTTTGCACTTTAAATCTCAAGTGTTTCCTATCTTTGCCGAATTCCACCCTTACATCAAAACACAGTTTCACACCTCTATCAAATGTTTCCAATGTGACAATGGTCGCGAATTTGACAACAAAGAATTTCACACTTTCTTCAACACCAATGGGATCTCCTATCGCTTGTCTTGCCCCTATACGTCCCAACAAAATGGCAAGGCCGAACGAATCATCCGAACCATTACCAATATGATGCGCTCTCTTCTCTTCCACGCATTCATTCCCCTTCTATATTGGCCTTACGCCTTAGCCACCACGTGCTACCTCCTAAACATTCTCCCTTCCATCACCCTCCACCATCGCTCACCATTTCAGGCACTGTATTGCACTTTACCCAGGTATGATCACCTTCGTACTTTTCGGTATTTGTGCTTCCCCAATCAGTCCTCCACCGCTCCTCACAAGCTTCACCCACGCTCCACCCCTTGTGTCTTTCTTGGCTACCCGTCTGATCATCGCGGTTACCTCTGCCTCGATATCAAAACCCACAAGCTCATTCTATCTCGTCATGTCACCTTTGATGAGTCGCGATTCCCCTTTGCGTCTCCCACCCCCCCTGTGTCTCCGTCAGAGTACGTCAGAGTCACCTTTCCCGCACTTCCTTTTTCCCCAGAGCTCTCCCAGTGCTCCTGCCTCTCCCCCACCCCCACCCCCACCACCCCTACCACCAGACCACACACCCGCAACGTCTCTGGTGTCTTCCGACCCTGTCAGATCGTCTCCATGACCACTGACCATCGCCCCGCCATCCAAACCCATGCCTTCGCTACACATAACACCCGTCAAGCAGCCCTGCCGCGGCCGCAGCACAATGCTGCAGCCGCAGCCAATCAAAACCACACCCCCATCCCTCGCCTCACCTACTGGCAATGGGCATGCTGCGCCCGCCGCATTCCCCGCCGCCTCTCATTCCCTTGCCTCCGTCCCTCCCGAATCCCAATCGACCCCTGCCTCCATCCCGACCTCCCTTTCCCCCATTCCCACCTCCCACAAAACAGCCCTCCTCGACCCGAATTGGCAGGCGGCTATGCTCGACGAATACAAGGCCCTTACGAAGAATGGTACTTGGGTTCTTGTCCCTCGCCCTCCTGAGGCGAACGTCATTCGCTGTATGTGGCTTTTCCGTCACAAGTTCCGCTCTGATGGGACGTTGGAGCGCTACAAAGCCCATCTCGTGGTCAACGGTCGATCTCAGCAGGCAGGTATTGATTGTGATGAGACGTTCAGCCCTGTAGTCAAGCCTGCCACTATCCGGGTGGTCTTGAGTCTAGCTTTATCGCGCAACTGGGCCATCCATCAGTTAGATGTCAAGAACGCTTTTCTGCATGGCCATCTGAATGAGACAGTCTACATGTTTCAGTCGCCGGGGTTTGCTGATGCTGATCGTCCAAAGCATGTTTGTCTTCTCAAGCGCTCTCTGTATGGTCTAAAACAGGCTCCGCGAGCATGGTTCCATCGTTTCGCCTCTCATCTGCTACGTTTGGGTTTCGTTGGCAATCGTTCGGATACGTCTCTGTTTATCTATCGCAAAGGCTCAGACTTGGCATTCCTCCTACCATATGTCGACGACATCATTCTCACCGCCTCTTCTGATGCTCTTCGGACGTCCATTATTTCACAGTTGAGTGTGGAATTCGCGATATCTGATCTGGGTCAGCTGTCCTACTTCTTGGGAGTTGCTGTTCAGCGTCATGCGTCTGGTCTGTTTCTCTCACAAAGTAAGTACGCTGCTGAGATTGTTGCTCGGGCTAAGATGGTCAACTGTAATCCAGTCACCACCCATGTCGATACATCCAACAAGCTCAGTGCTCATTCTGGTCCTTTGGTTGATGATCCGACACTTTACAGGTGCCTCGCTGGTGCTCTTTAGTATCTCACTTTCACAAGGCCTTATATCAGTTACGCCGTTCAACAGGTCTGCTTGTTCATGCATGCTCCCAGGGAACCTCACTTTCAGGCTCTGAAGTGGATCATTCGGTACATCAGCGGCACCCTCGAGCTCGGCATCAGTTAGATGTCAAGAACGCTTTTCTGCATGGCCATCTGAATGAGACAGTCTACATGTTTCAGTCGCCGGGGTTTGCTGATGCTGATCGTCCAAAGCATGTTTGTCTTCTCAAGCGCTCTCTGTATGGTCTAAAACAGGCTCCGCGAGCATGGTTCCATCGTTTCGCCTCTCATCTGCTACGTTTGGGTTTCGTTGGCAATCGTTCGGATACGTCTCTGTTTATCTATCGCAAAGGCTCAGACTTGGCATTCCTCCTACCATATGTCGACGACATCATTCTCACCGCCTCTTCTGATGCTCTTCGGACGTCCATTATTTCACAGTTGAGTGTGGAATTCGCGATGTCTGATCTGGGTCAGTTGTCCTACTTCTTGGGAGTTGCTGTTCAGCGTCATGCGTCTGGTCTGTTTCTCTCACAAAGTAAGTACGCTGCTGAGATTGTTGCTCGGGCTAAGATGGTCAACTGTAATCCAGTCGCCACCCATGTCGATACATCCAACAAGCTCAGTGCTCATTCTGGTCCTTTGGTTGATGATCCGACACTTTACAGGTGCCTCGCTGGTGCTCTTCAGTATCTCACTTTCACAAGGCCTTATATCAGTTACGCCGTTCAACAGGTCTGCTTGTTCATGCATGCTCCCAGGGAACCTCACTTTCAGGCTCTGAAGTGGATCATTCGGTACATCAGCTGCACCCTCGAGCTCGGCACCACGATCACTCCTTCCTCTAAGCTTGATCTTGTTGCTTACACTGATGCGGATTGGGGTGGTTGCCCTGACACACGTCGCTCCACGTCAAGTTACTGTGTCTTCTTCAACGACACCCTTGTGTCGTGGTCAGCCAAGCGTCAGTCCGTCATGTCTCGATCCAGCGCTGAGGCAGAATACAGGGTTGTTGCCAACGTTGTCTCCGAGTGCTCTTGGCTCCGCAATCTCCTGCTTGAGCTCCGATGCCCTTAGAAGGCCACTCTCGTCTACACTGACAACGTCTCCGCCGTCTATCTGGCTAGCAACCCAGTCCAGCATCAACGCACGAAGCACATTGAGCTTGATCTCCACTTCGTCAGGGACAAAGTTGCCATTGGACATGTCCGCGTTCTACATGTCCCGTCCTCTTATCAGTACGCAGATATATTCACCAAGGGTTTACCTAGACAATTGTTCATTGATTTTCGTTCCAGTCTCACTGTACGGACCCCTCCCGTTTCGACTGCGGGGATTTGATAGATTACATAGGTCTCCTCGTGTATAGTGGGCTAAAAGCCCGTTAAGGCTCAATACCTTTGTAACCTATATATATGTTTATCAATGAATGGAAACACCCTGAAGGAGGACATTACAATCAATCTCGTGATCTCACAATACCAAACAAAATATCAGATATCAGATTTGATACCCATGTCCGTGATATCGATATCTCATATCCACATTTGATGTACGTATATGGATACCAAACGAACCTTAAAAATTCTTCAAAACAAGAAAACAAAATTGATATTTTTCAAATTAATTCAACCTCTCGACTCCAATAGTTTCCCTATTCGAAGATTTGGAGAAATAATAATGCTTCAAATTTGAGGAAACCTCTACATTTGTTACGTTGCTTCTCTATTTTAACACCTTTTAACACCTTTGGATTGATTTCTCAGAGCATCTGTTTGAAGGTATTAATTTCTTGTATTTGGGCAGCTTATTTGGAGAAGAAAAACAACATATGGTGTTAGTTTAATATTTGATCGTCAACATCAGTTGCAGTTTTGATGCTCCAAATTGAGCTCACTAGTTTCATACATCCAATTGAATCAGCGCATCGTATTGAATCTCCGCACAAACCGTGATCTCGTCTACGGAGCGATTCGAAATTGAAATTTTTGCCTAAAAACATTGTTTCGAATTTTGTTGGTATACAATTTTATCAAATTCAATCACATATCTGCAAATAGCTTTGAGCAAGATTTGTACTCTTGAATTACAAACACAAACACAATGAAATCCATTGAATCCACATTTTCCTTTGGTCCGTGACTGGAAAAGAAGAGGAGGAAGAGGAAGAGAGACAATTACCTAGACAGGGAGAACCTTCTTGACGATCTCTTCGCTGAGCGCGGTGATCTGCGAATCCAAGGAGATGATCGTCTCCTCCTTCTGCTTCTCCAGATTCTCGAGCGCCTCCGCGAGCTCGGCCTCGACCTTTGTGCGGCCTTCCTCGAGCATCTTCTCGACCTCCTCCGTAGTCTCCTTCTTCATCTTGTTCAGCGCGGCGGCGATCTCCGCCCGAGCGGCGCGCATGACGGCGGCGGCCTGATCCTCGATCTGCTTGACCTCCGACGAGGAGTCCTTGACGGAGGCGAGCTTCTCCTTGATGGCGGCGTCGCGCTCGTCCATGAAGTTGCCGAGCGGAGAGTAGTAGAGCTTGTCGAGGGCGAACATGAGGAAGAGGAACTCGGCGGCGATGATCGGGAGAGTGAGGTCGAAGTCGAAGAGCTGCGCCTTCTCGAACTCCTCGGCGAGGGAGGGGAGCGGGAGGAGGTAGGAGAGGGAGACGGAGGTGGCGACCGCGGCGGCTAGGGATTTGAGCGATTTCGCCGCCTCCGGGAGGGAGAGGGAGACCGATTGGGGCTTCAATTGGAGGCGGAGAGTTGGGGGTTTGGGGAGGGAGGCATGGATCCGGGAGGAGAGCTTGAGTTTGGGGACGGGGAGGAGCGATTTGGAGGCGGTGGAGGAGGCCACGAGCATGTTCGCCATGGCTGCCTGCAGCTGCAAATCCGGCGGTGGCGGTGAATTCTCTCTGTGTTGTGTGGTTTTGAGCGCGTTGTGTGGAGACTGGAGATGGTGGTGGAGAGGATACTGTGATTTGATAAAAGGCTATCCCAATTTTGTGCCACACAAATTTGATTTTCGATGACGGGGAAAACGATTTTTCTTCTTTCCAGTATTTTTAGGGTGTTGTCCTACACCACAAATCACAAGGTTAAAATTGCACGTCATAAAGACGTGTAAGTTTTGTGTCTAATTAACATTTAAAAAAAAAATTAACCCCTTTTAATCATGCACGTTCTTAAGGACGTGTATGATTTGGGATGTATATAGCCGAATCGTATTTTTATTTTCAAGTAGTTTTACGACCAAAAAGGAATTTTGGAGTTTTTTTTTCTTTTAAATAAGAAAGAGTTCAGGTGGAAGACTTGCCCTCGACCTAACCGAGGGCATTTTTACAAAGAGGTCATACATGACCTATGTCACTATAGATGTAGAGATCTGCGGCAAAGATGTATAAATTTATCAACCACTCTGATGCAACGAGTATGTAAGAGAAATAAACATATCTCACTCTCGACAAAAAGGTTTGGTTTTAATATCTAACCGTGTGATTTCGGTTTTCCAAGGGCTTTGTGTTTTAAGGCGCTTTATGATTATTAGTCCATCCGTTCGGCAAAACTTGACATTTTACTATTCACACACGCTTTTTTAGGAGTTAAAAAATATATAAAATATCTAGTTTTTTTTAAATAATTTTTTTTACAATTTCGTAGTTATTATTGATAAGTACAAACTTGTTAAATTTTTTTTTTGAAAAATTGAATATTTTATATAGTTTTTATCATTCTAAAAAAGGGTGCGTGAATAGTAAACGACAAGTTTTGCCGAACGGAAGGAGTATGAAATATCCTTCAATATAATTTGTTTAGACTCAACAGTAATGACTTGACTGGGTAAAGGAATTTTCAAAAAGGAGAAAAGTGTAGTTTGTTATCTTCTTCTTCATTTTTTTTTTCGGATAAGCAAGACTCCGGATAAGGTCATACCCTCCTATACCACCACCTGATAGTGTTCTTTTTAAAGAAGACTCACAAAGTCGGTTTGGTAAGACACTTTAAAGATCGGCCGAGTGAAACAGAATGGAACCCTGTTTGCCACTTTGTTGACTTTGTGAAAGATGTGCACACTGAGAGCAGAATCGAAGGAGCAGAGGAGAGCCTGGATATCCGCCACCATCAACTCGATTTTCGATTTTCGAAAGAGGCTTCCAAATGCCAATGACATAATTGATCACAATGAGGTCATTACCTTCAATCTCAATTCTTCGAGCACCAAGATCTAATGCCGCAAGCAACCACTGGTGGAGACCTCGAGCTTTTGGCGAGAAGTGCAGTGACGTCGCAAGAAATCGCATTGTTGACAAGGATTTTGCCCTCATGATCCTGGATGACGATCCCTGCTGTCGAATCTCCCACTTGATGAGGTTTTGGTCCGTTGGAGTTAAGTTTAACTACACCTCTCAGAGGGTGTTTCCAATGAAGATTTAGTCTTCATGTTTTTTGTACGCGTTTACTGTCTTCCTCTTCCCAGTAAATCCCTTTTAAGTCTTCCCAGTTCTGTAATTGGTGTTTCAAATATCCTACCCAACTACTTTCTCCTATTTATGCATCATCATTAAATACTATTTTGTTTCTAATTGTCCATATTCTCCACCATAATGTGGCAAGCTTTGTTTTTTGTGATCTCATATTCTCATCAACTACAAAATCTGATGGACAAATTTCTTGGTGTTTCTTAATGTGGGAACCGTTCAGAAACACCACAGAAAATGTTTACTTACCTTTGATGCAGCTAACAACTTATTCGTACTGCATATCACATTTAATTCTTAACAGAAGTCATTTGAAGTTGTTTCGAGAACTGCGCGTTACGCAGGAGGACAATCTCTGTCTTTGGCATCCATCCAATCTTCAATATACAGAAGGGGGAGCTCTATTACCATGAAACATGAGTTCCGAAGTAGAATTAGCAAGCAAAGTTGACTCCGAAAAGCTTATTATCTGTTCACCTTCATGTCTCAATCCTTGGTGTCCATGATGTTTTGCTGCCATGTGGCGCCAACATGCTCTTCAAACAACCTATAAAGCCAGTTGAGATCTTGGATGTTCGAGGGCCGTCCTTCAATCTCCCTGTGTCAGTTGTAACTGGTCTAGAATGCAACAGCAACTTCCTAAGCAAATTAGAAGATGTAGAGATGGGTTCTTTGCTAGGCATAGGAACCTCATCCTCGGCCTGGTAATGGCAAGATTCAACGCTCTCTTCTTCTGGTATCGTTTCAGGAAGTTCAGGTGGATCACATCTGCATCAAGAGTCACATCACCTCCAGTATTTCAATTTCTCCACTTATAAGCAAATTATTGTTATGTTACGCTACTGAATTTGAAGCATGTAAGGAAAAAGACTGCGCACTGCTTTTGTTTGGTGCATTAAAAATAGTACAAGGGGCAGATAAACTACTTAGAGGGCATTCAAACAACTTCAGGTGCTCTCCAAGTAAATCACAATAGTATGGAGTAATTTGATGGCAAAGTTTCTTCATTTTCTTCTTCATTTTAGCCGAACAAAGAAGATTTTTATAACTGGTCAATCTTGTTGAATTTAACGATTATTATGAGTTGCTACAGAAAAGGAAAAACAATCAGTTTGGTTCTTGTGCAATGAAGGAGAAGGGGCAATCTAGTTCAGGTTACTGTCTGTATCAAGTAGAAGCTTTGTTTATCTGCACAGAAGGGCAGGCAGCTACTAGGTTTGCCAACTAGATATGATATTCAACTGTTTTCCTGTAAATATGCGGGGAAACGGCAGGCATGTTCACAAGCTTAAGGATGTTTGGAGACTCTATTTACCAAAATCAAGATGTTTGGAGTCTCCAAGTCCTCCTTGAAGGGATTTCTATCAGAAGAGGTCAAAGCTACAAGGGTATTCTTAGGCACTGCCTGCAGCTAGAGAGTTGAGAAGCATCACCTGGTTATGTTCGCTTTTAAGCTGTCCAGTTTAATTGAACAGACATGTATTTAGGATCCGACCCTAAGAGGGCAAATATGAGATGCAAAAGAAAATATGCAGACAAAGTCTTACATTGTATGCACTTTTTTAATGTAAGCTCGTTTTCCTTTTGGTTTCCTCATTGCTGGGACATGGTGAACAAAGTGAAGCTGTGTAAAAGACAGCACAAGAGTTCAGTATAAGGATGAAGCATAAAGTGACTACACAAGGTGGCATTGTAAAATCAATCAGTGGAGCTTCAGTGATCGTTTATCAGATTGCTTAGTTTGACACTTCATGGTACTAAAATGAGGTTCCCTTTGCTTGGTCAAGAACCTCTTTTTGCTTCTCGAAGGAAAAGAGGTTAAGCTATGAAGTATAATCCCTAGATGAAAAAAAGTTGGAGATGAATCTCTTGGTTTAACTATATATTCATACCATAACAGTGCCTCTTAAGGTTTAACAAATCATGTTAAATGCAAGTTATGTCAACTGTCAAATTTAGGCTTGTTTCTAAAGCATATACTGTACTACATAAAATTCTAAATGACAATCTGAAACCAGGAAAAGAGTTTCAGAAACAAACCTCATCACCTTCTCTCATTCCATAATCTGTTATATATCGCTCATCATTAACTAGCTCCTGATCCTCATAGCACAAGCAAAAATGTCCCCAAACATGCTTCCTTAAAAACAAATGAAACCAGGGCTGCAGATTTATTCTGTTGCTTACTTCAGTTGTTCAAATATACGGCAAATGGAAGCACAGACGTTGCAAAGTTCAACGGCCATCAAGAAATTTCCAAAACTGAAGCTATTTTCTCAAGTGACAATGACATACCATGAAATCTTGTCAGGTTCACTGCTCATGTGATCGAAAGCCCTCACCACTGCCTGCTTCAGCTCTGTAATCCTCGCTGACTTCCGGACCTCAATATCTGCCAGATGCAAAGCGAACAGTCTCAAATTCGATTACAAACGCAAAAAAACTCATTGAATCAAAACCTAAACTGCCTGAAAAAGAAATACTGGTTTCGGATTGAGACGAGCAATTAACGAAATCGAGGAGCTCACCGAATCTCGAACCATCCAATTTAACGACGGTGAGACGGACGGGAAACTGTCGAAGCCTGTCATAGCAAAAACTACGTCGATGATTCGCAAACGACAAAGAAGACGCGAGAGGAGGCCGTTGGAAGCTCCTCCTCTGCCGGAGGCGGTGGTGATCGTCTGGCACGCTCCATGAATCCCTAGGCAAATAGAACACCTCGTCTACATCATCGTCTTCCACCCCCTCCGCACTGCACGCCACAAGCCGTAACCTACGCATAGCAACAATGGCGACTGTGAGAAATTCCTCTCTCTGCGTGCAACTCGAATTGCTTCGGAATGGCCGATCCTTGCTAATTCGTCATCAATGGTGCAGATCTTGAATTGAATTACACGGATTAAGAGTTCTGCAGGATTTTTGGATTCCTTTCCGAAAGAGAGGGAGAGAGGAGAAAGAGGGAGGAAAATGGGGAGAACCACTGTGGAATTTGATGGACTCCTCAGTTTGTTGTAACAAACTGCATCCTCTTCCGTTGAGCGCCTTTGTAATACGAGTCCGAGTTTACTTTTACATAAATTACACAAACCGACCGAAAGAAAATTATCTAACATTACCCTTTATTAAGGTTTATTTGCGGAATGTTGTCGGGAGTTTTGGACAACTAGTTAATTTACCCTTAACGTATTTGTACACAAAAATATGTGCACGTGATAAAGTAAAAATCGATATATCAAAATGGTTCAATCGACCGAATTAGACGTTACAAGCTACTCCGTTCACAAATATAACTCGTTTGATTTCTGATACGTTTTTTAATGAGCTAAAAACTATATAAAATATTAACTTCTTTATTAAAATTTTAAAATAATATTATACTTAATATTAATAAGTATAATGATATTTTTTAAAAATAATAAAAAAAGTTAATATTTTATCTAGTTTTTACCTCTTTACAAAACGTGTTGAAAAGTCAAACAACTTATATTTGTGAACGGAGGGAGTAGTTAAGATTCTTGAGGTTGACTAAAAGTAATACTCTCTCCGTTAATTAAAACTTGACGTTTTACTATTCATGTACGTTTTTTTAGGTGTTAAAAACTATATAAAATATTAACTTTTTAAATAATTTCAAACTTATTACTATTAAGTATGAATTTATAAAAACAAATGTCAAAAAAGTAATATTTTATATATTTTTTATCATTCTAAAAAAGCGTAAATGAATAGTAAACGACAAGTTTTAATTAATAGAGGGAGTATAAAAGATACACCTACTTAGCACCCTAACCCCTCTTCCCCTCCCTCCTACCCATCAGATCCGCTCTTCACTCTTCCCTCGTCGTTCTTTGCTATGTTCGCTCATCGCGTCGTTCTTCCCTTCGCATTTTCTCTCTTCGATCTGTTCAGGAGGATTCGTTGCCGCGCTCTCTTCGATCTGCTTTTGCTTCTTCTTATGCTTTTGCATCCGTATTTTTGTTTTTTCCTTTTGATTTATTTCCTACTTTGGGTTAGGATTAAGTTTTTCTAGGTTTCGATGATTAAGGGAAGGAATCCAGAGCTCTAGTGTTGTGTTTTTCAATTTTCTGCTTCGGGCGTTTGGTGATCCATTTAGGGGGAACCGGATCTAGCATTCTTTACCGGGTTGGGGGTTGTAGGGCAATATGAGAATCGCCATCTACGTCGGATGAGATACTATTTCAAGTGCAATTGGTGATTGAATAAGAGAGGGAACGATGAAATGGGTAAATCTGCTTAAGGACATCAAAGAGAAGGTCGGATTATCGCAACCGAACCAGCAGACACAACAGTCTACCTAGTCGATCCCAACCTCTTCCTCCTCCGCTTCTTCGCTTCATGATGGCAATGTTGTCACATCCAGACCCGCTTTCGTCTACTCCTTCTCGACTTCCAAGTATATACCTTTTCAACGAATCCTTTTGCTTTATCTGCTCATTTAAGCGATTAACTAGTTGTGCGGATTTAATCTCGCCTAGGACAATAGAGTTTGCTGTTTGGTGACTTTGCCACATATTTATTGCTATTATTCAATAAGGTTTTGTACAAGTCCATTAGGGATGGCATGCTTTGTAAGACTCATGGTCTTAAGAGGCGTCAGCCCATGCCACCTAGCCCTCTGATGTTCGTTGTCCTCACTTGTAGCTTGAAAAGAAAGAGCTCTTGTGACATAAGTAGGGCTTGAATCACTTATAAATCACTCCTAACATCCTTATGATATCCGATGTGGGATGGAGGTGTTACAAGTAGCATAACATGCTTTAGTTACCCTGTGGTTTTGGACCTTTGGTATAATAAGCAGCTTGGTAATCAGATTTATTGGAATCAGCTATGTATAAGTAGTGTTGTTTTGATGGAGAAATTAGGTAAAAATAGATGGTATTAAATTGGTGTCATATATGTAAGTAACTTTAGCTTTATCTATTACTCATTTAATTAGGTCCATTTACCCTCAAATTAGACACATTTTCACTTTAAACTTATTTTCACTTTAAGACTCATTTTCATTTGAACATTTGCCTGTGTGCGTGCGCGCGTGCGTGTGTGTATAAGAAATCTTAGATATCGCCAATGTTTGATAAATCGAGAGGCCAAACAATAAACGGCAACCAGACGATCGTCAAGATTCAATCAGTAAGGAAACACCACCTCGAACACAAGTTACACAATAGGAAGGAATCTAGTGACACGCAAAGGCACCAAACACTTGCCGGTTCGTGTGGAAGCAAAGGACGATGAAGGGGCGAAAAATTAATGCCGATAATACGGGTGAGTCTCTAGACTGATGCTGCACTTCTCAACGCCAGGAGATAGGAGTAGAAGCCTATCATGACCGGAAGGTCGTATAGGTGAACGCTTGGCTTTCAATGGAGGAATTTGAGAGAGATAGTAAAGAAGAAAAGAGGTTGAGGAAGGAGAGGAAGAAGATAGGGATAGTTGTTCTGTAATTCATCCATAATCTGTACATTCTCTATTGTGGGTATTTATAACCCAATTCCTAATTTCTTTGTAATTACACTTATTACCCTATATTTCTAATTCCTAACATTACCCACCGGTACAAAAAAGAGGCTTGTCCTTAAGCCTCATTTGTAGTTGTTATAGATTGCAGGTGAATTGTAGCTTCTAATTGAGATATGGCCCATCATGGTTTTTTATCTACTAACCGACCCCGTCCATTTTTTGTATCCCATCACTATAGTAAGTTGCATGATGGTCATCATTCACAACAATCCATTCCAACACTGTAATGACTAAATTAAGGCTCCCTGCTCCAGCACTGTAATGGCTGAATCTATTCCAGCACCCTTTAAACTTTGTCCAACAGAAAAAAAAATTCATCCCTTCTTGTGTAAGAAAAAAAATTCACTCATGACAACAATAATAAAAAAAAGCAGTAATCATGGTGGTGATGCCTTTGGTGCTCTTCCTGAAACCCATATTGTAGCCTTCCAAAAACTCAATTGTGTATTGATAACATCACTGCTTGCTCTTCCTTTATCGAAAGGCAATACATATTATTCATTATGTAAGAATCTGTGATAATGGCTTGCAATACCAATAACTCTAATGAAACTCTCCTGCCGAGACAAGATTTTCCTGTTGATGACTCACAATCCACCTAATTCACATTCCAAACCATCAAATTCACCACTCGGATCTAATACAAGAATCAGACTACTGGCTAGGTACGAAACTGCATCCCTAAGTTAGGAATTAGAAATATATGGGTAATAAGTGTAATTATAAATAAATTAGGAATTGGGTTATAAATACCCACAAGAGAGATTGTACAGATTGTCGATGAAATACAAAACAACTATCCCTATCTTCTTCCTCTCCTTCCTCGACCTCTCTTCTTCTCTACAAATTCCTTAACCTATTCAACCTTCGGGTCATGACAAATGTTAGGAATTAGAAATATGGGGGTAATAAGTGTAATTACAGAGAAATTAGGATTTGGGTTGGAATAGATTCATCCATTACCGTGCTGGAGCAGGGAGCCTTCATTTTTTTTTTTTGAAATCAAGGTGGTATATATTATTAAAGTAGATCGATCTCCGCAAGCTCGATCAAACTTTGCGGAAATGGATCAACAAATACATGATCGACACCGTTCAGTGGAACAAGTCTAGCCACCTAGTGTGCCAATGTATTACCACTACGTCGAACATGTCCAAAAGAAAAGGAAGAAAAGCTACTAGTTGTCTCCTATATATCATTTGCTATCATACATGAATAAGAATAGGCTTCCACTTCTGCCCTTAGAGTCTTTACTAAATGCAAGGCGTCTGACTCTAGGTGCACACTATCAACTCCCATGACAACAGCTTGTTCTATCCCCATTTGTGCAGCCTTCATTTCCGCTACACCCACATCCCAATTTGCCTCCACACGGCGTACCGCTGCCCATAGCATATGCCCAACATCATCCCGAGCCACTGCACCCAGCCACACCACTCCGTCCTCCACTATAGCAGCATCAGTATTCACCTTAACTACCCCTTCATGTGGTCTCGTCCACCCCTCAATTCCAACAATTCGACGAGTCATCTCTGTGACCCTCTCATTCCGGCATTCCTAAACAGCCTTGTAATCCGAAACATACTTCCGGAAGCCATCCCGTAACCAAACAATGTTGGGAGGATTATCTTCAAAGAGCAACATATTTCTTGTTGTCCATGCTACCCACGCATTGGTAAAGAATTCCACCAGCCCTTCCAATCCCTCATTCTCATGGATATCATCAACTAGTTGCATCAGCGACCACCCTTCCAAGCCTCGCTCTCGCACCCGGTTACCCACTGGTGATCCCTCCCATGCCAAGTTTATCGACAAACAACCGAGCAAAGCATGGAATACAATCTCGTCATCAATACCACATCCACCGCATATCGACGATTCTAGAATGTGACGATTCACTAGACGGGATCGGACAGCAAGGGCCCCTCTCAGAGCACACCAAGCAAAGAGAAGCACTATGGGGGGGACTTTCAATTTCCACAGCCAGCCCCATATATCATCGGTCCCTCCGTTTAGGCGTTGGAACCATCCCTCTAGGTGCCCATAACACCCCAGCCAGTAGGTGGACTTCACGGTAAAGCATCCATCCTTGTTCGGGCACTAAATCCGTGTGTCTTGCGACCATCGGGAGCTGATCGGAATAGCCAATATACACTCGGTATTCGTCTCTCTGAAAGTTTCTCGTAATACATCGATCCGCCACATACCATTAACATAGTCAATCAGGGACCCCATTGTGATCGTCAAATCGGAGTGTTGCTGTAGAATAGGAGCTGCATGCCGCCCCTCACGAGCCAGCCAGCTTGAGCCCCAAACATCGATCCTTTCCCCTGAGCCCACCCGCCATCCTAATACCTCCACCAAGAGAGATTTTGCCCCCATATACTCCTCAATGAAAAGCTGGGGTTGTGGCCAAGACTAGACTTCATAAAGGTACCGGCATTGAAGTATCGAGCCTGGAGCACTTGCGAGACAAGCGATAGCGGCTGTTGTATCAGCCTCTACCCTTGCTTTGCGATCAAAGCATCATTAAAAATTCTAAGATCTCTAAAGCCCATACCCCCCATCTGTTTCGGCGCGCACAAGTACTCCCATCGACACTAGTGGATCCATCGATTCTAATCCGAAGACCCCCACCAAAATCGGGCTAGCAGACTATGGATCTCCTCGATCAGCACATCCAACATTCGGAATACCCCCATGCCATAGGTAGGGATACTCTGCAGAACTGATTTGATGAGGACTTCTTTCCCCGCTTGTGATAGTGATCGCTCCCTCCAGCCTTGTACTTTTCACCATATCCTCTCCTTGATGCCTTCAAACATAGCTTTATTAGACCTCCCAACAGCCGCGGGCCCTAGATACTTGGAATGATGTTCAACCATATGCACTCCCATAAGACCAGCAATAGTAGCTCTTCGTTGATAGCTCAAATTCTTGCTAAAAGTCACCTCCGACTTCTGCCAATTGACTTTCTGTCCAGATGCTCTCTCATACAGCCGTATAACTCCAGTGACCTGCGAGCATTCCTGTGGCGTGGCTCTTACAAACACCAAGCTATCATCCGTAAAAAAATAGATGGCTAATCTTATGTGTAGTCCGACTCACCTGGATGCAATGTATGCTTCCCTCTTCAACCCGCTTCTTAATAAGAGACGAGAACACTTCAGCACACAAAATGAACAAATATGAGGACATAGGATCGCCTTGGCGGAGACCCCGGGTTGGCACCATCTGTCCACGGAATTGTCCATTAAACTTAAAGGAAAAAGAGATGCTCGAGACACAACTCATAATCCTTCCACACCAAGCATCCGAGAACCCCATCTTCTTCATTACACTTTCTAGAAATCACCATTCGACACGGTCGTAGGACTTGCTCATGTTCGTCTTAAGAGACAACCATCCCCTGCTACACGTTCTCAAGCCCTTCAAGTGGTGAAAATTTTCAAGAGCAATGATCGCATTATCCGAGATGTTCCTTCTTGACACAAAGGCACTTTGCTCAAGAGATATGACAGTTGGGAGCAACGGGTTTAGACGGTTCGCCATCGTCTTGGAGATGATCTTATATACGACGTTGCATAAGCTTATCGGCATGAACTCCGCTGCCTTCTTTGGTTCAGCCATCTTGGGAATCAATGTAATTATAGTCTAGTTGATTGTCCCCAAGTCTACATTTCCGCACCACCATGACTGAACGAAACTCACAACATCGCCACCGACAACATCCCAGAACTTTTGGAAGGATATAGCATACATTCCATCCAGTCCCAGGGCCTTCGAGGGATGCATTTGGTGCACTGCAGTCCATATCTCATCTGTTGTCGACATCCTATCCAACTTTGCATTTGCTTCCGAGGAAATATTTTGGGGGATCATCGCAAATGCCTCCTCCACCTGGCTGGTCCCTTCTGACCTGAATAATTCATCAAAAAACTCCACCAGGACCTTCTTCACCGCATTATCCCCTTTATGCCTCATTCCCTCGTTATCATCCAGGAAAGGAATGTGATTCCTCTTCCTCCTTGGGCTGGCTCGGTGATGAAAATACGATGTATTTTTATCCCCGTCACGGAGTGCATTCTCCCGGCTTCGGAGATGCCAAAATGATTCCTCATCTCTATGAAGAATATCGAGACGATTCACCACTTCTTGGCCTCTCTTTAGAATGTCTCCTGAGGGGGGTAGCCCCTGCAGCCTACCCAACTTCTCCTCGAGCTCTCGAATTTGTTTTTTCCGCCCTCAGAAATCAAGTCCATTTGCACAATTTGCAATTTTTTCCTTCGGATTTCCCCTTGAACAACCCCAATGGCTTTTATCGATGTTCCAGCACTCCTCGTATTGCAACAACATCGTTTCAAATTTGAAGTGTCTCCGTCGTCTATGAGAGACTCTTTGCTCGGTGTCAAGGGTGATGATAGAGTGGTCGGAGCAGTATCTTGGAAGGTTCATGGCTTGAGACGATGGAAAGTGTTCACACCAACCAGAATCGGCAAGAAAACGACCAAGTCTTTTCCGGATAACCGTTGTATCCTCCCTTCCCCTTTCTTAGGTTAGCTTTATCCCGCTCCAACCAAGATCGATGAGTCCATAGTCCACCACTACCCTCCGAAACGCATCCATTTCTTGTTGAGTTCTTGGTGTGCCTCCTTGTTTTTCCTCTTGAAATAAAATCTCATTAAAATCCCCGAAAAAACATATCGGGAGGTTGTGGACACTATGAATTTGTCTCATGAGGTCCCACATCTCTCGTTTTGTGTCTCTAACTGCCCACCCATACACTCCCGCTGCTAGCCATTTGAATCCATCACTCTCTGTAATCTCGGTGCAGATATGCCTAGTTGAAAAGGACCTAATAGAGGCTTTAGTATCCCTCTACCAGAAGCCTAACCCACCCGATAGCCCCTGGCTATCCAAACACAACCCTTCCGTAAACCCACGCCTTCTCATGGCTGGCTCAAGGTCCTTCTTCGAGATCATCATTTCCATTACGAACACAATGTTGGGCCGAAGTTTCCAAGACCAATCCTGGATTGCTCGGACCGGACGAGGGTTGCCCAGCCCCTGGCAGTTCCAGCTGAGTATTTTCATTGGTCTTCGTGGGCCTGGCCATCACAAGTACCCGTTACTTCTCTAATTTCCTCAACTAGGCCCGCCTTCTCCCGGCTTCGGGATCTCTTTGATACATTCGACTCATCTATGTCAGTTGTGCCGCCCATATTTCCTCCCTCTTCAGTCGTCTTGCGCTTCCCTATAAGCACTGTCACAAGGCTTGGTGGCTTTCCCGGCTTCTGCGACCCCTTGCCTTGGATAACAACATTCTCCGAGTCCTGTCTTGTATGCTCAGCCCGAAATTGCATGACAACATCAGTCACAATTCCTTCCACTACCACCGTATCATTTACATTCATGTTTATGGATTTCTCATTCGCTTCTTGCACCATCGCACTTTCTGCCTCTTTGTTCCCCTGAATCCGAGCCATCTCACCATCCCCGTGTACACTCACGTTTCCTACATCCTCCTTGTCAGTCATGATCTATACAACTAGTGTGTTAGCAGTCCTATCATCACCCCTCAAGAGATTATGCATCAACTTCCTACCCTGCTCTCACTCTTCGGCACTTACCCGTGCCCCTCTTGGATTCAACACAACCCTTAGCCATGGCCCAAATTGGGTTGGATCTAGGCTTTCACTAGCATTCGCTCCTGATAACATTCTAGTGGAGCAGAATCGAGCAAAATTCCCAATTCGACCACAACAGAAACAAAACGTTGGAAGCCTTTCATATTGAAGGTCGATCCATTTCTAATCGTTTCCAATACCGAGTTTTACCGCACGAAGAAATGACTTTGAAAGGTCTATTCGCACTTTGAACCTCATCTATCTTTGAAATCCCACAATGTATGGCTGGTCATAGGCCAAGAATTCACCGACGCGATCACTAATCGCCTTTGCTGTTGCCGCTGATTGTTTCCCCACCGGTACATTCCTAGCCACCACCCAAAAGGCAGAGTGCGTGAATAATATATCATCCAACCCTTCTGTATCCTTAACCTCTTTCAATAACAACAACGAATCATCAAAGGTCCATGGACACCCCTCGAGTACCCTGTTTCTGTCTTCCACATTGAAGAATTGAAACATGAATAACTTCTCCCCTACATCTCGGATTATCGGTTCCTCTTTAACTCTCCAGACTTGTCGAATTGTGCGGCGAAACGCTGGCCTGTTTATAGATTGATTTGTCACAAACTTCCCAACAAGGCACAATCCAATTTGCGCATTGGTAGGCGTCTCGTCTACCACTTGTACCACTTCTGCCTACGTATCAGAGAGTTTCAATCCTTCCCACGCCTTCCGCAACCCGTTAACATGGCTTTCCTCACCAGCGCCTGTCATCTCGCCGGACTTTCGTTCACAAACTGTTGAAAAACTGTCACAATAACTGTACTAACCGAAACTTTTCACCCCTACGCCAGGGACTCCTTCCTATGATCGTACTCCATTGTGTTCATTACAGTGTGGGAATGGATTGATATAAATGATGACCACCATGTAACTTGCTCGAGTGATGGGATACAACAAGTGGACGGGGTTGGTTAGTGGATAAAAAGCCATGATGGGCCATATCTCAATTAGAATCTACAGTTCACCTGCAATCTGTAACAACTACAAACGAGGCTTGAGGACAAGCCTCTTTTTGTACCTGTGGGTAATGTTAGAAATTAGAAATATAGGGATAATAAGTGTAATTACAAAGAAATTAGAAATCGGGTTATAAATACCAATAAGAGAGATTGTACAGAATATCGATGAACTACAGAACAACTATCTCTATCTTCTTCCTCTCATTCCTCAACCTCTCTTCTTATCTACTATCTCTCTCAAATTCCTCCATTGAAAGCCAACATTTCACCTATCCGACCTTTGGGTCATGACAATTGGTATCAGAGCTCTGGTCCCGCCCATGGCGGACAACATAAGTCCTGCGATGGAAGGGAGCGCCAGATGGGCCACGATGGAAGAACATTTGTGCAAGATGGATGAACATGTACAAGATGTTCAACAATTTGTGGCATGGACTCAACAAGCCCTTCAAGATTCAGTCGAGGGCCAAGAGGGGATTAATTGCAAGCTTGACACGTTGATTGAATGAGTTACGAACATCCAGATAGGGGCCGAGCTATTTTAATCGAAAATCAATTCACAATCGGGCCAAGAGTCTAAAGCGTCGGTCGTTGACGAGAATTAGTTGGGAGTACCGATCGTAGACGAGGCCTTCTCAGATGACGATGATGATTTGCAAAGCGACTAGGAAAGGAATGATGCCTCAAGCCAAAAAATCATCGAGGATTTCGGTGAATAGGAAGTGTCGTATATGAGGCAAGAAGCTGATGAGAATCGGGCAAAGCAGAGAACCCGGTGTAGGAATTCCAAGGTAATCCTTGGCCTCTCGTTTACTATCAATTCTGCATTGGATCCAAGACTTGAATCTACATTGGAGAAAGTGGCTAAAGATGATGAAATATGCGTTGAAAATCCATTCTATAGTGGTGAGATTTTGAGAAAAATGACCGAATTTAGGGCGGTTTCAATTAGATTCTTGAAAATTCCAACCAATTATCTAGTGTCTTTTAACAAATTTGATCCGGGTAGAGTAATCCCAGAAGAAATTAGCAAATTTTTGCATGATTTGCAGCTGCATACAACCTGTTCAATAAAATGCATGGGGTGGATTTGAATCACAACTGGTACTTGGTTGTTTTTGACCCTAGAAGTGTTGATATTCTCAAGCTCATGGCTGATAATGATATGACTAAAAGCGTTGCTAATCTGCTGGGAAGCCAAAATGTGGATGATATGACTGAAATGAAAAGAGTGCAGACGAGGTTTGTTATGAATCTCAAGTCATTGAGAAATGGTCAACACTCATGGCCATTTGATAGAAGACGAGTAGGCTTTGAGGATGCAATCTCGTACCTATCCGGTAGTTTGATTCTTGTATTAGATCCGGGTGGTGAATTTGATGGTTTGGAATTTGAATTAGGTGGATCGTGAGTCATCAATAGAAAAATCTTGTCTAGGCAATGATGTCCATGTTTTTGTGCTTATTTTCGCTCCTTGTAGCCATTTTATATATTCTGGGTTAGGGATATAGTGAATTTGTGTAGTTTGTGTTCATTTGCAAGAAAAAGAGGTCTACACAAGTTTCGGTTTAATTTTTGGTAGAATTTTGAGCCATTTCGGAGCAAAGCTTAGAAGATAGATCGATTGGAGGAAAGAACTCGATGTCGACTGGAGAAGATCTAAAATTTGGCTAAGTGTTGGGAAGGCAACCTACTGTAATCGAGCCCTGAGTGGTCGATATTTGTCCTTTGAGATCGACCACTGCTCAACATCGACTAAGCCTAGAGAGCACTCGACATCGACTAAAGATAAACAACACTTAGTAGCTGCTGAAGAGTACCCGAGATCGACCGAGACACCCGAGGTCGATTGCACACATCGAGTGCTCGATGTCGAATGCTTCTGGTCGACGTCAACTGAAATCTTAATGCGACGGGGAGAGATTTAAAGAGTCCGACTTGAGAGAGGATTGCTTAGCCACGAAGTTGAAGATCTTTTATCTCACCTTGATAGACTATATCCTTATGGGTGAATCTCTATTTACCCTGGGCCTAGGGAGTTTTTATATTTAGATAGGATTATTTTAATTCAAGGTTTACTAGGATTAGGACTACTTTTCTTGGTTAGCAAGGATTAGTAGGCTATAAATAAATCCCTAAGGGATAGGTTTTAATCATTCATTTCTAGTTCAATTCAATCCATAGAGAGTTTAGGGTTTCGAAGCTTTAGAGTTTGGCGTTCTTACGAAAGTTGGAGCGCAACAATTTTGAAGACTTCGAGTTTGGTTTTATGCAAGTTATTTTTGTATTCATCATGTCTTTCGTTACCATGAGCGAGTAGTCGCCCTTCTTCTAGGGTTGGGGTGAGTGATGCGGGATGAACGTCGTTGGCACTTTCGCCCTTTATCAAATAGTAATAATATCCAAACTTAAACACACAACCAATAGGTTAGGCGATCAATCACTTGATAAACCAAATAACTACTAGTATAACGATGAAGTCCGATGTCGAACCCACAGGGAGAAGCGATTTCCTATTCAATAACTCTAGACAAGCACTCTTAAAGCAAAGCAATGATCTTGGACAAATAGCAAATATGTAAAAGTAACCAGATTGTAAATCACAAAGCAAATTGATATCAAGATAGAAAGAACATTTCACTTGTAATTCTCTGACAATGGTTGGAATTCATGGTCCCCGGATTGATCTATCAATTATTCATATTCCTAGGTCTACTTGACTAAAGTTGAGAGATCCACAAGGATTCACTCATCTTATTCAATATCACTAAAGAATAACATTAAGAACTCAAGCAATCAAGACCAATTGGCACATTGACTCTACACAATCAAGATAGATAGGCGCATACCGAACTTAATCCTCATCGCATATCCTCAACATAGATAAATTGAAATCATCCACTACAAAGACAAAGAGACATCACTATCATCAATACCTTTGTTTGCTATTGAAAATACAACAACGAATTCATAGCTAGAGATGCAATTCCTAACATGTTGATCAGGCATAGAAAGGAACACAAATATAAATTAAGCACAAGATTATAACTAAGAACATGAATAATCAAATAGAATCAAATCCTCACAATCCAAACAACCATGTCTTCGAATCACAAGCGAAACTATGAGTTTAGCAACTCATAGGTCAATTCTCTCTCTCTCTCTCTCTAATGGTGTTTATCATCTGACACAATAGCCACACACACGGCGACATAAACTGAAAACAACCTTAAAAGGTCTCACAAGGGTTGGCAAAATCCTAGAAGAAATAATAAGAAATGATATAAATTAATAATCTTCGGATCCAAAATCGCGTTTCCTTCGACGAATTCCAATGACGTGCCTCCTTGCTCCTCCTTAGCTCTTCCATACCTCCCATCATGCTCCAAAACATGCTTCTTAAGCTCTTCCCAAAGTCCATCCAAGGTCGGAATGTAATTTTGTAGAATAAACACTAAAAACGCATAGATTCCAAACTCGAATACTTCATAAGAAATAAACAGAACTAGACTCAAAATATAACAAAACCAATACCTAAATGTAATAAGAAACACCTATAATGCCTATATGAAATATGCATTATCAAATCCCTCCACACTTAACTCTTGCTTGTCCTCAAGCAACCATAAGGAAAAACATCATCTTTGCATCCCACAGGAAATCTTTCACAACTTAACTCATCAAAAGCAACATCATCAATAGTGAAAATATAACCAAACATATTGTCATAAGATGTACATATGGGATCAAGTTGCTTGCTTGCTCAAAAATCAACCTTACCAAGGATAAAATGTGTATCCCTCACTCTCATGTGTTTAGGCTTTATGTACACACTCACCTCAATTCCATATACAAGCATCAACTCAAATATTGACATTTATATCACAAAATCTCCACCGGATACGTCAATGCAAAAATAAGGACATCAAGAGGACTTTCGCTCAATGGAAACCTTCGTAGAAGATTCCATTCGACAGGGTTGTAATGGGGCTTGGTAGAAAAATAAGGGCAATGAATTGTATTTGATCATGTGGTGCAATAAATTTTGGAAAACAAGATTCCAAAACTCCCAACATAACAAAAACCAACTCAACAAATCAAGCTCATAAATGCACAACATCTCTCAATATCATCAAAATAACTCCAAAAATCTCAAATCTCATCATCTTACATAGCATGCAATCTCAACACCCAACCAATGTATCTCATAACCAACATAAATCCCAATTCTTCCTCATTATGCAAACATAAGATAAATGACTCTTTATTCTTTTTTCTTCTTTTCCTTCTCATTTTTTCTGGATTTTTTTTGTTTTTTTTTTACTTACTCTTACCTTAGGTGAATTTTATCCTCCCTAGGTCCAAGTTTTTTTTTTTTCTTGAGCCAAAATACATGAAAATTCAAATGCATAAACATGAGGGACTAAATAAGCACATAACATTACATCTTCTCAAAAACCATAAACCATAAAATCACACTTTAGCTTCATTCTCCTCAATCTCCAAAATAGCTTCCATAACCCACTCAAAATCTCAATTACCCCGGAATAAGGGTAAGACTCATCATAGGCTAGGAATAATAATTTTGTGGAGCTAACAATAAAAAGGCTAAAGGCTCAAATTGGCTTCAAAGCAAGACATAACATAAGGTAGACATGGATAAATATGTGGCTAAAAGGTTGCCTCTATCATTTGAACTTATCAAGCATTGAACATGTATATAATCGACCTCGAAAATAGATAACCATAGCAATACTCAATGATAAATGCATAGGAAGAGTATATCACACAAGAAAAGCAAAAGGAATAAAGATGTATCCCTTATAAGGCATAAAATATCTCACGGGGACAAATTTTTGTTAAATTTCAAGCATACTCCCAAACTTAGATCATACATGCTCAATTATATATGCTCAATCATATTTCACATAGAAACCAATTTTCAAGATAAGATCAAATCATTCCAGAATTCCATGGGATTTATAAGATCATGCCAGGACATACTCAAATTAGATGGTTATCTTTGATAACACAACATGCAAAACAACAAAACAAAAGCAAGACTCACTTTTTTTTTTCTATTTTCGACATTTTTCAAATTTTTTTCATTTTTGACATTTTCTATAACATAAAAGAAATAACATAAAGGAAATAAAGACTCAAAAGCAAAAACTTAAAAACAAAACAGAAATTCAAACATGAACTAACATAACTAATTCACTTCAATCTCCCCCCCCCCCCCCACACACTTACATGTTGCATTGTCCTCAATGCATAGAAACACAAAAAAGAACAATGAAAATATAAAAATAAAGTGTTTGAAAGAAGCAAATGACTGACCAATTACTGTGAAGGCGGGGTCTGGGGTCCAGACCGCTGATTGATGTCCAGGGAAATGTACGCCCAGGGCTTAAGAAGACATGTTTCTATCTTGTCAATCTTCTTCTCTAGAATCAACTAATGCTCATAAAGTCTAGGAAAACTTCTCAGTTGTTGATCTTCCATTCTAATCAAACGATGGTCAATAGTCGTCACGAGCTCAAACAAAGCACTACTCTCAGTGGGAATATCAAGATCGTCCTCAGTCCCATCCTCCAGAAGAAATCTGCTCAAAGAGAACGAGTCCACAACCACCCCAGCGGGTGCTGGAACATGACGAATAACGAACGCGGCCAAAGTAGGGCCAACAGGTATATGCACAGGAAGATACAGGTGGTGCTCACCCTTCTCGCCGAATAGCCAACGGAAACGCTCACCAATGCCAAAGCGGCTTACTCTCTCAATCAAACGAGCGTTCAGCAGAACTGACATTTCAAAATAGTAAGGCACTGAAAAGGGTTGCAAGAAGCTCAAGTCCACACCCAAATAGCGTGCTATTAGGGTAATCATTCCACCAAAAGTAACAACATGGACACTCATATCATATCTTCCTCGAAATGTGTCTGCACAAGCAGCCAGAAGCAATTGGATCCAATCTGGTACATACTCGGCCTCCGGCGTCAAACATTGTAACCACATCCATGTCCTCTAGGGAATAATTATCGAATCAGCAGAACCATGGAAGGCAGGGGTCAACACCTTGTGGCAAAGTCTAAGGCCATGGTGAGTAATTGAATAGTCGTGAAAGCTGTCTGCCAAATCAGCATGGCCTGACACTATAGCCCAAGTCTCAACGGGTGTAGTAGTTGATAAGCTCCGACGCAAAGAACTCGACCAAGGTATGTGCATTCCCAAAGCATGGGATAACAATCGTTTCTGGATTAAGCATTCACTACCCAATAGTATGAAGCCGATATCCTTGTCAGAACGCACCTCCAGAGTTGACAGGAACTCACGCACCAAAATAGGATAAGTTGGCCCGCTCATCAATATGAAATTAGAAAAACCTCCCAATTCCAGCATCAGAGATACCGAAGTATGAAGACCAAGCTTCTACAATGTCTCCAGACGAAAGAATCGCGTCGACTGATAACTCACATTCCTCAGTTGAAACCACCGCTCCTTCTCAATGCTGGACAAGTAGGTTGGGGCATCCATAGTAGGAGCATGAGACATAATTCACGAAATTGAGGAAGAAACCCACAAAACGACCAAAAAGACGGGCACGCTATAGAGGCGGCGGGTGCCGTGGCAGGGGCGGCGGTTGCCGTGTACGTAAAACCACGAATCCGAGTGAAAACATTGGAAGACCGACGTCCACTTCTCCAAACTTCGAACTTTCTCGAACAACTTGGTTTCAAAGGGTTCTTTTGTGATAAGTAAGGGAATGGAATGGGCAAAGAGTGAATTTTGTGGATGTGGGGTAATGGCGGAAAGTGTTTTAATGAATTGAATCGATTGAAACGCAAGGCTTTAGGCAGTTGGATCGGATTCCAGTAGGCTTTTGGTATTCTTGAGATTCCTTTGAGCAAGCTTGATTGATCCACAATAAGGAGAATTAATATATGGTGAGTTGGAAGGAATATCTATAAAAAAAGATAAAAGGAAAAATATTAGATCTAGATAGAATGAAAATATAAAAGATAGATATCTAATCCTAGGACATAAGAAAACTAATCCTAAAAAGAAAAATCTAGTCCTAAAACAAATAGAAAATAATTAAAAGATAAAATGCTAACCTAAGATAGATAGAAAATAAACTAACCTATAAGAAAAAGGAAAATAATCTAATCCTAAAAAGATAAAAAATAAACTAACTAGACTCGGAAAATAACCAAAAATAATAAAGATAGAAACTTCCCTTCCAATTTTACCAAAATTCGGATTCGTCAGGCGGACAGACTAGCGGCGGGCGTCGTGTCCAAAGTGCACAACTCCATCTTCTAAGTCAATCAAAACTCAAACCCAACATCGGTTTCACTTACCGTACATTCCGAAATCCGTTGACACGATTGATCCTACCTTATTGAATTGAAAAGCTAAATGCAAAATAGAAATACTACTTAACTACCTTGGGTTGCCTCCCAAGAAGCACCTTTGTTTCACGTCTTTGGCTCGACGTGATGCATTCTTGATCAAGTTATTCCACCAAGATCCCCCACACTTACCTTTTTCAGAACAAGGGGTGGAACTTTAGGAACTTCTCCGACTTATTCGTCCATTGCATTTATCGATTCCTTCTTGAAATGAGTAACTCCGGGAGGTTGTCCTGCAATTGCAAAAACCTCAACATTATAAGGAATCTAATTTTCATAGGGAAAAGCAGTAGAATGATTCAAATGAGACACATTTTCATGTGACTTAAACAAATTCTCAATTTTCTTCTCAATGTCATCTGTCCCTATTCCAATTTCATCTTTGTTAGAAAACTCAAGATTCATAAATTCATTTTCAACAGAAGCATCTAACAAACCATTTGATTAATTCCTGTGATTAGTTTCATTAGAGTCAAGAACATCTACGGAATCATTGACAGAAGAAACGATAGGCCCAAATATAGAAAACTCAATCTTTCTACCATCAAACTCCATAGTTAGTGAACCTTCAAAACAATCAATCTTAGTCTTAGCTGTTCGCAAGAATGGCCTTCCCAAGATAATCGGGGTTTCAGGCATACCTTGTTCCATGTCTAGAATGAAGAAATCAGCTGGAAAAATCAAATCATTTACCTTAACCAAAACATCTTCAACAACTCCTCTAGGCTTAATACTAGAACGATCAACGAGTTGTACTATAGTAACACTAGTTTCAGACAATGAATTGAGACCCAAAAACATGTACAAGTTATAAGACATAACATTGATTGAAGCACCTAGGTCTAACATAGCTTTGGTGAAGCTAGCATTACCTATTGCATATGGTATAGTAAACATACCTGGATCTCCGCACTTTTCAGGCCATCGTTTCTGAAGCAAAGCAGAAACATTCTCACTTAAACTTACCTTTTCTTTCTTTCTCATCCTTTGCTTGCGCTTCATCGTGCATAGCTCTTTCAAGAATTTCGCATAGCGAGGCACAATTTTAATCAAATTAAAAAGTGGAATATTTACCTCACAATGAGCAAAGGTGTCGTAAAGAATTTGTTCATCTTCCCACTTACGATCGGATCTTAAGGCATGAGGAAAGGGTGGTGCAGGTCTTGAAACCTCAGAAGACCACTCTTTAGAAGCTTTCTTCGGGGATTGAACAACGTCAGAAGTCGGATCCGTCAATAGAGGTGGCGGCGGGCGCCGTGGTGAGGGGCGGCGGGCACCATCTATGCAGTGCGTCTCCAATTCCGCCTCTTCCTCCTTATTTCCCAAATCAACTTCCTCTCTAGGCCTCTCTTCAACATTCCTAGTGGGTATATTCACTTGTTTACCTCCTCTAAGGGTCATGGCACTGACATTCTGCTTCGGGTTCACTACCACCTGCGATGGCAACTTTCCCGAATCTTTCGCTTTCAATTTACCAATCTAATTAGCCATTTGACTCAGCAACTTCTCTTGAACACTCATCTTTTCCAATAACAATATCAATGTCTCTTCTCTGTCATCTTGTTGAGTGTTTCTAGGACGATTCTCATATTGTCCTCTCTGAAAAGGAACTTGTTGTTGCTGGCCTCTTCCGTTGAATCCACTTTGGTAGTTTGAATTGTAGCTCTGATTGTAATTGTTACCAAAGTTGCGGCGAGGTCCATAATCCATAGCATTCACTTCAACGGTGCCCTCCTGAATCAAGGGACACTTATCATTCGGATGAGTTGGATCTCCACAAACACCACAAGGTCGATGCTGATGGGGTTGATTCATTTGCATAGCCATCTTGTTCACGATCTCCATAAGCCTATCGATATCATTCTTGTGTCCATCTCTCGAACCATCCAACTTATGAACTCCTCTAACTCCTTGGTGTCTCCAATATTGTTGCGATGCATTAGCCAACCCTTCAAAAATCTGCATTGCTTCATGAGGTGTTTTGTCCAAAATATCTCCTTCGCTAGTAGCATTGATGAATCTCATATCGGTGTCAAGCAAGCCTTCATAAAGATGTAGCACTAGATCATCCTCGTGTATACCGTGTTGCGGACAACTACCCTTAAGCTTCTTGAACCGCTCAACATACTCATAAAGACTCTCCGTAGGTGATTGCTCAATACTGGACAACTCCTTCTTGAGTTTATTGAGGTGAGTCGTAGGAAAGTACTTTTGCAAGAAAGCTTTCTTCAATTGCACCCAAGTAGTAATGCTTTGGGGGCTAGGTAGTAAAGCCAATCGCTTGCAGCATCTTTCAAAGTAAAGGGGAACACTCTCAGTATCAATTGGTCGTCAGACAAGCCTTGGGGTCTCAGTCTATCAAACATACTCACAAAGGTAGCAAGGTGCTTGTTTGGTTCCTCCCCAGGCAATCCATGAAAGTAAGGAAAAATAGATGACCAATTTGACTTGAACTCAAATCTTGAACCCTCAGGGAGATCCGGAAGGCTAATTGCAATTGGTTGAGCATTCAAATAAGGTTCCTTCAGGTTTCTCAGGGTCTTTCTTGGCGGATTAACAACAATGTTTGCCATCTCTTCGTTTGTCTTAAACGCAAGCCCCCTCTCCAATCGAAAAGATCTTTCAACCTCGGGATCAAAAGACAAAAGCGGTGAATTAGAAGATCTAGTTTGAATCATACAAGGACACAAAAAACTTAAAGTAAAGAGTAATTGAAAAAGTTAAAGAAAAGCAAACTCCTTTCTTCTCACCGGCAACGGCGCCAAGAATTTGATGTGGGACGAACGTCGTTGACACTTTCACCCTTTATCAAATAGTAATAATATCCAAACTTAAACACAAAACCAATAGGTTAGGCAATCAATCGCTTGATAAACCAAATAACTACTAGTATAGCGATGAAGTCCGGTGTCGAACCCACAGGGAGAAGCGATTTCCTATTTAATAACTCTAGACAAGCACTCTTAAAGCAAAGCAATGATCTTGGACAAATAGCAAATATGTAAAAGTAACCAGCTTGCAAATCACAGAGCAAATTGATATCAAGATAGAAAGAACATTTCACTTGTAATTCTCTGACAATGGTTGGAATTCATGGTCCTCGGATTGATCTATCAATTATTCATATTCCTAGGTCTACTTGACTAAAGTTGAGAGATCCACAAGGATTCACTCATCTTATTCAATATCACTAAAGAATAGCATTAAGAACTCAATCAATCAAGACCAATTGGCACATTGACTCTACACAATCAAGATAGATAGGTGCATACCGAACTTAATCCTAATCGCATATCCTCAACATAGATAAATTGAAATCATCCACTACAAAGACAAAGAGACATCACTATCATCAATACCTTTGTTTGCTATCGAGAAAACGACAACGAATTCATAGCTAGAGATATAATTTCTAACATGTTGATAAGGCATAGAAAGGAACACAAATATAAATTAAGCACAAGATTATAACTAAGAACATGAATAATTAAATAGAATCAAATCCTCACAATCCAAACAACCATGTCCTCGAATCACAAGCGAAACTATGAGTTTAGCAACTCATAGGCCAATTCTCTCTCTCTCTCTAATGGTGTTCATCGTCTCACACAATAGCCACACACACAGTGGAATAAACTGAAAACAACCTTAAAAGGTCTCACAATGGTTGGCAAAACCCTAGATGAAATAATAGGAAATAATATAAAACAATAATCTTCAGATCCAAAACCGTGTTTCCGGGATCTGGGTGAACGGCGAGCGCCGTGCAAGGGGCGGCGGGTGCCGTCTCTGCAGTGCTCGGCGTTCCTCAAATTCTTTCGACGAATTCCAATGTCGTGCCTCATTACTCCTCCTTAGCTCTTCCATACCTCCCATCATGCTCCAAAATATGCTTCTTAAGCTCTTCCCAAAGTCCATCCAAGGTTAGAATGTAATTCTGTAGAATAAACACTAAAAACACATAGATTCCGAACTCGAATACTTCACAAGCAATAAATGGAACTAGACTCAAAACATAACAAAACCAATACCTAAATGTAATAAATAACACCTATATTGCATATTTGAAATATGCATTATCAGTGAGCCCTACGATAGCCATGTTGGTGGATTGATAAGTCGCTAAATAAGGTAACCTTATCTCGTTCTACCTTGTGCTTTATCTTTGAATGAAAATTTAAAGAACTCATGTTACAAAACTTGGGTAGTAATTAGGGTTTCTATTCGGAAAACTATTAACTCTATTAATGAAAAAGGTAGACGTAAATTAGGTTTATATTTTGAGAGATTTATTTACCTATTTGCTGGATTTGGTGAAAGTCTTTTCCTTTATCGATAAAGTTTGTTTCTTTGCGATTTATTGGTTTTACTTGCATGGGTATTGTTGTGGTGAACCCTAACTTTGAAAGACTTTTCCTTTATTGTTTACATTTTTCGTTTACGCCGTTCGTTGAGTACTCGAAAAACTTGACAAACCCCTTGATTTCCTGTCCATTACTTTGTTTCCATCCTTTCACTCTTTGACCTTCTTTGCCAACGTTTTGGCTAATGGTTTTGCTCCCGACATTAACTACTCCCAGCCGACATCGAGTGTCATTGATCGACCGATAGTTTTTTGAGTCGGTCGAGTTGTTGTTTCTGACCTCGACTACTCTAGTCGACATCGTTTTCCCTTTTTGTGTTTGTAGGAGCTTTACTGCAGATCGACATCCACGGGTCGACATCGACTGCTTTCTAGTCGAAGTCGAGTGACTTCTAGACAATATAGAACGTGACTTTTTGGGCTACTTCAGGATCCGTTGACATGCTTCCTCGTGGATCGAACCTGATAGCGAGGGACTCTTGAATTTATTTGATAGGCTAAGAGTTGTGAGTTTGTTTAAATTCTATACTTTCATATTCGATTTTCCCCTACATTAGGCAGCAGAGTTGCATTGGAGTTATTGTTGTTGCAAGCCATGATCATAGATTCTTACGGTATGGACAATATGTATTGCCTTTCGATAGAGGAAGAGCAAGCAGTTATATTATCAATACACAGTTGAGTTTTTGGAAGGCTACAATATAGGTTTCATGAAGAGCACCAAAGGCATCACCACCACAGTTACTGCATTTTTTGTTATGGTTGTCATGAATGAAATGTTTTTTCTGGCAGAGGAATGAATGATTTTTTTTTCTGTTGGACCAAGTTTAAAAGGTGCTGGAATAGATTAAGTCATTACAGTGTTGGAGAAGAGAGCCTTAATTCAGTCATTATAGTGTTGGAATGGATTGCTATAAATGATGACCACCATGCAATGTGCTGGAGTGATGGGATACAACAAGTGGATGGGGTTGGTTAGTGGATCAAAAACCATGATGAATGTTGTTGCAGGGATGAATGTTGTTGCAGGAGTATAAGTCAAGTATTAAAGTAAATAAAACTAAATAAAAGCAAACCAACTCTTGTCCAAGCAAATAAATACAAGACTTCCTCCCGTTGGAGTAGAAGGTAGTCAGGATCGATCCACGAGGAAGCGTGTCAGCGCCCGCCTTTTCAGTCCAGAAACTCTCGAAATTGACTTAGAAAGTACTCGACGTCGTCTAAGGTCCTCGACGTCGACCACTCAGTCGAACAGAAACTGCAAAACAGAGAAAACAGAACGCAAAAACGAAGCAAAGACTAGTCAATCTTGAGTAGCTGTACTCGAAGTCGACTAAAACCTACTCGACGTCGACTACCTATTGTCGATCTCGAGTAATGCAGAACCAAAATTCTTACCTTTTTCGCAATGAACAAAAGACAGAAATATGAAATTGGTGGGAAATAAATCAACAAACTAAAAGACTTCCAAGATCGGGGTTTCAACACCACAACGATAACCATATAAAATAATGCATAAGGTATAAAATATCATGTCTTTCATCAAATAACTTTTGTCATTAACAAGTACGAAGATAGAGGCTTTCGCATAAACGCTACTTGTTACTAACCCTTTTCACATAATTAACCCAAGTTGTATTAAGATCACTTTCTCTTCAATAACACAAACAAGGATCATGCTCGTAGGGATAGAAGACGAAATCGCATCAAAAGATTGTACCTTTAGCGCATTACCTTACATGGCTACCGTCGGGCTCACCCCGACCCTAGAAGTTGGGTGACTACTCGTTCCTCATCATAACAAACATCAATATAATAAAATAAATAACTCATTGCATTAAAATAAACTAAAGAAAGTATAAACCGAACAAAGCCAGACAACTTCCGCTCTCTTGCTCCACTCGGCCTCTCTCTCTCTCTCTCTCTCTCTCTCTCTCTCTCTCTCTCTCTCTCGAAAAACTCCTATTGCTTGTGGCTTGGATTGTTGGATGATTGAATTCCTTCTAAAAACCAATCCCTAAAGCGTTATTTATAGTGTTCAACCTTAGCAAATCTAGGTAAGAATAATCTATCTATATCTAAAACTTTCTATCTAAAAGCATAAGATAAAACTTAATTGATAAAGGAAATAAATCTATAAGGAAACTATACTAATGTAGATAAATCCCTCTTGGACTTGATAAATCTTCATGTCGATGGATAGAATTCCACCTATCTTCTCTTGCAAGTAGTCTATCTTCTCGGACCCCACTCGATCTCGGACTCGAATTCGTCACTGGGGTACTCGACTTCGACTAAAAGTAGTCGATGTCGACTAGCACTTTCCTCTCCTAGATTGTACTCGAGCTCGAGCACCTAGGGGACTTGACTTGTGTACTCGACTTCGAGTAGGGTTACTCGACGTCGAGTAGTTCTGGGCTCCTCGAGTGGCTCTGCTCGACTTCGTGTAACTGGACTCGGGAATACTCGATATCGAGTAGTGTTACTCGATATCGACTAGCCTTGTTGAGTTGATCATTTCTTGTTTCTTGCTCAATTTGTCCTGGTTCAGCTGTTCCTTGACCTCAGACTTTCTGTAGTTGACTTCGAGCTTTTCATCCTTTCTCCGAATTGCAGTTAATTGCCTCGATTTCTGCGAAATCAAACAGAAACTAGTGTAGACTCCATAATTTGGCAAATAAGTGTAAACAACATAGAATCTATACTATTCTAACCCAAATATATGAAATGCATGCAGAAATTGATATAAAAGTAAGTGTAAAACATGGCAAATTAGGCTCACAACAATGAAACATATCTCAATTAGAAGCTACAATTCACTTGCAATCTGTAACAACTACAAATGAGGCTTAAGGACAAGCCTCTTTTTGTACCGGTATGTAATGTTAGGAATTAGAAATAAAGGGGTAATAAGTGTAATTAGAAAGAAATTAGGAATTGAGTTATAAATACCCACAAGAGAGATTGTACAAATTATCAATGAATTATAGAACAATTATCCTTATCTTCTTCCTCTCCTTCCTCAACCTCTCTTCTTCTCTACTATCTCTCTCAAATTCTTCCATTGAACTCCAAGCTTTCACCTATCCGACCTTCGGGTCATGGCAAATGTTAGAAATTAGAAAATATAGGGGTAATAAGTATAATTACAAAGAAATTAGGAATTGGGTTGGAATAGATTCAGCCATTACAATGCTAAAGCATGGAGCCTTAATTCAGACATTACAGAATGGATTGCTATAAATGATGACCACCATGCAACTTGCTGGAGTGATGGGATACAACAAGTGGACGAGGTTGGTTAGTGGATCAAAAACCATGATGGACCATATTTGATGTCCACGTTTTTAGCATGTTTTATAGCTATATTTTGAGTTCATTTGCATTGCATTTATGTTAGAATCGAGTCGCTTTTGTAGGTTTTCATATGATTTTCGATATGGATGTCTACATAATGTTCGCCTAATTTGCCATGTTTTGCACTAACTTTTATTCCATTTTCTATCCATATTTTATACTATTGGGTTAGGAAAGTATGATATTTGTGTAGTTTATGTTTATTTATGAGTTATGGAGGTCTACACAAGTTTCTGTTTAATTTTGCAGAAATCAGAAGCATTTTGGAGCAATTTGCAGAAGAAGGAACGAAGCTGGACTTTCACTCGATGTCTACTGATCCACTCGACATCTACTAGAGTGAAGTCAGAATTTAGCTAAGTGTTGGAGCAAAGCAATTCTACTAAAGTTCACTCGACGTCTACTGAAGTGGACTCGACGTCGAGTCCCACAAGTGAAGACCACTCGACATCTATCTAGTCACTCGATGTCGAGTGAAGACCCTCTCGAGACCACCATGAAGACTCGATATCGAGTGAAGATGCAGAGAAGTGTGACGCACCTGACGAGTCCTAATCCGAGGGAGATTGCTTAATTGTGAAGCAGAAGATCTTTTATCTCCTCGTATAGACTTTTATCCTTATGGGTTAATTTTCATTTACCCTAAGGGGATTTTATTTCTTTTATATTATTTTATTAGGAAAGTTTTATCTTTAGATAGTTGATAGATACTGCTCTTTCCTTGGCAAGCAAGGATTGAAGCCTGTAAATAAAGCCCTAAGGGGCTGGTTATTCCACATTCTTCCACAAGCAATTGTGGACACCCATAGCTAGAGAGAGAGAGATAGGTCGAGTAAGGTGGAGATGGAGAAAGATTGTGGCTTTGTTCGGTTGTAAGCTTTCGAAGTTATATTTCCATTTAAAGTTAGTTATTTTATGTCAATGATGACGTTTGCTATGATGAGGCGCGAGTAGTCACCTTACTTCTAGGGTCGGGGTGAGTTTGTTGTTTCTGTTTTGTAGGGAGAACACTAGAAATCGACTACCTTGACTCGACATCAACTGTTCCAGTCGACATCGAGTGGCTTTTGGTCGATACAAGGGCTGTTTTGAGACTAGATCGGCGAGCGCTGACACGCTTCCTCGTGGATCGATCCTGATTCCCTTCCACTACAACGGGAGGAAGTCTTGTAATTTTATTTGCATGGAAAGGAGTTGGTTTGCATTTACTTTTATATTTGTTTAGTCAATTCTTCCTCCTAACACTGCACAAGTGTGTTTTGCATTTTATAGGATTTCAGAGCTATTTTAGAGGAGATATGTGACATATTGGGGAGTTTAAAGGAAGGTCAAGAACATGTCCGAGCACTCCCAGCACGCTGAGCTAGCGGGAACAAGTTTGGCCTAATCTGCTGCCAGCGGGACCCATCAAATTCTAGAATTTTCCGAGGATTCGAGAGCGGCGCCCGCCGATGCAGTCTGCGCCCGCCGATGCAGTCTGCGCCCGCCGATGCTTGTCCGCGCCCGTCGATGCTTGTCTGCGCCTGCCGATTGCTGTATCTCAGCAGATCTTCACGTGGAAAAATCCGGCCCAATGGGCTTTACTTGCACATTAAGAGTTACGGTTCTAGAGTTTCCTCCTCTATAAATAGAGGCCTAGGGTCAGCCATTTCATCATCATCCAATCATCCACAACCCATCGAAAGAAGAGGAGGCCGAGAGAGAGAGAGAGAGAGAGAGAGAGAGAGAGGTGGTTTTTGCGATGATTTGCGTTGATTTTGAGTTTTTCAAGGTGTTTTCTTTCTTTTATGAATTTGTTTATACTTTCTATGATGAAAAATGAGTAGTTCCCTTTCCTTCTAGGGTTAGGGAGAACCCAACTATAGACATGTGTGTGAAATTGATAATTTTATGAAATTGTTTTATGTTTTTACCGTCATCTACCTATGTGCTTAACCTAGAATGAAAATATAAGGGATTTTTGTTTGCAATTGTGAAGCAAAAGAGGATTTGTTGTGAACTGGATTGTAATTAGGATTAATTTACAAGAGTTGATTAAACCCTAATTAAGAAAAGGTAGAAATAAATAGGTTTTTATGCGAAAGCCTCTATTATCTATTTGTTGAGTATGCGAAAGCCATCTCTTAAGTAGGTTGATTTAATGCAAGTTGATTGATTTACTTATTGATTGGCGAAAGTAAATGGTTTGATGATCAAAGCATAATCTTTTATGTGATTCATTGGTTTACACATGTGTTTATAGTTGTGGTAAATCTCTAGCTTTGGAAGCCTTTTCCCTAGTGATTTTACCTTTGTTTGAGCCGTGAAAGTGTGTGTGAAGCGAATTATCCCCACCAACACCCATATCAATCCTTTCATCACCATTCTTGCCACCCTTTACCCGAAAAAGCAACTATTTCGAAACGATGTCCTCTCTCTAGTGGAACGATCATGACTCCCTATACTATAGTGGGGTCTTGACTACAAATTTATTTGGTCGATAAACCCTCTTAACAATATCTCAATTAGAATCTACAATTCACCTGCAATCTGTGACAACTACAAATGATGGTTTGGAACGTGAATTAGGTCCGGGGTTGGTTGGGGATGTAATCTCATACCTAGCTAGTAGTTTTATTCTTGTATTAGATCCAGGTGGTGAATTTGATGGTTTGGAATGTGAATTAGATGGATCGTGAGTCATCAACGGGAAAATCTTCTCTAGGTAGTAGAGTTGCATTGGAGTTATTGGTGTTGCAAGCCATGATCACATATTCTTACATAATGGACAATATGCATTGCCTTTCGATAGAGGAAGAGCAAGCAGTGATGTTATCAATACACAGTTGAGTTTTTGGAAGGCTACAATATGGGTTTCAAGAAGAGCACCAAAGGCATCACCACCACAGTAACTGCATTTTTTGTTATGCCTATCATGAATGAATTTTTTTTTCTGGCACATGAAGGGATGAGTTTTTTTTTCCTGTTGGACAAAGTTTAAAGGGTGCTGGAATAGATTCATTCATTACGGTGATGGAGAAGGGAGCCTTAATTCAGTCATTACAGTGTTGGAATGGATTGCTACAATAAGTGGATGGGACATGCCTCATTTGTAGTTGTTACAGATTGTAGGTGAATTGTAGCTTCTAATTGAGATATGGTCCATCATGGTTTTTGATCCACAAACAACCCCATCCACTCACTCGATCTATTACAAGAAGGGGAAGGAGAATCGAGTAGCGGATGCCTTATCTAGACGTTTCGAACAGGGATTGAAGGAACATGGTGCAATTCGAGCCTTGCAAAAGGTGGAACCAATTTGGGTAAAGGAAGTTTTTGCCTCATCATAGGAAGATAGCCCCAACAACCTAAGACCCAAATTTAGACTACAAACGGGTTGGAGGTATTTTAAGGTACAAAGGGAAATTTTATATTGGCAACAATCGGCAAGTGAGACACCAATTGACTGGGGCTATGCACTCGGAACTGTTGGGTGGTCATTCGGGGGTTGCGACAACATACCACCGGTCAAAGAGTATATTCTATTGGTCATCAATGCGTCAATACGTGTAGCAATTCGTGACGGAATGTGTTTCATGCCAATAGAATAAATCAGAACATGTACCCTATCCAGGATTGTTACAGGCTTACAGCTATTTCCAATTCCAATGCAGACCCGGAGTTCGATCGGAATGGATTTCATAAAAGGACTTCCGAAGTCTAAGCAAGGATACTGGTATTGGTGGATCGGTTGATCAAGTATATGCACATTTCATCTTGATTGCACACCCGTTCACTGCAGCCCACGTGGCGAATGAGTTTTTACAACATATATACTGCCTACATTGGCTCCCATCCGAAATTGTATTTGACCGAGATCGGGTCATTACCAGCTATTTTTTGAAGGAACTATTTGCGGCATTGGGCACTTCATTCAGGTTCTCCATGACATACCATCCACAAACGGATGGTCAGACGGAACGAGTAAACCATTGTCTAGAGAGCTACTTGCGTTGTGTAACCTCAGCGACTCCGAGAAGATGGGCGACTTGGGTCCCTCTTGCAGAGTGGTGGTATAATACAAATTACCACTCCTCGATCATTGCCCTATCCAAGCTCTTTATAGATTTTCGCCTCCACAACTAGGAATTCAATCATACAAGGTGTCCACATAGAGCTAGTATTGCTAATTGGTTGCAGCAGAGGGATCACATATTAGCCATAGCTAAGAAGGGCCTTCAGGAGGCTCAGTGGAGGAATTTGAGAGAGATAATATAGAAGAAGAGAGGTTGAGTAAGGAGAGGAAGAAGATAAGGATAATTGTTTTGTAATTCATATGTAGTATGTACAATCTCTCTTGTGGGTATTTATAACCCAATTCTTAATTTTTTTGTAATTACACTTATTACCCCTACATTTCTATGTTCACACAAAGCATGCCAAGAAAAAAGGAGCGAAAAATAAAAACTGACTTTTGATGTACGAATTGATTTTTCAACTCATAAACAACTTTATATTTTCATAATAACTAGTTCAGTACTCGCGTTGTGTGCAACTTTTTAATTTAAATAATTTTGATACTAAAACACATTTATTCAATTAATTAATTTCTTTCATATTTATGATTTCTCAAATCTGAATAAATTTATACTTTATTAGTATCAAATGCAAGAGGCGCACGTGGGGGGCACATGGGCACATGTAGGGGAAGGGGGAAGAGAGGTGGACTTTTTGCTAATATGTCCATATTGATTGACAAAATGCTAATAAAGACGGAAAATATGGATGTTATAGTAAATGCCTCTATAATCTAATATTTTGCGTTTGGTATAATTGTCAAGATTTGATTATCGTCTTCATTGAGAATTGATTTAGTGTCCTCATGTTTACTGGATACCAATATTCATTCATGTTGGCTGGATATGAATTAATCGTTGGCTGGATAATACAATCGTAATCTATAAGAAAAATATATATTTTTTAATTCATGACTTTGTGGCACGTAGGCGAGGTGATGTTACGAGAATTTTCAGAGCATCACCAACACCCACTTTATCCACAATTTATCGAAAATAAAACTAATCCTAGCCTAAAATTTATATAATTATGTGCAGTTTAAAAAATTGGAGTTGTATTGTAATATTGTATCAAGTCGGACAAATAAATAGTGGTTTGATCTATTTAAAATATAAAGGGTGGATTTGTGCAAATGTATGTCTAATTATGGATTGTTTTTGTAATATTCACTAAATAAAGTTTTGTTTTGAATCTTACCATAATTCAAGTTCAAAATTTTTGTATTATTTTAAGTCCAAATTTCATACTTTGCATTATATTTTTTTGATTTAAAAGTTTTTATATTTTTTTATCGGTTGATAGTTTGTATTATTTTAAGTCATTTTCCTAAAAACATACCACTTATTATTAACATACTTATTAGTAACTATTAAATAATAAAAAATAGGAAAAACTAATTAAAATACTCCCACCTTTGGGGTATGATAAAAATATATCCTAAACTTTCAAATGTAATAAAAATATCCCGATCTTTGAGGGTAGTGGTAATATATTACCATAGGGTTTCTCACGGGTCAGAAATGCTGACAAGGCAGCATATAGAGTTGGCATCTGACCCGACTCGAAAACCCGACCCGACTCACCCGAAACCAGGCCCGACCGAACCCCGAAAATCTAGTGTCATGCACAACCCGAACCCGAGCCCGACCCATTTTGACCCGATACCCAAATGGACACAGACTGACGGACATAAACAAACCCGACCCGTCCTTGTCCCGACCCGAACAAAACCCAACTCTTCCTTATAATTACTTTAGTTTTCTTATTTTTAAATCCTCAAATAATGTGAATTACAAATAATGAGACCTAATATACTAAATAAATGAAGTTCAATAGTCAATAATTAAGATTAACACAAAATAATCATCATTTTATAATAAAACTTAATGTGACCCGACTTGATCCAACCCGAACCCGACCCAACTCGAAATCCATTTGACCCGAACTTACCCGACCCGAACCGAACCCGACCGAACATACAATTTACCCGACATATGACCCGACCCGACATATGACCGAACCCGAATGGGTATACCTGAACCCAACCTGAACAACCGAATTGCCACCTCTAGCAGCATACGTGTATTTTTTGTTTGACAAGGGTTTTCTTGAACGGTTTCCTTAGGAAAAAAAATAAAGAGTTGGATCGGATTCATACCCATTGCCTTTTAATTTCCTCCCTCATATCTTCTTTTGTGGTTGCCTCTTGAACTGTCTTTCAGGTCTTCCAGGCAGCTCATGACCCCTCTTCAATGACAGTCTTCCTCCCTCATGATCGCGTATCTTGAGCTGTCTCTCTTACATTTTCTTCCTCTTTGATTCGTTCACGGGCTTAGCTAAGTTTTGTTTTTTTTCCCTTTTCGTTGTTGATGTTGTTGTCTATTTAGTTTTATTTTCAGTTTGGTGTTAGGAATAGTCGTGTTGCATTAATTTGATGCAATTTTGATCGGATTAGCTGGTTGGTTGCATCAATTTCGTTTTTTTGGGTTTAATTTTGTTGCCGGTTTATTTTTTCCCTAAGGAAACCATTTAAGAAAACTCAATTTTAGTGCTAATTTATAAAAAGGCTTCCACGCAAGCTGCCTTGTAAAAAAATCCACATAGGCTGTCTTGTTAGCATTTTTGACCCGTGAGAAAACCCGTGGTAATATATTACCACTACCCTCTAAGGTCGATTTTTTTTTTTGATTGGGTAAGAATTCGGATGCAGACTTTGCTATCCGAGAGCATCCTTGTGGATGAGGTTAGTTAGACCTGGGTCATTAAGAAGAGGTGGGTCAACGGAATTTGTGGCAAGGTGTGCAACCTTATGAGTCACCCGATTACCGTTACGAATGATGTGAGAACACAGAACTTCGTTAAACCCATTAAGTATAGAACTAATATCAAGCATAATTAGTTCTATCTCCCAAGGACATTTTCCTCCATTCCTTAGGTAGTCTATGATAATTAAAGAGTCACCTTCAATTATATGTTTATCTATCCTCATTTCTTTTGCTTTTAAGATACCAGCTCTTAAGGCAAGAGCTTCCGACATAAGGGGTGAGTGATTCCCTATGAGGTTACACCCTATAGCTTCTGGTTGTCCTCTATCGTTTTGAATGATGAATCCAATCGAGCTTTCGCGATGTTGTGGTGTGGCACCATCAAAAAATTCAACTTCATTTTACCAGGAGGCGGTTTTTTCCACTTATCTATTTTTCTGTGCCTTACTTTCAGATTGGGGGTGTTTTTCTGGGTGGATCTATATCTCACATCTCCATTGTTATACTTTTCTGCTTTGTTCCACGCCCTAATAGTATTTTGGATCATGCTTATGAACCCTTCAATATTGGGAAATTTTTGTTGTTGTAATATAAATTGGTTCCAGATTAGCCATGTTGTCCATGTAAAGACCGAAAATTTAAATTATGATTAATTAAGATTTAGTTAATTTCCTAGGGATAATTCGATCAATTATCCTTCTTTTGACGATTTTGAAAACCCGGAAAAATTTAAAATTTTTGGATGACATATTTTATATGGAAAGAGGATTACAATTCCAATCTATTGGAATTCGTATGATAAAATTCCGAGAAATATTAGTGAGGCAAAAGCCTTGTCATCCGTTTATTTCGGTAATTTTCGTAACTTATCGCGACATTTCGGGACGTTGTTTTAACATTAAATTGCTGCCCAAACCACCCCATTTCAGCCCTTTATATGATCAAATATGAGCCATATGTTTTTGCATTAAACAAATAGAAGCCATGTTGGATGAATGACTTGTTCCTATTTGGCCACTATTCTACCTAAACCTTACCAACTCCTTGACCAACCTTGGCTTCACCTTTTGGCTCTCTTAAAGGCACATTTCTGGCCTCATTCAGCCACTTCACACGCCAAAAATCAGAGAGAAAAGAAGAAGGAAAGAAAGAAAAAGAAAGAGAGAAAGAAAGAGAGAGCAAGTTGCCCTAGCAACCTTGCCAACTTCAAACCACCATAACTCCCTCCTCACTCAAGCTTTTTGGCTGATTCTTGAAGCCAAATATCCACAAAAGAGAGGCCTTTCCAACCATAGTGAGTTCACAAAAATCCAGTCCCATTAAGCCACCCGTTGAGCCCCGTTTCCGAGCCAGCTGTGCTGAGCCCTTTGGGTTCTTGAGGTTTTCAAGTGTGTTTGGGTGAGTCTTGGTTTCCTCCCCTTCAAATCTGATTTTATACTTGTTTTACAACTAATTTTGAAGGTTTTTGTCTAAGAATTCCTTTTATGTTTTGGTTTGGATTTGTCAAAAATGCTAGGTGTTTGGCGCAAGGTCCCGGGTAGCTTGGAGGGGTAATTTGGTCTTTTTCGAGAGAGGCTTCGAGGGTAATCTCTCATCCACTTTCCCCTATATAGGTTAGGATCCTTATGTGTAAATTAGGGCTTAGGAAGTGGAGCCTCTATGTGTTTTTGGTTGCGTTTTGTAGCAAACGTCAAGAAACAAAATGGATATATATGCCTCTGTAATTTGGACTTTATTTCCAATCCAACGGTCTGATTCGGCTGAAACCTTAATATGATGTTCATGGGAATGTTATCTAACTGTCCTTCAAATATTAGGGCGATCTAACGGTTGGATCAAGAGTTATTATAGTTTTAGTAACCAGTGTTTATAATGACTCGGTTAGAAAACTTGGTTAAGGGAATGCTAAGAATATGGCTAAATATGTGATGGCATAACCGAAACTTAGAGCATATAAAATACAGAAATGAAGTATACCCATAACTTGGCTTATGATCCGATGAGAAGAAAATCGATTATGTGATAATACGATATAGATTATAACTGGTTAAGTCCGGATCACTTAACCAAAGTGCGTAATCTATAGAATCGTGAACCTTATGTGGATGTATGTTGATTATTAGGTTGGGTACATTGCATTAGAATACCACCTAATGAAAGCTTAATGAAATTAATAGGCTCTTGTTGATTGGATCCTTGGTTGTGCACTTTATTGCTTGCTTATTCTCCGGACTCCAGGTAAGTCCCCTGGACTTACTCATGATGGATTTATGTGATACTCTTTGTCTTATCGAGAGTCTTCATGCATCACGCTATCTAGTAACATGTTAGGAATATAAACTGGTAATATGACGTAGGATGAACTTAGTAAATCCAACGATTCATATGTATGCTATGTGTCTATGGTAGGACGGCCGTCAAAATCTGAATAAATGACTTATACTCGATGGAACACGAATGAAATGATGAAAGGCTTATGATGAGAAAGAATGAGTATGTTTGAGAAGGATGAGTATGTTTGAGAAGGATGAGTACGTTTGAGAAGATATTATGATATGATGGTGATGATGATGATGATTATGATGATGATACGGGCCCTTGTGTGTTTATTTCGCATTTATATATATCTATACACTTGCTTATGTGTTACATTTTAACATTCATGTAGTTTAAGTATGCCTCTTTATATGGCATTGAGTGTGTATATTTCAGATGATTGACCCCGATTTATTTCTTGTTTTTAGATTCAGGTACCCCTTATCCGATATGACTTACTTATGTGGATGGTTGTCGGGACAGACCTTTTGGACGATTATAGTGAGGGAGGCGCTTAACAATCGTACTCTTTTGCTCATACTTTTATCGTTTTGACCCGGCGTGGCCGTGGCGTTTTGTTGTATTTATGATTTCCGCTATTATTTCTATTCGAAACATTTTCGCGATAGTCTAGGACAGGTAAAGCCTCCAACGGGCTTACGATCTTTTCGGGGTTCGTAATCCCCATCTTTTGACAACTAAATCCTCCGCTTAAATGAACCTAATAATAACTCGTACTCGGTCGTAAGATCCAAAGCTCACGGGAGAAGATCAAACTTCTCCTATAACGTTCCCCGATAATCTAGTACTCCGAACCTTATTTACCTTCTAAGTAGGTTTATGGAGGTTAATTCGGGTACTTAAATTTCGGGTCGTTACAAAGTTGGTATCAGAGACAAGTTTGTTCGACCTGAGTACGCACGAGTTAAAAATTAATTTTCAAAACCCGCCCACCGTTTTGGAAATTTTCAAGGATTTCGAAGTGTTTAAAGGGCAAAGATGAAAACCCTTTGGAAAATGGAAATGGTTAGGATATTTATAGACGAGAGATAGGATCGACGGGTAGAGACAAGGCGATAGGCATCCTTAGAGATGTAGAAGGGTTCGGGTAGACTGCCTAGCTTTTCCTTACAGACGGGCCTGGAAGACTCCAAGAGAGCAACCATGGTGGTTGGAGTAGGATAGGATTTAGAGGCGGGCTCGCCAAGCTATCCCTCGAAGGATAGCTATCTAGTTAGCTTCCGTGCGATATAAAACTATGCCTACGGGCCATCCCCTTGAAGGGATGTAATTATGTGAGATGAATGTGCCTGAGGGTCGTCTTCCTTGAAGAAGACGTTTTATTTAGTTGTATATTGAGTACAGTTAAATGTCCAGTTGTCAGCATGGTCGACACCCAGATTATTAGAGGACGCGGGAGACCACGTGGCCGAGGTTGTGGCCGCATTCCCGAGACAGAGACTGAGACTGAGACCGATGTTGAGGTCGAGATCCCCGGACAGCACGAGGGAGAGGCTGATAGGCAGCAGCAGGGATCAGCGATAGAGAGGGCATTACTCGCGTTGCTAGAGCGAGAGAGATCGGCTGGTGTCACCGACTGGGTGAAGAGACTATCACAGAGTAGCCCGCCTATCTTCGAGGCCGGACCCGGAGAGGATATCGAGCAGTTCTTCAGAGGACTCGAGGGAGTTTTCAGCTTGATTGGAGTACCCGATGCGGAGAGACAGAGGCTTGCGGCTGGGCAGCTTCGAGGAGATGCTTATGACAGATGGCTTGTCTACTGTGATGATCGTACTGCATGGACCTACGAGGAGTTTAGGAAGTTGATGCTGAGAGAGTATTGTCCATCTGGGACACAAGCAGCACGAGAGGTTGCATTCTTCAGCACCCGCTATGACCCACGACTATCTATCTCCGAGATCGTCTGCCAGTTCAAGAAGGAGCTCGTCTATTGTGGAAAGGTCTGTAACATTGACGAGATGCGCATCCGCATGCTTTCTATGAGGCTTTCGCCAAACGTTCTTCTGATCTCTACCAGCATGGAGGGAATGACATATGACAGATTTCTAGAGATGATCCTTCGCTATGACCAGCAGCTACGTTTGACAGCTGCCCCGTCTTCAGCTGTCCGCACTCCATCTGGCGGAAAGAGGCCACGACCCACGGAGCACAGATTTGATAGGGGCCCAGGGAAGGGGTTAGCGAGAGGAGGATCGACTAGCGGGACCACTTGGGCCATTCCAGCTGTACCTGTATCATCCTACCGCGAGGCTAGAGTGAGAGCTATTATCTGCCACAGCTGCCGCGAGGAGGGCCACTACCAGACAGACTGCCCTAGGAAGTTCATTTCCTGCTACACGTGTGGAGGGGTAGGACATCGTGCTATCATGTGCCCGCAGGGCGAGAGATCTTCAGTCACTCCTGCAGCTTCAGCTTTACGCCTTCCAGAGGCACCGAGACCCGCTCAGATTTCTTATGCACAAGGTCAGGGGAGGGGGACTCCCTCGGGAGCTGGCCGAGGAGATGGTAACTACGGAGGTGGCCGAGGAGACAACAGCTTTAGAGGAGGACGAGGCCGAGGTGGAGGTCGAGGTAGAGGTAGAGGAGGAGGTCGAGGCGGCCGAGGATCTTACCAGCATCAGCAGGCACAGTCATCGGCAGGGTCGACAGGACTAGGCCAGGGCAGAGGTTCTGCACAGCTAGCAGCAATAGCTGTAGACACTGATTTCTTACCACCCCCGCCGCCCCGCGTGTTCCCGATGCGGAACAGTGATTCGACAGCTCCGACTTCCATAGGTACGATATCGTTTTGTGGCTCTACTCTTCGCATTTTGTTCGATACCGGGGCAACCCACTGCTTTATAGCAGATTCATGCGTAGCTAGATTTAAACTTGTATGTTCGATATGTCCCGCGTTAGTAGTGCGTATGGCGGATGGGGCTAGGGTTAGGACGGGGCGTGAGATCCTAGGATGCCCTATTCGGATAGGAGAGCGAGAGTGGCCCACTGACTGGATAGTCATGCCACTGCGGACAGACGAGATGATCCTGGGGATGGATTTTATGAACTTCTACGGGGCAATCCTCGACCTGAGGACCCGTACAGTTTCCATCCTCGCGGAGGATGGGACTGAGCACGAGGTGTGGGGGGACGACCCCAAACGGAACGGAGCCCAGATCAGCGCCGTTCGAGCGGCGAGACTTCTAGACCAGGGATGCACGAGCTACTGGTGTTATGCTTTAGAGGTGGATCGCGAGCGACCCAGCCTGACAGATGTCCCCGTTGTTAGTGATATTGCTGACGTTTTCCCAGACGAGCTACCAGGACTTCCGCCACAGCGAGATGTTGATTTCGCTATACAGTTGGAGTCGGGCACCAGGCCGATTTCGAGGGTCCCGTACAGGATGACGCCGACGGAGATGGCCGAGCTGAAGGCACAGTTGGAGGAGCCCTCTGGGAAGGGCTACATTAGGCCGAGTGCTTCGCCGTGGGGAGCACCAGTGTTGTTCGTGAAGAAGAAGGATGGGTCATTGAGGCTATGCATAGATTACAGAGAGTTGAACCGGGCTACGGTGATGAACCGTTACCCGTTGCCGAGAATAGACGATTTGATGGATCAGCTGCAGGGAGCTGTCGTCTTCTCGAAGATAGATTTGCGTTCAGGTTATCACCTGCTGAGGGTGAAGGCAGAGGACATCCCGAAGACGGCCTTCAGGACTAGATACGGACATTACGAGTTTGTGGTTATGCCGTTCGGGCTAACCAACGCGCCAACCGCCTTCATGGAGTTGATGAACAGGGTGTTCATCGATTTTCTTGACAGATTTGTGGTGGTATTTATCGACGATATCTTGATCTACTCGAGGAGCAGAGAAGAGCATGCTGAGCACCTGAGGATTGTGCTGAGGATTCTGCAGAAGCATAAACTGTTTGGGAAGTTTAGCAAGTGTGAGTTCTGGCTCTCCGAGGTGATGTTTCTTGGTCATGTTATATCTGCAGCAGGGATATCAGTAGATGCATCAAAGGTTGATGCTATCGTTGCTTGGGAGATCCCCAAGAACGTTAGAGACATCAGGTCTTTTCTAGGTTTGGCTAGCTATTACCGACGGTTCGTCGAGGGCTTCTCCAGCATAGCTAGGCCGATGACGCAGCTAACGAAGAAGGGAGTACCCTTCGTGTGGAGCCCGGCGTGCCAGGCCAGTTTTGATCTGCTGAAGCAGAAGTTGACATCCGCGCCAGTGTTAGCACTACCAGAAGGGGCGGAGGACTTCGTAGTCTACACGGATGCTTCGAGTTCAGGTTTAGGTTGTGTGCTACAGCAGAGGGATCGGGTCATCGCTTACGCTTCACGCCAGCTGAAGCCAGGGGAGGAGTCATACCCCACGCACGATCTTGAGCTAGCCGCAGTGGTACATGCGCTCAAGATCTGGAGGCACTATCTGTATGGCACGTCAGTGAGGATCATGATCGATCACAAAAATCTGAAGTACATTTTCACGCAGAAGGAGTTGAACATGCGTCAGAGGAGGTGGTTGGAGTTGATCAAGGACTATGAGTTGGAGATTGAGTATCACCCGGGGAAGGCCAATGTGGTGGCCGACGCCTTGAGTCGGAAGACTCGTCAGGAGATTGTTTTGTCCAGATTGACGGCTCGACCTGAGTTGCAGCGGGATCTAATCAGTTGTGGGATAGAGGTCTGGTCACAGCGAGAGAGTGGACAACTGAGTTTCCTAGAGGTTCAGTCAGAGTTGATGGATGAGATCCGACGAGCGCAGACAGAGTGTCCGCGGATTGCCGATATCCGACAGCGCATGGCCCAAGGCCACTGTAGGTCTTTTACCGTCCGAGATGATGGGATGTTGATGTTGCAGGGACGAGTTGCTGTGCCTGATGTGCACAACCTGAAGTAGAAGATCATGATAGAGGCCCATTCCACCCCTTATTCGGTCCATCCGGGATCGAATAAGATGTACCAGGACTTGAGGAGGACGTTCTGGTGGCGTAGGATGAAGACTGACGTCGCTTTGTTTGTAGCGCGATGTCAGGTCTGCCAGCAGGTGCGGATAGAGCACCAAAAGCCCGGAGGGATGACACGATCACTTCCTAACCCTGTGTGGAAGTGGACGGATTTCACGATGGACTTCGTGACAGGATTGAGGAGAGATGTATGAGGCTTTGATGCGATTTGGGTGGTGGTCGACAGGTTGACCAAGACCGCCCATTTCATTCCGATTCAGGAGACATGGTCTGTGTCTGATTTAGTCCAAGCTTTTATCCAGCATATAGTGAGGTTGCATGGGGTTCCCGAGAGGATAGTATCTGATAGAGATGGCCGCTTCACTTCGAGATTCTGGAGGTAGGTGCACGAGGCTCTGGGAGCAAGTTGCATTTCAGCACGGCCTATCACCCGCAGACGGACGGGCAGAGCGAGAGGACGATTCAGACGCTGGAGGATATGCTGAGGGCTTATGTTTTGGAGTGGGGGAACCTGTGGGTTTGACATCTTCCCCTAGTAGAGTTCTCGTACAACAACAGCTATCATTCATCGATCAGGATGGCCCCTTTTGAGGCGTTGTACGGGAGGCGATGCAAGTCGCCTATCTGCTGGGATGAGCATGCAGACCGAGTGGGGACACTACCACAATACGTGCAGGAGGCGACAGATCAGGTCAGACGGATCCGAGAGCATCTGAGGGTTGCGCACGACCGACAGAAGAAGTATGCTGATAGGCGCAGAACTGAGTTGGCCTTTGAGGTTGGAGATCATGTCTGGTTGCGAGTGTCACCGACGAGAGGGATCCGACGATTCGGGATGAAGGGCAAGCTGAGCCCTAGATATGTGGGGCCCTTTGAGATCCTCGAGCGAGTAGGAGAGGTAGCATACAGAGTTGCTTTATCACCCCGTTTGGCTGGTATACACGATGTCTTCCACGTGTCACAGCTGAGGAAGTACGAGCCAGATCCGAGTCACAGATTGGACTACTCCGAATTAGAGATAGCACCTGACCATACCTTCGTGGAGCATCCGATTGCTATTCTTGACCGCCGGGTCAAGAAGCTGAGGCACAGAGAGGTACCGTTGGTACTAATACAGTGGGCTAGGAGGAGCCCCGAGGAGGCTACTTGGGAGACAGAGGAGAGTATACGGGCGAGCTATGGAGATGTATTAGATGAGTTGCTAGCGTCGTATGTACAGCCACGGGCAGATATAGTTTCGACTGCGTGAGTGGTCGGTGAGTACCTGGGAGGGGGACCCTTAGCCGTACTATGTGTGATTGGATGTTTACTTTTGTGACTGAGTGCGCGTTTTCTGTGATTGATATGCGTGGTGGGGCCCATGAGCGGTCCTACATGACGTGATTATCATTGATATGTGATTGTTGTGAGTATGGTTGATAAATGATGGTATGTCAGATTGTTGAACCTAGGAAAAGGAATAAGGCTTAGCCTTAGAGGTGGATGTTAATCCACCCTTTGTTTTGATTGAGCCGTAATGAAATCATATGTTTGATCCTTAGAGATGGATTTTTGATCCACCCTCCTGTTGGGAGAATAGAATGTCGAGAATCGGGTTTGAACTTTAGAGGTGGATGACCACCTCCCGAGAGAGAAGGTCGAGCGGAGTCTAGAGGAGTCTAGGCCAAGTCGTGTCAGGACACCAACACCTTTTAATTGGAATTGATTCGAAAATGATTTGAGTTAAAGCTTCCATGATCCGGGTAAGCTCATTGTGCTTCGCAAAGTGGATACGGACTTTCCGCGACGGCCATCGTGGAATTTCCGCTAAGACCTAGCGGTAGGATGATGATATCTCTCGAGTTGTGATACTCTTGGGGGTTGAGGCGAGATGTGATGGGGGCGCCCATTCACATGCTCGACGACGCCGTTCGAGACTATTACGGTCGTGACAAAAGCATCATGAGATTCTTGGACGACGCATCCGAGATGATCGCGTGCCTTTTGTTCCGATCCAAGGACTCAAGGTTTACCACCTTCTCCACCGATTTGAATCTTTTTGGTCTCGGGGACGAGACTTGTTTTTAGAGGTGGATGATTGTAAAGACCGAAAATTTTAATTATGATTAATTAAGATTTAGTTAATTTCCTAGGGATAATTCGATCAATTATCCTTCTTTTGACGATTTTGAAAACCCGGAAAAATTTAAAATTTTTGGATGACATATTTTATATGGAAAGAGGATTACAATTCCAATCTATTGGAATTCGTATGATAAAATTCCGAGAAATATTAGTGAGGCAAAAGCCTTGTCAGATCTAGGCCTATTTGTTTGGTCAATCACCAAAGGCGGCGAGGGGGAACCACTATGGTTTTTATTCCTCGATTCTTTTGCATACCCGTTTATTTCGGTAATTTTCGTAACTTATCGCGACATTTCGGGACGTTGTTTTAACATTAAATTGCTGCCCAAACCACCCCATTTCAGCCCTTTATATGATCAAATATGAGCCATATGTTTTTGCATTAAACAAATAGAAGCCATGTTGGATGAATGACTTGTTCCTATTTGGCCACTATTCTACCTAAACCTTACCAACTCCTTGACCAACCTTGGCTTCACCTTTTGGTTCTCTTAAAGGCACATTTCTGGCCTCATTCAGCCACTTCACACGCCAAAAATCAGAGAGAAAAGAAGAAGGAAAGAAAGAAAAAGAAAGAGAGAAAGAAAGAGAGAGCAAGTTGCCCTAGCAACCTTGCCAACTTCAAACCACCATAACTCCCTCCTCACTCAAGCTTTTTGGCTGATTCTTGAAGCCAAATATCCAAAAAAGAGAGGCCTTTCCAACCATAGTGAGTTCACAAAAATCCAGTCCCATTAAGCCACCCGTTGAGCCCCGTTTCCGAGCTAGCTGTGCTGAGCCCTTTGGGTTCTTGAGGTTTTCAAGTGTGTTTGGGTGAGTCTTGGTTTCCTCCCCTTCAAATCTGATTTTATACTTGTTTTACAACTAATTTTGAAGGTTTTTGTCTAAGAATTCCTTTTATATTTTGGTTTGGATTTGTCAAAAATGCTAGGTGTTTGGCGCAAGGTCCCGGGTAGCTTGGAGGGGTAATTTGGTCTTTTTCGAGAGAGGCTTCGAGGGTAATCTCTCATCCACTTTCCCCTCTATAGGTTGGATCCTTATGTGTAAATTAGGGCTTAGGAAGTGGAGCCTCTATGTGTTTTTGGTTGCGTTTTGTAGCAAACGTCAAGAAACAAAATGGATATATATGCCTCTGTAATTTGGACTTTATTTCCAATCCAACGGTCTGATTCAGCTGAAACCTTAATATGATGTTTATGGGAATGTTATCTAACTGTCCTTCAAAAATTAGGGCGATCTAACGGTTGGATCAAGAGTTATTATAGTTTTAGTAACCAGTGTTTATAATGACTCGGTTAGAAAACTTGGTTAAGGGAATGCTAAGAATATGGCTAAATATGTGATGGCATAACCGAAACTTAGAGCATATAAAATACAGAAATGAAGTATACCCATAACTTGGCTTATGATCCGATGAGAAGAAAATCGATTATGTGATAATACGATATAGATTATAACTGGTTAAGTCCGGATCACTTAACCAAAGTGCGTAATCTATAGAATCGTGAACCTTATGTGGATGTATGTTGATTATTAGGTTGGGTACATTGCATTAGAATACCACCTAATGAAAGCTTAATGAAATTAATAGGCTCTTGTTGATTGGATCCTTGGTTGTGCACTTTATTGCTTGCTTATTCTCCGGACTCCAAGTAAGTCCCCTGGACTTACTCATGATGGATTTATGTAATACTCTTTGTCTTATCGAGAGTCTTCATGCATCACGCGACCTAGTAACATGTTAGGAATATAAACTGGTAATATGACGTAGGATGAACTTAGTAAATCCAACGATTCATATGTATGCTATGTGTCTATGGTAGGACGGCTGTCAAAATCTGAATAAATGACTTATACTCGATGGAACACGAATGAAATGATGAAAGGCTTATGATGAGAAAGAATGAGTATGTTTGAGAAGGATGAGTATGTTTGAGAAGGATGAGTACGTTTGAGAAGATATTATGATATGATGGTGATGATGATGATGATTATGATGATGATACGGGCCCTTGTATGTTTATTTCGCATTTATATATATCTATACACTTGCTTATGTGTTACATTTTAACATTCATGTAGTTTAAGTATGCCTCTTTATATGGCATTGAGTGTGTATATTTCCGATGATTGACCCCGATTTATTTCTTGTTTTTAGATTCAGGTACCCCTTATCCGATATGACTTACTTATGTGGATGGTTGTCGGGACAGACCTTTTGGACGATTAGAGTGAGGGAGGCGCTTGACAATCGTACTCTTTTGCTCATACTTTTATCGTTTTGACCCGGCGTGGCCGTGGCGTTTTGTTATATTTATGATTTCCGCTATTATTTCTATTCGAAACATTTTCGCGATAGTCTAGGACAGGTAAAGCCTCCAACGGGCTTACAATCTTTTCGGGGTTCATAATCCCCATCTTTTGACAACTAAATCCTCCGCTTAAATGAACCTAATAATAACTCGTACTCGGTCGTAAGATCCAAAGCTCACGGGAGAAGATCAAACTTCTCCTATAACGTTCCCCGATAATCTAGTACTCCGAACCTTATTTACCTTCTAAGTAGGTTTATGGAGGTTAATTTTGGGTACTTAAATTTCGGGTCGTTACAGTCCACCAGTGGAAGGCCATTTTTTGTTTATCCTGAGTTATCAATTTGGCACCTAATAAAGTCATCATTGGCGTAATACTCCTCGACGAGTTAATACACCCTGATATCATGGCTTTTATAGTCGTAGATAGTCCCTCATAGAAAGTCGAGTACTTGCATTCAAAAAATAAGTGAGTGGCATCCTCCTCATGATGGTTGCATAGGGCGCAATACGGGGGAATCGCAATGCCCTTCTTTGCCGGTCGCATAGCAGTTGGGAGACCATCCTGTCAGACTTTCCACAAGAAGTTTTTTATTTTGGGAGGGGTATGGATATTCCATATCCATGCATTGGCGTCACGCACTTGTTCAAATGTTTTTGTGTTATATTTATATGCACTAGATGTAGTAAACCATCCTTTGTTGTCCGGCCACCGATACATTCTGTCATGTAATCTAGGTTTTGGTAAGGGAATCTCCGATATTTTCTTTGCTATTTGTGTAGGTAGGACTATTTGTAGTTTATCTTGGTTCCAAGCTCCCTCATTAATATAAAAATCAACTGTCTCTTCAATGTTCACTTTACTTGGATCCAAACTAAGATCTAGTAATCCCGCTAACGGTGTCCATTTGTCTTTCTAAAATTTAATTGTTTTTCCATCTCCGACAGACCATGCGAGACAATTTTTAAATGGTGTTATTAGTTTCCGCAGTTGGGTCCATTGCCATGATGCATTTCCTTTGGTCTCATAATCAAGGAGGTTTGTCGATTTTAAATATTTATGTTTGATAATTTGTACCTAGCAATTAAAAGGCTCAGCGATAATCTTCCATAGAAGTTTCATTTGTAAGGCCTCATTCATTTCTTTTGTTTTCCTAATACCCATTCCTCTATTTGTTTTTGGCCTACAAACTTTGTCCCAACTTATGAGTGGCTTATACTGAAGGTCCTTGTTCCAAAAGAAAGACCTATTCATTTTATCTAAAGCTGCATGTACTGAGGCCAGAAGCATAAAACTTTGCATTGCAAACAATGGCTTGGACGACAAGTTTGAGTTGATTAAAACCGATCTCCCTTGTTGAGACATCGAATCTGCTCTCCATTTTGTCAGCTGGTTAGACGTCTTGGTGATGATCTCCTCAAATGTATTTTTATTAACTCTCTCATTCACAATTGGGCACCCTAGGTATTTATCAAGTTTAATTTGATGCGAGATATTAAGGCATCCTTCAATTAGGGGTATTCTCGATCCGGGGATACCTGGGGTTGCCTGGAAGGCCGATTTGTTATAATTGACTTTTTGACCTGAGATTCGACAGTAGTCATCCACTACAGATTTCACTGCTCGACATGCTGACAAGTTTCCTTTGGAGAAGATAATAATGTCATTTGTGAAAGCAGGGAAGGGTATTTTAGGCCCAGAGTGCCCAAACCTAAAACCAAACCCTGAGCCCTCCATGTTGGCTTCTGCAGACAGCTTTCTAGCGAGAACCTCTACCCTAAGATGAAGAGGAACGGATAGAGAGGATCGCCTTGCCGAAGGCCTCTCGACGGACGGAAGATGTCTGTCGGGCCATTGTTGACAAGAACAGAAAAAGATACCGTTTTAACACACTCCATTACTAGGTCAATAAAACGTTGCTCGAAGCCGAATTTACTTAATATTGCTTCAGTAAATTGACAATTTACACGATCATAAGCCTTTTCCATGTCAAGTTTAATTGCTAACCAGCCATCTGTTCCTTTGCGGGCTTTAAACAAATGAAAGATTTCATGTGCAATGAGGATATTATCCCGAATAGCTCTATTTGAAACAAAAGCTCCTTGAAAGGGATGTATGACCTTACCAATTACTGTCTTCAAGCGTTCTATCAGGATTTTGGAGGTAAATTTATAGATCGTTGAAGATAGACTAATAGGTCTATAGTCCTTTGTCTTTGCGGGATTATCACATTTAGGAAGTGGCGTAATAAAAGTGTGGTTAATCTGCCGCAGGAGCCTACCTGTATGGAAAAAGGCTTTTATAGCTTTTATGACATCCATACCAATAATGTCCTAGTAAGTTTTGTAGAATCCGACCGACATACCATCCGGGTCGGGAGACTTGTTAAGCCCCAACGACTAGATAGCCTTTTTTATCTCACCATTGGATGGTGGTCTACAAAGGTAAGCATTTTCTTCAGCCGTGATTGATGGAGGGATCAGCTCCAGGTAATTGTTCAGTAGATCAGTACTGACAAGTTCTCTCGAAAATCTTTTCACAAAATCATTTCGAATTTCCGTTCTTATGTTTTGCTCTCCTATGACTTGTGTTCCATCGTCAGAAAGGATGTTTCTAATAATCTTCCTGTTCCTTCGTCCCGATGCCACTCTATGAAAATAGGTTGTGTTTGAGTCTGAAAATTTAATATGTTTGGATTTTGCTCTTTGCCCCCAGTATTCCTTTTGGAACTGTAGTAGTTTCTCTTTTTTACCAATAAGTTGTTTTTCTCTTGAGATATGTCTATTATCTGTTGTCTTAGTGCTCTGAATGTTAACTAGTTCATTTTCAACTAGTTGGATTTGTTTGAAAATATTTCCAAACGTAACTTTGTTCCATGACTTAGCCTTTTCTTTTAGGATTTTTGTTTTATATGATAGTCTGAACATGGATGATCCGCTACATCTTATTCTCCAAACTTGTTTGACAATATTCCGAAAATCTTCTCTCTGTAGCCACATATTTTCAAATTTGAAAGGCAGAGGTCGAAACGTATGGTTTGTGTTGAGATTTAGAAATATAGGGAAATGATCAGAGGATGTAAAGGCGCCATTGACAGTAGCTAGGTCGGGAAACGAGTCGAGAAAAGAATGTTGCACTAGTGCTCTATCAAGTTTTTCTCGAATATTATCTGTTTCATCAATGGTTTTCCTCCAGGTAAATTCGTTACCTGACGACAGAATTTCTATCAGAGAGCACTGATTCTTGAACTGATTAAGCCTCGCAAACCTTGTGTGGCAATTTGCTACACCCCCATCTTTCTCATTGCTTGAACAAATCTCATTTATATCCCCAATAACCAGGTAAGGAAGTGGCTCTTCATTAATTAGTGTTGTGAGATTTCTCCAGAAATCATCCTTATCAGAATAGTTGGGGGGGGGGGCATAAATAAAGAAAATGACCCTCGTAAAGCTCATGTCGGGACAAGAATATTTCACTCTAACTCTTGGCATTTTAATTTCTGCTTCAATTGATTCATTCAGAAGTTGGTTCTCATTCCAAAGAAGGTCGATCCCCCCTGAACTACCAGTACCCATTGACCATAGAGCCTTAGTAAATCCGGTTGTCTGCCAAGTTTTCTCTGGCGGAACTTTATCCGTTCTTGTTTCAGCAATAGCCATGATCGATACGTGTTCGTTTATACGCATTGATTTTAGATCTGTCCATAAATTTGGCTTTCCAAGCCCCCTGACATTCCAACAGCATAGCTTCATAATAACCTTTTTCGATCTGTCAGAAGAAATATACTCGCATCTTCTGACAGAAACCAAGGATACGCAATTGATATTACTCTAAACCAACCAACATCTTTAGAACGACTAGGCTTATGACTGCTGGAGTTAGAGCAGGACACTCTAGTTTTAATTTGCTCGATACTTATATCATAATCCTTAACACTGAGACAATTCATTTTGAACTTTCTAACTCTATCGAGTCTAGTATTAGTTTGGTAAGGTGGTGAATTACTTTGTCTCATTTTCATTTGAAATTTTCCACCCGGCCTCACGCTATCGATGAAAAATAAGATGCACAAATATCCCTTCTCATTGTATCCCACCTTCTTCCTCTTTTCTTTTAGACATACTACATTTTTAAGATCGTATCTCCTTAGATTTTTGTACTCATCACAATCGGGATTGTAATCTACATTGACCTGAACTAGGCTTATGTAATTGTTAACCCAAGCTTCAGAGTTTACCCATTCCTTCCATAACGAATTATATGAAAGTATGTAAGCCATTAGATGGTGGTGAAGTGGCCTATATATTCTACTGAAATTAATTTCCAGTGCTATTGACCAACAAAACCTTCTTCTCATGCTAATTGCTTAGGGTGATTTCCAGTTTTGAATAGGGTGATTAAGTTATAGTGCCTTGTCCTACCAAATAGCTCCACTTAATCACCCTATTCAAAACTGATTTGCTTACCCAAAACTTAAGAAGATAGGATCCTATATTCCTATTCTCTTGTAAGCAGATAGTTGAATACCAACAACAATAGATAATTTGACATAAGGAATGTAAATATCTTACATGACTTTTGGATACACAGTGATTCAGAGCGGAGATGTTCTCCTGAACCTTTCCTTGGAAAGAAATGAGTCTCTCCCTATTGATGGTCCTCCTCTTAAACTTCTTCTCTGCCTTGGCCCTTCGCAAGGCTTCCTGGTCATCCTTGGGGACATGAGCCCCCTTAGCGAGTTTTGATCCCTCCGGCTTCCCCTTTTGGGTGTTACTCTTTTCAAGTGCATGATCTTCTGCAACCAACAACTTCTTTCCCTTGACCATGCTCTATGGAGCCATACCCAAACAGAAACCTAGAAAATACGTTGTTAGGTTCAGAATTGAGACGATTAGATTGAAGGAATAGAGAGAAGTGGTGTGAGGAAGCCAGCACCAACCAACCCTCCTTAAATAGAAGAAGAAATCGAAAAAGAACAGAGATGAACGAGGCCCGATCGTACTAACTCTTTCAAAGCAGAGCAGTAGAACCCATCCCGCACACCTTAAGCTTCACCCCACTCCGGATAACGAGTACCAACAGATCGGGGAGCCAATAGAAGACTCCCACAACCCAATCGCTCTGACAACCATACAAGAAGGATTAGGCCATGGGGGAGGGCGATATGACCAATCCGACGAAATCATCACCCATAGCACACTCAGACACCGGTAACAAAGGATTTGGGAGTTTCGATTAGGCTTTAGCCTATACACAGGCGTTAACCCCCATTTTGGGTTAACCCTAGAAGCCAAACGAAAGTTGCCAACACACAGGTTACAACTCAGGCTAAGATTGAGAAGTTGATGGTTCATAGGGCAATCGAGCACACAAAGTATGGCTATCAGAAGAGTAGCTAAGCAGATGTACGGCTGGAGGTTCTCTTCATCGTGATAATTGGAGCGATAGGGTTGGCACCGAAACGACAGGACGAAGGAGGAGTGGGAGGGGAGGCGACACAGGCGCGTCCTCTGAAGTGTTTTTGTTTAGGTTTTTGGAATCCTCCTTGAGAGAGTTAAGGTCGAAATATTTTTATTACATTTAAAAATTGAGGATATATTACCCCAAATGTGTATTTTAATTAGTTTTCTCTAAAAAATATATAAATTAAAATTGTATATAGTTTGTAACTTTTAAAAACATATGTATCAATAATAAAATGACATAACACATACATAAATACTAAAATTACATGTATTTTTTTAATAATTTTTTTTTTGATGAAAAACATGACATATATGTAGGCTTGTGAGTTGTGTGAGTTGTGACTTGTGTATCCATAACAATCCCTCGCCGGCTCGCCCCTTGTTCTTTAAAACCCATCAAAACCCTGGCTGGCTTCGTTTGGTGCTCACTCCAATCCAAAATTCCGAAAAATGATAGCAAGAAGACTGATTTCCGTAGGGAAGATCTCGGAAAATTCTCTCCACCGCATCAATCGATTCGTCAATTCAACGGCAGCTCGTTCCACTTCGTCGTCTCCATTTTCTATGGTCCTCAAGGACTCTCCATCGCAGTCCTTGAAACCGGCCGATTTGGCTCGGCGCTCTCTTTTTGCCGGTGTTCGCTCCTATAGTGCTGGTTACGGATCCGATTATCCCGAAAGGTGAGTTCCATCTCTTTCGAGTGCTCGTTTAGTGAAATTTGTTGGACATTCTCTGATTTCTGTTTGGAGTTCACCTTTTGCGATTATAAAGTCGGACGCAAATTGCTTAGCTGTAGACTGTTAGCCGGGAATTGTAGGCATCGGTAATTAGTATATAGTTCTGTAGATTGTGTAATTTAATTTTGAGGACGGAAACCTCTGGAATCGGACTGCTGTTTGAAATGGATTTCTATCATTGAGATTTGCTTAGGTTACGGATGCGAGTTTTTGTCACCTTTGAGTTTTTTTGTTTAGTGATTTATTTTCGTTCATTCAGTGCTTTTCGGTTGATGGTTGATATGAACTTCTGGTTTCTGTATTGAGGTCGTGTTCCTCCTGCACTAGGACGCATCTCGCTATTAAAATCAGGATGGAAATTGCTTTGTTTACATTTTTGTAAAGTAGTAAGGGAGATTATGAGACTTCGATCACTGTTATGAAGCAGTTTGCGTTGGAATTAGCTATTGACATTGGTGCTATTCGGTATGAATTTCTGTCATATTGCTTAAAAATTAGGTTTCGGTGTTATTGCTCAGCACTCAGCAGTAGCTCAATTCTTGTTTGAATATAACCCATTACCAATGTATAATTGGTAGTTGCATACAAAATCTCAAGTCTTGTTTGAATGTAACCTTTGTAGATGCGTACACTCACTCTCAAGTTTTGTTTGAGGGTAACCTATGTATTTGCATACAGTAGCTCAAGTCTTGCTTGAATGTAACCTGTGTAAGTTCATGCAGTAGTACAAGCCCTGTTTGTGTGTTGGACAATGGAAAAATACTCTTGGGCCAACTGTTATAACCTCAACTATAGTCAAGCTACCAAATATGTTTCTCTCTATTTCAGGGAAGATGACTATTTATGTTGTATTGAAACTTTACTTTCATTTGGTCCTGTTTACGTTAATGTGTTTCTAGCGGCGGCGGTGGTTGTGTATGATTCAGACACACAAACATTTGTTGTCTAGGTTTCAATTTCTGTCTAGTAATTTTGATTGACTTTGATAATGTAGATATGAGAGGAGGTCAGCATTCAATTGGGGCATCCGGATTGTCCCGGAACAGGAAGCCTGTGTCATTGAACGGTTTGGGAAGTTTCAAAAAGTATTGGGTGCTGGTATTCATCTGCTGATACCACTTGTAGAGCAAATTGCATACATACATACGCTTAAAGAGCGAGTCATCCACATACCAAATCAGGCTGCTGTAACAAGTGACAATGTCAGTCTTCACATTGACGGTGTTCTATTCATTAAGGTGTGTTGATGGTGTTCTCTTCATATGGGCATACACTTCAACTTTTTATTGTTTTTCAGTGTTAGGTATGAGTTCCTTTACACTTCATTCATCCGTTAACATAATTTAAGAATGTTCCTATAGGTTGTGGACCCTAAAATGGCTTCATACGGTGTAGATGATCCGATATTTGCTGTGACACAACTTGCGCAAACAACTATGCGTAGTGCCATTGGGAAAATGACTCTTGATAAGACCTTCATGGAGAGAGATACGCTGAATTCTATCATTGTGGTAAGATTATTAGGCATATATATACACTCTCAGTCTCAGCAACAGTTTAGTTATGGCTCCTATACATTATTAAACTGCTGTTTCTTTTCCTTCTCTACCTCCTACTTGCAGAGTTTTATCTTTTGTTTACTGTATGCATACTTATTGTGTTTCCTATTTAATTTGGGTTAAATTCTGTTTTCAAATTTATCAATAGACTGTAATGCTCTGTAGGTTGTAATTGACGAGTGCTTTCCTGTAATATCTTGAAGTATTTCCATTTTTGCTAGTTGATTTTAACTTTTAAGGAATGCAACTGCAGTGCATTGATTATCCTGAATACTCTCATGAAATTCAAGTGAAATTTCTTTTAGGAAGCAATCAACGATGCTTCGAGTAACTGGGGTCTTCGGTGTCTCCGTTATGAAATACGTGAGTTATGCCCTTTGTCGCATCCCTTTTCTCCTAAGAAAAAATGGTTATGAATTTTTTAATCGTTATGAATTTTTTAAAGTCACTGGATCACTATTTAAATCGTCACTTTTCTGTATGGTTAGGGGATATAACTCCACCACAAGGGATAAAAATAACCATGGAGATGCAAGCCGAAGCTGAGAGGAGGAAAAGAGCAGAAATCCTAGAGGCAGAAGGTTAGATAGCTCTTATTGTTTTCTTTTGTCTTCATCAATTCCATTGTTCATGCAGGTATTATTAGACGGCATTATCATTTTGTAATTATTGCAATTCTGCAAACATTTGAATATGGAAAGTTGGTTGTGATTGCTATCTATCTTCTACTAAGACTATTTTGGTAGTTTTGCTATTTGATCGCCTTTTAATTATGTTATCCAACTATTCACAAATGCATTCATGATTTGCAGGGAAAAGACAATCGGTGATTTTGGCATCTGAAGCTGCAAAGATAAACGAGGTTAACAGAGCTCAAGGTAAATACAAATATAATTTTAGAGACGTATAAAAGTCATTTATATATTTGCACGATTTGTATTTTAAAAAATGCTTGTATCTTTTGTGATATTACAGGAACTGCAGACGCACTTAAGTCTGTTGCCGAAGCTCTTGATAAACATGGTGGTGATAAGGTATATAATGAAAACTTTAACAACAAAATTATTTCCACTTCATTTACTATATTCGGAAAAGTGACTTGTAAATTCTTAATTATTTCTACTTCATTCACTATATAGGCTGCAAGCTTGAAAATTGCTGAACAATACCTTCAAGCATTCAATAAACTAGCCAAAGAGGTACTAATACCGTACGTTTATTCATTTGGTGTTTAATTGCATTATCTAAACTTTCATTATATGATTGTTGTTTCTGTTTTCCTATTCAGTCGACAACCATACTACTTCCTTCGTCGATTTCTGACCCGACTAGCATGGTGTCGGTGGCAATAAGCATGTACAAGAACTTGGTCCTTAGCCCGCCAGGAAAGAACGTACCTGATCTTCTCAAGTCTCATGGAAAAGACAACAATGATGGTAATCCAGACAGCATTTATTCAGACGCACAACCAAAACCTATCGCTTCTCTCAACTTAGAGGCAAAGAAGCCTACCTTTTCGCTCCAAAGCCCTAAGAAACCAAATGAGGGCGATTCTTAAGTTCTTTCTTCAAAGACAGAAGATGTGATCAGAATCATTTTGGTCGGATAAAAGGTTTAAAACCTTTGAAATTTTACTTTAACCTTTTGTCGTTGGAAATATAAACTTCCTCAATACTCTTTGATATATTGACCTTGAAATTCCAGCTAGTCACGAAACTAGACACGGCCACGGGTCCGACCCGCCGGGTCGACAACCCGGGGAGGGTGACCCTAACCCTGACCCGGGGTTGGGACGGGTCGGCGGGTCGGCCATGTGGCACCAAATCGAGTACCCAACGAGTTTTGCGGGTCGACCCGCTGGGTCAACCATTTTTTTTTTTAAATGTTTTAAACCCAAAATAAAACTCAACTCAAGTCTTTCACCACACTTTCGAAATGGAAAGATTTAAGGTTGACAAAACATGGTATGTGGGAAGATATATAGATATCTTCATTCCACTCCCATTATTTCATCACTTTAGATATGAGAAAGAAAATGTTGGATTGTGGGAATGACAAGTAGGGTATGAGGATCTATATATAGAGAAAATAGAGATATGTAGCCCACTTTCGATGTGGGACATAAATATGAGATATGAAAGAAAATGTGAGAAATTGATATATTTAAGTATATGATGTAAAATGTAATGTAATTAAAGTCTTTGGATTATATAGTGGAATATAATGTAATTTAAGTATTTGGATTATATGATGTAACATATAATAATATAATTAAAGTGTTTACCTCTTAAGATTTAATGAAATGAATAACACATGGTGATGAAACATCATGATACAATATATCAAGTTATGTTGGATTAATCTTTCTATTTAACTTAATTGATAGTTGTGTTGATCCATTAATCAATCATAAGTATTTTATTTTACTTGCATTATTATGTTAATTTCTTGATCAATGATTTCAAATCTAGATTCTTCTTCATATAGATATGTTAAACTTTCTCGTTTAAAGTTGAATTAGCCACATGTTGTGTATACACTTAATGATGATGTTATTAGAATTACATACTTGGGTTGCTTGTTATGACGTACATGAAAAGACACATTGAAAAAGTATTGCCAATATTATATTATTGTGTTTGAAAATCCGAAGTTCTATATCATTTTGAAAATAAACGAAAACTCGACATTAAGGATACTATACAAGTGTAACGACTTTATAATTAACAATATTTGTATTATTTGAATTATATCACAAAGACTCCTAACTTAGTATCATATAGAATGATATAGAATGATTTATAAGTATGGATTGACATTAAAAACCGAATAGTAGAGATTGAAGACATGGTGTAGTTTCTAGTTTCTACCCTTGTTCTTGTCCCACATTGAAAACTAGAGGAAAAGGGGGTGCTAAGTCTATAAAAGGAGAAGCATGGGGGTGCTAAGTCTCACATTGCCATTGCATATTACATTATGTAATATTATGAATTATTCTAATAATAATTTATATAATTTACATAATAATTATAAATTTATTTTATTAAAAATAATTTTTTTCAAAAAAAAAAATTTTAAAATAGCGGGTTGACCCGACGGGTCGAACTGGGTCGGACCCGCTGGGTTGACCCGCCGGGTCACGGGTTATCTTTTCTCCGACCCTAACCCTGACCCTCAACCCGAGCTGACCCTTGGACCCGTGGACCCTAACCCGACGGGTCACGGGTCGACCCGCCCGACCTGTGACCCGTGGCCATGTTGACGAAACTATTCACGTCCTGAGTTGCCTTTGTTATGAGCTTGCGAATTCTGTGCCCGGAAGTTTGGATTTTTAGGCATCAAGAGAAATTGAAGATAGCTTTTATTGCTCTATTAATCAAGTTTGATCATTTTTAGGTGTTTGATTCAGATTACTTAACGTACCTGGGTTGAAAAATGTGGTAACTGTAAGCTAGGATTCATAGATGAAGAAAGGGTTCTCCCATGGGAAGTTGGAATAAATGTTATAAAAAAAAATGGACCAATGTGAAGTTGGAATATTATTTTATTAAGTGAAAATAGTCAAAAAAATTTATTCGTCTTATTGTCAAGTGTATATTCGCCTGTTTACTTGCGTCTTGATTTTTCTTCTAATGACTTATCGGCCTATCAAATTAGCCTACTAGAACTGCACGGGTGGGCCTTGTGACGTGAGAAGGTCTACACCTCTAACTTACCTACAATATTTGGTCTACACCTACCATTGACAATAAGAGGAGTATCAAACGACTTACCTACAATATTTGAATTCTTTTATTATCAATTGTGGGATACATATCCTTTCAAATATTCACTAAATACCGATGCATGTATTTTTGGCTACAAAACTCACTAATTTACCTTCTACTTAGACCGGGCAAACGCGGGCGGACTTTACTCGAGATTTTGTCCCATTCTTACGGGCGTGGGCCGGACTAAGTCCGCTTAACGGGTTGAAAGTCGTGTCCAAGCCCGTCCGCGAATGCAGGTGTGGGTAGCCCATAGGCACCCGCAAACCTAATCAGTTTTCTTATTAAAGCTATAGTAATCAATTTTAATATATATATATATATATATATATATATATATATATATATATATATATATATATATATATATATATAGAGAGAGAGAGAGAGAGAATGGATCAAATGTTTACAAGTCTTAACATGTTTTGTGTTAACAAATCTGAGGCGTTGATTGGGTGAAAATGAAAGGCTGAGATTTTTCTGTAATTTTTATTAATTAAAAATAAAAATGAAAAAAATAAACCCCATAGCTCTACAAAGTCGCGTGTATCACAATCTCAACCCTAACCACAATCCATCATCTTCAAAAGGTGGAAGCGATAGCGATGGGAACACCGTCTCTTCTATCGCCCTCCTCGCCTCGACGCAACCCCGACGACCTCCCTCGCTAGGATTGGAGATGGTGGCCAGCACCGGCTTCCCTCCTCGACTCTCAATTTGAGGAAGCCGATTGCAAGCATCGTCGTAGCCGGAACCCTAGGTGGCGACATCCGCGGAACAGAAGAAGCTAGCAGAGATCGAGAGAAACCGCCAGAAACCGCACATCGCCATCGCCAGAAACCGCCACTGCTGGAGCCGCTGGAAACCGCCACTGCTGCTGCGGAGCCGCCACTGCTGGAGCCGCTGGAACCGCCAGAAACCGCCACTGTTGGAGCCGCTGGAAAACGCCGGAGCCGCTGCGGAACAATCAATTCTCAGCAGCTTTAGTTGGTGGTCGAAGTAGCCCTCTGAACATCGCAATGGGTAAGTTACGAATCTTTGATAATCTTTGTTACTCCTTGTTGAATCTGTAGTTCAAAATCGATGTTTGTTGTGGGTTTCGATTGAACATCGATTGTTTTGAGTAACGGGAAGGTCGAATAAGGTTTTTATGAATTTTTGTTAAATCCTGCTCCCCATCGATTGATTGAAGATGAAATTAGATGAATAAATTGGTTATTGTGATGAATGAAGTTGAAATTTGTTTGATTGAGTCGAATGGGTTGTCGAATGAGTTGATGATGTAAATCTGTTATGAGTATCTTTGAGATATAAGTGAATCGTTTATGAAATCTTGATAATAATTGTGAGATTGGATTAATAGTTGATGAATTTATATGAGTTATGGACGAATATTTGACAAAAGATGATGAATATGTGTGAGAACTAGATGAATATGTGATGAATATGTGATGAAATTAGATGAATAAAGTGTTGATTATGATGAATGTAGGTGAAATTTGTTTGATTGAGTCGGATGGGTTGTCGATTGGGGAACTCAGCCCTAACCGTGACGAAGACAGATCGGGGGCGTCGGGATCTTCTTCCTGCTCGAATCTCCAGCCTAGGTGTCGCCGTCGCTGCAATGGCTCCGCCGCCCCGCCCCATCTTCGGCTCCTGCTTGAATCAACATTTTTGTCTTTGTATTCGACAACTTCATAGTGATATTCGGTGATAATAAGCAATTATTCGGTGGAATTCATATGATTGTTCTATTAATCTCATGCTCAGAGTCACTATTCGACAAGTTCATAGTTTCTATTCGGTAATAATAAGGAATTATTCGGTGATAGTAAGGAATTATTCGACAAGTTCACAGTTTCTATTCGGTAATAATAAGGAATTATTCGGTGATAGTATAGAATTATTCATATGTATGTGGTTAATTAGAGGTGGAAATCAAGAATTACATTTATATATTCTTTTAACCTAGCGAATAATTACTGTCAACTTGGCGAATAATTACTATCAGCCTGGCGAATAGTTGAAAAATTGACAACCCTTTTGCTATTATTGATAACTCATATCTATAGACGAATAATAACAATCAATTTAGCGAATAATTACTATTATCCTAGCGAATATTTACTATTATTCTAGCGAATATTTTCATCGAACGCATAGTGGAAGCAAAATCTCCTCATCCACAAAAAAAAAACGTTACCTAAAAAAATCAACGCACGCGCTTCCTCTACAGCAAGTTGGCTATTAAAGTGGTGGGACCTACTTTTTTTTATTTAAATAAAAAGGGAAAGTCTCAATTAATCTCATCCATTCCTTCCTAATCAATCAATGGCCTATGTTTGTTAACACAAAACACAATAAGAGGTGTAAACACCTGACCCAACCTTTATATATATATATATATATATATATATATATATATATAGGGATTGACTCCGGTGAAAACCTCAAATTGTGGTAAAAACCCGTGAGGACTACTTTATATCTCAGTTTTTTTGAAACCCGTGCTAAAAACCTCAATCACACGGTGACTTTACAACTCGGTTCAACCTAAAAACCGTGCTAAAAACTCCAATTTTAAAATAACACATTACTTTATAGTTCGGTCAAACCGAAACATCGTGCTAAAAAGCTAATGTTTTAAAATTACATAGTGACTTTATAGCTCGGTTTTAATCAAAACCGGGCTAAAATTTATGACTTTATAGATCGGTTCTATTCATAACCGGGCTAAAAAGCAAGTGAACCGGGCTAAAAAGTCGGTCCTCACGGGTTTCTACCGCAATTTTGGTTTTCACCGGAGCGCATCCCTATATATATATATATATATATATATATATATATATATATATATATATATACACATATTATAGTATATACTATATTATTAATAGTATATAGTTACTGTTTTTTTAAAATAAATTTGCTTATATTGTTATTGTTTTTTTAAAGAAAATATTTGACAAAATATCCATTTTGCTAACCATGTTTTGCAAAATATCCACCTAAAATTAAAACCCCCATGTTACTAAATGTCCAAATTTTTTTTAATAATACCATGTTTACCCTTACATTCATAAAATTCCTTCCCCGTCCCTTCTTCTTCTTCCTCACTTGATTGTTCTGCAGCCTCTCCGCCCGCCTCATCGCCGCCTCCGTCCGGAAGGCCACCACCGAGTTCGACGCTGTTGAGGCTGCCCTTCACACTTTCTGGATCGAAAGGAGTCGAGCCATGGAGTTATTGAAGTCGAAGCTCTACCTCCCCTCTACTGTGATCCTCGTTTGAATTTTAGAAAAGGTCAGGCTGGAAGCACATCGGAGGTTGCCGAGGAGGTTGTGGATTCAATTGATTATGAAACTCTCGCACTCTGTAGGCCATCTCTTTGCATCGACTCTCCTCTCCGATTCGACCCCACCGATCTCCTCGTCGGCGAAGACATCTTCGGCGATCCCACTGCCGCCTCCGACCTCCCCCGCTTCCTCAATTCCTTCGCCTCCTCCACCGACTCCTCCGATCTCTCCTACCGCTCCTATTTCCTCCTCCAGAACCCCGTCAACGTCACCGGCCTCTCCGGCTTCCTCCTTCCTCATCTCAATTGCCCTTTTGTAATCCAGTGGAACCTCTGTATTTTTTTATTTTTTTAATTCATTCTTTTCTTTTTTTTTTGTTCGTTGAGGGAAGTGTTTGATTCGTAGTACTTGTTAATGCTTGATCACACTATTTTTTTGTGATGTTGGGTGTGTTTGGATTCCATTTCATTTTAACTAGTACTTTTCCCGTATCTTGTACGGGAGAGAAATTTTATTGAAATTTACCGCTTTAGTTATCCCTCATACCATGAATATATATTTCATTTAATTTGAATTGTTGTCATGCTATCCATTACATTTAAATAAAAAAGAAGTTACATCTCTTGAATTAGAAAATTCTTCTTGATTGATGACCTAAGAGTCTAAGACATATTGCACACTTATAACTCAAGGGTTGTGTGTCATCTCTATATTCATTGATCTCCTTAGTTTCCACTTTAGACTTTTCCTCGTTTACAAGACGGTAGAAATAAGAGCATAGCCATCAACCAAACACTCCTAAGCCGAGGTTTGAGTAAGTAATTTTATTTATTTTAAAAAAAAATACTACCTCTTAAATTACTTAGAAAAATATAATGCCCTCGTTGTGCATATATAGTCAAAACAGAATAATAATGAACCTTGCATGCGCATAGCCAATTGATCGAGAATACATTTACACATATTTATCAAACATCAAATTGCCTCCTTTTTAGGCCTTTCGGGTTAGCTAGTAACCTCACCATTAATATATATGTTAAGTTACAAACATAATTTACATGAATATGCGTGAACAAAACATTGTTTAATTGTCAACGACACTTTCTAAAATGATTATTAAAAAAAAGATGGATCAAGTGGAAAGTTTCTGTAGTTCTTCTATGCTAGTTTTCCTCACAATTTGAAGCTCCTAAGATATTTGACGGAACAAATGCTTGTGAACTTGGTCTCGCGAGTTCGTAATAAGGCATCCAAGACATTTGGTTTGACATGTTCAATTCATGTATACCCATCTGTCAAAATACCAAAGAATATAAGCAAATAACTAAGCACAAAAAAAACATTTAATTTGTAGTGTTATGCATCATTCTCATAGTCAAAGACCATCTCAATTTTAGGTTTGAAAGTTTGTTTTGATTTCTCTAAATCATCAATGTTTCTTATGTCTACTCTCTAGGGGTGAATGTCAGTCGACTTTAACGTACGTACGTACTAAACAAAATATTTAACACGTCAATTTTCTACTGACATATTGTCCATGCTTCTTATTGATCTTTGAAATATTTGGTTATCATGGTGAAATACTCTTTTCTTGAGATGATCGATACTTAAAATTTGACAAAGAAGAGTAAACAACCACTTCAAGGCATCTCCTAACATCCGTTCTAATTGAAGGCAAAGAAAAGAAACCTTATAGTTTTTTGCTTAAGAAAATTGGTCTAAATTATAAACTGATTTGATAAAGACACCTCAAGTTTAAATGTCGAACCCTATATAGCTAAAGAATAAAAAATGATATTTAGTGTGTGTTTTTTATAATGTCTTAGACCCTTAATGAAAAAAGGTACTCTATGTTTAAGTGTATAAACCCTAAGAGGGCAAAACATTAAAAAAATGATATAGTTCCTTGATCTTATTGTATTTGATACTGAACACTTAATTTCATTGTCATATTTTTTTCCATGGCTAGCCTATGAAATGAACTGAATAATATTAATGGTGTTATAAGAGAGGTTAAGACCATAGTTCAACGAAACTATATCACCTTCAAATGACTATGTTGTTATTTCACTTTCTTCACGATCGTGTTGTATTTCATGACACCCATGTGAAATAATCTGCGAATTGTTTTGATGTGTGTTATTAATGTAATTATTATCAATGGTTATTTTCATACTATCGTTGTGAAACAACAATAAAATTGAAAATTTTATGAAAAGTAGAAGGGGCACGAATGTTGAAATTGTAGAACTTCAAACCACGTACTATCAATCACAAATTGTAATTACCAAGATAGAAATCCGAACAATTACTAAATGTACAAATCATAAAGCTTCAAATCAAAACTAAAATTAATCTAAAGTACTTGAGAAAACCATAAAGATTTGAATAATAACCAAATGTTATAAAATATTAAAAAGACAATTTCATGAGACCCATATGAAGCTAGACATGCACGACTCCTCTTCAACCTTGATGTAGATTTTCTTTTTCTTTTCCAACCATATGCAAAAAGAAATCAAATTATGTATTTGATTCTTATACATGGTATGGAAAAGAAAAGGGCAATCAAAGGGAGGAATTTAGATTCCCTATTACATTATATGTAACACTAAATTATTTGAGTTATAAATACATGTTAAAAAATTCTAAAAATTATTTTTAAGTTTTAAACAACTATTAATATATGTTTGTAAAAAAAATGATGAAAAATCATTGTTTAAATTTTTATATAAATTAAAGATTGAATATTGTACAAGTTAATTTTTAAAAATAAAAAAATAAAACATGATTTTCATTAACTTTTTTTTAATAAACCTATACTTATAGTAGTTTAATATATAAAAAGAAATTAAACTTTTTTTTAACATGGATTTATAACCCAAATAATTTAGTGTAACACATAGTGCTGCGTAGAGTGTTGTAGGGGATATGTACAACAAATGGAGAGCATGCTTAGTTGAGATAAACCAAACCAAAACATATTTCCTTTTATTTTTTTATTTTTTTTTAGCATTGCAAAACATATTTTCTTTTATTAAGAAAAAGGAAAAAAAAATTTGAATACAAAAGAAAAAGGAGACATTGAGATGAGCAAAAGTTAAACTCCACAAGACTTGTAACTTGTTGTGTACCCGAGCTTAGCTTTAACTGAGTCAAACCTAGTTGTGAAAAAAGAAGGAACAACTGAAAGTTGTGAGCAAGAGATCGAAGGCAATACTGAAAAAAGAAAAAAACAACAACTACTCTAGTTCTAAGATAATGACGAAAGTATAAAGTACTGAATAGTAATCGAAAGATGGATCAATAACTATGGCGTTTGCAAATTTAAACACAAAACCCAGTTAAAATGAGATAAATGTGAAAATACATGATTATCTTAGATGGATCAATAACTGTTCGTATCCAATTTAAATCTAGGTAGTAACAATATTACATGATTCTTTTTTTTATAGACCAAAAGTAACTGGCTTAGATTTTGATTGAATAGGAGATAAAACAAACCTGCAAGTAGGGAGTGAATCCACTGCAAAATCATAATATCAAACTTAGGTATGATGATCACATCTTCAGAGACAAAAACACAGTAAGAAAAAATGAATTGAGGACTTTTAGAGGACTCTAAAAAGCTCCGGGAAGTAGATCTCTATTTCAAGCATTAACCATCCATTTATCCCCGTTCTCAATTACATCAACACATAGCTTCTGCACATCAGAAGCAATAGAGAGCTTCTACAAATCATTGTCATCCCCCTTACTCTAAACCAAAATATTTCAAAAAGAGTCTAATTCCCCACCACCTTAATTAATCCAACCTACCCATTACATCTTTAACTTTCCAAAAAAGATAACCTTAAAATTAAAACATCCAGGCTTCAGCAGGGCCCAACCAAAAGACTACCTAAAATGAACCCACCCCCGTTAGCATGGGCATCATTTCCTTCTACTTTCATGTAACAGCTTCGTCGACCAAGGATGCTATGCCTTCCCCTTTGAGCAGCCCTCGGAATCCTCACCTTCAAACAACCACGTGGGTCATCGTCCTCATCGTAGTTTTGCAATGCTAAAATCGCACTCCGAGCCAACCTAGCAGCCCTCCTGCATTAGTTGTCATTTTTTGCCGAGGCTTTTCTCAGCACCTTCTTAACACTTCCTACAATCAAAGGTGTTGTATTGAGGGAGGGGAAAGCAAGGCTTAGCAGGTCATGATCGCTCATCAGATTGCTCGGGACCTTTCTTCATTGGTTTGGACCGATGCCCTCCAACTGTCATAGATTGATGTTGTACTCCATTTTGTGTTTGCATCTCAACTGCTCCCATTCCCTTGCTCTCTTCCCTGCCTTCTGTCATAGATGCCTTCACATCGCTCTTGATTCCATTCGGTTGTGTTACAATCGAGCTCGACTTGCCTCTCCCACTTACATTACCCCGCTTTGAAGCTGTCACACCTTTTATATCAGCTGGCTGGTTGCACTCCTTCCGTTCAGGAGGCAGCAGGTCGGGAATATTTTCGCCGCACCCTCCAGTTGGCAGATCGTCACCCTTATCATCCGTGGTTGTAAGTTGCTGCACATACTCCTTAATTTTATTTTTGATCAATTTCCCTTGTTGCTCACCACTAATACTTTTTACAACAGACCCATCATCAGCACTAATAGCACCCTTTTGACCCGTTACTGTCATACTTGCAACAAACACCTCTTTTCCTAATGTTTCTGGCGCAATTGCAGCCACCCTTGATGAAACTTGGTCTGCTGCAAATAAACTCTCCTTGTGCCTCTCTTTCTTAGCCATTTTCTTAGTTATCATTGACATTACAGTGTCATCCTTTTTCTCATTACACCTGCTAATTCACAAAAAAGATCTAGTATACAAGTTTTATGTACAAACATCTAGTTTTAAACACTAAAGCATTCGAATGAGTTGAAGCTCCAGGAAGAAATTACAATCAAATCTCAGTCTAGTTGGTTCTGAAGGATGATAGTTATATGAGGACTGAGGAGTTTGTGATTTGGAATTCATCCCAAAATGAATGCCCCCAAGAGTCATGAGCAACTAAATTATATAGTGGGGAAAACAAATAGGAATGGCCATTGTTTAAACTTGTGCAAATAATGTGAACCATTGAAAAACATTGAAAATAGCAAGGAAAAGATATACTAAATATGGTTTGAGATTACTACAATCAATCTAGTTGACAACTAGTGTTAAGTCAACTAACCAATGGTGCTTGGAATTATAATTTCAAATAATACAAATATTGTTATTGATAAAGCCGTTATACTTGTATAGTATCCTTAATGTCGAGTTTTCGTTTATTTTCAAAATGATATAGAACTTCGGATTTTCAAACACAAGAATGAAATATAATATTGGCAATACGTTTTCAATGTGTCTTTTCATGTCATAACAAGCAACCCAAGTATGTAATTCTAATAACATCATCATTAAGTGTATACACAACATGTGGCTAATTCAACTTTAAACGAGAAAGTTTAACATATTTATATGAAGATGAACCTAGATTTGAAATCATTGATCAAGAAATTAACATAATAATGCAAGTAAAATAAAATACTTATGACTGATTAATGGATCAACACAACTATCATTTAAATTAAATAGAAAGATTAATCCAACATAACTTGATATATTGTATCATGATGTTTCATCACCATGTGTTATTCATTTCATTAAATCCTAAGAGGTAAACACTTTAATTATATTATATGTTACATCATATAATCCAAATACTTAAATTACATTATATTCCACCATATAATCCAAAGACTTTAATTACATTACATTTTACATCATATGATTTGATTCGTCGAAACATCAATTTCTCACATTTTCTTTCATATCTCGTATTTCTGCCCCACATCGAAAGTGGGCTATATACCTCTATTTTCTCTATATATAGATTCTCATACCCTACTTGTCATTCCCACAATCCAACCTTTTCTTTCCCACATCTAAAGTGTGATGAAATGATGGGAGTGGAATGAATATATATATATATATATATATATATATATATATATATATATATATATATATATATATATCTTCCCACATACCATCACTACTACAATTGTTTTCATAGACATCGGGGGATTAACATTAGTCAGAAAAACGCATGATGTTAACTAGAGTTTTAACATCGGTTTATAAATTTGTGATGTTTAAAACGAAACAGACATCGCCCTATTTTATGGACCGATGTGAAAAATGTTTTTTGAAAAAAAAGTAAGGCGCGGGATTGAAATATTAACTAAGTAAAATCCCGCTCATATGAAATACGGGCGTACGGATCCAATTTTCCCAACACAAATTGAATTGCTTGAAAAAAAAGGGTACTCCGTAGCGTATACTTTGAAAAATTAAAAGAAGATATTTCAGGCCATTCACCACTCATCTCTTTCCTCCCGACTCCATTCTGTTCACCACGAATCCTTCTCCACTCTCGCCTTCTATGTAGGCTCTGCGGTTGCTTAACTCGAGGGTGGCTCCGGTGGCCCAACCCCTTCTTTGTGGTCGGTCCCTCTCTCCGGGCTTTCCTCACACTGTTGAAACGCTGAAATCCCTCTTTCGTTGTCATCCTTGTCTCTCCTACTATCGTACCAGAGCTCGGCTGTCCATATCCCTCAAGTTGCCAAAATCCCTACTCCAGCAGTAGAAACCCCTACGCGCTCACTGCCTCTCTGTCACTGGTATGAAATTCTGCCTTCAGTTTTCAATATTTTCGATTAGGGTTTAAGTGAATTGGTTTGATTCAGTGTGTAGCTAAAATTGATATTCGGTTTTGATTTAGGGTTTCTTTAGGATTTGAAGTTCTCTCTTTCATTAAAGGACCAGACTTGCTGTAGATCTGGGTAAGTGTTCCTCTTTAATTACAGGATCAGGCTTGTTGTAGATCTAGGTAACTTTCAAAGTATTTTGCTAGATCTAGTCCTTCTCCTTCCCTTTTTTCTCAGTTCGGTTCTTCTGCTTGAATTTGATTCAAGTCTAGTGTTTTTGTCAAATCTGGATGTGTTATTTTGATTGTTATCCTACTTGTTTAATTATTTATGCAAGCTGGTGATGACTAGGTGTAAGAGGCCTTGTTTTGAAAATTCAAATTCCAAAATATCTGTATCATGTTCACAGGTTGCTTTTACTGCCCAATAATTGATAAACATGTAGTCTAAGAAACTCCCTCTTTCGATGCATAAAATATCCCAAAAGAGATAGCAATGGAGAGGATATTTCTCTCTAATGCTACCTCTTTTGGAGATTTTAAATATCCCAAAAGAGTTAACATTTCCTATGTTTTCAAATGTGCTGATCTGCATTGTGATACGCAGCCAGTAGTCTACATTTCTTTATGTGTGGAGTCATGGATATATGGGATCTATCTTGGGATTTTATTCTTCATTTATAATGGATTTTATAATTTCGTCTTTTTGTGGAGTTTTGGTACCATTTGTCCACTTTCTCTTAAGTCTTCTCACCAAATCATGTGCACATTCTAGAAGACTAGAACGTTAAAATCAAACAAATGCAGAAAATGTGACCACTCTGTCTGGTTCAAATTTGTAAACCTAGGTTTTGTCGGACTATCCAGAGGCAAAGATGGCCGATGACCAAGTTAACTCTAATACCGGTAAAACATACCAGGATTTGGTTAAGAGACCGGATGAAGGTATATTTCTCTATCTAACTCGAGCTCCTAATGTCTTCAAAGTGATAATTGAATTGTCTACCTTCCGATTTGGTGCCACGTGGCCGACCCGACAGTCCGACCCGCCGGATCACCTAACTCATCGACCCGCCCGAACCGCGGGTGTTTGGGTGTAAAAATTCATCTTTCGTTAAAAGTCGCCATACACACTCGTCGGATTATTTTCGTAAAAACTTTCATGTGATAGTTCATATATCAAATGCGAGTACAAGTTAGGTGACAATGGTTACAAACAAAGTAAGGTGTATGCGGGGTGCAATACATATCAAATACATCATTCTAGCATGTACAAGCTCACAAACTGAAGTATGCAAATTTAATACAAAGGTCGGGCTTGTGAGATACAGTGCCAACTCGCCAGTTTCCGCTAAAAAAAAACACCTAACGGGATCGTAGAGTCAATGGCTTGAACACTTCACTCGAAATCCTGCAAGCAACTCAATCTTCCTTGTTTAAGCTCTCGTAATAGTTCAGCTGTGAAGTTGATCAATTCCTGTTACGTGAAAATCAAATATACGTTAGGAGAAAATGAGAGAGTTATATGTGTTGATTTGTGCAATCACATAAATTCTCAAATTCACACAAAAGATATGGGCTTAACTCTATGTTTTAGGTCCAAAAGGAGGGTTAAAATGGGCCATACGGTTGCTGAAAATAAATAAATAAATCAGCAATAAATAAATAAATAAAAGCTAGAAACTCAGCAAGAGCAATGGGGAAAGAAATCCTCCAAAGCCCCTAAATCGGCAGCTCACGCATGCCATAAGAAATAACATAAAATAAGCTGAAAAAAAGGAAAATGAATCACCCAACTCAGCCCCTAATGTACAGTACGTGCTCTCAGAAAAAAAAAAGGAAGGGAGAGGTATTTGTGTATAGGGAAAATAAGGCAAGTAGGGATTTTTCCTCCTACATCTTTATCCTATAAAAGAAGGCGGCCTAGGTACATCTTTATCCTATAAAAGAAGAAGGCCTAGGCTGTAAAAGGGGGAGATTCACACGGCTGTAAACAAAAAGCCAATGAAACACACACACACACAAAAAAAAAAGCAACTGTGTATTCTCTTAAAGAAAAAGGAAAGAGAGCAATATTATGCAAGGAAAACAAGGAAAGTAGGGATCCATCTCCCTCCTAATTTTTCCTATAAAAGCTGCTGATCTCCTAAGCCTACAGGGGGGCTAGAGCCTGAAAAAGGCACGGCTGCAGAAAAGAAAAAGGCAGAGGGAAAGAAAAAGCCACCCTCAAAAGCCATCCAAACACAAACAAAAGAAATGCTTAGGCAGCAGAGCACACAAACACCAAACGACAAGAAGAAGTAAAGAAAAAGACAACTCTCTCTCTATGTGGGGGTTTCCTGTCGACTCCGAGACCCCGCCCTTGAAAACCTTACGAGCTTTTCTCGCGGCCTGGGTCTTGGGGTCATCAACTCACTCTCAAGCCAAGTCAAAGGATCGTCAAAATCGACTCTCGGAACCCCGCCCTTGAAAACCATACGAGCTTTTCTCGTGGCCTGGGTTTCGGAGTCATCAAATCGCTCAAATCAAGTCGAAGTGCTGCAGAAATCGATTCTCGAAACCCCGCCCTTGAAAACCTTACGAGCTTTTCTCGTGGCCTGGGTTTCGGAGTCATCAAATAGCCTTAAAAGAGGGCAAAATGCTGCTGGATTTTCCACTAAACTAAGGTGCTATTCAAGCAGACTAATTGCAACAGTCGGCAAGAAGCCAATTCATTGAAGCCAGACATGAAGGACAGTGTAATTGAAAGCAAAGAAAAAGAATCCAATTTCACGCAAGGCAAAATCCTCAAGTCAAGGCAGTCAGGAATTTAACCTAAATGAGGGTCAGTTTCTGCAAGACACAAAGCCTCATTCCAAGGCTAAGTCTACAAGTTTCAAGCAAATTCAAGCAAGCCAGAGAAAAAAAAACTTTCCTGCAGCCCCAAAGCAACCCCAAATTGGAATCAATTTCTATCCTAAGTAAACCAAACGAATTGGTATCCCAGCAAACCAAGTCCTTGTGAGAAAATCGAAAGCACTGACTTACCCCTAAAGGAACGAAATCAACATCAAAGTTTGAGCGAAAAAGCTGCTCGACTGTTCCTAAATTGGTCAGTTAGTTCACATGGACAAAATTGCAACATGTTTCAAACAAACAAAGGAGACAAGCTCACTGCAGTCAAGAGAGGAGAAGCATGAAATTAAAACCAAAATCAAAAGAAAGAGAACAACTTTCCTGGATAAAGTAAATCAGTTCAGGAAAACTAAGTTTCTGAAGGAAGAAAAAAAAACACAGATCAAGCAAGACATTCTCTCTCTCAGATTCTCAGACAGAGCAAATACAATCCAAATTAAACAAATCCCAAATCTTCAGTGGTGGCTACCAAATTGCAACTAACCTGGATAACCCCCAAAACAAAATACCTAAATCGAATTCTGTCTATCACAAAGCACAAAACTGAGATTCAAATTCAGTAAAAAGAAACAGGTTGGAATGACATACCCAAGCCGAGAAGCCAAAACAACGGTTCTTTCCGGCATTGTAGGGTCGCACTCGAGCTGGTGCACTGCCCTTCTCAATCCCTTGAACTCTGACTTTGATTCTTCTGATGGTCTTCCTAAATCCAAAAACCTCACATAAAAAAAATCCCAAATTAACCAATCAATAAACTCAATCCTGGCGGTTGTTTTCCCAAGCCAATATCGGATCAAATCAAGGGGAAAATTGCAAAAGAAGGAGGAAAGCAAACCTGTTGCACATTCTCTCTGCAGAGACTCTCGACGCCTTCAATTGGCAGAGGGTCGTTCTGAGGTGTCAAAGCTCGAGCCGCTCCGCCCTCACTTCGCCTGCAGCCACCTTCTCCTTCAAGCACCCGAGATCGAACGCACGAAGCCAACGATGACCTCCAGGCGTTTCCTCCTCCCTTGTCGATCAACCCCAATAAAAAAAACCTAAAATCGCAGATTCTATAAACGAATCAGCCGGGCCGGAAGTAGAGTACCCAATTAGAAATTGGTGGAAGAGGAGATTCAAATTTCTCAACCTAAACATTAAATCAAATCGTGAAATTGGGGATTGGGTATTTTTGAACAAGAGCCCTATAACATACCGAAATTGGGGGAGCTCGGTCTGAAATTTGCCAAGGCGGAATTGCGTGCCCCTTCTCGGTCGACACAAATGCCCGAATTGAAACTCTCCAAAACCGGGCGTCGATCGAGCCGGAAGTGTTGGTGAATGTGTGCGCCAGTGGTTGCTTATCCTCCCTATCTGTCTGAAGGGTCGACTAGCCTGCAGCAAAATAGTACACCGAGTTGCTTCGAGGAAAACAGAAAAAAAGACGTGAGTCTGCTATAAAAAAAAAGGGCTTGAATCCAATTGATGGCGTGGGCTGTGTGATCTTCACTCTGATGTTGGGCTACCATTCAAAATAATACAGAGTACAAAGAAAAAAAAAACAAATAACAAATAACACACATATGTGCATACAATCGGCTTAGCCATTTGGCTTTGGGTTTAATTACGAAATTTACCCACTCAAATATAAGAATTATAATCGGCACATATTAGAAATTGAGTTTAACAAAATCATAAAGTTAAACTCGTAAAATTTCATTGTCGGTTTATTCTAGTGGGCCAGTCCTAAAATTGGCTTCTAAACGTGAAAAAAGAAAGCGGAGTCCAAACCCTAAATTAAATGCTCCCAAATTCAAACGATTCTACAAAAGAACTACGTAAAGACTTGATGCCCCTTATCGGCTACGTAGGTAACCCGATATTAAATCCTAAAATATATATCGGGTACAGTCGTCAACCTCTAAATTCACTTTTAAATGAATACGAGGTCAAAGTCTAATCAAATTAAATCATTTGTTCTCAAATGAACTACGCCTGATTTGATTCCGAGTTATCGGATACGTAGGCCACCGGACATAAAGCTAAAGCTTGTCTGGCTCAATCGCCAAAAAGAAATCAAATTAGTTCTAAAAGAACTACGTGAAGACTTGATACTCTTTTATGAGTTGCGTAGGAAATCCGATGTCAAAATTCAGATATACATTGGATCCAGTCGCTCGTCCCTCTCAAATCAAATTTGTTCTCAAAAGGACTATATAAGATTTGATTCCCATCACACAGCTAAAGCTCGTCAGGTTCAATCGTCATATTCAAAGTAAATTGGTTCGTTTAGAACTACAAGCGATTTGATTCTCTTTTAAGAGATAAGCAGGACACTCAGTGCCAAGCTAAAGCCCACCGAGTCCAAATCTTGGTATCGATATGACTTCGAATCAAGAGGATAACCAAAAGGGGTCGAACTCAAATATAAAAAATTAAATAAAATGTGTTGTACAATTATATTGCGCATTTTTGTTCAACATATTTTTGGCACGCTCGGTGGGACCCTTTTTGCCTTTTCATCTCTTAGTTGTAATGATACTAATCATTGATTATTTACTTGGGTTGAAAAGTGCAAACGACACCCCAAGTGACTGTTAACTTCGATGAGCTTCCATCAACCTTCATCATCAAAGGAGGTCAGTGGATCAAGAAGAGATCATTTGAAGCTCGATTTGATATCACTCGGGATTCATTGTCTACAAAGATCCTGATAAAAAAAAATGTCTTTGGGGCTCTGCAAGCTCTGGGGAACAAGACTGTCGCCAAGTGGGTGTCAAAGTCTCCCGTAACGCATTCAAGGGAAGGGGCACGAAGCTTAAAGCACTTCCAAGCCATGGGGGCAAGAAGTTCAAGATCACTCAGCTCGGCGGTAACAAGTTCAACAACCAACCCATCTTCAACAAGCTCAAATTGTAGGAGGATGGATCTAGGGGCACCAAGCCCACTAACAAAGTCGCTCAAGGTCCTATCATTTGTATCATCAAAGCGAATGAGGAGGCAATCGCTACTTCTGCACCACCCATTTCCATTTCCATGAAGGCAAAAAAATCCATACTGGAAAAGGGACGCAGGGGCAGATATCATAATGGCAAGACAAGACCTCTCCGTGTGCTAGCTTATTCATCAATTCTAGAGCAGGCCAATGCAACCCTTTGAAAAGCGGCAAAAGATCTTCTTGGTTCACAAGGGGCACAAGAAACTCCTCAAGTGGTTTCTCCAAGAGTGATCTTCGTTGGTTTTATGTCTATCTATCCGAGAGAGGTTGTACAAGTCAATATGACCTCATATTTAGAAGAGACGGAACCCAGGGGCACAGAGGTTAATCTTTCAATATACCAGAAGGGTAAGGAGGTTCAACAAATATGCCAAGTTTCTAAAGATGATGCAGGAGAAACAGACCGATTGAAGTTAATAATTTCAAACACTTCAACAGTTGGATCTCAAGAAAACATCTCACAAGATGAACCTGATGTGATGCCGGTATTGACTACTAGCACACCAAGTATCAATGAGAAGCTTCAAGAGATGCGAAGAAAGCTTGATGAGAATGATGCTCAAATTGCACTACTTCTTGCTCAAATCAATATTCATGCTCAAGAAAACGGACAAGAGAAAACAAGGCCAAATGGTGAAGGTTCAAGCAGTAGCACATCGATCTCTTCACAAGAAATTAAAGAGATGATCGCTAAAGGGAATATTATGCATCAAAAAGTCCAATTGTGCTCGGGTACAAAAAGCCATATCCAGCACACTATGATTCGATGCCATTCCCCCAGGCTACCAAAGACCAACCTTCGAGAAGTTCGATGGCCTTCACGGTTCACCCCACGAGCACTTAGCTCATTGTTATTCTGCTTGTGGTGAAACTGCCTTAAATAACGCCTTGTTAATTAGGCAATTTGTCTAATCTTTGAAAGGATCGGCATTCACCTGGTACATTCAATTGCAACCAGGGCCGATTCAAACATGGGATGATCTGCAAAGAAAGTTCCTAGCTCAATTTGTGAGCTCCAAGGCAAGAGTTTCCATTCTAGATCTCGCAAACGCCTATCAAAGGCCTAACGAGCTCGCCAACGACTTCATCGCCAGGTCGAGAAGCTTAAGACTCCAATGCCATGAAAAGTTAAGTGAGCAAGCATGTGTTCAAATGTGCATGAACAACCTAATACCGGAATTATCAGTACGTGTTGGAAGTGCCGAACCTCGTTCATTTGATGAATTGGTGTCAAAAGCGTGCAACGTTGAAAAGCAACTCGCACGAGGATCCAGTTGGTCTCAAGATAATGTGACTAATGAAGACGATGGCGATGAGCCACAAGATGAAGAAGAGTCCATGACCATTTTCGCCAAATACAATCAAGAGTTTGTCAATGGAAATGATTCTAAAGCTCAAAGAAAAGAGGGAGCTAAGGAGCCAACCAAGGGACTCACCCTTCATGAAAGAAGGAAAAAGAAATATCCTTTTTACGATGATGATGTACAAGGGATATTTGATAAACTGATGAGTGTGAAGGTTTTAACACTCCCGGAGCCAAAAAGGCCAAAGGAGGTTGACAAGACGAGTGACCCAAAATATTGCTCGTACCACCAGCTCATTAGCCATCCAATCAAAGATTGTTACGTCTTCAAAGACATCATAAAGGAGATGATTTACCAAGGAGAAATTAAAATCGATGGGGCAAAATCCACAACTCAAGCATCCTCACCAAATGCCATTTCAATGGTAGAGGTTGCAGAATCCACCCCCCTCGCTCCACTTGTCTCCTCAAACACAAAAAGCATTTGTCGTCGCTATGGAAACTAGGGGCATCCCCGTAGTTTCATGGCCTCCTATGGCGATACCCTCAAAAGTTATTACGGAAGGTAAAGTCCAAGTTATATAGGCACTCCCCGACATGCCGTAAGATGGGCTGGGGCAATGACCTCATACGAGTCGATGTTGTGCTCTTGCAATGACGATATTGTCGTAGATGAAAGTGACTTCGAGTGGCAAACTCATACAAGTCAGAAAATGCCTCAACAAGTGACGACTCACATCTCAAGGGCTCCAAGGTTAAAGAAGCCCAACAACAACAACAAGAAGAGCAAGAAAGAAAGAATCTCCAAGGCTTATTGCGACGAAGAGTATGCCCAACCAAATCGGGCACCGATTACCTTAAAGGATTTTATTCCTAAGGCGTTAGTGAAAGCTGAGTCATTGGAGGACAAAGAAAATGCTCAATGTTGTATGGTCTCATAGACCGATGACGTATGCAAAGAAGAAGCAAAAAACGGATAGGCTTTCTCTTCGCTCCAAGCATCAGCTTCCCTCATCGAAAAGAAAAAAGCCATTGAGGGGAAAGAAATCAAGCTTCAGTGACACTCAAAAAACGTACAAAAAGCACAAAGTTCAAGTGCAAAAGCTAAAGCCCTCTTTCAAGGGTAAAGCTTCACAAAAACTTGTCGATGAGGCTTGTGTCCAAAATTTCCAAATCTCATACGAAGAGGGGTTTCTAACCAAAAGCGTAATAGAACCTAGAGGGTCGGCATTTTAAAGGCTCGAGAAGGCTTCAGGTGGAACTCCTAAATCTTCGGTGTTCAAAAGGCTTAATCTAGCCTCTTCATATGAAGCACCAAAATCTTCAGCATTCAAAAGGCTCGAGCTAGCCTCAACAAATGAAGCATCTAATTCTTCAGTATTTCAAAGGCGTGATATGGCCTTGTCAGATGAAGAATGTAAACCTTCGGTGTTTCAAAGGCTTAATTTAGCCTCAATAAATGGAGAGTCTAAAGCTCCGATATTTGAAAGGCTCGGATAAATTGATGAGCCTAGAAACAAACAAAAAACAAAGTCCAAGTGAAAAGGACTAAAAACAAGAGCTTCAGAAGAAGCAGCCAAAAGTTCTCATTCACAAATTCAAACAAGTCATGGACACCTGAAAACATGTAACGGTGTCAAAATGATCAAGTACCATCCAGGCGGGAAACAAATAGTACTGCCCAGAACTACGTCATGACTTGATCTTCAATAAGGAGTACGTAGGACGTTTGACAATCAAAGTATGTCGAATTCAGTCACAAAAAAAAACTCTGGGTTCGCAAATGATAGTCAGGTCATTCGGGAAACCCTTCTTAGAAGGTGGGCCTGAGTGTTCTGAATGATGCGGTAAAAAAAAAAAAAAAAAAAAAAAAAAAAAAAAAAAAAAAAACCATTCAACAAGAAGAGAAGTGTGGACCTGAAGGTAGTCCAAAATTGAAGCACCTTGTGGTATATGTGAAGGAAAGGGTGCCCAAGCCCTCCCTCCTCTTCAAGGGTGGCCAAATGAACCACGAACGGCTTGATCCCTCACAAAGAGGGTACGTAGGCAATCTAGCTGGTCAAGAATGCTGGATGCAGTCCCAAAAACAAAAACAACACCAGTCTACCTCTTTCAATGGGGGTATACGTGTACTTCTCGGGGGTGGCCAATGTTTGACCAAATTTATATCGGTCGTCCTGTGAAGTTATTCAACTACGCCTATTAAGGTTTGAACTCATATCTGAACTTCATGTCGCCCCTAAAGCCCTTTTAGGATGATTGTTTCCATATACATTCATTCTGATTAAAAAAAAAACTATAGGAAATGCGATAAAAATCAAGGCCAAGTCCAATGAGGTCGAAAGATCAAGGACGAACTTTGAATCTGTTCGACAAGCTTCTCACAAATTCAAAGTTCGGGGGCATCTGTTTGGGTGTAAAAATTCATCTTTCGTTAAAAGTCGCCATACACACTCGTCGGATTATTTTCGTAAAAACTTTCATGTGATAGTTCATATATCAAATGCGAGTACAAGTTAGGTGACAATGGTTACAAACAAAGTAACGTGTATGCGGGGTGCAATACATATCAAATACATCATTCTAGCATGTACAAGCTCACAAACTGAAGTATGCAAATTTAATACAAAGGTCGGGCTTGTGAGATACAGTGCCAACTCGCCAGTTTCCGCTAAAAAAAAAACACCTAACGGGATCGTAGAGTCAATGGCTTGAACACTTCACTCGAAATCCTGCAAGCGACTCAATCTTCCTTGTTTAAGCTCTCGTAATAGTTCATCTGCGAAGTTGATCAATTCCTGTTACGTGAAAATCAAATATACGTTAGGAGAAAATGAGAGAGTTATATGTGTTGATTTGTGCAATCACATAAATTCTCAAATTCACACAAAAGATATGGGCTTAACTCTATGTTTTAGGTCCAAAAGGAGGGTTAAAATGGCCCATACGGTTGCTGAAAATAAATAAATAAATCAGCAATAAATAAATAAATAAAAGCTAGAAACTCAGCAAGAGCAATGGGGAAAGAAATCCTCCAAAGCCCCTAAATCGGCAGCTCACGCATGCCATAAGAAAGGACATAAAATAAGCTGAAAAAAAGGAAAATGAATCACCCAACTTAGCCCCTAATGTACAGTACGTGCTCTCAGGAAAAAAAAAGGAAGGGAGAGGTATTTGTGTATAGGGAAAATAAGGCAAGTAGGGATTTGTCCTCCTACATCTTTATCCTATAAAAGAAGGCGGCCTAGGTACATCTTTATCCTATAAAAGAAGAAGGCCTAGGCTGTAAAAGGGGGAGATTCACACGGCTGTAAACAAAAAGCCAATGAAACACACACACACACACACAAAAAAAAGCAACTGTGTATTCTCTTAAAGAAAAAGGAAAGAGAGCAATATTATGCAAGGAAAACAAGGAAAGTAGGGATCCATCTCCCTCCTAATTTTTCCTATAAAAGCTGCTGATCTCCTAAGCCTACAGGGGGGCTAGAGCCTGAAAAAGGCACGGCTGCAGAAAAGAAAAAGGCAGAGGGAAAGAAAAAGCCACCCTCAAAAGCCATCCAAACACAAACAAAAGAAATGCTTAGGCAGCAGAGCACACAAACACCAAACGACAAGAAGAAGAAAAGAAGAAGACAACTCTCTCTCTATGTGGGGGTTTCCTGTCGACTCCGAGACCCCGCCCTTGAAAACCTTACGAGCTTTTCTCGCGGCCTGGGTCTTGGGGTCATCAACTCACTCTCAAGCCAAGTCAAAGGATCGTCAAAATCGACTCTCGGAACCCCGCCCTTGAAAACCATACGAGCTTTTCTCGTGGCCTGGGTTTCGGAGTCATCAAATCGCTCAAATCAAGTCGAAGTGCTGCAGAAATCGATTCTCGAAACCCCGCCCTTGAAAACCTTACGAGCTTTTCTCATGGCCTGGGTTTCGGAGTCATCAAATAGCCTTAAAAGAGGGCAAAATGCTGCTGGATTTTCCCCTAAACTAAGGTGCTATTCAAGCAGACTAATTGCAACAGTCGGCAAGAAGCCAATTCATTGAAGCCAGACATGAAGGACAGTGTAATTGAAAGCAAAGAAAAAGAATCCAATTTCACGCAAGGCAAAATCCTCAAGTCAAGGCAGTCAGGAATTTACCCTAAATGAGGGTCAGTTTCTGCAAGACACAAAGCCTCATTCCAAGGCTAAGTCTACAAGTTTCAAGCAAATTCAAGCAAGCCAGAGAAAAAAAAACTTTCCTGCAGCCCCAAAGCAACCCCAAATTGGAATCAATTTCTATCCTAAGTAAACCAAACGAATTGGTATCCCAGCAAACCAAGTCCTTGTGAGAAAATCGAAAGCACTGACTTACCCCTAAAGGAACGAAATCAACATCAAAGTTTGAGCGAAAAAGCTGCTCGACTGTTCCTAAATTGGTCAGTTAGTTCACATGGACAAAATTGCAACATGTTTCAAACAAACAAAGGAGACAAGCTCACTGCAGTCAAGAGAGGAGAAGCATGAAATTAAAACCAAAATCAAAAGAAAGAGAACAACTTTCCTGGATAAAGTAAATCAGTTCAGGAAAACTAAGTTTCTGAAGGAAGAAAAAAAAACACAGATCAAGCAAGACATTCTCTCTCTCAGATTCTCAGACAGAGCAAATACAATCCAAATTAAACAAATCCCAAATCTTCAGTGGTGGCTACCAAATTGCAACTAACCTGGATAACCCCCAAAACAAAATACCTAAATCGAATTCTGTCTATCACAAAGCACAAAACTGAGATTCAAATTCAGTAAAAAGAAACAGGTTGGAATGACATACCCAAGCCGAGAAGCCAAAACAACGGTTCTTTCCGGCATTGTAGGGTCGCACTCGAGCTGGTGCACTGCCCTTCTCAATCCCTTGAACTCTGACTTTGATTCTTCTGATGGTCTTCCTAAATCCAAAAACCTCACACAAAAAAAAATCCCAAATTAACCAATCAATAAACTCAATCCTGGCGGTTGTTTTCCCAAGCCAATATCGGTTCAAATCAAGGGGAAAATTGCAAAAGAAGGAGAAAAGCAAACCTGTTGCACATTCCCTCTGCAGAGACTCTCGACGCCTTCAATTGGCAGAGGGTCGTTCTGAGGTGTCAAAGCTCGAGCCGCTCCGCCCTCACTTCGCCTGCAGCCACCTTCTCCTTCAAGCACCCGAGATCGAACGCACGAAGCCAACGATGACCTCCAGGCGTTTCCTCCTCCCTTGTCGATCAACCCCAATAAAAAAAAAACCTAAAATCGCAGATTCTATAAACGAATCAGCCGGGCCGGAAGTAGAGTACCCAATTAGAAATTGGTGGAAGAGGAGATTCAAATTTCTCAACCTAAACATTAAATCAAATCGTGAAATTGGGGATTGGGGATTTTTGAACAAGAGCCCTATAGCATACCGAAATTGGGGGAGCTCGGTCTGAAATTTGCCAAGGCGGAATTGCGTGCCCCTTCTCGGTCGACACAAATGCCCGAATTGAAACTCTCCAAAACCGGGCGTCGATCGAGCCGGAAGTGTTGGTGAATGTGTGCGCCGGTGGTTGCTTATCCTCCCTATCTGTCTGAAGGGTCGACTAGCCTGCAGCAAAATAGTACACCGAGTTGCTTCGAGGAAAACAGAAAAAAAAGACGTGAGCCTACTATAAAAAAAAAAGGGGCTTGAATCCAATTGATGGCGTGGGCTGTGTGATCTTCACTCTGATGTTGGGCTACCATTCAAAATAATACAGAGTACAAAGAAAAAAAAAACAAATAACAAATAACACACATATGTGCATACAATCGGCTTAGCCATTTGGCTTTGGGTTTAATTACGAAATTTACCCACTCAAATATAAGAATTATAATCGGCACATATTAGAAATTGAGTTTAACAAAATCATAAAGTTAAACTCGTAAAATTTCATTGTCGGTTTATTCTAGTGGGCCAGTCCTAAAATTGGCTTCTAAACGTGAAAAAAGAAAGCGGAGTCCAAACCCTAAATTAAATGCTCCCAAATTCAAACGGTTCTACAAAAGAACTACGTAAAGAGTTGACGCCCCTTATCGATTACGTAGGTAACCCGATATTAAATCCTAAAATATATATTGGGTACAGTCGTCAACATCTAAATTCACTTTTAAATGAATACGAGGTCAAAGTCTAATCAAATTAAATCATTTGTTCTCAAATGAACTACGCCTGATTTGATTCCGAGTTATCGGATACGTAGGCCACCGGACATAAAGCTAAAGCTTGTCTAGCTCAATCGCCAAAAAGAAATCAAATTAGTTCTAAAAGAACTACGTGAAGACTTGATACTCTTTTATGAGTTGCGTAGGAAATCCGATGTCAAAATTCAGATATACATTGGATCCAGTCGCTCGTCCCTCTCAAATCAAATTTGTTCTCAAAAGGACTATATAAGATTTGATTCCCGTCACACAGCTAAAGCTCGTCAGGTTCAATCGTCATATTCAAAGTAAATTGGTTCGTTTAGAACTACAAGCGATTTGATTCTCTTTTAAGAGATAAGCAGGACACTCAGTGCCAAGCTAAAGCCCACCGAGTCCAATCACCACCCTCAAACGATCTCATGATCAAACCCAAATACAAAATCCATTTTTACCCCGAACTACGACGACTTGATTCCACCAGGCAAGTGGATACGTAGGAAACTCAGTGTAAATCAAACTCTCACTGAGTCCAGTCACACCCAAACATTTCATCAAATCTCCTCAAATTCATTTGTCGACTCTAGTCGTTCCAAACACCAAATTTTCATCAAAGCTAAAGTGTCTACTCTAAATCGATACAAAGATTTCGCTCGTCGAGTTTAGCCACATCCAAAAGTCAAAAATCAAATCCCACAATTCTCAAATTGACCTCTAAGACAAAGCTCAAGTCAAAACAAGTCAAATTCCAAATTAAATTCCACAACCAAGTTAAACTGTTTTCTATGCAAATGATAGGCGAGTTATTTGAGTTACCCTTCCGAGAAGGTGGGCTCAGATTACTCGGGTGGAGTGTTGTTCAAGCTACCCTTCCTAGAAGGTGGGTTTGAGCTTCGTCCTCTGATGCATACAAGAAAACAAAACCAAAAGCCAAATCCAAATTTATCCAAACAAAACCAAATCCAAACCAAATCAAACACAAAATCCAAAACACTCTGAACTACGTAAGGCTTGATTCTCTTCCAAGAGATACGTAGGCAACCCGTTAATATTCGGGTGCAGCCCAAATCACAAAAACCACTCAAATCATGGTATCGATATGACTTCGAATCAAGAGGATAACCAAAAGGGGTCGAACTCAAATATAAAAAATTAAATAAAATGTGTTATACAATTATATCGCGCATTTTTGTTCAACAGCGGGTCAGGGTTAGGGTCACCCTCCCCGGGTTGTCGACCCGACGGGTCGGACCCGTGGCCATGTCTACATAAAAGAGATAAAATAATTGCATTATAATTAATAAATCGTAGAATCCAAAAAGTACACCCTAATTTAAACACCTTAAAAATTGTGTTAACCAAACACCACCTTATCGCTTTGCATTATAAACATAATGCATTTGCAATCCAAACACACCCGTTTTTTTTATTACAATATTTAAAAAAAAATTATATGTTTTTTTTAAAATTTTCGTCATATTAATTGTACTTGATTACACTATATTTTTCGGTTATATTATATTTTTTTTTTAATATTACCTTGGTGACACCAGTAATAATAATAGTACTTGGTTATTCTTTTCCTCGTACACTAGTGGTGACACCACTTTGTACACTTGTGGTGACACTGTTTTTATATTGGTGACAATACTATTAACACATTACCATTCTTTTCCCTTGTTCTAGGTTTTTTCCTTTGGCGACGGAAGTGGTTACATTGTTGTCACCAAAGCAAAAAAAGATTGTAAAAAAATGTCATAAAAAAGTTGTCATCAAATGTGGTGACACTCACCTCGTTAAAATATCGTCACCGACATTGTCAAAAATTCCTAAGGTTTATTCTCCTAATTTCCGAAGGTTTTAGTTTGGTGACACGTATTTTATTAAGATGACACCACATTAGTAACACGGATAGGGTTGGTGACATTGTCTTCGTAAAAAAAAATGCAACAAAAAAAATTGTCACCCCACATATATGTCACCATTAGTGATGACACCGATAAAGTTAGTGAAAATGTTATCATAAAAAAAATTCTCACTTAAAAAACTTTAAAACTTAAAAAAATAAAGTTGTCACCAATAGAGTTTTCTTTTGGTGACAACATTGGTTTTGTTTAGCATAAGCCCTCTTGTCCTAGTGTTTTCCTTTGGTGACATAAGTAATTACATTTTTTTTTATGGTGGTGACACTACTAATTATAACACTTTTCCTTATTTTAGGGTTTTTTATTTGGTGACAGCAGTGGTTACCTTTTTTTTTTATTGTGGTGACATTACTAATTACACTTTCCTTTATCCTATGGTTTCCCTTTTGTTTTGGTGACAACAGTTTTTACTTGATTATACTATATTTTCGTCATATTAATTGTACTTGATTACACTATATATTTTCGGTTATATTATATGTTCTTTTTTAATATTACTTTGGTGACACCAGTAATAATACTAGTACTTTGGCCATTCTTTTCCTTGTACACCGGTGGTGACACCACATTGTACACTTGTGGTGACACTATTTTTATGTTGGTGACAATACTATTAACACTTGACCATTCTTTTCCATTGTCTTAGGGTTTTTCCTTTAGTGACGGAAGTGGTTACATTGTTGTCACCAAAGGAAAAAAAAATTGTAAAAAAATGTCATAAAAAGTTGTCATCAAATGTGGTGACGATCACCTCGTTAAAATAGTGTCACCACTTAGGGATGGTGACACCGACCTTGTACAAAAATTTCCTAAGGTTTATTCTCCTAATTTCCGAAGGTTTTAGTTTGGTGACACGTGTCTTATTAAGGTGACACCACATTTGTGTCACCATCAATAGTGACACGGATAGGGTTGGTGACATTATCTTCGTAAAAAAAATATAACAAAAAAAAAATTGTCACCCCACATATATGTCACCATCAGTGATGACACCGATAAAGTTGGTGACACTGTTATCATAATCATAAAAAACTCCCACTTAAAACTTAATAACTTAAAAAAATAAAGTTGTCACCAATAGAGTTTTCTTTTGGTGACAACAATGGTTTTGTTTAGCATTATCCCCTCTAGATTTGTGCTTCTCTTGTCCTAGTGTTTTCCTTTAGTGACATGAGTGGTTACATTTTTTTTTTATTATGGAGACACTACTAATTATAACACTTTTCCTTATCTTAGGGTTTTCCCCTTGCTTCACTTATGGTGACACCACTTTGTTCACTTGTGGTGACACTAATAACACCACTGATTTTTGGAAAATAAGTGAAGATGCCAATATGATCACAAATGGTTTTATAGATTGTAACAAATTGATTATATATATAAAGCAAAATTAATGCTAATATCATGCCAAACTCTAACCAGTCACATTAACTATATTTGAAGACTCCATAAACGGATATGGACTGAAATAAAAAGAGTTTTCTCTCTCTAAGGAGAGAGAAACTCCAAATTGTGAAACCCCCTTCTGAGAAATCTCGATTGAGAAACTGGCCTTCAATGGCTTATCTACCCCCTCCAATCCATCTCCCTCGGGCTCCAATCGACCCTTCGCGTGGTTGATTTTGAGTTTTCGTTCTCCGATCCGTCCATTTCGGTTGTCGATTTGTGGATCGGCGTTCGCCTGACTCCCGTTGTCGTCTTTGCTTCCGGGTGATCGGCGCCGTCTCGGCTTGGCTGATTCGGCCTGGTCTCACCGGTGTGGTGGCCTCCTCTATCCTCGGTCGATCTCGCCGTCTATTGGGGTGCGTTGATGCCTTCGTCCTTCTCGCTCGTGAGTTTCCTGCGTCGGGCTCCATCCCGGTTCTCGGGCTTGTGTCATTTGTCCGCCTGTGTTCCCTGGGTCTCCACCCTCTCGTTCGGCTTCTGGCTGCATCCGCCACCACTCGTTTGGCGTTGCTGTCTGGCTGGCGTTGGGTCGTCTCTCTCTGGGGGGTTTCGGCAGTGCCGGCGTGGCCTAGGGCCCTCGTCTCGGGTTCTCTCCGTCGGTGGTTGTCGGCCCTTGCCTGAATCATCAGCTCTTGGCCTTCCTTGGTCCTTTGGGCCCAAGTTTCGGGTCCTTAGGGCCCAAGCTTCGGGTCCTTAGGGCCCAAGCTTCGGGTCCTTCGGGCCCAAGTTTGAGGTTTTGCCTAATTTAATAATATAGAAAAATCTAATCTAGAAACGCCCTTTGGGTTTTATCGAGAGCTCGATTCGGGTTCTTGATATTGTCCCGCAAGGGTTTTGAGTATAACCACCCGAAAGGGTTTGAGAAAATTCCGCAAGGGCTTGTCGATACTTTTGTAGGTGAAAGCTTGATGGCGTTTTGTTCGAGCAGTTTTCGGCTCTTCTTCCGATGTTTCTAGGAGATCTTCTGCTTGGTTGGGGGGCGTGGAGTCTGTAGTCGGGTCTGGCTGGGGTCGTGGTGGTGCGCTCAAAGGCGACTCCGTATTCGGGATAGAGTTTCCTTGGAGTTCGTCTGCACTACCCACAGGAGTTAGAGTCCTGCTGTACTACTGGTCCGCGGTGCTACTGTTCGGTGGCGCTTGGCTGCGTTCTTCGGTAGCTTCCTCAGCTTTTCGGGTGTTTGGTCTTCTTGGAATGTTTGTAGTAGAGTTTATACTGTTTGGTTCACTACGCTTATTATTTGTATTTCTGTTTTTTAAGTTGCTCTGTTAGACGGTTCGCCGTCTGCCGACTTCGGTCGGCCTCTCGATAAGTCAGGCCTGTCTGACCTTCGAATTTTTACCTAATAAAAAAAAAAAACTATATTTGAAGAAATGGTTATATCAATGGATTCATTTCCTCATAGGGAGATCTGAATGAATTACAAGGCCCTTTTCAAACACAAGCCACAAACTAGAGAGTTTCGCTCCACAATCATAAACTTCAAACAATAGCTATCGAACTAACTCAAAGGTATTCTAGGCTCCGTGGCTGATTTCTCACATCTGCACAACATCAAAAACACATATATGTTATCCGTACTCGAGTACTTGAAAAGGGGAAATTGACGGGCAAGAATAAACCATTGAAAGTTAATTACCAATAAGAACTTAAAGTGCTCTGGCGATAGTGTCTGTAGGCATATTCACCAAAGTTTCCTGAACAAGGAAAATGAATTGCATCAGTATGACAGCGTAATTGAAATATCAAATGACATGACCCTGCTATTAGACAACTTCAACACACGAAATACGCATTCAAAAGACGTAATCACATACCACCCGCCCGGACATTTTATCAAACAGGTGGTGCATCTTCTAAAGCTTAAATTTCACTTTAGGCATTTTATCACACATGTGGTGTGCATAGCCCATGTAGTATATGCGGCATCACAAGCTTACCACATGTAGCATTGAAATCCTTGATAGGTGTCAAGAGAACATTGATCTGCATTTTATGAAAGCAATGTAACCTAACAACGAAGTATAATCGAAAGACAAGTATCATACCGCGGAGATCTAATCAAGTATGATGCCCCAACACGAGAAAAAAAGGGAGGAGGAGATCTAATCAAGTATGATACTACAGAAATCAAAACCAAATCAGAATTGAAAGCAAATTGCAAACAGAAACCCTTACCAGCGACAGATCCGTCGCCTCGTCCTTGAGAATGTGATAGAACGAACTAATCGAAATATCAACGTTCACCGGTCCCCCGGTGGCCCTTGCTGAAAGCGGGTAGGCCGAAATGAGAATGAATGAGTACGCAGCGGCACCGGTGGGTTAAAGGAGCAGTTGATGACATCGGAAGGGATGAGCTCGGCAGATCTGAAGTGACGAGAGGCAGTGGTGATGGATGCAGCGGAGAGGCAGAGGCAGAGGTCGGCTGAAGGGGAGAAGGTGAGGGGAGGGGGGTGAGGGAGCATATGAAGAGGGAGGCGAGGACGAGCTTCAGATCGGCGGCGCAGTTCCATGAGAGGCCAACTAAAAGCTTCGACTCGTCTCCACCGCCAACATTCAAGAGCTGATAATGAATAGAAGGGGCATGGGAATAAAGGGCAAAAATGTCCTAATGGACATTTTTGCAAAGTGATTTATAAAATTAGACATTTTCAAACTAGACCATTAGCAAAAATTTCCTTTTTTAAATATATATTAATGTTAGAGTATAGGGGAGAAGAGAGCAGAGAAGAGGTAGAGAAATGAGAGAGGAGGTGAATGGGTGAGACTTGGGAGGTGAACCATCCACATTATTTCATAACAATTAATAGTATATATATTTATATATTACATATTTATAGTTACTGTTTTATTTCAGGGAAAACTTATTAAAATACTCCAACCTTTGGGGTATGGTAAAAATATATCCTCAACTTTCAAATGTAATAAAAATATCCCGACCTTTGAGGGTAGTGGTAATATATTACCACAAGTTTTTTCACGAGTAAAAAATGACGACATAAGACAGCCTATGTGAAATTTTTTTTAACAAGTGTTTTTTTTAAACGATTTTCTTAGAAAAAAAAAAGAAAAAAATTGGACTAGGTTCATACCCAACGTCTTTTCCTCCCTCCTATTTTCTTCTCTAGTCACTTCTTGAACTCTCTTCCAGGTCTTCCATGTAGCTCATTGTTCCTCTTCAATGACAACCTTCCTCCCTCGTGGTCGCTTATCTTAAGCTGTCTCTCTCACATCTTCTTTCTCTTTGATTCGTTCACGGATTTGACCGAGTAAGTTTTTTTCCCCTCTTCGTTGTTGTTGTTGGTTTAGTTTTGTTGTCGGGTTGGTGTTAGGAATAGTCGTGTTGTGTTGATTTGAGGCAATTTTGACCGGATTAGTTGCTTTGTTGAATCAATTTCGTTTTTCGGTTGGTTTAATTTTGCTCTTGGTTTATTTTTTTTCCTAAGGAAACCTTTCAAGAAAACCCAGTTTTAGTGCTATATAATTTGTAAAAAAGCTTCCACGCAGGCTGCCTTGTTAAAAAAATCCGCATAGGCTGTCTTTTCAACATTTTTGACCCATGAGAAAACTCATGGTAATATATTACCACTACCCTCAAAGGACGGTATATTTTTATTACATTTGAAAGTTGGGGATATATTTTTACCATACCTCCAAAGGTGAGGGTATTTTAATTAGTTTTCCCTTTATTTTAATGAATAACTAATATTATTTATTATATATATGTATATACATATGTTAATTCTAATAAAAAAAAGGCGGGTACCCGTTACGAGCCTAGTGGCTTGTAACAGGTTGATTGATATGTCCAATTCCGCACCCGATGCAAGCATGGGCCGAACCTAGCATCTCACGTGGATTTTTCCCCATATCCAAGCCCGCACGCATTGGCAAGCGGCAGGCCCGTGAAAGGGCATGTGCAAGTGGATCTTTTGAACAGGGCCCCCAAATTTTTGGGGCACAATATCATATAGCCCAGTAGTTAATTATATATATAAATGACTTCCCTTCGTAGACCTAATGCCGATAGCACCTTGGTGGTTAAGGACTTGCGCTTCATCTCTGGAGTTCCGAGTTCGAATCCCGTTTTGTTAGATTTTAGGACCCTTTTCACGTTTTTCTTTTTTGCTTCAATAAAGGATTCTGCAGTAAGGAGTAACTTTCCATATTTATGTTTTTCTTTTTTTTTTTTGTTTCAATATACTCTGTATTTACTACCCATATTTACTTTTTTTTTGTTGGGTTCAATGTACTCTTTTTTTTATTAATTTGGTGGAGCTTACGTGTTAATTTTCTTATCATTTTTATACTTGTGTTTTTTAGCAGATTATCTTTGTTTTAATATTGAAGTATTTTATGTTGAGGATTTTATAAAAATTTCTATTCACTTAATGAAATTAATTGAATTTTAAAAATGTAAAAACAAAAGGAAGAGAAATACAAATCACTACAAGTATTTATTTAAAAATCATCTAAATCCTCTTTGTACAAAAATAAAAATAAAAATTGGTTTATAACATTTAATGTTTATCTTATTTTAATATATTTTGATTAAATTAATATAAAATTGGATAAATATAGTGTAATATTTTTTTTACTTTAATATATATCACTATAAATTAAATAAATACAAAATAATAATTAATTAACATGATTAATTTTAGTTTTTGTACAGGGGCCTCGAATTGATTGGCACGGCCCTGGCGAGCGGGGCGGACCCACCCGCGTTTTCCAGGTCTACTTCTACTTGAGATTGTTTGATGTTTAAAAAAAATACCTATTACGGAGTACTAGTTTTTAGAGTGTTATGCTCCTCCGTACCCTATTAAATTTTGTACCATCCCATGGCAGATTTGCAGTCATACAACATACGGAGAATAGTTCAACCATACGACCTGAAAATTAGGGTAGTTTAAAAGTGGAATGATACCGGACTAAAATTTACGGTTTTAGATCAGATCGAAAAATATGACGGTTTGTTCATCGGTCCATAAAAAAAATTGTATTTTAGTCTGGTCTTATCGATCACCCTTGTTTAAAGTAATATAATAGAATTTGGATCTCTATCAATGTTCTAAAAAAAGTTTGGTGGACACTTGGCGGTGGATACCGCTAAGCGCCAAGACGGTTTGACAACCTTATTAGCGGTTTCTTGGCAGACAAAACGATTTTTTTTTACTATTTTCTTATTTTTATCCCATGAACTATGTCTAAAATACATATGAATTTTTTTATTAGGAAATAATTCGAGGGCCGGACAGGCCCGACACCTCGAGAGGCCGACAAAGTTGGTAGACAACGAACCGTCTAAACTTACGACATACAAAGCAGGAAAAAGGTGCAGTACAAACGGTGGGAAATACACAAATACAGTCGACGTCAAGAGTCGACGTCGGCATACAAAGCAGGAAAAAGGTGCAGAACAAGCGAAACTAACCTAACAAAGCTGGGAACAACATTGAATAAGAGTCGACGTCAAGCACCACCAAACAGTGACACCACTGGCTAGCGGTACATCAGGAGTCCTTGTGGGCAGTGAAGACGATCCTCCAAGGAAATTTCCGTATCACGGAGTCGCATCGATACACACAGCCTCAACCCCAGCCAGACCCGACACCGGACGCTAAAGACCCAGCACAGATAAGGAGCGCCAAGAACAACCAGACTCGGGCCAAGAACCACCCATATAAGAAGCACCAAGAGACCCTTTCGAGATTTTATTGAAGCCTCATGATTTATTTTAGCCCTTATCGGGAAGGTTTGCTCAAGTCTCAAAGGAATGAATAGAAATATATAAATCCAACCAATAAGTAGTCAGATTTATATATATAAACACCCATTCCCTATTTTCCTTTTTTTTAATTTCGGTTGTTTCCCCAATTTAAGGCCAAGATGCACAGGACGTGTATCAACGATTTGCATGTCAGGGCAGCCCAAAAATGGCGGCGATCGAGCTGACACAAGGGTCTCCAACCAACGACAGCGCCCAACCACCACGAAGAGCAGGAACTTGGCATGGAGGAGACCACGAGCGAGCAGAGGAGAAGGCGACTAGGAGGAAGTCGGCAAGCCACGAAGGCCAGACAGCGCCCTACGGCCCAAATTGGCAACCATACCAGTGAATATGGAGGCTACGAACCCAAACACAACCACCAAAACAAGCCGATTGGGGTTTAGGAGGGCAGATTCGAAATCTAGGGTTGGAAAAGGGCTAAGGACCATGGTAGGAAACGCGGAACACGGGAGCCATGGGGTGACGAGGGTGGTGTGAAGAATCAAGGTGGTGGTCAAAGGGTGAAAATGGTGGTCAGAGGTGACGGTGGTGATAGAGTTAAGGGGTGGAGGGCTGATGGGGTGTTGGGTTAAGGGTAGAAGGAGAGTTTCTCTCTCCTAAGAGAGAGAAACATTTAAAAGATTAAAAATACATATGATGTAATAAAGTATGCATTAATTTCAAATCTATAACATATCAAATAAAAAATCATCATGATTATTTTAATGGAAATTTCGCGAGGTACCCCTGAGGTATTGCAATTTTCGCGAGGTATACAACTCTTTTACATATTTTGTGTGGTCCCCCTAGGGTCTTGAATCTTTTTGCCCCGTGCCCTTCTGGTTAAATTTAACAGATTTGGGCCATCTCCGTTAGTTTTCAAATTAAAAAAAAGAAAGAAGAAAGAAAGCACGGACAGAGAGAAAGAAAGAAGGGAAGGCGTCGTCCTCGCCAACGCCGGGAGAGATGGTCTTCCTCCTCCTCCACTCCTCCTCCGTCTCCACCGGGAGAGATGCCGGCCTTGCCAACGCCGCCACGCTCACCGACGCCGACTCCTGCACCTCCCTGAAAGTGGGCACCGCCCCAGCTATGGAAGAAACCCTAACCAGCCCTCCATCGCCGACTTCGCACTCGCAGCAATGTCCACCGTCGAAGAACGCCAGAAGTGGTCTCTCCATGACATGAACGCTCTTGTTACCAGCAGAACTCGAGGCATCGGGTCTCGCTCTGAAAAACTCAATCCCCCCAAACCCGAACCGTTTGCTCCTTCCCTAAACTCCTCCTTCCTAGAATCCCTGATTCTCAAATCGAGTCTCCTGCACCCGGCTTCCAGTTCGGATCCATCCATTGACCTGCATTTCTAGGTTCGTTCCTAGATTTTGTCTGATCTAATCTAAATTGAAGGTGTTAATTAGGTTTCTCAATTGGATTTTATATGTTGTTGCCAAATGGAATACCGGAGAAACAACTATGGAAGAAACCCCATTTCTCTTTTGTATATGTGCTTTCTTTTTTTTTTATTTTTTTTTAATTGAAAACTAACAGAAATGGTCCAAATCTGTTAAATTTAACAAGGAAGGGCACGAGGCGAAAAGATTCAAAACCTCAAAGGGCACCACGGGAAATATGAAAAAGAGTTGTATACCTTGCGAAAATTGCAATACCCCAGAGGTACCCTGATGAGCGGTTGTTAGTCGCATAAACCGTATCAAAATAAAACTCAAACCTACAAACTAGTATAGCAAGCAAGTAAGAGGTCGATCCCACAGAGAATCAAGTATTTCTCAGCAATGTGTATTTACCAATTAGTAGAAAGGGGGGGTTTTGGTTGATTGAGATTGAAAAGAAAACAAAATAAAATAAAAACAAATAATGCAAAACAAATTAGAGAAGATCGCTCTACCTACAACTATCCACTTCATTTGTTTGAATTGATATTGTAACTTCCTCTTGTCCTTTTAGTCTCCCTATGAATGCCCTTGTCCCGACCTAATATAGTTACTAGTCCAACCAGTCCTAGCAACCCTTATCAATCGAACAGTCCCTAAAGAAGGATTTAACCCAATTGATAGCTTTAAGTTCAGAGATTAGCCAAGGTATTTGCAGTCCCTAAAGAGGGATTTAACAACACATTCAACTTCCTACTCATTCAAATAGTTCAACCAGCCCTAAAGGAACAAGTTTGCTACTTGGGTTAAGGTTCGCAACCAGGAATCTACAAAACCCTAGCAATTGAATTGATCTAACAAGTTGGCCAGACAAGATAGAACAAAACAATAAGCAATCAAGCACAAAGAATTTGAAGCATTCAATATAGGAAACAAGGAACAAGATTCAGAAACTCACAATCAATCCAAATAAAGCTTCAAATTGCAAGTAGAACGAAGAGAGTTTAGTCGCCCATGGCGAACATCGCTCTCTCTCCAATTGTCTAATGAACGTAAGAATAGAATGGAAGTTATGAAAAATAACATAAAAGTGGTCTAATAAAACATCCAAGTCGGCCTCAAAACAACATAATAGAAAACTAGGGTTTTTTTCCTCAAAACGGCGCGCTGGCTGTCCGTGCGGCGGGCGCAGCACAAATGCGGCGGGCGCGGCAAACCATGCGGCGGGCGCAGCATGAATACCGCCCCTGGCGGCGGGCGCGGCAAACCATGCGGCGGGCGCTGCATTGGTCTTTCACGGAAATTCCGTCTTGAATCAGCTCTCGACGTCAACATGAAAGTTGTAGCTCTCTGAAAGAGCTTTCCAACGCATGGTCATAATAGTCGATCGGACAACCGAGGCCTCCAGAAAGTGCAAAACAAGTTCAGCATGTCTGGCGACAACTTCTGCAGACTTGTTCTTCGTTTAGGTTCGCTTCTTCTTCTCAGGACCTCTTGAGATCTTCATGTAAGCTTCTTCGATCAACTAGACATTCTCATCCAATGCATTATCAACCCATGTCTTCTCCTCGGATCTACCATTACCTGAAATAATCAATAAAAACGTGTAGATTCCGACTCCACCAACATAGAAAGCAAATATGCAAATTCTACTTAAATCATGCATGATATGCATCTTAACTAAGCTAAATGCAACCTATTATGCCTACCTAAATGCATGCTATCAAACTCCCCCACACTTAAGCTTTTGCTTGTCCTCAAGCAATCAAAAACAAATATAGAATTAATCATCCCACAAATAAGATCTTCATGCTATAGTTTTAGAAAAGCAACATCAAGCAATATGAGCCATGAATAAGAAAACAAATATCCTAGCAAATATATGAGCGATCCAATAGTAAAAGCAAATTTAATCCAACCTCACCGGGATAATGTGTTTCACTCAAGCTCTCATGTGTTTAGGCTTTAAAGTTCAACTCTCAACTCAATCCAAAATGCTCTATACACCGTGAAAGTTATCACTTGCAAACAACATCATGAGGACTTTTATAGGGTTGTAATGGGGCTTTGGTAGGAACATAAGGCATGGGAAATATTTAGGCATGTGGTGCTAAAAATCCGGAAAAAGGAACAACAACCAACCAGAACAACACCAAAACTCTCATACTTCGCAAACCATTCCAATAACATAAACTCCAATACACATCAATAAGCACTCTTCGATTTCAATAGCCACACAACTCATGCAATTTTCCAATTTGGATGATGACTTTTTTTTTTCTTTTATGCTTACTTTTGCCCCTAGGTGAATTTTATCCTCCCTAGGTCCAAGCTTACTAGACTTTTACTCCTAAGTGAATTTTATCCTCCTTAGGCCCCTAGTAACAAGTCATCTCTATTATGCAAGAAGGGTTACCTTATTTTGGCTATGCCTCTCGCAATATACAACCATACATACATCATCTCCACTCAAAGCTACTCCAACATAAAGATTTTTCACCAATTCTCCTCCTAATTCCCGGATAGGGTTAGGCTAATCATTGACTAGGATATATTTTTGTGGAGCTATAAAAAAGAATAGGCTTTAAGGCTCAGATGGGCTTCAAGCACAGGATAATATGTAAGGTAGATAGGGTATAATATGGCTAAAGAAAACATGCCTCAATCATTTGAAATTCACAAGAAACAAACATGTGCAATACGGTATTGAAATAAGAAGCATATGGAGAGTATAATCACACAATAAAAGCAAAAGGGAATAATATGTAAAGTCCCTATAAGGCCAAAACAAACTCACAAGGGGTTATGTTTTTGCTAGATTTCAATTTAACCTTAACTATGAATCATACTTGCTCAATTATATTCTCAAATCATGCTCCAAAAATCATTTTCAAGCAATTCAATCAAATCATGGGATTTATGCAATTAAGATCATAAAAATAAATTAGAGGACAAACTAAACCAAGATGGGTATCGTTAATAACACTTAAATGCAATGCATGATATTTTTGGATTTTTTTTTTTTCAAATGCAGTATATGAATAAAAATAAATATGACAACATAAATAAACATGATAACATAAGTAAACATGATATGCAAATTCTATCTATATGCAATGCAATCCCTCCCCCACACTTAAACCTTTCATTGTCCTCAATGAAACATAAAAGACAACAAAAAATAAAAACATAGAGGAAGAGATGAATGAAATACTCACAATGTGGTGGATGAGTCTCTATAGGTCGGATCTGAGGATTTCGGCGGCCTTTCCTGAAAGCTTAGTCTATCCCAAACCAAAAACAACTATCTAATGCCTAATGGAAAACCTAATTTATTGAAAAGAAACTAGCTAACTAGGAATTGAAATAACTAAAACTTACCTCGGGTTGCCTCCCGAGAAGCGCCTTTCTTTAATGTCATTGACTTGACTTATTCTCAATCTCAAGACCTTATCTCTCAGACATCGTCAAGGCCCTCAGTAACCTATCATATTCCTGTGCACACATCTTGCAAAGCACATCATAGCACAATAAATTGAAAGCATAAAATGTGGAACTCAAGAACCCTTTCAATCTATCAAATAGTCTAGTATGACTCTCTGCAGAAGGAATATGATACCACCAACACAGTTCCGCTGGTGGCTTCTCAAAATAGCAATCAAAAGGATCAACATAATCACCATTACCTTTAAGATTGCAAAAGTTTACCTTTATTATCTCTTGAGCCTCAGTGGATGGCTCTAGACTTGGTTCATCAATGGCCGAGCTCAGAATGGATGGTGCAGATGGAGTAGGAGACACATCACATGTAACCTCATGCGTCGACTCATGAGATTCCAAGTCACGAAGCACTAGACCCTCTCCTCCATCATCGAAGACACTATGGTTGTCTACAACCAATTCCTCATCTTCTTCTTCGAAGCTCCTTTCTTTCTCACCTTTTGCACTTAGAATTTGAATGAGTTGGCTCATCTGATTCTCCAATTTTTCAAGTCGACTCATTTGTTCTTCTTCCAACTGCTGCAACACTTGTGTGAGAGTTTGGATTGATACTTCCCGCTCAACCTGTCGACTCATGTTGCCGAAAAAATCCCAAATCTCAAAGAGTCCCATATCCAATAGGCCTCCATTACTCATGGACTCAGCAAGATTTCGTGTTTCAGCATTCATCCCATCAAATATGCAAACACACATCTCCCGCACACCATATTGATAACCCCATGAACCAAGGTCATTAACATACTCATGCAATCTAGTGAAATATTGGTGAAAGTTCTCACCTTCAAACTGCAACAATCTCAACATCTTAAAAAGTTAGTAGCAAGGGTGTTATGAACCGTAAGATAGGTTCACAACAAAGTTAGATATATAAACAAAAATTAATAAATACACAAAACAAAGAAATAAACTTGATTCCCCGGCAACGGCGCCAATTTGATGAGCGGTTGTTAGTCGCATAAACCGTATCAAAATAAAACTCAAACCTACAAACTAGTATAGCAAGCAAGTAAGAGGTCGATCCCACAGAGAATCAAGTATTTCTCAGCAATGTGTATTTACCAATTAGTAGAAAGGGGGGGTTTTGGTTGATTGAGATTGAAAAGAAAACAAAATAAAATAAAAACAAATAATGCAAAACAAATTAGAGAAGATCGCTCTACCTACAACTATCCACTTCATTTGTTTGAATTGATATTGTAACTTCCTCTTGTCCTTTTAGTCTCCCTATGAATGCCCTTGTCCCGACCTAATATAGTTACTAGTCCAACCAGTCCTAGCAACCCTTATCAATCGAACAGTCCCTAAAGAAGGATTTAACCCAATTGATAGCTTTAAGTTCAGAGATTAGCCAAGGTATTTGCAGTCCCTAAAGAGGGATTTAACAACACATTCAACTTCCTACTCATTCAAATAGTTCAACCAGCCCTAAAGGAACAAGTTTGCTACTTGGGTTAAGGTTCGCAACCAGGAATCTACAAAACCCTAGCAATTGAATTGATCTAACAAGTTGGCCAGACAAGATAGAACAAAACAATAAGCAATCAAGCACAAAGAATTTGAAGCATTCAATATAGGAAACAAGGAACAAGATTCAGAAACTCACAATCAATCCAAATAAAGCTTCAAATTGCAAGTAGAACGAAGAGAGTTTAGTCGCCCATGGCGAACATCGCTCTCTCTCCAATTGTCTAATGAACGTAAGAATAGAATGGAAGTTATGAAAAATAACATAAAAGTGGTCTAATAAAACATCCAAGTCGGCCTCAAAACAACATAATAGAAAACTAGGGTTTTTTTCCTCAAAACGGCGCGCTGGCTGTCCGTGCGGCGGGCGCAGCACAAATGCGGCGGGCGCGGCAAACCATGCGGCGGGCGCGGCAAACCATGCGGCGGGCGCAGCATGAATACCGCCCCTGGCGGCGGGCGCGGCAAACCATGCGGCGGGCGCTGCATTGGTCTTTCACGGAAATTCCGTCTTGAATCAGCTCTCGACGTCAACATGAAAGTTGTAGCTCTCTGAAAGAGCTTTCCAACGCATGGTCATAATAGTCGATCGGACAACCGAGGCCTCCAGAAAGTGCAAAACAAGTTCAGCATGTCTGGCGACAACTTCTGCAGACTTGTTCTTCGTTTAGGTTCGCTTCTTCTTCTCAGGACCTCTTGAGATCTTCATGTAAGCTTCTTCGATCAACTAGACATTCTCATCCAATGCGTTATCAACCCATGTCTTCTCCTCGGATCTACCATTACCTGAAATAATCAATAAAAACGTGTAGATTCCGACTCCACCAACATAGAAAGCAAATATGCAAATTCTACTTAAATCATGCATGATATGCATCTTAACTAAGCTAAATGCAACCTATTATGCCTACCTAAATGCATGCTATCATACCCCGTGAAATTTTCGTTATTTTAAAGTTGTCCGAATTAAACATAAAATCACATAGATATGTTCATTTGTATCATAGCTTCTTAATTGAGAAATTTTAAACCATAAAAACTAAATAATCTCAATTTAAAATCACCAAGACCGCTAAGCCTCCATCCAACGTCCGTCAAAACTCTTCTCCGCCAAGGTCAATTTGCACCTGCCAATGCCGTTAAGTCTTCGTCTTGAAGATGCCAAGGCCGCCAAGGTGTCGTTCCATTCCCACCAAGGTCTTCCCCCGCCAAGGCAAAATTCAGGAAGGTGTAGGTCCGCCAAGCGTCTTGATGCTATTTTGAATGCTGCCATTGCCATTTTTTAGAACACTGATCCCTATATTAGCTACTACTATGAGAATTTAGATGGGGTCGCTATTCATGAAGAAACCCTCCCCCTGAAGCTTGAGAATGCGCTTCCCACGCGCCCCCAAATCCCTTGTTAAAACTTCTCCTCAACCCTATGTCTGATCAATTTCCCCCCCAAATTGCCTCATTCCTGCCTCAATTGGTTCGAAAATCAGTCGAATCAAAATGTTACTCTCCGTTTTCCTCTGTGCCATCCTCCTATTTAAGTCACTTCGGGGCCTTCCGGCTTTCCTTTGTGTTATGGGTCTGAACAGGTGGTGGTCGGATGATTTCTGCCTCTTGACTCTATCGTTGTTGGCTGTTAATTACTTCCAATGGTGCGCCGCCTCCTTCTCCATAGGCATCCTCCTCCCGCTGCCTTTTGATCCTTAGTTTGCTTCATCCTCCATCACCCTTCTGGTGATTTCCCTCATCTGGTTTCGATGCCGCTTCATCCGAGTCCATGTTGTCGCCGTCGTCGACGAGAAAAGCTCCTTGTTGTTTTGGCTTTTTCAAGGAAGAAGAGGGAAAAAACAAGCATTATGGGCACGTTGTTCCTTTGCACTCTGGTTTTTTTGGGGGTGAAGGAAGGGGTGAGAAATTGAGAAAGGGAAAAGAATGGAAGGGAAGGTATGGGTTGTGAAATCCCATCAAATTGAGCCGTTACTTAAATTTGTGATTCATTCCATTTCTCTTAATTATCCACCCAAATACCAAATTTATTTTTCCTTCACTTCCCTTCCTAAAAATCCTTTCAAATCCCATCATCCAAACAGGGTGTTGGGTTACTTGGCCCTCAAGGTGAAAGCTCAATTTAAAAAAAATAAAAAATAAAAAATCGAGTCAAATCCCATATCAAAAATCGGAACCAAATCCCCTCGTAATTCGAAGGGATTTGAAGAATATCTCGAAAAGGTTTGACCAAATTCCTAAAAGAGCTTGACCAATATCCCGAAAGGACTTGGAAATGTGGGCGTTGTTCCACTTTCTAAATCCCGAGAGAACCTAGAAAATAATAATAACAGTTTGTCTATTGTAAGGGCATAAGATTAGAGTACTTTATTGGGAAAGAAAACACTAAAAGGATATTGGGTGAACCCCATAATCTAATTTAAAAATGGCTAAATCAGGCGTATCTGGGGGGAATATTTCCCAATTTGGCCTCTTATCGTATGACCTTGGGGCATAAGATAGAAAACTCGTAATAATAATAGTAATAATAATTCCTAACAGATCTTTTAGCACGATCTCGGGAATTTTGTGCACAAATTTTCGATTGATGATGGATCTTCTCTTTATTTTGTCCATAATTTGTCCCGTGTTTTGATGATGGGTCGGTGCCTTGGTTGGTTGCGATTAATTCCGAAAGAGGTTGCAGTATCAGGCGTCTTGTATGACCGAGTGAATCGTGGCAGTGTTCGTGGTCTTAGAAGATCGGCCAAAATACCAAATTGGTATTTAAAACTGACAACGTTGGACATTTGGGTATTTAAAAAGACTTTGACGCCAAATGATATTTAAAACTGCAGCGATGAACAAATTGGTATTTTTTCTGGTTGGAATTTTGGTTTTCATGCGCGTGACTCTTACGCGTATACTGAACCCTTTTTGTTTAGCTCCGACCGGTTTTGTTTCTCCTATACTTTATTTGGATTAGTCACAAGGAGAAGGTGGCTTGACACATAATGAATGTTGTCTCCTTAGTTTGTACAATGAAATAACGCTTATTGTTGTTTATAATTTGTGATAGTTTAACTATCTTTTGAAATAAACATATAGGGTAGAATCTGCACACTCGAATCTATAACAAAAACTAAAGGCAAGCACCGAAAAACTCAACATGTTTATTGTGCACATATCACGAATGTTGAAGGAACAACGCTTGGTTTCGATTATGTGTCACATCCACGTTAATTCTCTCATTTATAACCAATTACTTTTCCCCCCTTTTTTTCTTTTAGCCATTGATTTTCATCTTTCACATAACCAATGAGTTTAATTCAAAATATTAAAGGGAAATTTTGGTGAAATATCCCTTTACAAAGTGTAATTAGGTAAATGTCCATTTTTGTTTGGTAATTAAGTAAATGTCCACAATAATTTCATAATCCTAAAATACCCCTGTTTTAATTCCCCCCCCCCCCCCCCCAACCCACCCCTGGGTATGTTATATGAGATTAAAAGCTCGAGCTTGGCTCGGGATCAGCTCAGAAAAAATTCAACTCGAGCTCGTTCACTTACCTAAGCAAGTCGAGTTTGAACATGATTTTAAGCTCGTTTGAAAGCTTGCCGCATTCGATTTAGGCTTGAATAGCTCAAATGTTATGAGCTTTCTAAAATTTTCTTCAAGTTAATATGTTATAACCGAGTAAAACTACTTAAAGCTCGAAAAAATCTCGGCTTAAGCTCGTTCATTTACTAAAACAAGCCAAACTTGAACAAAAAAGAAAGCTCGTTTAAAATTTTGGCTCGGCTCGGCTCGAGCTTCTTTAACAAATGAACCAACCTTGAACATGCCAAGCTCGACTCGTTCGGCTTGAATAACACCCCTACACACCTCTTTCCCTATTTTATCCGAGGACTCCCACTGTTTCCCTAGCTGCCATTGACGACAATCTCCTTCTCGCTCCCCCTCCGTCTATCCCCCGTCGACGAGTTCTTCTATAACGGCCAGCTTCTCCCGCTCAACCTACCCCCTCAAATCTCCATGGTTCACACTCTCCCTCTATCCTCCAATTCCTCATCGTCTTCGTCCTCTTCCGCCACCACCACCACCCGCGACTCCTCCTCATCCACCGACTCCTCCGCCTTCATCATTCACCTCCAACCTCGCTCTTCTCTCCGCCAGCATCGACGCCTCTTGCGACGACTCTGCCTGCCCTAGCTCCTCCTCCATCGCCGATTACCTCCTCACGAAGAAGCTCCTCACCTTCATCACCAACAAATCCCCCAAATCCACCTCCAACAAGTACTTCTCCCTCTCCAGATTCTCTAGTGTCTTCAAGAAGGATCCGAAATCCGCCGCTCCACCACCTCTGGCTTTGGATCGAATCTGCTCCGGTCCGGAAGCCGAGCTCGTCGGCGAAGGAGGTGATCCAAAAATACCTGAAGAAAGTGAAGCTACTGCACGAGAAGTTCTCCCAAAGGCAACAACAGCAACAAACAACCAGGAATTCGACCTCGTTTTGCTCTAAACCATCGTCAACGTTTAATTGGTTTGACTTTTGATTGTGAGATTGGATTTTTCACTTGGATTGAATTGGTTTGTTTTTGGTTGATTAGGCTTTGTTTTGAAAGGTAGTGAATTTCTTGAATTGTGTTTTCTGATTTGATTTTGTATAACTTGAGTTTGGAGTATGTGAAGGAATTGAGAAATGACGAAAGATATGAGTCCACTTTTATCATCAACTAATATTTTGAGGTTCTCGTACAATAATTGCAGTTGGAGGCATATTTCTATCATTGGTAACAATAGGTTAGTGATAGTGTTTTTTAGTTGGTGACAATAGAGGGTCGATGATATTGTTTTGTAGTTTATGACAATAGGTTTGTGAAAATAATTTGGTGACAATGTTATGTTATTGGTGACAATAGATTCCTCTTTGCTTAGCTTTAACCTCTCTAGGGTCTAATGTTTTGTCGTTGGTGACAATAGATTACTGACAGGAGGTTAGTGACAATAGAGTACTGGTGATACTGTTTTATTGTTGGTGACAATACATTTGAGAAAACAATATGGTGTCAATGTTCTGTAGTTGGTGACAATAGGTTGGTGACACTGCTATGTCGTTGGTGACAATATATTACTTATAAGAGGTTGATGGCAAAAGGGTGGTGACATTGTTTTTGTAGTTGGTGACAATAGGTCGGTGACACTATTGTGTCGTTTGTGACAATATATTACTTACAAGAGGTTGATGACAATAGGGTGGTGACATTATTTTTGTAGTTGGTGACAATACGTTCGAAAAAATAATATCGTGACATTGTTCCACAAGAAAAAAATTCCATCATCAATTTTCACCAGAAAAAAATATATCAATTGTCACCCAAAAAGATTTCCCCTATCACCGGAAAAAATAAAATGTCACAAAAAAAGTCAAATGTCACCGAAATAATTGTCACAAACAACTGTCATCAGAAAAATATAGTCAACTGTCACCGGAAAAATTATCATCAAATGCAAAGTTGACCGAAATGGTCAATGTTGACTAGTCAATGTCCAAACTAAAAATGATCAAAGGGAAGGAGGGTGGGTTAGGGGTAGAGAAGGAACGGTAAAAGTGTCAAAAATAGACATTTACTTAATTTATTTAAAAAGTGAACATTTACTTAATTATGACAAGTTTTTTGGACATCCACTAAATTAAGCCAATATTAAATTAATATATAACTTATACTTCTCCCGTATCCAAATTTAGGTCGTTTTAGCCCTTAATTCTTGTATCAAAATTTAGGTCGTTTTAGGTTTTCTATGTAGATAATAGTAATAATTTGTATTGATTTGTGTGTTGTTGATTTTTTTTTAAAGATTTTAATTAGTTAAAAAAATGCAGTGAGTATTAAAAAACAATAAAATTTATGAAAAAGTTGATGGAATGATAATGGATTGATGGGTGAGTGTTTTATTAAAACTTGTGCAAAATCCTAAAATGACTTAAATTTTGAGACGGAGGGAAGTATTTATTTGTAAATGTTTATATACTATCACAATGGAGACCATCTTGAATGTACACCCTTCTCTTATGAGTTTGTTCTTATAAGTTTAATTCAAAATATTAAACTCATATCTATATCTGTATCTGCATGAACTCTTAAAACAGAAAAGTTAAAGCTTATGTGTTGTTTATAACTTTTTTTTTAGGACTTTCAATCAATTTCAGATTTTCATTTAGTTTTTTATTCTTTTTTTTCCCTATATATGGCAAAAAAGGTAGTCAACTAGTCATCAATAAAAATAAAGGACATTTTGAAGCTTTGAATTTTGATGCTATTCAAATTCTTCATGAAGTTAATTTTATGATTCTAAAACAACCGAACATTGTCAAAATTAAATGTATTATGTTTCCACCTTTAAAGAGGGGCTTTCAGGATATATATGGTTTTTTTTATTTGTCTTTTGTCAATTCGTACAACTATATTATACCCACTATGATTGGGGTTTAATTTCTTAATCTCTTTTATAAACGTATCATGACGCATGGATTATACTAGTAAACTCTTAAAACATAAGAGTTTTTACATATGTCCTTTTTACCTTCAATTTAGGGATTTTGACCAATTGCGTTTTTCCTTTCATTTTTTTAATCTTCTTTTTCGTTTCATTTATTTTATTCTTCTTTCATCTCCTCTTAGATAACATTACGACCAGTTGATCTAATTACACTCAGCGTAGATGGAAACGATTGGGCCAGATTGGTGAAAAGGCCACTTCACTCAGCATAGATGGAAACGGTCGACAGAACATAGCGTCGTTGTTCTCATTCATCCCCATCGATGTTGTGAATTGGATCATATGATCGTTGGGGTCAGAATTTTCTGTGTACTTTGCAATCGACACATATCTCCATCTTTTGAGAACAGGAGCTTCGCGTATTGTTTTACAAAAAGCGGAGGGGAATGCAGGCTCATCCTTTTGAACCGGGTCAGGTGTCCCCCAAGGAATTAGAGCGCGATGAAATATCCATGGCGTTGCAGTCGCTGGCTCTTTTGTCGATGTTGTCATTGTCGCGATTTAGCTCGGGATTTGGCAGGTCGTCGGCCGGGTTGGGGAAGTGATTGAAGGTAGTATGTGATGGGCCCTGCTTCCGATAATAGCCGTAAGGGTCATACTGAGGGGGTACCATGTTCGCGGGTTGCTCGTAGTATGGATTTTGAGGGTAGCCGCCTGCGAAGTACCGGTATGGGGGTACCCTCCCCATGTTCCATATTGACCGAACGGAGGAGGCGGAGCCGCATTCCAAAAAGGTTGTTGGGGAATGTTTTCATCATGCTGAGGTTGAGCCTCCTCGTTGGTGGGGATTGTTGAGGTTCAATCCGTTGGCCCATCCCTCGTCGCGGTCTTGGTTTCCGAATTCCTCGTCAAACAGTGTGAAGTTTATGGTTCCTGCAAAGGGTTAGTGCAAGAAGTAAAGCTAATATTCTCGTGAGGGATTTGAAAAATTGTGAATTTATAAGTTCAGAACAAACTTATAGGAAAATAAAAACAAAAATCGTATTTCTACAAGGAACTTCTCGTCGCGAAAGGTTCCCACAGACGCCGCCAATTAAGCGTTTCTAGAATTTCACCTATACTTATTACCTCAAGGTGGCGACAGATTTCCTTAATTGCCTGCAAAGCCAACTAGGGTGGGTATTTATACAAGTTCTTTATTAGTTGGCACTTTAGGGGTCAAGGTAATCTTCGCAATGTCGTTTACTCGTGTTTCAGTAATCACTGTTCAACCGTCGTCATTAGAGGAAGTTCTTCAGATGATGTTCTATTCTAGAGACGTTCTTCTCCGATCAAAGACTTCAAGAACTCAACTCTGAGGGCTTTATCTCAGGGAGAATCGCAGAGCTCTTCTTTCTCTCTCTTTAATCGGATCCCCTCCTTGAGGACTCAAGGGGGTATTTATAGGGGCGCTAAGCGAGCAGCTGGCTGGTGACCTCGTGGTCTGACAGGAGACACGTGTAACCCATGCTCTAATGCTAGAGAGTTGGGTGGTTATACGTGGTTGCATTAGTGGAAAGGTGAATGAACAGCGAGTTGCTTGCCTTTGCTCAATGGGATGAGAGGGGGTGTGGACTCTGTTTACTTTGGTGGTATGCTTGTAAGCTAGTGTCAGGATACTGACCGCGATCTTATGTGTTATTCTATTTAGGGGAGAACATTGGTCATGGTTTTACTTGATATAAAGCTCGCGATGTATAATATCGTGCCTAAGATGTCTTTTGCATTGGGTGACTCATTTATGACGTCATATCTCTATTAATTAAGGGGGCTATTTTCTAGGGCATCGTCAATATTGATTATTTCAAAAATTTGTGATTGATTAATACGATTACGATTAAGGAGAAGTCGACATGTGTCTCAGATGACTTCTCCTTTATTAAATATAATAACTAGTTCAGTACTCGGACCGTATGCGGTTTTTACAATTTAAATAAATTTGACATAAATACTTGTTCAGGGAGTTAATTAATTTATTTCAACATTTTTGAATTGTTACACAATTAAAATAAAATTATCATTGATTCACATTAATATATTGAAAGTATTATCAAACTTTTATATAATTATTATCAAATATAAAAATTTATTATATATTATCATTGATTCACATTAATATATTGAAATTATTATCAAACTTTTATATAACTATTATCAAATATAAAAATTTATTATATATAATATATAATGGATAGATAGATAGATATGATTACCAAACATGAAAAAATATATAATTACATAATTGGATAGAAATTTATAATTACATCAAAGCACCATTCTAGAAGAGCAAAAGCTAGGGGTGGGCGCGGGACGGGATGGGGCTCGTCCCGCGTCCCGTCCCGCGTAATTTTTGCGGGACGGGATTCTCTTTTTTTTTTTCAATCCCGCGTGGGCCCTATCCCTCACGGGACGGGACAGGACCGGGACGGGACGGGCCTTGTCCCTCAAATAAAAAATATTTTAAATTCTCTAACATTTTCCAATTTCTAAAAGATATAACACCTATAAATTTACAATATTTTTATATTTTATAGTTTCTCATATATATATATATATATACCCACGCTATATATTATGTATACCCACAATATTATACAAATAGACACTGTAATATACACTGTTATATATAAACACACACATTGACATGCATTGACATTGCATATACATTGACACTGTATTTATATTAACCCTGCACATATATACACTGCATATATGATATATTTACTTATGTAATACGTATACTGTATTTGTGTATATATTGTATAATATATTAATATAAAAATATATATAATATATATGCGGGACGGGACGGGATTTGCGGGATGAAGAATCTTCGTCCCGCGTCCCGTCCCGCATAATTTTTGCGGGACGGGACCGGGACGGGATTCACTATTTTTTTTTCAAATCCCACCGGGATCGGGACGGGACCGGGACGGGCCCGGGATTTGCGGGATTTATGCCCACCCCTAGCAAAAGCTATAGATCTTTCATAAAAATTATGATTAAACTCTTCTAAAATTATATCCATATCTAAAAAAAATTGGGGAAAATATATTAACAAAAATTGAATTTCATGAATTGATAATCTTTACATGGCTAAGTATTATTTCAATTTCGTCAAAACGTTTTATGTTCTAAAAATATGTTCATATTGACAAAGTTATTTAATTAGTATGACCATGCAATATATTGCTAAAGTTATTATCCTCTAAAAATATGTTCATATATAGCGAAATAGGTAAAATCTTATCTTATATAATACGGAGTAGTATTTAAAATTGGTTAATATCTTCTAAAAATATACACATATCTAATCAAACTGGGTCAAATTTTATCTTATGAATATATAGATATATTGATTAAATAGAGTTAGAATAAAAATTTATCTTATACGTATATTGATTATTAAATCTTATCTTAAATTATACTATAGTATTTAAATTTGGTTAATATCTTCTAAAAATATATTCATATCTAATCAAATTGGATCAAATTTTATTTTATGTATATATAGATATATTGATTAAATAGAGTTATAATAAAATTTTATCTTATATATATTCATTATTTTAAAAAATTATGATTGGTTCATATAACTATGATTAAGAAGAAGCCGAAGTCGACTTACATGTCGGCTTCTCTTTTATTATAGATAGATAGATAGATAGATAGATATAATTGATTTTATCTCTCCTTTCTTTTAATTAAAATTTTTTTTTAATTTTTTTATAATTGGTTGAAAAACCTAAATTTATAGAGAAGATAACACCTCATCAAATAATTTTTATTTAAACTATAATTAATATATTTCTTACGCGGTTGTGCTATTTTTTAAAACCATAATTAGTATAGTTGCCTCAACATTTTTATTTTCTTGTGAGACAAGCCAATCATAAGTTAGAATATTTGTGGATAGATATTATTTTGTTTTTTCTATCTTAACTTAGAAGGTTTTAATTGAGGTAATATTTATGTATTTAATTCTCTAAACGATATTTTTATTATTTAAAAATGGATCTGCCAATTAAAAATCACAACGTTTAATTTCTTGTGAGACAAGCCAATTCAATTCAATCCACCGTAATCCCCTCCGTCTATAAAACAAAAAAAAACCATCTGCAGAGTGCAGTGCTCACCCCAATCCGAAATTGCAGAACAATGATGGCAAGAAGACTGATTTCCGTCGGGAAGATCGCGGAGAAATCGCTCGGCCGCATCAATGGATCCGTGAATTCAACGGCTGCTCGTTCGGCTTCATCGTCTCCATTCTCTACGGTTTGCAAGAGCTGTTCATCGCAGCCCTTGAAACCGCTCGATTTGGTTCAGCGTTCTCTTTTTGCCGGCGTTCGCTCTTTTAGTACTGCTGACCGCGATTTCGATTATCCCAAAAGGTGAGTTCTGTCTCTATCGAATCCTCTTTTAGTGAAATTTGCTGCACATTCGGTACGGTGTTCTTCGCTTGATAGCTAAATCCCTGATTTCTGTTTAGTGTATACTGTATGTATGTAGTAGTTCTTTATTTATAATATGTACGTGTAATTCAATTTTGAGGACGGAAAACCACTGGAACTCGATTGCTGTTTGAATTTTGAAATGGATTTCTATGATTGAGATTAGGTTAGATTACAGTCTTACAGATTCGATTAATTATACTCAGGGACGGATATACATATTCTTGGGGCAGATTAAGTTAGGGAGTTGTGTAGGTTTCAATTTTGGTAAAGTAGTAATTTTGATTGACTTGGATAATGTAGATATGAGAGGAGGTCAGCATTCAATTGGGGCCTCCGGATTGTCCCAGAACAGGAAGCCTGTGTGATAGAGCGGTTTGGTAAGTTTGAGAAAGTATTGGGTGCTGGTATTCATCTGTTGATACCACTTGTAGAACAAATTGCATACATACACACGCTTAAGGAGCGAGTCATCCACATACCGAATCAGGCTGCTGTCACGAGTGACAATGTCAGTCTCCACATTGACGGTGTTCTATTCATCAAGGTGTGTTACGTTGATGGTCTTTTTATTGATTTGATTCATCTATTCATCAAGGTGCGTTACGTTGATGGTCTTATTTTTATTTTATTTAGATTGTGGATCCTCGGATGGCTTCATATGGTGTAGACGATCCGGTATTTGCTGTGACACAACTTGCGCAAACAACTATGCGGAGTGCCATTGGGAAAATGACTCTCGATAAGACCTTCATGGAGAGAGATTCTCTGAATGCTATCATTGTGGTAAACTATCATTATGCATTTATATATCAATCTTCAAGTATGTCTATAATTGCATTGCATTGTTTATCCTGAATACTCTGATCCTGAACTTCAAGTGAAACTTAGGAAGCAATCAACGATGCTTCGAGTAACTGGGGTCTTCTGTGTGTCCGTTATGAAATACGTGAGTTATGCGTGCGCCCTCCCTTTTCTTGGTTTGAAGTCATTGGATCACCATTTAAATGATCACTATTTAAATAGTTGCTTTTCTGTATGGCAGGGGACATAACTCCACCCCAAGGGATAAAACTAACCATGGAGATGCAAGCCGAAGCTGAAAGGAGGAAAAGAGCAGAAATCCTAGAGGCAGAAGGTTAGATATAAGCCTTTACTTCTTTCTTTTGTCTTCATCAATACTATGTTAACTATGTTATATATCCAAATTAAATGCATTCATGATTTGCAGGAAAAAGGCAATCGGTGATTTTGGCATCGGAAGCTGCCAAGATAAATGAAGTTAACAGAGCTCAAGGTGAGTATTATACAGTATATATAATTTTGGATTTTCAAAACATTATGAATTTTTCTCTTGATTGACAATACATCTGTTGTGATATTACAGGAACCGCAGATGCACTTCGGTCTGTTGCAGAAGCTCTTGATAAATATGGGGGTGACAAGGTATACAATAATATTGTTTTTTCATTCAGTAAAGCTGGAAAAGTGATCTATGCATTCTTAATTTACTGAAGTGGTCTATGCATTCTTAATTTACTATTGTGATTATGTTATATGTAGGCTGCAAGTTTGAAGATTGCTGAACAATATATGAAAGCCTTCAGCAATCTAGCCAAAGAGGTAATAATTTGAACAATTATTTCATTTGGAATTGTATTATCCAAAGCTTCCTTTATATATGATTGTGTTTTCCCTTTCAGTCAACAACAATACTGCTTCCTTCGTCGATTTCTGACCCGACTAGCATGATGTCGGCGATGATGAGTGTGTACAAGAATATGGTTCTTACTCAGCAACCAGGGAAGACTGGACCTGACCTCAAGTCTCATGAAAAACCTGCTGATTCTTAAGCTTCTTTCTTTGAGTACTTACTTTTAATAGCCTATCTTTTAGAGTTGGAAACATAAACTCTCTATATTGATCTTGAGATTTTCTAGTTAGTTAGTTAGTTATTCTTAAGCCAGGGAAGGCAGGCTTTTGGTATGGAAATTTGTTTTACACAAAAAGAAATTGAAGTTAAGACGGTTGTCCTTTAATTTCAACTGCGTTTTTATTAATCTCGTATCATCTTTCCATGCTTTTGTGATCATAAGTCTTCCTCATCTTCTTCTTCATTTTGATGGTATCTCCTTTAATTCCTTTTGTAAGTCTATGAATATTTGTTATATTTTTCACGTTGTTGATTTTCACCCTCTTAATATATTAGACATGTTAGTGGAAAAAATTCGACTATTTGATTACTATGCATTTCACTATATATAGAGAGGAGGCCCAGGAGTAGGGGTGATATACGAGCTCACGAGCTCGAGTACCTTGTGTTCAAGCTCGGCTCGTTTATAAACGAGCCGAGCTCGAGCTCGAGCTCCATATGAAAACGAGCTTAAAAAGGTGCTCGTACTCGGCTCGCGAGCTGGGAAGAGTACTCGAGCTCGAGCTCGTGAGCTCGTTTATACTCGAGCCGAGCTCGAGCTCGAGCTCGTGAGCTCGTTTATACTCGAGCCGAGCTCGAGCTCGAGCTCGAGCTCGTGAGCTCGTTTATACTCGAGCTGAGCTCGAGCTCGTGAGCTCGTTTGTTCGGTTACAATTTTTGAGCTATTTTAGCTCGATTTAAGCTCGGTTTTGATTCAATCTTAGCTAATAATACCCAATTTCACAATCAATAACACACAATACAGTCCAACAAAGCCAATAATACCCGATTTTAGCTCGATGTAAGCATGTTTGTTCGGTTAGCATATCAAAATCCAGATCTGATGATGACGAGGCGCGACGAGGGGCGACGGCAGGCAGCCGCAACGAGCAAGAGACGATGAGAGAGTAAGAGAGATTAGGGGTGGGAGTGTTCCTAAAATAAAAAGAAGGATGGGAGCGGTGGGGTTGGGTTTAGGGTAATTAGGTTTTATACCTAGGGATTTAGGGGCCTTCGAGCTCGCGAGCTACTCGATTCGAGCTCGAGCCGAGCCCGAGCTCGATTCGAGCTCAGGAATAGTCTCAAACTCGGCTCATATATACATTCGAGCGATCCCGAGTCGAGTTTTTACCGAGCCGAGCCCGAGTCGATCCCAAGCTACTCGACTCATGTATCAGGCCTACCCAGGAGGGTGCTTACCATGAAACATGGGGAGTATTGTTATATAAAAAGACATTCAATGGACAAGATAAATCTTTTTTTTTTAATGAGAAAAGGATAACTTTGTAATTAATTTTGAAGAATAACAATTACTTGGAAATTCAACCGCCTTCTTTCAATTCATGGAATCTACAACACTCCGTAATGAGACTACAATGGTTTTCGTCATCCGTGAGACTAGAATATGATTTTGGTCATCCGTAAAAAGGTGGGAGTTGCGTGTATCAAGGATAAATTGCAAGATAAGATACAATATTACGATGGTTTTGGTCATGTGTAGAGGAGAGACTCGAGTACGTCAATGCATAGGTGGGAGTGGAGTGTATCAAGGATAAGTTGCGAGTTACGAGACATACTACGATGGTTTTTGTCATGCACAGAGGAGAGACTTGAGTGTACCAGTGCATAGGTGCGACAACCTTGCTCTATACAGAGAATGTTCGACGTAGTAAAGGTCAACCTAAAAAGAGGTGGATGGAGGTGATTAAACTGGACTTAGCCTCTTTAAACCTCTAAAAAGTTGTGTGTGACGGTGTGTGATAGGACGCTTTGGAGAAGTGCTATCTGGGTTAAAAAGGTTAGTTAGAGAAGGGAGAGGAGGTTGGAGGCATATCTTTTTAAGTTTCATGTTTTTGTCTACCAGTTGGTGTTCTAGAGCCCCCTGGAATGGCCGCTCTTTATTTACCAATTCAAGGTGTTCTAGAGCCCTAATTTGTTTATCATCTTTTTTTCTTATCTATTTTATTTTATTATTTTGTTGCCTATTATGGAGTAGTTTTTAATTACTTAGGTCAGTCGAAAGCATCCTCTCAACTTAGTACAGGAAATGATGCGTACATCTCGACCCTCAAACCCTACTCGGAGCAAGATATCATGAGAATATTGTTGTTGTTGTCTGTTAATCTATCAATTGCAGCTATCCCATCAACTATGTGTTACCAAACAAACAAACGTCAACAACCGAACTTAATTTTAATTAAATTACAATTTCGGTTGTAAAACATCACAATTTTATCTTTTCAACAAAAAAATCATATTTAAGTTATTCTTTTCCTAAATGAAATGGAGTAAAACTTTATTTAATTTAAACTTTATTTAAATTAAATCTCAAATTAATTTGAGCTCGAATTTTGTGAAATTTTAAAAAAAATCTAAGGTTAATATGGCATGGATTACTAGTAAGACTACCTGGTTGTGTAGTTCAAACTCCGCTCACAGCATTAACCCATTCTTAAACTCGAGTTTATATTTAATATCGACTCATGTCTAAGCGAACTGAATACTGACTCATTCAACTCAAATAACACTTTTTGTGTTCAGCAAATCATATTGTTTATTATTAATATATACCTTTCTTATAATGATAAAAAAAATAATTTTTTTATTCATTATTAGTAATAAGTATGAAATTATTTTTAAAAATTAATATTTACACATCGTTAGCCGATTGAGATCACCTAGTTCAAAATCCAATGCCATGGGCCTAAATATCCTTCCCCACCACCAGAATTTAAAGAAAACAAAAAATAATTAGAATTTGAAAAAATTCAGAAAAAGGGTTAAGTGTGGGAGATATTATAAAAAGAAATAGTAAGAAGGTAGGATTTCGTGACAACATATCTGGGCTGCTCTTTAGACATCCATAATGGTTTTGAATAAAATGTACACATTTGCACAACATGTATAAAAATACACATAACGTTTTAGTAGTTTGTTCTATTGGTGAAATGTGCAATTTTTACACATTATTCAAATACAATTCATTTAAAACAAAAGGGAAAATAAAATCATAAAAAAATAAATCAATTAAATTGTCTTGCTTTTTGTAAACGTTTATACACATGGGGAGGTGGTGTATTCAAATTTGCACACCACATGCTCAAATGTGTAAATTTGAACACACCCAAAATAACTAATGAAACTAAAAAATGTCTAAAAAATATACATTAAGGGCTCATTTGGTTCAACACAGGAAGAACAATTCTCGGGCAGTAACTTCCCGAGAATTGAATTCCGATGAATTGTACTTCCTGAGAATTGAAAAGATATGTTTGGTTGGATTTTAGATGGTAGAAATTAAAACAAAGAAATTGAAATTTTCTAATTATAAAAGGTAAAATTGCAACTTATTTAGAGAAAAGTAGGTAAGTTAAATTCCTTTAAAATGGGGAAAAGTTCCTTTAAAATCAAGAAATTTAAATTTATGAGAATTTAACTTCATGTGTTTTTCTTTGATGAAAAATCCAACCAAATACATATATTTTTTTGAATTGTCTTACCACATACCCACGACACTGTTGAAGTCATCACCCCTCGTACAAACATTGGGAAAAAAAACTCTCTCTTTGAGAGAGATTGAAATCCGGCTCCGGCCACCATTATCGGGCTCCGACCAGTGCCACCTTCACCTCTTCGATGAACCCTTCTGGTCACTTCTCCTCTGACCATCTTATTTGTGTCACCACCGATTGCAAACCATCTATCATCAACCTCCTCCATCTCGCTCTTCTCCTCCGACCTCCCCGTTCTCATTTGGCAAAATTGATTTGGGGCTTTTCTCATTTGGCAAAATTGATTTGGGGCTTTTCTTGTTTGAGGTTTTCCACACCTATTCTGACCAGTTCGGCCGTTCGGCCTTTGGTGGTTTTGTGCGGGTGTGGTGGCTCGCCGCCTCCGTCGCCTCCCTCGTGACCTTCTTCCCAGGTCTAGTGGCTCCCGTTCGTCTTCCTCTTTGGGGCGTGGGGGTCTCTTCTCCTTGTTTCGATCGTCGTCGCCGCTCATTGGCCTCCTCTTCCTTGGCCTACACCAGTTGCCCTTTCCGGTGTACGGTCTCGCCATCGCCTCTGTCTATCTTCCAGTTGTGGGCAAAGTGGGCCTGATAGATTGTGCTTCGGGCCTAAGGTTTTGCCTTGGGCCCAGGGCAGCCCGATGGTATCAAAAAAAAAAAAAGGAATGTTTTTCATAAAATTTTTAATGATATGTCAATATCAAGACTATCCTTTTGGGTTTTATCAAGAACCCGATTCGGGTTCTTGATATTGTCCCTAAAAGGTTTTGAGTATAACCACCCGAAAGGGTTTGAGAAAATCCCGCAAGGACTTGTCGACACTTTTGCAGGTGAAAGCTTGTTGGCGTTATGTTCGAGCAGTTCGCGGCTCTGCTTCCGATGTTTCTAGAAGATCTTCAGCTTGGTTGGGGGGGATGTGGAGTCTGTAGTCGGGCCTGGCCGGGGTCGAGGTGGTGCGTTCAAAGGTGACTCCGTATTCAGGATATAGTTTTCCTTGGAGCTCGTCTGCACTACCCACAGGAGTTAGTGTCCTGCTGTACTACTGGCCCGCGGTGCTACTGTTCGGTGGTGCTTGGCTGCGTTCTTCGCTGACTTACTTAGCTTCTCGGGTTTTTGGTCTTCTTGGAACATTTGTTGTAGAGTTTATTTCTGTTTGGTTCATCACGCCTATTATTTGTATTTCTGTTTTTAGGTTGCTTTGTTAGACGGTTCGCCGTCTGTCGACTTCGGTCGGCCTCTCGATGAGTCAGACCTCTCTGACCTTCGAATTTTTACCTAATAAAAAAAAAGTCATCACCCCTCCTAAATATAACCCTAAATAAAGGGCCCCCCGGGGGCATAGCTCACTGGTTGAAAGGTCACCCTACGCTGGGCCTGGAAGCTTCGGGTGGGAGGTTCGATTCCCAGGAGGAGCATTATTTGTTTCTCTTGTGGAGTGGGCCTCCTGGAGTCAAAGGGTATAAAGGGGGGTGGTTGGACCATTGGTGAGGCACATCCCGCGGTTTACCTCTCCAAGTCGATGAGGGGGCGGAGACTTGGGGTCCAGGACTAGTCTAAGTGTAAGCTTGGGATACCTGGATATAAAAAAAAAAACCCTAAATAAACGCGTCCATTAATTCCACCACAAAAGATTTGATGTGGGCACCCAAAAAAGTTTTGTACTTTCGTGCCCTGAAAACGGAAGGGTAAATGGGCAATTAATTTATGTCTTCCGTGTTTGAAACACGGGAGTTCAAAATATAAGTTGTACTTCCGTGTTTGAAAAACGAGAGTACAACTTTTAGTTTTGCGTTCCATTTTTAAAAAACGGGAGTTATAAAACTGGGTTGTACTCTCGTATTTAAAAAACGGAAGTACAATTTTAATTACACTTCCCCTCTTTCAAACACGGGAGTACAACTATTTTATAACTCCCGTTTTCTAAATACGGGAGTACAATTTTTTAATGTATTTTGAAAAAACGAACGATTTTGATTTTAAGTTTTTTTTAAAAAAAAAATTGAAACACACATAACTTTAATAAATAAATTGTAACGGTTACCAACACCCTTGCGCGTTTTGTTAATAAATTATATTTTAGTATATCATATAAGAGTAAGTACTCTTCTTCACATACTGTTTAATATTTTTTCACTAATTTATCCAATAAAGAGTAAATAACCAAATTTATTGCATAAGTTATGTTTTGATATCCTTTAATATAATGTTTTATAAACATTTAATCGTAAGAAGAAAATCAGAGGTGCTGATGTACCAGTAATAGTCCCGCGGGATGGAAGCTAGGTCTAAAAAAAATAAATGTCCATTTCTGTTGTATGGTTGGGAAGCTGAAAGAAATTGTTATAAAAGCAATCCGACGAACCCATTCTAACATCCATTTTCTATCCGACCAGTAATAATTATTCGCAAAACAAGGCGAATAATCGAATCCAACAATGTTCATTCTATCAAACTGAAAACAATTGAAATAGCATTGAAAATAATCAAATTTCACGAATTGATCATCAATATTATCATTAAATTTCACGAATTGAAAACAATTGAAACTAGTACGATTCCCGCGCCATGACGCGTTTTTTATAAACTAAAATATTATATATATATATAAATATTATAAAATATTAATAAATGTTATGATAAAAATAAAAATAAACTTTACAATTAATGTATCTTATAATTATTTCAGAATTTTTTTAAAAAAAATCTTATGTAAAGTACAATACATATATATAGATATTTTAAATTACTCAATAATAATAATATCAATATCATTATAACATTGTTTAAATGTGATGTGTCATAATCAATAGTTATATTCAATGTTTTGAATTAAGCCCAATAGTTAGTAAATAAATTTGATTAAGCCCAATAGTTATATTAGATTGAATTAAATGTTTTGAATTAAGCCCAATAGTTAATAAAATTAAAGAAAAAAGATAATTAAAGGAAGAAGAAGAAAAAAGGAGAATTAAAGAAAATCCAAGAAAAATGGCAAAAATAAATAAATAGTAAGACTCCTAAAATGCCTCTAAGATTGACACATCATCCTAAATTTTTCTAAATTAGGAGTTTATATAGATATAGATAGTTAATAAAATTAAAGAAAAAAGATAATTAAAGGAAGAAGAAGAAAAAAGGAGAATTAAAGAAAATCCAAGAAATTAAAATGGCAAAAAAAAAATAGTAAGACTCCTAAAATGCCTCTAAGATTGACACATCATCCTAAACTTTTCTAAATTAAGAGTTTATATAGATATAGATAGTTAATAAAATTAAAGAAAAAAGATAATTAAAGGAAGAAGAAGAAAAAAGGAGAATTAAAGAAAATCCAAGAAAAATGGCAAAAAAAAAAAATAGTAAGACTCCTAAAATGCCTCTAAGATTGACACATCATCCTAAACTTTTCTAAATTAAGAGTTTATATAGATAGTTAATAAAATTAAAGAAAAAAGATAATTAAAGGAAGAAGAAGAAAAAAGGAGAATTAAAGAAAATCCAAGAAAAATGGCAAAAAAAAAATAGTAAGACTCCTAAAATGTCTCTAAGATTGACACATCATCCTAAATTTTTCTAAATTAAGAGTTTATATAGATACCTGAATACTCCTTCGTTACCATTGGATGTGTGGTTTGACATTCTTCTACTCAATTCGGCGGAACTAGGGCAAATACCGGTTATGACTAGTATATTCGTCATATTAATAAGAAAATCATAACCTTTTTTTACCCAAAAAAATAATAATCTAAACTTACCCTTCCGTTTTCTAAATACGGAAGGCAAATAGCTATTTTGTACTTCCGTATTTAAAACACGGAAGACAAACATCTATTTTGTACTTCCGTATTTAAAACACGGAAGGCATAAAACAGCTTTTGTCTCTCGTGTTTGAAAAACGGAAGGTATAAAGTTAATTTGACCTTCCGTTTTTCAAACACGGAAGTTGTGTATAATATTTTTCAAAAAATAAAAAAAAAGAAATAATTATTACAGCACTACTTCCGTTTCTAAAACACGGAAGGCTATTTTTTTTTGGGTGCCCCACCAGATTTTTTGTTGTGCGGTTAACAACGCCCGAGGAAGGGAATAAAGAAAGAGCAAACTCCCAGTCACTGCAGGCACCTAACCCTTCATCCTCTCGTGCGGGTGAAATTCCCATCCCTAATCCTAGCTTCCAGTTACCACATTTTTCAACACAGTTACGTTAAGTAATCTGGATCAAACACCTAAAAATGATCAAACTTGATTAATAGAGCAATAAAAGCTATCTTCAATTTCTCTTGATGCCTAAAAATCCAAACTTTCGGGCACAGAATTCGCAAGCTCATAACAAAGGCAACTCAGGACGTGAATAGTTTCGTGACTAGCTAGAATTTCAAGGTCAATATATCAAAGAGTATTGAGGAAGTTTATATTTCCAACGACAAAAGGTTAAAGTAAAATTTCAAAGGTTTTAAACCTTTTATCCGACCAAAATGATTCTGATCACATCTTCTGTCTTTGAAGAAAGAACTTAAGAATCGCCCTCATTTGGTTTCTTAGGGCTTTGGAGCGAAAAGGTAGGCTTCTTTGCCTCCAAGTTGAGAGAAGCAATAAGTTTTGGTTGTGCGTCTGAATAAATGCTGTCTGGATTACCATCATTGTTGTCTTTTCCATGAGACTTGAGGAGATCAGGTACGTTCTTTCCTGGCTGGCTAAGGACCAAGTTCTTGTACATGCTCATTGCCACCGACACCATGCTAGTCGGGTCAGAAATCGACGAAGGAAGTAGTATGGTTGTCGACTGAATAGGAAAACAGAAACAACAATCATATAATGAAAGTTTAGATAATGCAATTAAACACCAAATGAATAATAGTGCGGTATTAGTACCTCTTTGGCTAGTTTATTGAATGCTTGAAGGTATTGTTCAGCAATTTTCAAGCTTGCAGCCTATATAGTGAATGAAGTAGAAATAATTAAGAATTTACAAGTCACTTTTCCAAATATAGTGAATGAAGTGGAAATAATTTTGTTGTTAAAGTTTTCATTATATACCTTATCACCACCATGTTTATTAAGAGCTTCGGCAACAGACTTAAGTGCGTCTGCAGTTCCTGTAATATCACAAAAGATACAAGCATTTTTTAAAATACAAATCGTGCAAATATATAAATGACTTTTATACGTCTCTAAAATTATATTTGTACTTACCTTGAGCTCTGTTAACCTCGTTTATCTTTGCAGCTTCAGATGCCAAAATCACCGATCGTCTTTTCCCTGCAAATCGTGAATGCATTTGTGAATAGTTGGATGACATAATTAAAAAGCGATCAAATAGCAAAAATACCAAAATAGCCTTAGTAGAAGATAGATAGCAATCACAACCAACTTTCCATATTCAAATGCTTGCAGAATTGCAATAATTACAAAATGATAATGTCGTCTAATAATACATGCATGAACAATGGAATTGATGAAGACAAAATAAAACAATAAGAGCTATCTAACCTTCTGCCTCTAGGATTTCTGCTCTTTTCCTCCTCTCAGCTTCGGCTTGCATCTCCATGGTTATTTTTATCCCTTGTGGTGGAGTTATGTCCCCTGAGCATCCAGAAAAGTAATGATTTAAATAGTGATCCATTGACTTTAAAAAATTCATAACGATTTTTTCTTAGGAGAAAAGGGATGCGACAAAGGGCATAACTCACGTATTTCATAACGGAGACATCGAAGACCCCAGTTACTCGAAGCATCGTTGATTGCTTCCTAAAAGAAATTTCACTTGAATTTCATGAGAGTATTCAAGATAATCAACGCACTGCAGTTGCATTCCTTAAAAGTTAAAATCAACTAGCAAAAATGGAAATACTTCAAGATATTACAGGAAAGCACTCGTCAATTACAACCTACAGAGGATTACAAACTATTGATAAATTTGAAAACATAATTTAACCCAAATTAAATAGGAAACACAATAAGTATGCATACAGTAAACAAAAGATAAAACTCTGCGAGTAGGAGGTAGAGAAGGAAAAGAAACAGCAGTTTAATAAAGTATAGGAGCCATAACTAAACTGTTGCTGAGACTGAGAGTGTATATATACGCCTAATAATCTTACCACAATGATAGAATTCAGCGTATCTCTCTCCATGAAGGTCTTATCAAGAGTCATTTTCCCAATGGCACTACGCATAGTTGTTTGCGCAAGCTGTGTCACAGCAAATATCGGATCATCTACACCGTATGAAGCCATTTTAGGGTCCACAACCTATAGGAACATTCTTAAATTATGTTAACGGATGAATGAAGTGTAAAGGAACTCATACCTAACACTGAAAAACAATTAAAATTTAAGTGTAAGCCCATATGAAGAGAACACCATCAACACACCTTAATGAATAGAACACCGTCAATGTGAAGACTGACATTGTCACTTGTTACAGCAACCTGATTTGGTATGTGGATGACTCGCTCTTTAAGCGTATGTATGTATGCAATTTGCTCTACAAGTGGTATCAGCAAATGAATACCAGCACCCAATACTTTTTGAAACTTCCCAAACCGTTCAATGACACAGGCTTCCTGTTCCGGGACAATCCGGATGCCCCAATTGAATGCTGACCTCCTCTCATATCTACATTATCAAAGTCAATCAAAATTACTAGACAGAAATTCACGGAAGACAAACATCTATTTTGTACTTCCGTATTTAAAACACGGAAGGCATAAAACAGCTTTTGTCTCTCGTGTTTGAAAAACGGAAGGTATAAAGTTGATTTGACCTTCCGTTTTTCAAACACGGAAGTTGTGTATAATATTTTTCAAAAAATAAAAAAAAAGAAATAATTATTACAGCACTACTTCCGTTTCTAAAACACGGAAGGCTATTTTTTTTTGGGTGCCCCACCAGATTTTTTGTTGTGCGGTTAACAACGCCCGAGGAAGGGAATAAAGAAAGAGCAAACTCCCAGTCACTGCAGGCACCTAACCCTTCCTCACCCGCTCGCATGTGGCGTACACCTCACGCGTTTTGGTCACCGACGATGACCTTCCAATCTCGACGGCTCAGATCCAATCTTCAACCCCATCTTACTCTTACCCCTTCCAAAACCATCACCTCCAAATCGACGACTACAGCTGTTCCAACTTTCCTCTAAATCCCCCCCCTTTCTCTCCCTCTCTCCTCCCACCATTTCTGTACGCCTCCCACGCAATAGAGAATCAGATTCAGCTTTTTTCTTTACCTTTGAGACTAGTGTGTGAGCTTGATTATCCAATCGCTACCTTCTCGCCGATTTCAGGCTCTGATTTTGGCTTTAAGATCGCGGATTTTTAGGTTTTGTGTTGCAGCGGATATCGCCACTTTGTTCCGTCTCATGGCTTTGGATCAGCCGCTGTAGATCTGACCGGAATCCGCCGTTTCGTCGCCGATTATTGATCAGATCTGACTTCGCTTTGCAGATCCGTTGAGTAATCGGGCGGGTAAGTGTGTTTCGAATCCATTTCTTGATCTTTAGATGCCTGGAAGTAATCTTGATCAGCTATTAGCTTACTCCTTGACTAGATTCATTATGATTTACGAGCAACGTATACAACAAATATACAATGAATGTTGATAATTGATTTCTGTATGTTCATTTAATTCCGGATTTGTCATTAATTTCAATTCATTTTATTGATTGAATTCTCTGTATTTCGATTTATTGCCTAGATCAGTTATCAGCTATTTAGTTCAATATGTGTCCTGTCCTGATCTGATCAGAAGGACTTTCTGAATTGTTTTTCGGTTGGAAATTACAGAACTAGAAAGAGGGGATTTGAGAGGAAGGTTTTGTTGAAAATGGCTCCCAGTATAAGGAAAGCTATGGGGGTGGTGAAGGATCAGACCAGTATTAGCCTAGCCAAGGTGTCCAGCAATATGGCGCCGGAGCTCGAAGTCGCCATTGTGAAGGCCACGAGCCATGACGACGATATAGCAAGCGAGAAGTATGTAAGGCAGATTCTTACATTGACATCTTACTCCAGGGGATACGTGGATGCTTGTATAACTGCGGTATCAAGGAGGCTTGGGAAAACCCGGGATTGGATTGTGGCCTTGAAGGCTCTGATCCTGGTTCACAGGCTGATGACTGATGGAGATGTGATATTTCAGCAGGAGATTCTGTACGCGACAAGGAGGGGAACTAGGCTGTTGAATATGTCGGATTTCAGGGATGAGGCTCACTCTAATTCCTGGGACCATTCTGCATTTGTGAGGACTTATGCATTGTATCTTGATCAGAAGTTGGAGGTGATGTTGTTTGAGAGGAAGCAAGGAGTTGGTAAGGATCAGAGGGGTAGCGGCAGTGGCCATGGTGGTGAGATGGTCAGGTATGAGCCTAGGGAAGACCGATGGCGGTCTCCCCCAAGCCGGAATGAGTATGAGTATAGCGATGATTCTAGGTATGGCGGATCTGGGATGAGGAGGTCAAGGTCTTTTGGGGATGTTGGTGAGTCAGGACGAGGGGAAGAGAACAAATCTGTGACTGCGACCCCATTGAGGGAGATGACGCCTGAGAGGATCTTTGCGAAAATGGGTCATCTGCAGAGGCTTTTGGACCGCTTCCTGGCGTGTCGGCCAACTGGTTTGGCCAAGAACAATAGGATGATACTGATTGCACTATACCCAGTTGTTAAGGAGAGTTTCAAGCTCTATGCAGATATCTGCGAGGTCTTGGCTATATTGCTTGACAAGTTTTTTGACATGGAGTACGCTGATTGCGTCAAGGCTTTTGATGCTTATGCAAGTGCTGCAAAGCAGATTGACGAGCTTGTTGGGTTTTATAACTGGTGCAAGGACACTGGAGTTGCGAGATCATCAGAGTATCCAGAAGTCCAGAAAATCACTGATAAGCTCTTGGAGACATTAGAGGAGTTTGTTCGGGACAGATCAAAGAGGCCAAAGAGCCCCGAAAAGAAGCAAGAGGCCCCTGCACCGGAACCTCAAGAGGAACCTGTCCAAGATATGAACGAAATTAAAGCACTGCCTGCCCCTGAGAGCTTCACTCCTCCACCACCGCCAGAGCCTGTGCCAGAGCCTAAACCTCAGCCCCAGGCAACAGCGGACCTTGTTGATCTGAGGGAGGACTCGGGAACAGCGGATGATCAAGGAAACAAATTTGCCTTAGCTTTGTTTGCCGGTCCAGCTAACGGAAACGGCTCATGGCAAGCTTTCCCAACAAATGGTGAACCTGAAGTTACCTCAGCTTGGCAAACCCCAGCCGCTGAACCTGGTAAAGCCGATTGGGAGCTGGCTCTGGTGGAATCAGCCAGCAACCTTGAAAAGCAAAAGGCAGCTTTAGGAGGTGGATTTGACTCCTTGCTCTTGAATGGAATGTATGATCAAGGAATAGTTCGTCAACACACAAGCACTTCCCAGTTGACTGGTGGAAGTGCGAGCAGCGTAGCATTGCCAGGATCCGGAAAGAGCGCAACACCTGTGTTAGCCCTCCCCGCTCCAGATGGATCCGTCCAGACAGTTGGACAGGACCCATTTGCCGCTTCATTGAGCATCCCTGCACCGGCTTATGTCCAGATGGCTGATATGGAAAAGAAACAGCATTTCCTTTCACAAGAGCAGGTTGTTTGGCAACAATATGCTAGAGACGGAATGCAAGGTCAATCCAGCTTGAACAAGATAAGCGGCCCTGGCTACTATCCTCCCGGCGCAGTTGCCCCTATGATGCCAGGTGCTGCTCCAATGATGCAATATCAATACGGGATGCCGCCCATGAACGGAATGATGCCGCCTAACGGGTACTATTACGCTCCACTGTGATCGCTTTCTGCGCTCTCATCCAGTTATATCTTACTCTTATAATCCTTCATTTGTTTTGGCCGAGCCATTTCGTCTTTGGACTGTATGATTGCTTATATATGTGAGATCTGGTTCCAACTTCTTGTTGTTCTGTTTATGGAGGGAAAAATGGGAAGTGATGTATGAGAGATTGAACTAGATCATAAGGATGAGGTTTGTAACCTTTGTTGGAGGGTTCGTAATTTTTTCGGGTATGTATGTGTTTTGCTGTGTTACTATTCTATTAGCAAATACAGTATTTTTTTTTCTGGATTTGCGTTGTATGAGCCATTGTTAGAAGAATGTGTTCAGTTTTTTTTATCCTTAAGCTGCTAGAAAGACGATGGAAATGAGCTACGGAAGAAACGATGTCTTACGGAGCTGTGTTATATCTCGATGCGAGGAATCTCGCGTGAATCCGCAAGGACCACCTTGCAAACGACTAATGGAGAAGCGATGGGAACAATGAACCATCAAATATAGGTGAGTTTGTTTCAAACCAAGGACCACCTTGCAGACCATTACCTCAAAACTGGTGTAATGGCTTCATTCTAGAGAGAGTGAATCTTGTTTATATTTATCATTATAATATATTATATTTTAAAATAAAACAGTTGTGGTTGACCAAGAATGAGCTGGTTTGCCTCACCGTGCGCAGCATAACAAAATTTTGGAGAATCTCATGACATGTTTTCATTGCCACAAAGAAAAAAAGGCGAGATTGGATGATGTAAGTTGAATAGAAATACAGAATAAAAAATATGTGAAAATAGATTGTGTAATGTTACATATAACACACATTTCCAAACAATTTTGTGATCGTTTTTTGTTACCAGTTATATCGCCTTCTCGCAGGCCAGAATAATGCTTCATTCTCCGACTTCAAATTCGAAACACCGTTGAAGGAGAAGAGTCTTTTCGCGACAAGGAAATCTCAATCCAGTGAAATATGACATTATAGAATTTATAGTCAATGCCTCATGACCTGATTCGTAACCATTTCGGGTTCATTTGGCACGGTGATCTTGCTCCTCGTATCACCTACATTGCCACTACGACACAAAGCCAATCTCGCAACCTGCCTATTCTAGCTTGATCTTGAAAATTCTAGGATCAATCTCCTATTCCGGAAATCTCTAACCATGTGGGCAACAAAAGTGCCCTAGGGAGAACTAATACTCCCTTTCCAACCTACAGCATCAGTTCTAGTTCATCATTACATGTTCAGAAGCTAATGAAATCGTCCGGTGCATGGTCTTCGAGGTGTTTCATACATAGACTCCTTCCTACACTTACCCTCACAAGCCACAACTGCTAGATAGGTTATGGTATTTACACATTCAAGCACACTGCAAAAAGCATCACAAGAAACTGAAGTTGGGATGCTTCAATGGAGGCTGAAGAACCTGAGAAAATGTGCAGAGGGTCTTCAATGGAGGCTGAAGACCCTCTGCTGCTTCCGCTGCCTGTCTCTTCCTTTTGTCTGAGCCGATGCTCGTGATCCCTGCCTGTGATTCCACCATGCCTGAAGACAAGCACAGACCGGGACACAAGGTAAGTTGCCGTTGTTGCTTCTCCGTGGCAAAATCATTCAGCTTCGCAGCCTCCCTAGAAGTGAAATTTGGTCCAACATTGTCTTCAGGCTCCCCGGGCATATTGGGTGCTGCGGCGTTTGTCCAAGGGGCAGAAACTGAAAGAGGGGCCAATCTCAGTGACAAATCACATGGAAACTCTTCAGGCTGATCCTCCTCCGTGATTGTTGTAGATGAATCCTTATCGCGCAGAGGAGAATCGTTTTGCATGTGCCTCGTCTCCAAGATCGTCTTCTCACTGACAGAGAATTGTTTGGGTGTATTGACAGGGAGAGCCATAAAGCCAGGCTGGGATTCTGATGGTGGGTATGGTCCATCATAATACAGAGGATAAGCTGAGAAAGAGGCGGGACCGAGGGAGGCTGGTACAGGCAAAATGTTAATGTCACCATTCAGTAAGTGGTAGTCACATTTCGGTGGGCCCTTTCCCGGGAGCTTGGAATTCAAGACGGTGGAGTTAAAGAAGTTCGGGTGTTGAGGTGCAAGAGGTGAGGCTGTTTTAAAAATTCCATCGCCTTTGTCTAGGCTGTATGGACCAAGATAGAATCTCGGGTTGCTGTTTCTTTCGCTCCTTGATGCCCGTCTTGGAATACAACCTAAATGGAGAGCAGCTGCACACGCAGAAAACACAACATTTAATCTATACTACATAATACATAAAAGGAAACAGCAGTGAAGTGATAGGGTTTGGGGGAAAAATCCCCAAACACACAAAAAACATCCTCTTTTTTAGAATGAATCTTCCAACGTTTACCCACATCAGAGGATGAATCTTCCAACATTTCACATGATATCCTCTCCTTCCATACTCAAGTATTGCCCAAAGTTGCAAAAACATCATCTTTTTTAGAATTTCAATTCAATTCTTATGAGTTCTTTTACTAACGAGCAAATAACAACTGATGAATCATTCATGATTTAGCATTCTATCTATGATTCACCTCCCTATTGTTCTAGTATAGAGAGCAAGGGCCAATTCACAGCATTTCAGCAAAACAAAACAATCAAGAACCCATGTATACTCTCTTTTTGACAGCACCCAAAGAAATAGCATCATTTCACTAATCGATTGCTGTTGAGCTGAAGAAGAGACGGCTTATATCCATGAGATCCCCATAACATGAAAAGACAATGTCTTTCCAACAAGACAACTATCAAACCCTTGTTAAGACTCAGGATAAGAACCGAAACACCACTAAACCACTGAATTGCACAATTTGAAACTTCCAATCACCAACTCCAAATCACCTACCCAATTTCAAGTACTTCTGGTCCCGTTGTTCTCACTTAGACCCGATAGAGAAAAGTCTTAGTCCGCCAATCTCATATCACCTCACCCAGTGAATATGGGATACTCATCACTAGTCAACTAACCACCAATTTGGGGATGCTATAACATTGGCACATCAAATCAGTTGGACCCAAATACTCCCTCCTACCGAGATAACTCAACCCCAATTAAACAAACTGCAGATTTCAGGACCTGAAGAACCTAAATTTGTAAGGGCAAAATTCTGAAAATAGTATACCTTCAATACAAGGGTGCAAGAGTTCCCCAGTCTCAGCATCAGCACTCTCATCTCTCCTGATAATGGTGTCAATGGCTTCATTCACTCTCTCCATAAGTGTCTTTGGATCCATATACTCAGCCTAGCAAAATGTACACAAAATCCAAAAAGGGGTTTAGGGAAAAATCCCCCCACACACAAAAAAAAAAACCCAATTCGGAAAATAAATAAATAAATAATCACAATTTCTTTTGCATGAACCTCAGAATTGGCTTTGGAATACATAATTTCCTCAGCTTTCAACACAACAATGGGGAGCTTTTCTTGCCATTCCTTGTTCTTCTTTGTGGGTAAGCTGTGAATCTCATGGGCAATCCTAAAAACCAAGTGGGTCGCCTCAAATTAGACATCCATCAAAAGGGTAAATGTGAAAAATCAAGAATTTCAACAACCAAGAGAGGGAAAATAAACCTGAAAATCTCCTTAATTAGAGAGCCCCTCATGGGTTGGTGCCTTTCACTATGCCAAGCTCTTCTCACACACTCATAAGGCCTTGGCCCTGGGCGAGGCATCTTCACCAGCACACAGCAAAGGGAGGAAAAAAGGAGAGATTTTTATGGGTGGGGACTTTGGGGGAAGATGGGAAGAAGAACAAGGAGAGGGTTTTCCTTTCTTTCTTTTTTTTTTTTTGGGATGATTTTGAGAGGTTTTGTGAAGGGAGGAAATTGAATGCTTATGTGGGTTTTTGCCTTTGTCTCTCAGCTTTTGGTGCCCTTTATGGGGGGGTGTACTTCAATTGAGGATGGGACAAGGAGAAGGACAATGAACAAAAGAACATTGAACCATGCCCCCCATTTTCATGAAAAGGAAGGAGTGACTTCTTTTTTCCTCCTTTTCTTTTTTCAACCTTATGTGGTTTTCCCCCTACCATCAAGATTTAAAGATTGTTTTGACATCATTCAACTATCCAAATTCCAAACCCAAGTTGTGTTTATGCACTTACAAGTACACATGGTTGTTCAATTAAAGCTACCATTGGTAAAAAGGATCTCAATTAACCCTTACCCTAATGATCAAGTGTGATTAAACACCAAACAAAAAGATTCCACAAGATTCTTTTAATCCATATGGTTTATCAATTATCATGGAAAGAACTCAATCTTTAAAATTAGTATGAATATATAAAATATTGTTTTTTAAAAATAATTATATATTTATTAGTAATAAATACGAAATTATGGGGAAAAAAAAAGTTGATCATTTATGTATAAAAATACTTTTTAAGAAAATATATAAATAGTTAAATGACAAATATTATTGGACGGAAGAAGTAATATTTATTGTCATAAGCCCAATAACTTCTTAAACATCGAGAAAATGTTTTTATAAATTTTAGCGCTCAGAATTAAAGATAACAATTTTGAGCATATAACATGTTTTGCTTCAATCCGACCGACGGTCTGAATTAAGCTTTTATAGACTACAAGTTACAACAATAACAACCACTTGTGTATTTTCTGTGTTAAAATTCGACAATCAATTGGCTCAATTTCAACCCAACTAAATCCATTGATCGGAATCAAGCTTGTTGGATTAGGTGAAAGCTTTAATAAAGAGCACACATTAGTGGATGGGGGGAATGTGTTATCATTTTCACTCTCTTTTTCCAACTTGCTCTTTTTCCCCCCAAAAGCTTTTGTCATTCACAAAACTATTCAAAACACATGAGGGTGAATTGGGAGATGGGGTTGTGTGTTTAATTTGTATGGATATAAGGGGAGTGTGTCCCCCACTTGGCCACATGCCTCCATCCCTGTGACTCTCCTTTCCTTGTCCCACAGTCTCCCTCTCTTCCTGGCCGGCCATCCATATGTGCTCCTCAAGATTGATGGGAGTTTTAGGGCTATTGGGATCCCTCTATCTTCTTTCATATCCCACCTTATGTCCTTTTTTTTTTGTCATAAACTATCTTTTAACTATGCAGTATTTGAATGGTTTGGTTTTTCCTATGGGCGACCTAGTTCACTCATTTTTATTGATCGAAATCTTGACATGAGGTTTGCCGCTCTCCTGACAAGCACGCTATCCACACCTATACTGATTTTTATGATCTCATCCGTCTGAATGTTATTGGCTAGACTTTCATCAGCTAAATTCTTTCCCTTTCCCCAAAAAAAAAGAGGTGGATAACCATAATTATTACAGTAAGTCTTGATAATTAAAGGTCTAGTTTAGTATGGACCAAAAGTTTGAGATTAAATGAAATTGCATTTGTGGTTTATATTCTTACTACTATATATTGTAAAGATTGAGTCAAACTGTATCCAACCTAGATTCAAATCCCTTGGTGTACAATTTTAATTGTGGACCCCTCCTATTTAAATATACTTGCGGTTTTATTTAAAAAAAAAAATTTAGTTTTAGTTGTAAAAATAGATTGATCAATCATGTTGGAATGGAATATAAAGTGGAATGAATCTGAGAATAGTTTATCCCTAATCCCTATTCAAACTCTCAAATTATCATGGAGTATAAACAACTTTAGTCATCTAAACAGCAACCTTAAGAATCAAACACTTTTAACCATCAGTTTGATCCTATCTTCCAATTAATGCTCAAACATTTTTTTATAGTATAAAAAAGTTAAAAGAAAGAAAAATCAAATGGTGAAATTAAGTTCAAAAAGAACAGTAGCATTAATTACTATAACTATATAGTCAGTATATTTAAATGCCTTCAACCAGAAAAGACAAAGGAAAATGGAGAGAAATACACATAAACTAACAGAACTACTTAAAAATAAATAAATTTTAACTGGAAAAGATAGGGTGTGTTTGGATTCCCTAATGTTTATAATGCAAAATGATAAGGACGTGCTTGGTTAACACAATTTTTAAAGTGTTTAAATTATGGTGTTTTTGGATTCCACGATGTATTAATAATAATGTAATTATTTTATTTCAATTTATGTGATTATTTTGTTAAATTACGGTTTTACCTCGATTTTTATTTTTACAATTGAACGCTCACATAAAATGAGGTAAATTAATTGTATTATAGATAAAATTTAAAATGCAATAGAATCCAAACACACCCGACCAAAAGCCTTTGGTGTTTTAACAACAATAGCAACTACTCCTCCTCCTCCTCCTGCTGCTACTACTCCCGCTCCCACTCCTACTACTACTTCTCCTACTACTACTACTACTACTTCTGTTGCTGCAGCTCCTACTCATGTTGTTGCTGCTACTCCTACTACTGTTGCTGCTACTCCTCCTAGCTACAACTACTGCTACTGCTACTGTAGTACTCCTACTGCTACTATTAGTAGCAGTAGCAGTAGGAGTAATAGTAGTAGGAGTAGCAGCAGTGGCGGAGCCAGAAAATTTTCGGAGGGGGGGCACCGTCAGAAATGTACGATATTGTTTTAGATTAAATTTACATGAAGAATTATATATAATACGATAATTAATGATGTTACTTTAAGATAAAATATCACCGGTTTATGATAAAACGCTATTATTATTTTTTTGCGCCTAAAAAAAAGTCGAGTATCAGCTCGATTTCAAATATAGGTTCTAATCGAGCTTGACTTGTTTCTAAATGAGCTAAATATAATCAAATATTAATACTAGATTTGGCTCAAATAAAAACCCTAGTTAAGTATAATTTATTGTACTCAGAACATATAATATATGTGTAACCAGATATAAAAATTTTAAATTTGCGTAACTTTTTATCTAATTGTCGGAATAATTAGTATAACCTCTCATTTCGAAGCTCTCGAGATAAAGTATAGTATATATATATATGTTAATTTTAGTAAAATATAATAACATTATAGCCTATTGAAATAAAATTAAAGTGATTAATATGCCTTGAATTTTTAAATATTCATAACTTTTTACTCAGATGTCGGATTAAGACGTATTATATATCAAAACGAAGCTACCGACGAGGAGAATACACCTAGGTAGTTCGTCGCGCGAGAGAGGGGGCACGTGCCCCCCTAGTCCCCCCCTCAGCTCCGCCCCTGAGTAGCAGCAACAGCAAAGTCTACTACTACTTTCACTGCCACCGTTACTGCTACTGCTACTCCTACTCCTCCTCCTCCTACTGCTACTGCTCCTCCTCCTCCTACTCCTACTCCTCCACTACTGCTACTGCTACTGCTACTACTGCTGCTACTGTTACTACTACTGCTATTACTACTGCTGCTATTGTTGTTACTGCTACTGCTACTGTTGTTACTACTGCTGCTGCTGTTACTACTGCGGCTACTGTTGTTACTACTACTATCGCTACTGCTACTACTACACGGAGTCAACTCGATGCACACCGCCTCAACCCCAGCCAGACCAGACGCCAGAGCCCCAACTCAGACTAGGACCGCCAAAAACAACCGAAAATGCAGTCGATAACCACCCTCGTAAAAAAACACACATGAAAGCCCTTTCGGGATTTTTATCAGATCCTTTCGGATGGGTTTACTCAAAGTACGTACGAAGCATATATATTGAAAGTCATAAATCAATAAATATTTATGTAAAAAAATATATATGAGACAACAATTTTTTCATCCTACTTTGGGCCCAAGGCAAAACCTTGGGCTGGTTTTGGGCCCAAAGGAAAAATAACGGGCCCAGTACTATGGGCCAAACGGGCCCAAGGTAGCCAGCAAGAACCCCAGCAGTACAAAGTGTTTTACATCATCACAGATTGCCCGACTAGCATAACACTAGCAGCTGCCTGCCGAAGAAGGCCGCCAATACCGACGACACTGAGGGGAGGACAACCGAAGACCGACCAGCAACACCACACAACCGACCGCTAGAGAAATCTATAGGCAAGAGGGATGGTGGCACCGGGAACACCGGGATGAAGTGAAGGTCGTGAAGCCGTCAGAAAAACCATAATCGGCGGCCAACAACCAGGAGAGGGAGGACTTTTACAAAACGACAGCGACACAGGCAAGTCAAAATACAAGGAGGATGAATTTGAAAGATTAGGGCATGGAAGCAAAAATTCCCAAACTGAAAGTTATATCGGGGGACCAAACGGCAAGCCAATACAAGGAAAATACTGAGTCTGGGTGCGAGATGAAGGCTGACAGAAGGTGCGGAGACCCGAAACAGGGGTTGGAAGGGGTGAATGGTAGACGGGGTTTCTAGAGATAAGGGAGAGCCCTTCTCTCTAGAAATGTGGTCAACTTTTAGTTCAATATAGCCTCTCAATCTGTTTTCAAATGTTTATTCATCTATAACAATATAATTATTTGTCTGTAGAAAAAGTGTAAAAAAATAAAAATTTCTTTTTAACGAATAATTGCTAGTCTATATACCTTTAAAAATTGTGTCCCAATGCCCTTAATGACTCTCATTAAAGATATTCTCAATTTTTAATCTTTTTCTTTTCCTTTAATTTTATTAATGTATTCATGAATGGTTTATTACATACTCTTACTAATTTCTTTTGACGGAGGTCCAGGTTTGTCTAGCCTCGAATTATTTCCTAATCACACAAAAAAAAAACATAATCTTACTAACCTATGAAATTTTAATTATATTTTCCTAAATTTCTATCCTCAATGATAATGACCTCATTCACATCATTTTAAACCCCAATATATTGATGAAATTCATATCATCCGAATAACATATATTCATATAAAAATCAATTAATCCTTAAGCTCTTATATCTATACCTATCAAAACATATTTACGATCCCAATTTATGGATTTTTATTGTTGAAACCGAATATTAAAAGTCTATTTTATCGATATATTTTGTTAGTTTTAGAATCCTTAATGAATTTTTTTAACATTTAAAAATTGTGTCCCAAGGCCCTTAATGGCTCTCATTCAAGATATTCTCAATTTTTAATCTTTTTATTTTCCTTTAATTTTATTAATGTATTCATGAATGGTTTATTACATACTCTAACTTATGAAATTTTAATTATATTTTCCTGAATTTCTATCCTTAATGATAATGACCTCATTCACATCATTTTAAACCCCAATATATTGATGAAATTCATATCATCCAAATAACATATATTCATATAAAAATCAATTAATCCTTAATCTCTTATATCTATACCTATCAAAGCATCTTTACGATCCCAATTTATGGATTTTTTTGTTGAAACCGAATATTAAAAGTCTATTTTATCGATATATTTTGTTAGTTTTAGAATCCTTAATGGATTTTAACATAATTAATCAATTAATTTTAATTTTCACCTAATAGTTTCTAAAATGTAATTGTATAAGTAATAAAGCATATGAGTTAATCCAAATTTAGCATGGACAATCATTTATTTCTTTTTTATGTCACTTTTTTATACTCTGTATTTCTACTCTCCTAATTAAAAATAACATTATTTCTTCAAAAATAAAATATATCACAATATGTCATTGAGAATCAGAAATAACATTATTTCTTCAAAAATAAAATATTGAACATAAAAAATAGGGTTTTATTTTGAAAATGCACCTTATATAATAGAGTATTTTTTTTAATAAAACACCTTTTATTTAAAAAAACTAAAAAAAATTTAAATAAATAATTTATTCAAACGAAACGCCATCCTCTATTTTTCAGTTAAATGTTTCAATTTTACTATAACCAATGTTCTTATTTAACTATTTTAAAAAAAACATATATAATAACTTTATTAAACAAAACAGTTTCAAAACTGATTATTTAATCAATAAAATATTTTATATAATATAATCCAACTTTTTTTTAAAAAAACTAAAAAGGAAAGTTGTTACAAAAAATTTATTATATACAGTGCCTTTTTAAAAAAAATGTTAGTTAAATAAGGGCATTTAATTTCGATTATAGATTAAAAAATATCACTGAAAACTTGAAATTTTAGCTGTAAAATAAAATTTGGTGCTTCAATTGATTGAATACCTTATATTATATAAGGGGTTTTTGTTTTAAAAAAAAATTAAAATATGTTTTTTTATTAAAAAAATTATTTTACAAGGTGTATTCTTGAAGAAAAAACCCATAAAAATATAAAGATTTAATAAATAACTAAAACCAAATTATCAAGTATATGAAATCAAGATTTACTATTTGTACACATATAAAAAAAATATTTACGTCCCGTGCGTAGCACGGGTATGCCTTGGCTAGTATCATCGAATAATTTTGTTCCAATGAATAATCACCCAATACCAACAAATAATCACAAATTACTTTTAATCTCATTCGTTGATCTTCTTAATTCAATATCCCAGATATTTGTTAACATGATACAACATAAGGATTGTGTACATTACGCGGTGTTGTCGCCTTCTTGCACAAAGATATTTTCGACATTTTTTTCATTTCATTATTTAATTATCTAATTATTTAGTATTAATTAGTTGCTAATAGGAGTAAATGATTATCTTTGATTGGACTACTTACTCGTACATAGTACTCCCTCTATTCCATAATAAAATTCATTTTACTTTTCAACACATATTTTAAGGAGGTAAAAACTCTTTAAAATATTATTTTTTAATAAATTTATTTTTTATAAGTTCATACTGGTGAGTAATAATTAAGTATGAAATTATTGTTACTTTTTCATCAAATTGACAAATTTGATATTAGCACAAAAGTGTTTAAACCCTAGGGCACCGGGAGAGGCGAAATCCAGCGAAAGTTTCTCGACTTTCACTGATTGCTTCCTCTCTCCCCTGTCATCGGTCGTGGGAGTCTAAGTACTCCTGCCGACTGCATGCTGGTTCACATGATCGGAAGAGACTATTGCTCAGGTTGACTCGCAGGTTTTGAAAGTAGTTCACAACGATGGAGAAGGGAAGGGATAGATAAGGAAACATGGTGCTAACTAAGAAAGAAGAAAAAGAGATTGTGATAGATACGAGGGGGATGAGAACAGAGGCGAGGGCATGAGTCGTGTCGGTGGTAGGGTTTGTGCTCTCTTTGTGGCCCTTCAATACTTATGCTTTACAAGCAACAATGAAGGGTGGTTGGAGGCTGGAGAATGAGTTTGGGTGTAGAGAATTTTAGAACGTGTATATTCCAATTCCAAGATGAAATGGACAAGGAGAAGGTCCTAAAGGGAGGCCTATGGGCGTTCGACAAATTGCTCGTGGTGATAAAGAAGCCTGGGATGGAACAACCCTCAAGAATAGTGTTTGATAAGGTCCCGTTCAGGATTCGAATATACAATATCCCAATCCAGATGATAACTGAGGAGACGACACATGCTGTAGGAAGCATGTTTGGGGAAGTGATTGAGGTCGATAAGGATCAGTTGAAGGTTACGAGCCTAGTGCAAATTGGCAAACTGATGCGTAGAGGAGCCCTACTGAAAGTTGATGGAAAACGAATTTGGGTTGATATCGAGTATGAAAGGTTGCCGAATTTTTGTTATTTGTTTGGCTGTTTGACACACGTGGAGTCGGACTGTAACAAGGACGTGCAGCTGGAGCACCATGAATATGGAGATTGGCTAACAACCTCACCGATGAAGAAGGGGACATAGAGACTCTCCGGAGGTTGAGGGGGAGGAGATGATATTGGGCAAGAGAATGGGGGCAAGATGAGAGCCAAGGGAGCAATCAGAGGGGGGGGTGGCATGAGAAAGGCCCTAATAGACATACTAGAAGAAGAAAATGAGAAGAAGGATGCTAGAGAGGGGAACAATCGGAGGGAGTTGGAGGCTGAAATAGTAAAGCTAGGAGAGAATGGTGCGAGCTTACTACAAGGTTTGACGATAGAGGGAGATGAAGGGAGTGAGAAAGAGAGAAACCAAAGGGAGGTGCGGGATACAGAGGGCGTTGGAAAGGAGGAAGCCAAGTGGAAATACTAGCTGAGGGGGGGGGGGGGGTGAATAAAAAAGGGGAAATGTCTAGGACAATGATAGTGGGGGAGCGGGGCCGGGAATGGAAAATTGAAAATAAAAAATGGAAAAGAAGGGAAAGGCTGGGCTCGACAATGAGAGAACAGGGAGTCGACGTAGAGGGAAAGTGAAAAAACTGTGAGGGTGAGGAGGGTGACATTGGCAGGGAGAAGTGGGATGAAGGAGGGAAGAGGAGAAAACAAAACGGGGACGTCAAAATGACTGATTCAGCGGGAGTGGGCAGAAGCCCCTCTCGTCGAGAATCATGAGTCTTTTAAGCTACAATTGTCGGGGATTGGGGAAGGCCCGTGCAATTGTCAAACTCACCAATTTGGTGAGGAGGGAAGGCCCTAGAATCGTGTTTTTGACAGAGACAGTGTGAGAGGAAGAGAATAAAGAAGGTACGCTACCTCATGGGTTTTAAAAATTGCTTTACTATAGATTGTGTGGGTAAATCAGGAGGATTGTGTTTGCTATGGGAGGAGGAGATTGAGATCTCGATCTAGACTTACACGAGATATCATATAGGCGTCTGGGTGGAGGAGGGGGGTACAGGGAAGTGGAGGCAAACATGCTTCTATGACTGGCCTAAGAGAGAGGAAAACCACTAGTCATGGAATCTTCTCCGACGACTAACTCGGGAGCCGAGAGGAGCTTGGCTCTAAATGGGAGATTTCAACCAGATTTTTATTCTGGAGGACAAGATGAGTGGAGCAGCTCCTAAGACGTAGGATATAAAGGACTTGATGGGAGGCAATTGATTATGGTGGGCTGAGTTTGACCACGTTTATTGGATCGAGATTCACATGGGACAATGGCAGAAAGAACGAGGATTTCATTCAAGAATGGCTAGATTATATGATTTGCAATGATGAATTTCTTGAAAGGTATCCTGGGACTAGCTCGGTGCACTTAGTGAGGCAGGGATCGGATCATCTGCTTATTATGGTCTATAAGCTCAGAGTTGAAAGGGAGTGGGGAGATGAGAGAAGATGGGTGAGACCTTTAAGGTTTGAGGCTTTGTGGGCGGAACATGAAGGAAGCGTCGAGGTAGTTCACAATTGTGGGGCTAACCAAGCAGCTCTATGGTGAAGATGGGGATCATGGGGAATGTAACTAGATGTATGGAGGATTTAAGGGAGTGAAATCGAGTGACATTTGGGAATATCTTAGAAAAGAGGGTGAAGGAGCAGCTGTGAGAGATTCACAAAATGGGGATGTTGGGTGGGCTAGTGGAAAGAAGAAGGGTGCTAGAGAGGGAAGAGAAAAAGTTGATGGATGAGGATGAGCTTTTATGGTTCCAGCGGGCTAAGGCTAACGAGTTCAAATGGGGAGATAGGAACTCGAAGTTCTTCCACCAAAAGGAAAATTGGAAACGGAAGAGGAATGCTTTGACTCGTCTTATGGATGATGAGGGGATGGAATGGAGAAGTAGGGAGGGATGTCTAGGGTGTCAGTGAACTACTTTGAAAATTTGTTTAAGTCCAGCCTAAGCGCACTCCCTAAGACGACTTCTCAAGGAATTTCGCAAATGTCCGTTTTTTGGCGAGGAGGTAAAATCTGTCATTTTCTCTATACATCCCACAAAATCTTCCCGACCTGATGTTATGTCAGCGCTGTTCTACCAACGGTACTGGCATGTTGTGGGGCCTGAGTTCACAAAATTTGTCTTCAATATAGTGGTTGGCGCTCCTTTCCCATATGGTCTTAATCACACTTATATAGCTTTGATCCCGAAGGTCTCAAATCCTTTTAGAATAAAAGATCTTCGGCCGATAAGCCTATGTAACATGTTATTTAAGATTATATCAAAGATGCTAACAAATCGATTGAAAGTGTGTCTCAACAAGGTCCTTTCCCCTAATCAGAGTGCATTCGTGCCTGTGAGGCACGGACAATGCGTTGTCCACTTTTGAGATCTTCCACTACATGAAGAACAGGAGGACAGGAAAAAAAGGCTACATGGCACTTAAGCTGGATATGGCAAAGACATATGACAGGGCCGAGTGGAGCTTTCTAGATCATTGTATGGTGAAGATGAGCTTTCATCAGGAGTGGCTGAAACTGGTCATGCAGTGTGTGACTTCGGTGACCTTCTCAACACTTGTGGGAGGCTCTTCATCACAGACTTTTATGCCGAAAAGAGGACTCATGCAAGGTGATCCCCTCTCACCTTATCTATTCTTGCTATTTGATAAGGTTTTTTTTAGCCTTACTAGGAAACGTGAGGAGGACGGAAAGTGGAAAGGTATTAAAATTGCTTCATCGGCTCCGACAATATCTCATTTATTATTTGCGGATGGTAGTATTTTGTTTGCAAAGGCTAACTGTCAACAAGGCTCAGAAATTGTGAACATACTCCGTGTCTATGGAGAAGCGTTGGGTCAACAAGTAAACTTTGCTAAGTCAGAACTATCTTTCAACAAAAATGTGAGTGCAGAGGTTCGGGAGGAGATTTAGGGGTTGGTGGGTGTAGTGGAAATGGAGAAGCACTAGAGATACATGGGGCTTCTTACGATGATTGGAAGGCCCAAAAAAAGTCATTTTCAATGAGGTAAATGATCGAATTTGGAAAAAAGCTAAAGGGTTGGAAGGCTAGGTCTCTTTCGAGGGCGGGGAAGGAGGTCTTGTTGAAGTCAGTGGTGCAAGCAATACCAATGTACACCATGTCTTTCTTCCTGATGTCGAGATATATGTGTCATGAGATGGAGTAGACGATGTGTGACTTCTGGTGGGGAGATGGAGAAGAAAGGAAGAGGATGCACTAGTTGTCCTGGAAACGAATGTGCCATTTGAAGGACAAAGGTGGGCTCGGTTTCCAGGACATGGAGATGTTTAACTTAGTGCTGCTGGAAAAGATGGGCCGGAGAGTAATGACGGAGATGAAGGCCTTACTTTCTAGGATATTGAAAGCACAATACTTCCCTCATTCTTTTTTCCTTGAGGCAAGAGTGGGGGGGGGGGGGGGGTAATCCGAGCTATGTTTGGAGGAGCTTAATGAGCGCGCTAAAGGTGTTGGAGGAGGGGGTGTATTGGACTGTGGGTAACGGGGCAACCCTCTATGCGTGGGAGATAGGTGGTTACTGAGGCCAACATCATTTAGGTCGGTGGCTAACTTGAGCTGAAAGGGCGAGCTCACAAGGGTGATTTATTTTGTGGACTGAGAAGTGGGACAATGGGATGAGGAAGAAATCCGAGAAGCCTTTCTTCCATGCGATGCTGATATCATCCTTAATATCCACTTGGTAGATCCACAAACGGAAGACTCCTTGTCATGGCTCTACTCCCTGGATGGTAATTACTTGGTGCGCTCAACCTATCACCTCATGATGGAAAGTGACAGTAGCTGGAGGGTGCAGGAGAGGCGTCGGAGGGTGGGAAAGGGAGAGAGTTGTGGAAGAATTTATGGAGTTTGCCTACAGTTCCACACATCTGAAACTTCATCTGGTGAGCCTGCAGAGGAATCCTCTCATGTCGTGGTGCTCTTGTAAGAAGAAGAGTCTCCGTATCGTAGAGCCTTGGTGTGAGGTTTGCGAGAGGGATGAAACTACTTGGCAGTTGGCACACACTTTGAGAGTGCAAACAAGCTCGTGAGGTCTAGAACTTCCTTTCGGAGATCAGACAGATAGGCAAAAGAGCACCCGATTTTGACACATGGGCGGAGTTTATGCTGAAAGGGAAGGATAGGGAGCTAGTTTGCCTCTGGGCCTATGTTGTAGAAGGAATTTGGCATGCACGAAATAAGCAATGCTTAGAGAGGATATGTACACATGCAGAGATTGTCGTGGACACTATGCTAGAGAGGTTGGCTCGGCACAAGGAGGGCGAGGGACGTGTGCAAAGTGCAACTTCAAACTGAGAAGTCCAAAGGGAGTATGCACGTTGGTATCTTCCGGAGGATGGCTTTGTTAAGTTTAACTGCAACGCATCTTCGGAGGCTACAAAAGGTTGTGGGGTGGGTTTAATCTCCCGGGACGCCTTTGGGGATGTGTACTGGGCACTAGCGAAGAGGATATAGAGGGGGGACGGAGCCTTTGACTTCTGAGCTTGAGGCAATGGTGAGAGCGCGCACTGCAATGGGCAAAGGTAAAAGGTGGCTCGTCTATCATCATAGAGACTGAGCAATGCAGTTGGTGCAAGGGAGAGCCTCTTTTAGGGGTGTGGTGGGCAGACTGGAGGCAAGGACCCTGGCTCGACAGTTCCAACAGTGCAAGTGGAGTCTGGTGAGGTGGGAGAGTAACCAAGCCACATAATGCCTTGCCCAGATGCGACCGGAGGCGCCAATTAGTTGTTTGACATTGTTTTCGCCGATTTGGAGTTTGAATGAATAGCATCTGTTTCATTAAAAAAATGTATGAACTTATTAAAAAAAATTGATTAAAAAATAATATTTTATAGTATTTTTACCTTCTTTAAAAAGTGCATAAAAGGACAGACGACATTTAATTATATTTGATTACTCACAGTACCAAATTAATTAGATTCAATTGAATATATATGTGTGTATAGATAATTAAATATAGATTATGTAACTTATTGGTTCTAGATATAATTCTAATCTATAGTGTTAAGGATCAAATCTCCTTAACTACATCATTTTAATTTTTATTATTGTTCATGCCTTTTATCTACTCCATTCTTCTCATTTTATTTGTTGTTACGTTAAGAATTTAATGGTTTCTTACATAAGAGTAATTAAATTAAAAAAATATTAGAATGAAATTATGTATTTTTTTTATGTTTAATATTTACTATTATTTATTGGCTTCTTATATAGCAATATATAATTAAATCACAAGATTATATATATGATATCGTCATATTCTACGTATTATAGGTAATAGTTTATAGTCATTTTTAAGTCATTTTTATATGGTTTGCATGTCTTTTATATAGGTTTTGGTTTAGTTTCTAGAATAGTTCTGAACCGTGTCTTTTATATAGGTTTTTATATAGTTTAGTTTCTAGAATAGATGTCTACACTCGTGTCTTTATTTGTTTTCAGGTGATTTAGAGCTTGTTCGATGAAAATTTGGAATCACGATGGAATAAGATTCATTGAAGCCAAGTTTGAGATGTCCATGGACGCCGAAAGAGCCTTGCATAGCGGTCTCAAGTGCTAGAAATCAAGCTAAGAAGAGCCTATTGTCGAATCGATGTTTTCCGGACAAATCCTGTTTGGTGACATCTCAGTAAAATAAGTCGTTTGCGCTCCACAAAATTCGGATTGAGACGTTCTATAGCTTGTTGGAAAGCTGATTCAGAGACCTACAACTTTTATGTTGAGCAATTTTGCAAATTCGGCCTATAATATGGAGAAATTGAGCCAAGAAGCTGATGCTGAGTCTAAGTATCGACCCGGAATCCTCAGGTACCGTCTCGATACCCACACATTCCGAGTCGATAGAACGAGCATAGCAGAAAACACGACATATCGACTCGATACCCACATGTATCGAGTCGATACCTTCACCTTCCGAGCGTATAGAAGCTTTACAGTAGCCAAGTACCGACTCGATACTCTGAAGTATCGACTCGATACATTTCTTTCCGCGTTACTACATCGGGAATTTTTATTCGCTTTTATATTTTGGTGAACGACCTTTTGGAATATTTTTTTATTATTTTAGGATTATTTTCAGATCTTTTTTAGGACTATATATAGAGAATTAGGGTTAGATTAGAGACATCCAATTTTTCATGTCAGAAACTAGTTGCAGACATTGAGAGTTTTAGGCTTTTCAGATATTTTTTCTTGAAGGATTGTTTTGCTGGATTCAAGATAAGTTCTTTTAATCTAGTTTTATATTCTTTCATCATGAATTCTTTGATTTTGTTTGAATCCATGTCTGGCTAGTTTTCTTGTTCTGGGGTTGGGGTGATCCCAACGATGCTGAGATAGACATGTGCGTAATGATTGCCTGAATGAATTCTATTGTTTGTTTGATTTGATCCATGAGTGCTTAATCCAATTAATTCTATGATTGATTGGAATCCTTTTGATGTTCAATATGCGCCAGCTGCGAATTGAAATTGGATATATAAATAAGGTTGTTAATTTTATTGGAGAACATGGATTGAACTTGAGAATTGTTTATGAGCAATCTATTTAATTCTCTTGAGGATAATAAACTATCGTAGACAACCTAGGTTTGAATTGATTTAGCGGATCGCGCCTGCGATTGTTTGATCGATTTACTCGCTAGGGTCTAAGTGCTTGATGAGTCTAATTTGATTGATTAATCTACAACATGCACAAGCTGAGTGGTAATTAATTGAAACGGACATAGTTATTGCAACATGCGTAGGCTAAGCGATAATGACTTTAGATAGTTTACCTTCAAATATCTCTTTTCAATTTGTTCAGGCATGAAAATTATATAGTCTATCGAAGATGCATTGTTGTGGTGAACCTTGACTCTGGAATGTTTCTCATCATATATTCACAAACATTTGCAATTTGTCATTTTTCTTCTTCTTATTTTCTTTATTCCGTCAAAAACCACTCTTCTTATTTGGCTTAGTAAACTAGTTGAGGTTTTGCAATTGGTATTCACACAGTCCCCGAGATTCAACACTCGATTACTACAATTGACACCGTATGCTTGCGAGGTGTTGGTTTTAGACCGATCAATATAACTTAATGGTTTTAAGCATAGCTCTAATCCATGATATCAAGGGCCCAAATCTCCTTAACTACATCATTTTAATGCTTTTTTTCCATGCGTTTTATCTACTTCTTTCGTACCATTTTATTTGTTGTTAGATTTAACTAGACCTGTCAAACGGGTCATTTGGGCTGGGTTCGGGTCGGATCACTTCGGATTTCGGGTAATACGAGTCCCGGGTAATACGGGTTTCGGGTATTTTCGGGTTGACTCGAACCCGGATTTGACCGGGTTTCGGGTCGATTTTGGGTTGGTCAATTTTTTCTTTTTTAAATTAAAAAAATCATAATTTGATAATTTTGCGATAAATTTAAAATTCTAAAATTATAGACGTTGTCCATATGTTCTAGTGCTTGTAATTATATACTATATCTGATATAAAATATTTGATTTTTACTATTTCTCGTACTTTTTAATAAAATGTAATAATATATAAACATCAAAATTTTAAATAATTTTTTAAAAATAATTTTATTAAAAAATTGATATTTCATATATTATTATATTTTATTAAAAAACATTTGATTTTTATTATTTCTCATATTTTTTTAATAGAATGTAATAATATATAAAATATCAAATTTTCAAATAATTTTTTAAAAATAATTTCATGCAATTAGTAATAAGCATAGAATTTTTTTAATATTTTAATATTTTTTAGGATTTTTATCTTCTTAAAAATGTCTGTTGAAAAACAAAAAATTAAATACTATCGATCAGACGGAGAATTACACAATACAAATAAATATAAAAGTTGATTTGAAAATGAAAGATCAAGTGATTGTAATTATAAAATGTAATAAATAGGAATCTCCATAAAAAAATTTAATCAATAATCGGGTAAATCGGGTCAAAATTACCGGGTCAATTGGGTCACCGGCTTAAAACCCAGATTACCCAGAAAATTTCCGAGTTTTCGCATTCGGGTTGAAAAAAATTTCCAAGTCAAAATTTCCAAGTTCGGGTTGGAAATTTTTCGGGCGTTCGGGTCAGGTTGTGTTTTGACAGATCTAGATTTAACGGTTTCTTATATAAGTGTAATTTAATAAAAAAAAAATTAGAGAACATGAAAAAAATGTATTTTTTTAATATTATTTAATGGTTTCAAATATAAGTACAATTAAATAAAAAACAATATTATATACAAGTGCAATTAAATAAAAAAGATTAGACAACACAAAAACATGTATTCTTTATGTCTAGTATTATTGGATGAATATAAAGATTGAGTACCTAACTTTGTATTCATCTAAAAAAATTTAAATTTCACTCTTCTTATATTTCTTTTCTCCTTTTTATTTGTAGGTTTTGTTTCAATTGAATTAAGTTTTAACGTTAAGGACACGCTTATAGAATTTATAATTATATGTTACTTTTCTATTTCGTTATTTATATTTTATTTACAAAATAAATAAATGTCATTGTGATTTAGATTAATATTGTTAGAAATATAATTCTATGCAAGTTAATGTAATGGTCATAAATTGCCAAAATAAAGTTGGGGCGTTTTGCAAAATAGCCACGAAATATGACCCATTTTGCGAAATAGCCGCGTTTTGGGACAATTTTGAGAAATAGCCTCAATATAAACCTTCTTACGCGCTCCTACGCGCTCTCTCTCCCGTCCTATCCACGAGCTCCTCCTTCCCCCGTCCATCTTCCCGCATCTCCGGCGAGCGATTCCTGAATCCGACTCCTCTTCCAACTTCCTCCATCTGCGTCCATCCCGAAGCGAGGGAGGCCGAGAGCGAGGAGCGAGCGAGGCCGAGAGAGCGTGGCGCCGGATCCGCTGTCTGGTGGCGAAATCGAGGGAGTGAGGGAGCGCTGGAGGGAGCGAGCGAGCGCCGGAGTCCGAAGCCGCTGTCTGGTAGCGAGATCAAGGGAGCAAGCGGCTGGGCGATGGAGCGTGGGAGGCCAGATCTGATTCCAGATCTGAGCGACGGAGCGGCAGAGGCCGGATATGATTCCAGATCTAAGCGAGGAAGCGGCTGAGCGAGGGAGCGGCTGAGCGAGGGAGTGGCTGAGCGAGCGGCGGAGGCCGCCGGATCTGATTCCAGATCGGGAGCGAGCGAGCGGCGCCGCGGCGGAGGCCGCCGGATCTCATTCGGGGGCGGGGGTTGAGGATGAAGTTTTTGTTTAATTACAAAACTGACCCTGTAAATATAGGAATTACAAAATAAATCTATATTTTATTACAAAAATCACTCTATAAATATGGAAAATTAAAAAAAATATTTATATTTTATTATGTGATCCATAATCTATATTTTATTATATTTTATACAACAAAATGTTATATTTGCACAATATATGGTTATATTTGAATAATTTACGGTTATATTTGTATGACAAAATGTTTAAAAAAATAAAAAATAAAACAGAATCGTGCAACCCTTAAAACAAGAGTCGTACAACTCTTAAAACAGAGTCGTGCAACTCTTAAAACAGAGTCGTGCAACTCTTAAAACAGAGCCGTGCAAATATAACCGTATGTTGAGCAAATAAGACCCAAGTCTATTTTTTTTAAAAAAATAATTAACATTTTTGTCATGCAAATATAAGATTACGTTGTGCAAATATAACCGTAAGTTGTGCAAATATGACCCGGCTAGTTTTTGTTTTTTTTTTTTACATTTTGTCGTGCAAATATAAGAGTACAATGTGTACATATAATCGTATGTTGTGCAAAATATAATTTTTAAAGGGCCATGTTGTGCAATTATTGTCTATTGATGAGCAAAAATAAGACCATGTTGTCCAATAATCTATTAAAAAATATAAAATTATATTTACGAAAAGTAAGATCACGTTGAGACACAATTTCACAAGTCTCGAATGTTGTGCAAAAATAAAGTATTGATGAGCAAAAATAAGAGCATGTTGTGCAGTAATTTATTGAGAAAGTATGAAATTATATTGAGAGAAAATAAGATCATGTTGAAAACAAATTCACAAGTCTCGATTGTTGTGCAAAAATAACCTATAGGTGAGCAAAAATAAGATGATGTTGAGCAATAATTTATTGAGAAAGTATGAAATTATATTGAGAGAAAATAAAATCATGGTGAGAACAATTTCTCAAGTCTCTATTGTTGTGCAAAAAATAACCTATTGTTGAGCAAAAATAACATGATGTTGAGCAAAATTTCACCAATCCCCCATGTTGTGCAATTTTACTCTATTGATGAGCAAAAATAAAACCATGTTGTGCAATAATCTATTAAAAAGTATAAAATTATATTTACAAAAAATAAGATTATGTGGAGACACAATTTCACAAGTCTCGATTGTTGTGCAAAAATAAAGAATTGTTGAGTAAAAATAAGAGCATGTTGTGCAATAATCTATTGCGAAAGTATAAAACCATATTTAGAGAGAATAAAATCATGATGAGAACAATTTCACAAGTCTCGATTGTTGCGCAAAATTAACATATTGTTGAGCAAAAATAAGATCATGTTGAGCAAATTTCCACCAATCCCCATGTTGTGCAATTATAGTCTATTGATGAGCAAAAATAAGATCACGTTGTGCAATAATCTATAAAAAAAAAGTATAAAATTATATTTACAAAAAGGAAGATCATCTTGAGACACGATTTCACAAGTCTCAAATGCTGTGCAAAAATAAAGTATTGATGAGCAAAAATAAGAACATGTTGTGCAATAATTTATTGAGAAAATATGAAATTATATTGAGATAAAAGAAGATCATGTTGAGTATAAATTCACAAGTCTCGATTGTTGTGCAAAAATAAAGTATTGATGAGCAAAAATAAGAACATGTTGTGCAATAATTTATTGAGAAAATATGAAATTATATTGAGATAAAAGAAGATCATGTTGAGTATAAATTCACAAGTCTCGATTGTTGTGCAAAAATAGCATATAGTTGAGCAAAAATAAGATAATGTTGAGCAAAATTTCACCAAACTAAACACGACTCCGCATACCATTTTGTTGTGCAAAAATAGCATATAGTATTGATGACAAAAAATAAGACCGTGTTGTGCAATAACTAAAGGAGATACTGACAGGATCACACATACCATTCCCTGTCAAAATTAGACTCGTAACATCATACAAACTAAACACGACTCTGCATAACGCATCACAAGCATGGATACCAATTTCACAAAGTCTAGTTTTTTTTTTTACATTTAGTCGTGCAAATATAAGAGTACGATGTGCAAATATAACATTTTGTTGTGCAAAAATAAAAATAAAAATATAGATTATGGATCACATAATAAAATATAGATATTTTTTGTAATTTCCATATTTATGGGGTAAGTTTTGTAATTTAGTAAAAACTCCTTCTTCGCTCCGCGTCTCCAGATCCGCCGCCGGTCTACCGCTCCGCTCCGACCTCCTTCGCTCCGCCGCTCGCTGGCCACCGCCTCTCTCCGTCCATCACTCCCTCGCTCGCTCCGGCCTCCGCCTCGCCGCTGCCTCGCTCGATCTCGCTCAGATCTGGACTCGCTCGCTCAGATCTGGACCTCCGCCTTGCTCGACCTTGGTTCAGATCTAAGCGATCGCCCTCGCTCGACCTCCCTCGCTTCCCATAGATCCGGCGAGAGGAGTCAATCTCCGAGCTTGGCCTCTCCTCCTCGATGCCGACGATTTGACTCTTCGCTCCGGCCTCAACCGCCCGGACAACCGCGCTCGCCACCACATTCGGCTCACTCTAGCCTCGCTCGCTCGCTCCCTCCGCCGCTCACTCCCTCCCTCGCTCGATCCGGCCTCCGCCTCCGCCTCCGCCTCCGCCCCGCCGCTGCCTCGACCGGAGGAGCGATTTCGAGATCTGAGATTCGAGTACATCGTCAGCATGTTCAATTGCTCCGCCTCGCTTGCTCGACTCTCATATCTGAACGCGCCGCCTTGCTTGCTCGGCCTCGCTCCGGCCGATTGCAATCAACAGAGGAAGCCATGGGAGGAAGACATGGATCCGACGTCCGGCGAGATAGAACATTTTCCGGCGAGACATGGATCTGAGCGTTTTGGGGAAGGAGAGGATGAATGGGTAAAATTAGTATATATAGTGGCTATTTTTCTAATTTGTCCAAAAACGTGGTATTTTACAAATTTGTTCAAAAAAAGTGTCTGTTTTGCAAATTTTTTCAATAAAGTTTATAGTTTTCAAAAGATTACAAAATATTTGAAATAGCTATAAAATTGATCAATTCTATTAAATAAAGTATAATATATAATAAATTAGGGGCTAGTATTAAGCATGATAAATGATTGATTATTTAACTTATCTATTAAGACTAATATCAGTATACCAAATATTACAAAATAGACCTAAGAATATGAGTTTGGTATATAAAACAAAGTCTTGCACGTAGCATGGGAATGCCCTTGTAGCGTGTGTGTGCGCGCGTATATGTCAATTGTTAATTATTTTCATACTCATATTCTATATACTGCTCTAAATTATAAAAAAAATTCCTTCTTTTTTTTAATGATATTATGCTTTTAATAACGATTTCTAAGAAACTATAATGATAAATCACGCCAACAGTTCTAGTTTATTTAGCATAATTATCTATCTATATACATACTAAAATCGATCGGCGCATTGTGGTTGGTTCTAGGAAAAAAATCATATCTGACGTGTTGTGGTTGATTCTAGGAAAAAAATTAATAAAATAATATGTTATCATAGTTTATAGAAATTTGTTATATATAAGCCACAATCTATCTATATTCTACATATATTTAGATTTTAGTTAATTGACATAAATATACATAAAAAATATTCATTCTCATACTTACCAAAAATATTAATAGATAAATAAGTAGTATTTGATAAGTGATATTTTATTTATATCTATATTATTTTTTGGTGGAAAAATAATTTATATTTAGATTATTATTTTATTATTTATTACTCCGTAGAATATACGGAGTATCTAAATTATTTATAATATTATATTAATGTATTCTCCGTACACGGGACGGGACATAGTTACTATAAATGATACTGTTCTAAAAATGGTTGATTCTGTTATAATACTAAGGGAAATCTAATTAAAATACCCCCACCTTTGGGGGTATGGTAAAAATATACCCTAAACTTTCAAATGTAATAAAAATATCCCGACCTTTGAGGGTAGTGGTAATATATTACCACGAGTTTTCTCACCGGCCAAAAATGCTGACAAGACAACCTATGTGGATTTTTTTTTTGACAGGGCAGCCTAATTGAAAGCGTTTTTACAAATTAGCACTAAAATTGAGTTTTATTGAACGGTTTCTGTAAGAAAAAAATAAAAAGTTAAACCGGGTTCATACCCAAACGACTGATTTTCATTTTTAATGATGAAAAAAATCAACCTTAAACCTAGTCAATCAACTACTCCTCCTCGAATCTCGATCAATCTCCTTGAATCCATACCAGTTTAACAGGCGATCACAGAAGAAGATAAGAGGAAGGACAAGTCATTGGGTATGAACCCGGTCCAACTCTTTACTCCCTCCGTTCACTTTTATTTGTCATTTTACTATGTAGGCACGTTTTTTAAGGTGATAAAAACTATATAAAATATTTATTTTTTAATAATATCATACTTATTACTAAAAAGTATGAGATTATTAAAAAAAATTAATTAAAAAATTAATATTTTATATAGTTTTTCTCATCCTAAGAAAACGTGCATATATGAATAGTAAACGACAAATAAAAGTGAACGGAGAGAGTATTTTTTTTTACCTAAGGAAACCGTCCTAGAAAACCCTTGTCAAAAAAATTTACGTAGGTTGCCCTGTGAGCTTTTTTGACCAATGAGAAAACTCATGGTAATATATTAACACTACTCTCAAAGGTCGGGATATTTTTATTACATTTGAAAGTTTAGGATATATTTTTACCATACCCCCAAAGGTGGGGGTATTTTAATTAGTTTTCCCTAATACTAAACATAATAATAGTGTTGAAACGACACATTCCAATTTTTTATTTTATTTTGATTCCATATTTCAATTATGATTCAAACAATCGTATCAAACGGGGCCAAAATTATAACGAGTGATTTTATATAAATTGATCAAAATTTTAAAATATACTATGGGAAGGAGTTGCCTGCAAGAGACATTATCCTTTGCTGCAAAGAAAGGGCAAAAGGGGTTCACAAGACAAATAGTCCTCGCCACCAACACGACATAAGTAGTGGCGGAGTCAGGACACTCTGTAGGAGTGGGCGAGATTCAAAGAACCTAAAAGTATAAATTGATCTACAAATTTTCCAACAACAAAATCATTGCAAAAAGTGTTTATATAATCAGTTTACAATCTATTGAACTAATTAGTAAAACGAACACGATGACCTTTTGACTTAACAAAGTCATCTATAATAGAATTCATGTCAATTTTACTAGCAAACTCTATTTCGATATAAATGATCAAAGCATCAACAAGAAAGTCATCGGCCATTTTTTTGCGAATGTCGGTCTTCACATATGTATTTTATTAAAAGATTTTTAATGGAGTTATTTAAGTTGCATTTTTTTAAAGACTTTTTGCACGTAAAAAGGTGGTGAGTGATTCCTTGAAAACAAATCAAATTTATGGGTTTTTTTTTTGGGGGGGGGGGGGGGGTAAATTGCACTCAAGTTTTTTTTAACTTAAAAAAATAATTTATAAATAGGACTAAGACCACCTATTCAGCCCGCTACTAATGAAATCCTAAGCTAAACCCTTCCCTGATCGTGATAACCCTAAATCATTATTATTATTATTATTTAAAATTATTATTATTATTTTAAAATTGTTATTATTATTATTATTTTCAAAATTTTTAATTTTTTGTTTGGGGTGCGCTGGGCCCATACCAGCCCACCCCTCTATCCGCCAGTGTACATACAGTTTTAATCCAACTACGATTTCAGAACAAACAAACTTGCAAATAATTCACCACGACAATTACCCGAACTCGAAATAACGCGATCAAAATCCAATTTAGTTGCCACATGATTTAGAGTTGAAGTCCGTTAGCACTCGTGATCGGAGTTCAGGTTGTGACTGTACTCAAAATCCAATTCAGTTGCCAGTTTGCCACCTGATCTAGAGTAAGCCCTCTTACTCTAAAAAAACTACATTATAGTTACATTTGCTCAATTTTGGAGAAAAGTTAGATTAGATCATAAGGTGGCTGCTTTTATTTTATGCATCCGAGTGCTTTTCATATTCACATAGGTCTTTATCTATTAGAAAATTCCTCAAATTAAACTTTTTTAGTTGAAAATGGATTTTATTTTTAAATCAATATGCTTCATTAGTGTGATTTTTTAAAAAAATAAAAAATAAAAATAATTTAGGTAATACATAATGCAAGATACATAGCGCCCACCTCAAGTAGCCTGGTCTTTTACACATTTTTCTGTATTTCTGTTGTACATTTAACGGTCTTTTATCTATCGACTTATCAACCTCTCAAATTTTATATATATGGTTTAAGGACGCCCATATTATAAAAGAAGTCAATAGGGTTGCGGCCTAAATTGTAAAATTGCATCACTTTCATTCAATCCTTAAATCTATGTTTTTATCTTAATGTAATTAGATGTTGGTCTAGACAACTTGACATTACCAAAATCTGCCTTCAAAAAAGTGTTGATTCAATGATGGAACTCTCAAAATGACATGATCCAAATAAAAAAATATCATGCGTATGAAGAAACTATATATATATATATGTCATAAATGATCATTGTTAGCCATTTATTCATCTTATCCAAACTCTGTAGCAAAAAAGGATCAGAGCTACAATATTTCACAGCATGCAATTGGATAAAAACCATGGCCTGAGATCTCCCCTCATTTATTAGCTGATCCAACACTTTGCAATGAATTGCATTCAATTAGCTAAAGAAATTGAATACACCATCAATCACTGCAGTGCATATACAATTACAAACAATATCAAATCAAGGTGCCAAAAATAACACATGTGGGAAAAAGAAAATTGAAGGTGAAGAAGAAAAAGCAAACCCTAAAGGTTTGGCAGTGTAGTGTAGGCTTTGCTTTTGTGGACAACCACACCCATGCCATGAAATATGATTCTCCTTGCTAGGAATCTCATCATGTTGTTGTCACATTCTTTTTACATATCTATACAACTTGTTAAAGCCACACATTGTAAGGACTTGCATCTACATCATTTTTTTTAAAAAAAATTTTTTGGATAAGTTAGTTGAGTTTTTGGTCCGATGGTTTATCGAGTAGTTTCATGGGATATGAAATTATTGAAAAAACGGAAATATGAAATAGAAGCACGCTCACTCCGCAAAGTAGGAGGAGGACGAGTCATATAATCAGCCATAATATTTCATATTCTTCGCACATATGGAGGGAAAAAAAAGAACCAATAAATCACGAAACGAATAACATTAATCACATGGCCAAAGTGAGAAATTTGGTTCGACATGAGAGTTAACGATGCTACGTTGTTTAAAAGAATATATTTGGATTTGAATCTTGAAGTATGGGATATAGTAGCAAAACCATTAGATCAAGCTATGATTCATACAAATGTTTATTCATTAGTTTTTTGATAACTTAATGGGGCTTGTGAGTGGGTGGTAGTGGGCCATTTAAATAGTACTAAACGGCCCAACCAAAATGCTTCGGCCCACAACTCCACTTCTATGTTTTAATTTTTATAATTTCACTGATTTCGAGCACTCTAATTTGAAATTTTTCAATGAGTGGATGATGATCTATGGCGGTATCGAGTGTCGACGAGTCGATATGTTAAATTAATGAGGGAATTGAACACTTGTAAAGTATTATTATAATTTAATTAAAAAAAAGTTTCGGTCAACAATTGAAAAAATCAATAATAAGGATAATAAAAGCATAAAGATTATTGACAATACCTCGAAACACACTTGATAAGAAAACATCTATCCATTTCCTCTCTTTCAATTGAACTAAATTGTCACCTCTAGCCGAGGTGACATGTGAGGCTCCCAGCCTCACATGGATAAAAAGTTAAGTAAAAGTAGTTTATGATAGATTAAATCTATCCATTTCCTCTCTTTCAATTGAAACACACCGTGTTTAGTTGCACATGACGAACGCTCTAAAAATCAAACTAAATTGTCTTGGATGCTTCAAAACCCTAGGACTAAACCTTCTTATATAATGCTAAAACAACCGTGTTTAGGATAAAAAGTTAAGTAAACGTAGTTTATGATAGATTAAATCTCAATCCGGGTAGATTCCGACATGTCTCGAACACGGGGTCTACGACGATCGCGACAAGGCTGCGGCGATTGCCGCAACTGTGCAGACAATTTTCTTTTGTGCAACGATCGCCGCATCCTAATGTGGTCACCACAATCTCTTTTCATGCTCGTCGCAACTCATCAGCTCCTCTTTTTCTCTTCTTCCTTTCTTTGCTCTCCTAGTTTGATCCTTCTTGACCGTAGTCCTTGCAGGCCTTGCTCCATATGTTCCTTCCATCCACTTCTGACCTTCGAATCTGTATCTCTACAAAATAAAATGCCAAATGGCGCAAATTCCGAACTCTTCCACCAAAAAGCATAGTATGCAACTGAGCTCTAAAACATGTAACGTACAAATGCATCCTAACTAGTCTAAAACGACCTATAATGTCTATCTAAAATATGCATTATTAGATACAACTCGAATTTTATTTTTACTCCTTTTTAAAGAGAGTAAATTAGACCCGCCATGGTCACGGGTCGGCGAATCCATATGACTCAGCGGGTTGGACTATTAAAAAAATTGATTTTTTTACTATTTAATTTAAAAAATAATGATTCGAGAAGATAATGTATCTTTACATCACTTTATTCATCCACTTTATGTCAACGTGAGAGAAAAACATGATAATATTTTATATTTTCATACCACATCCTACCATCTATTTCATTTCGATGTAGGAGAAAAAACATGAGAAGATTTTATATCTTCATACCACTTTCTGTGGGATGTAAGAAGATAAATATATCTCCATCCATACTTATGAGAAAAAAAAATTGTTCCATAAAAAAACATATAAGTTGGCAATTGTTACTTAATAAAAAAAAACGGAAAACTGGCCATTGTTTCCAATTTTAAAAACAAAGGACACATCCCATTATAGACCTATAAGTCTATGCTCAACAACATACAAAATCATCGCCAAAATCTTGGCTTCCAGACTAAAACAAAATAATTCCCAAAATCATTAATCCTTTACAAAATGCCTTTACAGCTGGTAGATTCATACAAGACAACATACTCATAGCAAATGAAATTTTCCATTCATTCTCCAAGAAAAAAGGTAATTCTGGATGGATGGCAGTAAAGCTAAACATGGAAAAAGCATTTGACCGGGTGGACTGGGACTTTCTCCTATCAGTTATGGAGAGATTTGGCTTCTCCCATCGGTTTTCGGGATGGATCAAGGAGTGCATAACTATAGTTACCTACTCGATTTTCATAAACAATGAACCAACGGATCTGTTTACTCCACAACGAGGGCTTCGGCGAAGTGACCCATTATCACCCTATCTTTTTCTCATACTATCTGAGATTCTTGCTAGGGGACTCCATAATGAATCAGCAAAACCTCAAAGTCACTTAGGAATCAAAATATATAACACGCAATAGAACTAGAATCCCATTTCTGGCTTTCGCTGATGATATCGTTATCTTCGCCTCAGCCCCAAAATCCCTAACCTAATCACTAAGAATGGTGCATTTTCGTCGTTCAATCATTGTCCCATATCGATTACCCTTGATTGTAGTTCTAATTTCAAAGCCCCACCACTCAAATTTGAAAACATTTGGCTTCAAAGAAAGGACTTTTGAAACATTGTCAAACATGCTTGGCGTAGATCTTGCCCTGGCTATGTGATGTTCCAAGTGTTTTTTAGACAAAGGACTCTAAAACAAAAAGTGAAACTATTGAACAAATCAACGTTTGGAAACATCTTCCGTCAATTAAAGGAGGTCGATGAAAAACTTCTTGAAATTCAATCGCGTCAGATAAATCCCTCCCTCTCCCAGGGTACTGCGAGAGAAGTACATCTCTTAAAGAAAAAGGAACGCCTCCTTATTTAAAAAGAACTTCTGGAACTAGAGGGCCAAAACCAATCACCTCAAACTATCAGACTCTAATACTTCTTATTTTCACTGCATAGCTTTGGGTAGGAGGCAAAGAAAACAAATTTGAAACATTACTTCTTCAGAAGGTACTCTCATTGTTGGAGAGGAAAATGTTAAAGCAGAAATTAAAAGCGACTTTGAGAAAATATTCTAGAAGGAACCAATCAATGAAAATATGCTCAACGATCTATTATGTCTCATTCAACCAACAATTACTGCTGAAGATAACCTAGCTCTAATACATCATCCTTCTAATAGCGAAATAAAGAATGCAGTATTTAGTATTGGATCCAACAAATCCCCTAGACCTAATGGTTTCTCAACAGAGTTTTATAAAAAAAATTAAAACAGATTAATCACACTTTTATCTCTTTACTTCCTAAGGGTGATAACATCCCCTCCACTAATCACTACAGGCCTAACATTTTATGCTCCACCCTTTACAAAGTAATATCCAAAATCCTAACTGAAAGGCTAAAAAATACCATTGGAAAGTTAATCCATCCCCTTCAAGGGGCCTTTGTATCAGATAGATCCATTCACGACAATGTTTTTATTACCCATAAATCTTTCATTCATTCAAATCCCGCAAAGGCAGTGAGGGTTGGCTAGCAATAAGACTAGATATGGAAAAAGCATATGATAGGGTGGATTGACATTTCACACAGAAAGTCCTAGAAAAATTTGATTTTCACCCTATCTTTGTAGCTTGGGTCATGGAATGTGTGACAACTTTTTCATTCTCTGTACTGGTTAATAACGGACTTACTGACATGTTCCTACCCACTCGGGGAGTCGGGGTCTTCGTCAGGGTGAACCACTGTCCCCTTTTCTTTTTATTTTAGGAGCAGAAATCCTTTCTTGCAAACTAGCGTTGGAAGCCAGCGCCACCAACAGTCCCATAGGATTTAGATTTGGTAGAAATGGCCCATGCATTCCCTTTCTTGCATTCGCAAACGATATCATTATTTTCTCCAAAATGTAATGTATCTGATAGTCTCAAAGTCAAAACCGTTATTGACAACTACTGTAAAGTTTCGGGACAACGTGTAAATTACAATAAATCTAGTTTCCATGCAACTAAAGGAACTACGAACTCCAGGGTCCAAGAGCTCTCTAATTGCTTAAATATTGCTAACAAAAACACTCTTGAAAAATATCTTGGTTGTCTGATAGTCAATGGGAGAGTAAGTAGGGAAACCTTTGAAGAAATCATTTATAAATCAAATGAACAATTGAATAAGTGGAGGGCGAGTGCACTCTCACAACACGGTCGAGCAATTCTCATTGGGTCTAATCTGGCCTCGAAACCTCTTTATACAATGCAAAATTTTATGCTACCGTCCTCTGTACACAAAGAATTGGATCAAATTAATAGAAGGTTTTTCTGGAATAAGGATAATCAACGTCGCCCTCTTATCAGTTGGGACAGAATCTGTAGGTCAAAGCGATTTGAGGGAATGGGCTTAAGAAAATCTAAAGATATGAATGAAGCACTACAAATGAAATTACTCTGGAAAATCTTGGCTGAACCTGACAATGCCTGGGATAGACTTGTCACTCATAAATATCTTGGTCACACAGACATTCTCAACTATAGGAAGCGGGGAGATTCCTCTTGGCAATGGTCTAAGCTTACCCCACTCATTAATAAATTCAAAACGGGGTTAATTTGATCAATCAGAAATGGAAAATCGGTCAGATTCTGGACCAATAACTGGTTATCCACATCTTCAATTCACTCTAGACATGACCCTCCTAACATCTCAAATCCCGATGAATGTGTTAGTGACTACATCTTAGGTGGTCAGTGGTGGGTCGAGAAGTTTCAGGCCACTCTTCCGTCTTCGATTATCAACGAAATTTTACATACACCTTTACCTACCAATTAATTCAAGGATCGTCTCTATTGGTGGCCCGATCGGGAGGGGTGGTTTACCACCTCGTCTGCTTATAAGCTTGTTTCTTCACAACATTCCTTAGAAATAGATAGTAACGCTAGGATCTAGACTCTTAATACCCCGCCCAAAATTTAAAACTTTTTGTGGAAAATCTCCCAAAGAGGCCTCTCGACTGCTGAACGACTTAACCAACGATGTGTTTTTGTTCCTTCTACTTGTTGTCTCTCCAACTCTGCTGTTGAAGATGACACGCATTTGCTTATTGAATGCCCTTATATGAACCTTTTACACTTTTTCCTGAATACTATTAGTTCAAAATTTTCCAATTTGATTGGTCAATCACGCGACTTCAAGCCCATCCTCAACTTTATCAGCAACACATTTTCAATGAAGGATAAGGACAAACTTGGGTTTACTTGGTGGACTACGTGATACATTAGAAACCAATTCTTGTTTAGACAGGTTGTCATTCCACGCACATCCATAACAAGTCATCTCATACAAACTCACATTGATAATTGGAAGAAAGCATCGGTGTTCGATGACGATCTAAATCCGGTGGATTTTTCTACTAAGCAAGCTAACTCTTTGCCGGTCAAACAAAATCAAAAGAAAAACACCTCTTGGCAAAAGCCTCCTATAGGCTTTTATAATTAGCTTAATTTTGATGGTTCAACGTTGTCTAACTCGAATAGCTCTGCGGGCATAATTATTCGGGATTGGTTGGGGAATCCGCTACACATTGGGTTTCGGCAACTCGGTTCCTAAACTCCACTTAAATCAGAAGCTCTTGCCCCGAAATTATGTGCAGAGAAAACTAGACAGTTGAATATAGATAAAGTACAAATTGAAGGTGATTCTCTAATAATAATAAACCATTTGAAAAACCAACATAACTGCCATTGGGAAATTGAATTGATCATGGTTGATATCAAAACTCTATTATCGGTTGTAAAAGAAGTCTTTGTGGGTGACAAGGTTGCTCACATTGGCCACTCTGCCTGGAGTACGGACATCTCAAATAATTCAGATCTACAGGACCTCATCCGTAAGGATGCTCTTGGGTAGAGTTTTCTCACCCGAAATCTTTCCTAATAATTTTTTTTAAAAAAGAGACATCCCTCCATCCTAATTCAAACTCGTAACCTGCCACACATATCGACCTTTGAACGACCCACTGCCATATATAGATTTATTAGAGTGACTCTTGACGAGCGATTTTCACTAGATTCTGCTGACAACCATAACTCTAAGGGAGTTTTTGGCAATGAGTTATTTTTTAAGGGGTGGAGGTTATTTTTAAGGGGTTATATGAGGTGGAGATTATTGTATGGGTTATGGCCTTATGGAGATGGAAGAGGTGGAGATTTTTTTATATAAATAATCCCGATAAGGTGTTTGGTGGGTAGAGGTTATTTTAGGGTTATTTATTACAAAAAGACAAAATTGCCCCCGTCCCTCTTACCTTCTTCATTCAATTCCAAATGCCCAGATTTCACCGCCTCTCTACCGCCAACGCCTCCTTGCCCTGTCCTCCTCCGTTCGCCCTCACTCTCATGGCGTCGGCTTCGTGCTCTGTCCTCCTCTGTCTCACCCCCAGATGGCGTCGGCTTCGTGCTTTGTCCTCCTCTGTCTCACCCCTATATGGCGTCGGCTTCGAGCTCCCATGGCGTTGGCTTCGGATTCGAGCTCCCATGGCTTCTAGCTCCCATGGCGCCACGACGTCGGCAACGGGATATCCTCCTCTGTCTCACCCCCAGGCGTCGGCAACGGGATCTCCACCCATGGCGCCCTGTCCTCCTCTGTCTCACTCCCAGATGTCACCCTACGTGCTCCTATGGCCAAGAAGAAGCATCAACAGGATCTCCCTCCGACGCCATGTTCAAAGTTGGCAAGGGGCAAGATAGTTAGGGAAAGGATTGTTGGATTCGACAATCCCGACAACCTTGTTGGACAAGGGTTGAATTGTGGCAAAAAATAACCCCCATTAATCCCCAACTCCTAAAAAACTAACCCTGAACAATCCTTTGCCAAACACCAACCCCGGGATTGTTGTTTTTTTTAAAAAAAATCCCCACAACCCTCTAGAACCCCTGACCGAACAGGCCCTAAAAGCTTTAAGCTAATTAATGGATTGGAGTATAACTTAAATTTCACGTAAGACACTGTAAAGTCTAAACACCGTGAGGAAAAGTCAAAATTCCAAATCATCGCGGGGTTCTCCCTATTAAAAAAGTTGTTACTTGCTTTGACTTTATTATTATTATAATTATTATTATTATTATTATTATTATTATTATTATTATTATTATTATTATTATTATTATTATTATTAGTACGTGTATATGTTTTTCTTTTGAAATTCAACAATGTTTTGGTATGGATCTGGATTTAATTTTATATAATCAATTTTCTTCTTTTATTTTTTTAAATTTTGAATTTTTTTAATAATAAAATATATTTATAATACCCTGGCCTACTGATTAATATTTATCTCATACTTTTTTTATTTGAATATTTATCTCATACTATAATGCCAATATACCCACTATTCTTTATTTCTACTAATTTAAATAACGATTTTTTTTAATTTATAGAAGACATTTAGACTTATTATAATAAGAGGATTGAACATATTAATTATCAGCTAACTTAACCAGACTTGACAAATAATAAATTTTCTAATTTCTAACTATGATCCCACCTTAGAAAACTAGATTATTATTTTTTAGAAAAATAGTATTTTTTTTCAATACAATGCATTGAAATTTGAAACTATAATTTTATCTTCTTTTTGGGGTTATAATAATATAAGAGAAAATTTGTGCCGCATGCACAAATTTTCAACCTAATTACAGCTCCGTCCAACCTTTTGTAAATTTTACAAAAGTGTCCACTTTTATAATTTCGGATGGCTAATTGACGATATTACCCTTCCTTCCCTTTTACCGTTGTTCAACCCCGTTCTAGGGCAAATTTCGTTCTCAGATCCGATAGCTCATATCCATGGCGGAGATCTCAGATCTGGCATGCCGGTCTCCCGCATCAGAACACCATGTCGCCCCCGCCTCCCTCTCTTTCTTCTCCCGCATCAGAAGACTAGGGCGCGCGGAGCCTTAACGCTGCTGACTTCCTCTGCCACGACCGCTTCGACGGCGTCCGCCACGGCCGCCGTTCCGCGCGGCCGTCACCTTCGTCACCGTCTCCCTCATCACCATCACCACACCCACCACCACAAATCCAGCGAAGGAAGCGGTGTGGCTATCAAATCTCCGAGGCGATGATCACAAATCTGCAGACGGTGGACAAGGAGGAGGGTCCTCCGCCTCCGTCACCGCCTCCCTCCCTGTGCAAAGCCGCGCTTGCGCCAGCATAGCCGACCGCCTCCGCCTCGCCTCCGGCAGCTAATCTCCTCCAGGTAAATTGATTTGCTGTTCGCTCGATCCCGCTCTTCCTCCTTTCTTCTTTCTGTGTTCTGTTTCTGATTTGATGTTCAGTGATTATGCTTTTGCTTTCACCAACCTTGATCTGTCTGTTGGCTAATCTCCTCCAGGTAAATTTATTTGCCTTTGAATTTGGCAGTTTGGCTGTTGGCTTTTCACCAACCTTGATCTGTCTGTGACAATGCCAATATCTGTATATATAAAGTTCCTGGGTGCATGTGGGGGTTGTCATGACTCATGTTACCTTCCCAAAGGTTAAGTGTTAATCGAATCTGATAGCAACTAATAAGTTTTATTAAACCTATGGCCTGTTGTTCTTGAGTAGTTATACTGTGCTTGAATTATGCCAACATCTGAATGTGGAAAGGATTGAATTCCATCATATGATCTATTGCTAACGTATGGTTTTCAAATGGTTAAGTAGCAATGGAATCTGCTAGCAACTAATAAGTTTTATTCAGCCTATGGCCTGTTATTCCTGAGTACCTATGCCATGCTTGAATGTGGAAAGAATGGAATTCCGTTATATGATCTTTTGCTAACCTATAAACTTGATGTATCTTAAGACTAACACTTCTGCAAGAACAAAATATCCATTGCTAAAAATGGAATATCTATGAAATTAGAAGGCTCCTGTACATTTTGCTGAACTTCTCTGTTTGAAACGTTGTCATAATTTTTAATTTTCAGATTATAAGTGTTTTCAGACTAGCAATCTACTAGGTATGTTATTTTATTCACTCGTAGACCATAGTTGGATCTAATATATAAAATCTAAATATAAATTAAATCAAATTAAGTGAGAATAAACGACACATTCTATTAGGATTAGGAGAGTTGTAATGTAAGCAATTAGAAGAGTAATGATGAATGGATGGAGACAGTGAATGAAGAAAATGGAGGATAATGACATATAAGTGGGTGCCCCAATCCAATTCCAAGGTTACAACTACAAAAAGTAAATGAAGTTGCACCTACAATTGTCACACTTTGGATCTCATAACTAAATTGAATGCGAGTGACAAGTCGTACGAATGACTGAACGATTTTTACAGAAAACACATTTTCTACAGATTTTTACAGAAAATCTGTAAAAACAGATTCTATTTTACAGAAAACATAATTTTACAGAAATCTGTAAGATAGCCGTGAAATAGATTTTTACAGCTTATTTCAGATTTCTGTAAAAACAGATTTCTATTTTACAGCTTATTTCAGATTTCAGGTTTTATAGCTTATTTCATATCCGTACAAATATTAGTAATCTTCATATTGATTCAGAATTCAGCTTATTTCAGTCCCAAAGGGTCCAATTAACTTCTGTGCAGAACTTGCAACTCTGGGCCTTAAAGCGTCTCCAACATTCTGATCATAAGCACTGAAAATGAAAAGTGTAAAAATATACTGTATTTTTCTGTAAAACAGATTTTTACAGAAAACACATTTTCTACAGATTTTTACAGAAAATCTGTAAAAACAGATTCTATTTTACAGAAAACATAATTTTACAGAAATCTGTAAAAACACATTTTCTACAGATTTTTACAGCTTATTTCAGATTTCTGTAAAAACAGATTTCTATTTTACAGCTTATTTCAGACATTGATACCCAACACTGATCAGTTCCTCATATTCATACTCTCCAAGCTGGGTTTTATTTATAGCTTCTGATTTTGTCTAATTTTTTGCCCAGGCATATGTAGAATATATTGAATTCAGATTGAGTTCAGTTTAGTTAAGTTAATTCAGGTTGGAACTAGTATAGTTTAGTAAATATGAATGTTTTAGATTCGTTGTATATATGCATAGTTATTATATCTCTCTGTATTTTTGAAAAGATTGCAAAATATTGAACTTCTGAATTTTAGAAACGGGGTGCCTCTGAGTCTGCATATCTGTGAAATCAATATCAGTGCTGACATCTGGAAAATCAATATCAGTGCTGACATTTGTGAAATCAATATCAGTGCTGACATTTGTGAAATCAATATGAGTGCTGACATCTGTGAAATCAATATCAGTGTTGACATCTGTGAAATCAATGCTGACATCTACATGTCTCTTATATGCTGACATGTGCTGACATGTTCTCTTTTCGTGCTCGAATCTGCATATTTAGGTCTGAATTTAGGGATTTTTTTTGGTTGGCTTTTTTTTTTGGTTGGCGGGAAATGCCCTTTTCCTATTAGTACACAATGATCTTTATTCAGAGCGTGTGATGGTCACACGTGTGTAATTTATTTTTCATTGTTGAACTACCTTTGTTCATGTCATTAATTTACTGATCTCCTTTATTTATAATGTATACTGTATGTATTCAATTTTAAACTTGCAACAAGAGTAAAAGTGGTATTTGTCACTCTCTTATATGCTGACATGGTCTTTAATTGTGCTGACATGTTCTCTTTTTGTGCTGACATGTTCTCTTTTTGTGCTCGAATCTGCATATTTAGATCTGGATTTAGGGATTTGCTCGAATCTGAAGTTGATGAACTTGCAATTTGCTCGAATCTGAATTTAGGGATCTGAATATAGGCCTTTGAAACTAGAGAACTTTTTTATGTGTTAGGTATTGCACTCGTTGTCTCATAACCATGTGTTTGATGTGCAAATATAAGGCGATGTCAGCACTTTTTGACTGGAATTTATTTAAGCATAACTATGATCTTGCATTCGTTAAATTTGGTTTGCCTAAACATTGTTTCCTCTTCGACTTCCTTTAATTGCTCTTTCTCATGCCTTTACAACCACTGATGTTCAGTTTTTCTAGTTGTCTTGTCATTAAAGTGCATTTCTTAATGTATACGATGACTGATACTCTTTTTTTTCTATACTTCAGGATCCTTCAACCTCGGTGATCATATGTGATGCAAAGCTTCAGGAACTTCTTGGAAGTGATAGTATTCCTGCTGCGGGGTTATATGACACACTGGCCCGCAACCATCTTTTCGAGAGATCATAATATCAGTTTAGTGGTAAGCACCTAGTTTCCCCCATCCTAGCCTCCATGTGATGTTTGCAATTTGTCATTTGTTATGCAAGCCTGGGTTTTACAGTTTTATACCCCCTTTTCAATTTAGGGATCTCAATATAGGCCTTTGCTCGAATTTGAAGTCTGCATACTCTTGATTGTTTTTGTCTAATGCAAGATAAAGTGTGTAGCTCTGATAAGGTGCCTGCTGACATGTCTGATTTAAACTATTAACAAGTGCTTTTTTTTCTTATTTATCATAATGAACTATGATCAATGCCTAAGGTTCTGATCCTTTAAGGTTTTGAATTTTCTAGGAGGTGATATGTTTTTTGTTAAAGCTAAAAATATCCTACCAAGTCTAAAGAATAATTCTGCAGATGCTTGTACTTTTTTTCTTTCTCCCTTTTATTGCTTCTGTCTTATGCTTCATTGGTTTCTGATAATGGACAGATGGGCTCTAACGCATCCGCTGCCAGTTAAAGAATACGAGAAACTGAAGAAGCAGGCAAAGCCTGATTTTTTAGATATGGTTCCGTGGTATTCAGGGTAACCGATCTTTGTCCCTTTTTTCCTTTTCAACCCTGTCATATGTGAATTTTGATTTTGAGGAGTAACTCGCAAGTTGAAGAGTTTGTTTCTCATTGGATTCACTTGCTTTTTCAGGACATCAGCTGATTTATTCAAGACCGTTTTCGATCTTCTGGTGTCTATAACAGATTTTGTTGGTCGTTTTGACATGTGCATGATGCAGGTATTTAGGTGTTAAAACTTCTTTAGCATTAAAATTCACATATCTAATACCTTAGATGTGGTGGAGTCGTTATATATATCACATGTCAGCAGGGTAGCATATTGTTGTATTAATTCAATCCATTTAAAGGTGGGAAAGGAAACTTTTGACGTGTATCATCATTACAATCTTTTAGGACATCACCTTGCATTTAAGCATTAAAAATCAGTAACTTAATATGTTAGATTTAGCTAAGCATTAAAAATTGCATATCAGTCATATGGGGTTGCATATCAGTAAAATGTAGTTGCATATCATAATTTTACACTTGTACAAAATTAATTTAAGTTAGTTGCACATCACCCTATGCATATTTTGGATGTGTATACTCATATCAAGCCAGTAGCAAAAATATTCACTGCATTTTAGCATCAAATTTCACAAACCCAATTATTAATTTCTTTTAATATTGGTTTTAAACAATAGTAACTTTATTAGATTAGGTGTAGTGCAGTGTATATATGTCAGCAGCATCAAAGTTTTGCATAAGTGCTACAGGTTTTAGTAGCATACCTACTTTTTTTTTTTTATGTTGATCACTTTTAAATTCTTTTTATTTTGGTTTTAAAGAGCAGTAACTTTATTAGATTATGTCTAAATTCGCACCTTTGGCAGTAATTATTATTTTTAAGGTAAGATGTCAGCAGAGTAACAGATTGTTACGAAATTTCAATTCATTATTGGAGAGAAAGCAAGGATTTAATGTCCATAATCATTAAAATCTATCAGCACAACATCTCAGTGCATTGTAGCACTAATATATTCACAAATCTAATATCTTATATGTTGTGCAGTCTTTATTTGTCAACAGCATAAAAATTTTATTTAGTTATACAGGTTTTCGTAGCATATCTGTGATTTATTTCTGATTTATCTCTTTTAATTTTCTTTTGAAGATTGGTTTCCAAGAGAAATAACTTTATTATTTTGAATCTACATTCGTGCTTTTGGCACAAATTATGTTTTTTTAAGCCAAATGTCGGCAGTGTGACAGATTGTTATATTACTTCAATTCATCACAAGAGACACACACCATCTCAGTGCATTTTAGCATTAAAATTCACATATCTAATACCTTAGATGTGGTGGAGTCGTTATATATATCAATGTCAGCAGAGTAGCATATTGTTGTATTAATTCAATCCATTTAAAGGTGGGAAAAGAAACTTTTGACGTGTATCATCATTACAATCTTTTCGGACATTCCCTTGCATTTAAGAATTAAAAATCAGTAACTTAATATGTTAGATTTAGCTAAGTCTTTATATGTCATCAGCATCAACTTATGCATATAATAATCTTAATTTTGCATATCAGTCATATGGGGCTGCATATCAGTAAAATGTAGTTGCATATCATAATTTTACACTTGTACAAAATTAATTTAAGTTAGTTGCACATCACCCTATGCATATTTTGGATGTGTATATTCATATCAAGCCAGTAGCAAAAATATTCACTGCATTTTAGCATCAAATTTCACAAACCCAATACCTTAGATTTAACGTAGTCTCTATATGTCAACATCATCAATTTTTTGCATAAGTGACATAGGTTCTAGATTGATCCGTTTTAATTTCTTTTAATATTGGTTTTAAACAGCAGTAACTTTATTAAATTGGATCTAAATTCTTGGCTTTTGGCACTCATTATTAATTTTAAATTAAAATGTCAACAGAGTAACAAATCCTTATACTAATTTAATTCATTATTAGAGACAAAGCAAGGCTTTGATGTCCATAAACATGACAACTTATAAGCACACCATCTTAGTGAATCTTAGCATTAAAATTCACAAATATAATACCTTAGGTGTAGTGCAGTGTATATATGTCAGCAGCATCAAACTTTTGCATATTGGATCTAAATTCTGATTTTCGCTTGCATCTTGCTTCTGCTGATTTCGGGTCTCTTTTCGGGGCTGCTATAGCTTCTGAATTTCGTCTTCTGTTGTTGTATTTGATATAACTTAAATGTTGACGTTTAGCTTCAATGTTGACATTTAGCTTCAATGTTGACATTTAGCCTACATGTTGACATTTAGTCTACATGTTGACATTTAGCCTAAATGTTGACATTTACCCGTTGATTGGCAAAAACTTTATCTTTTACTATTTCTTTTCACATTATTTGCTTAAAATTAAGAGGGAATAACAATCTTGCTGACATCCGATGTCAGCAGTTTCAATTTGCATAAAAGATTGTTATATCTGCATAACAGTTGTTTATATGTGCATATCATGAAGTTATATTTGCATAACAGTAACTTATATTTGCACAATATAAACTTCTTACGAGCAGTTGCTGATGCTTGTGTGGTGACATGCTTGTGTAACAAAAAATATGTAAACAGAAGCTGTAAATCTGTCATCAATCAAGCAGGAGCTGTAAATCTATAATCAGGAAAAAAAATCTGTAATCTATGAAATCTGTAATCTGTGCTATGTTAAAATCTGTAATCTGTAAAAAATCTGTAATATGTGAAAATCTGTAATCTGTAATCTGTGCTATGTGAAAATCTATAATCTGTAAAAAATCTGTAATCTGTAATCTGTAATCTGTGAAAATTTGTAAAAAAATCTGTAATCTGTGAAAAACTGTAATCTGTAAAAAATCTGTAATCTGTGAAAATCTGTAATCTGCAAAAAATCTATAATCTGTAATCTGTGAAATTCTGTAATCTGTAATCTCTGAAAATCTGTAAAGAAATCTATAATATGTGAAAATCTGTAAAAAAATCTGTAATATGTGAAAAACTGTAATCTGTAAAAAAATCTGTAATCTGTGAAAATCTGTAATCTGCAAAAAATTAAGTTTTAAAATAATATGTAATTCAGTTGATGTATATGTTTTTTTTTAATTTCTAAATGTGTGCTAACATGACCTCTTTTTGTGCAAATGTGTATACAAATTTGTACCGTTTATTAGGAGTTCCTACTTTTTTTTCTCCTTTTTTGGTTGTGGTGCGAACATAACTCTTATTTGTTTATTTGAATGTTATGTTATAATATAATTAAAAGCCTTTTAGCTCAATGGTAGAGTGATGTGCTTATGCGCAAATACGTGGGTTCGAATTCCGCATAGGCTAAAATTTATAATAATTCTAATAATTTACAAAATTTTCTAATAATTGTTCAATAATAAGATATATTAGTGTAATTTTCTAGTAATTTATAATTGCATATTATACTTTTACATTTGCATATCATCAATTCATTCTAAAATCAAAAATCAGATTTTTGTTGTGCATAATCATTACAAACTAGTAACACAATATCTCACTGCATTTTAGCATGCATTAGAAGCCATTCAACCAATACATTAGACCGAGCTCAACTATCACTTGTCAACGGCATCAGATTTTTGCATAAGTATTAATTAGTAGTAGCACAACTATTCTTTCTTTTAGACTTATCACTACTAATTTATTTTTAGTTTCAATACAAAGAGTAGTAACTACATAAATTTCAATCTAAATTTTTGCCGAATGCACAAATTTTACTTCATTATATCAAACGTCAGCAGTATAACAGATTTTTACAGTAATTCAATTCATTCTGAAATCAAATTAAGATTTTTGTTGTGCATAATCATTACAAGCTAGTAACACAATATCTAACTGCATTTTAGCATTAGAATCCATTCATCCAACACATTAGAACGAGCTCAACTATCACTTGTTAACAGCACCAGATTTTTGCATAAGTATTAATTAGTACTAGCACAACTGGTATTTCTTTTAGAACTATCACTACTAATTTATTTTTACTTTCAATAAACAGAGTAGTAACTACATAAATTTCAATCTAAATTTGTGTCGAAGGCACAAATTTTACTTCATTATATCAAACGACAGTAGTGTAACAGATTTTTACAGTAATTCAATTCATTCTGACATCAAAATCAGATTTTGGTTGTGCATAATCATTACAAGCTTGTAACACAATATCTCACTGCATTTTAGCATTAGAAGCCATTCAACCTACACATTAGACCGAGTTCAACTATCACTTGTCAACAACACCAGATTTTTGCATAAGTTTTAATTAGAAGTAGCACAACTATTCTTTCTTTTAGACTTATCACTACTTATTTATTTTTACTTTCAATACAAAGAGTAGTAACTTCATAAATTTCAATCTAAATTTGTGCCGAAGGCACAAATTTTACCTCATTATATCAAACGTCAGCAGTGTAACAGATTTTTACAGTAATTCAATTCATTTTGAAATCAAAATCAGATTTTGGTTGTGCATAATCATTATAAGCTACTAACACAACATCTCACTGCATTTTACATTAGAAGTCATTCAACCAACACCTTATATTGAGCTCAACTAATACTTGTGAGCAGCATCCGAGGTTTGCATAGGTACTACATAATAGTAGCACAACTGGTATTTCTTTTATACTGATGACTATTAATTTCTTTTTAGTTTCAATACAAAGAGTAGTAACTTCATAAATTTCAATCTAAATTTGTGCCGAAGGCACAAATTTTACTTCATTATATCAAACGTCAGCAGTATAACAGATTTTTACAGTAATTCAATTCATTCTGAAATCAAAATCAGATTTTGGTTGTGCATAATCATTACAAGCTACTAACACAACATCTCACTGCATTTTACATTAGAAGTCATTCAACCAACACCTTATATTGAGCTCAACTAATACTTGTGAGCAGCATCCGAGGTTTGCATAGGTACTTAATAGTAGCACAATTGGAATTTCTTTTATACTGATGACTATTAATTTCTTTTTAGTTTAAATACAAAGGGTAGTAACTTCATAAATTTCAATCTAAATTTGTGCCGAAGGCACAAATTTTACTTCATAATATCAAACGTCAGCAGTGTAACAGATTTTTACAGTAATTGCATAGGTACTACTTAATAGTAGCACAACTGGTATTTCTTTTATACTGATCACTATTAATTTCTTGTTAGTTTCAATACAAAGAGTAGTAACTTCATAAATTTCAATCTAAATTTGTGCCGAATGCACAAATTTTACTTAATTACATCAAATGTCAGCACTATAACAGATTTTTACATTAATTCAATTCATTCTAAAATCAAAAATCAGATTTTGGTTGTGCATAATCATTACAAGCTAGTAACATAATATCTCACTGCATGTTAGCATTAGAAGCCATTCAACCAACACATTAGACCGAGCTCAACTATCATTTGTCAACAGCACTAGATTTTTGCACAAGTATTAATTAGTAGTAGCACAACTATTCTTTCTTTTAGACTTATCACAACTAATTTCTTTTTAGTTTCAATACAAAGAGTAGTAATTTCATAAATTTCAATCTAAATTTGTGCCGAAGGCACAAATTTTACTTAATTACATCAAATGTCAGCACTATAACAGATTTTTACATTAATTCAATTTATTCTGAAATAAAAAATCAGATTTTGATTGTGCATAATCATTACAAGCTAGTAACACAATATCTCACTGCATTTTAGCATTAGAAGCCAGTCAACCAACACATTAAACCGAGCTCAACTATCACTTGTCAACAACACCAGATTTTTGCATAAGTATTAATTAGTAGTAGCACATCTATTCTTTCTTTTAGACTTATCACTACTAATTTATTTTTAGTTTCAATACAAAGAGTAGTAACTTCATAAATTTCAATCTAAATTTGTGCCGAAGGCACAAATTTTACTTCATTATATAAAACGTCAACAGTGTAACAGATTTTTACAGTAATTCAATTCATTCTGAAATCAAAATCAGATTTTGGTTGTGCATAATCATTACAAGCTACTAACACAACATCTCACTTCATTTTACATTAGAAGCCATTCAACCAACACCTTATATTGAGCTCAACTAATACTTGTCATCAGCATCCGAGGTTTGCATAGGTACTACATAATAGTAGCACAACTGCTATTTCTTTTATACTGATCACTATTAATTTCTTTTTAGTTTCAATACAAAGAGTAGTAACTTCATAAATTTCAATCTAAATTTGTGCCGAAGGCACAATTTTTACTTAATTACATCAAATGTCAGCACTATAACAAATTTTTACATTAATTCAATTTTTTCTGAAATTAAAAATCAGATTTTGATTGTGCATAATCACTACAAGCTAGTAACATAATATCTCACTGCATTTTAGCATTAGAAGCCATTCAACCAACACATTAAACCGAGCTCAACCATCACTTGTCAACAACACCAGATTTTTGCATAAGTATTATTTAGTAGTAGTACATCTATTCTTTCTTTTAGACTTATCACTACTAATTTATTTTTAGTTTCAATACAAAAGTAGTAACTTCATAAATTTCAATCTAAATTTGTGCCGAAGGCACAAATTTTACTTCATTATATAAAACGTCAACAGTGTAACAGATTTTTACAGTAATTCAATTCATTCTGAAATCAAAATCAGATTTTGGTTGTGCATAATCATTACAAGCTACTAACACAACATCTCACTGCATTTTACATTAGAAGCCATTCAAACAACACCTTATATTGAGCTCAACTAATACTTGTCATCAGCATCCGAGGTTTGCATAGGTACTGCATAATAGTAGCACAACTGCTATTTCTTTTAGACTTATCACAACTAATTTCTTTTTAGTTTCAATACAAAGAGTAGTAACTTCATAAATTTCAATCTAAATTTGTGCCGAAGGCACAATTTTTACTTAATTACATCAAATGTCAGCACTATAACAAATTTTTACATTAATTCAATTTTTTCTGAAATCAAAAATCAGATTTTGATTGTGCATAATCACTACAAGCTAGTAACATAATATCTCACTGCATTTTAGCATTAGAAGCCATTCAACCAACACATTAAACCGAGCTCAACCATCACTTGTCAACAACACCAGATTTTTGCATAAGTATTATTTAGTAGTAGTACATCTATTCTTTCTTTTAGACTTATCACTACTAATTTATTTTTAGTTTCAATACAAAAGTAGTAACTTCATAAATTTCAATCTAAATTTGTGCCGAAGGCACAAATTTTACTTCATTATATAAAACGTCAACAGTGTAACAGATTTTTACAGTAATTCAATTCATTCTGAAATCAAAATCAGATTTTGGTTGTGCATAATCATTACAAGCTACTAACACAACATCTCACTGCATTTTACATTAGAAGCCATTCAAACAACACCTTATATTGAGCTCAACTAATACTTGTCATCAGCATCCGAGGTTTGCATAGGTACTGCATAATAGTAGCACAACTGCTATTTCTTTTATACTGATCACTATTAATTTCTTTTTAGTTTCAATACAAAGAGTAGTAACTTCATAAATTTCAATCTAAATTTGTGCCGAAGGCACAAATTTTACTTCATTATATCAAACGTCAGCAGTGTAATAGATTTTCACTGTAATTCAATTCATTCTGACATCAAAATCAGATTTTGGTTGTGTATAATCATTACAAGCTATTAACACAACATCTCACTGCATTTTACATTAGAAGCCATTCAACCAACACCTTAGATTGACCTTAACTAATACTTGTCAGTAGAATCCGAGGTTTGCATAGGTACTACATAATAGTAGCACAACTGTTCTTTCTTTTATGCTGATCAGTATTAATGTCAGCAGCGTCAGCATCTCCGATGTCGGCGTCAGCCGACATCAGCGTCAGCGCTGACACGGAAAATGTTAGTGGTGTTCGCAATGTTAATGGTGACAGTGTCAGCAGTGTCAACAATATTAGTGCTTACACAAAAAAAAAGCGTTGGCACAAAAAAAAGCATCTTCGACGTCGGCGTCAACAGTGTTCGCAACATCGATGTCGGCGTCAGCCGACATCTCCGATGTCAGCGTCAACAGCGTCAACATCTCCGATGTCAGCGTCAGCCGACATTAACGTCAACGATAATACGGAAAATGTTGGTGGTGTTCGCAATGTTAGTGGTGACAGTGCCAGCAATGTCAACAATGTCAGTGTCAACGATGTCAGGAATGTTGGTGTCAACAACATCGGGTTTGACATTAATGCAATTTTAAAGCCTCTTATGTCAATAAATGGTAGAGCGATGTGCTTATGTGCAAATAAGATATATTAATGCAATTTTAAAATACATATGGATTTGCATATTCTTCCCATAAGGTTTTTTAAGCTTGCATAACATAATATTATATTTGCATATCATAATATTCTATTTGCATAACATCGGGTTATAGTTGCATATCTGAAAGTGCTGACATGTAATTTTTTTTTATTTTTTTTTTTTAAAAAAATAAAATAAAAAAATAATAATAATAATAAAAAATCTGAAGGAATTGACCGGTCAACGTTGACCAGTCAATGGTCAGCGAGGGGGGCAAGGGGGGCAAGGAGGATGGACACTTTTGTAAAATTTTCAAATACATGGATACTCTTGTAATTTGGCCAATTTTTTTGGATATTTATGTAAAGGCCCCATAATATAATGTGTGTCATGGACGTTAAAAAAACCATTTAAATAAATATCAATATTATAGTTTATTTGATAAATAAAAAATATGAATAAAACTAAATTATATACCCGTGTAGGATATAAGATCCATACATAAAGATTAAAAATTTATGGGTTTAAGACGGGTTAAATACGTAAAAAAATATGATGGGTTAACACTTTTTGTTTTTTTTTGAATAATGATTGGTTAACACTTAAAACTCTACAAATCATAAAATTACTCCGTAATAAGCAAAAATGTTATATAATCCGAATGATACTAATAGTAATACCCCACAGATCCAATCGGCACTAGCTTGGATTTAAAGAAAATTCTTTGGGTCAGCAACTTTTGCAAGTTTTTTTCATTCCAGCTATGGAATATAAAAAAGAGGGAATTTCCAGTTTGGCACCGATAATAAAATTACGCAATTAAGTTAGTAAGTTACTTTATACTCTCTAGTCCCTACCTATGATTTATGGTTTATTTCACAGACGCCTTTATTATTTTTATTTTTGGTGAGAAAAAAGTGTTTTTTTTTTTTTATCGTATGCAAGAATTATGAGCGATTATATACACTGTAATTTGACATCTAGATCATCCTTATGGATGAATGGAACAAAGTTTCCTATTGTAAGGGATAGTAGAGCTATTACAAATGATACCCTTCCGAGCTATAATGTCTGCTACTTGGGTTTGTTTCCCGATAGCAGTGTCTGTATTCGATGATATTAAAGGCAGATTCCAGTTGTTAATCTTTTCAATGTGATGTATAGTTAAAATATCTCTCTCAATCATGATAGGGAAAGCAATCCAACAAGTGATGTATAGTTAAATTATCTCTCTACAACACTCCCTATAACACTTCCTACACCACTAAATTATTTTCATATATATTTAATGTTAAAAAAATTATAAAAATTATATACATATTCTAAACCTCCATTTTTATATGTTTATAAGTTTTTATTTTTAAAAATCACGTTTTCAAAATTTTTAAAAATTTAAAAGGTATTATTTTATAAGATATAATTATAAAAAAAAATTAAAATATGATTTTTCGAAAAAAAAATCTAAACATATAAAAATAGCTATTTAGAATCTGTATATAATTTTTTTAAATTTTTTTAAGATTAAATAAATGTGAAAATAATTTAGTGATGCAGGGAGTGTTGTAGATGATTTGCATTGCATTGAAAGAGTACAAACATATCAGCCTTTGCAACCCGATCTATAAAGTCATCTCAAATATTCTTGCAAATTGATTAAAACATATTCTACCTAAACTTATCAACCCCTACCAAGGTGCGTTTGTAGAAGGTAGATCCATTCAGGATAACACTCTAATAGTCCATGAAATTTTCCACAGTTTTCATAGACAAAAATGCATGAAAAGTTGGATGGCCATAAAACTGGACATGGAAAAGGCTTACGATAAAATCAAATGGAGTTATATTAAAGTTGTGCTCAAGAAGTTTTTGAGTTTCACCCTATTTTGATCGGATGGGTGATGACATGTCTAACGACAACCTCACTCTCGGTTCTTGTGAACAATAGCCCAAGGAAGCAGTTCAAACCAAATAGGGGAATCCGCCAAGGAGACCCCCTTGCCCCTTACATTTTTGTCTTAGTCATGGAAGGATTAGCAAGAAAACTACACAAGGAGGTTTTACTAGAAGATGCACTTGTTGGGATTAAGCTCACTAAAAACGGTACTCCCATACCTTTTCTTACTTTCGCAGATGACACGATCGATTATCTTCGCTAAAGCTGCTCACAAGAGTCTCAACACCATTCAAAATATGATTAATAAATTCGCTTACCATCAATTACAATAAAAGCTCACTCCAATGCTCAAAAAATGTAAATCGAAATCTAGCAAGAGAACTAGCCCGACAAATGAGGATTTCGATCTCTAGTACCCTTGAAAAGTATTTAGGCATCCCGCTCATTAATGGGCGCATCAAAAACATAGTTTTCGAAGAAGTCATTCAAAACCTTAAAAAACAATTCTCCAAATGGAAGGCTTCTAATCTTTCCCAAGCGGGTAGAGCAGTACTAATACAAGTTAATCTCAGCTCCAAAACCAATTACCTAATGCAAAACTTTCTACTCCCTAAAGGTATTATCCACCAAATAGATCAGATAAACAATAATTTTTTTTGAAATAAGCTCCAATATGAGAGATACTAAGATGCATGGTGGTATGGGCATAAGAAAAGCAGAAGAATTAAATATATATCTACAATTTAAACTACTTTGGAAAATATACTCTAACGAAGATAATATTTGGGCTCGAGTTATAAAGGAAAAATATCTGCAAAACGAAAGTATTAAAGAATGATCCAACCAGGCCACCTCTTGGCAATTTGGCAAACTATTATTATCCTTAAAGGACAAATTCAAAAAAGGTCTTCTTTGGTTAATAGGAGATGACAGCTCTATAAATGTCTGGTATATATCATACTTGGATTCCTCAAACCAGCCTTAAATCCATGATAGGGAATAATGATCCGAACATGAAGGTAAACCAATTATTCACTGCACAAAAAAAGTGGAATGAACCAATTATTAACCACTTATTCACCCAAAACATAGCTAGAAGTATTTTATCCCTAGAAATACCAGCTTGGCATACTCAGGACAAGCTAATTTGGATGCTAGATCCAACCGGTAAGTTCACCACAAAGTCATCGAAAAAAAAATACTAATTAACCAAACTCAGAATGTAGACACCCATAGCTGGATCTGGAAACTAAATCTACCTCCACACCTTATAAACTTGGTATGGAAAATCAAAGTGGATGGTCTGCCAACAACAACCAGACTAAACAAATACATCAAAAGAGTGCCTAGCCTTCATTTGCTCACTCTATGGCCAAAGCGATGAAGACTCTACTCATTTATTCACAACCTGCTCTTTTGCAAGAGAATTAATAGCGCAATATGAACAAACAACAAGTAAATATTTCAGTGGTTCCTTCATACAAGGTCCTCTCGTTGAAACCTTGAAAGAATCAAGCAAGCAAACCAGTATTTTGAAGAGCTAGTTGTCATCTGGCAGACAATATGAGGAACCAAGAACAACACAATCTTTAAGAGATTGAAGCCTGAACCGATTGAAAATATAATTCACCGAATTAAAGCAAGTTTACTAGACTGGAATCCAGCCAATGGTAATAAAAAAAATGCAAAAACTAGAGCTAAAAGGTCCAAGACAAAATGGACCAGACCACAAGGAATCTTCTACAAAATCAATGTAGATGGTTCTGTTAAACCCACTGATCCTTGCCAAGTGGGGGGGAATCATTCGTGATTTTAAGGGCCATGTCATTGATATTTTCCATCAGGAAGTGAGGATGAGTTCCGTAATCCAAATGGAAGTTGCATCAGTTCAGTTTGGCATGCAACAAGCTTTAAGGAAGAATATAATAGAAGGAGACAATCAAGAGTTAATGCGAGCAATAACAAAATATGCTGAAAATAGATAGGACATTATACGTCAAGTCGAGAACATCAGCAATTTGAGATCAGAATTTGAGCAAGTGGTGTTTAGACATATTTTCAGAAAATCAAACAAAGTTGAAGATTATATAGCTAGGAAATGAATCATTAATGATAGATCCACAGTCCCTTTTCATATGGAGTTTTGTACCATTATTGGTCAGGATGATCCAGGATTTGAAATAGCTCATATTATTTGCCTACTGTTAAAAAAAAAAACTTTATTGATGCATTTAACCATAATATAAATTTATTTCCTTTTACCGGAATAACCGATACACGAAACCTTACATAGTATAATTTTAATTACTCAAATTCCAATACTAATAAATACCGCACCCTATATAGGAAAACAAAAAAAATAGTCCATACCCAATATAAGCTTATCGTGGCACCTTTATCTTTTATGATTTTTTCCATACATTCCCTCAATCGCCACCGTCCAACCACTACCCAACCAACGGTCCAGATCAAACAGCACTTTACTCTTCCCTTCCTCCCGTTTCCGCTAAACCAAAAAAAAATCAGTCAAATTTCTCACTCCCAAAAGAGCAGTGCAGCGTCAATCATGCTATCGCCGAATCCATTCTCCCTCTTCTTCGCCGTCCTCCTCTGCCTCCCCCTCGCCCTCGTTTTCACCACCGCCCCAACCTCCACCCCCTCCGCCGCCTCGGCCGCCGGCAATGTCCCCAGCCCGATCAGCCTCAAGCCCCGCTTCATCTCCCTTAAAACTAGCCTCTACCCAGTTCATAAAATCACTCCCCCTACAATACCCATTTCTCAGTTTCCCCCAAACCCCCCCCAAAACCCCAGATCCAACTCCTCCTCCAACGCCGACGCCCCACCGCCGACGCCTCCCCCGCTGCCGGAGCTCCCCCCGGACGACGATGAAGACCTGGACCTCTTCCGCCGCGCCTCCCACGTCAGCCCGACCACCTCCCCGTCCGGCTCTCCGAGGAAGATCGCCTTCATGTTCCTCACCACCTCGCCGTTGCCGTTCGCGCCGCTGTGGGAGCGGTTCTTCAGCAAAGGCAAGCGGCGCCGTAACGGTAGCGGCGACCTTTACAACATCTATATCCACGCGGACCCCACCAGGGAGTACCACCCGCCGTTCTCCGGGGTGTTTTCCGGGCGCGTGATCCCTCTTTCCAAACCCACGCGCCGCAACTCGCCTACCCTCGTCTCGGCCGCTCGCCGTCTCATCTCCCACGCGCTCCTCGACGACCCAGCTAACCACATGTTCGCCCTCTTATCCGCCTCCTGCGTGCCGCTCCACTCGTTCGCCTTCACCTACAAGCGCCTGTCTTCCTCGAAGAAGAGCTTCATCGAGATTTTGGCTAATGAAACAGGCGCGTACGATCGGTGGGCGGCGCGTGGAGAGGATATCATGCTCCCGGAGGTGAATTTTGAGGATTTCAGGATAGGGTCGCAGTTCTGGGCGCTGACGCGGAGGCACGCGCGGAGGGTGGCGCGTGACGAGCGGCTGTGGAGGAAGTTCAGGCTGCCGTGCGTGCGGGCTGACACGTGCTACCCTGAGGAGAATTACTTCCCTACGCTCATGTCCACGGTGGGGGCGCGGGGGGTGGTCCCCGCGACGCTGACTCACGTGGACTGGAGCGGGAGTTTCGACGGGCACCCGCGGAGCTACAACAGCTCGGAGGTGGACGCGGGGCTGATCCGACGGCTGAGGAGCGAGCGGCCGAGGTATGGGGAGTTTGAGATCGGATCCAACGGCTCAGATTCGTCCGGGGCGTGGGAGGGTCGAAAGGACCCGTTTCTGTTTGCGAGGAAATTCGAACCGGATTGTTTAGGGGCGCTGTTGAACATATCCGATGACGTTATCTTTAGGGATTAGGATTTGGGGCTCAGTGGTAGCTTCTGTAAATTTACACATGATTTTGGGCAATTTCCTGAATCTGTAAAGAGAGAGTGAGAGTGTAACGAAAAGCCGACAAATTTGGCTTTTTGTTGTTGTTATTGTTTTTAAAAAAAAATATTCCACAAGATGGGTGATTGGAATTTAATTTTGATACTATATATAGCTGTAAATAAAATAGGTATAAAATATTAATTTAGGTTTATACAAATATTATACTAACTTATTACCGTATATTTAATATAAATAATCAATCAGTTTTAAGTTTGCCAACGGAGCCTAATTCTCCAAAAATTGGTGTTGGTGAATGTATAGATTAAAAAGAATTGGAATTTGGGCGCACGTACTCCATTGGGTCTTATTTTATGTTTGGAGCACTTGTAGTCGCTATTCTATTAGCGGTCTTGGTTACAGAAAGTTTGGAGTAGGGTTTAGGGTTTGGGACGCGGTGTGTTTGTATCAGGTCCTATTGTTAGGAAGCAATATTTTATTATATGATTATTTTTTGGATGCTAAATTGCTTCCTTTGGTCGATGAGGTGAATCTTGAAGTTGGTTGGATTTGATTGTCTGATTGATATCTGAATACTACCTAAGAAGAATTCATCAAATGAGGAGTCCATATTCGTTTCTTTTCCAACTTACTGTATGTCTTGTTAGCAATTTGCTATAAATATGTGGATTAACAAAAGGATGACACAAGTACATAGCAGTATAGCACACGTTGCAAAAGCCTGACACGTGTCAGCTTTATGACACTCCCTCACGTGACGTCGTCTGATGAGAGTGAAGGCAGCCCTGTGGACTCAAACTCTCAAGTCTCAAACCCATAGCATTCAGTAATCATTACGTCACGTGAGCTCCACGTGTTAGTTAATCACTGCCACGTAGATTGTTAAAAACATTCACAGAACTGCAAGCAGTACAACAAACAAGATATATTGAGATTGGGCCTTCAATAAACCCATATCGGCCCGACAAAGGTTGGCATAAACTCGGCCCAGCCCATATACGACGATTGAGATTGTAGTAGTGGACGTGCAAAAGGCAGAGGAACCAGTAGGCATGGGCCGAAAGAAATGAGGTAAAATAATTGCTTTATAACTTAAAATACATTTGGATTTGGCAATACAAATTCAAGTTAAAATGGGGTCAAGAATTTGAACATGGATTCGCGGATCAGTCATTTTGAGAAAATATTAAGTGTGTCTATTGATGTCATTAGACCTGACCATGACCCGGAGTTTCAAAATGTTAATTTTAACAGAGGGCTACTATACACACAAACCACACAGTTAACATCGCCATCTACAACTTCTAAACCACTGAAATTGGAGGCCTGATTGGACACGACTTCTGAAGCCATCAAAGGATCCACTTGGTCCCAAATGGATCATTTCTTTCGCCATCACACCAAAGTTATAAACTATTTCTTTCATAATCTCACTTACAATCCACGACTTACAAAGTCGTCAAAGAGGCATTAGAGCATCCACGACAAAGAGTTTTCATTACTTTAAGGTAAGAAATAAGGTAACCCCATCATTATAGGTAAAACCTTAAGATAAAAGATGAAAGAGCTACCTTGTTGTGGAGAGATAAGGAGTGCATTGGACGTGCAAAAGTTGATGCTTTATTTGTTTTTATGTTTTTTTTTATTCAACTAATAATATTATGATGGGTGGAAACTATATGTTAGATATAGATAAAGGATAAAAAAGAAGAAGATGAGGGAGGTGGATGATTAATGTAGTAAAAATATGAAAATTTTAAATAAAGAGATTGATAAAGTGGAAAATTATTTAAGAAAAAAAAATAAATGAGATGTCAAAATATTATGAAGAGAGAAGAAAAAAATAGAGAAGAGGTAACCTTTTTTTTTGATAAGAAAATAATTCGAGGACCAGACAGGCCTGGACTCTCGAGAGGCCGACAGAGTCGGCAGACGGCGAACCGTCAAACATACAACGAAATAAAAAGAAAACAGTGCAATACAAGAGCCGGCAAACAAGCAGCCCGAGCCGACCAGACGATCCTAATCCCGACAAGCTGAGGACAACGTAGACTAATCCCGGAGCCAAGCACCACCACCGAGATGACACCGTTGGCCAGCAGTACATCAGGAGTCCCCGTGGGCGATGAAGACGAACCTCCAAGGAAATTTCTGGAATATGGAGTCGCCTCGATACACACCGCCACGACCCCAGCCAAACCCGACACCGGACGCCAGAGCCTCAACTCAGACCAGGACAATCAAAGAAGAACCGTAAATGCTGCCGAAAACCGCTCTCGCAAAAAACGCACCAAACAACCCAATTGGGATTTTAACAAAAGTCCATACGGAATTATTCGACTCTTAGAATATATAAAGGCAGATAAAAATATAAGGATAGATTTTTTTTTCCTGCAAACTTTGGGCCCAAGAGTTTACCTTGGGCCCAAAGCAACAACCCATCCACTAGATCGATGGGGCCCAAGGATCAGCATTGCCTGCTTAGCGACTCCACGCAACAGGCAAGGGCAAGCGCAACACAAACCGTCGCCGACCAAGAGAAGGGGAGGAAAGCGGGGGAGGTTGGGAACCCGAACCTGTCCGGAGCGCCAGCAGCGGAGGGGGAGAGACCCTCGGCGCAACCGAAGACCGGCGGCGGAGAGGCCCAGGGTGCCCGTCGGCCAGGAAAACCGGCGAGGCAATGGGTGCAGGGAGCGACCGAGAACGAAACCGCGGCTGGGGGAGATGCCGGAAAACCACCAACGATCGCAGTTGAACAAGGGAAGGATGAGGGGGAGAAGAGGAATCCACAAACATCCAAAGCCCCATCTTAATTTACCATTTAGATCGAGACCGAAAACAGTCGGGGATGGGATTTCCATCACCACCAACGGCGGAGAGCACCACCACCGAAGGCAAAGGAGAGGACGGCGAACACTGAAAGGTTCGATTGGAGGAGTACGGATGGTGACGAGTGGCCGAGGCGGAGACTCTACAAGCCTAGACGGCGTGTTGGTTGCTCTCGGAGGAGATTTAGGGCTCCCGAAGGAGATTTTTTGACCTCCGGAGGGGAGAGTTTGTACTCCTAAAAAGGGCGTTTAATTCACGGACGGTGGTGGCAACCACCAGATTGGATAGGTTGTTATTAGTAAAGATAACTTTAAGCCACACTTCTTGATGATGTTGATGGTAGAGACCTGTTGGTGGGTGATAGTAGTGGAACTATGGAAGGGTGAGTTTTGATGTGCTTGTGGACTCTTCCTCTCTCTATATTTTAGAGAGAGGAGAGAGCGTTTCTCCCTGATCCCACCCATCATGAAGCCCGATGTCATGTAGAAGAGGTAACCTTATGGTTGAAGGTGATCTTATTAGGGAGAAATATATAAAATAGGCTCACATGATTTCCAAAACTGTGAAATATTTCGACAATTTGAAGTCATCGCAATTTTTTTTAATCCTCAGGTAGGGCTGTTCACAATCGGATACCCGCCACGACACGGGTAAACGTGTCGGGTATCCGACAGAAAAAAATTCCAAAACCTCGATCCGTATACGAACCGCTTCAGGTGTGTATCGTGTCGGTATCCGACACGGATAAACCGTGTCGTGTCGGATATCTGTGTCGGATAATCGATGCAACCCTAAACAAAAGGAATTCGACCTCAAATTGATCTTGTTTACCGGTCAAAGATCGATAGCCTGGAGGAATTGAGAGTTGGAGAATGGAGATTGCCAGATCGACAGGAATAAAGAGAGATCTGGAGTGGAGATAGAGAATGTCGGATGTGATGGACAACGGAGATTTAGAGTGGCCAACGGAGATTTGAAGTGGCCACGTTCACCCACACGACGGAGATCTGAAGTAGAGATGGACAACGGCGAAAGCGAAAGACGGAGAGTTGACAGGATCTCGTCGGAGATGGGGAAAGGTGGCGACAAAAAATGGAGAGAATGGAGATACGCAGAACGGCGGATATGAAGACTGAAGAAGATATAACCTTTAGCCCTTTAGGGTTCTTTTATTGTGCTGATTAATTAATTAATATATATATATATATATATATATATATATATATATATATATATATATATATATATATATATATATATATATATATATATATATATATATATATATATATATAAATAAAAACAACGAGGCTATATGGAGGAATCGAACGCGTGATCACGGAAAAGGATGGCACGCCTAAACCATCTGAGCAATGCTACATTTATTGTATTCTTGAAACATTTATTTTATAAATATCTAACTTATTTTACATGTTTTTTTTTAAAAAAATAATCGTGTCGTGTCGGGTATCCGACAGTGACAAAATGTCGAACCGTATCCGACACGAATATCTGACATTTTTATCGTGTCGTGTCGTATTCGTATCGTGTCTTTTTCGTGTCATATTTTTTCGTGTCGTATCGTCGTGTTATCGTGTCGTGTCGTGCCAGTCGTGTCGGATTTTTCTGAACACCCCTATCCTCAGGATCAACAAAATAGTGTGGAAAAACGAAAAACATGTCATTTTGGAGTTTGGACTATCAATTTTGTTCAGAAAAATGTTATTATAGGTATTTTGACATTTACTTTATGAAAATGTCATTGTAATGATTAATTGATTGTTAGTTGTAATTTTTGATAAAGTAAAAAAAGTAGTGTAATAAATGAAGGTAAACAATATACATTACAAAAAAATGACATGTTTTGACAAGCGGAGAAAGCAGTAAACTAATTAATTCTAACTCATATCACAATAATAACAACAAACAATATACGTTACTAAACAACAACAACAACAACCCAATAAATCCCGCGATAAAAAAAAATATAAAAAAGATGGACATATTTTATCGTAAAAAATATATCCAAATATAACATGCATTAACACTATATATTTGGCAAAAGGATAGCTGATGGAGTAGCTAAAGACCAAACTTGTAAAAACTTGTGAATATAAAAAACTAAAATCTCGAAAAGCAACTGTTGAAAAACTTAGATTTCAAAATCTAATTAAATTAAAATTTTATATTTTTTTAATTTATAAAACTATATAATATGATGTTAAACGAAAATGCCATCAAGAGGCGACGATTCATGCCCTCTCAAAATACACTATTTTATTATCAGACACACAAAAATCACTCTTTAATCATAGTAAAGCCAATGTCCAATCTAGTTCAACCTTTACAAACTGAATTCAAGTAGGAAATAAATGCATTGATTCCTATCCAATCAAACATTAAACAAACCACTTGAACCAAGGAGGAATCAGAGTTCAAAACCCTAACTTAATTAATTAAATAATAATGAACCAATAAACTAATTAACCACCTCTAAAAATTAAGGACCAATTAATTAGATAAAATAACTAATTGAACCTTCACACTCCTCCTCCACCGGCGGTGGCGGAGGTATAAGATTCCGGCGGCGGCTCGACGGAGACAAACTCATCGGCATCGTAAAAGGGCAGGAGCGAGTGGAAGAAGATGAGCAACAGACAAAGGCCAAGCATAATAAACAGCTCTGGCGACGAGTACCCGAAGACTCGCCGCGCAGCGCAGACGGCGGCGCTCATCATCACGTAGAAAACGCCCTCCTCCATCTCCGTGTGCTTAACCGTCTCGGCGAAGAAGAACGACTCCGCTGCCAGGCCGACGATCGCTGCGAACCCCCACGCGGACTTCTCAATCGGGAGGAGGAACGGCGCCAGGCTGACGACGAACGCCACCACGCCCCGGGTGCCGCCGATCGCCCAGTGCTCGCGGTCGTAGTTGTCCCAGCCCATCCCGATCATGAAGATCTCGAGGAACTTGAGCGATCGCTTGCATTCGGTCTTCCAGAGCCACGGCCGGGAGCAGATCGGGAGGCAGAGGGCGACGGCGAAGTGGATGAAGTAGACTGTGAAGAGCGCCGCCGGGAGGAGGAATTCACCGTGGTGATGCGGCGGCGGGTTTGGGGCTTTGTTATGGGGGTTGAAGATTTGGATGGTGAAGGAGGTGAGCCAGACGGCGGAGGCGGCGACGGCGAGGATGGTGTAGACGATGACGGCAGGTGGAGGGAGATTGAAGGGTTTGATGGAAGACATTGGTGAATGGGGTGATGATCGAATAAGGATTAGTTAGGGTTTTCTTTTTATAAGATAGATTGAATTTGTTTTTTTTTTAAAGATAATAACTAGATTTATATCCAAAACAAAATATATCCACAATAATTCCATATAACAAAAATCATTATATTTTATACTTTGAATTTGAAGGTTTTATTTATGCATGTCTCAATCTTTTATTTTTTATTTTAATAAATTTGAATAAGTTTATATGAGATATAAAGAATTGAATAATTTAATAAATTAAATATCAAGATATATTATGTTAGAGTTAGTTATGTTAGACTTAGTTATTGTAGTCAAAGGTAGGTTTCCTCATTAAAAAAGAATAACATTAATCCATTATGGCATCCCTCAACACCGTCCTCTAGAGCAACCGTTGTGGCATCCCGTCTCGGTCGCTCCTAATCCGCGCCGAGGTTTCTAGAGGAGGCTGACAACGTACCCTATCCCCAAAAGAAGATCTTCGTAGCCCGCCACGACTCCCTTTGCCTGTCGACGGATTGGATCAGGCCGAAGTTCGCCTCAGGTCGGATCTGACCATAGCTTCCCAAGTTTAAACTTGTAATCAACTTCTTGGTAGCAAGAAGACACGACCGTTGGAGGCGCTGGCACTTTTGATGCCGATGATGGGGCCGTTTTCGGCGCAAGCGATGGTGCTGGAGCTGGTACGTGGTGATTACACAGAGGTGTTGCTGATGATGGTAACCAGCTCACGCTGTCTTTCCGTGGTCAAGTTTTATGTCTTCGATGCTGTTACGCCTGAGAAGGTCCATCTCCCTCTCTCTAATTTTCGGTTTTGGAATTGAATTTGTACTGTCTTTGATTGGTTTTTCTCGAGTTCTCGGACTTGTAAGTAGGAGAAGTTTGCTGTCTTTTTGCTGTTTTCAAATGATTTAGGCATTCACAAGGGAAAGAAGATTTAGGATGCTTTAGAACTTTAGTTCCTCTATTATTCTTGATACTACGAGGACCAATTTAGGCAAAGAATCTGATGATGAAGCTTGGGGATATGCATTGGCTACTTTCAAGGAGCAGGCCTTGAAGCTGCAGAGTGTTTCACAAGAAGCCTATGAAATTTACTCAAAGAAGGCAATGGTTGTATTGAAAGAATCTGCACATAAATTGAAAATTGATCGAGGCTGCTAAAGCGTCGTATGATCTTAGTATCATTGCACAAGAATTTGTGGAGGAGGGTAGTCAGTATATTGCCCAAGCAGGTGCTAACTCCCCAGAACCTGTGAAGGAAGTTGTCGAAACCATTGCATCATCAACCGAAAATGTTAAAGATGTCTCTCAAATCTGTGACTTTTACGTTGGAGTACCGTACAGTAAGCATCTGGTTTCATCTCCAATATAACAAGTTAAGTATGATGCTTTCTTGTCGCCTGTATCCATTTTAGGATGATCAAGATTCTAATGCCTAAAGTTAATGCATCTGATATGAATGTGTATCATATTGGATTTTTATATAAAAAGACTGTCTACTGTTTATTCATTTCAGAAACTGTGTATTTATAGACTTTTAGTTTACATAAGTGGTTTGGTTTCTTATATTTGTGTTGCATTTGCAGGGGCGATTCTTCAATTGGTGGTTTCCTAAACTTCATGATAACGGGAAGCACATGTGCGATTAGGTTTGGTGTCATTCTTGGAGGCATTCTTTTGTCCTTGAGTGTATCCAGCTTAAGATTATGGAGAAAAGGAAAGCCGGCTAATAGTATGATCTTGAAATGTGAAGCAGGTTAATACTCATAGATTCGAGTTTCGTATACATCTTAAAACAGCCACACATATCCTCTGAATTTCATAATTCAAGTTTGAGATTACTCATTCAGCATGTCTCAAGCTTATGTATTCTGTAATTTGACTATGCAGCAATTGCTGGAATTCTTTTTCTAAGGCATTTGCGTCTTTTCTCCCAGGTAACATCTTGCACTGTTTGCATTAAGCAAATTGCTTGCTATCTTGCTTGTGTGCGACTTCATGCTAATTTTGTTCCTTCTTGTATGCAGAAACTTTCATTTCTTGGTCTAATAAGCATAGCTATCAGGTCATTTCCTTAATATCCACTTCTTTTACGGTTCACCTCTTTAAAATGCATGTGAAGTTTCATCCGACTTGTTTACTTGTGTAGTTTAATGAAACACAGATAAAGAAATATGTTTGATCAGCCTTTGTAGAATATTACAGCAAGCTAATGAATGCATATCCTAAAGGACCAAAACTGGCAGTATTAATTAAAACATACTTATATTTTAAGTTCACCCTCACGTTTGAAAGAGGTCCATTGATTTGTAATACTTTATGTTCTTCTGTTCTTAATAAGGTAATGTCTTTTTCTGTTGCAGTGGTTCGGTTGCTATATTCTTCATCTATAGGTTGATCATGTTCGGCTAGGATACAAAAGAAACAAACATTGATGGAGAACCCTAAACTTGATGCACTGATCAAGTTATTTCAGGCTATACAACAAGGTAATGAGGTATGTAGGAGGATTGTACTTGTCATGCTTTTTAAAGCTTTGTACAGTGGGGTATCTGATAAAAAGTCTGCATTTAAGAGCCTCCAACCACATCTTTCAAAATGCTTAAGGTTGGATGGATCATGGGTGCTATTTGGATTGAATCTTGTGATGAGTGTTTGCTTATATTATTCGGTAACCGAAAATATCAGGCAAGTGCTGATGATACCAAACTCTTCATGTTCTTTCACGTAGGTAAAGATCATTTCAATTCATTTCTTCAATATATAAAAATTTATCAGCGCATGTTATTGTTTCATTAATAGTTCCTGTAGAGATTTAAGGTCAATAATGATGATTACCATCAAATAATTAAGCAAACATAAGAGTAATTGCTTTTTTTTTTAAATCTTTATAAACTGAAGATTATAGCGAAATGCATTTTGTTAATTCGTCCATCGATCTATGAATTAAGCAACAAACATTTTGACGGGCTGTTACTTGTTGTATATTTATCCTTGAAATATTATGTTTGCATTTTCTGATTTCCTTTTGGGAATTAGGGTTTATTTTAATTTTCACCTAAATTTGATTGGAATCATCATATATCTATCGATAAGTTTATCTTCTTGGCAACTTCTTTTGCTATGTTGAAGATCGAGTAATCATATAAGAAGGACACCGTGGATAGATCAGGGGCGGAGCCAGGAAAATTCCCAGGGCGGGGCTCAATTTTTTTTTTTTACAATAGATGCTTCTTAGATCGTGACAGAAGGCACTGGTGAATGCATTGATCCACTTGAAGAAGTTCATGACAGAAGTTCAAAAAAAATTGGAGATGGATTAGAATTGGGAATAGGTGAAGGCATTGATTCACTTGAAGACACACCATTTGCAATTGATGTTTCTTAGATCGTGTAGTAAACTTATCCATAATCCTAAAAATAAAAGAGCACAAAACACAATTCAAAAATCTCAAATTGCAAAAATTGCATTTCTAAATCACAAATTCTAAGCCAACTACCGTTAGACCAAAATCCCAAATTCAAAAACCCATCTACAATTCTAAACCTTATTCATTAAATTGCAAACCAACTACGATTCTAAACCTTATTCATAAAATTGCAATTCCAAACCTTATTTACAAATTGCAAAATCACAAAATCTAAGTTCTAACTTCTAACCCTAATACAAAATTGCAACTCTACAAATCACAAACCTTATGCACAATTTCATGCTGAAATTTATAGATTCATATGCTTTAGAATGAAACAAGGAGGTAAAAAAAAAATTAAAAATAAATTGAAAGGTTTAGAAGGCAACAAGGAGGGAAAAAAAATATAAAAAAATTTGAAAATGGGGGCCAAGGGGAATCGAACTGCCGACACTGAACTCCTCATACAAGCCCGCCACCAGTTGTGCCACAAGACACTCTTGCTTATTACACACCTCTTAGACTATATATATATATATAATTTTTTTTTTTTTTTTTATATTTTTCCAGGGGGGCTCGAGCCACCGCATGCCCCCTGCCTCCGCCCCTTTAGATATGTCGAATCAAAAGGTTTTCTGGCTTCTTCTGATCTCTATATATTTGGTTTGATTGACAAGCACTACAAGAAAAAATGGTTTAGGCGACAAAAAATTTCGTCGCACAAAGTAACATTTTCGTCGCACAAGAGTTTCTGTGACGAAATAAATTTCGTCACATAGTCGTCGCCTTAACCCCGTCGCCCAAAGTTAGGGCGACGAAAATTTCCTTTGTCGCCGTCAGTGACCCTTTTGTGACAAACAAAAATATCTGTCGCCATAGTATTTTGTGACGAAAAATGGTGTTTTGTCGCCCAAATAACGGGTGACAAATTACTCATTTTGTCACCAAAACCTTGGGGTGACAAATGGAGATTTTGTCACAAAAAGTCATTTTGTCGCCCAAACATTCAATCATTTGGTTGATCTTTATACTTATATTTGTTCAGTTTTTCGATTAGTACATGAAATACTATATATACCCTAATGTTTTGTCGCCCTAATGCTACTGATGGGGCATTCCGAGAATCGAACTCGGACCTCTCGCAACCAAAGCGAGAATCATACAATTAGACCAAATGCCCTTCACAAATCTCATATGAAATCTTGCTCAGTGAAGATCTTCAACACAATTTTAATATAAAATGAGAAAAAAACATATAAAATCTTGAAAACTTGGATTAATCACTAAATATTTATAATTAATTACCTGTTACCAAGGGCTTGAAGGTGCATTAAGTCTTTTCTCCTCTTGCTCAGTGAAGTTGCCTCTCTTAATGTCAGGCCTAAGTTAATCAGTCCATCTAAGCCTGCAACTCTTACTGCATCTCAGCAAACCTGCACTCATTCAAACATATAAAAGCATCTCATTGACCAGATCAAAAATTTTTGACATAAATTTAATACAATCAAAGTTATCTTCCTCCACTCTTAACTAGGAGCTCAAGGCAGACTTGAAAGGATATATATAAATATATATAGAAGAGAAGGTGACCATTTTCCAACCATTAAAGTAGCTACTAAGATCACACAAACAAACAGTGTAGCAACATCGGTTTTTAACTAGCTAGGAATCAGCTTGCTATTAAATTTGTATTGTTGGTTAAAATATACCAAGAGCATGGCAAATCAAGGGGCACGGAAAAAGACGACAACCTCACCTGTATATATGAAGCAACTGTTCAAAATTGTCAGGGAGGTATTCATTCACTTTGTCTATGAGACTGGTGGGAATAGCACTTCCCCTGCAAGTAGAGTGTCCAGATAAACAAAACGCATTAAAACAGCCTCAAAGTTAAATGTGAAATAAAGTATTCAAGCAATCAGATCCTGTAAAGGAAAATGCAGTTTTTTTTTATGTGAAATCAGGACACCTAAACCCATTCTATATGAACTGAAAATCCTGGAACATCAGTAGTTTTAAAGCATAAAATATGGTAGAATCAAACAGTATAACAACTTGCATTGTCTCTAAACTATCACCAGAGATCCAAGTATATGCTTTATAAAAAGGATGGCTTAATTTTAGCTAGGAAAAAGAGGAAGGGTTGTGGGGAGTGAGAGAACTAGGTGAACTTACTATTTCATTAGACGACTCACCACATCCTGCTTTCTAAGTTCTAGAGTCTTAAAAAACATCTTCCATTCAACTGCAGATCTAGAATCATCATTAACACATCATATATAGTTGCCATCTAATGAGAAACATGGATGAATACAAAGTCAAATAGGACCTTTTACCTCTAGTTCTGTACGAAGAGTTGTCATTTCACCATCTTTACCATACTTCTGTTTCGCAGCCTTAAGAGCAGCCTGTGAATTTTGTTTTAAAAAAAGTATGGCCAAAGTATCAGGGATTATTGCATAAAAAAGAGTACCACACTTAAAGTGAATAGTTAATGTAACATTATGGCAAATCAATAAGAAACATGGATGTGCCTTAAGGTGCAAGAGTGAAATCAATAGAAAAATTAGATGCCTGTATGAAAGGGAAAGTAGGAAGACATGGAGGACATGAAACACTTACATTAAGTTAAATATACATAATAACTAAAATAATTCAACCATTTTTACTATCATTTATAATCATATACTATGAGCTTCTAACCATGTTTCATTAATATATTCATGAATCACCCAACCAAATATCAATTTCAAGAGGAAAAGCCTAAGAGGTGCGTACAATTGGTCTCTTACAAAGGATTTCATTCGGTAAACTTGAAATGGAAAAACTTGCAAGTAATCTCAACACATGAAGCTATCAAAGGCAAGGCTTTAAAGACATGTAATTACTGAAAATGGCAGAGAGTGAACATAGAATAGGTATCACAAATTGGATACATTAACATGGCAATCCACCAACTATCACTCTAAAATCATTGACTTTGAAATGTTCTCAATCTAAAAATTCTCAGATCTCACCAAATACACATTACATAATGGTGGAGATAAATTATAAGTCAAGGCTTGGAGCTTACATTGGAAATTGTACTCATCATCATGGCCATTTGCTTCTAAATCAATCTTAGTATCACTTACACTAGCTTAAACGTGGAAATAATATCTATCAAAAAGGACGGCATATATATCTATAAAACAGAACACATGATGTTGAGAAGAGGGCTACTAGGATTTTAGAAGGAACATACTTAATAGATATCCAGTAAATGAAGCAAAATAATAAAATAAATTAAAATAGCCCATTCATAAAACATCTAGTTTATTGGGTTGGTGATTCCTCCCAATTATATAACCACATTATAAAGAAGCATCACTCACATTATTTTTTCCCCTTAATTGTCCACTAGTCATGGACATTGAACATGCTTACAGAAGGATTGCTGTTCAACAATCATACTCAACCTTCCCAGCATCAGCCTGCAAATGATGTGGGACAGCCATATGAGTTTAGAAAGAAGATCAAATTATGCTAGAAGAGACGGTCACAACAATCACACTTTTCTTGTAGTGTCATTAGTTAACACTAGACCTAGACCTGTAATTAAGATTGGACATCAACAAACCTATGCCAGGAGTGCATCATTATTTTGCTTGGTTGAAGATGACACAGGATCGATTTCAAGTGGCTTCAAAATCTGTGATGCAAGCAAAGAAAAAAAATTAGTCAGCAATTATGTTGGCAATTTTGCCTCCTTCGTGTTATCTGTTACACAAAGTAACAAAAGAAAGAAAAAAAGATCAAGTGTAAAGGGCTAGCTATATAGTAGAATAAGCTTTGGTTCTAACATCCTACACATATGATCACCTTTGGTTCTTCTTGACATGCTCCTCACTCTTACTGGGCAGCATCATGGCTTGATCTTTGTTTCCGTTGTGATCTTCTTTGTGCTGTTGCTGCTCTTCCTTGGCCTAATATTCTTTCGTGTGCAACTCCACCCACTGCTTCCTGATAAAAAATGCATCAAACTTATTTCAGTGGGCATAGCAATTATCTACATCCATAATTGATTTCCCATTAAATATTACTTGATACATAGACCAACCTATAATGCTTTCTTATCCCAAGATTCCATCTTCAGAGACCTGTTAGACGAAACCTGCTGAAGCGTTAAGAATAAAGACAAAGAAAACAGGACAAGATTAGACTAAAGAGAACCATGATGCAACACATACAAGCTATAATAAAAACTCTTCTCAACCTTTGATGGATGAGACTTCGAATAAGTACAATATCAAAATCTATACCACCAAAAATTGTTCAGAGCTTCGAATCGCTGGTTTATGTAGAACGTCGATGCCTTCAACTTGTCTCAATGGAGGAAAACATAATGCTCCTGATTTAGTATGTCACATACTGCATAAAAGTCGACGATGATTGTGGCTGATCCAACAACACTGCAAGCATAGGCATTCGGTCTCCTTCAGCAAATATTGCTATGACTGGCTTATGTAAAGTAAGAAGATTGAGGGCAATGAACGTACCTGCCAAGATAAAGACCATCTGCCAGAAACACGAACCCCATGACAGCTGCGATTGCAATGTTAAAAAGGGTCAAACATGCTCACAAACACAGGCCCTTTCCTACTTATACATGATATGAGAATGGTGTTGGTGAGTACACTCAACGAGATTGCCTACAGTCAAAAGAGTGGAGTACCGAGTTAAGGAGACGATTTTTCAGATGTAAAAAATCTTGAACAAACCAAAGGCTAATTAAGAGCTGTGCTTACTGCATAGAAAATAGCAATGATCTCACTTTTAAGATGTAGCTTCCAAGCAGCTTGACGTTTCACCAAAACGAACGAAATGGCAACTTGGATGGTCCCAAACAAATTGTAGACGAATATTGTGGTGACTGCATCTGGATATAACTTTGCGGTATCAGCCTGAAATGACGGTTGAAATCATTCTCCTTGCAGTTGTGATACTAAATCATTTCAACGATGTCTAATCTCACAATGCCCCGTACCTGAAAGATGTTCCACATTGCTCTTTGTAGATATCCGAGGGTGAAAAAAAGGCATCATAACTGCCAATCAGACTGCTCGGAGAGAAGTGTCCGATCCAATTTATAAGCACCATTTGGTGCCAGCAAAGCTGGGCCTTTATAGAGAGTAACGACAAACACTCCTAACACTGCAACAATGGTTCCGAATGCCTTTATCTGACCTGTGGACTTCCTTAAATCTAGCCTCTCCATCCTGAACGCCGAGAAGGATTGAGCTTTCAGTTAAAGCAATCAAGTAAGATAATGGAAGACCAAATACAAAATATCTACCTAAAGCAAATTGCAATCAGATATGTAAAAATCCGGGTCAGATTGGCAATGACAGCTCCTATGGCAACAGAAGTGTATCTGAGACCGGTGAAGATACATATCGGAGTCAAGCTCATAGTGCAAAAATAGAGTGAGCTAGCAGTTTGTAAGTCTAAAAATATAAAAATTGTTAATCCTACTAGTTGGTACCAGAATAATCAAATGATAATGGTATTTTATTTTCTAACCCAACTTTTTGGCAGTAAAATTTATCACAAATAACTCTTGCGGTTGCTAATCCCTTCAAACAAAATTTCTGTGATTAACACTTGCTAGATATACAGAAGTTAGTGCTTTGTAAAATTCAGTATCATTCTGCAATTGCTAGCAAAGAAAGCAGGAGATCAAAGCAAAAGACAAGAAAGAACTCTTTAGCAAAGAACTTTCTGCTGCAGTTCATGAATGCCTACAAGAATTTACTGATATTTTCTCATTTAATCACATTGTAGATTAAACCTAAAGACATCTCTCATTCTCAGATTAAACCTATATATTTCAGGAAGCTTCAAATCCATTTTCAATCGAGGACCTTCTTGCCAAACAATGGAGCTAATATTCAGTTGTTCTAGCTTCAAATAAGCTGAGAGATTAGGTACTCCTCACATTCTGGAATTGCCAGCAATTTCTGTCATTTTATTGTTCCCAAAATCCCTGCAAACATCGGAAACATATAAACAATTAAAGGATTGATAGTTGCTACCAAGTAGACAAGTAAATGAAACTATCAAGATTACAATGAAGTTAGGATTTTCAGTAATTGCAGACAAAGGATGACAAAGTTTTCAGAAGTACTTACTCCATTTGGAACAAGATTTATGTCTTCCATTGTTTTTTTCCGCCAAAGAAAAATCAAACTTAATTTATACATAGGCAAAATCATCATAAACTTTGCACGAATTGAAATTCAAATAAATTGTTGTAGAAATCTGCAATCAGTAATATAAACTGAAATTATTGGCTCATTCATGTTCTCTATTGAAATCAGTTTCTTTTGATCTATAAATGCAACAATTCGAGCACCTCCAAGGACGACGACCCCCGAGTGGAGGACGACGACCTTCACTAACGACTTCAAGGACAACGATCACCCTTTCCGTTTCGCCCCACCCACCACTTTACCAAGAACGCGTGTTCACTCCGTCGTCATCACCTTGCTCTGCAACGGCACCAAATCTGAAACCACCGCAGACCAAACTCCGATGAGTCTCCCATCGCTGGCTTCATCACCATCGACGATATGGTTGATTGGCGAGCCTTAATTTACTTCTCGCAATTCTTACTTTCTTGTGCTTTAAAGGCCGACCCTGAGGTGGCCGGTGATCAAATTTTAGTTTTATGTGTGAAATTAATAAACTTTTTTCTTGGGTTAATTTTGATAGACATCCATGAAGCTTTTAGTTGAGATTTATTTTGTTAATGTCTTGTTTGCTGTCAATATTGGAGATACTGAAAGAAAATCCAGATGGGTTTTTGTTTCTTTTACATTTTGGATCTCATTCCAACTATAAAGGTATGACTTGACATGATCAGATGAATTTGGAATTGTATTACTTTTGTTAAGTTTTGGTTTAATCGGGTCTTAAAGTTCCATATGACATCGGTGTAATTAGATTAAAGTTGAACAACGGACTTAGTCCATGTTTGTCGTTAATTTTGAGTTTAGACATTTGTAATTTTGTCACATTAATGCTTTAATATCAGTGTATAAATTAATTATTGTTCGATGAAATTATGATTGACATAAAAATCCGTACTTGGACCAATGTCAAGCTCAAATACTTAGGGCACTTTTATCGGTTCTCAAACACCGAAACTAGGAGGTTGAAATATAATAAAATAATGAGAGAAGGGGGGTGTTTGGGATACTTGGGAGATTCTAACCAAGTACTCCCTCCATTCCAAAATAAATGGTCTTTTACTTTTCGATATGTTTTTAAGGAGCGAAAAACTCTATGAAATATTATTTTTCAATTAATTTTTTTAATATAATTAGATACTTATTAGTAATAAGTATTAAATAGTATAAAAATTTTAATTAAAAAAATAATATTTTATATAGTTTTTCGCTCCTTAAAAAACGTCCAAAAAAATAAAAGGCCATCTAATTTGGAACGGAGGGAGTATCGATTATTGGGAGATATTTGGAGGGTGCATTAATGGTGTGTCAGAGGTATGCAGTCCAACTTTATTTTTTTCCGGATGAATTCACTCAAGACGACGGCGTTTTGGCTAATTCCTCCCACCCAACGCAGCATGTTTGCATTGTTGTAGCTGCTGCAAATATATGATGAAGGAGGACACATGTCTTCCTCTGATTTTCCCGAATGGAAGATAAATGGGATGGCTGGCGTGGAATGTACGACAAAGATTCAATCTGTGTCAATCTGTTGGAATTTGTTGTACATATTTAAAAATACAAATTTCGGTATGAAAATGTATAAATAAAATTTCGGAAATTTCGCGAGGTACCCTAGGATATTGCAATTTTCGCGAGGTATACAACTCTTTTACATATTTCACGTGGTACCCCTGAGGTTTTGAATTTTTTCACCTCGCGCCCTTGTTAAATTTAACTGATTCCGTTAGTTTTCCATTTAAAAAAAAATTAAAAAAGAAGGAACAGAGAGAAAGACTGAAAGAGAAAGAAAGAATGATCTCAATCACGATTCACACCTAATCACCTATGGATTGGAAGCAATGAACAAACCAGGTGGACCAACCAGTATATGATTTAGACCAAATATTGGGTGGAGATTGGAATCCAATGAAACCGTGTCAACCACTTCCTTCGCCCACCATCGCCGGCTGCCATGTTCACCCACCGGCGGCGTCCAAGATTCCAACTAAGTATATAACCCAGAAAGCAGATAAAACCGATGCGAAACGACAATGGCTGGAATCATTGAATCAACATGCTATGGTTCAGAGTTCAGACAGCTAACCTGTAGAAGCCCCATTGATTGTTCAAAAATCAAAAACAGCAAAAACCAAATGCCAACATATCAATTCAATCTTATTCCAGACCCATCAAATTGGAAGTTTTCAAAATTAGATTATCCCCAAACAAAATTTCAAAAAAATTAAAAATTGGGGATTATCTGAAAGCAAAATTGACCGACTGTAGAGTCATCAGAGAAGAAAGAACAGACTACAAACCCAGGAACAAGAAATTGAAGGTCTGGGAAAACAGGACCACTTCCTTCCCTCACCTAACCCTCACCGAGTCACCGCATTCCCTTCCGATCTCCGTCATCACCCTCAAACCGCCGGCAATCATCATCACCCACCGCACCACCTTTTCGCCTCTTCGTTCTCATCTGACCGGCGGCGCTTCTTCCTTGCTCCGGCGTCGCCCATGAAAGCCCTCTTTTCTCTCTCCGGAGTCCTCCGCGCCAGTGCCAGCAACATCGACACCCAACAGGGGCCAACATCACCATCTCTCCTTCTCACCTAGCCACTCACACAATTGCTGCCTCTAATTAGTCGTGCAACTCCTTCAATCGGCCCCAATTCTTCAACCCTTGCTGCTGCGACCGGCCTTGCCCCAATCCTTATCTCCGAGTCCTCTAATTTTCAACCCCAATGGCGAAGGTGGGCAGAGGTGGACGCTGGCTGTCTAACGGTGTGGTGATGGTTGAGGGCGAGCGATGGAAGGGGAGGACGGCATAGCGGAGCGGCGACCGCGAAGAGGCGACCGCGAATAGATGGTCTTGGGTTGCTCGGGGAGAGAGAAAGGCGGAGAGGGTTCCCAAAGCCGCTTCTTTCTTTCTCTTTCACTCTGTTCTTCTTTCTCTTTTTTTTTAATTGAAAACTAACGGAAAACGTTAAATTTAACAAAGAAGGGCGCGAGGTGAAAAAATTCAAAACCTCAGGGGCACCACGCGAAATATGCAAAAGAGTTGTATACCTCGCGAAAATTGCAATACCTCAGGGGTACCTCGCGAAATTTTCGATAAAATTTTAAAAAATTTACCATATTATGAGATTCATTTTTATCTTCACATAGACATCCATTTTGAATAAGTTTGACCATATTTTAAAATTTATTTTAATATAATTATATAGAAGAATACGAAAAAAATATTTGTAAATAGTAAGAATAAATAATGTAAGAAGTTATTTTTATTTTTTTGAAATAAAATATTATTTAATATTTTTAAATTGTTAATGTGTATGATTCGTCTACTACAAATGTGATAGAAATGGTCTATAGAATTAATCATTAAAGTTTTTCTTATGATTCGTCTACTTACAAATGTGATAGAAATGGTCTATAGAATTAATCATTAAAGTTTTTCTTTTTTAAAAAAATAACTAATGGGTTATATATATTTGGACTTATTTAATTAGTTTATAAAAATATTAATTTGATAATCATATTTTAATAATAAAACATGAGTATAATAATATAATTGAGAATGAAAACAATTATTGGTGAGGGATATATTTGTAAATTGAATTGGTAGAAAATGATGAGTTTTGGGATGCTAGAGATGCTATTGATAAAGTGGGAAAAGTTGGAATGTGATACTAGGATAATGTGGTGGAAAGAGAAGAATAAAATATTAATATTTCTAGTATCCCTAGCATTCCTTGATAAACATGGCCTTATAATCCTACCCATCATACTTTATACCTACCCAAACTAATGAAAATTCTACTAAAACACTTCATATTCATACATTATATACATTTAATTCATTAACAACATTCGATTCCACATCTAGGTAACCATACAACATAAACCCGCGCGCATCTTGCGCGCGGTTGTAAAACTAGTCTATATTAAAAGTACGAGTTAGCTGAATGAACAGTGTCCAGACAAAAATACCCCTACTTTAACATCCAAATTACACTTTTAAATTTCTGCCCATATTAGAGCATGAGCAACCATGGGTTTTGCTCACCTTAAGGTTGCTAAAAGGTAACCCCATGGTTGTAGACAAAACCTTAAGGTAAAGAAAGGAAAGGGGTTAACTTGGTGTTGAGGTAGGAAGTGCCTTGGACCTAGGGATGGCAATGGGGTGGGGACTCCCCGATCCCCGTCGTGGAAACGGGGATGGGGAAATTAAATGGGGACGGGGATGGGGATGGGGGCCAAAATGATTCCCCGCGAGGGGACGGGGACGGGGACGGGGTCACTAGTCCCCACCCCGATCCCCGCCCCGCCCCGCCTCCGTTGGGAGTATGAAATCCCCGTTTTTCTTAAATCTTACAAAGGTTTTAATGATTTTTTTTTATTTTTAAACTTCTATCTTACAATTTACATTTATAAGATATTATATGTAATATTCATATCATATTTTTTTACATAAATTTAATAATATCTTATAGTTTTTATTAAATAGGGGGAAACCATGAGTTTTAAATGGGGAACCCGACGGGGAAACTCGCGGAGAATGCAAACGGGGAAAATTAAGCGGGGATGGGGATTCCCCGATAGGGACGGGGACCCGGCGGGGATGGGGACGGGGGACATTTTTTATCCCCGAATGGAGACGGGGACGAGGACGGGGGGACTTTTTAAAAACGGGGACGGGGACGGGGAGGGTACTCCCCGCCCTGAACCCGCCCCGTTTCCCTACTTGGACCATGTGCAAAACCATGATGCTTTATTTATTTTTATGTTTTTTATTTAACTAATAGTATTATGATTGGTGGAAATCATATAGTGGGTATAAATAAATGAGAAAAAAATAAGAATGAGGTAACCTCATTGTTGTGGAGTAAAAATATGAAAACCTTAAAGAAAGAGGTTGATAAAATGGAAAATTATTTAAAAGAAAAAATAAATGAGGTGTCAAAATATAATAGGTAGAGTGGAAAAAAATTAGATAAGAAGTAACATTATGGTTGCGGATGGTCTTAAAGTGGTTAACACATTAATTTCAATTTAGGCCCAAATAAGAGGGCCCAACATTAAAAATCCTCCGTACCAGAAAAAAAAAGCCCGTATTTGCACGTGTTCACACATCTTCTTCCCAGAGCTTCATCAGGCGCCGGATACGACAAACGCCATCTACTCTTGCTAGGTTCGACAAAGAACTTATCGCTGTGAATTTTGTACATACCACGTGTACGTATGTGAACCTCTGTATCTCCCTAACCGGCAAGCACCCCTACTGATACATCTTTTCGATTTGGGTTGTTTATATCTTTCAATAGTTTGCTGTTTTCGGTTGATTTGGGTTGACTTCACCCCTCTTTCAATTTAAAATTTGCATATTTTCGAATTTGGATTGTTTGTAGACTTCATAGACTCGCAATTTCAGTTTGATTTGGGTTGGTTGTAGCTTATAAACGCTTGCAATTATAGGATAGGAATGTGAATTTGTTACGCACGCAAGGTGTTCGATGAAGTGCGTGCTAACACAAGAGCATGTTATTAGTAGAAGTGACTTGGTCTAAATATCAACTTTGGATCATTAGGTATGTTTTACATCTCATTAAGTCCATGATGCACCGATAAGTACAAGAAATCTACATAAATGTTAATTAATGAAGAAATCATGCCAAAATTATGTGTCTTCTGACAATTTCTGAATAGAGTGGTGGTTCATCTTCATAAGGTGAAGAGATCCCGCAAGCACTTCCACAAATTGAATGTATAGTTTTACAAGATGTTGATTGGATTTAGCTCTCTTTCCATTTAATTTCGGTTGGCATTACCAGTAGCTCACCACTAGCCCTTACTAAATACTTGAAATAATTTTACAAAGAATTATGCACTAAGGGAATACAAAGATTTTTTACACTTTAAATCACCTTTCTTTGGGAGCTAAAGAGTAGTGGGGAGCTATATCATATGTACTGAGTTCCAGCCTTGATTGGATTATAATTGCTTACCATTTTAGGATAGGTATGTAAATTAATTGCGCATTCAAGGTCTTTGCTGAAATGAAAACAATCAAACATTATAAAAACGAAAATCTTTTTTATGTTTTTAAGTTTATTTTATATGTGTTGAGATTTGATAATTTGGGAGTAAAAATTTACATATTTGGTTGAGATATGATGGGTTTTTTTAATGAGTATTATTTATAGTATGACATAAACAATATATTCCTAGAGAGTTGACATTAGTATGTGAATTTCTTATACATTTCTTGAGTAATTAAGACAGATCCTTCATCCCTTATAACCACTCCTTTTTATTTTGCGGAATACAAAAAATAAAGTTTATGGTTGGACGGTCTTGAATCACACTAGATATCCTTCAGCTTATGAAGAAACTGTTGGAAGATGCTCTTCAGGCTCTAAGAGACTCAAATTATACATAATTATTTATAAATGATTGCATATTTCCGAAGTAGGTTGTTTATGGATTTTAAAAACAAAGAAAGAATTTTACGCCTAAGAAAGTACCAAAAGCATAAGTTGACGAATTTGGCACATACACATGCTTTTGCAATAAAAAAAATTTTCATTGAGTGGCTTATCTTCAATTGTAGAATGAAGGCAAAGAGAGTTTACCTCGACAAATTCTTAAAACAAAGAAAGATGAAGTTAGAATGGTTAGAGTTAAGGTAATCAGAAAACAACCTGCAAAACAAAACCCAGGGAAGACAAAGATTCAGCAAATGCTATTCGAGGATGAAAAGGTAAATTCACCTACACTTAATTCCATACGTACATGAGATTGACACTAACTTCCTACCTATGTGATCCACCAGGGTAATCAGCAGCAAGCTGTGTTGTTCGGTGGGGATGTTGATATCTACAATAACATTATTCAGAAGGGTAAGAATTAGGAGATCACCAACCCTGTGTTGAAAGAGATTACAAATGAGTACAGAGATGCTGATAATGAGATGCAAGTGCAATTCTGTAATCAACCATTGTAACCCCTTTAGACAATGATACTTCTTCAAGCCAGCTTGATTCCCATTATCTTTCAGTTCAACAGATACCACACACTGCCTCTTTTAATGATAGATTTGGTAAGCTCTCTTACTATTATACACCAACATTTCCAATGCATTTCTTCGTCCTACTTTTTCTCCAGTGATTTTCATATCTACGATATTTTGTTTTCCATAACTTCACTTTACATTTATTATGTCATTCAAGATCTTTTAGGCATTCTCCTAGATATTGACACCCAAAGAGTGATAACCACAAAACGCTCTACCATGGCTAAAGTATGTGAGACGGTCTTCACTGATAATAGGTAAGCTTATATCATTGCCCTCATTCATTTTAGTTGCATTACCTTGATGATCAAAAAAATCATATAAGTTTTAGCTATGGTTTGTTCAATTTTATCTCAATTTCACTCTTACATACCCTTAATAAAATTTTACAAGATTCAAAAGGAAAAATCCCTATTTACATGCTCACCTATGACTACAAGTTCACAAGTGCTATGATTTCTTATATCATGCTCTTTATTTCTATTTGAAAAGTTTCATATCGAACGGTTTCCCAACTCTTTTCCTTTCATTAGTGATCCTTTGCTAAATTGTTTAGTGTATAAGAGTATAAGAGCTCCTCTGCGTAAATTATTGCTCTCACATAGCTTAATCTGGAACATTATGTCTAATTTCTATATTAACTTAGCTGTTGCCTCTTATCAGTAATGCATTTGCACAAAAAATTAAAAAAGGGAAACTGAAAAATGTTTCTAAAGGATTTGTTGAATTGTAAAAGCATAAGCTTACAACGATAGAGATCTGCTAAAACTTTAATTTTGTTTTTCTAAAAACGTATACAAACTAACTCACCTTATTATCTTGAATTCAATTCGAAATCATTGTTATCACTGCCAAACCGTAATTTTTTCCTCATTTACATGCATAGTCAACCATGTTGATTTACCATTATTACTGTATTTGTAAGATTTGGTAACACTTTTTTTTTCAACCTAATGCAACCGCAACTCTGAGAAATCAATTATCGTGTCAGCGTGACAAGATCTGGTTACAAATCAGTGTAAGCGGGCAATAAAAATAGCTACCATTCACCCAATTATTGGTCTAACAGAGCTGCAAGTAAGCTCATGTAAAGGTATGTGCTCTTTGTGCCTTATTTTCTAGACTATTAAATAAAACATACATAAGAGCATCTTTAACCATGATATTCATATTGAATATCATAACTTGTCTTTTCTCAATTCTCTCTCATCCACCTCATTTTAATATTTGAAACTACACAACCATGGTACTTGACATGAGTATCTTATTTCACCTTTTGCATCAAAATTGTTTTGTTTTGTAATTTTTTTAGGTAAGTAAAAATCAAATGGGACCCACTATTAATATTTGATTGGGTAATATTCTATGGTATTGTGTCATATTGAGTATCATATGTATGATATTTGAGCTCCCTTTTTCTTTTGGGTTCTTTCAAAAATATGACTTTTTCTTACATTTCCTTTTATTTTTATTCTTATGGAACTTGGAGTACCACCATTAAAGATGCTCTAATAATTTTTAAATAAAATAACACTTATGTTTACTGGAAATTTCTAAGGTTTCGCACTGAAAACCACATCATCATCTGAAATGGAGTTGGATCCTAAAGAAGACAAAGCCACATCTCTTAAAGAGTGGTGTGTCGTCAAACTAAATCCACAAAAGCCTAGATTCGTTCAACTAATATCTACTAATACAATGACACATTTAAAATAAACTTCTATAGGTGCTCGGCAAATCTGGATCTGATTGAGAATCGAAAATTGCACTTTAGCGAACTTCTGCTCAGTTTCACTTCAGAAACTACCCAGATTAAGGATGCGCTGGCAAAAAAGGTGTGGTGTACTTATCTATTATTGAAATTGTTAAGTTGCTTACCTTCTAACTCAAATGCATCATAGAAAAAAATATTTTGCTTACCTTCATTTTTTTCGACTTACTTATTTATAGGGAGAAAACACTAAACCTGAAGAACATTTGAAGTTAAGTGTTCGTATCCTTGATTTCAAGAGGAACGAGTTGGAAGTCACTCTTGGATATTCCAACTGTTTAAAAAATTGTGAGAGGTTAAAAAGTGGCAGATCTCCATGTGTGATAACTGCACCCTCATGTCAACATCCGAACCAAAGTAAGTATGCATTTAAAGTTTATCTTCGTAATAATCATTTATTAAAATGATCTTTTCCAACCCATCTACAAAGTCTTATACTTCCTTTCAGGATTTATTTCAACTTCAAAGTTACTAATGGATCAAGTACCATTCATTTGGCTATCAAGCACTCCTCATCTACCTACAAAATAGTTCATGCTACAAATTGGTACACATAGAACACAAACGCCTCACTCACCGCCTGCATGCGACCTATATTAATGTTCTACATTTTAGTTTCACCGCCTCACTCACTACTACATGTAAACTACATTCTTCCTTTCGTATAAATTTCGTGTTTGCCAACATTTCAAAATCCGCCTACCCACATTTACTACCAAAATAAATAAGTACATTGCGAAAAAAAAAATAACACAACCCGCGTGCTTTGCCACACCTAGTTTGTATAAAAATAACACTGGGAGGGCTCAATATTTCAACGGACATGTTAAAATCATCAAATTTAATTCGCCATAATATTTTTCACCCCTCAAGCTTCAAATGAGGATAACAAAATTAAAAGTGTTGGCAACTTGTAATAGATTGTATTACAGTCAACTATGTACTCAGAGATGCTCTAACAACATGTTCGGATTTGGTCCACTCAAAGATCGTTCTTTGGATTTAATGATTTGTAGCGTTTTAATGAGGATATTCTAATACCCCCATATCAGTCATATGAGAGGTGCTGAGAATTATTTATAGGGCACGATGGTATCTAAATTACTGTAATGATCATATAGATTGGACTAAGTGGGCTTAATGGTTATAGGATGATTGAGCTTGGGAGATTGGCCCAATATAGAAGTTGCAAAGGGCTTTATAAGCACCCTCGGAATTGTATGGAGATATCAGAAATCATATAACAAATTCCTTTTCTACCCTGCTCTCTCTCTCTCTCTACTCTATCTCTCTCGTAATCTAGATCTAATTCATCACAAATCCCATCTCCAGTCATCACAAGTGGTATCCGAGCCAGTCTTTCCTCAGCCCTGGCCGACAGAACACGATTCAAGGCGTTGGAGACTCAATCACAACAAATTTTCTTCGATATGCATTGACAAATCAACGAGCAACGTCAGGTCACCGATCAGAGAATCGACGCCATTCGCGCATCGAACAAAGCAATCTTGAGGTCGCAAGACGCCCTGGCGAAGGCGCAGGAAGAATCCAAGATGGACGTTAAGAGGAGCTTGGAGATCTTGGCGGACATGATCCGGAACTAGAACCGATCGGAGACAGCAGCGCCGACTGCAGATTCAGACGGCCGCCAGGGGCCTTTCCACAACCGACAAGGGACCAACATTCAGAATCTTGAAGGAGCGGGACCTGAAGTCTCGGTAAATGGAAGTACGCAAGGAACCGGTAAATCGGGGTCGGAAACCAGAGTTGGATTCACTCGGACTCCCAAGATCGACTATCCGACCTTTGATGGACAGAAACCGAGGAGCTGGCTACGGAAATGTGAGAATTTCTCCAACGTGTTCAATATCGTGGAGGTGCAGAAGGTGGAAATCGCCTCCATGTACATGAATGTTCTTGATGCAGAATCCCCGAGCGAGTTGGCAAGAATTGAGCCAGGCGATCTGTGTGCGGTTTGGGGAGAAGCAAGGTTCGGAGGTCGTTGAGGATTTTAACAGACTCGAGCAAACCGACGATCTTGAAGATTATACAGAGAAATTTGAAGAATTAAAGGCGTCTATGTTGGCCTATAATCTGAGCCTAACAGAGTCGTATTTCGTTTCGAGCTACATCAGTGGGCTAAAGGCCGAGATAAAGTCGTTAGTGAAGTTGGGGAAGCCAGATACACTAGGGATGGTGTACAAACAAGCCAGGCTACATCAGGGTGCGGTCCAGGCTATTGTCAGGCTGAGTAAACCCCATGGCAGTCGAATCATGTTCCAGGGTATTCAAGAAGCAGTAATACAGTTCAATCGGCGAAGAAGACTCGTCGCGCGGCGGAGACGGCGTCGCTCATCATCACGTAGAAAACGCCTTCATCCATCTCCGTGTGCTTGATCGTCTCGGCGAAGAAGAACAACTCCGCCGCCAGGGCGACGATCGCCGCGAAGCCCCACGCGGACTTCTCGATCGGGAGGAGGAACGGCGCCAGACTGACGACGAACGACACCAGGCCCCGAGTGCCGCCGATAGCCCAGTGCTCCCGGTCGTAGTTGTCCCTGCCCATCGCGATCATGAAGATCTCGAGGAAATTGAGCGATCGCTTGCATTCGGTCTTCTAGAGCCATGACCGGAAGCAGATCGGGAGGCATAGGGCGACGGAGAAGTGGATGAGGTAGACGGTGAAGAGCGCCGCCGGGAGGAAGAATCCGCGGTGGTGATGCGGCGGCGGGTTTGGGGCTTTGTTGTGGGGGTTGAAGATTTGGATGGTGAAGGCGGTGAGCCAGACGGCAGAGGCGGCGACAGCGAGGATGGTGTAGACAATGACTGCCGGGGGAGGGAGGTTGAAGGGTTTGATAGAAGCCATTGGTGAATGGTGGTGATGATCGAACAAGGATTAGTTAGGGTATATATATATATATATATATATATATATAAAAGGACTCCTCCAAAGTTTACAAGATAGATTGAATTTATTTTTTTTAAAGATAATCTTCTACTATAATATCTAATTTTAATATAATACTAAAATAGATGTTAATGATGGCACTTTGCAAAGTACTCTTCTTAATTGTAGACCTAAAAATCCCTTGTGGGGAATTTTTATGCATCTTGAACCCACCTTAAATAATTATTTAACTTAACTATTAATTACTCCAATATTGTAGTTTAAATAAAAATTTGTTATTCAAATATATGAGATTTTATATGGGTCCTCTACCCAATTTCAAAAATGTCAATAATTGATATTCAAACGAGAATGGTTATCAGTGTTTATCTAAATCCATTGAAGATGTTTTTCTAATAGTTTATGGATATTGTTCAAAATTTGGTTACCAATGCTAATACAATATTTTGACCTTATATTTTAATGCAGTTTTTTTTAACTTTATTTACTTGAGTTTCATACTTAAATATATATTCAATATAATTACTTATTTCATTTGATACTTCATGAAATGAATCAGGATCTAATGATTGTAGATGATAAAACTAATCATTTTAATCATGGAATCATTGATTGCTAATTTTATTTGAGTACCATAAATTAGAAGGGAAAATAGCTACATTGGAAGAGAAATTGGTCCAGAAAATTGGACCAGAAATTGGAAGAGAAGTTGGGACTGTTTCCATTCTTATATGAATTCAAGACCGCAAAATATATACATTGGATAAAAAAGCATTAGCAAGAGAATTGAGTTTTTTAATCGATGAATTTGCTGAAGAATCAACATCCAATTTGAAAGGAATTTCTTTATTTCCGGAACAAAGACGAATTGATTCAGAAGATCCAGAAAAAGTTTCACTACAAAAAAAAAACATATTAGCCACCCTTCGTAGCAACGACAAAGGGTTTGGCGTGGCTGTTGGCCAGAACTTGGCTACAGCATAGCAACGGCAAGGGTAAGCCGTGGCTGTTGGGTTGAAATTGGCTATAGCATAGCAACGGCAAGGGTTAGTCGTGGCTGTTGGGCTATAGCCTCATGGTAGCAAGCGCTTCCAACACCCTATTGGCCACGGTATACCGGAGCCGTGGCAAAAAATGTTGTGGATGCACCAAATTTGTCTCAGCCCGACGGCCTCGTAGCTAGGGTAAACCAACTTTAAAAAAAAAATAAATAAAAAAAATTCGTAAAAAGGTTGGAAGGGTAAAGACTCCTCCTCTCCCTCCCTCGTCATCTCCCTCCCGCTTTTTCTCTTCTCCCTCCCGCGTTCTCACTCCCAAAGAGGTTCGAAGGGTTTCGATTGCAGACGGACGCCGGGGCTCAGCCGTGCAGACACCGGTGGTGGGGGCTCACTTCGACTCCCTCTCACTCCTAAAGAAGCTGCCAAGGGTTTCGATTGCAGCTCCAAGAAGAGGTCATTGAGCCCTAGGGTTTCGATTGCATCTTCCAGGAACTTCTTTGTCGCCTAAGGTTTGTCTCAATCACTCTTTCCTTTCGATTTCCTTTCGTTTTGGGGTTTGTTAGCAATTTAATTTCGTTCCCCAAACAGCTTCGAAGGCTACAAAGTGGAGAGGGGTCGTTGTAGTGGAGAGTAGGTTTGGATTGCATCTTCTAGGAACTTCTTTTTCGCCCCAAGGTTTGTCTCAATCCCTTTTTTCTGTTGATTTGCTTTCGATTTGTGCTTTGTTACTGATTGGAATTTTTTTTCATGAGGTTTTGTTCCCGAAACAGCATTGAAGGCTACAAAGAGGAGGGCGGTCTGTAGTGGAGAGTAGGTTTCGATTGCAGCTTCCAACAACTTCGTTTTCAGCCCTCATAATCGGTTTAATCTCATTTCTCTCTAGCTTTCGTTTCGCTTGGTGCCTTGTTGTTAAATGTTATTCTGTTTTCTGAGATTTCTGAGATGTAAATGAATAATTGATATTCTGTTTTATGAGATTTGTATTTCTGAGATATAGATGAATAATTGCTAATCTGTTTTATGAGTTTGGATTTATGAGATTTAGATGAGTTTTTTGCTGAGTTGTGTGGGTAATATGCTATTCTGTTTATGGGATTTGTGTTTCTGAGATTTCTGAGATTTAGATGAATAATTTGTACATACTTGTTACTCATGCAACATTTCTCTCCCAATACTTGTAAAATTTGGTTAGGCATCTCCACCTCTTCTTTTATATGTGCTCAAGTTGTTTATTCTGCTAGTCTCCTAGTTGGCTCACTGAAAAAACTTCAAATTTGCTACAAGTTGGCTCACTGAAAAACTCTGTATCATCAATCCTTTGCCTAGTTTTTATTTTTTATAAAAAAAACCCAATAATTTACAAATAAAGAAAAAAAATACTTTGTAATATATTTTGTAACCAAGACAGTAGATATATAAATATTTTGATTGCTGTATGTGGTCACACGTTAGTAGACAAGGAACTAAGGTGGCACACCTTCTAGCTGGGATTAAGCCACTGTCGATTTTATTTTGTTATTCAGAGTTTGATTTACATCCTCTTTTAGCTACTATTTTGTCAAGTGACTTAGCTGCTCTTGTATCTGACAATTTGGTTGATGGCTTAATGTGATTGTGCTCGTTTTTATTCAAAAACAACCACCACTTCTTGGCTATATTTAGGATTTCATATATATATATATATATATATCTCCAAAAACTAAATCTTGGATATTAAACTTATTATTTGATTTCCCTTTATGTAAATATATTTGCAAATTGACCTGCTTCATGATTGATTCTATTGTATTCTAAATAAATAATTTATGTACAGAAAATGCAAGTGTTATATATGTTATGCACTTATGAACTATTCTAAACAATCAATAAAACAATTAAAAAGAATCAAGGGTGTGTAACTGGTGTGAAGTAGATTAATTTCAGCAAACAAAGTTAGTGGGTTCCATAAAAACCTTCTTCTTGAATGTTATGTGTAGCCATCATAAATTAGTGGGTTCCATTACCTACTACCCAAACATAACATAAGTTATTAGAAAAACAAATAAACAATGAAACTGAGGAAGCCAAATCATGTGAGAACCCATACAACACCAAGACATTAAAGGAAGCATAAACTGATTACCAAATCTAGACTAGGCAAGACCTTAGGAATCCTATGATTAAAAGCAAAATAACCATCAATAAGAAACTGTTATGTGAGGGAAACAGTCCTACCAGGATAAATTAGGAGTACACAACAATCATAGAAACATTTAAAACATTACAATAAAAGACATTAGCATCCAGCAGAACAAGGGCTTGTAGGACACACCCCAAGAAGTTTCAAAATTGAAGGCAACTAAAGGTTTTCGTAGACAAACTCAGGGGCTGAATAACCTTTCTTTTAACAAAATAAAATGTCAATGACTCACCAAAAGCTAAAGACTAATTGATTCCAAACTTCTAATGTAGAAACCTTTAAACCTTGGAACCTTGGGAGTCAACATAGCACCACATTCAGTCTCTTCATTGAAAGGCTTGAAGCTTCTTCACCTTTTTTTGCAACCTCTAAATCGTCTTTTTCTTCTCAAATCTTCCTCCTTCAGACCTTGTTTATTTTCTTGGTTGTGCATCCCACCCAAGTGCCACCTGCCATTACATATCTTACTGAAATGAACTTCACCCGGTTACACAATGGATGAAGATTGCCGAGGAAACATTGTAGCCCATAAAACATAGTAGGATCCAACCAATACAACACACATTAAAATTGTCCAAACAACATAATAAGATCAAACCAAACACATAAAGAACCATAACAAACAAAGCTTAAATAGAAGTTTATCGTAGCATGAAGCGGAAGTGCGGCTGAGTAGACCATCTGCCTTCAATCCAGTCCAAGTGTGGGCGCATTTCGAAGGTATGATACATATGAGTATCCCCGGTCAGTGGGATGTTAACCTCGAAACTTCTTTCGCCTCCTTGCCAAACCACATCTATCACCCGACCAGACCAATACCCATCAAGGGCTCTACAATCCACTCGGTCCCCCCTCTGATAGGCTTCGTAGACCACATGAGGTGGACGGGGAGGGATTCGACCAGCCAGCACTACTTCCATTAGAGGTCCTCCACCCATGTTCTCTTGGAGGGTTATGAATTCCACCTCGTAGTGGGTGAGATCCACTCGACGTGTAATAGTGGCCTCATAAAACGACCCCAACAAATCATTTTCTGCACCAATGATCTCCACCTGGGCACCTGGATTGTATGTTGGGAGTGGTTGTGGTCCTGCATGAAATCAATAAACACATTAATATAATCACACACATTGCAAAATATGGCTCAACAAAAAAAATGAAGTGACTCACTTGGGGAGGGCGGCGAGATGATGATGCCATTTGTTTGAGGGAGAGAATATAATGGTAAGGATGATGGATAGATATGTATTCTGAAGGGTAGCATATATAAGGGGTATCGATGGGTGTTGATTGCATCCTACTATTCAACATGTGATCTTCACTTTTTTGGAAAGGAAGACTCATTTACTGTCACATCATTTTTTTTTGGAAATAATGAAAAAAAGACCAAAATCAGTGAATAAAGGAAGAAGGCTAGTTGCTGTAACACTGATGGTTTTGGGAAATAATGAAAGAAACTTGTCTCTTGTCTTTTTTGCTGATGGTTTTGTCGAAAATTCAGATCTGCCGAAAACAGTAGGAACCTTGGCTTTTTTCTTGGAAAATCAAAGTTACTTTTAGCTGATGTCTATGTGGAAAAATGACACAAAGTTACTTTTATGCTTAAAAGTATATATAAAAGACTTTAATTTAATTTAATAAATAAATATAAAAATACATTTACAGTTTAAATTTATAAAGACATTTTGTAGCACAATTATATTATAAATGATTCTTATAAAATCTTGAATATAATTTATGAAAAGCATAAGTTAAGTAACTTTAAATAATACTTAGATAATAATCTTTTTGTTTTGAAATGCACAACAATGTCACTTATTAAAAAAAGGCATAACAATATCACTTGTTAAAAAAATATTATAAATGATTCTTTGAAATAAAGAAAGATAGACCACAAAACAGTGAATAACCTTTCTAAAAGACAGTTGCTGGGTAAGAGTTGCTGTAAGACTGATGGTTGTTGGAAATAATGAAAGAAACTTGTCTCTTGTCTTGAAGTGCTTTTATGGAAATAACCTTTCCAAGTGAAAAACGCATGCTTTTATGGAAAGACCCAACTTGTCTTTTTCTTTACTGACATAAATTCTCTACCACCTAATATTATGGAAAAAATGAAAGAAAATTATCTTTTGTCTTTTTTTGCTGATGGTTTTCTGAAAAATTCAGACATGCCCAAAACAGTAGCAAACTTGCCTATTTTCTGGGAAAAGCAAAGTTACTTATAGCTGATTCTTATGTGGAAAAATGACACAAAGTGTGGACACCAATAGCTGCTGCTTTCTGTGACATTTGTCATCTTATGTGTTGTTCTTTTCTTTTGTACAGTAGTTTGAAGGTGAAAGGGTACATATACAATTACAGTTTAAATGGAACCTGTAGACATTTTGTAGCACATATATATATGAATGATTCTTAGAAAATCTTGAATATAATTAGATAAGGCATAACAATATCACTAAGTAATACTTAGATACTAATCCTTTTCTTCTTAGAAAATCTCACTAAGTAAGGCATAACAATATCACTAAGTAATACTTAGCACATATAATTAGTAAGGCATAACAATAATACTTAGATAATAATCCTTTTCTTCTTAGAATATAATTAGATAAGGCATAACAATATCACTAAGTAATACTTAGCACATATATATACGAATGATTCTTACAAAATCTTTGAAGCATAAGCTAAGTAACTCTAAGTAATACTTAGATAATAATCCTTTTCTTCTTAAATGCTCAACAATATCACTTGTTAAAAAAAGGCATAACAATATCACTTGTTCAAAAAAATTATAAATAATTCTTAGAAATAAAGAAACAAAGACCAAAAACAGTTAAAAGCATAATAATATCACTTCATAAGTTGTCCCCCTCCACTCTTTTATACCATTACAACTCCTTTTCAAATCAAGTAATGTACACCATTAAAGCTCCCATCATGTGGCATTCCTTATAAGATTATTTCACATGTGACGAATATTTATTATTCCTATTTGAGTAGACACAAAGACAAAAAAAACATTAGTTTTTCTGCATATATCTAGAATAAAACATGTGCCCACTGTTTTTGTTTACTTCTTGTTTCCATTTATGTTTATGGCATTCCTTATAACATTATTTCACATGTGATGAATATATGTTATTAGCTTTTATGCAAATATCCTTCTAGTTGAAATTTGGAACTACCATAAGTAGCTAATAACCATCAGCTTTAAATGTTAGTTGCTAGTATAAGCCTTTGATTTGTCTGCTTCGATGCATACTAATCAATTGGCTATATATTTGTTTTGGCAATAGGTGTCAATAAGTAGTGTTAACACTACAATACCTATTGATAAGTCATGGATTGATTGGGGAACTCGAGTTTCCATCCCCTATTTTGCAAAGTTAGACGAATTTTTAGAATTCGCTTATGCTAACAAGCAAGTTGGTTCCAACATCTATTGCCCATGTAGAAAGTGCAAAAATAGGGCATTGTATGTTAGAGATGTTGTGCGGAAGCATCTTCAAGACCACGACTTTTGGGTGAGCTATAAGTTATGGACTAAGCATGGTGAGACTGTTGCTGATCTGATTCAGGAACCAGTGCAGCCGGATGAAGTGCTACCACAATTAGATGGGTTCATGGACATGGATATGGTTAGATTAGTTGAAGATGCAATTGGAGTGACATCTACACCTACAATACGACATCTAAGTGGCGATGAAGAGAGGGAGGGTGCTACTGCTGGAGCAACTGAAGAGAGGGAGGGTGCTACTGCTGGAGCAACTGAGGCGACTAAGGAGTTTTTGAAGTTGATGGAAGGTGCAAATCTACCTTTATACCCTAATTCTAAGAAGCACACCATCTTGTCTTTTGCTGTTCGACTGTTGCAAGCAAAAAGTTTACATGGATGGACAGACAACTCTTTCAAAGATTTGTTGGAGATCTTCGAAGAGACATTGCCTGATGGGGTCAACCTTCCTAAATCGTATTACCAAGCGCAAAAGTTGGTGACTGATTTAGGATTCACATACACAACCGTGGATGCTTGCCTCAATAGTTGTATGCTATTTCGAAAGGAAGATGCAGACCTTGACGAATGTCTAGTGTGCAACACATCTCGCTGGAGGAAAACAGTTGGGGGGGCTGAATCTGGGTCACGCAGAGCTGCAAAGCAAGCAAGATACTTCCCGCTCAAACCACGTTTACAAAGGCTATTTGCAACAGCACGCTCAGCTACCCTCATGAAATGGCATGACTTGAATCGTGTGGATGACGGTGTGTATAGGCATCCAGCGGACTCTCCTGCATGGAAGCAACTTGATGTGAAACACCCGAGTTTTGCTGCTGATCCTCGTAATGTACGACTAGGTCTTGCCTCCGATGGATTTAATCCATTTGGAAATCAAAATGTTGCTCATAGTACATGGCCGGTTATCATAGTTCCATATAATTTGCCTCCAATGTACATCTTGAAGCAACCATACATATATCTTTCTGTGCTTATTGACGGACCAAAAGGACCTGGTGATAAGATAGATGTGTATTTGGAACCCTTAATTGAAGAGTTGAAGGAGTTGTGGGAAGTGGGTGCACAAACATTTGATGCTTCCACCAATCAAATGTTTCAAATGCGTGTTGTATTGTTGTGGATTATCAATGACTTCCCAGCATATGCAAATTTATCCGGATGGAGTACTAAAGGTGAATATGGGTGTCCGAATTGCAACATAAGACCAGGGGCAACATATTTAAAAGCAAGCCACAAGTGGTCTTATGGCAAGAGTAGGAGGTATTTGCCTTATGATCACAAGCACCGGAGAGATGCGAGGTCCTTCTATACTGGACGTGAACCTGCTCTTGCCCCTACTAGAATGAGTGGGGATGAAGTTCTTGCACAGCTTGACTCTTTCAATGTCATTACTCAATACAAAAGGGAGGACATAATCTTGAGACAACTCATGGGGCCCGAGAAACCAGAAAAGGATCCCCAAAAAAAACCCCGCATAATTGGAAGAAAAAAAGTATCTTCTTCGAGCTACCTTATTGGAAAGACAACATGCTACCCCATAGCATAGACGCCATGCATGTCGAGAAGAATTTTGCTGAAAATGTTCTCCATACCATAATGGGAGTTAAAGGTAAAACTAAGGACAATGTCTCTGCTCGTCGTGACCTTGAAGATTTAGAGGAATTAGGAAGGACTACCATGTGAAGAAGACAGAGGCTGGTAATTAGTATTACGAGAGAGCTGAGTTTGAGATGGACAATGATGGGAAAGACAAGTTCTTGTTAGGTTTATCACAAGCAAGAATGCCGGATGGTTCATGTTCAAATATTGCACGGAAGGTTAATTTGAATGATCGCTCCATTGGAGGTTTGAAAAGCCATGATTATCATACTCTTATACAACAACTCATTCCATTGTGTGTACGGAGCTCCTTGCCAAGCAACGTCGTTTCTGTGTTGGTTGATGTAGCGAAGTTCTTCAAAATGTTGTGCTGCAAAACTAATTCGAGTGTACAGTTGGAGGAAGCACGTTCCCAAATCATCGCAACTCTTTGTGATATTGAGAGAATCTTCCCACCTTCTTTCCTTGATATCATGGAGCATTTGCCAATACATCTTGCCGAGGAAGCTATGATCGGAGGGGCTGTACAGTTTCGGTGGATGTACCCAATAGAGAGGTTTCTACTGACTTTGAAGAATTATGTTAGGCAACAAGCATGCCCCGAAACATCGCTAGCAAAGGGTTATTTGATGGAAGAATGCATGAATTTTTGTGCTCAATACTTGGGAGATGTGGAGACCAAGTCCAATAGACCTCCAAGAAGGAAATCTGATGACGAGAAGCGGGGAAAGGGCTTCATTCTTCCAGAGGTGACTCGTTCTCAAATTCATCGATGGGTGCTATTTCATACAGAAGCGGTCACCCCATATATAGAGTAAGTGTACTCAAATTCAGAATGAATTTGTTCATTTGGATTATGTACACATACAATCAATCTTCTTAACCCTTTCTCATTTTTGATATGTGAAGAGAACATCTCAAATCCATCAAACATCATAATCCTACTTTGCCCGATGAGTCAATCGCATTAACTCATTTCAATGAGTTCCCGAACTGGTTCAAGACACATGTGAGTTGTAGTTGGAGATCATATGTGTACACCTACACTTATTGAATAATTTCAGCTACCTTGGTCCTAATTGTAGCTTTATATTATAGGTTCAAGGAGTATTAGAGGCAGGGGATGTGGCCATACCGAAGGACATTATCGCTTTGTCTTACCCTCCTTCTCCTTCAGCAACAAGGCTAACCTCATACACCTCCAACGGTTATGTATTTCGTGTTAAAAGTGTGGACAACAAAAGAACAAGGCAAAACTCTGGGGTGTATTTAGAAGGCGATCATATATCATATTATGGGAAGCTAACTGATATTATCAAGGTTACATACTCCGTAGATATCACTTATGTGCTATTTAGGTGTGAGTGGGCACATCCTTCAACCGGTGTGAAGGTGGACCCCTTTAACTTCACTTTAGTAAACTTCCGAAGATTGTTATACCCTCATGACCGGGTTGGGGATGAGCCTTTTATCTTGGCAACTCAAGCTCGACAAGTGTGGTATAACCCGGATCCTTCTGGACAAGGGTGGCTCAATGTTGGAGAAGTGGAATCCAAAGAGTACTCCTACTAAGATGAGGAGGGTGTGGATGTTGATGATGAGTTATATGGCGAGGCTTAGTAGGAGGTTATAGTTCTCACCATAAAGTTTTTCTGCATATTTTTGAAAGGCCCCTGTTTTAATTTATATAAAACTGATGCCTCTTTCTGTTGCTAAATTTCAGCAATACTAATTTCCCTTTTCATATAAGTGACCATGAAGAAACGAAAGGGTGGACCTGGTAGACCGCGAACAATGTCTGAGTTCTTACTTACTTCTAGCTCATCTGCTGCTCATAGCTCTTCCTCTTCGCAGTCCTCACAAGCTCCTGTTCATAGCTCTTCCTCATCTGCTGCTCATAGCTCATCTGCTGCTCATAGCTCTTCCCCTTCGCAGTCCTCACAAGCTCCTGTTCATAGCTCTTCCTCATCTGCTGCTCATAGCTCAGTTGCCGCTAGTGTTACAAATCTAGTAATAGCTCCTGTTCCTCCACAACAATTGCAAGCATCAATGACTCAGTCTGGGAGTCCTTTGGAATCAAGTATGTTACATTACATTAAGTGTTTCGATGATAAAAAGAACATGTAGTTTAGATTATAGATGATAGGTTCCTACTTTACCAGATATTCCCTTGCATTCCTTACAAATATTCATAATTTCTATGTTTGAAGGTGACCAACAACAAGGGAACGTTAGAGGCCACAATAAGGGTCTACCCGGGTGGAACAGCGAAGGTAAATTTGTAGTGGAATTCAATGAGATGTTCCAGCCATTAGGAGAAAATGCGAAACTGTTGAAGTCTCAGCTAGGGATTATAGTGCGCGATGGTCATAAGCTTCCATTGACTAATTTGGAGTGGTCCTTTGTTGATAAGTCTATCAAAGAACGCATATGGGAAGAAGTTCAGGTAACACCTTAATTTATAGAATTGTCTTACGTGATTCCTCTTAAAAGGGTTTGTTATTCCTAAAGGATTTTTTTATATTTGTCTTCGTTTATTTTTCTTACAAACCCTTAATTTGTACAGTAGCTTAAATTTCTGCATTTGAATATATTTTTACAGTAGCTTTTATGCATAATTTTGTTATGATCTTGTAGCAAAATGTTTTGAATGTACCGGAAGGCTACAAAGAGGTTTGCTTGAGAACTTGCAACAGCATGTGGAAGGATTTCAAGTCAAAAACGAAGAAAAACTTCTTCACCCCGTTTAAAGATGATCCAAACCTCGCCTCGAAGCACCCTCCGAATGTTCTATCAGAGCAGTGGGTTTCGCTTATTGGATATTGGCATACTGCTGAGGCTGAGGTTTGCTTTTCTTACCAAAATGTATTTCGATCAGTTACATTATGTTATCGCCCTTTTTTTTGTCTGGTGTTCTAACCTCTATTATTACCATCGCCTTTTTGTGTGCGGGTGTTCTAATCTCTATTATTACCCTATATATATAGGCACAAGCAAAGCAAAACTCCAAGAATCGAGATAGGCACGGACCATCACATGTGACTGGACGAAAGTCGTTTGCCGAAGTAAAATATGAGGTACATATGTATTTGTCCCTTGTTTGTTGTTTCCCTCTTCATAATTGACTTGCACTTGTAACTTGTTGTTGTTTTGCTGAGTAGCTTCAAAAAAGTGGCCAACCCATTGATAAAATGAGTGTGTGGATCAAATCTCGCAAAACAGATGACCCAGATGTAATTGCAGCCATCGTAAGTTCAACCTACCTAGTTGTACACATCCCTCTCTTCCTTGTTTTTGTCTTAGTTTCTCTTCTTTGTCCTTTTTCGATCTCTTTTAAAGTATGATGTCTTTCTTGCTTTCCAATGATCCTGCATTTGTATGCATTTGTCCTTTCCCTCTAGTTTCTATATAATTTCATGTGTGTGTTTTGTTATTGTAGAAAGACTACAACGAGCTCTTGAGTAAGGAACCTGAGGATCAGCGAGAACTTGTAGCAGTCAAGGACAAGATATTCCATGAAATTATTGGAGATGATGGTCATGGGTATTGTCGGACTTATGGCTGCAGTGCCCCTCCTCGGCTGGTTCATACTGGATCATCAAGCACCCCTGCTAGCAATGACAACATGATCCAAAAGCTCGTCGATAAGTTAGCTGAGACTGCAGAAACTTTTGACAAGAAACTCGATGCTCTTAGAGATGAAATGAGGCTGGCTATGGGGACCACTGATAGGGTCACTGCACAATCAGAAGTGCCGGTTAGTTCTTATATATCATCCTCATTTCTATCATTTTTTTATATATATTGCATCCATTCTTGAACAGATAACTTTGCTAGATGCTGCTAGATCATGTAGGCTTATACCATGTTGAATCAAATATAGGTTTGTTAGCATTTTAGTGGAATTAAGTATCTTGGAACTGAATATAATCAATTTTTTTAGAGATTTGCCTCACTCTCACTCAGAATAATAAGAACAAAGACTTATCAGCTCCTACTCTATTATAGACAATAAGTTTTCATCTACGTACTAATTTTATGTGTTACTATTTTGAAGTCTTGAACCATTCCTTTCGAAACTTATCCCAATTATGTGTTTTTGGATTGTAGACAACAAGTGTTCATCTAAAGGAGTCCATAGGAGATGAAGAACTTGACTTATCTCCTGCTGATCATCATAACGGGTCAACCACATTCAAGGATGGAGATGAAGAACTTGACTTATCTTCTACTGGTGATGATCATCAGAACGGGTCACCCACAGTCATGGATGGAGATGAAGAATACTCTACTGAATGATATGGTCAGGTGCTCTACTAGCTATCGAAATCAAACTATGAAAAACTTCTTATTATGCTTTGTTTTGCTACATGTGTCATTGCTGGGAATTGGAACTTGGCATTGGCAATGTTAAAGTTGTTATGCTTTGTTTTGGAAATGGGGTTGAGACTTTTGTTTTGCTACTGAATTACATGGCCAGGTGCTCTACTAGCTTTGGATTGCTACATGTAACAACTTGTTATTCTTTGTTATGGAAATGGGGCTTAGACTTTGGATTGCTATATGTATTTTTGGTTTAGACTTTGGATTGCTATATGTATTGCTTTCCTTACAGCTGTGTGGGATGAATATAGAAATAGGAAAACAGGGATAAAAAGCCAGAACACATGGCAACGGCACCTAGCCGTCGCAATTGGGGGGATGCATATAGATTTAGGAAGATCGTCCATCCAATATGCTAGCCACGGCACCTAGCCGTGGCAAATGTTCAAATAATTGCGCCAAAAAATGGTGGAACATTACGGCTCTGAATATCTTTTAGCCACGGCAATGACCGTCGCAATATATGGCGCCAACTTTTGGTGGGAAATTTCGTTCCCTGGCGACTTCACCTTTTTTGCCACGGCAGAGACCGTCGTAAAATTGGCGCCAAATTATGGTGGGAACTCTAGCTCTATTGGCGCCATAATAAATGTTTGCCACGGCCATGCACCGTCGCTCGCATCAGGGCTATAGTTGAGCTACAGACAACCGTCGCTTAACCGTGGCTAGGACGTTCGCCACGGCTGTTGCCGTTGACCCTAACTTTTTGCCACCGCGGGTTTGGTTACGCCTCAGTAACCGTGGCTAGAGCCGTTGCTAGACCCTTTTGGCCACAGCAAATTCACTTTGTGCCACGGGATCAAGCCGTTGCTAATATGTTTTTTTTGTAGTGTTTTGAAGTTTTTAATCGAAAGAGTCATAATTGATCCCATCATTCAAACAATATGCGATACAGCCATAATTCCTCCCATGGAAAAAACAACTCGAAAAAATCGATTGGAATAAATAAAAAAGTCCCCCAATGGTCATACAAATTATTCAGCGAGGTAGAACAACTCGGAAAAACTGCAACAACGAAAGAGGGGGAAGAGTGGATAGTAGATCATCAAATTCGCTCGAGGGAAGCGAAACGTATAGTTCTTTTTACACGGGGTCCGGAGGAAGCTGAGAATGCCGATAATGTGTTGATATCTAATCATATGTTGAAACCAATCTAAATATGTGTACAACAAAACCAAATATTTTCACTATATCTGATCATAAGTTTATTCCAAATGAAATAACGTTTTTCCAGTAAAAAAATTAATTTCTTTATTGTTGCGTTAAAAGAATTTTTGTGCAACTTGCACTACATAAATGTAAATAGTATTTTATAAATACCTAAACTGGAAAAAATTAGATTAAAAACTTAATTAAATAGCAATAATTATGCTTACACAGTTGAATTTTGAACAAAGTTACATTTTCTATTGAAACTTTTATTTTTTAGTCAATAACTTGATAATTATCTTTGTAACTAATCAATTATTGTCGCAAGCAATTAATTTGGTTGATGAGGCACCTTTGTATCAATATGCATCAACCACCAAGGGTGGTCTAGGTAATTGGTTTTGAATTCCATGTTCATCATACATAATGATCAAATTTATCATCTATCCAAATGTTTGTAGAGAGGTTGCACCCGACCTCATAATGATATACTTATGTTATATTTGATAGGAATGTAGTTTTGCATAATATATATGTCGAAATAGGTGAAAATAGATTAAACTAGATTTTTTTTTAAATCATATGAAGTAAAAGATATTATAGGAAATATAAAAAATTTCAACTACAAATACCGAATTATGTCAAAGTTAAAGATAAAAATAAATTTTTAGTACTTTAACATATTATAATAAAATATTCATCTAATTGAATTTTAACATATATACCGTGCCTTGAAGGCACGATAATTAAAATTTGAATCCAAGTTCAAGATTTTCATTATCAATAGGTTATGAGCTCGATCTCCAATCCCCATTTTGTTTAATGGTTTTTCCTCCACTTCTTCTTCTTCTTCTTTTTTTACAAATGAATTGAAAGTACAAGCTTGAGATCTAAAAGATTTTCATTCATTTTTTTTATTTGTCACATGTTTTATGACACTATGCTAACTAGATATCCATGCTTTGGCCTAATATATAATAATAAAGCTTAGGGGTGGGCACGGGACGGGACGGGACGGGATTGAGCCGGGACGGGACTCGTCCCGCGAAATTTTTACGGGACGGGATTGACACTTTTTTTTCGGGACGGGATCGGGATGGGATGGTGTATGGACGGGACGGGATCGGGACGGGACGGGCCTTGTCCCGCAAATAAAAATAATAAAATATTATATAAATTTACAAAGTGAAAATTGCTTTCATAATTCATTAATTTGTATAATATGTTGAATACGGTATTCTTCTCAACTATATTATTCAATAATAATAATAATAATAATAATAATAATATTATTATTATTATTATTATTATTATTATTATTATAATACTATTATTAATTCATACAATGATTGTATAATTAATTATAATGTTCAACATATTTGGATACATTATCTTACTAGATCAGGACGGAAATGGATTGAGACGAGATTCACCAGATACTGTCTCATTATCGATTGATAGTTGGGAAGAATACCGTATTTAGCTATTTCCCTCTTGTAGCTCTAAATGGGTATAATAATAATAATAATAATAATAATAATAATAATAATAATAATAATAATAATAATAATAATAATAATAATAATAACTCTGTGTAAATCATTTTATTATTAATAATAATATAATAATAATAAAATAATAATAATAATAATAAATAATAATAATGCCACGTTATAATTAAAAAAAATATATTATTATTATTTATTTTTATTGTTATTATTATAAAATAATTATACTTCACAAGAAAAAAAATATAATATGATATAATAATAATAATAATTTTATTATAAATTAATATTATTATTAAATTATATTATAATATTATATAATAATAATATTATTATTATAATCAATTATTATTATAAATAGAAAATTATTATTATTATTATAAATAATATTTGCTCAAATAATAATAATATTATTATTATAAACAAATATTATTATTATTATAAATGGAAGATTATGATTATAATTATAATTATAATATTTTCTCAAAATAATAATACTAATAATCTATTATTATTATTCTATAATATAATAATAATAATAATAATATTATTATTATTATTATAATATGCGGGACGGGATGGGATTTGCGGGATCCCACCGGGATCGTCCCGCGTTTCGTCCCGCATAATTTTTGCGGGACGGGATTCGCTATTTTGTCCTAAATCCCACCGGGATCGGGACGGGATCGGGACGGGACCGGGACGGGATCGGGATTTGCGGGATTTGTGCCCACCCCTAATAAAGCTTCTATTTAGACATTGCAAATCATATAACATGCTCAAATAAAACTAATAAAAAGATAATATTTGATAGAGTTTTAGCTTATTAAAAAACATATCAATAAAATAAAATGGCCTATATTTTGAGGCGAAAGGATTTTTTTTTACTTTTATGTTTATTAATATATCTTTTTTATGTGCTCTCCATCCCAAAGTTCTAAAAATTCCATCCACCAGCGTTTGTGGAATGTGTAGTCCAACTACCAAAATTTTGGGTTCTACCTTCCAACCCATATACCATAACAAATGTGTGTTTAATGCTCAAAGTAATCAATCAACTTACTAAAAAACTTAGAAGCCTAAAAAAACTCATTCTCAAACAGCAGTGGTGACTCTAAACTTTGTACTTCCTCTGTCTCAAAATATTGGTCGTTTTACCTTTTTAGCACGTTTTTTAAGGAGCTAAAAACTTTATAAAATATTAATTCTTTATTAGTTTTTTTAAAATAATATACTTATTATTAATAAGCATAATATTATTTTTAAAAACCAATAAAAATATAATATTTTACAGAGTTTTTACTTTTTAGCTTCTTAAAAAACATGCCAAAAAATAAAACGACCTATATTTTAAGACGAATGAAGCATTTTTTTCACTTTTAAGTTTATTACAAGAATATTTTTTCTCTCATTTTTATGTGCTCTCCATCCAGAAGTTCTTCAAACTCAATTCACCTAGAATTTGTGTAATATGTAGTTGAACTACTAAATTATTTGGTCTTACCTTCCAATCCATTAACATAACAAAAAAAATAGTAGAGGGCCACGTTTTTATATCATGCCTCATGCATTTCAAATATCAAACCCGACCCTGCTAGGAAGGCGAGACATTGACATTTGCCACATATATTATATATTGATATAATATAAGCATTATTTTTTTTATCCAAATTTATATGATTTTGTTATATCGTTTTCATATTATTATAATAGTATAATACATCTAATATATAATATAAAAAAATTATGGTAATATCATCTATAAAATATAATATACTTTACAAATCCCGTGCGTTACGCACGGGTACTACGCTAGTTTATATCTAAAACAAAATATATCCACAATAATTCCATATAAAGAAAATCATTATATTTTATACTTTGAATTTGAAGGTTTTATTTATCCATGTCTCAATCTTTTATCTTTTATTTTAATAAATTTGGATAAGTTTATATGAGATGTACAGAAATAATTTAATAAATTAAATATCAAGATATATTATGTTAGACTTGGTTACGTAGCTAGAATTTACCATCAAATGTGTGTTACCCTCATTAAAAAAAAAAGAACATTAATCTATTATAATAAGTTCATTAAATTAATATTTATAAATAAATATTCGTGTGAGACGAGTTTATATTTGTATAAAAATAACACTAGGAGGCTATTACTTCAACGGAGATAATGAAAAAACCATGTGGTTTATATCACTCCATTTTGGATCAATTAATACAAAAAATCAATATTAAAATCATCATTAGCCATAACATTTTTCACCACTCGAGCTTCAAGTGAGAATAATAAAATTAAAAGAGCTTAGTTGTTAGTTGTATGTGTTGGCGTCTTGTAAGAGAATGAGTTTAAAGATCGTATTAGAGTCGATACTCGGAGATGCTCTAACAACATGTTCAGATTGGGTGAGTTCTTTGGACTTGATGTGTTGTAGTGTTTTAATGAGGATATTGTAATGCCACATCCCATATCATTTATATGAGAGATACTGAGAATTATTTATAAGGAATATGATGGTATCCAAATTACCTATCATACTATTTTTCATGTAAGACCCCCCATGGCTATAGGCGAAAATGCGTCCATACCACCCGCCATGTTATGGGTCTTACAAAAATAATGGTATGATAGGTACACTAGTACATAATTTTGATCTTACGACACAAAATTCTAAGGGTTTTTAAAAACTTCCGGAGAGATGAATCTGCATGGAAGTTTTTATAAACACTCATGTTAAATGTTTATTTTTTTCCTAAAATAACTCATCTATACTCTTACGGGTTTTTATGTTTAACTCTTGACAAACATCAATTTCTCTCAGGAGACTTTAATAAAAGGCCCGTAAAATATACTCCGTCTCCTTTTTAAGAAATATATCTTCAGAAAAAGAAGGCACGAACCAAAACCTAAATCGAACTTATTCGCTCTTCTTTGCCATGTCGCCGTGTTGGATTGATCTCTCTCTGATTGTTACATCTTGTAGTAGCAGATGGAAACATCCTCCTGCATTAGAAGAGGCCATCTCAGTATTTAGATTAACTTGAAGTCAATTCTAATTGGCAAAATTTCAAGAAAATAAAAGCACTAACAATATCAAGGGATCTACTGAGAGGTACGATATTGCATTGATCTTCACCTCTAATGTGCTTCTTGTCAATCTCCAATCCATTGACATCAAAATCGCGGCTGAAGCTATGGAAGAAGAGTAGTGACCCATCAATCTGACATCTGTATTTGGGCTAAAAATCATCAACTTCAGCGAAATCATCATCAAGTTGATTGTCAAATGCAGAAATAAGTCAAGCCTGATATAATAAATAACAACTTACCTTTCATGAAACCAATTATGATGCTTTATAATCCCTCAAAAACTAAATTATTGGCTCCTCGACCTTGACTGATTGACAAAAACACCAAAAACGCACCAGACCTATCTGATGCCATTAAACACGAGGAACACAACTGAATGAGATCACAAAAGCCTGAGAAACTCACCTTCAAACTAAGACTGATTGGCAAATAAGCAAACAAATAGAGACGGATACTTAAAAGGTTACACCAAACACATAGATCTTACAAGCATAATAGAGATATGGGGAGGGGGATTTGATTATTCGAACTCTTGACCTATTGGTCACTACACGTCATCCTTGCCGAAAATTTGTGGCAAGAATCAAAGAGATAGCATACTGAGAGAAAAGAGAAAGAAAATGAACAAAGGGAGAAACTTTTGAGTTTTTTTTGTGAAGGTTCAACATCTGCGAAACTGAAATAGGTATAATTTTATACCTACAACTTTTCTGTGGTTTATTTTGCAGGTCCATGGAGAGGAAGAATGGAGGATCAAAGGTTTGGATATAAGTACTCTCACCTAGGAGCTGATCTCGATAATAGGCTTGAGTATAAAACTACTTTTGCCTAGGGGTCAGCTTCATAATAGGTTGAGGGTACTCTCTCCCATAGTCGGCTCGAAATTCTTTTTTGCCGTTACACTCGATCCCGGCGTGGATCGGTTTACAGGAGCGAAATGCTGTCAAAATTTATGCAGGATTAAAGGGTGTCAACTAGCAATGATGAAAAGGTAGGAAAAATGTCTGTTAAGAAGAGGCTAATAGATTCCCACTGGAGACTCTAATTAATGGTTTCTTAATAAAAGGAGGATTGCTAAAGTTTCAGATCACTCCACCATGACAGTTATTCCTCAAACTGAAGCAAGTTCTGCTAGGTCTTGCCGATTTGTACTTATGTATGATCCCAAGAGATGAAAAATTTGCCTTTCACTAGCCCCTAGAATAAACTACTGCAATCCAAATAAACAGCAGAGAGGGGAGATGAATTTTTTGTAAGGACTCAATTACACACAAATTGACCCTGGACATGGGAAATCAGATTCTCCAGGTCAAAATCCAAAGGTTCAAACCCGAATTGAAATGAAGTTATAAAAAAAAGGGGAGAGCAAAAGAGTCATGGTTCTAAAGTTGAATCAACTCAGCCATACAACAAGTCAAGAATTCATCACATCTCAGAGGGAGTCCGGGAAGCTATGCATATGATATGAGTGGTTCCATGAAATCTTAATTAAACGGAAGAGTAACCGAGTCAACGGGAAGTAATGCCCCAAACTGAGTTAATGGAGGAAAAATTAGAGTTCAAACATATACTTGAAGGGCTGTTCCTGTGTCCCGCTAGCAGCTTCCCGATCTCCGACGAGCCGAAATTCGGACATTGATTGTTCATCATGTACCTCTTGTGGCGATCGACGCTAGAGGTCGTCTTCTTCACTGTCCTCCATCGGCTTCTTCAGGCCATTGGCTCCCTCACCAAGCCATGCTTAGCACAATGCAACTATATGCAAGGCGGAGTTCCAATTCGCACCAAATGCAAATATATATATAATAAAAAAAGAAAAACAAATTGCACAGAAAAATGTGCTTGAGAAAGCTAAGCAAATGAAGGTCTCAAATGGGATGAAATCGGTTCGGCAAACAGAGAGCAAAATAAAGCCCTGCATACTGATTCCTGAAGATGGCCATTTTGCAGATTCGTCAAAGAGGCTTTGAAGGCCGCAAGCCATCTTGTGCGGACAGACTACCCGTAACCGGCTCGACAGTCCCTAAAGTCCTCTAGCTGCAATCGGGTTCCAAAGAAATCGCCTGTGAAACTCCCTTGAATTTGGTGTTTACGGTTTGGCCGTGAGTCGATTTGGGGATTCCTCTGAGCTTTTGCTCGATCAGCCACTGAAACTGATGTTGGAAAATTTCAGTTAAATCAAATGGGCTGACCAAAAATAAACAATAAATGGTTGGGTCATGGCCCATTATGGCCATGTTGGATTCGGTTCTAAACAAATTTGGCGTCAGGGTGATTTGATCCCATTCAAACGGGTATGTATAGTTCGACAATCGACATAAACTTAAGCTCGTCGGGTACAAATGTCAATCCAAAAAAATATGGCTACGTAAAGCCTTGATGCCGTAAACCAACTATGTAGGTAACCCGATATTAAATCTAAAAAATATGTAGGGTACAGCCGCTAACCTCTAAGTTCACTTTAAAAATGAAATTGATGTTAAAATTAACATTAAGTTAAACATGATTTTCCGTGTAAGTGATAGTCGCTGAATTGGGAAACCCTTTCAAGAAGATGTGCTCAACTTATTCGGGTGATCCACAAGAAAATCT